>CAWUFW010002033.1:1222566-2445132 GCA_963921515.1 Calotriton arnoldi | reverse complement strand
GGGCCGATTCCGATTCCGGCCGGAAATCTCTCCGACCGAGCCGGACCCGGAGAGAATTCCGACCGAATCGGACCCTAGCAGTCCGACCGGACGAGTGCGATGCATTCGCATGCTATCGGACTCGAGTCGGTCGGACTCCCATTGAAGTCAATGGGAGCCGGTCGTACAACGCGTACGCGGGCTCCCATTGACTCAATGGGTGCGAGGCGGACAAGGGCGCCCCCTACAGCGTGTACGCGTCCATGCGCATCGCGGCGTACCTGCACAGGTAGGGGGGACCCATGGGCAGGGGCGTAGGAGACACAAAATTTCTGGGGGGGACAGGGACATCCTTGTGGACTTTCCAGTGACCCTATAGAAATCGCCCATTACATGAGACCGTACGCCCGTTAAACGGATGCAATCGGATAGTTTTGAAGTGAAATATTGAGAAAGGCAGGCATGTAGTCACAGTTTGCAAGTATGCATTATTGTTAATTGCATTCACAAAGTAATTAGACCAAATGTGGAAAAATCATGTATACTTTTTATAGTGCTACTCATAGTTGACTCAGTTCTGTGATCTGCATGGTACACGTTCTTTGCAGCAGGCACATCAACCCTCCGGGCTACTTTATGATGAGCCAAAACTTCCACTAGACAAAATTTCGAACTCTCACTAGTAGGAACATTAATCACCAGAGTTATCTTGACATTTTTATGGTTGCCTGTAATCTGTCTGATTCACAAGGAAGTTCATGCGCTTTTAAACCAAAAATTATTTTTAAACACAGTGCCCCCTTCCAAAGTCAATGCCAGGTGCGGCTGCACCGGTTGCACCGCCCTAAAGCCAGTCCTGCTCCCAGCAATGGGGCAGGACAAGCATTTCCAAAAATGGGGTCAGAGCTAACATCATAGCCATTATATGAGGAAAAAGATCTATGTAATTGGTGGGGTGTGATACTTACCCCAAACTCCAGCACGCAAAACAAGTTAACAGATTTCTTGCAGATGATTTAAGGGAGAGTAGACTTCTCCCATGAGAATTTTAAAAACATTTTTAGATCAAATTTCTAAAACGCAGTAGACCTTATGGGTCATTCATGAAATATTCCAGTACTTTCATGGTGCACCAGGGAAGCCTGGCTTTTCCTAGGATTAAATCAGATTTTTTTTAAAATGTCTTACGTCAGAAATAGCTTCCACTATGCTAAGGTCCTCATTTTTCATGGGTGAGTACATTCAATATGACAGTGGCAGAAATGTACCATGGATACCGCAGCCACAGTCATGGGTAACTCTAATAATTCCCCCGATATACACGGGTTAGAATTTTGCCATTGACATCCCCGATGAAATGATTACAGGAAATCTTATGACAAAAGTGACCTCAAATATCAGTTCCAACATTTTGCTATGGATCCACCCCATATGCTAAGAATTACGTGCATCATGTCAGGCCTCACGGCCAGGCGTGGTGGACGCGCGTTCTGTGTCCCTGCCGCTGGATATGACTGGGTTGGCGGCTTTCTCAGTTAGACTGTTCGAGACCCCACAGCCAATGATGGTGTCTTCACAGAAGCATATCAGGGCCTGCAGATTGCCATAGGTAACACCCCCCATCCATAAGCTGTTAGTGCCCTTGTCCATAAGGCAAGACTAACCTCCAGTATGCCAGACCAGCACCACACTTGCACTCATAACAAGCATACACACGCATTTTCACTATATCTCTTGCACTCATTCGTACCTTTGTACTCTGTCACACACACACGCACACACACTGACACTCACACTTCCATTAGGAAATTTGCTATTATTGTGTCAGAAAAGCTTGCCCTGCTGCTTTACCTGCCTTGCCTTTTAGTGAAACTTAATAAAAACAGATTCTCTATATGTTTTTCAAAATAATAATATATTTCCTTGTCAATGTTTGTTACAAGTATGATGTGAATGAAAATGCACTTCCTTAAAATAGCTGTGTGGGGCTTATATTTGGGTTCATGTGTGGATCAAGCAATTACAGTATTGGAAATGAACTAATACACATTCTAACATGTAGCATCACAGCATCCAACTGACCCGATGAAATGCTTGACTTCTTCGGCAACCATGGATTTCATCCAGTAACACATTACATTTTGGAGTTTTTGAGAGTCAACTTGCAATGTAAAAGAAAACTACATGTCTCGCGATGAAGCATTGTGGTGAATGGAAAGCCAGGAATGGCTGAATCTGACACACGTTCTTCAATCCACCACCATACCCCAAAGCCTCCGCCCTAGTCTCCCTCCTCGCGCCATCCCACATTCTCAGTCCACTTTCCCTTCTTGCACCAGCCCCGTTGTTGCAGATGGAATTAAGTATGATTCTATTACCACTGAAAGAACAGGTATTTTTATGGGTGTCTTTGTAGAAATGTGTAGATTCATGAGAGTTGAGCAATTTTTATATGTGCACAGTAAGAGGTGTGCTCATGTAAGTGCTGGATGATGGTGAATAGTGTGAGGTAATGCAGCATTAGTAATGCGAGTGTAGGGTGTAAAATGTGCTAATGTGAGTGTCGGGTGAGCTGCATGAATGCAACGTGAGAGGAGGGCCCATGTGAGTGCCAAGTGAGAGGAGTGCATGCAGAGTGAGAGGAGCAAGTGCAATGTGGTGTGAGCTGTGTAAATGCAGGATGAGTGGTGTGCCTGTGTGTGGTGCAGGGTGAATGGCAAGAATGAAGGGTGATCTGTGAGAGTGACTGGTGAGAGGAGTTAGTGGCGTGTTCCTATGAGTTCCGACAGACTGTTGTCCCTGTGTGCAGGCAGGATGAACAGGGTGTCTGTATGAATGCAGGCTGAGGAGTTTGTCCATGTGAGTGCAAGGTGAAAGGAGGAAGTGAAGAGTAAATGGTGTGACTCCAGGGTGAGTGCTGTGCTTGTTTGTGTGATATGAGTGCAGGGTGAGTGTTGTGCCCATGTGAGTGAAGATGTGTGTGAAGATGTGAGTCAAGTGTGAGCTGTGTGAGTGACAGGAGTGCCAATGTGAATGCACAGTGAGCAATGTGACAGTGGGAGAGTAGGGTGAGAGGAGTGACTGTAGGGTGAGTGATGTGACTTATGAGTTTGGGTGCAGGTGAAAGTGCAGAATGAGAGAAATTAATGCATGGTGAGAAATGTGCTTGCTTGAGTGAGACTGCAAAGTGAGCAGTGAGAGTGACGGGTGAGTAAAGTGGCACATGAGTGCAGGGTGAGTGGTGAGCTTGTGTAAGTGCAGGGTGAAAAGCGTGAGTGCATGGTGAGTGGTGTGAGTGCGGTGTGATCACTGTGAGTGCAGGGTGAGCAGTGTGCTGATGTGACTAAAGGGTAAGTAGAGGGAGAACGGCGTGAGTTCATGGCGAGGGACGAGTGCATTGTGGTTGCTGTGAGTTCAAGGTGAGCGGTGTGCTCGTGGTGAGTGCAGGGTAAGAGGAGGAAGAATGGTGTGAGTGTGCCAGCTCCAGACGCTGTAGCCCCTGCACTAGACAACTGCAAAGCTGAAGAGGAGTTCAAGCATCAATTGCAAGATGGTCACCACTGTGGTAAACTACAAAAACATGGATTCAGGTTCACAACTGCCCATCTGCAGCCTAGGAAAATCTTTGGTCTATAAAGTTTTCCACTTTGAATTTACAAAATGCAAGCCTTGCTGGCAACAGATATCAGCCACATAAAACGTGCTGCACATAACAAAGTAATCAAACTCGTTTCAAAGAAGAATGTACCACATGTCTATACCTGCTGAACAAAATATTTTCTGGTTTTGTAGAATTTTTTAACACTGCTCACACATGCTTGTGCTCACTTCTGAGCAATTGCCAACAACAAAGTGTGACTGAAGTTAAAAATAACGAATCTTAACAGAGTTCAACAATGTGAGAATTTATTCAGATTTTAGCTCATATAATTGCTGAATCTGTCCAGTTTCTCACCCCTAGATTTCAAACTTTGAGGCCGATGAGTTATCCTACAGAATTTCAAATTATTGGGGTATTGCCAGAGGTTCATTGGCCAGGGTATGAACTCCAAGCTGTAAATCCCACAGAGAATGCCCCACCATCCTTAAACTGGATTGTCTATAAGGCACTGAACACCAGCATAAAATGTGTCAGCAGTTTGCATGTGGAAGAACAGGTGCTTTAACAGCTGAGCACTGATTTTGAGGCTACGCAATAATGTTCACAGTATGCAAGTGCAACAAAAGCTTGTACATCTGTAAAACAGTTAAAATTGCATTCAACGCTTAAAAGTTAATGCCCCCAAAGGAAAATAGTTGTTCAGGTTTAAAAGATTCCAACAAAGCAGTATGTTATAGCTCTGGGAAACCAACATTAACGACTAAATTACAACAAAAATGAAAATTAAGTAACAATATATATTCGTAACAAAATGTTCTCTTGCAGATTCTGTAAACATAAACAAATGGGGAAATGTGTAGTCCCCACTTGTGAGATGCCTTTTCACTACATGCAATCCCCCACTGGGGCAGTAAAAATAAAATAAAAAGTAAGAAATAGCTAATAGGCAGAGTGGGGACACATGGGATACTGGAATCAGTCAACAAAACAACAAAACCTCCTTAACCAGTTCCAAAGGAATGTAAATGCTCTTTTGAAGACCTGTGAAAACGTGTGTGTGTCGGAGATAAGACGCCAGAAACAGCAGCTCAAGCTGCAGCAGCAGCCCGGGCTCAGACACAGAAGGGAGGAGGGATCGGAGGGGCAGGGGTGTTAAATTCCTTTTAGCCCCGTCAAGCGTGCAGCCTGATCACAGGTATCTGGAGGCAAGTCACAGGGCAAGTGCAGGGTCATTATGCATAGCGCTTTCGCTCGCTAATGGCCTTGTTAATCACAGAAGGGAGAGGGGAATTTCCTTTGTCCCCTCGTCCCCCCCACTCTTGTCCCCCATGTCCCCCGCACTCCAAACTCTGGGGGGGATATATCCCCCTCGTCCCCCACACTTCCTACGCCCATGCCCATGGGTCCCCCCTGTGTGCGACTCGCGCGCCTACGCGTACAGGGGGGTCCGACGCGGACCCCCAAAGTCCGGCTCCGACAGCTTTTTCGAGCCGGACGGCGCGAGTCGGTCGGACTGCTCGCGGCGCACATCGTACTTACCCGGCCGGGAAACGTCTCCATAGCGCGGTGCGAGTCGTGTCCATGCGAGTCGGTCGGAGCGTGTTGAAGCCGCGTTCGAGTCGGTCAGCGATTTCGCGGGTGCTTGCATCGTACTCGCTCGGCCGGACCCGCGTTCGATTCGGTCGGGAAACAGGGCTCCGAATCGGATCCGGTGAATCCGAATCCGATTCGAGCACTACCGGCCGAGATCGGAATCGGCCCCTTAGTCTTTAACCTATGTAGACAAATTTTCCCTGTCTTTTCAAAATCTAGAGCCATAGCAGCTTGAGCCTTGCCAGGTGTGTAACTACCTTCTTTCTCAGCCCAAGGTGGCAAATGAGCCTTATGCTCAGAAGCTTTCTTTTGGAAATCTTGTCTTCTACTCTCCACTAAATTCAAAAATATCTTTTCTTCTTCATGTAAAGAACATGTTAGATTGCTTCTATGTGCATGTGTTATGTCTATTGATTTCATTGTTAAGAAAAATTCTCCCATAAACAGTGCATCTTTGCTACTAAGCACTGGATTCATATTCTTTCGAATCGGAACCTCAGAAAATATCACATCTATATTTGAATAATAATACTGAAGTCGTCCTGTTCTATAAAATAAACTAGTCAATACACTACATGATATGCCATATGTTAATAGCAAGTGATGATACGTTAATCCTTCTGCTACTGATTCAGGTAGTTTCATACAGACATAACAATTACTAACTTCCATAGTATCTACATATTGAAATAATAATTTTGTGAAAACATTTAAACTAGTGTCGTTATCTGTTACTTCATGATGAAATTCTGGTTCGTCTTCTGCCTTTAGTTCTACTCTATTGCTTTTCAAGTTATCTGTTCTTTCCTTAGTTTCGTTGTTAATCTTTCTATCTATTATCATAAGATAAGGAATTGCTACGATCACAACTAACCATACTATAAGCATCACTACCAGATTGCATATGCATATAGCACAACATCTTTTACAACCTTTCTGCTTTGGTCTCCCAGTAACTCTATCGTCAGTCATTTTGACAAGGAAGATTGCTCTTCTTATCGTATTCTTCAAATCTCTTTTCGTTCTCAAGGTGGTTCTATTTCTTTTTCATACGTCAGTTCTGCACTGGTTCCTTCGTCACCACTTTCACTTGATTCTGAGCTTTCGTAATCTTCAATAATAATATAAGTCCAATCAGGACCTTTGAATTTGTTGTTCACAAGTTTCAGTCTTTTGCTTCTTCGTTTTTCACTTTTATTTTCTCGTCCCGTTTGGCTTGTTACTTCATTTACTTGTTCTGGATCTTCACTTCTGGTTGTTATGTGGTATTTTACTCTCTTGATGACACTAGGCCAATGATCACCTTTTCTAGTTTTCTTTGTTTGCACTGTTTCTTCTCTTCTTATTTCTTCTTCAGAAATTCTTTTATTTTCAAGTTGTGGCACAATTTGGTTTTCTTCTATTTCAGTATCTTCTACTTGTTCTTTTCCAGGTCTTATTGTTTTCTCTTCAGCTGCTCCACTGTGAGGTTCTAGTAACTGATTTTGTTCTTGATTTACGCTTTCATGCTCGAAATTCTCAGGATCTTCTTCTTCTGTGTACTTTTCTTGATCTAACTGGTTCTGATCAGGGCTTATTGCACTTTGTACTTCTGCAGCCTGACCGCGTTCTTCTAGACCTGTCTGTCCCTGCTCAAAATCTGTTGGTTCTTCTTTAATTTGAGCCCAGTTTCCTCTCCCTATCTGTTCCTGCTCAGGTTCTTGTATTTGTTCTTCTTCTTCTTCCTGAGCTGCTTCTTCTTCACCTATCTGATCTTCTTCAATTTCTTCTAGATTTACTTGACTTCTTGTTCTGTAGTAGATTTCAGGTATTTCCACCACTGGTATCCAGTCCTGACTTGTGCTCGGTTGTTCTTCGTCAGCTTCCCTTGAATCTCGAACCTGAGATTCTTCAGCTGGGCAACCTTCAGCTGCCTCAGTAATTGATATTATCTGAGTATTTTCTTCTTCAGTGTCTGGTACTCTTTTGGTGTGGCTTACATGAATCCAATTAGGAAATCCTGCACACTTCACTGCTGTGTTCGTAATCAGTATGACCTAACAAGGTTCGCCCCACCTGGGTGATAGACACGTTTCTCTGGTGTGATTCTTCACTACCACCCAGTCTCCGGGACTCAGATCATGTTCTTGTTCAGGCTGCCTGGAAACTGCGTCTTCTCCAACCTTGTGAGAGACAGAACGCACTAAGTCAGCCAGTCCTTTGCAATAATCCAGAACCATATCATCAGATATATTCAGCAGTTTATTCGTGGGTACATGTGCTTGTCTCATTGCTCTTCCCATTAGTATCTCATGCGGACTCAATCCGGTGTTTCTATCAGGAATGCTTCTGAGTCCCATTAAAACGAGAGGCAATGCATCTGGCCACTCTAATGATGTTGATGCACACATTTTTCCCAGTCTGGATTTTATCGTGCCATTCAATTGTTCCACCACTCCAGAAGCCTCTGGACGATATGCACAGTGCAATTTTTGCTCAATTTGGAATGCTTCACAGATTATCTTAACCACTTCACTGTTAAAGTGCTTTCCTCTATCTGATTCCAAAGTTACTGGAAAACCAAATCTAGGAATGAGTTCGCGTAGCAACAACTTTGCGACTGTAATACTATCATTCCTCCTGGTAGGGTATGCCTCCACCCACTTGGAAAACAGGCACACTATGACTAGTGCATATTTCAGCCCTCTACATGGTGGTAACTGTATGAAATCAAGTTGCAGTCTCATGAATGGACCCTCCGCCTTTCCAATTTTCCCAAACCCAATTACTGTTTTTCTTCCTGGGTTATGCATTTGGCAAGTTAAACATCTCTGGCAAAGACTCTCTGCTACTGCCCTAAACCTTGGATTGAACCAATTTTGTCTAAAGAGCCTAATCATTGCATCTCTCCCTACGTGTGTGTCTCCGTGATACATCCTAGCCATTTGTGAAAGCAGACAATCGGGCATGACTGGTCTGCCATCAACACAAATCCATACATCATCGCCTGTCTTTTGAGAACATCCCATTTTAATCCATGGACTCTTTTCACTTTCATCAGCATCATCTTGCAATCTTTTTACATCATTCCATGTCTCAGGAGGTGCATACAGCATAAGTTGGCAGCTGATTCCCATTCTTTCCACCCTTTTATTTACTGACAATCTGTTTTTGGCACAATGTTGAGCCACAAGATCTGCGTATCTGTTGCCGACTACCACCCAGTCATCTCCTGACTGGTGTGCGGCACATTTCACCACGGCCAATTTTTTGGGTGATTGTATTGCTTCCAGTAGTTCTTTTACGAACTGTCCATTCTTAATGGGGGATCCTGAAGAAGTCATGAAATCCCTCTGCATCCATAGTTGGCCAAAATCATGCACAACCCCGTAACCATATTGGCTATCTGTAAATATAGTTACTTTTTGATTCCTCCCAATTTTGCAAGCCTTTATCAATGCAATTAATTCAGCTATTTGTGCAGATTTGACTCCTGGTAAATAGGATGCTTCGACTATTCCAGTTAGTTCACACACTGCATATGCTGCAGTTAGTTTTCCATCTTCATGCCTTTGGCATGAACCATCAACAAACAGCTCCCTGTCTGGCTTCCTGAGGGGTAGTTCCTGAATATCAGGACGCGGTTTTGTGCACAACTCTGTGACTTGTAAACAATCATGTTCCTCTTCGTCATCTTTAACTTCTTCATGATATGGGTCTGGTAGTAAGGTAGCTGGATTTACTATTGTGCACTTTACAATGGTCACATTTTCAGCACCCAGTATTATTCTTTCATATTTAGTCAACCGACTAGGAGTAAGATGCTGAGTTCTGGTTCTTGTCAACAAAATCACAACCGCGTGTGGAACGAACACCTTTACAGGGTGTCCCATTACAATTGACTCACTTTGTTCAATACTCAAACAGGTAGCCGCTACTGCTTTTAAGCAGCCTGGCAACACAGCTGCCACTGGGTCCAATGTAGCAGAAAAATATGCTATAGGACGTCTGTCTAACCCATGTCTCTGGGTTAAGACTGAAAGTGCACAATTTTCTCTTTCATGACAGAATAATGCAAATTTTCTCTTATAATCAGGCATGCCTAGGGCAGGTGCTGCACATAAAGCATTTCTTAATTTTACAAACGCACCTACGCTCTCATCATCCCACTCAACTGGGTCCTTTGCCTTCTTTTTTGTCATTTGAATTAATGGCTTTGCCAATAGGGAAAATCCTAATATCCATTGTCGACAATACCCTACTATTCCAAGGAACATTCTTACTTCTCGTTGAGAGACAGGCATCTGCATTTTCTTTATTAATTTTATTCTCTCAGCTGTTATTCTCCTTCTGCCCCTCTCAATCTGGTGTCCTAGGTACTTAACTGCTGTTGTACAAAACTGCAATTTTTCAGGTGAAACTTTATGCCCTTCTTCAGCTAAATGATTTAATAATGCAATGGTGTCAACAACACAGTCCTCTCTGGTGTTAGACGCCACTAGTAAGTCGTCTATATACTGCACTAAGACTGAGCTACCTGGCATCACTAGTTTCTCTAAGCACTTTTTCAATATCTGATTGAAGATGGAAGGACTTTCCGTGTACCCCTGAGGAACACGATACCATACATAGACCTTGTTCTCAAATTTAAATGAAAATAGATACTGACTATCTGGATGCAATGGTATGGAAAAGAATGCTTGGCATAAATCAATCACAGTAAACCATCCTGCACTCCAAGGAATTTGGTATAGAATTACTGCAGGATTTGGTACTATAGGACAACATGGTTCCACAATCTTATTTACTTTGCGCAGGTCTTGAACGATCCTATATTTTCCACTAGGTTTCTTCAGACCCATGATTGGTGAGTTACAAGGGCTACTCATTACTTCTTTTAGTATGTCTTGTTTTACCATTCTGTTAATTTCTTCAATGACTCCTGCTTTTACCTCTGCACTCATTTTATACTGTCGGGTGTTTGGGAAAATCGCACCTTCTTTTACAGTAATCTTCACTGGGTCTATTTTGGCCATAAGTCCTACTTCCTTTCCCGTGAAATCCCATACTATGGAATTCACCGTAGTTTTCAGTTCTTCTGGTAATTCGTCTTTTGTTATCAAAGAAAACATCTCATCTACTTCTGTACCTTGCTTTGCAATCATAAATTTATAAACATGGTCTTCATCTGGGGTCTGAACTGCCACACCATCCGGTGTGCAGAAAATTGTACAATTCATTTTACAGAGCAAATCCCGGCCCAATAAATTTACTGGACTGGAATCACATACTACAAATTGATGCATTTCTCTAAAGTTTCCTATTTTTACTTCCATTGGTTTGGTAAGAGGTGTTCTAATCTTCTGATTAGCCACTCCCACAACTTGGATAGCTTCTCCAGAGAGAGGAAGGTCTGGGATGTCTGCTGTTCTCACAGTAGACCTAGTAGCACCAGTGTCCAAAAGGAAAGTAATATCATTACCTTTCACATTCCCTTCAACATATGGACCTGACTGATCTACCGGTAAGGATGCACCAAGTACGCACTCCTTCTTCCCCTCTCCTAGGCACCGTCATTGGTTATAGGTACAGAAGTCGTCCTGTAAAAGAAATTGTGATGTTACATAATCATTCTTACCACTTCCTCCTTGATATCCGACGTCTGTACCGTGCTTTGCTCTGCTTACATTACCCTGTATAGGTGCAGGTGGCAACTGACTCTGAGGATTTACACCCTGCTGTGAGTCATTCTGCGTCTGTGGATTTAAATTTTGATTTGGGCCATTATTATTCCGCATCTTTTTACATTCATCCTTCCAATGCCCTAATTTTCCGCACCCATGACAAGGAAACTTCTTTTTAGCCTCTTCTCTGCTCATTCGTCCTTTCATTTTTCCTCCGTTCCCAGTGTCACCATTCGTTCCAGAATCTTTACCTTGATTATCATTTGGATTATCCAAATTAATTCCCTGTCGCTCAGCCATTTTCACCTGAGCCCACATCACCTTCTCTTGCAATTTCTTGTGCCTATCCTCAATGTCATCTCCACAATATTTCGCATATTTCAAAATCTCGTCAATCGGTTTCCCTGCCAGCACAACATGTGCTGCTTAATCATCTGACAAATCTCTGGCTTTAGACCGTAAACAAATCGGTAAACAAACTGACTCATGTTTTTATCTCCAATGTCCTCAAATCCACTATACTGCTTAAATACCTGCAATAAACGCTCATAATAGGCGTGTACCGATTCACTGGCTTCTTGGGTAGTTCTGTCTATTTTCACCCAATCTGTTTCTTTTGGTGGTATTTTCCCTTTCAAATAAGTTATTACCTGCTGATACTTTTTCATTACATCATTGGACGGGGCACCTGTCTTTGGATCTCTAGGATACTCCTCACTGGGCCAATCAATCGTGATTTTGCAATCTGTCCATAAATCGGCAGGTACCACTATGTCAAACAAACCATCCAAGTCTTTCAACAATACCTTTGACACCTTCACAAACCTTTCAACCTGCTTGTACCACTCAATTGGCTTTTCTCTCAACTTTGGAAAATCATTTGTAAATGACAAAATATCTTGTCTGCTCCATGGGACATGTACATATCCCCCTCCTGGAACTTCTCGCAACGGGTACATTTGATCTCCTTTCCCTGTTTCCTTCATTAAATATTCTGAAGTCGTTTTATTATGTCGTGCCTCTTCCTTTTTCTTTGTCCATCTAACTTTCCATTTATCTAGCTCTCCCCATTTCTGCAAAACTGTCATTAATTCCTTTACTTGTAATTTCCTTCCTGAGGCATTCATATTCTCTAAATCCTTGTCTGAAAAATCTGCTCTATAGGGTTTTTGTAACACCTTTGACTTCCCTATTTCAATTCCCATCTGTTGAGCTAAATCTGACAATTTCTCATGAAATATTTTTGTATTTCTTGTGATGCTTCTGCATACGAACAATAATTCCTCTTCATCGTAAATATTTAGGCGATCTACTCCTACATTTCCTGCTATCATTTCTTCTAATTCAACTTTTAATTTATAAATGTCCATAATCTTTGGGTGTGAATTCTGTTTGTCTGATCCTTGTGCCCACCTTTCTAAGTCTTCAGGTGTAACTACTGTAGCACTTTTTGTTCCTGATGAGGTTACTATGTTTACATCTTTGGAGCAACTAGGTGTTACTCTTCTTGGAGTATTGTTTACAGAATCTCGATTGGGCAAGTCCATTAATGAAATTATAGACTCACAATCACTAAAGTGATCCTCAACCATTACTACTGCTTCAGGTCTAGGGACATTCACAGGTGTAGGCATAACTAGAGGTTTGGGATAAGTTACTTTGTCACCATATAAGGGAACCACTGGACCAATCGTTACAGGTATGGTCAATGAATCTGGATGAACACTCAATTGTGTTACTTTCTGAATTAATTCTGCTCTGTTTTTATCTATCGCTTCTTTTTCTTTATCATGAAGTACTCTACTAACTGGTGAATCGTGTAATACTTCAGGTACCAAAGGTGTTCTTAACAAGGGTGCACTTAGGGTGCATCCACTTGTCCCTTCCTGATATGGTGGTGGATTCTTTAATAGTTCTTCCATAAATTCATCTTCGGAATCTCCAAATCTAGTCAAATGTTTTGTCTTTTCTGTGCATTTATTCCCTACTGATTCTTCTGCCATTAATATCGGATACAGACCCTCTGTAAGCATTGGTCTTCTCCACTGTTTCATCTGACCGTCCCTTGACTCGTTTTGGTATCTGGGAAAAAATCCCCGATAACCCCTATTACTTCTGGAACGATCACGTTCAAATGCCTCGGTTTCCCATTCTTCTAAGGCTTCGTATTGAGTCAATCTAGGTCTGGGTTCTAAATCGTTCATTCTTAATCTCAAATTTTGAAGAATCCTCCCATTGAAAGTACCATTCTCGGGAAAAGCTAATATTCCATCATTTTTGGTATATTCTATCCAATTTTCTATCCATACGCAAGTATGATAACCTCTCTCCATCATCATAAATGAAGCGGGCGTTTTAGCTGGTGGAATGATAATTCCTTCCCTAGTTTTGATTGGTTTGTCCTTTTTAAAATAATTCTTAATCTTCTGTAGAACTGACATTTTCCTCTTTTCTCCGTACATTTTTGGCAAATCTCGATGTATAAAATTATATTCTGCAAAGCCTAGGAATCTCCTATCCGGACGAGTTCCTATTAAAGTCGAATCACCTTTTAACATATAATCTCCACTATCCAGTAATATTTCAGCTTCTATGTTAACTACCAATCAGATTCCAGCTAACTTTTGCCTTTGATCCAATCCTAGCGCGGCTTTTCAGTGACGTCTTTTCTGACGACCCCTCCTTTACAATCTGCGCTTTTCTGTCCTTCGCTGTTTCAACCAATCCCAGCGCGACACTTGTGACGTCAGTACTACTCCTGACTACTGACCCCTCCTTTACAAGAGTCTTTTCACGCCCGCGGTTTCAACCAATCCCAGCGCGGCGTTTTGTGACGTCAGCTTCCTCTCCGGTAGCTGACCCTCTCTTTACAAAATTTTACGCAAAGTTGTATTCTCTCTATACTTCTTTATAATTCAGTAACAACATAAAACATTCGCTATCGTGTCAGTTTCGCTAACTTGAAAAGATAGATTCTCTCACTTCTTAGTAAAACTCTTCTGATTACTAATCATACATTACGAGTAAAACACTTCCGTTTACTCTTCACTTAAGCTCCGAAAATACCTGCTACTTCTTCAATGTTACCCTTTCTAGGTGATATAACATCAAAATTTCACTAGCACATTCCTTTGCTATTACTCACACACATAGAGTCCCTAACAAGTACTGATAGTCCTACTTAACTTTTCAGTACTATTTCTGCCTGACAGATAACCTCACTGCAGTATGGCTTCCACTTACCATCCGCTATTCAATTTTCCCCGGGGATTCTAGACAACATAAAACAAACTTAACACAATAACGGATGTTAGTTCATAAAAATAAAATTCTCATTACCCAATTAACAAAGTGAAACCATCCTCTGATAACCAGAAAACTGATCCAGCGGGTTACTAGCAACAAGCATTCATACACAAAATACTCACTTGGGCCCATACATTCATACTACGCTAGCAATTTCCGCTGGTGGGTCAGTTGGTACTCTTTTATCAAAATCCCTGCTACCAATTACCTTCTGATTGAAGAGTAATGACTTACCAATGAATCCTTTGCTAATTGGGAAGTTTAAAATGAGTGACGTTCCATACAATTCATAAATTTCTAAAATAATCACTGAGTCAAGAAGTTTTAAAATGTTTATCTAAAGATTTAGCAGAGTAAATACAAAACCACATGATACTTAAATCGTATCGCAAGGAGGAAGCATAAAAATGAATTATCGATTAATGACGGTCCCTTAGGAAAGAGAGAGATAGAGACAGCAGCGCAACTAAGGTTTGCATTTATATTTACCTAAAGTGCGAGAACCAAACCCCTTGGCCAAGGAGTTGGAAAGATAGGACCCTGGAAGGATGAAGAGCAAAGACCTCCTCCCCGGATCAGGACAGGACCGGTGACCTCTCTATCAACGACGCCTGCGTCGTTCCCCTCTCTGGTACTTCGCTTCTCCTCGAATTCTCCCGTGACTTCCTTCTAATGGACTCCGCCGCCCCTCTCAGGACCTCTCTGGACAGCGGTTCAGTCTGCAATCGATCAGCTCGTCCTGTTCTTTCTAATGCTGAGCAGCATCTGCCCCTTCTTCTCCCGCTTCTGCGTTCTAATGCTAGCTAATTTAGCTAATTCTATATCTATTATACCCTTCTACGCCCATGTACCTCCCCTTAATGTTGCAGAATTATGGGGTCACTACTTCTGATTGGACGGGGACAGGGGGTTGATCCTCACACCATATTGATTTAATTCATTTTCTTAAAGCCCTTTGTTTTAGAATACCGCCCCTCACTTTTAATACATTTGCTTTATTTCCCACCCGTCTCATGACAAAGTTTATACATTCTTCATGTACATTGTAACATTTTTGTAGGGACATTTATGAATACAACAATATTGGCCATCAGGTCACGGCCTTGGACGACGTCCAGGTTGACTTCATCCCTTTCCTTC
This sequence comes from Calotriton arnoldi, assembly GCA_963921515.1. Taxonomy (NCBI): domain Eukaryota; kingdom Metazoa; phylum Chordata; class Amphibia; order Caudata; family Salamandridae; genus Calotriton; species Calotriton arnoldi. The sequence continues at coordinate 2,429,850 of CAWUFW010002033.1, read as the reverse complement.
TGGGCAGCCATTCAAGGAGCATGCGCAGAACCATGGTCACACGAGTTTTCAGTTCACCAACCCCAGGCCCAAATTTATGAACTAATAAAGTCAAAGAAGAAAATATTAAAATCACAAATAAAATGTTTTACTGTATACCCACTCTTTCTACTCTATTCTCATTTACTTATAAACTTTTCCCGCATTAGTAGCGTTAAAATACCACAATTTAATTGCAACAGAAGAGCAAGCTGTAGCACGTGAAAACATGTAGCAGCCATTTTAATGTCACACTGCGCAGAAGCAAGAGTTTCCCACCAAGCAAAGAAAGACGTCACACCACGTGATATGGTTGAGACATGCGCAGTAAAGTTCCCGCGTTTTAGCGGCCATTTTAGAATAGACAAGCGTTACTTATTAGTATAAACACATAGGCAAGCTTCCTTGCTACTTATGTTTGTGTGTGCAGTTTTAGTATGAACAATACAATTTTAATACATTAATACTTTTAAGAAGATTGCATCCGAGCAAGTCTCATTTGTGAGTCCTTGCTCCATCAACGGCTCCTGTACCACGACTCATAGTGAGTTATTGCAGGCTCTCAAACAAGTTCCGAGGGACGAGGCTCTGGTTAGGAGCTGTAGGAAGGCTTACAAGTCTGTAGTTTATCAGAGGAAGAAGCTGATTAGAGAACAGGCATCGGAGGCCCTTGGACAAGCAAGTGTTCTGTCTGATAGCTCAAAGTTCTGGGCCGTGGTTAATAGTCCTTTCTTCTCTGACACAGTCAATTCTAACACAGACTGTACTATATCTGCTGAGCGCTGGGTGCAGCATTTCGAAGGCATGTACAGCGGTGACAACCTAGAAGAGCCTGAGGCACATGGTGAGATCGGGTTAGCTAGTATTTCACTTCACTTTAGGGTAGACGAGGTCCATAGAGCTATCAGCTCGACACCTGGTGGAAAAGTACCGGGCCGGATGGAGTCCCCGCAGATCTGTACAAGGCCGACCCTGCTGTTTGGGCAAAGATACTGGCACAGGTCTTCAATGCGGCCTGCAGATGTGGTTTTCCTCCCTCCTGGGCCAAGGCTGTTATTATTCCTATTTTTAAAAAGGTTTAAGGGATGACCCCGCCTGTTATCGACCCATCTCGCTTTTGAATTCGGCTGCCAAACTTGTGGGGAAAGTGATACTGGATCATTTAACATTGTGGCTTGATCATTTTAATGTTATTTCAGACCTGCAGTATGGCTACAGGCAAGGTAAAGGGACGCTCGATCAATGCCTTAACCTGCATTTGGTGATTGGAAATATACAATCACCAAGAAGGGAACTTTACACATGGCCTTCATGGACCCAACGTCAGCATTTGATTGTGTAAATAGGTCTAAATTATGGCTGACTCTCCGGGATCTGGGTTTGGATACAGATCTGGTGGCCTTCCTACATGCTGCTCATAACAATACAACTGCAGCAGTAAGATTTAATGAGGATGGCGGCGTGACAGATTCCTGGGCGGTTAAGACAGGGGTTCGGCAGGGGTGCATCTTGGCTTCCCTGCTGTTTACGCTGTATATTAACAAGCTAGGGGACTTTTTATCATCCCGTTGCAAAGACATACCAAGAGCCAGACCCAAGATGATCCCTGCACTCCTGTATGCAGATGATTCGGTCCTGTTTGCCAGAACTGCCGTGGGTCGTCAAAAACTTTTAAATGGTTTTATAGATTTTATGGATTCACTTGATTTAGCCACTAACTTTCTGAAATACCATACCATGTCAATAGGTGCCCGGAAGGCTGCCAAGATTAAGTTTTTCTGTAAGGAGGCAGAATTAACAAAAGTTCCAACCTTCCCATACTTGGGGGTGTTGTTTGATGATCGAGGGTCCTGGTCTGCACAAAGAATACATAAAAAGAATGTCTTGGCAAGAGCGGTTGGTGCTACTTTGGACTTTGCAAAAAGGCTGGGGTCAAAGCCAATCCCCACCCTGCTCAAGATTTATAGAGATAGAGAGAAATGTATCCCCATGGCCACGTATGGGTGTGACGTCTGGGGTTATAAAGACGTGAGGGACATCCAGGGGGCTGAAAACAAATTTATGCGCAAGCTTCTTGTAGCTCCGTCATCCACTCCGGCGTTCATCCTACACGAGGAGTTGGGTGTGGGGTACATTTCAGATCTGATTGCTGTTGCTCCGTTGTTGCGCTGGCTGAGAACTTGGGCTTGTCCCACCCCCACCTTAAATCAACTTATCATTGCGGACTGCACTGCACACGTGGGGGCCTTACGCATTCCCTGGTTAAAGTATATCATGGAACAAATGAAATAGCTAGGCTCCTCCGATTTGTATCTAAATCCCAGGCCTCTAGCCCCGGTAGCCATCAGAGTTATTAAACAGCAGTTTTTGGCCAAACGGCAGGGGCTTACGGAAGGGAAGGAGCTAGCTAAGCTCACTGTGAGAGGGTTCGTTACACTGAGTCTGAGCCCACAGGTCAACCGTACCTGCTTCTTGTCACTAACGCATACCACCGCTTTGTATTAACCAGATTCTGTTTGAACTTGGTACCCTGAGCCCACAGGTCAACCGTAACTGCTTCTTGTCACTAACACATACCACCGCTTTGTGTTAACCAGATTCCGTTTGAACCTGGTACCCTGGCTACTAGCCTTTCCTAAAGGCTATAGCAACCTGGCATACTAAAGCCCTATTCATGTGACAATTTTTCTGAGCAGGATACTTTACATTTAATTTTTTTGTGACTTTTATGATCCCCTGCGTAAAAGTTTATACTTCCGCTGTTCAAAAATTGTCAATTTGCCCAAGTAAGGCTTGCATTATTACATCTACAAATGCTATCTTCTACCATGGTCTGTTTTGGGGGTTACAAGCTTTTTAACAGGGGCCATAAGACACGGGAAGAGGCTGTCTTTGCAGTAGCCAGGGTGTTTCTGTTAATTGTGTCCAGGGAATATTATGCGTTACCCCGCGCCCGCTATGTCAAACTTATTTTTATCTGTCTGTACAGTTGGTTTTAGCTTATTTACCTGCGGGACTCGGATTTTAAAATTGTATATGTGGGACTTTTTGTTTTAATGATTGTGTCCCTGATCAAATGCTCTTTTTAAATGTTGCTTTTAGTGGCAGAATAAAGTATCTTTTGATTGATTGATTGATTGATTGATTGACTCCTGCAAAGTGTGGCATCTAGCTACTATTCTACCCACTTCCAACATGATCGAATACTTTTCTTGGTGTGTGGAGCTCAACCCAGAGATGTGGATGCCTGGAGGCTACATGCCATTGGAAAAAACGGTTTGACCATGGCTTCCCCTCTCTGCCCGAGATGCCAGCCTGTCTGCTAAAACAAAAGAGCAGCTCCTTTCATGAGTAACTGTGACTACCATTTGGCCTTCAAAGGCGGCTTCCCCTTTGAAGCTCACCTTTTGGGCCCAGACCCTATCTGGCAAATCCTTCCGGGAGGCGGTCACACCTCTTTAGAGGCAGATCCTTTGTTCCTCTTCCTGAGAATGGTTCACACCTCTCTCTAGGAGGGCAGAAAACTGTTTCGGGGACAGCAACTTGTGTGAAACCATAAATGGCTAAGGAAACTTTAGGCAACAAAGTTTCAACTTTCTAAAATTGCCATTTGTGCAAAGGTTACATTAAATTCGACTTGGGCAACAAGTTGGATTTAATGCAACAATTTGTTTGAAGCCTTGAAGTACATATTTAGTGGCCCCATTTGTAAGTTATCACTGCTGAGTTGTCAGCGTGTAACTCTATACTCGCCAATGGGGCTACTAGCCTTTCCACAGTAAAATCGACCATGCAGGCTTTTTACTGTCAGGACTCATAAAGTTAATAAAACACATGACCACCTTTTTAACATAACGCACCCTGGCTTTATGGCTCACTAGGCCTGCCTTAGTGGTGAGGAAACAAACAAAATAGCACTTACCTGCACGCAGGCCGGCCGCTTCCTCTCCGTCCTCTTCGGTGGAGTCCAGGAGCAGGAAGGAAGCAGGAACCAGGAAGCACACCGGCTCCCAGTCTCTCCCAGCCAATCACAACGCTGCCTTACAGCAGCATTGTGATTGGTCTGTGCGCCGTGGTTCGGTGCTCAGAGAGGGACTGGGGGCCTGGGCATGTTCTCCACCCAGGCTGTAATGCAGCCTGGGTGAAGAACATGCAAAGTGCCTGAGATGGCCGCCCAAACATTCATGTGCACTTAAGAGAGTGTCACCACTGTTCCGGTGAGGAGCAGCCCCGCCCCCTAACCAGGTGAGACACAGCTGGGAAAATAAAATGATAATAACGTTTGTTATTATCATTGTATTTTACCTTTTGTCATCTGCTCACAGAGCAGTGGGGCGACGCTCCTCCGTCTTAGCGGAGGAGCCACCCCTGCTTTACTGCTCTGATTTAGTTGATTAAGGTCAGATACATTCACAAAGTATTTTGAAGGCACCCAGAGGCTCGAGTTTGGTTTAGGGTCCTTGTAGATTCGAAACAGCTCTTTTTGTCGAGCTGCATGATTCTTTACAGCAGCTGTAAATTGAAAACTATCCTACTGAAATGCTGCAATCTACTTCAATTTAAGCCAACTTTGAAAGAATTCTTTAATAATAAACGTGTGTGCACAGATAGGGGACGCACAAATATGCAAGACTGTCTGGGAAAAACAATTTTCAATTTAAAGAAGATTCTCAACCTTTTCTGTTAAAATCCAAAAAAGAAAATACTCATATTTGGACAAAGGAACAACATTTCATATCCTGATACAGAAAAACGAATTCTACTGCACAACTTTCCAACAAGTGGATGCAAGTTTATCACATATGGGACGCAGTATCCTACTGGCTTACTTTGTCTGAGTGAAACAACCTGAGTACAGAAATGGAGTAAGAAACAATAATCATAAACTGACTATGACCAGACTTTTCTTGGGATGTAAAGATATATTGCCTAGACTGTGGATACAGCAATATTCAATCAAGAAACACCACAAGAAGGGTGTCATTACACATGATTATATCTATGAGAATCCGTGCAGCTATACATTTTGGACAGTAGATGCATGCGTGGTAAAAATTTGGATTACAACTGTTTTCTTTAAAAATCGGGTATAATGCACTGCTTTCCACGTCTTATAGGGTGGATTGTAAAGCATCCAAATTGACTCTGGAATTGATGCGGAGCATTTTAGAATGTGGCCCCCAAAACATGGGAGAAACTGTTTTCCTCCATAATTCTGTTAATCAGAATTTACTGCATTCTAATCATATTGAAATTGACCACAACAGACAGAATTCCATTGGGTTCTACCATGTATGGTAAAATGGAACAATGATATTGTGTGACCATCAATATGGGGACATTGAGTGCAGATTCGTGCAAGCTAGAATGTAAGTGTGATCTTTTCTCTGTAAATTTTGAATTGGTACAAAGCCAACGAATCCTTGCATGATGAAGGCAGACCTTTGCTTCTGAAATGATATTTTACTCAGAGTGATGTGAACCACAGGATAAGAGATGACCTGTTGTCTGTGAAATGAAATAAGAATACATATGTACAACAAAGAATGCAAGTTTGAATGTGTTGCCTTAAGATTGATAGGGAAGGTCTACTTTAAAATTAATGACTGTCTAGGATTTCCAACACAGGGTTTAGTGTTAGCCACTGTAAGATGGCTGCCATCTCAATCAACTTATGGCACTGGATATTTTATACCACATGACTAAACGATTCTTCATTCTCTGGTATCCAATGTATCACATTGGTGTTTAAGTTAATGTTTAATGAGAATTAAATATTACTGAAAGATATGCCAATTACTAACTTTCTTAAAATAACAATCAGCAGCTGATAATCGGCATGGCGCAATACCACTGAAGCTGAATGGAGTGAAATATGCTATGTTACGAAATGCAACTTTTTTCTAACAAAGAGCCACACAGAAGACAAAACAAAGTCTGAAACCCTGTTGTGGAACATTTAAACACTTACCTAAAACAAAGACCCACTCCACCCCATAGAAAATGATAAAACTATCTTCCCCCCTTGACCTGAAAAAAATCCTTATTGACCAGACTCAAAATGGCTCTGACCCAGTTGCACCTTGAAATCTATTACTGGCCTGTTATAGTGCTTATAGGTTTGAACTGGCATTTCATTTTAACCAGTAAGATCTTATGAAAACACAACTGGTGCAGTGCAAATGCTGTTAACTAGTTTTATGACAACTAACACCGGATGCGACAACAAAACCACACACAAAAACAAATGTGCACCTTGCACATGTTAAGAGTATTTCAATGATACAGAGTAAGGCCAAGATACAAGCAACGTAAAAGAGTGCTTTGAGCTGTAGTGATAGCAATAATTCATATATTATGTGTTTTAACGTTTAATAATCATCTTTACTGATTACTTAACAATGTTGAATTGAAAATTCATAAAATAATGCCCTAATAAAATGTTAAATAAAGTAAACTAAACATGATAAGTCATATATGTATGTTTACATGAGTCTCTATTTAATAATGCAATGTGTGTAACAAATGTAAAGGCCATCTTTTAATTCTTCCATTGTAATTAGGGCTCCCGGTTTTATGGTATTTATTTTTTGCCATTTCCGTCTGTATTTATCCATATTTATTTTTTGGGCATTTTTTCTGTATTTATCCACATTTATTTTTGCCACAAGCAAAAGACGACGCTACAGCTAGTATTTTTCCACATTTATTTAAATTGACAATGCACATATGCGCTTGGTTATGTGAGGGCACTGCCACCGTCAATGTACGAGAGGGAAGACCTCGGAGGGCTAGCTGCTAGCAAGGATGAGGGAATCCATTTTGAGGAATTTCAATAAATTGCTTGGCTAGGGCTCTGCTGGAGGGGATTAGTGTTCTATTTGGTCGAACTGTGAGGATGAATGTACAGATCTGTAGGTAGCTGTCTCCCCTGCATTGTTTCACAAACCAGTCAAAACATCCATGCCAAGCCCTCAAATTGCGCTGACTAGTTTCCAAGTGATCAGACCTCATAGCATGGATTGTACAGGTTTCTCGGTTGCACAGTGGGGCCATCTCTCCCACCAGGCGCGCAACACCCAGTGGGCTCAAAGCCCCCCCCTTCCTCCCCACCCGTCCTGTGTGTCAGCCCGGGCTGAGACAGCTTCCCGGGCACACACACACAGTTTTTGAGCTGCCAGCTGCACCCGAGTACTTCACAGGTCTTTAAAAAGGCCATTCACTTGTTAACGAGTCTTTGTTGTTTTTTTTCACCTCTTCTTACCAGACTGCGGGCAGTGTCTACAGGACCCCCTGTGCTCAGTGGCCTAATCACTGAAACGTAAAGAGCTGCCTTTTGTGATACACACTTTAATTGGTGGGATGTCCTGCCGCCCGCGGCACTAGCCGAGCGGGCGGCAGTTCAATAAAGTTAGTTTTGGCTGCTGGCAGTGGCAGCGCAGCTCGGCCCTGCTCGCACCGTGGGTTGGTAATCATTTTAAATGATCCTGTGACCGGACCCGACCCATCACCCCACTGTCGGCCAGCAGCTGAGTGCAGGGATCGCCGAAGTGGTTCCTCACTCAGCAGCCCAGAACACACCGTGGTCCACTTTGCAGCTGAGCCGCTCTCAGAATCGCTCCAGGCGGTGCCGCAGGTGATTCAGAGTCATTGAGGCCACGAGGCAGCATGTACCGAATTGCCACTCGCCTCGCAAAGAGTAAGTGCCTGGTGGAGCAAGGTATTCTCTGCTTCTAAAAAAAATAGCTTTTTTAGTGCCCTGCGGTCATGATGATCATTCATCTTCAGCTGCCTGTGCATGCCCTGTTTAACAGCTGAATTCTGCAGTCTCACATTGCAGTCAGTCAGTCTGTGCTGACCTCACTGGAGTTTTCAGTGACAAGCGCATTAGTCTGCCGCATTAACTCGTTTTGGGTCCAGTCGGGTGAGCAGCTGTGGTGCCGGTCCAACATCTACTTTTAAGAATACTTTCAGCGCCGAGCACTCAGCCGCGGCGTCACTAAGTCCGCAGAGCCTGTAGCTCTCTGACAGGCTGGTGTGAGATCTGGTGCGCTGCTGGGCTGGGCACTAGCGGCGCGCCCGACCAGGATAGACAGCTCAGCCCCTTGACCACAGCACACTCCGGGATGATTCTGTGAAAGACCGGCATCGCAGCATTGCGCGCATTCTCTGTGTATGGCGTCACGCCGTGATGTACACGGTCTTGTGCACTGGAGCATGGCAGCGCGGCAAAATTTGCTAGTATTTTGCCGTTTCTAAATATAAATACAGACAAAGGAAATATAGTTTTCCGTCTGTATTTATATGTAAAAACCCGTAAAAACGGAAAACCGGGAGCCCTAATTGTAATGCACCATAGAGATCGAAAAGCTGGTGCAAAAGTGTCATAATACAACTTACATGAATGAAACGTTCTATGTAGCTGCTTTACACTTATTGACAATGATTAAATGCTTTATAGAATTATTTTACGTATAGGTACTTTGTGAAACGTAGTAATAGGCCATAGTTAGGATCGAACATTTCTACGCAATCACTTATGACAACTTATAAATCTTGCTTATTAGAGATGAATACATGATTGAAAATATTGTCCTTGGACCTAATTGTTCATTTGCTTATTAATAAGAATCACATTACTTTATATGCATTAATGATTTTCCCCTCAGGATTTCATTCTACTTCACAGACTGATGTGAAAGAACTTTGCTTGCCCATTCATGTAACTTTTTCCGTTATTTCATATAGCATTCCTAATGCCAAAAGGATACTTTTTTTACACCTCAACATAGTTTCACGTGTGAGAACCTGAACTCTTGACACTAGTACATGGAAAGTAACATTTAAATGATTCATCGTGGATTGACCTGTGTGCCCGGAACAGATAATCGATTCCCATGGATGGTATTGGAAATTCTCTAAAGTATCTTCTTTTGCACCTTGTGAGCGAATGATAGTCACATGGGTGACAGACCATAATGGGGTGATAGTTGATGTCACCTCCGTATGCAGCAAGTGATATATTATGGAAAGGACCCATAAGAAGGAGGCAATGCGAAAGCAGAGGGAGCTCTTGAACATTTTCCTTCGCATGCTGTCGGATACTTGCAGATGCTGGCTCTCAGAGACATGCTCTCAGACTCTTGGACTGAGATACCCTTTCCTTGGCAGTCCTCGTTTCCCCGATGTTGAGATTGCTAATGCTGACTTTCCTATCCTTAGCTACCATTTAGAACTCATGTCAGTGAGGCTTGCTGACATTATTGACTTGCCAGCTTTTGTCACTTTCCCCGATCCCAACTCTGATCCAACTATATGCCTATGCCAAAGATCTGATACGAACCATCCTCCTGCCTTTAATGGTAGTGGGAATTCTCTTTGCTCAGCGAACTTAATGGACTCTGAGGCTAAATACTAGTTTCCAGATTTTCTTGTAAGATTGCCTTTGATTGACCTTTGCTATATGTGTGGTGTTTAACTACAATTTGTAATTGCTTATTGAGACTCACGCCTAATTGCTTAAATGCTGATCATTTGCTTGAATTCTAAAGTATTCAATACAATGACTGAATTTGAACCTCATCATCTAAGTCTTCTTTAAATGGTAACTTGAAATTTTTTTCCACAGAGACGGTGCATATTATATCTCAGATTCTAATGCATAACCGGGATAGCCATAAATGATTCTCGGAACTCCAGATTCGATTGTTATTATTTTGCACTGCTGCAGCAAAACTATTGGTTTGTATAATTTTGGCTCGACTGAACTTCTTTAGGAGGTTCAGAATTTCTGTAGTCATCTTATACATTTATACTATGATCTTGAGAGTTATATATTTGAATTTGATTTCCAGTTTGTGAGTTGGCTACCAATTAATTGGTCCTCATTGGGTAGCCTACAAAGTCACCCTAGTTCCTCACCCTTCAATGCGAAGAGCAAGGTCCAATGGAAGACCAAAGCCTTGTGTGTGTGAATAGAGATAAATTGAATTAGGTGAGGTAATTGTCAAATTGTCCGAATTAAATGATTGTGGGCCCAGTGGACGGAAATGATCTGAGCTTCCACTACAGCACAACACTATTCCATGATTCTATGAAAATACAATTCCATTCCATTCTGCAGTTGTAATGTATTCAGGCTATCACATTTCAAAATCGAGTAATATTCTGCTTTGTTAAACAACAATTGTATTTCTCCACTCCACCAGGGCTTTGGAATGACTCCTGCAGCTTTGTTATTTCTAATGGTCTAATGTTCTGATGACGCTTTCAATGTATGTGCCCATCTACCTTTGAGTTATATTCTCCTGATCCGCTTATCTATGATTAGACATTGCTATGCCACATGTGTATAGGTGATGTACTTGATTTGTGCTACACAGTTTGATTTCTTAAAATCCAGAATGTATAAACTTCAAGAGGAGCTCTTCATACATTCTTCATTCGTTTGCTGTTTACGCTGTATTAGTTCTTTTCAGAGTTGCGAGAATGAGAAAGTATTCATAGCCTCGGAAAACCCTATCACATCCAGTATATCACATCTAATAATTTTTCACTGTTTATACACAAAATGTTGTACATTTTCTTTTTAATTTTATTCCCTTTTTAAAATGTTGTACCTGTACTTCTTTTTTTTTTTTTATATAACTCTGTTAATTGAAAATAAACATAAATCAAATAAAAACAAAGCTGGTGCAGTTGCAAAACAAAATACAGTTCCTGAGGACAGCAGGAAACATGAATGAAACAAAAGAATACATTGGGTCAAAGGAAAACACAATGATATCATCAATCCCTGCGACAGACAGCCTATGGTGTTACGTTATCAACTACATCGATCGTCTCGTCAAGTGGGGTACAAATATAACCTCTACTTTCATTCCAGGGGCCCCACACCTTGGTCCATCTACCCGGGCAACCTCTGCTTTCGTACACCGCCCTCTCCGCTTGCATGCACCAGTCCATGTCCGATGCCCAATCCGCGTGTCTGAGTGCAACCCCCCCCTTCCAGGTTCTAGCAATATTGCGTTTGGCGATCATACATCCCAGTGTAACCCAGAGACGTTCAAACCTGGTTAGGTCAGTGGCTTCCCAAACATTCAAAAGACAGAGACGTGGGGATACATCAATTGATTTATGGCATATTTGGTACATGGCGGAAATCACTCTTCCCCAATATCTCTGAAGGTCGGGGCAATCCCACCATTGATGAAGGAAAGTACCTAACTGTACGCAGCCCCGGGGGCAATCCGGAGAAGACAAGAGACCCATCTTAACGAGTGCCGAACTGGTGTAGTATGTCCTATGCAGCAGTTTAAGTTGTATCAATTTAAAACGAGACCGGATCGCCACCTCCCGAGGTGATGCCAAGGCCTCCCTCCACTCTTCGTCATCGAGCTCTCCCACCTCATCATTCCATTTTGCCTGTAATTTACCCATGGAATCGGGCATATTATTAAGAATCTTACGGTATGTCAGGGAAATCGCCCGGTCTGGGAGGTAATCATCCAGTAATCTATCTTCTAATGGTGAGGAAACCGGCAGGTCGGAGCCTCTAGGTAGCGCCTTTTGTAGTGCACTACGTGCCTGAAGGTACCGGAAAGTTTCCCCCGCTTGAAGATGGTATTGCTGTTGTAAATCACTAAACGGGACGACTCCCCCCCTAGTCCAAAGGTCACCCACCGTCGAGAGGCCAATTAAGTCCAATTTGTCAAACCCTGGGAACCTCGAGAGCATGCCTAGCTGAAGAGACTCAAGCAACCGGGTGGCCTTCGCAATCTTACCTTTCCAACCCAACGCCGCAGTGGCCGAGTACCATAAAGAGACCGTAGTAGAGGTCGGAGTGTACTTAGGTGCATATTTCTTCCCGCCATACAAAGCCCTGAGAAAGTTACCCGAAGACATATTATACCTGTCCATTGTGTACGCCGGATCAGCTATGGGCCGATGCATCCAGTGGTTGAGAACCACCAGTTGCGAGGACCAATAATAATATTTAATGGCAGGCAGGGCTATGCCCCCATCATACCAGCTTTTAGTGAGCTTGGCGAGAGCGATTCTGGGTGTACCATTATTCCATAATAAGGAGCGTACCTCGGACTCAATAGAGAGAAAGTATTGGGAAGATACCAAAAAAGGCGTATTCTGCAATGCATAAAGAAAGCGGGGAAGTGCCATCATTTTATAAAGCTCAACTATTGGAGTGGTTTCGTGTTTTTATTACACCTTCATGAGTTGTTCATAATTCAATATTTACATTCAATTTATAGTCATGTCAACAACAAAAAACACAATAATTCAGACACAAAGCACTTCACATAAATGACTCTAACACAATTGACATTTAACACAATAACAAACAATCTTATTGACCATACAATTAACCTAAAATGACCAGTCCTCAGTTAAACAAGAAAACTTGTGGCGGTATAAACATTTTGTACTTTAAAAACTGTAGCCTGCCAACAAACAGCCAGTCATACGCGGCAATAGCAACAGGCACTTTGCCTTGTTTGCATGCTATACAATTCTATAATTATGGATGGATTCAGGCTGGCTGAGAAAAGGTCAACGCGTTTCAGAACCCTTTCTTTATTTGAGGGTTCCTCCACAGGACCGTGGACTAGGTCAGAAACATAGGGAATTGTGAGGAAATTGTGACTAGTAGGGACCCCAGGTGGCGTGGTCGCTCTCTCTATTTTATGGAAACGAATTTTTTTTTAACAGGAGACTCATTACGTCCATACTGGGGGGCTATGCCTGTGTGTATCACTTGTTTTTTTAAATCATGCAGTTAATGCCTGTTTCTCAAAGTAAAGCGAAATCGGCGTTCCTCCAGCAATCGCGGATCAAAGCATCCCGGGAATGCGGAAGCTTCCGGCATTAACTGCATGATTGGTCCTGTCCTCACTTTGAATCCAAAGCGGGCGATCCAGCTTCCTAAAGGCATCACAGCGTGATTACCATCAAAAGCCTTCCTCCGGTGTAGCGAATAGAAATTTCAAAAAACAAGTGATACACACAGGCATAGCCCCCCAGTATGGACGTAATGAGTCTCCTGTTCAAAAAAAATTTGTTTCCATAAAATAGAGAGAGCGACCACGCCACCTGGGGTCCCTACTAGTCACAATTTCCTTTTTGTTGTTGACATGACTATAAATTGAATGTAAATATTTAATTATGAACAACTCATGAAGGTGTAATAAAAACACGAAACCACTCCAATAGTTGAGGTGGCTTCTCCATAAATGTGTTGATTTGAATGATACACCCTGACACTTTGTTCTTGGTATATTTATAAGAGGCCCAGTTAGGGTGTAGTTCAGGGCCCGACCCCCCTTTTTTCTAAAAAATCATTTTATAAAGAGCGGCTCTACCCAGGAGTGTGAGAGGTAAAGATTTCCAGTGTTGCACATCGGCACAGAACCGCTGGAGCGGAGGGATTTAGTTTTGACGGTGGAAAACACCTTCATCTTTGGTGATATATATACCCAAATACCGAAAACCCTCAGTGACGATCTGTGCCGGACAACCCAATGGGAGGATCGGTGGCTCACCGCTCAAGACATAAACCAGAGATTTATCCCAGTTGATCGTGTAGCCGGAATATTGTTGGAAGAGGGCGAAAATGTGTAGCACTCTATGGATTGAAGACCGGGGTCGGGCCAAGTAAAGTAGAATATCATCGGCATAGAGGGAAATTCTGTCCGTCCAATTTGGTGACCAATTCAAACCACAAATCAGGGGGTCACCTCTAATCCATATGGCCAGGGGTCCTAGGGCTAAGGCGAAAAGAAGAGGCGACAGGGGGCATCCCTGTCGCGTGCCCTTACCCAGCTCAAAAACGGCTGACCGGCCTCCATTTACCGTAACCCGGGCCAATGGGCGGGCGTAAAGTAGGCGCACCCAGGATATAAAACGAGCGCCGAACCCATATCTCTCCAGCACCGCAAACAAAAAGGGCCATTCAATCATATCGAAGGCCATCTTAGCATCCAAGGACACTATCACTGAATCCTCCTGAATAGTGGAGGCCCGGCCCAGCACCCCAAACAAACGACGCAGATTGAGCGCGGTATTTCTGGCTGGCATAAAGCCAGATTGATCCGGGTGGATCAATTTGTGAAGACATGGGGAGAGGCGAAGGGACAAGAGTTTGGCCAATATCTTGACCTCGGGGTCTAAAAGAGAGATCGGTCTATACGAGGAGCAGCGGTCCGGTGGTTTGCCCGTTTTATGGACGACCACAATATTGGCCAATCTCTGTGTAGCTGGCAAAGTACCGAGGGATACTCCTTCGTCATACATACACACCAAAAAGGGCGCGATAACGGAGGCGGTAATTTTGTAAAGTTCGATTGGGAGGCCACTCGGACCCATGGCCTTCCCAGATTGTAGCGCCCCAATGGCTTTGGAAACCTCCTCCGAGGTCAGATCGGCGTCAAGGTCTGATACCTCTTGCGGATCCAGTTGTGGTAAGGGTAACGTGGAAAGCAATTCAGCTGCAGCGGCCTGGGTGGATGTGGATGAGGGGATATAAACAACCCTGAAGTGATTGGCAAAGGCTTCTGCAATCCCGAGCTTATCGTGGTGCCAGACACCCTGCAGGTCTAAAATCTCTGCCACCCATCTATTGGCCAACTCCTTTCTATCCAGCCACGCCAACAACTTACTAGCTTTATCGCCAAGATCGTAAAGACGGTGCTGAGTGGCTCGATAATGGGTCCTAGCGGCATCTTCAGCTATGTCTCGGTATTCTTTCTGCTTTATAGCCAATCTATGGGAGACTTCTGAAGATGCGGAGGCGACCATATCGGCTTCTAAAGTTGTCACTTCCTTCTCTATATTCTGTAGTTGTCTACACTTCTCCTTCTTATTCCCTGCCACAGCTGCCACTCCGCACCCACGGATCACAGTCTTTTATGCCTCCCACAGTATTACGTCAGAGGCGACAGAACCATCGTTATCAATAAAGTAATTTTGAGTGGCGTCCAGCAATTTGGTGCGTACCGCTGGTACGCGAAGATACCAAGGCGGCAGCGTCATTTTGCGGATGTTGGGGGGGGAAATGCCTCCATAATAGGTAACAATAGGTGAGTGGTCGGAAATACCGCTCGGAAGAAAAGTAATCTCCCCAAATTGTGGAAGCTGGGTTGCCTTACAAAACAAATAATCAATGCGAGACATACTCCTGTGTACCCCGGAGTGAAAAGTGTATTGCCTGGACGTTGGATTACATACACGCCATACATCAATCAAGCCTAAGGCGTCTAAAAATTCCATTAAGTGCTTGCCAGGTGACTCCCCCCGTTTAGGCGGCAAACGATCATGGTCACCACTAAGGGCCACGTTACAGTCACCGCCCACCAACATGTCACCCTCCGGTAAATTGAGCAGGTGTGAGCCAAGATCGGTCAGAGTGGAACAATGAAGCTTGTGGGGGACATAAACAGATATTACATTTAAAAGCCTCCCCTCCCACTGCCCAGAGACCAAGACAAATCTACCCAGGGGGTCGGAAGTGATTTTAGACACCTGGAGTGGGAGGGAGGTGCATACCAGAATGCCCACCCCTCTGGACCCACGGGTATAGCCCGCATGTGCAATCAGTTTATAGCCCCACTTATTAAGTGCGCACTAGGAGGTACCCTGAACATGCGTCTCCTGAAGCAAAATCAAGTCTGGGGACTGTCGTTTTAAATATTGCAACACTATACCCCTCTTGATGCAGTCTCCCAATCCATTCACATTTCACGAGAGTATTTTGAGGCGGCCCCTGGATGGAATAGGATTACAGTCTTGATTCATTCAAATCTGTGAAAGTGAGGCCCACCACCCCCAGCGAGTGAAAGAGCACGATTAAACATTCTACTCTGGCACAGGAGACACAATAATGAAAAGCCATCACAAATGAGCGTTGAAAATCGCAAAAACCACATAGCCAGGACCCAACTGGTGTTGCAAATAAGATTGTTCGAGAAACTGCACCAAGTAAAACGAAATAAATAAAAACCCTCAAAAAACCACAAAAATCCCAATTCGTAACCCTGGATCCCCCCCCCCCCCCACCCTGCCTCCCTGCAACGTGGACTCAAAACTGCCCACCCCCCAATTTGAAGAGCGCCTGTAATCCCCGTCCATCTAAACTAAGGAGGGCGTGTACGCTGCCGAGCCACCCGAGTGACCACCCAACAGACCCCCTAAACAAAATAATGGAGCAGCTGTTACACTTGCTATCAAATCCTGAGGCCCTGCAGCATATGCAAATAAAGTACTACTCAACCCCAACCCCTCCCAACGCAGCAAAACAAAATGACAGATTAGCATCAGTCCAATAGGGTTTAAGTCCCAAAAACAAGTGCAAGTAGAAGAACGTTAGCCCACCCACTCCCTGACATGCGAATCAATACTCATCATGACCGGATAACTGTCTGGGTCCAACACAGTTCCAACACTTCGTTCAAGTCGTGGACGCAGTGGACGTACTTCGAGGATCAACCAGTCCCATTGCCACCTGAGCGGTCCTGTGGACTATCCAGTCCGTGCCCCTGAGTGGGGGACGAACGGTGACGGGCAGAAGAAGCACGCCAGTTCTCAAGCCAGTCACAAGTCTCCTCCGGGGTCTGAAAGAAACGCGTTTTCCCATCCGCCAGGACTCGCAGCTTTGCTGGAAAAAGCATGACATACTTGAGGCCCTCCTCTCGGAGGGCTCGCTTGACCTCCAGGAAGGACCTCCGTTGTTGTTGCACTTTAAAGGTGAAGTCCGGAAAAAAGGTAATAGTGGCGTTGTCGAGTTTCAGAGGCAAACCGGTCCTGGCCGCCTGAAGAATTATATCCCGAAAGTTGAAAATTCGTGCCAGCAAGGGTCTTGGAGGGGCTCCTGGCCTTGGGGGACCCCCGGGCACCCGATGCGCCCGTTCCACGGAGAAGTATTTCGAGAGGGATCGAGGTTGCAGATGTTTCTGTATCAACTCCTCCACAAACAAGTCTGCGGTCTGCCCCTCTGATTTTTCAGGAACCCCCAAAATACGGACGTTATTTCTCCGAGCACGCCTCTCATAATCCTCCAGCTTCGCCTCGAAGACGCACGCTTGGGCTTCCAGGCGTTTGACTGTAGCTTCAAGGGACTTTGATGAAGCCGATAAAGTTTTGACCGAATCCTCCATTTCCATAACTCTGTCCCCCATTTTGCGAAGGTCGGCGCGGATGAAAGTAATTTCAGTCATGGCGGTATCTATTTTAGCCTCCAACGCTGTGCGCACTCCCTGGATGGCCTCCATTACGTCCACAAGGGATGGGCCCTCAGTCGGCGTCTTCTCCCCAGTCCCCGCCTGTTCATCCTCCGCAGCCCCGGTCTTTGAATGCGCGAACTTGGTCAATTTGGCCAGGCCCGGTTGTCGAGTCCCTTTATTGATAGCCATATCGCCAATGTCGCAACTGACGACTGACAATTGTGGGCAAAGCTGGACACCAGCGCGCTCCGAGAGAAGAGAGGGAGGGGGGGCCCGTGCCCTATGCGGGTCAGACCGGAGACAGAGTCCGCCATCACCCTGTATCCAACTGCGTAGGGAGGGAGGGGAGAAGCTGTTACTGCGTCACTGCAGTGGTCCCACCAGGGAAACTGGCCCGCAACTTAGATGCCTGACACCAACACCCAGCACCCAGCAGACACCCCGGTGGCTTCCTGGAGTGGTCGGGGCCCGTCGTCCAGTGACAACTGCCTGAGCTTGAAATGACCCCCCTGCGCCGACTCACCTCCATGAGGGAAACACTGTCCAACTGTCCATTAGCCGGTGGGGAGCGAGCACTGCTGCACGAAATTTGGGGTGAAGTCCTTCTCAGCTCCTAATGCCCACCCCCGCCTGTAGAGCGAGAGAGGGGGGCCAAGGATCAGGGGCCGAATACCGCGCTTCTGGTGTCCGATAATCAGGCCGCGCCGGAGTCCGCCCGGAACACAGCCGCGACCCACTCCACTCGTGGTGGGTCCAAGGAAATGCGCCAGACAATGGCGCTCACGTCGTTCCTGATGAAAGGCGCGCTCCGGAGCCCACCCGGCGCAGCGCCGCCTCAAGCCGTCCACGCGGTCCCCCCGACGTTCCCAGGGGGGCCCGCCAGCCTCTTCACCGCCCCCGGCTGCTGGAAGGGCGACGCGCCAAGGCCGAGGGCCGCCCCGCACCCGGGGCCCGGGAGCAGCACCGGCCCTCGCGTGATTGCTTTCCAGACGTCTGCACGGCCTGCGTGTCCCTGCGGCCCTGGCACGGGATCGCTTCGCCGAGTCTCTGGATCCGCTGCCTCAAACGTCGTCAGAAGAGGATCTGGGAAGTCCTCAGAGCAGCGGCTGCCCAATTCTCGAAAGTGCTCACGGCTGCAGGATGTTTGAACGGATTTTTGGGGGTTGAAGGTGGCTCAAGGGCTCAGAGCCTCGGAGCTAAGCGGCCATCTCGGTTGTCGGCAAGCCACGCCCCCGTACCTGTACTTCTTAATGCCTTTTTTCAATCGTTAATTGGCAATTTCATTATTTTGCTCCACCATTGAGGATACATGACTGACACAACCTCAGTTTCATGTTTCCATAGTTACTTATGGCTGATCGCGAGTGCTGCCATGTCTTCGTTCCTTGTTTTGGGTAGAGAAGCAGGTGTAGGCCATCCTCTCTGCCTGGATTACTCATTTCAACAAATGGGTAAGCCAGGTAGAGAGGATTGAGATCCTTGAGCTTTCATCAGGTTTTGAAAGTACCTGCCGATGATCGCCATTTTATTTAACTTTGACTGCCCTTACTTCAGGCATGGTGGCCGGGCATAGTCAAGTGTTTATTCTTGCCTTTGGCCATTTCTCTTTGTGACTAACTGGCTGAGGTCATTTATTTTTTAGACCAAGATCCTGCAGCTTTTTTCATTAATCTGTAAGTATTTCGGTAACATTCGGTGGCAAAAGAGATGTTGCCTAACACTGGTGATCCCTGCCAATCTCATTGATGGGCAGGGCGGCCATGTTTAAAATGGTTTCTTTGCCCAGGTTTCTGTATGCATTCCAAAATACCCTGTATAAGATCCTAGTGATTTTTTTCAAGGAAGTTGAGGCTGGAATTCTGCTCTTGTTGTGGAGTGGGAAGGCACCATGTATTGATCTCAATTGATGGGGGGGTCTTTGGATCATCTGGGCACAACCAGTTCAGTAGCTGGCTGCACAATCTTGTGGGAGCAAGACATGAATACCAGAAGCTGATTCCCTATGCCACCTAGATCCCTGCAACCACCGGAGGCTTGGATAGAGCTCTAGGCAATCACAGCACCCAGGGAAAGGGAAGTGGAGAAACCACAAAAGATGGCATTCCAGGGTCCCTTCAAGGTGACTGCATGAATTCTCAGCACTAGAAGGTCCTTCGGTGTTCTAGGATTGTCATGCATTCACAACAAAATATAATGGACCCTTTTAGTACCTTCACCTCTAGAACATGAACAACCTAAAAATTATTTCACAACTGGTGTGTGTTCTTACCTAATACCTTCCACTTTCCCACTTGTATCTAGTGGCAGGAACCCAATGAATACAGTAATCCTGAGGGAATGAAAATAAATCCAGGACGCTGAATAAATAAGAAAACCAAATGTTCCTAGCCCTAGGACCCCTGTATTGTCCAGTAGTACCTAAGCACTTAAATTGACTGTTTTTTAAGGAGAGCAACATAATACCAGAATTACATCATTCCTTCAAAATCTCTCAAACAAAGTCCATAAAAAATAAGTAATTGAGTAGGTCGCCAGGAGTGCCTCGAAAACTCTTTGAAAACAAACAATTGTCTACTATTCTCAATCGCTGTGTTTATGAGGATAAACCTCCAATAACAGTATTTTCCTTCTTTTGCAGAATGCACATATCCATGTCCATGACGTTCATGGGATCCCAATGCGGGACGGTGAGCATATATCCTGAATTACTTGCATGCATTCGCCTTACCAAATTAGAAGATCAGTCAGCTGTTGGTAAACTCTTTTGGTACCCTTTTGTCTCCACAAGTGCTGGGAAGATGGAAATTTGCCAAACTGAAAGAGCACCAAGTAAATCAGCAAAGCGCAGGAGCAACCATTGAAGAACTTAGGGAATCCCTTCAGAGGTCGCAGGAAAGGCAGCAGCGTGACCAGGCAAGGAGAGAATAGCAGAAGCGAGGCTGTCGTGAAGGAAGGTAAGTAAGCATCAAGGTAAGAATTACAGGCAAAGACGAGTTCTAGAGTGCAGCTTTTATGCTGCTGCACTCAAGGAAGCCGACCGTGACCAGCCCGGCTTCCAGGAGGAGGCCTGAGGACCGACGCAGAGGAACGCGTAAAGACTAGATTGTGTCTCCTGCCTCAGCCTCTCCCATCACTTCCGGGTTGTCTGCTGCACCATGCGCCCGGAACAGAGATGCGCTGCTGCAGCCGTGACAGTCTACGATAGGGGCATTGCACTACCAGATGTTAAACAAGCATTGAAAATGCAATAGGTCTCGCCTTTGATTAAGTTAAAAGCCATTTGCTTTACTAATGGTATTGTATAGCAAAGCAAATGGCTTTAACTTAATGAAAGGCGAGACCTATTGCATTTTTAATGCTTTTGCTGCCCACCAGCCTTGAAGAGAAAATCAAACAACAAGTGCCAGATTGTACAGAAAAAAACAGGACAGTAGGAGCCCCTCAAACCTGCCGTGGATGGGCTTGAGATTTCTGTTCAAGTGTCGCTCATGTGTCATGTTACCTTTCTGGGTTTAGTGTTCAAGCTAACATGTGCTGGAATGTCTGGGTGTTGCTTGGGAATGCATTGTCTATTGGCATGTCCACGAATGATCTAACTGTTTAAGAAGCCACTCACTGGGGTTAATGGGAGAGAGGTGATGTGAGCCAGTCACTGGGGTTATTGGGAGAGAAGTGATGTGAGCCAATCACATGAGTTAAAGAGAGAGAGGTGATGTAAGCCAGTCACTCAAGTTAATGGGAGTGAGGTGATGAAAGCCAATCACTCGAGTTAAAGGGAGTGATGGGATGTGAGCCAGTCACTCAAGTTAATGGGAGAGAGGTGATGTGAGCCAGTCACTCGAGCTAAAGGGAGAGAGGGGATGTGAGCCGGCCACTCAGCTTAAAGGGAGGGAGGGGATGTGAGCCAATCACTTGAGTTAAGGGGAGTGAGGGGATGTGAGCCGATCACTCGAGTTAATAGGAGAGAGGCGATGTAAGCCGGTCACTCAGCTTAAAGGGAGAGCGGGGATGTAAGCCGGTCACTCAAGTTAATGGGAGCGAGATGATGGAAGCCAGTCACTCCACTTAAACGGAGAGAGGAGATGTAAGCCGGTCACTTGCATTAAAGGGAGAGAGGTGATGTGAGCAGGTCACTCAAATTAAAAGGAGAGAGGGAATGTAAGCCAGTCACTCAAGTTGAAGGGAGGGAGGTGATGTGAGCCAGTCACTCGAGTTGAAGGGAGGGAGGTGATGTGAGCCAGTCACTCGAGTTGAAGGGAGGGAGGTGATGTGAGCCAGTCACTCGAGTTTGAGGGAGAGAAGTGATAGAAGCCAATCACTCGGGATAATAGGAGAGAGGTGATGTGAGCCAGTCACTGGAGGATTACTCTGAGCTGCAGATTGAAAGCCACCACTCGGGATTGTTTATTGTAAGCCCGGCGCACAGTCAGTCAGATGGAGAGGGTCGTTGTCAGGGATGGAGGGCGCACCGGCTGCTAATGGAGTCCCGAGCCGTCCCTGGCACCCGCTGCACCTCTTGGCACACTTTGAGGCGCAATGCACCAGGGAGCCCCGAGCCGCCACTCTTGTACACTCTCTGCACCCCTTGGCACACTTCGAGGCGCCACCCGCGGCTCCGCGACTCTCCCTCACTTTCTTCGCACTGTCACACTTGCACTCCACAGACCCCCGCACTCCACAGACCCCCTCCTCCCTTTCTTCTCCCACTATCACAGTGTGACTAATCTCCGTCCTTCCCTCCCCTGGGCTCCCGCTGTCCCTCCTCACCCATTAACCCCTGTCACGGGCTAACTGGCACCCTTCGTTCATCTCCTGCTCTTGTCTTAGCTCCCGCTCCCCTCTCCTAATCTCCTGTCACACGTTGTGAGCGCGGCCTCTCTCCCCGCTATCCCCTTTCCTTCCCCTCACCCTCTATCACAGTGCGACGGTACTCCCTCCTTTCATCTCCTCTTCCTCACTTCTTTCAACTCCTCCCACACTTTGACACCATGCGCGTTCTCTGCTCTTCCCCTATTCTTTCTCTCACCCTCTCTTTACTCCCACCACACTTTGACAGCACACCGTCACT
The DNA here is from genome assembly GCA_963921515.1 of Calotriton arnoldi. Classification (NCBI taxonomy): domain Eukaryota; kingdom Metazoa; phylum Chordata; class Amphibia; order Caudata; family Salamandridae; genus Calotriton; species Calotriton arnoldi. Next base: position 2,407,533 of record CAWUFW010002033.1, on the reverse strand, counting down.
TTTTGCTCGTCCCCTGTCCTTTCTGTTTCTCTCTGTTTGTCTCCCTGCCACAATTTGACAGTACGCTATCTCATCCTGATCTTCTATCTCATTTCGCCCCAAATTACAGCGTGACTGGGCGTCCTCCCAACCCCCTTTCTTGCTTTTTCCCTTGCTGGTCCCCTGCACTCTCGTCACACTGTTGTCAACAAACCCTCCTCAGAGTGTGACTGGACTCGTTTCTTTCCTTCTGTCTCCCGACCTCCCATTCTCGACACTCTCCTCACCCCCTGTTATAACCTCCCCCTTTCACTCTCCCCCTACTCTCGCTCAACTCTCGTACCCCGCCACAGTTTAGCCGGGCGCCCTCCTATTCCCTGCTCTTGCCCTAGTCTATCTCTTTCCGGGACTTCACCTCCTCCTCGCAAGCGTTGCCCGCGCTACCAGAAGCACGACTGACAGGCGGGAACATTGGCAAGCGAGAGAGGGAAAAGAGGCGTCGTCGCCACATGACGGCCAGGGACACAGAATCTTGGAGGCTAAGAGACGTCGCATGTTTACATAGAGACACCCAGCAGTCACTGGGAACGCGTCGGGCTGCTACTTAGGAGAGAGAGCAATGAAAAACAAGTCCCAGAAGGGAATTCCAGATGACTATTGAGGAGCACGAGAGGCAGCGGTTAATGGTGGTCTTTGTCAAGAATTTAGACTTCTGTCTGTCACAAACTCCCGTTCACCTCACACAGCACTCACTGGACAATGGCGGGTGCTACTCCCTAATGACAGTGCACCGCGCTCTGTTTGTTTTTTTGTTTAACTTTGAAACTGAGCGCGGCGCCGCTTCACGGACACCGCGCTCGGATTATTTATATATTTCTTAACTTTAACACTGAGCGCGGTGTCCTTGAAGCGGGCGCCGCGCTCAGTGTTAAAGTTAAACAAAAAAACAAACACAAACAGAGCGCGGTGCACTGTCATTAGCGAGTAGCGCCCGCCATTGTCCAGTGAGTGCTGTGTGGGCAAGCACCGCCATTCTCCCACATTGTTTAGTAAAGAAAATAGTGCTCACAAACTAATTAAAGCATCCCGTATAACGCCGCCAGTAAACGATCCAATCCCGGTGGGCGGGGCTAAAAGGAGACAAGGCGGCAACAAGGAGGGACTAAGAAGCCTCCTTTACAATGAGAAGCCAGCGTTTTGCATGCAAGATGACGCGAACCAATCAAAAAGATGGGCGGGGCTTCAACTCCGCCTCCGAGAGCTTTGGAATCTGTATTGATTCCAAGAAGCTCTCGTATGATGAGAGCAGCGCATGCGCGCTGCTTTCGCCAGCCGAGACTTAATAAAAAATATTACTGGACCCTGAGATAGCAACCCTGAATGACTGAGTGTTTACACCTCAGGATGAGCCCACATTCAGGGTAGACAGGCATGCAATGACAGACAGGATACTGCGCAGCAATATATCGACACAGCCTATCTACTAACCTGCCAATACACACACAGGTGGTAGTGAATGCTTGGAAAGAAGCCACTAAATTTCTGGAATGGGAGAAGGTCCTTACCAGTGACACGCCTCTGTGGGACAGTGATCTCTTAGTTGAGGTGGGAAATCTCAAAGGATTTCATGGTTGGTACAGTATAGGAATTAGCAAGTTGGGAGATATATGGGAGGGTGATGAGATGATCTCCTTTAGTGCCATTTAGATACATTCAACTAAGTTACACATTGATGAGCCGTATCAAGAAAGGCACAGCATTAACAGAATCATCTCTGCTGGAGGAGAGGGTATTGAATGATCCCCTCTGTAAACATGCTGTCTCCTTGATGTATATCTTAAAAAATTGTTAATAACTACCCAGATATCCTGCAGACCATGAAAGGAAACTTGGAAGCAGATGTGGAAAGCCTTGAAGAAAGAGAGTGGGTGGAGGCGCTGTGGGCGAGCGAGGCAGGCTTTAAACTTATTTACCTATGGATTCTTCACTGATCATATTACTCAAGAATGGTGCAGAAACGAATGAGTAAGGTTAACTTGGATTGTTGTCTTAGGGGATGTGGTTAGGTGGGATCCATTTTCCACATTTTGTGGTCCTGCCCTGACATACAGCACTATTGGGGGGAGATAAGAGAGTGCATGAGGGAGGTAACTGGAATTCCAATAAAAGGGTCTGCATAGTAATGTAGATGAGGATTTCTAAATCCACAAAATTATATTTGAGCCTTAGATAGGTGGTCACTAAAAGTAACGTTGCCCACTCCTGAGGGGCGAGGGAACGCCGGTTCTGCATGCTTGGAAGGAGTACTTGGATTGTTGCATGCTGGCGGAGAAACAAGTATACGAGGGTAGAGACTGCCCTAAGAAATGAACAAAGGTTTGGAAGACATGGCAGTCACATATAGGTCTGCACGTACAGGGATAAAAGACTGGCTATGAAATTGTCATTATAGAGGAAAGCGATGAGTGGATCCTGCCTATTGATGGACCCAGGAGATATTCCCCCAGGGGCACATAAACAGTGTTGTGCACAGCCTAACAAACATTCATATTTTTTCCACTAGCATGGGTATAGTTGTTTTGATGAAGAATCTGTGATACTTAAAAGTTGTTAAATATAATTCTTGTGCAACCATAACATTTTGTTCCACTGTATAAGTTGTAGAAACAGCAAACACGGCACCATTGCAAGAGTGGGTGGTAAAGAAAAATGTATCTTGAACAAGGATGGTAAAACGTCTTGTGCTAGCCCTAGGCTTGGAGCAGAGTGAGATGGAAGTAGTAGAGAGGAGGAGGCAGTAAGAGAGGGGCAGGTGAGAGAAAGGGGGTGAGAGTGGAAACATTAGAAGAGTGTGACAGAAGGTACGCATAATAGATTAGGTTGGGATAGATGAGGGTGAGAGAGGCAGGTGTGAATGAAGAGTGTGGGGGGGCACATGGTGGTTTCTGTGTTGCGTTGCTAGCGCTGGGATGTTTACGGGTCGCCATGCGCTCTACAAATGCTCATAGAATAGAATAATATAGGGAGTTGAGGATAACACAAGAGGGTGAAAGGGCAAATAAGGTGAAACAAAAGGAAACAGAGAAGAGAGAGTAATGTAAGCCGAATAGGTAAGCATTAGAGAGCGGGTGGAAAGAGAGAAAGCAAGAGAGCAAATAGAGGAAGGGAGAGAATGGATAAAGAATGAGACTAGGTAAAGAGAGCTTGTGAGAAAGAAGAGGGGGGATATCTAATACAAAGAAGGGGAATATCGAGATGGAAGAGGCAATGAAATAGGGAGAATAAAAAAGTGGCAGAAAGTTTTTTTTATTATTATTGCCATTTAAGTGGCCCTACTGAGTCCATGCCAATCCAGAAAAGCCATTTTGCTTTTAAATGGCCATACCAGGCACACGCCCCTCCCTCCATTCCTTTTCACGCCATGGCCACGGAAGTTCTCAGCATTAGTAAAGCAGGGGCCCAGCTTTTGAGACCTGAGGTTCATTGTCAAAAATGCATGTGAATGGCAGCAGTTGGGTCTACAGGAACTTACAGCATCAAGACTGCAGGATGTGACAACAGGACTTGCAGCAGTGACAACAGGTTCTTAAGTGACAGGGGCAGGACTTTCAGGATGCTGATGTGGAATATCACCTCAGTAGGAATGTCCGAACTCACATATTCACTCACTCCTCAACCTATGCATTCCAGTTAGTAAGTTAAACACTTGCTCCATAGAGCTGTCTGTAACCTACAAGTCACTCATGCCTTAACGTTACATGCTCTGTAAGTGATGAAAGCTTGTCCTATTATGCCCTGTTGAATCAGCACTTGCTGCCTTCAGTGAGAGAGGGAAGCTTGCTTTTCTATTGCCATGTTTTACCTGTTCTGTGAGGAAGCAAAGCTTCCACTGCTCCTACCTGACCTGATTTGTATATGTCTTGTGATGGTGAAAGCTTGTGCTGCTGGTTACCTAGTTGTACCTGTCCTCTGAAAGAAGGCACCTTGCACTGTTTCTGCTGCAACTATACCTATTCTATGAAAAGGCGGTGTTTTGAATAGGGATGGCCGGAACTCGCAGAGTTGAACTATGCGGAATTTTGCGTAGTTACAGAAAAACTCTGTGAGGTTCCGCGGAATTCCAGCAAAGGGCGGAACAATGTGCAGCTCGCGATACAATTTAGCACTGGTAGCACGAACAGCGCTGAAAATCAGAGCAAACTGCATCATGCGTATCACAAGAGCGCTCAACCACTTGAGTTGATTTTGCTGCCGCTCGAGTAGAAAATCTACACCAGCAGCAGCAAATTACTCGAACGGCAGCCCTCTGACTGCAACGCCGAACGTTAAGGAGTAACGCAGAGTGGCCAAAATCACGCCAGTTTCATGGGCAGAACGGAACATTCCGCCCACCCCTAGTTTTGAATGTTGCTGCCCCATCTTATGAAAACACAAGGGATTTGAAGCACACACTTGCATAACATGCCCTATGAACAAGAGACTGCTTCACAATATTTGATGTGAGGTACTGAGACCTATAGTCCTGAAAATGGCACCTAACCTCATAAGAACAATGTTCGAGTGCCGAAACATGTCAATGAAAAAGAGAACCATGGTCCATTGCACGATCCACCTGTTTCAATCTTCCTGTAACGAGTCACCAGTAAAAAATATTTTTATCTTGCTCACACAACGGTAATATAGCTCTGACAGTTTAACAAAAGGGGGAACATAAATGCTGATGTAAGGGACTAAGGAACCTATACGGAGGAGATTGTACAACCAGTGAACAGTAGTACTCACGGATGCTTCCCGGTGACAGATGTGCAACCCATGGATTAAGTATCCCACACCAGGTGGGTAAGGGTTCATCATTCTATGTGATTATAAGAATGTGTGGTAATTCCATAGGAGGTTTTGCTATATCTCCCAGGACTTTTTTTACTTCTTGTACTTATAGAGAGCATACAAAAGTCCATTAACGCCTCTTACGTATGTTGGCCTCTGTTATTGTACCTATCCTGTGTGTGTGAGAGAACCATGTGCTGTACCTCCTGCTACTACCACCTGCCCTTTAATTAATCGTTGTGTTAGGGAAGATTGTGTTGCTGCTGTCCATGTTGTATCTTTGTTGTGTTGTGAATCTCTGTATAAAACGTTCCTCTACCTAAAAGAAAGAATGATTTGCATTGCCATTGCTAGTTTTAATGCATGACATGAACGAAAGAGTGAACCATCACAAAATATGCGAGCAGAGTTTACATTTGGTTTTTCGTGTGAAACAAGCTATTTTTTTAATGGACTAGATGACTTTGTAAAATTGTAAAACATAGCTGGCAAGTGGCTCCATGTCATGTATAAGACATTTGACCAATCCTTGTATTTTAGTCAACAGCACTTTTTTAAACAGATAGTGAAAGTGATAAAAGCAAAACTACAAGGCTGATGGTATTATATGTAATTGTGCTGTTTGGCATGCAAGATAAAAATTTAGTTCCTGGCATATCTGTTTTTTTCTCGTGTGGAATTAAGGGTTAAACAGCCCAGAACAGTGAGAGGCCACAAATAGCTCTTCAAACTGAGACACCTGGCATCTCACTGCTAATGGGCTAACATTACTACTCCTTAGAAAAATAAAAGGGCATGCTAAAAAGTCATTATTTACCAAACACAGTGCCAGCAGCAGCAGTTGAGCAGTCTGAAGAGACACTGAGAAAGGAAAAACAATCTGCTGGCACTGCTCATCCTGAGCCCACCATTGGCCTAAAGGTTGCTGTGGTTTGGGTGGGGCTCCTACAATACCACTGTGATCATTCGTTTTACAAGTTCTGAAGCACACGCAACTTACAGCAACAAAACAATACATTAATATGAAAGAACAGATTATTCGTATTCTTAGGGCTTGTTCGGTCCTTTATTATACACGATCTTCCATTCCCTTATGCCAACGCGTTTCGTCGTCTTTGGGCATGAACCCTACGACTTCCTCAGGGCTGGAAGTAATACAAATAATCTTTTTGTAACATTTTAAATTAAATACAGGTACATTATACATGATGTAAGCCCAGACAAAACCTATTGTGCGTCAAGGGACTAGTCAAAGTGAAAAAGTTGTATACACATTGCAAGCCATGGGCTCTAAATTTTCACCAGCCTATGCGAATATCTTTATGGGCTGGCTGGAAGAGATAATGATCTGGAGTACAGCAGGTAGTCGCTGGAATGAACACATTCTTTACTGGGGGCGGTTCATTGATGATTGTCTCATGATATGGACAGGTACAGAACCATTACTTAAAGATTTCATTGAATATTTAAATATCAATGACATGAATATCAAATTCACCACCCATTCAAGTACTAAGAGTGTAGTATTTCTGGATGTGGAACTATATATTAAAGATGGATCAATTCAGAGTAAGATGTATCGGAAACCTACTGCTTGTAACTCATTATTGCATGCGAAAAGTGCACATCCTCGTCATCAGATCAAGACCATCCCCTATGGGGAGATGGTCAGAGCCAGACGTAATTGTAGTGATGATGTAAATTTTTTTACTTGTATTAAAGATATGGAGAGACGCTTTGTTCAGAGAGGTTACCCTAACCGGGATATTATGTCGGCAAAGGCAAGAGCCATGAAGATCAAAAGGATCACTACTTTGAGACCTAGACACTTTGACAAAAAGTCCACTGCGCAGATTAGATTGATAACAGACTATACTCACATCAGCACTGCATTACGAAGAAGTTTGAATAAACACTGGCACATCCTACAGGCAGACAAAACGTTGCAGGAATTTTTAACAGACAAACCCCAGATTACATTTAGAAGGGGAAGAACATTGGGCACTTTACTGAGTCCTAGTTATCCTGTTAAAACAGAGTTGGAGCCATGGTTAACTCAGTTTTCCAAAGGTTTTTTTAAATGTGGTCATTGTGGGATGTGTAGGTTTGCTCAACACAAGACTAAGCAATTTAAAGACAGTGTGGGCAAGTCTTACACTATATTGACTAATATCAATTGTGGTACAAAATATGTTATTTATATTATTACATGCAAATGTGCCAAAATTTACGTGGGAAGCATGATAAGGGCATTAAAAGATCGTGTTGGAGAGCACATGCGAGCGATAAAACATAACGATTTAAGATATCCTATTGCTGAGCATGTATATAATTGTGCTGCACAAGGTCCTAATAAAACATTTATGTTCTATGGCATAGAACACATTAAACTGGATCCACGTGGTGGTAATAGGGAGCTGAAACTGCGGAGACATGAGGCGCGGTGGATCATGCGTTTGCGGGCCGTGGAAGAAGGGCTCAATTATGATCAGGAATTGCAGTACTTTCTTGGTGACTAATGGCTGTAGTGTTCATGGCATGGATTTATCTATTTATAGGATCCACTAAGGATATACTGAGCTTACAACATGTATACTGGAATTAATGTGCGTGAGGCATTGAGAGACCTTATCATGATAAGGAGGTATATAGAGATGGTCTTGGGATGAATGAAGTTTTTAAATGCTTAAATTTTGTAAAATATTACGAGTGGATATATTAGCTTAAGAAGGACTAATAAGTCAAGGTATCTTTTACATGGAAATCGTTTAGGAGTAGCTATTGATTTTCAGTAAAAAATTGTTTAAGGTTAAAATCTGGGACCTTTAATTGCAAACCCTTCTTTGGTTTAATAGAGGGCATTGCAAACCGCTTGTTGATTGACAACCATGGTATGTTGTTTTAGATACAATGTAATTAGAATTCTTTTAAGATGGCGCTGACGATACTAATATTGTGGTATTACCTCAATTTTGGTGCCGAAGTTATTTGGTCTACGATTAGTTTGTGATAGTACGCTCGCCTTATTATAGTGTGGCGTAGGATATTGATTGGTAAGTATAAATAGTAGTTTTCCTTATAATTTGTGAGAGATTATCACTATTTGGCCGCTTTTCATATTTGCCTATATCTCGCTTCGGATATATAATTCTGTTAATATGAACTGATAATAATGTGTATATATTTTCAGACTCAAGCTCTTATCTTAATTAGCAGTCTGATGCAATTATTTTGATATAATTTCAACATGGGGTAGTGTTATATGCACTTTGAAACGGTAGATTTATCGTACATCACCCATTCCAATATGGCGCCGGCGGAATTAGTATTGCAGTCACCTCTTTGATTTCTGGGAATTCTATTTGAATCGTGAACAGGACGAGGAGTCTGTCTTCACCTTATCGTGGTGCGGCACGAGGATACTTTGTTACAGGTACGTGCAACGAGATGGTTCTTATTGACATTAGAAGTCCTGGGTTTTTTAGATAACCGGCATTGATACTCCACCGCCCTTTTTTTCTTTCTTTATCTTGCACAGGATCCCCGTACAACAGGGACCTGTTTTAAATAGCGGACTTATAGTTTCCGTTCCTGTTCTCAGCATAAGAGATTTTGACTTGGATTCGCTTGTTTATCATACAAGTGGTAAGCAATACTACTTTGTTATTTTGACTATAGGCAAATATCTTGTTTGATTGATTAGTAATGTGGCATTGTTTTTGTGCCCCGTACTTTAGGGATCATTTGTAGATATTGTGATTACCTATTCGAAGTTGAAAATTGAATTCAGGGATATTGGAATATTGACGGCGTAATTGTTGGATACTCCGTGGTACCTACGGGTAAGCATTATGTTTGATATATATGAATTCATGGGTATTGGAATTTGCACTTAGTGGTGAGCACTATGTTAGATATATATGATATTGAAGGGTTATATGGAATAGGTTCTAAAACTACTTTGCGTTCCTTTACAGGGTCGAGTTTGGGTTTTGTCATAATATTTTATTGAGGATTTCACGTTACTTCATATACGTTTACTTTTACTGGGAATCAAGATTTAATAGACAGGTAAGCATTACCTGGAGAGTGTGGTGATTTATGATCAGAATATGACGCAATGGTTGACTGATGCCTCATGCTCTGTGTAGTGAAAGCTAATTTAGGCTTTTTCATGTCAATTTAATCCTTGTAGAGACGACTCTGGAGTAATATATTAAGGTACCATCCTTTTCTATCTTGAATGCATTCGTGTTATAAATGTGCATGTAATGCACTTGTGGTTCATCAACTTTAATTGCACATTGGTTATTCTTTTGGCTTTGTGCAAACTCACTTGCACTAGGGTGTCATTATGGAATTGGATGTTGATGTATAATTGTTAATATTTATTCTGAACTTTATTGATGTGTATATATTATGCATAGGTATTTTCATTTTTGAGCTTGTAATGTGTATACAACTTTTTCACTTTGACTAGTCCCTTGACGCACAATAGGTTTTGTCTGGGCTTACATCATGTATAATGTACCTGTATTTAATTTAAAATGTTACAAAAAGATTATTTGTATTACTTCCAGCCCTGAGGAAGTCGTAGGGTTCATGCCCAAAGACGACGAAACGCGTTGGCATAAGGGAATGGAAGATCGTGTATAATAAAGGACCGAACAAGCCCTAAGAATACGAATGATCTGTTCTTTCATATTAATGTATTGTTTTGTTGCTATAAGTTGCGTGTGCTTCAGAACTTGTAATACGTTTTTTCAATCCTTGATTGAATAATTTGGGGAATTTGGGTGAATGTTCTCCCTCTTAGAATGCACCGCAGGATATGTGTAATGTTTCTTATTTGATTCATTGGTGTTAATTTGTATGAGCGTCTAAGGACTCTTTTCACCCAATTTTAGTTAACCACTGTGATCATTCCCTGCCTTGAACAGGTGCAGCACGTGCTGCCCCGTGGGGGCCGGCAGTGGCATGTCATATGTGACAAGTTTAACCATTCCCAGTTTTAAGGCAGCGGTTCTTTGAGACAGTGCTTGCAGGTGGGGCCCACCAGCTTTCATTTTTGGGGACTGGCACTTATTTTTCCTCATCAGACTTTGACCCAGAGCAAGAGAGAGAAAAACACAAAAGGGGGGAGAAGGAGGAAGACAAAGGCAGAAAAACGGTAGCAAAGCAGGCTTGAAAAAGAACCTGAAAGAGTGAGAAAAGTGGGCGGGAGTGTCTGGTGTGGATGAGAGAGGCATGAGGTGGAATCAAGGGTTGTGCCCGCTGCAGGCTTCTGAGGCAATCCTTGGACCCCAGGCCTTATTCTTTTTCAAAGGAACCATTGCTGTTTAGCCCCAGCATGGTGTATTCTGGGACTTGTCGTTTTGCTTGTAAACGTTGTACGCATGAGCTCACAAAATGCATTATGCAATGTTTGCTGACTGGAAAGCCAAGGCTAGTTAAAGTTGTCCCAAATGTAATAGGACCCAGTTGGCGTAATGGTCAGAGCCGCCTACTTCGGAGCTGCTGGACCGGATTCCAGTCTCAGCGTCGCCTCAACATCCTGTGATTCTGGGCAAATCACTTAATCTCCCCATAAATTAATGTGTCCTTAACGGCACCTGTGTTGATGATCAAGTGCTTGTGCTGAGCACCGGAAACCACCGGCTCAAATTAAGCACTGGCTAGCAGGTGGACCCAAGCTGTTTGTCCCGATGGCTGAGAAGTCAATTCAGTTTTTTTTTTTAGCTAAGAGCACATTGTCTGCTGTAACTTTGGCCCTATAGTTAATAGAAAAAGCAGAACTATAAGCCCCAGAATGCACAGCACGACTTGCTAAAAAGCCAGCATGGGGTAACGAGGTTGGAGACGGCAAGGAGACACTGTCTCTATGCAGTTTTAACATGAGGGGTCATGTTGTATGCAGGCTTGGCCACTGTCACAGGCAGCATGACTGTCACGGGCAAAGAGAGAGTGGGGCAAACGCCTCCTTCTTATCCCTCCTCATAAGAAAGCGAGAGGCCCAAAAGCAAAGGAAGAGCGGAGAGAGACCCCTGCAGGACACAGAGGGTACGACAGGCAGCGGCTGCGCTGAAGGATATCAGAGACACAGGCAGGGAGGGCAGCAGCCATTGCAGAAGCAGATGATAGGCAGACCAGAGACAGCCCGGACAACAGCCATCGCAGAAGAGACAGAGGCCCAGGATCACAAGGGGCTCAGAGCGACAGCTGAACGGCAGTGAGAGCGCCACGGACGCAAGCAGGTCAGCCCGTCAGCAATTTTGGAAGACCGGGTTTGGGTTACAAAGCGAGACAGCTGGAGGGTAGCTGCTTCAAAGGAAATAGACCGCCAGGTGGGGCTTAAAAGGATAGCAAACGAGACGCCGTGAATCCACACAGCAAGAGACACCTGGCCAGGAGGAAAGAGGTTCCCTGACTACAGATGTACGACAATCGCGAATAATTACGAAAACACTGACATCCTCGGAGGAAGATAAGGATACCCAGGAAAGAAGAGAGGCAACGGAACCCTTGCGGAATAGACTGTTCTGATAACGGGTAAACAAAGAAGAGAGAGAGACGGGGCAGCAGAAGCAGTGACAGAAGGAGGAAAGACGGAGAGCATATATATACCCGAAAGGAGTGAGACAGCCGGAGCTGCAGAAACTATTAAAAAAAAAGGCAACAGCTTCAGAGGCAAACGACCGCTACAGAGAGACGCCCTGGGAGGAGATAGAGGCTGATGACACATCACAAGGAGAGAGTCAGCCGGGGCATCAGTCGTTAGAGAAGACACAAGTCGAGTCCTGAGACCAGGAGATTACACTGCCAAACGAGGAGAGACGCTCTTGAAAAGGGCACAGCGGAGCAGAGCATCGGGGAAACGCCGAGCGACACCCCCGGCGAGACTCACTGACGTAGAGACATGTGGGCGCTCTGACACACTCTGTACTGAGAGACATCCCGGGACGCTGATAGGACCTTACATTGAGAGACAACCTTGGGCTGTGACGTAAGCTGACCCTGATGCTGAGAGGCATAATTGCACTCTGGCAGAAACAGACTAACTCTGACCTCAGAGTCCTCGGTGCGCTCTAAGAGACACACCTTGAATGTGAGGGACGTTTTGGCACGTGGGCGAGACCCGAATTGACACTGCGAGACATTCTGGTACTCTTTAACCTGATACAGACAGAGACACACTGAGCAGAGATATTCTGGCCATTTGATAAGGATACACTGACATTGAGAGACAACCTGGTATTGTGACAGGGAGTGTGAACCTGATAGTGAGAGACACGCCCAACCACTGGGAGAGACACTGCATTGGGACAGAAACACCCTATCGCCTAAAGATACCTCTTGGGCCTTGAGATATTGTATCGAGACACCCTTGAGCCGAGAGGCCTGCAACGGAGCTGTGAGGGGGACGTCGCGGCCTAGAAGAGACCCCGAGTCAGTCTCGAGAGAGGCAACGGGTCTGCAACATGCAAGGGGGCGCCTACGGAGCAGGCAAAGCGGGAGGGGCCTTTGACCCCCAGTCCTTCGTGAGACAGCCACATACCATCGTGAGGATGGTCTCCTGGGTAAGAAGACTCCTGCCCTTTTTTCGGGGTGTCCATGCGGGGGCAGAGGTTGTAGAATACACACCGGAGGGGACAAGGTTATGATGACCCAGAGGGGCACAGTGTTGTTATAACGCAAGAGCCGGCGTTGTAATAACTGAGTGGACAGCCTTGTAATAACACAAGGGACAGTGTTGTAATTTAAGGGATATCATCGTAATAACCGAGTGTTTTGAACCTTATCACCTCTAACGTATTGAGTAGCAATTGTCGCAACAAAACATTCCCCAAAGAGATATATGCTTTGTGTGCTCACAACAACCACACAATTCAAACACATTGTGTTGTAATTCATTATCTATTCTATATACCATCTAAAAATCATAACACATAACGCATCCGTATAACAAATATTTTTTCTTCCTCACACAAATTACAATTTCACGGAAACATTAATGTACCCTGTATCACTAGACTCCCACTTTAACAAATACACATAACATATCAAAGCAATACCAGTTGTAATCCTGCCACTCAACACATCATGGCGACAGGATTGTGACGGTGAAAGAAGGTTTGACTGCTTTAGTTGTTTGAGAACTTTCTCCCCTTTGCTTCTAGAGGGGTTACTGTTTCTGATTTTACATTATTACTGAGTCGGCAGTGTTGTAGCAATACAAGGGACACCATTAGAATGACTGAGCCAACAGCGTTGTGGAGAGTTACGGGGCAGTGTTGTGTTAGGATAAGAGACAGTGTTTTAATAATGGAGAGAATCGTGTTGGGACTAAGTAAACAGTGTTGTAATAGCTGAGAGGACAGTGTTGTTGTGGCTAAGGGGACAATGTTGCGACTAAGGGGACAGTGTTGCAATAGCTGAGAGGACAGTGTTGGCTTGACTGAGTGCACAGTGTTGCAATAGCTGAGAGGACAGTGTTGTTGTGACTGAGTGGTGCACAGAGTTGTAATAGCTGAGAGGACAGTGTTGTTGTGACTGAGTGTCCAGTGTTGTAATAGTTGAGAGGACAGTGTTATTGTGACTGAGTGCACAGTGTTGTAATAATATATCGGATAAAGTTGTACTAACTGAAAAGACCCTGTGGTGGTAACTGAGTGCACAGTGTTGTCATAGCTGAGAGGACAGTGTTGTTGTGACAGTGCACAGTGTTGTATTAGCTGAAAGGACAGTGTTTTGTGGCTGAGTGCACAGTTGTAATAATATATCGGATAAAGTTGTACTAACTGAAAGGACAGTGTCGTGGTAACTAAGGGGACAGCACTTTACCTAGCTAGGATGCGACAGGGCTGCATCAACAGACGGGATATTTTTGTACTACTGGATGGCACAGTGTTGTTCTAACGGAAGGGGCAGAATTTTACAACCTGGGGGTCCTAATTGCTCAGGAGACAGTTTTGTAATTATTTAGGTGACGTTGTTGCAATTACTGAGGGAACCATGTTGTGATTATCGAGTAGACTGCTTTGAAATTACTGCCCAAAACAGCCCTGAGGAAGCCGTAGGGCGACTTACCCACTGACGAAACACATGTTGGTTGGCGGAAGAACTATTATCCAATTAAAGCAAACACCTGGAGAACACAAGGACTACTGGATGACTTTTATTCATGCTGATATGTGATAGCAGCGCTCAGAGATTTGTTTGAGATTACAGATGGAACGGTGTCGCGATTACCAGGGAGCCGGTGTTGTGATGGATGATTACACAGTGTTTTATTATATGAACCAACAGCGTTTGGGTAACTCAAGAGGCAGTATTGTGATTCTGGAGTGTGTGTAATGAAGAAGGCAGTGGGGTTGTCATTATTAGTGCGATCATCACTCCTCGAAGGTGTAAACTGTAATCATTGTTAGTAAGTGTGAGGAGCCCACTGGCAGGACAGAAACTACAGGTTTACTCCACTGTGACTGAGCTTCCGCATCACCCACACACAGCCTCAGTCACTCTACTTCCCACACCTGAACCCAGTTTTGAGACATAAGTCTGCAAGACGTACTGAGTTACTGGAAGGAGTAGTTATGAACAATGCCGTAAAAATATCAGAAACCTCCTCTCCAAACTAACATTGAAATAAAAATTGTATTAACTAGAAGTAAAAAAATAAAATTTAAACTAAAAATAGGAGAAACCGGGGCAATAATAGTCTAAGGTTAGCCTGTGGTGTCTTATAATAACTGCGATTACCATCTAACTACTCATCAAAGTGAAAAGGCAGATACATGCTCAAATTCTCCAGCAGTTGTCCGGGCGGGAAACCTAGACTGCTGGATCACAGGCAGACGTAGTTGATCTGTGATAGGTGTTTGATCCAGTGACAATCATTACTTTAGGACTTTAAAGGCATTATGAACCTCAAACACTAAAGCCGAAGCAGGTTCAAAATCCCAGTGATGCGTTCGACTGGTGCCACAGTGTCAGTTTGATCCAACATGAGTTCCAGTCTCGAAGTAACGTAAAAACTAGAGATGGAAGAGTCCTTTTCTGCTGGTTGAAGGTTTGCAGTCATTGGATCCAACCCGTGTGTCTCCTGGTCAGTCTGTCCTGGACCAAAGCTCTCTCTAGAAGTAGCTGGTTGGAGGTGGTGTCTATCAAGGGATTCATGACCTCAAGTCGGTACAGAAGGTGGCTGGGAGAAAAGGGCGCACACACTTAATATAGACACAACTTCAAAAGTCCCAATCCGTACAAAGCATCATGTAATGGGTGCTCAAGAAGGGAGAAAAGCCACCACTACTACTTCTGTCAGATCGAATCCAAATCATGCACAAAGCTTCGAGCACTCCCACATAATTCAAAGTAGAGTTCCGTAGTCAATGTTCCAGCAACAGCCTTATTTTTTCAAAAGCGTCTTTTGGATTCTTTGGCATGCCACACATGTTTGGTCCACGCTGCTGATGTGACAGCAGACTTCATCAGGGCTAATCAAGAATATACCAAGGCTAAGAATGTTATCACAAGGTCTCCAAGTATCAAAGTTATCCAATCCTTTGGCGTGCTCAAGAAGTATAGGCACAAAGTAGTCACTCTAAACTCACTTGTCCAGCCTCACGGAAGAGTGCTCCCGACGCACGCAGCCCACGTGTTGTCACGGGTCCCCGACTGGCATACAGCACGGCCACCATCTTAGCGGCCTATTTATATTTGTCACATGCAACCTGGATTGCCTGCAGTTGGTATCCGAGGACGACATGCTGTTCTTCGCTAATATGAATTGGTTACTCTTGATCTCACTCTCATTTCTCTTACAGTTTTTTTTGTGCTATGCTTTTTATTATACTCTTTTGCCAACTGATGAAGGCTGGCACGCTTTTGTCTTACCCATAATGCTCTTAGTGTGGACTACAAGGTCCAACTGTATTTTGAGCTAGGTGCTTAGCAGAGACAGCCCTGGATTTCAAGGAGCTCTTCTGCTCTGGTCAAGATATCTTCCTAACTAGAAGGTCTGGTCACCACAGAAAAGGACAATGTTCGCATTAGCATGGGCTCCATACTTTGTTCTAGGAATCTTCCCTCCCCATAGAAAGGCCACTTACCTCTCTCTGGACAAAATAAAAGTGCTCTTTGCTTTGGAAAACAAATGGCGAGAGAAACTCTGCAAAGAGAACTGCTATGAAAAGCTAGATAGTTTGAATGCACAAAAAGGCAAACTGGCTTAAATAATGCGTAGAAGTCTGTCAGCTAAAAGTTTTGCTTTTAGTTCTGCTATCCAAAAATCTTAAAGTGTGTTTTAACAAACGTTTTATCTGTGCTCAAGTTCTCACACTGATATTAGCTGACACTAGGTTGTTTATAATGTAGAACATAGACCACACTTTTTTTGTAAGTGAAGGCAGATGTGAGTAGTTTTGTGACAGTTTCATATTTTGGTTTAAGTCCAAAAGGCTAGCTGTGCAGACTATGGTCAGCATGCACTCATTGGACCTCGCTCATGTAACCACAGTTGGCAGCCATGTTGGTAGACAATTGCCGTCTGACCTACAGATCTGAAGGGTTTGGCAGAAAACGACATGGGCCCATAATCTTCGGCTAAGGTCGAAAATAAGGTACAGATAAGTAAAGATGGACCCCTTCCATCTATAAGTTGGCTGAAGGTTCTGCCCTATGTCTGGGGTAATTTTTCTACAGAACTTAAAACTTGAGAAGTTCTTCTACAATCCTTAAGATGCAACCTCTTCTCTGAGATATTGGCCAACTTAGAAGCGTTGGATTTCCTCCTTTTTTCTCCTCCAGCCACCCCCTGTCAGAGGTGGGCTACTTGGAATAGTCAAGAGGGCTACCACTTTCCTAGAAGAAGGAACTCAAGTGCACTGCCAATAAAAGAAGGTTCAATAATGCACCCCTGTGTACCCAGAAAGAGTATTGGCTAAACTGTGACCATGTTAGGTGTTTCCAAACAAAAGCTTGCCAGGCTCTGCGCTTTTGCCACCAACATACGCTGTATTATAAAGATGGCGTAGCATTGGAGGAGATGCCATCTGCGAGCGACTAGGGGGAGATATGGAATGTCAATTATTGGACCTGCATTTTCACATGAGGAGGTCTGGCCGGAGCACCTGAGTCTGTGGGTTACCTAGTATTTGTGTAGTTAAAGGGACCTGATGTTTGTGTTTGGGTGCCATCTTTGAAGACGTGAGTGAATATAGAGAATATTCAGCACCTTGCAGTGGGAGTTCACAGTACATGCGATCATTCCAGAGACTTTTCTTCAGCTACGGTTATTTTTTGTAAATGACCTATCAAAGGGGAGGCCTAGACGGGTAGTTTGACTTCTAACGTCAATAGAAATCTGTGCTTTACCGTCCTATGCTTTAGTGCTATGGTGTCTCATATGGTGTCATTAGATAGGATTATTTGAATTAGAAGACAACTCCATATTCCTTATAGAATTAAGGTAAATGTTCAGCTGGGGGACCGCTCAGTGGGCTTCAATGAGCTATGGACTGCCAATCGTTCAACTTTATCAAGCACAAATGTGTTCTAGGTCCTGGCTGCTTTCTGCCTATTTACAGGAACGTATTTGTGGTTGAGATTGCCTCCATGAGTACAAGAGATTCATTCTTAATTTAGTTTGTTTTCAAGAGGATTTCTATGAGGTTAGAAACCCCAAAGTAACAAGGCATTGACTCTCCAGATAATATATTTATTTACCTCGACACTACAGGACCTATGTTAGGGCCAGACCTTCTTTAAAGACGAGACAATGGCAAAGCATTCTTTTTAAGTGTTTGCCAACATTTGTTCCCATGGTAATAAACCCTTACTTATGACGGTCACTGCTCTTTTTCCTCAGCCTCCATATCCAACTAAGCTACCTCCACCACAATAACGTGGTCAGGTCCATGCGAGTGAGTAAAATAACCCTTCAGCGCACAAACTTTAAAACATGGCTCTTGGATAACCCGGAGGCCTTCTGGGCAGCGTTGTAACTAGGCCTAGGACAAATACATTTTGATTGAGAGCTGCAGAATCTGTCAGTCTTTCCATGAGGGATTCAATAGATTTCACTGTCATCCTAGAAGATACCATCACACAGAGGTAAAGGGGTGGCGGGGGTAGGGGGAGTCAGAGGTGAATTGAAGAACCTTGTAGCACCTTCCTTTTAGTCATGTATGTAATGGCCAACTTCCAAGGCAAGCACATGTTTTGTATGTTAAAAAAAAAAAGAAATCAGTCCACTATACCAGGGCTGACCAGCACACCTTCCTCCCAGGGCCCGTCTGGTCTTTCTACTATAGGCACCATAAACAGATTGCAAACTTTGATGTCTGTGTCCCAGAGCTAAAATAAATAGACTTCAAGGGACCTAGGAGCAGAAAGCATGCCGTGCACCATCCCATCCAGCACTCCGGTACATTTTAACAAAAAAGGGTACACTGCCAGGAGGAACGTGCCCGGCAGGGGTGGCATCTCGGCTAAGGCGGAGGAGCGACACCCCACTGCTCTTAAAATAAATGATAATAACATAGTTATTATCATTTTTATTTTTTGCAGGTTCGGGCTGGGTTAGGGCGGGGCAGGAGGCACAGGGGGAGGAGTGGTTTGCACACTCCAAGTGCCCATGACTGCTTGTCCGGCCGTCTTGGCCCGGCCAAACAGTCATGCGCTCTTTGAATGTTCAACACCAGACTGCATTACACAGCATGGTGTGGAACATGCCCAGGCCCCCAGTCCCCATCTGCACGCCGATCCACGGTGCTCAGACCAATCACAATGCTGCATTGGGGAGCCTGGGTGCTTCCTGGTTCCGGGACTCTCGGAGGAGAGACGTGGCCGGCGAAAGAGGTAAGTGGTATTTTGTCCCTCCGCCACACCCCCTTTCCCCGCGCCTCTCCACCCTTATTGCCTGCCAGCCGCTACTGGTGCCTGGCACACAGCGCCTGATTGCCTTAATATCATACCCTCAAGCATATAAAAGATTCGAAGATCACTAATCTGCAGAGCACCCAGAAATTCTGGAGATTCAAGTTTATTTAGGTCTACTTTGGCCAGGGATAGTTGTTGGAACCAAGTAGGCAGTGTTGTAATAACTGAAGAGACAGTCTTTTAATAACAGAGGAGACCGTATCCGACGTAAAAGAGTTAATAACTGCATGCACAGTGTTGTAACCACGTTGTGGACAATGTGGTAATAACGAGGAAGACAGTGCTTTACTGAAAGAATGCACTGAGTTGCAGTAATTTAGACGGCGTAGTAATGACTGAAATGGCGGGGTCATGATCAGTGAAGAGACGGCGTTGTATACCTGATAACAAAACAATGTTATAATCCATCATTTATTCTATTATGTTAGTGATAACCATAAAGCCTTTTAAAACATATAAAATATAAAAACAAGAATAAGATGCATCAGACAATAAAATATATACATATATAGAACAATACTTAGACAGGCTCATTCAGATTTTTCCTGATTTTTGACAGCGGCCATCAAAAAATAACCCACTGAATGTGGATTATTGCTAAATAAAAAAAAGGTGGGGCCAGCCTACAGCTGTTAAAATGATAACATTTTAGCTCCTGGACAAGATATCAACTACTGGGATTTGATGAATTTGCAAAACAGTATAAAGTGCATTAGTGTTTGCATGGAAATTCCACCACATGGACATAAATATTATCTGGACTAAACCAGCCCCTTGGAAAACATAGTTTATAGTGAGTTAAACCAAATCGCAATCAAGTCTTTTAAGTTCTCTAAAAACCATTTGACACAGATCGTATGTATGGTTCCATAATCTCAGAAGTTTTGAGGATGTAATGGCACATGATAGATGATTTACAGATATCTTAGATTTCCCTACTTTGCTGTCTATATTGGAGGAAGGTTTTGAAGTATTGACTAACCAAGGCGTATCAAAGAGTTCTAGGCTTTCCAAAATGTAACAAAGTTCTTTAATGTATTGTATCCAAGGAAGTGTGTTGTAAAACCGCAATTTCATATAGTCTCAAGTTCATAATGTCTCTATTGGGATCCGTATTAAGGCTTAGTCCACATAGCTAAGGGCCCAATTCGATTTCATCCTCGAAGTACTCAATCCCAGGTCTTCATGACAGAGAAAGATGGTTCATTATGTGGTACACCTACTAGCCTCCTACAAAACCTATTGTCTGCAGTTCGCAAACTAGAAACATCCATATGGCCCCAAATGCCCGTCCGCTAAGGAACCATCATGAGACGCGTTTCTTTTTATACAAGTCTAACGTATATTTGACCGGTTTATTTTGTATTTTTCTTGAAAAGTCAAATACACACCCTTGGACCTGGGTAAATTTGTTTCTTCTAGATTGGTTTACATCAGTCCATTTCCAGCAGTAACAAAAGGTAATGCCCAAATTGGGAAATGTGGTAACTCTTTAATGCATGTTCGTTTTTTCAATCAATCAATCTTGATTTAAATAAAACCAATCATAATTATTCATCAAGACACAATTACAGTGAAGTCAAAACAACATTCACCCTAGATGAAAAGATAAACCCATATTCCATTTCATACACATGACTGAAACCCCCTGATAAAAACCATGAAACATAAAAACAGACCGTAGATATCCTTAAAAATTGAAGGTACAATAACACAGGATGAACTTGCCTAAAATTCTGTGCTAAAAACAACGGTCGAATGTACTTAAAACACAGGTTAGAAAATGTAGGATATATAAAAACAATATGCAAGGTATCAAGTATAGCAGCAGGGTCACACGAGCAAGGTGGAGGCTCTGAAGGCTTGTGCCAGCCCACTAACAACTGAGAAAAAAGGTTCAAACGGAAATAGGTCAAAAGTCGCCTATGGTGAACTGGCATGTCAAGCAACAAAGATAATTCAATAGGATTCGGGGATTTGACCACAGTATAATGCATTAAAGATTTTTTAAGCAAACCCTTTCTTGTCTTTTTTTCCTGGGCATATTGTAAAAACGCTTTCTTGACCCAGACAATATCTACCTTGGTATTGAATCTGAATCAGAGAATAACTCTGGTTTGCCTAGAGTACTGAAATAACATTTGACATAATTTGACCAAGGCATATCAAGCTCTTGATCCAGGGTAAGACAATCTCTTAAAATCCTTCTGTTAAACTCCAATCCCTTCTTGACCCAAATTGACAACCATAAAACTAAAGGGCGAACTTGGGTAAAATCCGAAATATAGCCAACCCCTAATTCCTCATGCACAATTTCCATCGGCACACTTTGCTGTAACCTCAAGTCCTTTCTTAACGATTTGTTTTCTGTCACCTGAATTGGGTAACAATCCTTGTAACCCTAGACCTCACAATCAAAGCTCGCTGTCAGAACACATTTAACTTTGTAAAGATCAACAATTGACCTGATATGGGGTCGGCCTAGACAACTCCTCAATGTTGTGTGAGACTCTGTTCAGGGACTGCTCCTGGGCATTGAGCAGAAATTGCCAATTAAGTTTGGTGTCCAGTAGTAAGCCCAAGTAGCAGAATTTATCAACCCTGCTAATCTGCCTACGTGTAATGGTAAAAGTTTTGGACTTCATTTTGGCTGGGCCAAAAGCCAAAGTAAAAGACTTCAAAAAATTGTTTTTCAGGCCCAAACTGCCTATAAATTAAATAAACCGGTCTAGCAAATGCTGCAGACTGTTGGCCGTACGTGCTACAAGAACAGTATAATCCGCATATAGCAACGCCGGTATATATCTATCCACCACCCTCAGGACATCCTTACATAAATCCACAAAGAAGGAGTCAGGCTGGTTAATATATAAAATAAAAAGCATAGGAGCTAAAATGCAACCCTGGCGCACTGCCCAGGCTAACTTAAAGTGTAGAGTGCATTCCCCATCGAGGCCGAATCTTAAAGACTCTTCATGCCCTGAGTGCAAATCATGCAAAAAAGTGGCTAGTGCACTATCAACCCTCCTGGACTCCATCACTGCCCAGAGCTTCGCCCTATTGACAGTCAAAGGCCGTGCTGATGTTCATGAAGGCCAAATGTATGGAGCCCTTATTAGTAGTGACATACTTATTAATTAATAAATGAAGGTTAACATTTTGTTCGATAGTTCCTCAACCTGATCTAGAACCATATTGAATGTCTGTCAGTATATTATGCTCCTCAGCTCAGTCCGTCAACCGATTAAGCAGGATGCGGCCTACAATTTTGACCTCCGCATCATTTAAAGAAATAGGCCTATAGCAGGCTGGATCGGCTCTATTCCCTTTCTTGTAGACTGGGACAATTACCAACCTTTGCCAGGAGGGGGAATATGACTACGAACTACCGCATTCAGATGTTGGGTGATGAATGGGGGTCCAGAGATCAACATTAGCTTTATAAAGGTCTCCAGGGACTCTATCCGGGCCAGGTGCTTTTCCAGAAGGCAAGGCCTGGATTGCATCTCTAACTTCCTCCAGATTGAAAATAATAGACTCTCTTTTACTAGGAATGAAGGGAGACGAGGATTCGCTACCCATATTATAGACAGACTCAAAATGACTTACCCATACCCTGGAGGCCATAGAGAGGGCCAGCTTAGACTGGAAAAGAGGCCGATTCACCACCCTCCAGAACGCTGAACAGTCCCTGAAAGAGCAGGCAGTTGTTAAATCCTCCCAAGCTTCCCGTATAAGCATATTTTTGTGTTCCTTGCAAGCGGCTGAGTAGTGCCGCCTAGCCTCCCTTACTGCTGTTATTCTTGGTTTCTGGTGCACGACTGTCAACAAAGCCTTTTGAGATTTAGAGCATGCCTTGTCAAACCACTTGGGCCCCGAATTATCTGATGCACGTCCCTGTCTAGTCAAGGCCAACTGGACTTCTTTGCCAATACCCTCAAAGGAGTCCAAAATATTGCAATCAGAACTCTCAAGCTGTAAACCGAGCTCAAAATTTAGGGGGCAGGAGTTTATCAAAATCTTTAAAAAGTCATCAGCGATTATTTTTGCCCAGCTTATTCTGCGGCCCTAATCCTTTGGTGTAAGTGGCTCCCTATACAAGTAGGACTGGTTATCAACTAACACATCAAATCCAAACTTAGCAGACAATGGGTTGTGGTCACTACTCACTACAGACAGTCCACAGCGTCTTAAACTCAATGAGAGAACCAAATAAACTAGCTGACACTATAATGTAATCAATTGTAGTACTATGGCGTCTACCCTTAAAAGTGGGAACTAAACCACCTGACAGGAGCTCATCCCAAATTAACAAATTAATGAGATTAAAGTCAGATAATAGATATTTAAAAACTCCTCCTGCCTAGTGTGACTAAAATGCACGTGCCAAAGCAGGGCATGAACCATCTTTCTCCGTCGTCAAACCACATGATGTGCAAGGGTGCAAATTAAAATCGCCCAAAATTAAAGTGGAAATAGGTATTAATAAAGACCATAAGTAACCTTGAACCAAAATCTGACAGTGGAACCCTCAAAAGCTACAGCACCTGAGCTGCTATCCCTCTAGTATTATTACCCCTCTGTTCTTCTTGAGGTTTGTGTGCACACTGAAACGCACCCACCGTCACAATGCAAATCCTCATGGGATCATAACAATGTAAAACACAAGCACAGGTGCACCACACATTAGTTACAAAATATGAAAGTACAAAAATATAATCTATATACAATACAAATATTATTCAAAATTTCTTTTTATTCCAAATTTTCTTTTTTAAAACGTAGTCATATGCATCAAATTTTCACTGTGATACAGCCACAGCCGACGCGTTTCGTCCTACTAGAGGACTTCTTCAGGGCGTTGATGACTTTAAAGAGGTCAATCACCACAAAGAGGAAGGGTCAAAGGGATAACCAGAGAAACTGCCTATCTCTCGTTCCCCATCTAAGTCACGGTTATCCAGAATACTTCATACCAGAAGTTTAAGCAATGTTCCTCAGAGCTATCGATGTTACAAAAATATGAAAAGTAAGGGTGTCGAATAGAGTAGATGAAGGGGCAAGGCCATGCCGTGACGTCTGGCGTGTTGGAAACTTGTTGATAGCCTCATACCGACTATCAACAACAGTCCCTGCACATATATTTTGCATTGGAACTGATAAGGCTTGGGTTTGCAGTATACGGTTTTGGGGCTGGTGATATGATATCTATGTGACTGAACCGGGCGATCTTCAATTGACGTACAAGGTCTTAACCTAAATGCACGCCTTGCCCCTTCATCTACTCTATTCGACACCCTTACTTTTCATATTTTTGTAACATCGATAGCTCTGAGGAACATTGCTTAAACTTCTGGTATGAAGTATTCTGGATAACCGTGACTTAGATGGGGAACGAGAGATAGGCAGTTTCTCTGGTTATCCCTTTGACCCTTCCTCTTTGTGGTGATTGACCTCTTTAAAGTCATCAACGCCCTGAAGAAGTCCTCTAGTAGGACGAAACGCGTCGGCTGTGGCTGTATCACTGTGAAAATTTGATGCATATGACTACGTTTTAAAAAAGAAAATTTGGAATAAAAAGAAATTTTGAATAATATTTGTATTGTATATAGATTATATTTTTGTACTTTCATATTTTGTAACCATAAGTAACCTTCTAAAAAATTACTTCAGTCCATTACGGGGGTACCAGATGCAGTGGTAGAATGATAAACATTGATAACGAACATCCTACAATTATTATCAAACGTTAACAACACACATAGCATGTTGAGACAGTCAACAGGCATCATCTGCATATCGCCTACTAGGCCCAGCTTAACCAAGGTTGTGAGCCCCCTCTTAGGTCTACAATGAGGCGATGGCTCAGCATTCTTACAAAATGATGCATATCTATCCAAATGCAGGTTACCAGAAACATTCCAGGTCACTTGTAGGCAGATAATGTCATACGATAACATGGATTTCTCTTGATCATCGTTCAGAACATGACTCCCCCAGCAACGTTCCAGTCCAATGTATCAAGTAACCCCTCCTGTGGTAGACACGCCTCTTCCCTCCCCAGGGTTAAGTTCAGGCTTGTTCAATGTCATTCTTGCTCGTTTAATAGTGCTAGGTGTACAAATCTGTTATGTAGTTGAAAATTCCGTCTGTGACCTATTCCTGTCATCATAGGACACCCATTATTCAAAAGCTGACTAGTTGGAACCGCTGGGGGAGGTCTAGAACGTTGCCGGGATAGAAAAAGCCAAAAGGGTAAAATTGAATAGCAGACCTCATGGGTCGTTTGGAGCTGGAAGTAAATAAAATCTGTTCCACTAGTTGGAGATTCCTAAAATTGACCACAACACAGTCACCTACACAGGACTTAGGAGAGTCCCTGAGCCAGCCCACCCTACGCACCATGATGATTTCATAGTACGAAGAAGAGGCTGAAAGATTCCGCCATTTCGGTAGCCAACGAATTACCTTATTTTTTATCTGACTGTATCTCTCTTCAGTACCCTTAGTGTATCTCTCTTCAGTACCCTCATTAACAGGACCTACATTAGTCAGAACAAGAACGTAGGGGGATGAAGGCGGGGGTTAATTGCATCACGTTCCTTAAGGGAGTTGGCTCAGCATTAGTAGTAGGATGGACAAGTGAGGGGATGCTATTGCTGTTATGCGAATGAGCTCTCAAACTCACAGGACGGTCTCTGGGGGCTACTGGAAGATCAGTAGACAAACTAAATTCGAGAATTGCTTCCCCCTACTGTCATATTTTTAGACGCGCCAACGCCCACAGACACACACAATAGAGGCGCAGTTTGGCAGCTGGTTTGTTTATTACAAAGGTTCTAGTTTACATTGATTTGGAGCCTGTCATCATTATGAATGTTTTCTTAAGATTGGTGCCCAAATCTAGGCCATCCATTTTTGATAAATATGTGTCTAGAAGTTTTTTCAGTCGATTTAATGTCCGGGCCATTAGAGCTGCATCATTCACATCTAAGAGAATAGGAAAATATATTTTACCAATATTTAGACAATCCTACCTATATTCCTTAAGCCTGCTTTCTAAATCATTTGTAAAACAAAATGAACAAAACAGGAGCCAATAAACCCCTGTGGCAAACACCTCTAGTAAGAGGAAAATAGTTAGTATGCTATCTGGACCATAAAGTACCTGCACTGAGAGATCCATATGTAGTCTTTTTCTATTTATTTATTTATTTTTAAAAAGCAAGAAGGAACTCTAAACTCCCATGTCACCCAAGATGGACCAGAGTTTAGTCCTGTTCACTCTATCAAATGCTGAACTTAGATCCATTAAAAGCTAAATGTAAAGACCTTCCCTGTTTGTGGGTGTACTTATAATCATACTAAGATGCTGGCATTGTTCAAGGGTACCTATTCATACTGTACATCCACTAAAATGTATTTTGCTTCTGCCCAAGTTAGAATTTTGTTGATCATTATTCTTTCTGCCACAGAATCAATTAGGGCGATCTACCCTTTTACCATTTTTAAACATGGGAATAATGGTATAATACAAAAGGCAGCGTTGTAATAACTCGGGAGACAGTATTGCAATAGCTGATGAGATGGTGTTGTAATTCCTGAGGGACAGAGATTTATTTCTGAGGGATAGTGCCATAATTCCAGATGTTAGAGTGCCATATTTTTAACAGCGGTGTGTTGTACTAACTGAATAGACGTTGTAATAACTGAGGAGACCTAATTGTCATTACAGAGCAGATAGTGTTGTAGTTACTCAGTGGACAATGTTCCAAGTACTAAAGGTGAGTTTCATAACTGCCAACTTTACGGTCTTGTAATAACTTGGTACATTGCTTTGTAATAACTCTGGTTCAATATTGTAATGACTAAAAGAACAACGTTGAATTTACGGAGGAGACTGAGGATGCTCGATCTCCAGTCAAAAACTTCCCGGACTGACTTGCTTTACTGCACAGGCGAACGAAAGATTAGCCAAGGAATTTGATAGTTCCTGAGATTTTTTGGCACAGCATCTGAACCTTTATCAAGAGCACACTCCAGGATCTGGGCCAGTTTCCGCGAGCAAGGCTCCAAGACCTAGATACCAAACCATAATTATCTTCCGTCAACGTCATTCAGTAGATGATTTGAGAAATCTAGCCACTCTCGAGTTATAAAAAAAAATGATGTGATCTAATATGATACCGGGTATCTACGACTGTACAAAATGTTCAATAAAAGTGTGTCACTTATAAATCAGCAATTTGAATGTACTTGGCCATCAGGCTTCGAGACATTTTAGGCTAGGTTCATTGAAGGGCTTATCTCACAGCAGCTCGGTCTTGAGGGCACCTGATCTGTCCCTTCTGGTCAATACTTGGCACTCAATGCGCTGTGAGTGATGTCTTGTGCCGCAACACTCCTGCAAAAGTTATGAGTTCTATAAACATGCAATAATTGAAGAAATGATTGAGGGTATCATTTTCCGAATATCATCTGATATAAACATTGTGTCCTATAAATACTGTATGCTAAATATCATCTACAAAAGAAATCACCCTATTGAAGTTAATAATAGAAAATCTACCCCATTGAGATGATATTTTTGTAAACCATATTTAGGACACAATATTAATGTCTGGAGATATTTAAGTTTCCGATATTTTGACTTACGATTGAGGAGGCATCTCGGAGTGAGATGCCTTCACATTTCCTTTATCTAAAATGTGGATGCTCAAAGTATCGGTGTCTTGCCAGTGCCTATGGACAGAATGACCCCACTCCGCCGTCCACATCCACCTTGAGGTCCAGAAAGCATGAGAGACACTTTACTTTAGATGCTGAACCCCTGGGGATTATGGTGAAAACATCTAGGGACTTGTCGGCTCGGAATCTCACGGTATGATAGATGGCGGATGAGAAGCATTTCCATTCCCAAGTGTCCAGGGCAAAAAGGAAGTGACCGCAGCTGTGCGCAGAAGTGTCCCACTTAAACATCAGTTTGTCTCAGCCCTTATCCCTGCTTAATTTGAGCTGGTGTTTGCAGGTGGGGCTCACCGGCACTCCTTTTTTGGGACTGACACTTATTTTTCTCATCAGACTTTCTGCTAGAGAAAGGGAGTGAAAACACACAAGAGGGATAGGAGGAAAAGAAATACAGAAAAATATGACCGCGAGAAAGTAGGAACCTGCAATAATGAGAAAAAGGGGCAGGCAGTGTTTGGATTAAAGAGGCATGAAGTGTAATGAAGACTATGTAGGCTGGGTATCCGGCACACCGACGTACAATAGCGCTGGCAGTGGGCTTCTCAGTAAAACTTGGGGCCCAGCACTTATTCTTTCACAACTTAAGCAGTGGCACTGATCATACACTGATGCACTCCCATTCTCTTTGTCTCCTCCCTCTATCTCTAATCATTTCTCTGTCTCTCCCTTTCTCTCCATTTGTAGTTTCCTTTCTCTTCCGCTCTGATGCCTTATCTACACATAAGAGCGTCAGCGTTTCATCCACACCACCCTGCCAGAGTGTTCTACCTTAGCTGGTACCGTACTTGGCATTCAGCTGCGACCTATCCCAGCTTTTCATTTGGAAATGAACACATCACACATTCACAGCCCAAACAATTCCTGTCAGACACCATCTGAAACTGGGCAGCAATGACCACTTGCACTACTCATGCACTTTTTATTCAACAGCTGGGCACCAGGGTCAGACTGGGGCAAAAAATCGACACGGGCACTAAAATAAAAGTGGCCCCCATTAGCAAATCAGGCCAGTTTTGAACTTGTAAAGACATGCTGTATGGGTATTTTGCAAGGTATGGGAGACTGCATGGATTTGTGTTTACTGCAGGCAATATTTGTGGTAATGGGAAAATAAGTAGTAAAAACCGGCCAACCAGGTCGTTAACCAGGCCCACTAACTGCTAAAAAAATGGCCACACACTTATCTGTCAGACCAGCTCATCAGGCACTGCCTGATTGGCCTATAGTCCAGTCCGATCCTGCTGGGCACAGGTATACATCAAAATACCAGCAATGGCTCAACTGGCCTGAAAAGGAGCTGCTCCGAGAGAAAACCAGTTCAATAATGTTCTGTCACCATGAAAATCATTCCAGATTTACATGTCCCTGGTGATGATACCAATGGAAGCGGTACCTTCACAGGCCTTTTGTCTAGTTTCTACATGGACGCTCCATTTGACACATGAGACAGTGCATCACATTGGCATTCTCAGTTCCTAATCTATGTTATTCATATTGGCATGTTAGATCTCTGATCTGTGCCATCCTTTATCCATGAAGGTTGAGGAGCGGCTTCCAATTGGTGTAACGGAAAAAGCATAATCATGTGAGAAGGTGAGAGGGATATGATTGGTTTCAACTAAACCGGAAGTGCTGTGAAAGTATGAGTGGAACTTCTTCAGTGGTCAGGTCACTGCAAAGCACTCTCATTCCATAACTGCCCCCGCCTTACTTTGGACTGTAGCTTACAGGAAGGTATATAATGGGTCAGTCCCTCAGTTGTCATTCTATTGTCTTGGTACAGCCAGAACCCGTTTGTACAAAGCATCTTTCCGAATTCTGAAACTCAAACCTCGGTTTAGGGTAAGCCATAGTGTTGTCACATAAAGGGCCGCAATGAGAATACTTCTGGATCTATGTTGGCCTATTTTCAGTTAGAGTTGTAGCCAAGTCGCTGTTTCCAGATTGTAACCAACGCACAGGGGTGTCGGGGACCTTTTTAAGATTCTTCGGGTTCATGGGCACTGGCCAACTTGACATTGCTTGACACTGTATTGCAGGAGCTTGTTGTGGCCTTGTCCCATCACATATCTCAGTTAAGTAATCATATCAAGGGCAAACTGAGTTAACGTGTGTCAAGCCTGGTGAACACTATCCAGTACAATCTATTCCAGTACCGGTAGTGAAAAATCTAGGAGTCTGGCTTGATGACAAGCTAACCAAGAGCCGTCAGATCAACAAGGTGGCGGTCACTTGTTTTGGCATCCTGAAATGGCTCAAGAAAATTCTTAGCTGTCTTCCCCACCTCAGCCCAGAGAACTGTAGCCCAGGCTCTAGTTATCGCCAGGCTTGACTATGGTAACATCCTTTACCTGGGTTTGGCAAATGCTCTACTCAAACGCCTTCAGATAGTACAAAATGCTGATGCCCGACTCCTGCTTCATCTCCCCAAATTCACTTCTACTGCCAGTATGCTTCTTGACCCGCCCTGGCTGCCTGTTGAATGACATGTTCAATTCAAGTCCTTATGCTACATGCATAAATGCCTATTCAGCACTGGACCACTACACCTTAAATTCCTAGTGTCCAGTTACCCACACGTTCGTTGCGATCAAGCCATCTTGAGCTGGTCGTGATTCCTAGAGTCAGAAAATCTCGTCAAGGAGGCCGAGCCTTTTGGTTTCTGGGCCCTAGCTCTGAGACACTTTACCACTAACACCGAGAATATGCCACTTGCTCTCTACCTTTTGCAAACTGCTTAAAACTTGGCTGTTACAACTCATTTAATTTGCCCAATCTCATCTCTTTCAGGGCAGGTTCTGAAGGGCCTATGTTTCGTGATAAGCCCAGTGCTAGGAAACCTTTCTTAGGTAGCCATGCGTTTTCTAAATCATGCATAGTAAAAATAACCAAGGAGTGTTTTTTAGACTTGAACCAGTCCCTTTGCCAATATTTCAAATAACTTTTGAACATGAGATATACCATTACAATTTTAACTGCAGATGTCCTGAAGTATATTTTGTGTAATTTCCTTAAATTTTACATAATTCATCTTTTAAAAAAAAAGTACACGATTTTGCACACTTCTAGTCTGCACTTGTACTTAGGTGTAAACTTCCTGATCTTTTTTTCGCGACAAACTTTGGGCTGCTTCGCTTAGGCATAAAAGGGGATCTGCTCAGGCATAGCCAGCAAAAGGCACACAGGTAGGCTGCAGCAGCATGGCACCATGTCCGTTTTCTATTGCAGGTCTCATATATAGATCTTTCACAATAAGGCTTTCACAGGAAGAGCTCTGGGCCCGTTGCACTGCCAGGACTGTGAATGACAGACCATTGTGGGTAAGGGTGCGATGGCAATGTGAAAGCTGCCACTCATTTTTCATCAGCAGACTTTGACCAAGAGCACTTTAGAGAAAAGCCAAAAGGAAGGAGGAAAATAAAGACAGAACAAGCAATGGCAATGCCAATAGGTCCAGTTTTAAAGGAATGTTGCATGGTAGTGTGAAGCATTTCAAGTAAATAGCATGGGGATATGTATTTGTGCAGAAGCAAAGAACTGTATGATAATATTGGTGTAGGTTAAAAGGTTAGGTGGCAGTTGCACTGTCAAGCCAGACCTAAAAATCCATGTAGGTTAATGACTGCCTGCCTCCCATCTGTGGTGCTGCCAGAGAAAAATAGCATAAATGATCTAGTTATCTAAGACAATTTAAGAGCATTCCAGTGTCATGTGTGTGCTCCTGAAAGTTCAAGCTTAGGCAGCTGGATAAATAAACAAAATGATCACAGCTGTGCGGTGGGCAAGCACTCTTTTTGTGCAAGCACACAACTTCTGCCCAATCAAAACATGTGAGTAATGGCATTTGTCCCTTGCGCAATGTGCATCTACACACAAAAAGTAGTCCCCTTGTGCAGATTAATGAAAACCATTCACAAACATTGGTAAAGCCAAAAGCTGGCAGCCAACGAAAGACCTATCGGCTTTGCTAATGCTTGTTTCTTTTTCTTTTCTTTCATGGGCGCTCAATGGATCACTGCTTCCCCTGTGGCATCAATACGTACCCATTCTACACCCAGTGATTTTCTTTAAACACACAATTTTGCACTAGGCACATACATGGTTTGATGTTACAAAGTACAGAGAAATAAGGTACATAGCAGATTTTAAAACAATAGTGTTTCACCAGTCCTCTATTAGAACCACTAATAAAATACATGACTTGTTAGCCAATACATTTAGAAAATTGTGGTGTGAAATGCAGTGTTTGTCAGCATTATGGAGCATACTAGTTCTCAGTCTGGACCTGTATATGAAACCCAATGGTTCTATCTTTGCAAGCACCTCATTCATAAGGGCATAATTCACATCAAATGGCCTCACTAAAATCTGCTGGTTAAATATATTTGCAATTGCTTTAACATGGAACATTTCCTTAATTGTAATTGTATTTATATAGCACCTACTACCCCGGATAAGGCATTGAAGCACTTTTCAGTGAGTTGCACGCTACTCTGGAACCCAAAAGGATTAGTGGTGAATTAGTATAGGGAAATTTATTAATTTGAGCGGTGGATATGTTAGTCTGTTAGTTGGATTGAATAGGATAATGGAGGGATAGAAGAGGGAAGAGTCTAGAAATGGTTATTTGAAAGATCATAGGAGTAAGATGAGGATCAGGATGAGTAAAAGGAGAGATGGAGGAGGGAAGAGTCTCTAGAAATGAATTAGGGAGGGTCTAGTAGTAAAATGAGGTTTGGGATGAGTCAAAGGAGGAATACACGAGGGAACAATTTAGAAAGGGTTGCTTGGGAGATCATAGTCGTAAAAGGAGGTTTCAGGTGAGCCTTGAGGGATAGAGGAGGGAAGATTCTAGAAAGGGTTGTTTTGGAAATCATAGTATTAGAATAAGGTTTGGGATGGGTCAGAGAGTGGAGGTAGAGGATGTACTGAGAGAGGTATAGGGTGAGATAGAGTAATGCATTGAAGAGAGTCAAAGGTATTTTCCCCTTTTTCTTCTTCTACAGTAGGAGTAAAGTAATAAATATATAGATAAATAACTACATAGAAATGCTATACATGAATAAGGAGGATAATATATTGAGATTTAAAGTTATATTGTACAAACTCAGACTTTCAAGTGTTTTGCTGTACTTGAAGCTAATTTATTTATTTTTAATAACGATTTTTTTAAAATTTTATCTTTTCCTCATTCATGTGTAAATGGCTTCTTAAGCAGATGTCTAAGAAGTACTGTATAGTGCTACACTTTAGTAGTACCCGTATACCATTGATGTACCTTCAGTCTTGGCTTTCTTTTTACAGCAGCATGAGGCACAAAAGGTCTTTTAGAGCCATACATATAATGAGAAAGGTGAAACAATAAGTCTCCAACTACAAAGTCTTATTGGCTCACGTGTCATTAGGGTCTCAAAATGTTACTCATGACATGAGCCTGGGAAAAATGTGGCAGTGGAGAGCTGTATATGGGGAAGGTATTTGTGAGATGGTAAAGAGACCAATACCAATGGTAAGGGTGGATTCATCTAAGAGAGAGTATACGTATTGTGAAGTAATACCTATTTCAATTAGGGAATGGTTCAGAAAACAAAATGTGCAAAAGAAAATGTGCAGCAGAACCGCAAAACAGCAAAAACAAATAGGCAGCACTACTGCAAAAGAGAAAAAAAAATGGGCAGCTACATCTCTAAAACAATTGTATACAATTAATGCTTCTTTGCAAACTCACAAAAAATTAAAGCATTAGTGGTATATGACATGCTAAAGAAAGTTTAGAAGGAGCTAAAACGAATTGCCTAATCTGAAAAACAATTTATGTGTGCTGACAACGTTCTTCTTGAACATTTTCCTGTGTCACTGTCACATGCTTGCTGCTTTGCTGTTTGCGTTCACTCTTGGGGCGTGTTCTTTCAAACAGCACATTGAATTGCCCCAAGGCATTCAGAAGACAGCCCAGCAAAGGCCTATTAGTCAACCACCAAATAAGAGCTCTCTGACAAACGTAATAAAAAAGTCATAGTCTAATGCACACAAAAACAAAGGCGAGCAGGAGCAGGCATTCTCCTTCCGACTGTCCTTTGAGGAACATTATTCAGGCCTCTTGTACTTTTTTATTGTCTTGTCTGATTTGGAGTTTTTGTGTCAAAACACTTATGTTATGTTGACCACATTTAGGTGGGGTCCAAGATGCACATTATATAAAGAGTGCTGTAAGAAAATAGTTGTTTTTCTTATTTCCCCTGCACCCCAGTTTTTCCTTTTTTTAAATTCTTCTTTTTAATTATTTTATGGCATACTCTATAAGTAATAAATGTTAGGGTATAGCCCAACTAGTCTGGCTATTTTAAGGCTATAAAAGATTTTTTGGGTTAAATTAAGCTCAAGGGCCACCTTGCTTCTTTGTTGTACTTTACCCCAACCCCTTAAGTAACTTTCTCTGTGTCGAACAATACACACAAAAACCACAGTCAATTTGTTTGAAAAAATGAATACCCTCGGAAGTCATTCATTCCTTGCACAAATTGGAAAATGTAGCTCAGCTGTGCAAGAAGAAAAGGCCAAATCTGGCAACACTGACTAAATCCTGCCATCTTCCTGTGTTTACGG
Source organism: Calotriton arnoldi (assembly GCA_963921515.1). NCBI lineage: Eukaryota > Metazoa > Chordata > Amphibia > Caudata > Salamandridae > Calotriton > Calotriton arnoldi. Next base: position 2,373,435 of record CAWUFW010002033.1, on the reverse strand, counting down.
AGCCTTTCTATTGGTCACAGCTTCCAGCCATCTGTCAGGCTTGCGTGCCCCACCTGTCTCTCCTTCTCCAGGCTGGAGGCAACGAATTAAATAAACCATGCCACCGCCATGTATGAACGTCTAGGCTCAGAGGGAAAAAAAACACATGGAATATGCTTTTATCTCTCTCACAGGCCTCTGGGAGGTGACTGTCTGCAGGCCTGGAGACGCTGCATTGTCTTCTAAATCAGCCAGTAAAGAGTGTATGCAACGCTAGCCTTGTATTTCTGGGGGGCTGTGACCCCAACACTTTATTTCCAGGGGGACTGAATTCCTTGAGTCCATGTTAAGTCAGATCCACTGATAGTAGGTGTTGCATGGGTTCTTGTCTTCCTCTGTGGGCTTGTCCACATATCTTGAACTTTCTCCTACTTCATTGGTTCTGGCTACAAGTCCTGATGCCTTCCCATACGGCAACTGACATTCACAGGTCGGCTACAACAAGTGTCCTTCCTTTTGAGTAGCCCCCTATGTTCCATACTTCCATAATAATTAACTCCTTCTAATGCCTCCTGAGACTGATCACAAATGGCGCACTGTGCACCGTCCGCTCTCTGCCTTCCTTACTGAAAGGCCCAAGAGATCCCTTTATGCCCCTAACTTGTGGCTCGAATGAGGGACTTCAGTGGTGTTAAGGGCAGGCATCGAAGGTATTTCTCTCACACAGCCTGTGATTCTGGGTAGAAGAAGCATTATGAATGCTTGTCTAATCTCTTACAGAAACAATGCCTTGGATGGGTCTACGAGGGTCAGAGCTTTCCAGATAGTCAGAACATCCACATGGGATATATTTCCATAATATGAATTTGAATGGAAATCCTTTACTTAGTCATTGGTTATAGGCGAGGTAAGGCAGCAGCGTTAGTATGATATCTAGTTGTGGCACTCTACTACAATAAAAATCTTGAAAATGTTCCTTGTTAGTCCTGGCGTTAGCCTTGACGTTTTGATTTTAATAAAACTTTATATGTAATCTACCTGTAGGGACTTACAGCCAGCCCTCTACATCCATTGGTCTGCTATTGTGTCATTCACATTTTTCACCCTCCCACAACAGCACACGACATGTGGCATCAGGTCAGTCCACTTTCAGCCTTTGACTAACTTTACTGTGAGGGACTTCATTCTGCCCTTTCACAAGGAGCACATCTGCACACAAAGAAGTTCCTTTAATGTCAGGGGCTACTGCGGCATTGCATGCATTTTTAGAGAAAAATATATTTTTGCCTTTAGGTTTGTTTTCCATTTTGGCGAGAGCTTGGCAGCTTCCTCCAACAACAACAACTTTCCAAAAGCCATGATGAAACAAAACAAGTATTGGCAAAGTTAAAACACTGGAAGCCGACAACAGCCCTTTTGACTTTTCCAGTTGTTAGTGGATGGGGAGTAGGGCTGGCTTTTGGCATGGGCGAGCTGGGCCCAGGCCACCAATCTTCTGGGGGCGAAAATAACTCTCTGCATTAAGGTCCTGGAAATAGCAAAGCCTCCTACCTTGGCTCCAGTGATCCATTTAATGTGCTTTCAATCATTTTTAAGGTGCTGCAGTCCCTGTTTTTAGCATCCTATCCGCCCCCTACCCTGCCCTCGCATCTACCCATCACCCCCTGCCACCACACATCAACACCCCCTTCCTCCCCAACAGACAACAAGGAATCAGTCTGAAGAAGCTAAGTTGTCGGTGATTAAGGTTAGCTAGGAGAGGTACAGAGATGTGCGATCTGAGGTAAGTAGCTGCTCTGATGTAGCCATCTAAGGACCGACCTATGAAAAGGCGCTGCTGCCTCATTTTATTCACCGACAGTAGTGGGGGTGGCACATTTCTTTCCGCCCAGGGTGCTACTGAACAAGGGCCAGCTCTGACTGGGAGTGATCCAGAGGCAAGACATCATTGCACCATTTCTGAGTACCAATAATCTGACACAGATCCCGCTCTTTACATGCACATCCTTATCTTACCAGAAGACTCGGGGGGGGGGGGGGGTTAAATACGACTAAGGCGGTGCCACAGTGGCTGTCTGAACACCGCCGCATTAAAAGTGCAGCAGTGGGACCGCCACAGGACCACTGCCACAGCCGGGGATCATGGATCCCGCAGCGGTGGCGCAGTGGTCTGAGGCTGCAATATGCTGGCTGTGCCGCTGCAGCACCACCAAGCATTTTACGAGTTTCCTCACTGCCCTCTTTTTCATGGCGGTAAGCCCGCCATGAAATAGGTGGTGGTGAGAAACTCAGGGGGCCCTGGGGCCCCCTGTCGCCTCTGTGCATGGGGGCGCATGCAGGGGGGCACATGTGGTGCCCCCTGTATCTATGCACCCCCTGTTCCTGCACATAAAGAAATGCAAAACATTGTGCATTTCTTTCCGTGTAGGAACGGGCTGCGGCGAGGTCATGGTGGTGCATGACTAAGACCCACCTATTTGCCTTGGATACGTACTGCAGTGGGACCGCAGCAGCAGGACAGTCCACACAAGATTAACTCGTAATCCGGCGGGCGGTCTGACCGCTGGGTTTGGGGGTCTTGCAGCTGGCGTGACTGCCGCTGCAAGACTGCCAAACTCCTATTCAGGCCCTTTGTTTGGATTGGTCATTGCATCCGCCGCAGTGTTCAGTCTTCTATATTATCCTACCCCACACGGCCCATCCCCAACCCTATCCCCACCTCATCAAAGCTTACCTCTCTGGGAAACTCCACCCAGGAGCAGGTCTCTATCAAGGCCTGGTGATGTTGCACCTCATTGCAGCAGCCTCTGGTTACTAGGTGGCACTGTCAACGGCCACCTGCAGGAAGTGAGTGCCATATCCGCTAATTGAGTCTAAAGGGCCCTCAATCTCTTCCCAAATTCTAGAAGTGAGTACGAACAGCTATGGGATTTTTACTTATAAAGTAACTTTTTTTTATTGCAACCTCAACTTGGCCTAACTTAGTCCTTGTCTTGTCTTGACTTGCCATTACATCTACTGAGCAGAATTCCTTTTCTAACTTCAGTTCAAACCAATTTGGGTGCAAAGGCCAAGTTGTGGTAATGTTAAACTGCAGGGTCTAACAGGCCTATGGGGCAATCGGGCAGTTCCTGACAGGCTTGTCTAACAGGTCAGTGTGTGGGCTGCATTTTGGCTGTTTGTGGGCCTATTTTATGGTCTGCACGGTCAGTTTTTACTGTTGATTTCTCTGATATTAAAACAAACATCTGCAGCAAACACAAATCCGCGCAGTTTTCCATACCTTCCAAAACACTTAAACAACGTGTCTTCACACGGTCAAAACTTGCCAATTTTCAAACATGGGCCACTTTTTAGCTCAGTTTCACCCAGCTTAACTGTGGGAACTGTCGGAGTTCGAATTTCAAACTATTTTTTCATACTAAATGCCTTTCTAAGATAATTTTTTTTTAAATCAAACTATTGCGCAGCCTCCACTCAATAGAGGGAAAATATGCAATATTTCTGCTCCCATTGACTGACGCCATGTGTTGGCCCCAGCCCCTGCACTGATGCACGGTGTGATCCTAGGTTACAAGGGTCTGGCACTGGCACAATATTCATGCACCCTTGCTCGCCATTTTGACTGTGTGGTGCACGTTGAAAGGGCAGACACACAAAGTTAAGCTAGATAAAGAGGCCTGCAATAGTCGGAGCCATGGAGACGCAGATATGACTTTAGGATTAAAATCAGTGTTCATTTCCTGGGGTTCTGGCGAGGCGCATTGAATTAGCCCTGCTGCCTGACTCATGATGTCTGCCAGGTCATGAGACACGCGAGCTCGTGCCTTGCACAAGGCTGTCCCACGAGGGACTCTGTAGCTGAGCAGGGCAGCCCTGCTGTCCGAGGCCGCCGACTGTGTGTTGAGCGGATAGCCCTGCTGTCTTAAGCCCTCTAACCCCGTGTCAGAGCGGGATACTCATAATGTCTGCCCGGAGGGGGGAAGGGTGTCTTAGAAGGTTTCGACTGGCCTGTAGGGCCAGGTGGGTAGCTTGGTCAGTAAGATTGGGGGGGGGGGGGGATTTCCAACAGTCACGCTGCCATATAATGTAAAGATACCTTATACGGGGGCAGGGTGCATGAGAGGTGCTTAAGGGGCAGTGGAAAGGGAGACGAATGCAGATTGGTAGGGGTGCTAAGTGATGGAAAACACAGAATTTTGTAAACTTACCAACATTTTTCAAAACAAAGAAAGGGGGAGAGTTTGTGCGTTTTTGTCTACATATGTGAAAATTCCTGGTGAAATCCTACAAACACCTCACCATACCCGACTGAAAGCCCATGTACCCAAATATTTACCAGAAAACAAATTCATTAGTGGGGTATTTAGGGCAATTTGGCATAACGGCTGGTCTGATAGTAGGTCGGAGTCTTGGCAGTTTGTTGGCCTGTTTAATGAGCTGGCTGGCAGCGGCTTGTCCGCTATGGCGGCTGAGCATCGATGCCCCCTGCCAGCAGCCAAAAAAATAAAAATAAAACGATAATAAACCCATGTTTCTTATTGTTTTAATACATAGCGTTGTCGAGGGGGCGGGCCATTGGGATGACAGGCAGACGGGGAGTGTTAGGTGCACTGTTGTCAGTGCGCTTGACGGTTTGGCCGGCCGTCTTAGGACGGCCAAACCGTCATGCGCACTGAAGCTGTCTCCAACCTGAGCTGCGTTGGCAGGTTAGAGACAGCAGGCACAGTCTCCCAGTCTACCTGGGAGCGCAAATTCAGAGCGCTACGGCCAATCCTGATGCTGCTCTCAGGATGAAAGCAGCGTCTGGATTGGGAGCAAGGAATTATGGGGGTCTGCAATGCACGGAGCCAGAGAGGAGCGTCGGAGAGACAGGTAATTTTTTATTTTTTTTATTTGGTTGTCTGTCGTCCGCGGCACCCCCCCCTCCCCCGTGCCCTGCCGCTTTGCAAGGACACCAGCTGCTACTGGATCTAGTTGGCCGGTTTTTACTGTTTATTTCTATCATATTACGACAAATATTGTCTGCAGCAAGTACAAATGCATGCAAGCTCTAATAAATTGCAAAACACCTATGCAGAGTGCCTTTACAAGGTCAAAAATGCCCTGATTTGCAAATGTGGACTATTTTAGGCTAGCTGATTCCTTAAAGGAAGAGTCCCACTTTTATTTTGGTGCTGAGGCCTATTTTCTGTCCCAGTTCAACCATGGACCTTAGCATGTAGAATCTGTATCGCCAAGGGGGTTCCTCTGCGGTCTCGGCTCTGCCATGAGCAGGATAGCTCTGATGTCTGAGGCTCCAAGCCCGTGCCCCAGCAGGATAGCCCTGCTGTCTGAAGCCTTAGCATGTAGGATCCGTGTCACCTAGGGCTGCCTCTGCTGTCTCCGGCTCTGCCATGAGAAGGTAGCTCTGATGTCTGAGGCCTCCAAACCCGTGTCCCAGCAGGATAGCCCTGCTGTCTGAAGCCTTAGCATGTAGGATCCGTGTCACCTAGGGCTGCCTCTGCTGTCTCCGGCTCTGCCATGAGAAGGTAGCTCTGATGTCTGAGGCTCCAAGCCCGTGTCCCAGCAGGATAGCCCTGCTGTCTGAAGCCTTAGCATGTAGGATCCGTGTCACCTAGGGCTGCCTCTGCTGTCTCCGGCTCTGCCATGAGAAGGTAGCTCTGATGTCTGAGGCTCCAAGCCCGTGTCCCAGCAGGATAGCCCTGCTGTCTGAAGCCTTAGCATGTAGGATCCGTGTCACCTAGGGCTGCCTCTGCTGTCTCCGGCTCTGCCATGAGAAGGTAGCTCTGATGTCTGAGGCTCCAAGCCCGTGTCCCAGCAGGATAGCCCTGCTGTCTGAAGCCTTAGCACGTAGGATCCGTGTCACCTAGGGCTGCCTCTGCTTTTCTCTGGTTCCGCCAGAAGCAGGATAGCTCTGCTGTGTGAGGGCCAAGCGCATGTTGGAACAGGTTAACTCTGCTCCCTGAGTCATGAAACTCTTAAGGTCTTTGCAACCAAGGGATGCCTCTGTTGTCTGAGCTCTGGGAATGTTTCTGAGCAGGATAGCTCTGCTGTCAGAAGCCTGCAACTACTAAATATGCTTTATCTGATGGGTAGCGGTGATGGCAGATGCCGCCGCTGTGTGGATTGTAATCTGAGGGATAGCTTTGCTCTTTAAGACCTGAGTTTATAAAATCTGTGTAACCTCTGCTCTCCTGATGCCTGGTACTGTGAGGTCTGGGTAACCTGAGGGACAGCTCTGCTGCCTGAGGCCAGACAGCTCTGCTGTATGACGCATCTGTGTTACCTGAGGGATGGCTCTGCTCTAGAGCCACAGATGGCAAGATCTGTGTAACCAGAGAGATAGCTCTGCTGTCTTCGTCGTGATGCTGTGAGATCGGTGTAACCAGAGGGATAGCTCCGCTCTATGGGGCGAGAGAAAACAAGATCTGTGTAACATCAGGGACAGCTCTGCTGTCTGAGGCCAGCAACGAAATCTGTGAAATATGAGAGACAGCTCTGCTGTCTGATGCATCTGTGTTACCTGAGGGATGGCTCTGCTCTAGAGCCACAGATGGTGAGATCCGTGTAACCAGAGAGATGGCTCTGCTCACGGCTTTAAGTGGGCCGGGTCTCACCGGTGCTGAGCACCGGCAGTTTTTTAAAGGGGGCCTCGAAACGGGTCTCTATCGGGCTCTGTTTTGTGCCCTGGCACAGGCGGTCCGTTTTTTTCCGGACTGCAGTGACAGCAGGCACATCGATGTGCGCGTCCTCACACTGCTCACTTCTCACTAGTGGAGAAGTTACGGCATGACGTCATGCCAGGTGAGCGTTGTAGGGGAAGGGAAATCCTTTAAAGAGAGTCATTTTCTCTCTGGATTTCCCTTCTCTTTTTGAAACTCAGGAGCAGCAACATTGTCGTGGCGTCACCAGGGCTTTAAGTGGAAGCTTTTTCAATATTATATACAAGCCGTAGTTGCTGCTCATTTATCTTCTGCAACTAACAACCATTGACAAAGCCAATAGTTCTGACATGTTGTAGGTATGATGTTACTTGTTGTATCATATATCTGGATGCAAAGACAGAAACAGCAAAATACAAGTCTGGCGGCGCACTGTGCTAAGCACAGATTTTTAGCTTACGTGTTTTAAGCCAAGCCCCTAATTACATTGGCCACGCCCCTTCGAGAGACCCCCCCAGTTTTTTCATCCCACTTAAAGCCCTGGCTCTGCTGTCTTCGCCGTGATGCTGTGGGTTCGGTGTAACCGGAGGGATAGCTCCGCCCTATGAGGCGAGACAAAACGAGATCTCTGTAACATCAGAGACAGCTCTGCTGTATGAGGCATCGGTGTTACCTGAGGGATTTTGTAACCGTAGGGAAAGCCCAGCTGCCTGTGGCCGGAGCCAGTGTGTAACCATTGCTCTTGGACCTGTGACATGTGCTGATACATGTCTGGATCTCGTGCGAGGAGGCCATGTGCCGCTCCTCCTGCTCATGTCTCTGGGATACAGGAATAAACCGGGCTTTGGTAATGCGCCCGCGTTGGTTCTGCCAGTAAAGCACTGCTGTATTGTGTTGCAGGCTTCCTCTTCTCCCCTCCCCCACCCAGGGCTCAGGCGCTGGAGCTCCGCTTTTCAACAAGGTCACCTCCAAGTAAGGGGGGGAGGGGATGGGCTCCTGGGAGAGGACGGTGACCCACCTCTTCTCCCTGCTATGTGCAATGGACAGCAGAGGAAAAGGGTGACAGATTGGGGGCAGGGCTTATGGGAGGTAACATGGCAGAGGTGTGGAGGGATAGGGGAGACCGGTGCAGTGAATGATGGAGAGGCGGATGAGAAGGAGGGAGATACAGTGGTGAGAGGATAGTGAGGTATAGCAGTGGGGTAGAAGAGATGAGTGTGAGCAGATAAAGGTGAGTCATGGGGAAGTGGATGAATGGGTGAGTATTTGCAAGGTAATGGGGTGGGCGAGATTAGGGCAGTCCGTGGCAGGCGCGCAACGCCCATAGGGCTAAAAGGGCTATAATAGCTCCCCCCCCCAGTGGCGTAACAAAGGCCCCCGAGCTCCAGGGGGCCCCCACAGCACCCTGGACTGAGAGCTCCTGAGTGAGTCTGGAGTGGGGGCCCCTCCATGTACTTTGCAGGGGGTCCCTCAAGTTTCATCATGCCACTGATTTCCCCCCTAACGCCTCCTCTCCCCCGCATCCCCCCTTCTGTGTCTCAGTCCGGGCTGCTGCAGCTTGAGCCAGTGTGGGCTGGGCAGTGTGTGGAGGCTTCTCTCTGCCACACCCAAGTTGTTCACAGGTCTTCAGAAGACCATGTACATGCCTTTGTGAACTGGTTAATGAGGCTTCATTTTTTCCCCCACTGGTTCCAGTACCCCCCTGGTTCCTCACTCTGCCTATTCCTTCCATTCGTATTTTACTTTTCCTGCCACAGTGGGAGAATGCATTTCATGAAAAGGCATATCAAAAGCAGGGATGGCACCTTTCCAAAAGAAAAATACCGCCATTTGTTGTTTAAAGATCCTGCAACGGCCTTGCCTTGAAAACTAAATAGGGTTGTAAATAAATTCTGTCTTTGTTTCTTTTAGCTATTAATCAGGGATGATTAGCACACCTCTGGAATACATTTAAAAGTGTTCTTTATTTATATTTGCAGTTTGAAGAATGCACAGATAAGTGTTACAAATACCGGCTTTAGGTGATTTTGCTTATTTTTGTACCGGCTGGGACATCAAAATACCTAGCTGGCAACCCTACTCATGAGACTGAGAGTTTGTTGCGGGATCAGCACATTATTTATTTCCTCCACCCTCCATCCCTGATTGATGCCAAAATAGCATGTTAATGGCGGCTGGCATAGGGTTTCAGATACGTTCAACTATTGCTGAGATAATCCAAGTGTCTGGGAATACATCCTGCATTCAGACAACCCGCTCCTCATCCTCACCCTTCATTTTCACGCTCACCCTGCACTCACAGCGATCACACAGCTCATCATGCACTCATGCCATTCACCCTCCTCATACCTTGCACTCACACAAGCTCACCACTCACCCTGCACGCACATGACACTCCACTCACTTGTCACTTTCAACGCTCACCCTACACTTACGGCGATCACACTGCTCAACATGCACTCACTCTGTTACCCTGCCCTCACACCATTTATCCTCCTCTCACTTTGCGCTCACCCTGCTCTCACAGTGACCACACTGCACTCATGCCACTCACCATGAACTCATGCCGTTTTCCCTCCATTTACTATGTAGTCTCAAGGGCACACCGCTTATCCTGCACTCGCAGTGATCACACTGCACTCACACCACTCACTATGCTTTTGCGCTGATCACCCTGTACTCATCCTGCAGTCACACAAGTACACTACTCACCCTGCACTCATGCGACACTTCACTCACCTGTCACTCTCACTCTGCAATCTCACTAAAACAAGCACATCACTAACCATGCATTCATTTGTCCAACTTCACACCACGCAAACAAGCACATCACTCATTCTGGAGTCGCATCACTCACGCTGTACTCCCTCCTCTCACCCTGCACTCTCACGGACAAACCTCTCAGCATGCACTCATACAGGCACTCTGTTCACCCTGCCTGCAGATAGGGACAATAGTCTGCTGGAACTCATAGGGGCACACCATCACCCTGCACTAACGCCTCTCACCATGCACTCACCAGTCACTCTTACAGATAAACTAAAACTGTGCCTTCTGCCAACAATGGGTGAGGAACATTTTTCTGAAGTTGCAATGAGTTGAAGACTTGGAACAGTGTCAAATCTACAAAAATATGTTTGTTATGCTATCAGGTTTATCCAATATGTTTAAAGTGCACAATTTGTCACTTCTTTTTCCTCATATAATGGATATGAGGTTAGCTCCGACCCTATTTCTGGAAATGCTTGCCCTACCCCATTGCTGGGAGCAGGGCTGGCTTTAGCGCGGTGAGACTGGTGCAGCCACACCAGCCGCTGACTTTAGTAGGGGGTACTGTGTTTAAAAATAACTTTTGCTTTAAAAGCACATGAACTTCCTTGTGCATCCAGCAGTTTTCAGGTAACAATAAAAATGTCAAGAAAACTCTGGTGATTAATGTTCCTACTGATAAAAGATTGGAATTTTGTCTAGTGGCAGTTTAGACTCATCGTAAAGTAGCGCGCGGGGGGATTAATGTGCCTGCTGCAAAGAACGTGTACCATGCAGATCACAAAACTGAGTAAGAGTGAACTATGAGTAGCTCTGTAAAAAAAAAAAATGAAATGTACGCCAGAGAGAGGCTGTGGAGAGATGAGGTGCACTGTTGGGGAGTGGTAGTGAGGAAATTCAAGGAGAAGGAGGCCATGGGGGAGGGAGCACCACAAAAGACGGTCACACTGGATGCCACCAGTGCCAGAGCCGGCCATGTCTGGGAGTGTTAGCCCCCCCAGAAGTTTGGGTCTAGTTCCGTCCCTGGTCAGTGGAGCAGATGTGGCGGATGGTGTGGAGTGTGGGGGAGGTAGAAGAGTACGGAGAGTTGGGTGGGAGATGGAGGAGGATTGAGAGAAGGCTAGGGCGATGGTGGCATTGTGGGTGGAGGGGTATGAATACATGGATGGGGAGATGGGCGTGGGGTGAGATAAGGACGGAGAGTTGGAGTGGGGAGAGAGGCACGGGGTGGAGTGAAGATGTGGAGGTGAGAGTGTGAGAAGGGTGAATGATCAAGAGGTGAATAGTGGGCGGCAGAGCAAGGAAGGGAAAAGGACAAAAGGGTGAGTGTTGGGAAACAGTGGAGGGAGTGGGACGAGGAAGAGCAGTGGAGAGTTGTATTGTATTGCAACATTTATATAGTGCTTACTACCCCAATGTAGGGTCAAAGCACTTGCCTACATGGGTAGTACTCTACACCGTGTAGGGTGTGTGGTTTCTGGGTCTGGTGGCTTAGGGGGCAAATGCATCCACTGTAGGGGCCTGTGTTTGACCTCATGATCACAGGTTCAAATCCCGGCGGGTCCACACAGCCTTTCATCTTCTGAGGTTGATAAAATGTGTACCCTTGAGTTTGGTAACAATAAACATCAGTTATTCAGCGGCAAGATACCTTTTGCGGTGAATGTGTGCTTGTTATGGTGTTTCCATGTCGTATGTGATGACCAGGTCCGGACTGGCCGTAGCGGGCACCAGGTATTTCCCCGGTGGGCCGCCACGGTGGGGGCCGGTTTTGGGCCCCTGGCTGGCCGTTTTTGTTACAGGGCCGTTTTTGCAGCATAGCTGCAGTATCGGCCCCTGTGACAAAATCGGCCGAAACGGGCCCTGGCAAATAGCTCGGCCGCAACCCCAACCCCCTGGGGGGCCGGCCGAGCACTTTGCCAGGGCCAGTTTTGGTTCCCAGTCCGGCCCTGGTGATGACACCGAGTTGGGGTTATCGTGTTGAGGTCACAGCGCTTATCGATGTGGTGGATGAAGAAGTGCGAGAGTCTGCTGCGCAGTTCCTGGTTTTCAGTAGTTAAGGATGGGGAGACGGAGGAAAGGGGAGAGGGATGCATAGGTGATAGCATGCACGGAGACAGGCGAATAATAGTGGTTGGAAGAGTGAGTGAGAGTGTCGGGTGTAGCGGAGGAGAAGGGCAGAGAGGAATAGTAGGTGAAGTGTGGGAGACGTAGAGGAGTGCGGGGAGATGGAGGAAGGAGAAGGAAGGGGGAGGTGGAGTGGGGAGAGAAGGAGGTGATGCAGGGGAGAGGGAGTGAATGATTGGGAGGTGGGAGAGTCCTGTGAGTGATTAATCGTGAGGAAGTGGAGCAGGGCAGTATGAAGGACAAATGGTAGAGAGGTGAGGGGGAGAGTAGTAGCAGTGGAGGCCTTGCCAAGTAGATAATCCTAGCCAAATAAAGAGCGTGACGCATCGACTATACTCACACCCTTCTCCTCACCTGCCAAGAGCGACGTCAGCGGGGCAGGAATGGTAGGGCGTGCAAGGTTTGTTCAATAGGTTATATACCACTTATGTCCCTCTGCCAAACAATATCATGTGAATTATGCCCCTGGGGATTTACTTAGCCAAAATGTACCAAATGAACAGGCCGAACAGCAGCAGCTGCCTTTTCTTTTTCCACAAGTAAGCCACTTAAAATGTTACATTTTCTCCTTTTTTTTGGAAAGTTTGAAATGCATAACGCGTTGTCACCTTTAAGTAGTCCAACCTTTTAATCCAGTAGCCTTTGCTTTTCGTGACTTGTAGTTCTCATCTTCATTGACACTCTGGGTCTACAAGTCTCAGAATGCAAAGTTCTGTTCTCTGAAAAGTCAGTGCTGGGTAAGGTTGTCACACAGAACATGAAATCCTTTTTCAGCTCTATCCTCTACAAATTATAAGAAATAAGATCACCTCAGGTGTACCTTAAAATGATATTGCAAGTCACCTCTCCGTTCTGTGAGTTTATAAAGGGCTTGGCCTGCGGCCTTTTATCTCTATATGGTCATAATTCGTCAGTGGCTTCCAGTATCTTCATACCTCATAATCTGGGCCAGCGGCGGCTCCTCTGCAATGGCGGGGGAGCGTCGCCCCACTGGCTCAGAGCCAACAGCTGAAAAATAAAACCACATTTTATTATCATTTATATTTTTCAGCTGCTGGCTGAGCCAGCATGTGTAGGGACGGGCGCAGGGCCGGACTGAGATCGCAAACCAGCCCGGGCACTTGGGTCCGACCGGCCCCAGTGGGGGGGGGCATGTACTGACGGGAACACTGCTGCTGCGTGCGCGCTTGTTACTGGGAGCCGATTTGCTGCTGCAAAACCGGCACCCAGTAACAAAAACGGCCCCCACCGGTCCAGAACCGGCCCCCACCCTTCCGGCCCACCGGGGAAACGCCCGGTGCCCGCTACGGCCAGTCCGGCCCTGGAGGGGCGGGGCCGGGCCATGGCAGATGTGGCTGAGTGATGTGCACTGCTAAGTGCACATGTCGGTTTGGCCGGCTGTCTTAGGCCGGCCAAACAGACATGCACAGTTAAGTTTCTCCAACTCAGCTGTATTGTACAGCCGGGTTGGAGCAATAGTACAGACTCCCTTCTCTGTCGGTCTCTCTCACCTCTCTCACCTATCTCCCCTCGCCCTCACCTCTCTCTCTCTCTCTCTCTCCCCCACCCTCTCTCTCTCTCTCTCTCTCTCTCTCTCTCCTCCCCCTCACTTCTCTCTCTCTCTCTTCGCCCTCACCTCTCTCTCTCTCCTCGCCCTCACCTCTCTCTCTCTCTCTCTCTCCCCTCGCCCTCACCTCTCTCTTCCCCTCGCCCTCACCTCTCTCTTCCCCTCGCCCTCACCTCTCTCTCCTCGCCCTCACTTCTCTCTCTCTCTCTTCGCCCTCACCTCTCTCTCTCTCTCTCTCTCTCTCTCTCTCTCTCCTCACCTCTCTCTCCCCCCTCACCCTCACCTCTCTCTCCTCACCTCTCTCTCCTCACCTCTCTCTCTCGCCCTCACCTCTCTCTCCTCGCCATTACCTCTCTCTCCTCGCCCTTACCTCTCTCTCCTCGCCCTCACCTCACCTCTCTCTCCGCCCTCACCTCTCTCTCTCGCCCTCACCTCTCTCTTGCCCTCACCTCTCTCTTGCCCTCACCTCTCTCTCTCTCCTCGCCCTCTCTCTCCCCTCGCCCTCACCTCTCTCTCCCCTCACCTCTCTCTCCCCTCACCATCTCTCTCTCTCTCTCTCTCTGCTCGCCCTCACCTCCCTCTCTCGCCCTCACCTCTCTCACACACCTCTCTCACCCTCACACCTCTCTCTGCTCGCCCTCACACCTCTCTCTGCTCGCCCTCACACCTCTCTGCTCGCCCTCACACCTCTCTCTCTCACCCTCACACCTCTCTCTCTCGCCCTCACCCTCACCTCTCTCTCGCCCTCACCCTTACCTCTCTCTCTCGCCCTCGCCTCTCTCTCTCTCACCTCTCTCTCTCTTGCCCTCACCTCTCTCTCTCTGGCCCTCACCTCTCTCTCTCTCTGCCCTCACCTCTCTCTCTCTTGCCCTCACCTCTCTCTCTCGCCCTCACCTCTCTCTCGCCCTCCCTCACCTCTCTTTCTCGCCCTCCCATCTCTCTCCCTCACCTCTCTCTCTTGCCCTCCCATCTCTCGCCCTCCCATCTCTCGCCCTCCCATCTCTCGCCCTCCCATCTCTCGCCCTCCCATCTCTCGCCTCACCTCTCTCGCCCTCACCTCTCTCTCTCGCCCTCCCATCTCTCTCTCTCTCTCGCCCTCCCATCTCTCTCTCTCTCTCGCCCTCCCATCTCTCTCTCTCGCCCTCCCATCTCTCTCTCGTCCCTCCCTCTCTCGCCCTCCCTCTCTCGCCCTCCCATCTCCGCCCTCCCATCTCTCGCCCTCCCATCTCTCGCCCTCCCATCTCTCGTCCTCCCATCTCTCGCCCTCCCCTCTCTTCCTCCCGCAGAGCTCCGGCAAAACTCCACCAACCACCGTGTGGTGGAGGTTTTTTTCTTGCGTGTTGCCAACATTTGGCGAGCAAGAGTTTGCATTTTGGGTGCTAAAACGCATTCCAGAGAGAAAGCAGCTGCTTGAGTAGAAAATCTACTCGAGGTGCAGAAAGAAGCAGCACCCTCTGGGACGCCACGTGGGGCCATTCGCATGGATTTTTCAGCGTGGAACAAACTCCCGGCGCCAAAAATCCGCACAAGCAGCGAGACATGCAGAATTCGCCTGCTCGCAGAACTCTGCAGCATCTCACTTACTTTCTATAAGTAACTCCGCAGAGTGAAACTGCGAGTTCAGCCGCCCATAGCCTGTGCTTCAAGAGGAATTTCATGGCTTCATTCAGTTAGTTCTGTGATTGGAAAGATTGCATATTCACATGCATGTTTTTAGGATGGAATTTTCTACAGTTTTTAGGGGATTTAAAAAGAAATGACTAAATTGTGTCCAGTTGTTGCTGTCCGAGGAAAGCAGCATCGGCAAAGCCAAAGCGTCTCTTCTTTCGGACCTATTGGCTTTGACAATGCTGTTCGTGGGCGGGCTGGGTGGTTGCATTGAGGAAAGCACACGAGGGAGGGAGCAATATGGAGGGCGGGGTGTTTTCAGGTGGAGCACACGATGGAGAGAGGAACACGGCTTGAGGTGTGAGATTGCATGGGGAAAATCATGCGAGAGAACAAAATGGAGGGGGTTTGTAGGAGGAACGCATACAGTGGAGAAAGGAACACTGAGGACGGGTGAAGGGATGTTTTCTGGCAGAGGAGAAGCACAGAAGAGAGAGAGCAACACCGAATATAAAGGACTGGGTGGTTTAAGGGGGTACAGCGTACAAGGGCGAGAGCAAGGAGGACAGGAGTGTTGCAGGTGGGGGATGCACACCAGGGAGAGAGCAATGCGGAGCATGAGGTTTGCTGGTTGGAAGCACACAAGGGGGAAAGCAACATGGGGGATAGGAGGAGGGTGTTTTTTGGGGGGGGAGAGAAGAACATGAAGGAGAGAGCAACACGGAGCACGGACTAGTGGGTCTTCTGGGAGAAAGCACACGGGCGAGAGAGCAATACAAAACTCAGGAGTGTTTTGTGGGGGGGAGAAGCACATGAAGGAGGGAGTTGGTATAAACACATGCACCCTCACAGAGTAATTAAACAGAAAGATGAATGGAGTTCTGGAAAAGCGAGCCATCAAAGGATACAAGTTAGCCAAGCAAAGGTATGGAAAGAGGCTATGCTCCAGGGGAGGGGCAAACACAAGATAGGACTAGGAAAGCCATCCAATAAGAAGAAAGCAAATAAGAGCGACATAAAGCCAACCAATGGTAAGCAATGGGCAGGCTGTATACCCACTGTAAGTTCACAATTAGGTCTTTCACACTGAGGCAGCTTGTGCTGTCTGGTACGCAAGACATAAAATAATAAAAATCAAGAAGGTACCTCTCTGGGTTTTTTTGTTTTTTTGCAAAGGACAGGATCTCAAATTCTATGATTTAAAAAAAAAAATACAGCATCACATGCAGTTATTTTGGGGATATAAAATAAACAGGGCCATGTAGAGTTATTTCACCAATTTAGATTCGCATTTAATGATTTTTTTTAAAACCAATAAATCAGAACCACATAGATAATTTTCTGTGATTAATATTTTTATGACACAATTATTTCCAGCTACTTTTCTCTAAGTTTGAAAAAAGGTGGCCGAATCTGGTTTCCTCATTTCTGTCACTGGGAAAAAATACAAGCTTACAGTAAGATTTGTATGCGCTTTAACAAAACTTTGGAAGAAGCAGCAAAAACAAATACAGTTCTATAAATGACAGTGACAGAATTGTTTACTTTGATATTTTAATACATGTTAAAGTGATAAACGTGCTCAGTTGTTTCTGTGAATGTGTAAAAACAGACAATTGTGCTTATGGTTCCCCTGTATTTGGTACGAAAAAACACAGATGTACTCAGTAATGTCAGAGCTCCATTAAAAACATGGTGAGAACTTTATTTAAATTAGGAGATACTTGATGAAATCAGGTGACTTTGGCTAAACTTAAGAAGGGTCGATTAAAACCCTCTTTGGATAAAATAGGGAGAGCTGTGCTAAAATTTCAAGCTTTTGCTAAGATCACGTCGTGTGATAAGAATATAACACTTTTATAAAATTATGACGCTTTAAATGAAATTATGTACGACAACCCTCACTCACTTATTTCATCATTCTTTTAGTATTTGAAGCAGATTGAAGCGGAAGTTGGGTGTTTTTCAGTACTTGAGGGGCCACGTGATTCAACGTGGTAAATTGATTTCCACTGAGGCCTCGAGGTCCTGCTAAGGATCACTCGTGACCCACCACGAGGGCCAAAATGTGGCTTTGCGAGGTTTCAAACAATCCCTCGCCTATTTGGTCCGATTTTAAGGGCCTGCAATGTGGTGAAAGAAAAGCAGAGCACATTTTATTCTCTGAAAGGCCACATCATATACTTTTAAAACTCCACATTTCTAATTCTTGTCTTTGAATGTTAAAAAAAGTATTTTGCCTTGTGGCTCGTTCTGCTTCCAGTTTGTCCTCCCCAGGGTCCAATCCTAGTAAGATAGTTTGCTGGGTTAATGCTCCAGCAGCAAGAGATGTGTATGGCGTTCAGTTCATAGATTCTTCCAGGAACTGTAAAATGAGCACCTATGAGTAATTTAATACTGACCCGCGTTAATTACTACGAAGTTTTAGGTGGAGGGCAAGCCAAACGAGGCCTGAGCATGGCAAAAGTCTGGCTCTGGCCTGGCTCTTGTCCCATGGGGACTGGCGAGCCAAAAGAGAGCCAAGCCAAAGCACTATAGGCACAGCAACTGTCCTTCCCAAATACAGTTTTGTTTAGAAACTATTACTTGCAGTACATGCCGCCCAATATAGTCATATGATCTAATGGATTAAATTAACATTTTTAGAACTTTAAAGAATTTATGGTATTTTTACGAACCCATGGTGAAACTAGGATTACGGAAATATGAATTTTATCCTGGAGCAAAATATGCATTCAGATGTATAGTGCCCCTCACAGTGAGGTTGTAATTCCAGAACATCGGAATTTTTGGGGCTTGCTAACTAAAATATTTTCCTGGTTTAAGATCATCTTAGTGCTGATTTAAGCTAGGCAAAATTGGTCGCATTTTTTAAGGGTGTCCCCTGACTGAAGTATGTCTTAAACCACAAGAGTCTTAAGAATGTTTTAAGCAAATAAGGGCAGTCTCTTAAGCCCTAGAAGACAGCTTACTTAGGCCCTAATTCGGAGTTGGTCTAATTTTTACCCACACCAGTTTGAAAGGCACATTTGCCAACCCTTCCCATCTACACTGTTTCTCCCTCCAATTTAATACCAAATATTGTAAAGTTTAGGAAGGTGGAAAAGAGATGAGAATGACCATATCAGTGTGTTGGTGGGAGTTTGCAAGATTTCCTGAAATCGATGGAGTCAAACTTGAATTAAAAATAGAAGTAGTAAAATAGTACTTGTGCAATTGTTTGTGTGTGTCCTTAGTGGAATTTTGTTCCAGCGTTTGACACGGAAATGATGATTTGTGGATTTTGTTGTTGTTGTGGTTTTGACCTTATTTTATGCTACTACCTATCACATTGTGAAGACCTCTTTGAATTTTCAAGGCCAAGATCTAAAAAATCTGCAACTCTATGGTCCATTCCCAGAAATGCCCTTTTACACCATCTCAATCCTCCCCCTCCCCCCCACACAATTCTCCTTCAGGCTGTTGCAAACAGCATCGGTTCTTTATCTGCTGGCAAAATAAGAGTTCAAATGTCCCATGGACTCCAGTTCCACTGCACATTTCAAGCAATTCTTCCTTCAAATGTAGCTGACACACCTAGTCTAATGAATGTCTCGCTCCTTCCTGAAGCACGTCGCCATCAACCTTTCTGCCGGAAAGAAGACTGTATTAAGGGTTAGAGGAGTTGTTAAAACTCATTACCCACTATTGACCTGCCTACAATCTCCCATTCTTCATCAAAATCTTGGCAAAGCCGGAGATGAGACATCTTCAAGACTATGTAAAACTGAACCATTTTCTCACCGACAGTCAAGAGCCCACTGTTCAAGGAGCATTGAAAATGGCTAATAAGATGTAAAAGCTCCTCTTCTACCTAGACGAGGATTAGGCCTGTGTGAAGGTCCCGGAGTTCCGCTATGCAGAACTCCACGAAGTGACCAAAAAACTTCTCCGCACTACGTGGAGTTCTGCAAGCGGTGCAGTGCGTTAGGTCATGCAGTTCACGCTGGTTTTTAGCGCCAGGTGTTTGTCCCGCACTGGAAAATCAGCACGATCTGCACCATGCGCAGCGGAAGAGAGTGGTGCTTCTTTCTGCTGATCGAGTAGATTTTCTACATGAGCGGCAGCTTCCTCAACGCGTACAGATGGTTTCTCCACGTGAGCGGTCGCGACCATCCACGACTGCCTGCGTTGAGAAATCTCGCTGGGAGGTGGTCTAGCGTTGGATTTTCCTCGCTCGCGCTTGAGGGGAAAACTCCACTCCGCTTTGTGAAGCGGAGTTTTTCGGAACTCCGCGTGCTCTTCGGAGCGCAGGGTGCTGAAAACTCTGCAACCTCCGTGAACGTAGCGGACTTCACTGCCCAGGACTAACGAGGATGACACAGCTGCCTTTAT
The DNA here is from genome assembly GCA_963921515.1 of Calotriton arnoldi. Lineage (NCBI taxonomy): Eukaryota > Metazoa > Chordata > Amphibia > Caudata > Salamandridae > Calotriton > Calotriton arnoldi. The sequence continues at coordinate 2,354,346 of CAWUFW010002033.1, read as the reverse complement.
ACATCTTGACTTTTCCACTGCTTATGACACTATAGATCACACAATTCTGCATGAGAGATTCGAACACAAGGCAGCCTTTTCTAGAGCCACACTACAATGGATCCATTCATTATTCAACACTTGTAGCCAAAAACACTGAATTGAATAATTCAAGCCTTTCATACATCTTGTGTCCTGTGGTGTCACCCAAGGATCATCCCTCTTGTGCCTCCACTTAAACATCTATGTACACCTCTTGGCTGAAGTACTCCAGTGTTACCAAGCGACCTTTTAAATGCACAGCAGCTACAGCCAAATAATCCACATCTGATTGGAGAACAAGCCACAGGTGCAATCAACTTCACCTTGTATTTGGACCATGTGTTCCACTTAAAAAATGGGTCTTCCTGTGAATGAATGGTGCCAAGACCCAAATCCTAGTAACCGGGTTACCAACTGTATTCCAGTTATGTTCATCTGGTTTCCAGTCGTCTAAACCAGCACTCTATTTCACCAAAAGTTAGTAACCTGAGGATTCTTTTCAATGGCAACCTTTGTTGTGCTCCTCAGGCAAACATGGTGCGTAGGAGTGTAGATATGCAGCTATCTTTACTTCGTTAATTTTCCCACTCTGGCACACTGAGTTACCACAGACTTGAGATGGTGAGATTCCTCGTTCTAGCATGTCTTGATTACCGAAACATCAGCTACCTCAGAATCACAATAAAACTCCTTGACAGCTTCCGAAGATTCTAGCACCAGGCAGCCTGACATTGCCTTACACCTAGTACACGGGATCATATCCATTCTTCCCTTAAAGCACTCCTTTTGATAACTGGGTCAAATTTAGATTCTTATGACCTGTCCATAGGGCATACTGATGCGAAGGCAGTCTACCCTTATATAAATTGGCACCCCACTATGCCTCAACCAGAGCCCTTCACTCATTGTTAGCACTTTAAAAATACCTCATTTCATTTCATTGTCTGCCCATCGGAACATCCAATGATCATTTATGAGGAAGAAACATTGGAGGAACGTCACTGGGTGCACAAGGACTAGGGGCCTGATTACGAGTTTGGTGGTGTGGGAGCGGGCCACCACCCCACCGCCCTGCTCCCACATCGGCAAACAGGGCCGCCGCTCGTCCGATTATGAGTTTCCGTGTGGTCTGGCAGGCGGTCCTTTGGCGTTACCACGGTGTTGCCTTTCAAAAAGGCACCACAATGGGAGTGCCAAAGATCATTCCTGCACAGAACGAAATGCACTAATGCACAATGTTGTACATTTGGCTACGTGCAGGAACTGAGGGGGCACACATACAGGGGGGCACAACATGTGCCCCGCTGCTTGCACACCCTGCACAGGGGCACACAGAGTTTCCTCACTGCCACCCTTTCCATGCGGGCTCCCCACTGCGTATAGGGTCGCAGTGAGGAAACTCATAATATGCTTGGTGGTGCTGCACCAAGCATATTGCAGCCTCACATCGCCACGTCACTGCCAGGGATCGCGGATCCCTGGAGGTTGGTGCGCTCCCAAAATGGTCTGACTGCTGTACTCGTAATACGGTGGTCGAACCCCTTGGTGCAGCAGTCCCTGACTCCCACCACACCTCCACCATGGGTTCGGCAGTCCAATGGACCCCCGAACTCGTAATCAGGCCCTTAGACTCTGGTATGCCCTCTGCCTGATTATGGCATCTTAACCCAACTACATGCGATTCTGAAAATGTGTGAAAATCAGACGTTTTAGACTTGTCTTTAACTTAACTCCGTTCTTATTTTGGATCACAAAGTGTTTCGGCGTTGTTAATGTTGTAATCACTCGCATAGTATTCCTCACCCTATTTCAAGAGCTCTGAAGTAATTGAACATATATATAATAATTACTTTGTTTGTTTGTGTGTATGATCGTAATTAGTTGATTACAGTACACCCTGTTTTAAGTTTGTTAAAGTGGGATTACATTTGTGTGAATTCATTATTTATGAGGATCGTGATATGATTGATCAAGTAAGTAATGTTGAACTGTCTGTGTGTGAAGACGTGTTTGGAATCTTGAAGAGTGTATGGAGCAGTGGAGAATTAAAGTGGTGGTAGTACCTAAAACAGGTTAATTTAATGCCTTTTGGGGTTTTGAGTTGGACCTGCTATAACCTCTCATCAACCTAAACACTTTCCATTACCTTTAGTCTTTTCATGTCAAGTGTCCGGGTACACGGAGTTACCTTTCAAATGTCAGTGGGGTCTGGACACTCCCATTATAGGCCTAATTGCATTAAAAGGGCTCTTAGTGTGACAGATTGGCCCCTGAGCCGAATTACAAATGCTCTTTAAACAATGAACGGGAGAACAAGTTCTGCAACTATTTCTTTTGAACTTTATTTATGTAAATTAGTTTTTGTTAGCAATAGGATGGCATTTTTAAGTAGAATGTTTGCTTATTGAAATGCCGGAATTCACTACAGGAAATCTGGAAAATATCTTCGGATTGCCACCTATTTCGACATACAGCCAGGTTTGAAAGTGACTCACATTAGCCTGCTTAACCTGTGTGTTTACAATAAATTACAATCTGCCTATTGGCATATTTATTTCATAGTACAGACGCCTCATTAGGAGCAAGATATGAATAATTTAAAAGAGGGTTGCGCCAGCGGTGATCATCTCTGTGAATATGTATTATAAGGAATAAAGTGCCCCTTTTCATATCAAAAAGTAATATAGCAAGTTACCTCTGAATTCCACTGTGACTTGCAAAGTGCTCTTTTTCTAAAACGTTGGGACTGGCATGACATAAGTCTACTTGGCAACTACGAGCCACCTGGCTTAGCGGCACACACCCATGACTTCTCGACTGAAAGTCGATCCGACAGGTGTAACAAATTGGCAGACAAAACATTTTAATAATTAATTCAGATTGTGTGCATTATGAATTAATCATTACTATTATTATTTTTTTAATCATCAGTGCTGTGCAGAAGTTACTCTTCACAATTAATAGCCCTTCTTTGCAGACTGATTAATAACACTTAGGCTCGGATGAAGGTTTGTAAAATATGAGTTGTAACTTTACCTTATTCTTCCGCTAAGAGCGTGCTATTGGAGAGGTGATTGGCGCTTCGGATTGTAAGCTTTCCAGTCTATTCCCAGCGGTGTAACCGACACCTGTGTGCTGTACACTGTGTATTATTTACAGCTGAGGCACACCCAGGCAGCCCACTGTCTTCCAAGATGGCTGCCATTCACAGTTCACCTCTGCTAGTCTCTCCAACGTTGGCGCAACTTTCCTCATGGACCAAGGTAGAGTCGGGACACAATTTGACATCTAGCTGATTCTGGGACAAACCCACTGGCCTCTCAGTTTTCTAATTTCCCACAGTTTCCCGCTCCTGACGGCATCTTTTTCCAGCCCCTGCTTTTAAGCCAGCAGCACTTTGCATTCTGGGAGTGGCGCCTGTGAGTCCTTCAAGTTGATAATTTCTCAGTGGTGACAGCTGGCACCATGGTTAGGAGGAGCACCTTGATCCACTCTTGGCTTTTGAGACATCTGCACTTTTCATGATGTGAAAGAGCCAAACTACAAGCCCCAGCACGCAAAGTGTTGTAGTCTAAGAAGCCAGGGCTGGATAAAGGTACTCCTGATAACATTGCGCCAGTTAGTAAGGCTTGATTTCCCTACTGGCTTCCCTTTCTGTAGTTGCAGATCAGTGAGAAGCTGAAACACAATATTGAGTACAAAAAATAACCCTTTATTGGCCCAGCTAAATAACCAAGTATTGACAAAGTGTGATTGTAAACATCAGCCCTTATATTTTAGGTCTCTCCGTCAAGACTTTGTGGCCCAGGCTGTGTTTAACCCTCTGAAATGGCTCTAGGATTTGGGTGTCTTCTCCTATCACATGTTGCTGGGTTTTCTGTGCCCTTACGCACCATCTCTCAGTGTTGACCCAATGGGATTTCCAACGTTTATACTTAGTTTTGTAAAGACAGTGATGAGGGGGCCTCTGAACCCCTCAGACAGCTGTTCTGCTGGGGAGGATCAACTTTAGTCTCCACTCCTTGGATCCGAGGCGTAACCCCTTTTGATCCCTTCTTTACTTGCCCTTGTTAGTGGAGCTTTCTGTAGGGTTTGGGCTTCCCAGATGCACCCAGGAGAGCTACCTACTTCCCTCCTTCAGTAAATGGAAGTTCAGAAGATTTGGTCAGATGGGCACCCTTCATATTTATTTTTTTATTTAGTTTTTTAATAAATGCAATGTTTGCGAACATTGTGCACTGTCTTCCTGCTGTAAGCCTTTGTGAATATTAAACAAGTGCGTTAATGTAAATGGATTCGTAGACATATCTGGTGCACCTCACGCTTGGGTTGGCTGTCACCATTATTAAACATATGCTTTTCTGTAAGAATGCCTTTGCAAGTTGGAGGATGTGTGCTGCTCAAACAGCCCCATTCCACAGCACTACTTCCTCTTCTGTTCTTTGTTTGCAGAGCTGTCTGGAGAGAATCTTTATACTTTCCCTCCAGAGCAGGCCCTAGGTAAGTTTACATGGTCATTTGCATGTAATCAGTAAGCACTGAAGTGCATTGAGGGGAGCAGACCTTACCTCTCTCTGAGAAGACTCACCTGGCCTGATTGAAGCATGCACTGGACACTGATTGGCAGTTGGCTGCTTCCCAAGTCCCAGCCTTGTAAATTTATCAGGGGCTGTTGCTCTTCTTTTGGACTTGGACCTGTGTGGACCCTGCGCTGTCGGTGGTGCTTGGGCTGCCTGCTTTCTTCTGGCTAGGATGAAGCCTGAAGGGGTCCTTCCGGCTGTCGTGCTGACCCGGCGTTGCCTTTGTGGAAGAACTGAGACAGCTCAAGGACCAATAGACCATGAACCAGACTCTTGAAGCCTTCTGAACTCCTGACCACAGTATTGCCGGTGGCACCCTAGAAGCGACCTCAATGGCTGCAGATGGTCACGGACATTTTCAGAAACCCCTAGTGCCCATACCCAGAGACTGAGACAGGTTGCAGGTAGATGGGCGGCTATAAGTGTCATTGCAATGAGTGATGACTCTGCCTGGCCAGCAAACCCTTCAGTGCATTGCCCTCTTTTCATTTTATGTTGTTTCCTTGATCCCGAATGAAGTGTTGTGTTCCAGTAGCCCTTTGGAGTGACAGCCAGCAAGATACAGTCCATCCCGATCAGTTGAGATCCCTGTGCACCCTTGGACTTGCACTCTTGTGTTCATCTCGAAACACGGAGGCCAAAGTGGATCCTAGGATCCTTAAACATACATACATACAAACACACATGCAAACTCCGAAAGCCTCTCCCAATAGCAGTGGTGTTCCGTTGTGGGCGCCTTCTCTGTGTTTTGTTTTTTAGATGTTTTTGGATCTGGGCACTTCACGTTAATACCAGAAGTATAAAAAGTAACCCAATTTGCGGGAAAATTGTGATACTCCATTTATCTATTCAGACATTTTAAGGCTTCTCAAACATTAGTCGTTTGGAAATCCTGTGTAAACGTGATACCAGGTCCAGACTGTTGGTTCTAATTTTTCCCTCTCTCTAAGTATTCGGAGCTTTGCAAACTTTATATAAAGTCTTTAAACCAGGATCATAGCTTCATTGCTTTATGGTTCTATTGCTGTCTGTTTGATCTCTTTCCTGCTTTATCTCTGTCCTGTTTTATCTCTTTCCTGCTTTCTTTGTCCTACTTTATCTCTTTCCTGCTTTCTACATGAGATTATCGTTCTTGTATGAGGCGCAGTTTCGTTTTTGAATACCAAATTAAATTTTTGTATTGGATTTTGCGTACTTTCCATTTTCTGTTTATTCTGTATATCGATTTAATATATTATGAGATGTTATTTAATGTGTTGTGTAACACACAACTTTGGCTGAAAATTCAAACTTTATTCCAACTCTGATCATTGTGTTGGAGGCTAAGCAAGATCTGCTTTCAAATGCGGATCTTCTTTCGAAGCATTGATTGATATAGACCCTCCGCATCCCATCTTTTGGAGTGCATAGTGGCTTAATAGCAGCCTAAAACGAATAATAACTTGTGTTTCAATGTAGCGCTACATACCATGCTTCTGCTGTTTCTATGCTCTGTAAATTAAAGATGTAATCATTTATGGTAGTCCATTTATCAGCCTATAGAAGGATGGAAGGCTGCCTTGCTGGGATCCAAACTCCTGCTGGCTGGCATGCACATTTTGTCAGTGGTGAGCATTCAGCTCACTGAGCTACCCTGCCAGCTAATATAAAGAAGGAGGAGTTAGTTCTTTACGAAGGCTTTGCCTTTCGTAATAGCACACTCAAAGCAAATGTGTTACAACTGTGTCGTAAAAAACTACTGATCTATGGAACGTCTCAAAATGGTTAATGACGGACTAGCTACTGAGTAACAGCTCACACAAAATACCTACCAAGTTACCCTCAAATACAATAGTTACTTAGTTTCAACTCTGGCAAGTAGGTGCGATAGTTACTTAGTTTCAACTCTGGCGAGTGGGTACTGAGTTACAGCTCACTCAAAATAGTTACTGAGTTCCAACTTGGACAGAATAGCTACTGAGTACCAGCTCAGACAGGCTATGTACTTTGTTACAGCTTATGCAAAATTGTTACTGAGTTACAGCTCACACAAAAAGTAACTTAGTGCTCACACAGTATAAGTTCACTGCTACAGTGCTTCTCAAAATAGCTAATCTTATAATAGCAAAGAAGCAACAGTGTACCCAAAATAGCTACTGATTTACAGTTCCCACAAAAAGCTCACACAGAATAGCAGCTCTAGAACACCTCAGACAGAACGGCTACTGGGTAAAAGCTTACACAAACTAGCCAATCACACAATATCTACTGGGTTACAGCTCACACAGATAGCTACTGAGATACACCTCACATATATTAGCTGCTAGTGAAACCAACTACTCTTCAAAGCTATTTTTTTATCTTTAACCTTCAGAAACTGTAAACCGTACTCAGTACCGGAGAGTACTGGCTCATTTAAAGCACGGATGTTATGGATGTGTGCTAGGAGTTAGTAGTTAGCGTGTATCTTGCACTCATCCTTTGCATCTTTCTTGGTATAGGTGTTCTCTATTGTGGTGTTTGGTTGCATTGTGAACGAGGGCTACACCAATCGGCCTGACGAGAAAGAGGAGTTCTGCATCTTCAGCCGCAACCAGAATGCGTGCAACTATGGCGTGACGGTGGGCGTGCTGTCGTTCCTCACCAGCGTCCTCTACCTGGGGCTCGACGTCTACTTCCCCCAGATCAGCAGTGTCAAGGATCGTAAGAAGGCTGTGCTGTCTGATGTCGGAGTGTCGGGTGAGGCACCGCTAGTGAAAGGGAAAGGCAGAGGCCAGACTCCTCCATACACACAACAGCACAAGCACCATCACACATTGAACAGGTAACACTTAGTCAGAAGCAGGGCAAGTTTCCATCAAAGGCACAGAACAAGTTTAGGACATAATATAGAAGTGCAACCGATGTTAACACACAAGCAGGAAGCACACTACTAGCATCAGAAGTAATACTTAATGTGTAAAAGATAAACTGCCTGTGCCAGAAGCCCTGCTCAGAAGCTGATATTCGCTGCAATTAAATGTTGGCGCACAGAAACCAAGGCTGCATAGTCCTACATCCATTTCATTCATCTTAAATTCACTACCAGACACTTCCTGCCCCTTTATTTCACTCTGACAGGTTCCTGCTTTCTTCATTTGCAATTGATTTGTCTTTCTCTTCCTCCGTCTTTTGGATTTGTGTGATTTTGCCATTACTTGCTCTTGTGTAAATATCTGATGTGGACAAAATGCCGGTAGCACCCACTGGAAACCACTGACTCAAATTAAGCATTAATCAGCAGTGCATACTTCTCTCATGCATACAAAACAGGTACCCCATAGGCAGCAGCAATGCAAAATTCACACATACAGGTATGCATAGCACAGTGCAGGTAGCAGCAGTGCAGGCTTTATTCAGACTCACGGAGCAGACACAGCACATGCAACTGAAGTGCAAAATTCACTGACATCATGCTGAACTGTTAACCCTCCTTCTCTTTGTTGTCCCATTCTCTGTCTGTGACCCCGTTGGATGCAGCTTTCTGGGCCTTCCTGTGGTTTGTTGGATTCTGCTTCCTGGCCAATCAGTGGTCACTTTCTGACCCGAACGACAACCCGCTGAATGAGGGGGCAGACGCAGCCCGTGCCGCTATCGCATTCTCTTTCTTCTCCATCTTCACCTGGGTGAGTGGTGTATTTGGGCTGCAAGCATGATGGATAGGCTCTGGTGTGCATGGTTGAGCCCAGAGGCATTTTAGCGCTGGTGTACTCTGTCATATGCACACCCATGTGGTATCCTCCGTCCTATTTGCAGGCATATGGTGTCTAAAGTCACAGGATAATTAAAAGTGGTGTCTTCCATTGCATGCACAGGCATGTTAAGCTGCTGTCATCCACTGCATTCGCAGGCAGATTAAGGTGGTGTCAGGTTAGCACTGTTGCCATCTCTCACATGCGAGGCAGATCATGTGCTCAGTCACGTGCATAAGCAGGTTAGCACTGGTGTCGGCCATCACATTCAGAGATGGATTGATACTGGTGTCGGCTACTGATGTGAGCGGTTACCATCAAAATTCTTTATCAGTTACATGCAGGTGTAGGCTAGCACTGTGCACATCATTACGCATACATACAACACCTAAAAAGTAATGTTTACCCTGCCTCCCCTTCATTGTCATTTCAAGAATCTTGACTAAAATCAATGAAGGTACGCAATGTTTTACAGGTTTCGGGTTATACTATGTGTAAGGGTAACAGTAAAGGAAAGGTTCATGGTTATTTTAGGGTGAGGGTATGTGTAAATGAAAGGTTTGTGTAATGGTGATGGAAGGGTTAGGGTACTGGTGAGGAGAAGGTTAACTGTAGAGTTTGTGTTAGTGCTTGGGTAATGGGTAGGAGTAAGATAAAGGTAGATTAAAAGTTTAAGGTAAGGGTAAAATAAAGATTTAGAGGTATAGTAATTGATACGGTTAGGGTAACTGGACGTGGTTGGGGTGTGATTATGGTCCTGATACTGAGGTAATGGATTAATAAATATTAACGATAAACTGATGAGTTAGTGGGAGTCGTGGTAATTTTAACGAGGCCAAAAGAACGAGTTACTTACCTTCGGTAACGATGTATCTGGTAGAGACACAGTCTAGCCGCAGATTCCTTAACTTAGAATATCCCCAGGCGTCAGACTGGATCCGGAAAACTTTTTTTTCCTCAGCAGTACCTCTGCACGCCGGGGGGCGGCATCGCCAGGCTCCATCCCGACATCGTCCAAGGAAATGACACGTCAATGAAGCCATATAAGGCCCCCTCGGCATGCTGACGTCAGTTTTCTACTGTGAAACTTTTCCGCGCCACAACGCGGAGCCACTACAAAAACTGTGAGAGTATAGGAACAGTGTGCCAAAAAAGGAGCAAAAACCTTTGAAACAACAAGGATAAGAAATCATAGAATGATGAGAAACAACCCCATGTTGAAAGAGTACCCAACACTTGAAGGGACTGAAGGGAGCGAACGGAGCACCCGCCCCAGGAAAAGTCCCACCCAAGCGAAGAACCGTGCCCCCCACCCCCCCCAAGAGGGAACGGCAGAGGAAATGAATGGCAGGCCAAACGAAAGGCAGTTGGCAACCACAGGACTTAACTGTATGAAAGACGGTCTGTAACCATAGGATGTAACTGTAAAGGACCACAGGGCTGGAACAACATGACTCATGGCAAGTGACCAGAAGTGAACAACAGAGAATGTTCACCACACACCCCACAATGACTTATGAACTGTAGCATAGTCAAATAGAACCTCAACCCAATCGACTGCAGCATAGACAAGGAGACCCCAAAGAAATGGGGAGAAACAGACGCGGGTGGAGGGGGGGTAGAAGAACATGAGAATCTCCACGCCGGAAGAACCAGGGTGGAGGAGCACTGAAGGGCACATAACCTAGCCACCCAAGAACGATAATGGGTGGAGAGCCATTGTGCCAAAATAGAATGACACACCCTGCCCCGGAGGTAGGTGAACTAGAGCACCCCTCAGGAAGACCAAGGCCACCTGAAAGGAGGCAAGGTGGTAGAACCCCACCTGGAATGGTCCTCGCAGAACGGGGAGGGCGGGCGTTAAGGAATCTGCGGCTAGACTGTGTCTCTACCAGATACATCGTTACCGAAGGTAAGTAACTTGTTCATCTGATAGACATCTAGCCGCAGATTCCTTAACTTAGAATAGATACCAAAGCTATACCCCATTGGAGGAGGGTCTGCGACCGAAACCCACCAAGTTCTCAAAGGAAGAAATCTGTCAAGAACATTGACTTAAACAAGGTGGGGGCCGCAATGCCAGCTTGGCTGACACCAGACCCATAAGGCTCAGCATTGCCAGCGTAGCTGACACCAGACCAAGAAGTTCAGGTCGGAGCATGAGCAAGGGAAGCAAGGTACCACAATCCGTCAGAGGACGGCATGAGTCCACTGTCGGCCAGACAGGGACGAAACGAAATCACAGAACCAGGAAGGTCAGTGCACAGTGGCAGAATGCCATAAGCTGCTACGAAAAGAGGGAAACTGAGTAGAGGACCCCAGGATCCATGAGAGACAAAGGACCAGCGAAGGGACTTAAACATGAGGACAGATTCTGAACACACAATGTGAGCGGCACAACATCAGGTGCCAACAAATGATATGTCAGGGCAGAAGGCATCATGCCAAGACATACAAACGATGGCTACCAGGAGATACATAGATGTGAATTACAAGAATACACGGAACAGACACGCGTACCATGAGAACCACGCCACACAATGCATAGCTCAATGAAGCGTAACAGCAACAGCCTGTGCGCGTCGACAGAAAAGACGGGCGCAGCACCAGGTAGCCAACCGGTCAACCGTACCCACAGGTTCAACAACCATGGGCCACCGGCAACCCGGACACACCCAAGCTATCTCCCATGAGTGAGAGAGAGAAAAAGAGAGAGATTGGAAACCTGGGACAATCCCCAGGAACCACTGCAGGGAAACCCTGTATGCCGGCCCCCTCGTGTGTGTACACAGCACATAGAAATACATGAAAAAGTCAAGAAGTGACAACCAAGGGTAAACTGGAAGAGTACCCCTAGAGAATAGAAGTCGCCCAAGAGGTACCAACGGCACCGACTTCTGTGAAATGTATCAGGACATACAAGTCCAACCACAAAAGGGGGCGAACCCAACCCCCCGATCGGGAAGGAAGGACCGAGCCACCGCAACACAGGAGGGAATACGGACTACCACACCAACGAAGAAGAAGAAGTCAGTAACACTCAGACATAGAATGTCTGAAAAAGCATATATATAGATAAACAGGATGATGCCAGAGATCATTCGGAGATAGAATACGTCTGTTAAAAATTGCAGCAGAGGCCAAGAGGAGAAACACCTGAGTCGTGTGCGGCAACGAGCCGAAAACCCTGAGCCCCGGCCGGGGTCCGTCAGAGGGGATCAAGGGGCACAAGGTAAACGTAACAGAGATCCGCTCCGGCGAAAACTCTACCGCCCCTAGGCAAACCCTTTTTATTTATTTATTTATTTTGAAAGTTTTATATAGCGCGAACATGACCACAGAGGGTATCGGAGCGCTTTACAGATTATGCAGTAGGACGAGTACATGGAAACACAAATAATCAACATATCGACAGGTACATATATTTAGAATGTCCAACATTCTTAAGAACCTAGCATCTAGGGCACAGAGCAGCGTCAAATGGTCCGGGAGTCAAGTGGGGAAGGAAGACTGAGGCAGATATTTCTTCATCAAGAGCTCTTTAACTTCTGATTTGAACAGGGCAGAGGAAGGGATCACCCTGACTTCGGGGGGAAGAGAGTTCCAGATCCTTGGCGCCAAACCTGAAAATGATCGATTATAGGTCTTTTTTTTCTTAAATTTTTGTGGTTTGAGTAATAGGGTGCTGGCACTTCTAGAGGCTCTTGAACCACATGAGAGCTCCAGTTTCTGAGCGAGGTACAACGGGGTCTTGAGGTGGATGGCTTTGTGTGTCATGCATGCAATTTTCAGCTGTATCCAAGCTTCATAGGGGAGCCATTTCAGAGCTAGCAGGTCCGGAGAGATGTGGTTGAATTTTTTTGTGTCCATAACGAGCCTGGCCGCAGCATTGAAGGTTACCCTAAGGGGAGCCGTTATCACTCTGGGCAGGCCACACAGCGTAGCACTGCCATAGTCCAGCTTTGCGATCACCAATGCTTGCACTGCAACCTTTAAGTCATGAGCAGGGAGATAAGGTTTGAGCTTCCTAAGGATGCTAATTTGGAAGTTCGCTCCTTTGGTGAGGGAACTGATGTGTTTTTGCATGTTCAAACTCTTGTCTAGTATGATACCAAGCGAGGATGCCGAGTCAACGAGGTGAGGTCTGCAGTTAAGAGCCGTAAGCTGATTCAACCGTTGTTCAATGTCCGGTGATTGCTTATGGGGTGAGATAAGGAGGAATTCTGTTTTTAGAGCATTTAGTTTCAGGTGGTTACGTGTCAGCCAGCTTTGTGTTTCCAGTAGGACTGAGTTGAGGGACTGAATGTCCTCAGGGGAGGCGATCTTCAGGTATAGTTGAGTATCATCCGCATACATGTGATAGTGAATGCTGGATGATTTGAGCATTTCTGTTAGAGGATCCATGAACAGGTTAAAGAGCGTGGGAGAGAGTGCTGAACCTTGGGGAACCCCCAGCGAAACCGGTGCAGGATGGGACAGGGATTGGTTCACCTTGAAGCGTTGGGATCTATTCAGGAGGAATGAGGAGAACCAATTAAGCACAGGCCCTGCCAACCCCATCCTGTGTTCCAGGAGGTCAGTTAGAGTATCATGTTTGACAGTGTCAAATGCTGACGAAAGGTCAAGAAGGATCAGTAGGCACGACTCATTGTGGTCCAACATTCTTAACGCGTCATCGACAATGTGCGTTAGGGCCGACTCTGTGCTATGGCCCGAGCGGAAACCAGATTGGCAATGGTCCAGGAGTTGGAAATGGTCGATATGGTTGCAGAGTTGGGCAAGCACACATTTCTCCAGGAGCTTTGCTAAGGTGGGGATGTTGGAGATTGGGCGGAAGTTATGAAGGTCCGAGGGATCCGCAGTAGGTTTCTTTAAAATCGGAGTGACTTGACCCATTTTTAGGCAATCTGGAATAACACCTTGCCGCAGTGATGCATTGACTATCGTAGTCCACAATGTTAGTAGGGAGGATCTAACATCCGGGAAAAGGATCGATGGCAACGGGTCATTGTAGTGGTTGGAAGGTTTCAGAGTCGACAGCGTTTTGCGTATAGTGCATTCATCCAAGGTTTGGAAGAGACTCCAGGAGGCGTTATTTTTGGGGAGGTGTGGTAACGCCGGGACCATGCACTCGCTACTAGGTGGGCATAGGGGGGTTGGTGGGCTGATCGACAGGTGGTTACAGGCCGATCGTAGTTCTGTTTCAATCTTACAAAGAAATTTGCTAATTCTTCGCAATTGGGCAATGTCCCTTGACCCAGTGATGCAGAGTTCGGATGACTATTGGCTTGGGACTTGATGAGTTCGAACAATGTTTCTAGGCAAACCCTAGACAGGGTGTGCCAAAGCCTTTCCAACACCAGGGAAGAAGGCAACGGGAAGAGAACGCAGCCAAGACAGTGGCTCAAGGAATACTACGGGACCCCCGTGATAGTACACACACACAGTGCGGATCACATGTGGTGCCCGCCCAGAGTACAGAAAGAACCGATCTGGAGCCGAACGGATCAAAGCACCCAAAGGGACGCGTACCCACGCCTAAGACAGCCAACAGCGCTAGGGGCCGAATGAAGGCGGAAGATGAGCCAAATGCAAGGCAGGAGGACGTGCTTCCCCCTGGGGCGAGTCGGATAGGGCAGAGCCCCAACAAGACACCAGAGCAGACTGCGTCCACAGACGCATGAGAGTGCAACGGAACAACTTTAGGCAGCAATACAGAAGCTCCAGGAGAGGGCTACGTCAGTCTGTGGATCTCAACAGAGGAGAATTTCCACCACAGCTTAGGAAGCATGGAACAAATGGAGATGCCCACAGCATAACCCACAGGAAAAATCCCCAGAGGGACAGACAATAACAAAGAAAACTCCTCGGGAGCCTCCGAAACTTCCTGGCAAGGAAGAGCAGCTACACAATAGCGAACGAATACCCCATATAGGGTACGTCACATCCCTATAAAAGGCAAGGGACACCCCTTGAGACAAGCTCATAGGCAGAGGTCAAATGGAACCATATAAACAGCTGGCCCAGCGGTACCAAAAGAAGGAAAAACGCGGCCATACAGTCCGCCTGGGAAATAATGTCTTGAACCCAGAGACGGAGATCATAAATGCAGTGACAATACTGCATACTAAAACACAAGTCCACCATAGAGGACTAAAAACTTGGTACTCATGGAAAACTAGATAGGAGGCGCCGGACCGCCGAATCTGCATGCTCATCAAACAGATGGGCCCCATCAAAGGGCAGATCCCTGAGTTGCTCCCGAACATTCTCGGGGAAACTGCCATCGCGTAGCCACGCATGGCGACGAAGAGCAACTGACCTGGCCATAGCTCGACCCACGGAGTCAGTGGTGTCCATGGCCGACCGGACGGAAAACTGCGCCATTTCGCGGCCATCCCGAATAAGTCGGACCAGGTCAGCACGAGGGCCCTCTGGCAAAGAGGGAAGGAGTTGTTCGACTGAGTCCCAAAGGGCAAAAGTAGCCTGAGCAAACACGCAGGTCGTGTTCAGGGACCGAAGGCCTGAGCTGGTGGACGCAAAGACGTTGCGGCCACATGACTCCAACCACCGAGACTCCCGAGTGGGAGGAAGCAACGGGGGAGGAGAGGAAGGGAGCGCTGCCATGGACTACAAGCCCTTGAGCCCTAGGATGGAGGGACAAACAGGCAGGGTCATCTGGAGCCATGCGATGGCGGTGTGCAATAGCACGATCCACAGGGTCACCCAATGAGGGCCTGGCCCAAGTCCCCAGAAGGACATTATACAATGACCCGCCAAAAGGCAACAAAGGCTCCACATCCACCGTTCCCTGGTGGAGAAGATCCAACAAAGGATCCGAAGGCAGGAAGACAGAGGGCGGCTGCATCTGCAAGATATCCACAGCCCTGCGAACCGCCCTCGCAAAGTCTGCGCTAGCCTCCGTGGACATCCGAGGTGGAGACAGTAAGTCATCCATTGGAGACGGCTGCAGGCTAATCCATCCACCCAACGACCGAGGCCCTGCAGAATAATGAGCCGGCCAGTGCCCCATGGGCCCCCGCTCCGTGGAGCATGGAAAAAATCCTGGGGGCGGAAAACCCACTGCGGACACGTCCTCCACCAGCAGAGGAACAGCCTTGGACGGAATCGGCGTCAATCGACGTCGGGACGACGTCAGATTGACGTCAACGACCCCCGAAGAGGACGGGTCCGCTCAGCGTCGGACCGGCGCCGACTCGACCTCCACCGAGGCAGGAGCCTGCGGGAAGGAACGAAGTCGACTCGGAGTCAAGCTCCGTGCTGCAGCCGCATCCAGCGACAACGCAGGGAGCCCCGCAGGACTGTGTGAAGACGCCTCAGGAGGACTAGACGTCAGAGTGGGATGCCCCTCCGGGCCGTGTCCCGACGTCGCAGCGACCCCGGAACCGGAGTCAAGGCACTCGGTCGGCACCGAGGGCGAACCCACCGGGGAACCCCCAACCTGAGTCCCTACCCCCACTGTGGGGCCCGAAGGCGCGCCTGGGAGAGGGGGTGACCCAAAGATGGCCTGAAGAGCCCTGGAATAGGTCTCCATCTGGGTCCGAGTCACCCCAGCACCAGGAAATGGTGGGTAGGCGGGGACCGACTCCTGAGGGCCTGTGTCTGGTGAAGACCGGGAGCAGTGGGCCCCGACGTCACGCTTGTGCGAGGTCGACGACCTCCGTGACTTCTTCCGGTGCTTACCTGAGGCAGGCGAGTGACGTCCACGGGAACGACTCCGGGATTTGCCCTGAACAGGAACCTCAGCGTGGGAGGAAGAACTGAGCCGTTGGGATCCTTCCGCTGGAGATGGAGGCCGGCGCCGCGAGGATTCTGTCCGGGACAACCGGGCGGACATCAATTTCATTTGTCGTTCCCGCAGAGACTTCAGCTTCAGCTGTCGGCAGGCGTCGCACTCGGAGGAGTCGTGGTGCTCGCCCAAGCACCACATACAGATCTCGTGTGGATCCGTCGCCAACATCTGCCGCGAACAGGACGCACATGACTTGAAGCCCGCAGGCATCGGCACACTGTTCCAGACGTGAAAGACGTTGTGAGGGCCTGAAACCAAAACAGGCCAGAGGAACCGCTTCTCCCGGATCCGCGTTAGGACGTGGAAAAGAAGAAAACTGACGTCAGCAGGCCGAGGGGGACTTATATGGCTCCATTGATGTCACTTCCGTGGACGATGTCGGGACGGAGCCGGGCGATGCCGCCCCCCGGCGTGCAGAGGTACTGCTGTGGAAAAAAAAAGTTTTCTGGATCCAGTCTGACGCCTGGGGATATTCTAAGTTAAGGAATCTGCGGCTAGATGTCTCTATCAGATCAGATGATGTGGTTGTTGGCAAGTTAGTGACCTGTATCCAATTAGCATTGGTGGGGGCCATGCCTTGATGGATAGATTAAAACAAGCAAAACTGGCTTACATGTGGGAACAAATCGCATACATGAATTGCCTAGAAAAACCAATACATTAGCAATTTAGTATTGGAAACAACGTATTTATCATCATCAGTTTTGAACAATTTTTAACATCCCCTTCACAGATTAAAGAAACGCTGATAATATTCAAAGAAAAATGTTAAACAAAAAGAAGCAATGGTGCTATAGTTGTCTTATAGGGCATTGTTACTTTGAATCATTTTATACATACATTTCACATTTATATATGCAAAACGATACTACAAAATACACGATTCATAACATTTCGTGTCATTCACAATCTCTCCTTGTCACTCAGTGTTTAATTTTCAAAAATCGGTGTTATGTGCAATATTTCATCCTCTAATCCACCAGGAGGCAGTCCATGTAAAGAACAAGGAAATCTGTAGAGAAACAGCCTCTCCAAATATTGCTTTGGATTCCTCATTCGTGATATTGTTTACATCCCGTTAAAAATCGTCCGTCTCTACCACATGTACGGTTGACGTCTTTTGGCCTCAAACATTCTTGGCCTCCTCAGGACCATGGAAAGACAAGAACGTTTTCTGTATCAATCACAATAAACTTCCAATCACTCATTGAAATCAAAAGGGACTTATATGTTTTACCATACACAGGGCCGGACTGGGAACCAAAACCGGCCCTGGCAAAGTGCTTTCGGCTGGCCCCCCGGGTTTGGGGGTGCGGCCGAGCACTTTGCCAGGAGCCGGTTTCGGCCGATTTTGTTACAGGGGCCGATATTGCAGCTATGCTGCAAAAACGGCCCTGTAACAAAACCGGCCCCCACCCTGGTGGCCCACTGGGGAAACGCCCAGTGCCCGCTACGGCCAGTCCGGCCCTGACCATACACCTCTGTGGATTCACCCTGAAGATCGGCCATGCTATACTATTGTGCACCACTGTGTCCTTTCTGTTTTGTCAATGGGACATCTTATACGAATCACAACAACTGGTTAATACGTGTCTAAATACACCTCTGCATGCATGAGACCATCCAAGGTGCCCCTCCACTGTTGTCCATAGTAAATGTGGACAAAGATCCTACCAGAATGTAACTAGGCCTGACACCAAAAAGATGTTTCCAAATACTGTGCAAGGGGAGGATGATCTAAGTGTGGATGACCCACTGACAAAGGAGAAAACACAGCGGTGCACTATAGTATAGCATAGGGAATCTTTAGGTAGATTCAATAGAGATGTAAGGGGTAAAAGTAGAAGAACCATTCTTGCCTTTCCGTGGTCCTGAGGAGGCCAAGAATGTTTGGGACTGAAACGTGTCGACCATTCATATGGAGGAGCCTGACTATTTTAATGAGATGTAAACAACATCACAAATGAGGAATTCTAAGCAATGTTTGCAGAGACTGTTTCCCTACAGATTTCCTTGTTCTTTAAATGGACTACCTCCTGGTGGATTAGGGGATGAAATATTGTACATACCACTGATTTTCGAAAATGAAACGCTGGGAGACAAGGAGATCTGTTCCCACGTGTAGGCCAGTTGTGTTTGTTTAATCATAGCCCGGGTCTCGTGGGTTGATGTGGGCAAACTCTATCCTTTGGGGATAGATTAAAACTGGTGTGCAATCATGGGTGTTGTCTAGCATTGCATGCACAGACCAGATAGCACTGTCTGCAGTAGAACAGCACTCTATTACTTTACAGATCGAGTGCATTACTTTAATACCCATGCACACAAGTACATGGCAGATTAGAAAGGAGCACGTTATCACTGGTGTCTACAGGCACTTGTGTGGGTGCATTAGCACAGGTGCCTGCAGTTGTGTGCATGCACAGTTATCGCAAGTGTCCACAGTTGCGTGACTTAGAAAAATGTCACTGTCTTCCATTGCATGCATAGAGTCACTAATGAGTAGTTTGCCGCACTTGTCTTTGCACCGTCTTGTAAGCATTGATATCAACTGTTACATTAGCAGGTAGATTAGCACTTGCATACACCGACGCATGCGCAGACATGTTAGTGCTTGTGATTTCCACTGCACGCACAGGCACGTTGAAACAGTTGTCTGCTGTTCTATGTGAAGGCGAGCAATGGTGTCAGCCATGGCACTCACTGGCAGGGTAGCACCTGTGTCTCATCAAGGGGAGAAGCTCCTGCCACAGTTAATATGACACCACAAATGGGTAATGTTGGGTAAAGAATGGATGGACATTAAACACTGCATTGTTTCTGTGCTGAGATAGCTGGACAACTAACATTTGAAACAAAAAGTTCCCTTCAGATATTAACTCATGGCCACGTCTGTTATCAGACCTTCTCTATTGTGTAGCAAGAACACAGTCGCACAATGTTCTTTGAGTTGGTGACCTCTCTTGATTTGCCTGTTTGCTATTTGCCTTTTGTTTGGCTATATTTATTCTTAGCATTCTATTGTGACAGCACCAGGAAGGAAAACCTGGGCACCATAGTGCAAGGCAGAAGTGAAGCCCGCATCATGTACTTTCTTTTTTCACTTTTAATTTCTCCAGGATCTTGGAGGGGTAAGCACTCCTCTTCCCGATTTCTCACAACGTGAACATACATTTTCACAGAAAGCCAGTGATGAGATGCGCAGTAAATGCCAATTTTTGGAAAGTCTTGATCAGCATCCCCAAAACCATCCAGACCAAAAGGGTGATGGGTCCTCTGGGAAGTGAGAACTTTGACATTGGCATCTACTAGCGATAGGGATGCCAAAGTCAAAACAGTCGGTAACTGAGCCACAACAAACAGCTGCCTGTGAAGTGGTCATGTACAATGCCCATGAATAAGCTAATCTCCCCAACAATGAAGCCAGACTGGGCCAGAGCAAAAACATTCACCCATCATATTGAAGTTGTGCTTTTGGAGCTTTGGCTTTTAAACTGACATAACAATCACCTTAAAAAAAACTAGAAGGACCGGCTTACCAGCACCAGGCCTACCTTTGCTGCCATGAAATAACCAATACAGAAACAGCTGACAAATAGCTCGTGGCTGAGACATCGATCAAAAGTGGCCAAACCGCTGCAGCTATTGATCAGAAAAGTCATGTAAACTGTCAAACCACTATTGATGACAACATTTCCCCTATTACCTATAGCACAGTGGTCATCTAGGCCATCCTTGATGTCAAAGCAACCAGTGTGGCAGCTTGCGTCAATCAACCGATTATGACCCATGAAAAGCCATCCTGTTCTTTGGCCAGCACATGGTGAGGGTAAATGTAATGCTTTGCACTCACAGTGCCGCGTGGACCTCGAGGCTGCCTCAGAGGGCACATTGCCCTTCGCAACTAACAGCCACAGAGTACCAGATGTCCTGCCGAAGACCCTGGTCATAAACTGGTGAAAGAGATCCTGAAACCATAAGGTTTCAGACGTTTTTGGAAACTTCCATAGTTGTGTTTTTGACTCGGCCAGGAACAGCATTCCAATGATTTTCCCGCCAAAAACCTGGCTATTGCATCTTGAATCTGAGTGAGGTGTTGTGGTAGGCAGGTAGTGGACCAACTGGTGAATTAATAGAGCCTGATTAATTGTGCAGATCTCTCCTATCCAAACATTGTGTTGTGAAATCGTCTCGACTGGACTTAGGAAGCCAGTGCAGATGATATCTGGATCACATGTTGGAAAATTAAGCGTTACATAGATTTTTTGGATAATGACTACATACCCCTCACTCTTGGACCAGATCAGTGTCAGCCAGTATGCTTTCAGCCAAGAGTGAACCTCCCTCATACAGTCATGTGCTGTTTCAGAGACACAAGAAGTCATTAGATGGTTCCCACCCTTTGACACTATGCGTACTGACAGCTAAGTGTCAGTCACATGTCACAAATGTTAGTATCATGTCCTGAGACCTTATGCAGCAGCTGCGTAAAGATGTTAAAAAAGGAATGGGTGGAACTTTGTGGCATGGAGCAGCAAACGGAGGTGACAGTAGGCAACAAAGTAGCCATCTTGTCCTGTTGGACTGTGCCGGAAAAGGCAGGCAAGACTAATGCAGAGGTAGCGAGAGTGCTTCAGTCTCGCCCATATTTCCAAAATGGTCAGCTCCAGCATAAAATTCAACTAAGTGATCCAACAGTTTGAGCCCTGCAATTTGTGTCTTATCGGCTCATCTCAAATGTGTCAAGGCTTCAAAGTGCTTCTGGAGTGGGAGATTAGCGATGCGCTTACTTTTTGGGCAGAGAAAGGAAAGATAGATATGGGGCTTTAGATGGCCATCTCTGTAGAATCGGTGTTTGGTTTGGCCACATACTCATGCAAAACTGAGTGAACCAGTGCTGAGAGCCCTTGCTAAGAATGGGAATATTACTCTTTCGGAAATGACTTCGGCCTGAAGTACCCAACAACATAGCTTCAAGCTTTTTAACCTGTTAAGAAAGAATCCTTCAGGAAGTCTTAGAGATCTAGGGTGTGCAGGATGCTGGCATTAAGCCAAACTGGGAGAGTGTTGTCATTAAATTTTGGAAAGCGCATACTGGTGCCTTCTTCAGTACCATCACTGAAGTTGCTGCAGATGGAGTCGGGTTGGTAAGGAGCCCACACGGGCAATGGGCTGGTTTCTGAGTAGCAGCTGTGGGCTGCTTTTTGGGACGGAGTGGTGGCTGATTTGGGCTGCATCTGGTGTGTTCAGTTACCGCCAGCAGCCCAGTGGGGGACTGAGCGGCCTTTCCGGAGGCAGATGGGCCTCTATTACCTACTTTTTACGAACACAGCAGAGGTGTCATTCGCAGTCTCTCGCTGGGCCCGCCCATTAATGTATGCAGATTGAGTGAGAGCAGGGGGGTCTGAGCAGAAGTGGCCTCACTTATATTCAGGTGTGGTTCACAACTGTGAACTAATCCATGACAAAAGAGTCCTGGCAACATTTGCATTTTTTAAAATCTCAGTGAAGTTAAAAAAACATGCGTCTTTTAGAGAGACCCCCTCCTTCTTTTTATAATACTTAAAACACTGAAGAAGTGTTTTGCGAAAATGTGCAATCTGCAAATGTGGGCCAGTTTTTAAAAAAAACAAAATTTTTAGGGTGGCCAGGCCTACTTTTGATCCCAATCCAACCGTGGCAGCGGAACGATTTTTCCTGTGCAGAAGCTGCCCTCAAGGATCATTGCAAGGCTTTGCATTTAGATTTATGTTCAGGGAATTTAGATTTAAGCTACTTTCGATCTGCTTATCTCACGAGCTGTCTTAGAGAGGTTCTTTCTTGTGTGAGCCTCTGGTTATCCTACAGTTGTTTAATGTAGTGATTTTCATGGAGGCAGGCAACAGAGTCCGCGCCTCAGTAAAGCTTCTGCAGGGGACAAGAGTTAGGTAAACTCTCGCGGTCCATGTATCCCCTTTATGTTTAGAGCTGTGCTGAGTTTTTTTTCCAAGTGATATCAAGCTGTTCAAGGTGATAGTTTTAGGATCAGATCAACTCAAGCTTTGCGAAGCCTGCTTTGGAGCCCTGCCATGCTTCGTGATCCCAATGTTTGGCCCTTTTAGTGTGCAAGCATCTTAGTATGCTGAGCCATACAGGATGCTCTCTGGCAGAGAAACAAGCTCTGGCCATTCCATCAGGAATTTGAGCCCACATGTTAAGATCTTGCATAAGCACTCAATCCCTTGAACATGTATTTGGTGTACCGCATAACCTGCTTGTGAGCAGGAATGGGAAAAGACAGAAAACTTTTATGATGCTACTTCAGATTGCCATGCCTTTTGTGGAAGCTCTTGACCCCCACAGTGTGTGGAATAACTGC
The DNA here is from genome assembly GCA_963921515.1 of Calotriton arnoldi. Lineage (NCBI taxonomy): Eukaryota > Metazoa > Chordata > Amphibia > Caudata > Salamandridae > Calotriton > Calotriton arnoldi. The sequence continues at coordinate 2,331,864 of CAWUFW010002033.1, read as the reverse complement.
AGGGTGCAACAAAGAATCACAATTGTTTATTTATTTATTTTTTTAGTTTTATATAGCGCAAACTCACCCCAAAAATATCAGAGCACTTTACATGAGCACCAGTCATGTTACAGCCGGACACATTCATTTTGTTAGGCGCAGGGAGAGTAAGTGATATGCCCAAAATAACAGGATGTTGAGCGTCCCTGCTGAGATTCGAACCCGGTTCCCCAACTTTCAGGTCAACCCCTCTAGCCGTTAGGCACCAAGAAAGTGTGTCCAAAAGTATGAAGAGGGCCTGCTGTTTGTGTAGCTCACCAATTTGCTACCATGTAGTTGGAAAGTCTGCTCATCGGAAAGGTTTTACCCCCGACACAGTGACAGGGTATAATTGAATAAAGATAGTAAAAGGATTGAGGCCTTGATAGCAAGAGTATAACATAGATTCTTTCTTCCTGTGAGTGACCAATAAGAAGACCCTAATGGCTGGGCACACCAGAGGTCAATAGGACAAGTTAGAAAAGTTGCTATGGTTAATCCTCAACGATAACAGGGAGAAGTTGTTGTGTTTATTCTATTTAAAGGGAGAGTGAGTACAAATAACTGCTACAATGGAGGCATCTTCGGTAGATGGATCAACTATCACAGAATATCCTTTTGGAAACGGTGGCAGCAAAGGCAATAAGGGATATGCTGGTGGAATCCAATGCTCCACCACACAGAGGTCACACTGGCTCTAAACAGCTGCACGAGGGACACTCTAAGGTCTGCCTAGTGGCTGAATCCAAAACAGCCAGGGAATGATCCATTTATGATTTGTAAAGTAGATGCAGTAAAAGATGGCAGCCGGCCACAGATCATTCCCGTCTCAACTTGAAGATGCAGTTACGAAAATAATGGCGATCACTACGCAGGCAACTATAATTGGTTTACTGATCCAACATGTGCCGACTAACTCATTCCACACAAAAGAGGAAGATACAAAACTCTTGCAAGAACTTGTGACAGCTCTGCTTGTAAAGAGTGGCATAAAACCAGTACCAGTGTAACAACAAAGACAAGGAGGATGCTCTTTTTATTTATGTCTTCCTAGTGTCAAAGAAAGATGGTAAACTACAACTTACAGAAGACTAGTATGGACCAATAGCCAGTACTGATATAGAATAAAGAGTTCAGAAAGTGCCTGCTCTTCAACTCGAGCCAAGCACACCACCACTGAATAGGCTACTATGGGTTACATGATCGTCTAATAAGTGTCTGTAGTTGAAGTCCATCTCGACATACTCTGTAGATGCTTACCCTTGTCTGAGCAACAGTCCGCTCCATGACTAATCAATGACGCAGCTCAGTTTTATTGACAGCTGAATTAAATCATACTTGACCCTCAACACAGACCATCAGATTACAGGGAGTGGATACCAATCAACTCAGTCAAAGTGTTTACCCTACTCATCAGAGCGAGTTTGTATTAGTTCCACAACAAGAATCAGCTGTTAGAGATGGCATCACATCGGGCAATGCAAATGGTCAATTTGTTGCTGGAAATGACATGTTTAGTGTACATACACCCGCTGTAGGAGTATCTCGATGACCTGTGGACATGAATGACGAACCTGGATAAATGTAGTTGTCATCTCCCTCCACATTACATCATAAATTACTTGGTGAGAAACACAGGGCTTAAGGAGGGGAACCACCCAACGTGTCCCACATGGGGTGGTTGGAACAGATGCTTTTGTCCCAGATATGGGAGTACACATACAAACACTGGAAACGCAGGGAAAAAAAGGAAAAGCAGCTCGACAAAAATTGTATGGAGCACATAATGTCTTTTCTAGATGCGAAAAGAGTCACAACTATTTGTGTGAATGCCCCGACAATTTATTGGATTTTGAATGAAGGGATAATTTGCTTCAGATGGTTGGTACTGAGTCACAATATATGTGTTGGATGGCTCTAAAGGGGACTCCGAGAAGAACGACACCTAGCAAAACAAAAACACCACACATCAATTGGAACTCTGCCACACATGGGTTAATGACATCGCCGCACAATGCGACACACAACCCACCAATCTCTGCATAGTAAAGACTGAATTGTAAACTGTGCATGTTTGCTTCCTGGTGTTTAAAAAGGTGTTGCAAAGGAGCTGGTGAGTAAATTGTGTATAACGCATTACCTAGTTGCCTCCTTGCATGCCTGACCTGCAAGGTGCACATGGACCTTATGTACATCTGCACCCGCGTTTACGTATCCTCCATCACTACCTCCAGAAAGACACTAGACACAGTTTCACTGTTTAATACTCCAGTTGTGCTCAATGTGAGAAGGATGTTCCCGCTCACCAGGTTGTTGACAACAGCATTGGAACTTCAGCTGCTTCACTCCAAACCGAGGCAATATCTTGCACAAAAGCCACTTACAACACCTCTCCTGAAGGACGAAGAATCATCTTCATTAAGATGACATCAACCTACATGGTGCAATAACTACGAGCCCCCATCAGCTGCTAAACCGCACAATGAAATAAAATAGTGCTCAGAACGCAGGCCTCCTTCCTGTGCAAGGTAGTGCTGGAATTTAACTTAAAGAAGACTATAGACCTATCACCGTTTTTTTGGAAACCAAATGCACCAGCAGAAAGGAACCGGAATGCTCTGGACCTCCAACAGGAATTTAAACACAATGAAAACAGATTGATTGCAATTGAAATCGCTTGAAGGCTGTTTGTTGCTCCCTTATGCTCCATTGAAAGTAAAAGTCTTTAAAAGGGTCATCTTGGTGATATGGTCAGTGGTGTAAATGAGCTAAGGTTGTAGTTGATGGGGGCACATAAGACACTCAGCTTACCTATGAAAGCTGCCACATAGTGCTCTCTGAGACCAGCACTTTTAGTAAACTTAACTAGGTGTACTTCCAGTTGGAGCCCTCTTTCATAAAGGTCATTACATGATTCTCTGTGGGCAGCATGTGAATCTACTATAGATTCATTCTGAAAAAGGAAATGCTGTCTATTTCTAACAGCACTTTGGCAGCTTCATGTATGTTACAGCTTTACCTGTGGCCTGTCTGACCTTCATTGGATGTGACAGAGGATTGAAGGTGTAAGCGGACCACAGGCAAAGCCTTGAGGACAGTCTGAAAAGTTTGCCTGCCTAAAACAGTTTTGGGATTATGCGTAACAGTGGCTATAAAAAGGTACTGATTGCAGGCAAGCAAAGGGTGTAGGAAGGTTTTAAGTGCAGGCCAACATAGATCATAAGAAGTTTCCAAGTGCAGGCACACATCAGGGCAACAACCACAGTGCGTTTGCATGCCAACATTTGTATAGTTGTCTGAATGTATTACTTGATGGCAGAACTATGTACAGCTTGTGAATCTATAACCTCTCTTAATCTTCATATATTTTGTCACAGTAGGTATGATTCCATTTGTGTTGCCCCAACAGCCAGTTATCCTCTTACCCTAGTTTGGGGTGTTTGGTATGTTCCCCCCTGAAGTTTCTTCTGTCTCTACTATTCTTTCTACTGTTTTTCCCACACTTCTAATCTCCCATTACCTCTTTCCTTCTCAACACAACCTCATCTTCAGATCTCTCGGTCAAAACACTCCCTCAATCCCACTGGTCTTCGCTCCAAAATCTCAATCTTGACACACTCTCCAGTGCACACTGTCGCCTTCCTCCTACGCTCTTGTCTCATCTCCTCACTCGTTCTTATTCTGAACAATCTCTATTATCCAAACGACTCTTTCGTCCTGACCACTCTCTACCATTTCACCGCTCTGACCGCCTCCTCATTGTGTGCCTCACCATTTTCCCATTCGTGTTTTTTCTCCCACAGCTGGCCTCAACACTGCTGGCTCTGCAACGATTCAAGGACCTTTCTTTCCAGGAGGAATACAGCCGCCTTTTCCCCAATCCACCTCCTACTGTGACCTAAACTCACTTCTGTCACCAGTGGGTGCCTTGAGGGGCAGCAGTAAAACTAAATCAAATTAATGCCCCGCGGAACTGTGAGAGAAGATTGTATGACATGGTATAGAGTATTCAAAACGAGGCGGTGTCAGAACAGTCTGACACAAGGCTTTGTGCCTTCAGACTTGAATTTTTGTCCAATTTTGTCCTTGGAAAGTTTTGCTATAGAAAGGAATATTAGGCAGATAGTGTTTATGTAATATGTAACACGATTCCTGCCACAGAGAAAAGCTGATAAGACGATAACACCTTTAAGAAAGCTATCCTCTTTGTTTTTTTGTCACAGACAACAGTATTTTTTTGCTGCCATCTCTGAGGACGATGAGTGGTGCCTCAGTGGAGGTTCCTCTTGGTCGCAGAGGATGTGGAGCACTTCATATTAATAGCTGCAACAGTTTGCTTAGCTCTTTTCTGAGACTGACCGGGCAACAACTGTCATAAGAGGTATTATTACTTATTTCAATGGTATCACGCGCACTCTTTGGCCTCGGTTCCACCCTTCCTCTCCACTAACCTCTGTCACAGAACTACTTTCCACGCTATGCGGTTGCCCTTTTTTGATATTATGGCAGTATAGTGAAAGGGATAAAGTCGATTTCCCACACTTCTATACCGGTCCCAAACTGCCTGCCTGAGTATTTCTCAACTTTCTAGTAGGGGGTTGGTTGGAGGGGAGTAGAACATTTTTTCCACATATTATTTTCTGTCTGTCCTGTCCAAAAACATCTGTGCATGAGGGTCTATCCCTCGCACGGGCCAATAAGGCACACTTTCTGATTGCCGCAGAGGACCCTTTCTTTCTGAAGCAAAGATCATTTCATACCCATAGCTAAGGTCACCTCTTTTCAACAATTTAGGGCACTGCCTGTCCATAGCTAAGGAAAAATGCCACCCCAGCTAACGTCCTTTCCTGTCAATTGCGAAAGACACATGGTACCCAGAGTTAATACCACTTCCTGTCTGCCGATGGAACACTTCCTACCTGTAGCTAAAGAATCTTCCTGCCTGAAGCTAGGGGGACTTCCTGTGGAAAATTGAAAAGTTTTTGAGCACCCCGCTTGTTTTTCTTGGTGTTGAAATGTATTAACCAATATTTCCTTTACTCTGTGTGGTGTGCTCAAATTTAACAAATACTAACAAAGGCTTTTGTCTCTGTTTCCTCCCTTCACTTACTCCACTGCCTCATATTTCCCCACCCTTGTTCATTTCTTACCTTCTGTGTCACCAATTCACCCCATCTGTTTACCACTCACCCCTTTCATTCCCCCCTTTCCGCTTGATGACCTATCACACCTGTCTTTGCACCCCCATTCAACCAATATATCCCTCTTCTTTTCACTTCGTCTCCACGTCTCTTTCCCCACACTCTGCCACTACTTATCCATTCGTCCCTTGTGTCTCACATGTTAATCCTTCTCTTTCCCTCATGACGTATCCCTTTCTCCACCTCCCCTGGCCCGTTATCGTCCTGATTACATCTCCCGGATCCCACCTTATGAACACCGTGCATCTCCCAAAATTCTCCAACTTATCCCTTAACGCCTCAACTACTCACCCCACAACCTCCCCATTTTCTGCTCTGCTCATCATTACCCTCTTCATGTCGCTCATCCCTTGCTCTCTGTCCCACCTGCCCATCTTGTATCACCTCCCTTGCCTCTCCGGGCTCACTTCTTACAATCTGACCTCTCACTCATCTTCTTCTCCTCCCCCTCACCCGCTTTCATCCACACGTGTCTCCCCTACTTCCTTCCTCCCGCCCCACATATGTCATTTATCTTTTCCCTGCTCTTGTCTCGTTTGTCTCCTCACCATCTTCCACCCTGTAACCGCTCACCCATTGTCATCCTGTCCCTCCTCGATAAAAGGCTGGCCAGGCCTTCCTGGCATTCCAGCGCTACCGGATTGGTGCTGACTCCGCCCTGTTCTCCCAGGACTACACGGACCCCAGTCTGGACCCTGGGGTCCCATATGCACCCTACGCCACTGGCACAGAGGCCTACCAGGATTCCGGAGTCGAGGCCTACCAGCACTCTGGGTCAACAGAAGCCTTCAACCCCGATACACAGGGATACCAGACCCAGGACTACTAAACAGCGTCCATCCAAACATCTCCCAGCGGACAGGACCAGCAGACACTTTCGCCAACTTCCATCCTTTTTTCCTTATTTGTTTGCCCCCCTCAGTAGCATTGGGGACAGAGTGGGTGGTTGTTACTGTACATGGTATTGTATGTGCGGTCAGAGGGTGGGTAGGGGAAATCCATATAACCCAATAGTGTTTGAGATGCAGGCGCCTTGCCCTCCACTATTGAGGGAGGCATGATTCCAGCACTTGGGGATATCTGAGCACGCTGAGGCAGCATTGTGGGGGCTGGACGTTGATCTGTCTTGCGAGAGAGCGGCCCATCTTCTCATGATATTCAAGCAAGGGTATATATCTCATTAGGAAGAAGTCATGTTACTATAACAGCGAATAATTAATAAGCGGTGGAAGACAAGGGCACTTTAAAGATGTTTTATTTGGGGACATTGTTCTGAATTAATGGTAAAAGCTGGGGCTGTGGTGCAATGTGCTCATGAACTATGAAATGTTTTGTCCGAACTGGTGGATTGCGTCCTAGCGGAAGCTCAGCATACACCAATGTATTTCCGCCTCTACAGGGAGTTTCTCACACACTAATATATTCTGTACACTAGAGGGAGCTCACACGTTAATAATATAATGTACCACTATATGGTGCGCCTCACATAGTGATGTCATAATTCGAGGTACTTACATGGCGGTCATCACACACAGATATCACGTTCCACCAACAGAGGGAGCTCGTCGTACGCTGATGTCCTATTCTAGGCACTGTAAATGGCTCAGCGCGCACTAATATAGCTTTGCCGCTGGAGGGAGCTCAATTAGACTATTTCAACCGTCGCGAGTACCCTTCACATGGTGATATCATGACTCCTTCCCAGGGAATACTCTTAATGCACTGATTCTACTATTAGAAATTGAGTATGGCCGACTGATTGATGTTAGGGGAAGCTCACCACATTGATATATTCTGCCACAGAAGAGTACCCATCACACTCTTATTCTAAACACTACAGGGGGCTCGTCAAACACTAATAGAATTTTCCAGCAGAAGGTGGCGCTCGCCAAGTACTGATATCATAATCAACAACTGGAGAGTTGAGCATCGCAGTCTAATCTAATGTACCACCACTAGAAGTCGCGCATCTCTCATTGCTCCATTCCACAACTAGCGGCGCGTACATCTGTCTAATCTCATATTCTACCACTAGAGGGCGCGCTTTACACATTGATAACAGATTGCAGCTCTACTGCTTCCATGAGTCTCACCCCTTCCGACTCGGACCGGAGTGTACCCTCCGAAAAAGAGAAGCTTTATTTATTTCACTTAGCTTTTAGGGCGCCAATGCCAAAGCCCTTATCTGCGTATTTTAGTCTCTGTTTTCACTTTAAATGCTATCACGTCACGACGTTCTTTAGTGTTACAGTTTGCCCTTCTCAAACGATGGAGCCCCAAGCCACCCTTTCTAGCACACAGCTGCTTTACTGCCTGGCCCGTCTGCACACAAAACAAATATCTGTAATATAAAATGAAGTGTAATATAAATCTATATATATGTATGTAAAAGACACTGTGCATCGTACGGTAGTGTGTTTGACCGAAACATTTCATCAGTGTTGAGTAATGTGTAGTGTACTGTTTGTCTGTGGTTTAGGAGAAAACTGTTATTAAATTAATTTTAAAAAACTGGAGGTCATGTAACTTTCCGTCCACAAAAGAGACTGTAAGGGTGACGCAAGCGACAATGTTATTTATCGATAAAGTGACAAATATCAAAATAAAGCAATCTGTGACAGTTGAAAAAAAGAAAGCAAACAAAAGTGTGTTTATTGTTTTATTTAATGCGTTTTGTCTCTATTTGGGGGGAAACGCCCTAAAGGTACCCTGAAGAAAAAAAATCTTTTTTTGCCACAAATTGACACCGAATTTACCTATGAAGCGGCTAAGAGAGGAGTCCAATTTGTGAGGCCGAGTTTACCCGCAGGAAGTTTTAAACACTGAGGGAGGATTTGATTGCATTTGTTTTCTGCCTTATTTGTATCTACAGCGTAAAATTTAAATTAAATTCTATGCACAGCAGAATTCTCTTTGTAAAAATATTGTTTAAAATACGAAAAAAATAATTGATTTCCCAGAGTTTAAGATTTTTCTGCTTGCTGTAAAACATAGTGTTCGGCATTGCCTACAATGAATAAGACCAACAGTTGGCCAGCCTTTGCTACAAAAAAAATAAAAAATGTTGACCTCTCAACCCCATCTAGCTATTACCAAGTCCCTCAACTCCCTTTTTTTCCTCCAGATTCCTGGACGGTCTTGATTGGGGCAACATCACTTTAATGTGGATCCAAAAGGGACCTATTCAGGTGTTTGCATGCTGAAACCAAGTGCTACGTAGCACTGTTGTGGCCCACAGAACAGACTGGGACGTCATTTGTACATAACATAACATTAGCATTGACCATTATGCAGCACACATCACTTTACGCCTAATAATTTGGGAATTGGGAGCAACGTTGTGCCAAAACCTTTGGGTTAGCAAAAGTGACGTCACACACCATTGGTTCTCTGGTGACGTCACAGGAAGTTATACTACACCTTCTTTGGCCACCATTGACTTCACAGGAAGTGAAAGGACAGTTTTTTTTTTTACCCAAAATGATGGGACATTTTCTTTGTTTTCAAATAAACTGTAGTGATAACTTGTCTTTGTAGGATACAAATTAAGAGGTGTCTATCAGTCAACCAACTTAAGCTATGTCTGGCTAAAACTACTGAGTTGGATAACTTAAAGTGTGTTAGAGAGTGCCAAAAACCTGTTGGATGAACTTCGAAAAGACCGTAGTCTGATTGGTTAAACTGCATGGTTTTAAAAAGCAGCCCACAAGCAGTCCGGAGCAGAAGCATGGTCCATAGGCATAGCAAATGCTTTTTTATTTGTCGGAAATTAAAACTGTGAGATGCCTGCATTTCTTAGGCAACCAGGGGAGTGATGAGGGTAACCAATTGCCTTGCATTTTGATAGGTAACATCCTATTTTTTTAGAAAGCCTACAAACATTTTGTCCAATCTCTCCCGCAACATAAACGATACTGTGAAATAAATTTCAAGAGATATTCTCGATACATCCTACCTCCCTGCCACGGCTTCCCCAATCGCTTTCGTACAATGGTTTTGAATGTTTCGGTTTTACTACCATATTGCAAAAGTTGTCTGGTTGCAAAAAAACCTATTGTGGACTTACCAAAAACATACAGTGGTCTTACCCATTGCTTCCTATTGGTTGGTGATCGTTTCTTCCTCTGCTTCCTGTTGTGGTCCCTTCCCTGGAGCACAGCCTATTTGCCATCCATTTGATTGTATCATTCCACTGCTCACTTTTAGGGAACTACTTTTCTTTTTAGTTGAGCACTCTAGGGGAAGTGTGTGTGTTTTTTCAGCTCTTTCCTTCGTGTGCTTCTCCCCTACTCCAAATATACGCCCCTGTGCTCTGTGTTGCTCCCTCCCATGTGTGCTGCTTGCTCTCCTTCTTGTGTGCTTCACCCCGCCTAACTCCCTTGCTTTCTGTTTTGCTGGGAGGTTCAAAGTCTGATGCGCTTCTCTTTGACTGTTCTCCTAACCTGGGAATGCCTCCATCCGCTTTGCAGAAAACAAGGATTATGGGAGTTCTGTTTGACTCTAAACTATAGTTCATCCCCAGAGTAAACTCTGTATTCAAGAATTTCAAGTCACAACCTTTCTTACTGTAGAAATACCCCCACTGTAACCATCCATTGGAACTGAAGAAAACCCCGGCTCCAAACCTGCCACGGGTGAGGCTGATGTGACTTCTGGAGATGGCCACCTTGGACTAGAGCAACACCATTTAAATATGGCTCCCAAAGAAAATCATCAACAGACCCCAAAGGTTACATAACGAGGCCAAATCTAGGAAGCACAATTGCATAACACCAGCCACAAAGCGCTCCACCAGCTGCCAGCAGGTGCAAGATTCAAGTGTAGTGTTCTCCACACCATGCACAAGGCCTTCCTTGGCAAAGGACTAGGATGCCTGCAGAATCTGTCTCCCCACGGCACATCCAACAGAAAATTGCACTCCACACCTGCACCATTCATTAAAAAAAACCTTTCAACAAGAGACCAGATATGAGTCCGGCCAGTGAAGTGACCTGGGCCAAACTGAGTGTAGATCCAAGCTGCATGCACTTCATGAAACTCCTGAAAACCTAACTGTTTAGATTTACTTTTAATTGAACTCAAAGCAAGGATGGCTCCCAAATGACAAATGAAAAATTTCAGTCAGTTGTTGTTTACATACAGCCTAATAGACTTTAAATCCCATCGTGAATGCTTTCACACGGACTTTGTCTAAAACACGGGGTTTTGAAGTGACCAAAAGGTGAAAGACAGCCCTTTATAGAATTTTGAAATGAATAATTAAATCTGGGAAACTTGGAGAGAATTTCGAGGGTATTTCTAAATCACAAATTACCCTAACATTTGGAAGGCTTCCAAACATTAGAGCAGAGTTGGTAAATGCGACTTGCTTGGGGTTTTGTGAGAGTGTTGGCTGCCTAAACTGAAACACCCTCATTTGTATTTTTTGGGTTGAAAAAGATTTTGCAGCCGTGAACAGGGTCCTGGGTTTAAGAGTCACAAGTTGTGTTAACTGTATCACATAGACAAACCTCCAAATTGATGAAGATGTCTGACCAGTGATTGGCTGTATATGTAGCTGTATATGTAGCCTCAATATCATTTACAAAAATATCATACCTTTGGGTGTAGATCTTCCAGATTTAGCTACAGTGGGGCAATATTTTGGTAGGCAATAATTACAGTATAATAATTATGTCCGATGATAAGGTCACTATGATATTCTGGTCTCCATTGGGCTCCAAGTAGCCCTAACCTGCGGCAACTACCTCCACCAAGATCTTCAGCGACACCGCCTCATGGGCACCATGGCCTGCTCCTTTTGGTGAGCTGCTCAAGGTCCTCTCGCGACTCCTGTGCCTAAGGTCTGTGGGTCCATTTGAGGGTCACTTTTGTTTTCCTTGGGCTCCCCTGATTACTTGGGGCCTGCCCTGACTCCCCTGCTTGTGGTGAGTCTCCTGGACCTTGCTGGTCCCAACCGTGCACCTTCTTGACTTCCTGCGTGGGCTGCCTTTGCCAAGGCTTGTTGATGCTCCTGCCAGACACCGACCCCTCAGTACTCGACATCCTTCGTGGGACAGCTCGTATCCGGGTCCTGGTCTTCCTCAGCATCGCCTGGTCCTCGCAGCTGCAGAGTCGAGGTCACCGTCATCTTTCCTGAAGCACCCGACATCGGAGGGCATTAGTCTTCCAAGTCTCCTGGTCACTCCCGAGTGACATAGACTCTGTCCCCTCTGCTTTCAGGTACTCCTCTTCAAGAATCCACCTTTGGATTCCCACTGAAAATTTCTCCTCTTCCAGCAGCGGCACTTTCCTGAAGTCCTCCATTGGGTTCGATGGCGGTTTCCGACACCACTTCACACGTATGCACCCGGCTTCCCTGGTGTAGGTAACTTGGGTACTAGGTTATCCATGGGTGCGGTGACTCTCCAACCTTCTGTCTTCCACGGGGTTTCTTCAGGGTCCACTGGGAAGGGTACTTAATCTTTAAAAATCCAACCGCGACTTGCACATAGATTTGTACGGAGCATGCGGTGGTGTTCCCACACTGCACACGCTCTCCGTGGGGTCCCTATCTACTTACCTTGGGTGGTTCTGTGGGTCCCCAGCAATTCTACGTCCTCTCGACACTGTCTTGACTCGAGTCGTGGTTCTTATACCACTTTCTTAGTATATGGTTTGGTCCCCCCCTGGGGCCACTGTGTATTTTGTGCTATTTACTGTGTATCTCTGCTAAAGTATTGTGTGCATTGTGTTTATCTCCGTGTTGGAGATACTTGAACATTCTAGAGAGTATTATATAATAAATACGTATTTTTATAAATACTTGTGGTTCTTTTCACTTAATCTATACTATAAGATTGCATTCTCGTAAAACAAGCTGCTTTACACTCCTTCTGGACTAAGCCTGAAGGCTTCTCTCCACAGCTACCACTTGGAGAGCTTTCTAAGGTTGTCTAAGACCTCTTAAATCACCATAAGGGTTGTCTGGACTGGTGCAAGGTGCCCACTTACATTAGTGAACATCATATACCAGGCCAGCCTCTCACAGAACCCCATTAAGCGGCAGAGAATTTAGTCTTGAGCATGGAAACACCAGGCAAAGATAATTATGTTACAAGAGACACACCTGCTACCACAAGAACATGAGAAAATAAGGACTAAATCAGGAGGGGGGGAGTTAGACTATGGCAGTGGCGGCTGGTGACATTTGAAAGTGGTGAGGCGTAAAATTATTGCCATACTGCACCGTGGCGAGCGAGCACAGCGAGGGAGCCCGAACAACCTACGGGGGGTTTGGGGGGGTTCTCCCCCCATGAAAATTTTGAAAAAAGAGTGGATAAATGGTGCATTTTCAAGCAAATTTGAGGAAGTAGGAAGGTTAATAAAGCAATACGATTGAATTATTTATCATTTAAGAAATTGCCTAACAAAATGAATGTGTCCCTCTGTAACTCAACTGGTGCTCATGTAAAGCGCCCTGATACCCTCGACTTCGTGCTATATAAAACTCCCAAACAAAAAGAAAAGCCACGGGTAAGAAGGTGCTGGTGTTAGTTAGGCACACTATCTAACAGCAGCAACATGCCCCACAGCCACATCTGGTCTCTCAGAGACACGGCAATCATGCAAGAACCCAGAACACAAAGCAGCTCAGACGGTACAAAGAGTGGCTGTAAACAGTGTCATCACCGTGCGTCAGTGGTCTAAGCTGGGGTTTGTCTGGGGCCCTAGATCGTTGTAACACCCCAACACCAAAATACACAGATAGCGATGGATAGCATTAGCAGGCCTGAAGTCAGCCATTACCACACCTGCTGCCCCACTGAATTCCTACCAAGTGACCAGCGGTACCCTGGCTGGCCCACCAGTGTCTGCTTAGTGACGGTTTGACATTTCGACCAGTTTTGCTTCTAGTGTTGTTGACTACTCCTGGTGACGAGTTGAGGCATCCACCGACGAACCATGTGTGCATCGTTTCTGTGGTTTAACGGAATTTGGAGAATTGAATGGACTTTAACATTTTTATATAGCAAAGGGTGGTAAGTGCATTTTTTTAAATAAAACTGTTTGTGGAGACCACTTTTACGAGTGCTAGTGCTCTGACCGTCACTGCGCTACACATATTAAACGCATAATCAGGCTTTGCCCCTTACCATGAATGATGTAGCGCAAGCTTACTTAGCTTCGTGCTGTCATTTGAAAATTATCTGCCATACCGGGGCACATCACCGGCTTTTCAAGCAGCATCTTTGCACATTCTCAGCTTGATTGTGTTGTGCCATGCACAGGAACGAAGACGCGGTGTGCTTGTAACTGGAGAGCTAGAATGCAGAGCTTCTGGAGGCATGCCAGCGGACTCATCACTATCACGTCGAGGGCTAACATGGCATTGTGTGTACAACTAAATTGCGCGCTTTTCTGTTGTGACTGTGAGTGTATTTCATCAATGCGGCATGTCAGGGCTTGCAGCGGCTGCATGAAAACTTTAGGAGGTGCATGCAGAGAAGGGTGCGTGACCTCTCTCGCTCAACACCCGCTTTTCGTTAACACGTTAAGATTCTGCAGGAGCTAGGCTAGGCGCTAGCTTCTGAAAAAGACTAACGACATTTTGCTCTGGTTGCTTCGCTATCCATTTGGGGATAGTTCAGAGACCTCTAAAATAAATCTGAAGTGATTTCTTATCGTAGTTGCAGTTTTATTTTTAGAACTGGTAAATTTTCTGAGTGTAGCAGATTTCTTTGACAGGAAATTACCGGCCATGTCAGTAAAATACTCGCGTAGTAGTAGGAGCCGTGCGCCTTTGTAATTAGTAGACTCGTGAGGTTTCAGGATATGGCCCAGTACTACCGGGGAGATTTGTCTGGACTTGCGAACCTAGAAGTTATTATGGTGCCAAATCTCAGATCTGTGTGAGATTCTCGGCAAACCTCCCCATGCCCTTAACCGCACTTGTCCAGATGCCTTGTGCGCACAGCAAGAGTCACGCGTGCAGTGTTCTGCGGGGCATTTTCCTTTACAGCTGGCCGTGGTGCATCGAAAGGCCACTCAGCAGCTCTCTTTGCCCAACATAACAACGCTGGGAACACTTCTCAAAGAAGCGCACCTGGAACCAGGCACCATAATACAAAAGTCAGACACCCATCAGAGCATAAATATATACAGCAAAGTCGCGGCCGGCATGACAGGCGGGTGGGTGATTGGGGGAGGGTCGCGCGGGTTCGTGGGGGGGGAGCGGCCCGGGACGGTAATAACATAAGATAAAACTTACCTTCCCCCGGGTCCCGCGTTTTCCTGCTGCCGCAGCTCTCTTCAGACAGGAAGCTGCCACCCACAGGCAGCCTCCCTCCCCTCCGCCAATCACAACGCTGCAATGGCAGTGTTGTGATTGGTGCGGTGCAGGCGCACAGCGCCCCACCCAGGAGCCTAATCGGAGGCCCTTTTCTCTATGTAGGCTGCATGCAGCCTACATAGAGAAAAGGAGAGTCTGCATGACTGCTTTGGCCGGCCCCAGGCCGACCAAAGCAGTCAGGGCCCAAAGCATTGGGCTAGCCACTCCCCCTGCCCTCGAGTGGGACCGCCCACCGTCCCGCCCACAACCAGGCACTCCAGGCACTTCTGCTTTCTCGCAGTGCGAGAAGCAGAAACGTAAAATGGTAGTTTTACCATTTTATGTTTCTGCTTCTAGTACTGCGAGAAAGCAGTGAGGCGACGCCCCCACTCCCCTATGGAGGAGCCGCCACTGGACTATGGTACTCTAGTTTTAATTCCTCAGCACGCGGGGTGCTGATGTAGGTGGAACCTAATATCACCCGCAGAGTAACTGTTGAACTAAAGGTGGCAGATGGCTGGTATGTAAGCATGGTGGGCGAGATAGGAGGCGACTCACAGTGCTACTAAACACATATGCCCCAAATGTCGATATGCCGGATTTCTTTGAGACAGTGTTACAACTACTGACATTGTACGCTCACCACAACATACTCTGAATGGCCGACTGCAATTGTGTACTGGACAGACATTTAGACAGCTCCAGGCACAAAGCTAGACCACTTGGCTGGTCCTCCAGGGCCATGCTAAAGAACATGGACACACTTATCTCTTGGCGTTATAGAAGACACAACATGGCAATACGAGGGGTTATTCTTTCTATTCTCCCACACATGGGACATTCTCTAGGATAGACTAGGCGTTTATTCACCCAGAACAAATTGTGAAAATTGGGGTGACCCAGTACTTGGACAGAACACTATCGGACCATGCTCCATTTGGGGTAGAGCTATTAGACCAAGTCTATGTGGCACCAGTGGCGTCTACAACCTCGAGTGTTACTAGATCACGTGTTGCGGGAGGAAATTAGGGAGGCGATACGGGAATATTTTGCCATAAACACAGGTACAGTGGAATCAGTTGGGGTGCTCTGGTAGGCCATCAAGATAACCATACGGATAAAATGCATAGCCACAACATATGGCGTGTGCAAATCCCTGGGACACACAGTCACTAAACTGGAACAACAGAGTGCAAGCATCGACAGACAGGCCTGCATACTGCAGAGGTATGGGAAATGTGACACAAACTGCAGGGGGAGCTAGATGAGGCCCAAGAACCATGACTACAAGTTGTATACAGAAATGCAACACGAACAGGGAGACCACCCAGGTAGGCTTTTAGCTGTACTAGTTAACAGGGGAGAGGCGGGAACGCTGTGGTATCCATCAAAGATGCATGTGGGGTATCTCTGACCGCCCAAAAGGATATTCTGGTCCAATTTGTGGAATTCTACAAGACATTATATGCACAAACAAGCCAGGATGATGATGTAGGCATAGTAACCATTCTCGATGAGGCACATATCCCTTAAGTAGATGAGGATGCAGAGCCACACTGAACGCATCACTTGACAAGTTATACATAAGATGGGCCATCAAACACATGAATATGGGGAAGACACCAGGCATAGACAGACTTATGTTGGGTTTTACCAGGCGTACATGGACCTGTTGTGGGAGCCACTGCTGGCCATGTACACAGAAGCCTACAAAAAAGGTGTGCTACAAGCATCGCTGAGTGAGGCCAATATCGTAGTTCTGCCTAAATCAGGCAGAGACCCCACAGATTGTGAATCTTACCACCCCCTATCGATGATAAATGTAGACGCGAAAATACTGGGGAAAATATTGATGCAGCAACTATCTAAAGTAGCTGAGGGGGTCAAACACATGGATCAGCCGACGTTTGTGGGTCGTCGTACCACCACCACTAATATCCGGAAGGCCTTCCTTATCATGGAACAGGCAATAAAAGGGATGAAGCCCTGTGCGGTGGCCAGCTTGGATTCCCACAAGGCCTTTGACACTGTCAACTGGACATTTATGAAACAAGCGTTGCACAGATACGACCTGGGAGTGGATTATTTGAAGTGGGTGACGTTGCTATACACAAACAGTAGGGCTAGAGTGAAAGTAGGCCACAGAATCTCAGACGACTGACCGATAGAGAGCAGGACTTGAAAGGGGTGCCCCTCTCACTACTGACATTCGCCATGTTCATTAAACCACTGGCCCAACTTGTACGCCTCAGACACGAAGATGCTGGGATCCTGGTGGGAGGTAAAAAGGAGGTCATCTCGCTTTATGTGAATGACATATTGCTGACATTCGGAAACCCAAAGGACATGTGGGGCGCGATACACAACACACCAGTAGAGGTCGGGGCCCACTTGGGTTTCCGGCTGAATGCAGATAAGTCGGTTCTCTGTCTCATCCAGATGACAGTATCCACGGGGATGAACTTAGCCAATATAAAACTACAGATAACACCTGTCAAGTATCTAAGGATTTACTTAAGTTCAGATATGTCTGAGACCTATGCCTCAAATGTGGGGATACACTTAGACAGCTTAGAAAAGAGTGTGTGAAAATGGCTGCAATTCCCGATGTCCCTAATGGGACGAATAGCCATAAGCAAGATGACAATGCTCCCAGGGTGCTCTATATGCTACAGCACATGCCAGTGTGTATCCCCGAGTCCTGCTTTCGCAAACTGGATGAGTTACTTTGGCTGTTATACTGGAGACATAGGAGAGCGCAGATCAGCCTGTAGGTTCTGCTTCTCCCATGGGATAGCGAGGGACTACAGGCTCCAACCTTCAGGATATATTACTGGGCAACTCCTATCCAACACACGATACCATGGTTCCAGGGAAAGGATACTAATCCTGTCGCAGGAATGCTTGTTTATTCACAAGGGTTCATGGGAATAGTAGTTTTCTTGTATCTTTGAAATGGCTGCTGTGTTATATTAAAGCGAAGAGAGTAAAGCATAATCCTCGCCTCCATTCCTGACATAGAATTGCAGAAGGGTGACTCATAACACACGGTTAAAGCTGATACATTATAAATGTGTACCCAGGGATTATGTCAAACCACAATGGTTGCATAGATTAGACCCGACCAAACAGGAACACTGTCCCAGATGCTGGTTAACCCCATGGACTTGTATTCATACATGGTGGACATGTCCGAATGTGGGAGCTTTCTGTGGCAAAGTGATTCAGGTGTTGGGGGTCTTGACTGAACTACCATTGTTGCCCACAATGAAGCTGTGCCTTTTGGGCCTGGTGACTCGATCCAAGCACACTAAATATGCAGAGAAGATAGTAGAACTGGGTCTAGCCATAGCGAAGAAATGTATAGCACTGAGATGGATGACTAACCGATCACCCAAGAAACAATGGCTGTGAGAACTAGCACGATGGGTGCGAGCACAATGCGGGGTAAGGCATAGATTGGTGTACAGCGGGACCGGGGGTAGAATGGAGTGGGACATGGTGGCGATCCGCTTACAGCAAGAAATTGAGGAACCTGTTGTGGAGAATGAAATGGATTCTGGAGATGAGTGAAAAGCGAATAAGCTGGAAGGCTTAGGGGAGGTGTCTACAGGGAGTCAGCGCCACCATGTGTACTGTACACAGTTTTATTTACGCTGTTTGAGTATCATGTCCTGGCTTTCAGTGAAACACGCTTGCAAAGTAATACCTCTCTATCTGGATCTGTGTGGGGTGGGGGGATTGATGGAGGGAGGGTATGTTATTACCTTTGTATTGTTTGATTGCAAAAATCAATAAAAGAAATATAAGAAAAGAAATATGTTTTCACCTTTGAGGAATGTGAAACCTGGCAAATAAAATGCCTTCAATCAGAAAATAATTGGCTCTAAACTACTGAGTTAATGGACAGTCAGTTTGCCCCTGAAGGCAACTGCTTGAGATCCCTTTAGCAGGGTAATGTTTTCCTAATTTTGCTGTACAATGAATAGGAAAATAAACTATCTGCAAACCCCACCCATTCATCCATGGAAATATGATAACACTATATCCGATATCATGTGAAACTGTGTTGATGGTGATCCTAGACATATGTCCTTGGTGCTCATTTCACGTGCCCGTTTCAAAGTTCTCCAATAATGGCGGATAAAGAGGCAGAGGTAAAGGGAAAACATCATTTGCCCAAGAGCAAACAATTTGGTCAAGTAGGAGAACTGAGATTGCAATGCATGGCTGCTTGCTCCTAGGCCTGTAACTTTCAAAGCGTACCAATGTTTGGCTCAGTAGACTTTCAGATTGGTTGCGGTCTTCCTGAAGTAGTATAAAACATTGTTTGGGTGCCAGTCTTGTTCTCTTAGTGCAAACTTGCTAGCAACTTTTATCCAATTTATAAGTGTTCCCAGTCTTGGTAAAAAAGATTCCAGCCCTCCCAATCAACTTCCCCAGGTAAGAGAAGATGGGGGCTGCCATTTTTTGTCTGCTGTTCCATACCTGGGGGCCTTGTACCACACCCGGGTGCATAGAGTAACAACAGAGGCACTATTGGAAAGGGGCAGTACTTCCCTCAACAAATGACTCCTGCTTGACAATTGCGTCTAGGCCCACGGTCCCAAACAGGAATGCCTCATTAGGCCACACGGATTTACTTATGTTTTATGGGTCGTTGTCTAATGGCATTAAAGCTGACCACCTTTTGGTATATATTGAATTTAGCGATTTTTCCTTCTCTGGGGGCTGATTAGGCCCTGGTCCTCCCCAATCAGCCCCACCAGGGAAGAGACATGACAGCCGTCATATTGTTTTTTGTTTGCTGTGTGTCTGAAGGCTTTGGGCAGTCCTCAGGCACATAGAGTTTCATGAGAAAGCTGAGCAGTTTGCTTTTCGATTTAAATGTATTGCCTGTTACCAGTGATTGTTTGTATCGTTTTGCCCTTTGCTGATTTTTAAAATAATTTTGTGCCTCACTCTCACTGCATTGCATTCAAATTTTCTTCTCACATCACACTCACTTATCATTCTAAGTACATACGTATTTCTACCAGTACCTCGGCTTCCTAGGTAGCACACAGTATTTGAAGACAAAGGTTTTAGGTAGGAAACAGACATGGCCTCTTGTTCCTTGACTGCTCCCAAGCCTTAATATAAACAAAGCAGGAGGACTTTGAGGCCAGATCCCAATACTGGGACTGCATCCAATGCTGAGAATCATGGATCTGAATCTGGGGGTCCTTTTTAAGTGATGGAGTTCCATCAGATCATGACTCTGCTTCAAGTGAAACTGAAGAGCAATACCATGCAGCACAGCAAGGCAGTCATGATGTTCATTCACAATCATAACCTGTGCTACTCAGCGGCGTCACTAGGGTTGGTGTCACCCAGTGCGGACACCTTTCCCAAATGAGACTATTTAGTAAATAGTCTCATTTGGGAAAGGTGTCACCCCATGTGATGGTGTCACCCGGGACACCATCACATGGGGTGACACCTTTCCCAAATGAGACTATTTAGTAAATAGTCTCATTTGGGAAAGGTGTCACCACATGTGATGGTGTCACCCGGTGCGGTCCGCACCCCCCGCACCCCCCTAGTGACGCCACTGGTGCTACTGTGACACAGTTGGATTGAACCACAGTCCAAAGTGCAGATAGGTGCAGCTCAGAACACAGCAAGAGTGCTCATCTGGCAACCCCTTATTAGATTCCAGCCTGTACATCCTTCTTTCACTTGAGTTACCAGATTGAAATTGAATGCTGAAATCTATTTGGCCATTAACTACTTCCACCTTTCCTAGAGGATGTATTCCTTGAGGCAATTGTGCAGCAAACTAATTTGTGTGAAAAACTGTTTTTGAGGGAGCATGAAAACGCTCTGGTACCTCATTCTAGCGTACACTGTAGTATCCTGTGTATCCCTATTTCCTGTATGTCTGAGCTGGTGTCTGGAATGCTGAGAGTGAATAGTGTAATGGAATGTTAATGTGTGGGCTGGAGGGGGGGGGGGGGGGGATAGAGCCCTGACAGGACCTGCCTGCTGCTGCTGTAACCTAAGGGCCTAACATTAAAGAACTTACCTCCTACAGGAGTTTCTTATATGAAGACCCTGTCCTCCACCCAGAACATTTGGCGGCGAGTTCTTAAAGAACATGAGTGAAAATGCAGCAAGAGTCTGACGGTAGTCGGGAGTCATCTCTGGCAGAGGAGGAGGCCTGTTGTGAGACGGAAGATGGCCCTGTGACAATGGAGTGCTAGTGTGGGGCTGCCCACCTTCAATCCACTGCTAGGTGGTGTCAGCTATTGCTGCTGGACAGAAGAAGCACAGTGAAGAGGGTGGGTAAGATCTGGCACGGACAAGGAGCCAGCAGAGGGGAGCTATACTCTCATGTGATGTGTCCCAAAGTATAAGTCTAAGCTTAAGGACTCTGCCATGGAGAGAGTGATATGAGGACAGCACTGTGGAGAGGCAGTGGTACATTCAACGGTGACCTGTTGAGACATGTTGGTAAGTGTGCAGTACTATTGCTCAATTAAGGTGACTGCGGCATGGGCTAATCCGTGCCTTTGGAGGGTCTTGTGTGCCCGGTTGGTGTTAAGGTACTGCAACAGCTGCACATTGCTCCCTTTGAATTAGAGTATCATGTATGCTGGGCTCATACATCTCTCACGACCAATAGTCACCGCTCTGCTGAGAGGCACAAGCGCTGGCAGCATCGCGAGATGGGCATGCGTTGCTTGACAAGTGAGAACCCTGGTGAGCGCAGAGGCCTAACCGAGTTTGAGCAAGACAGCGAGGTCTCTCAGAGCGCAGGCTAAAGGCATTCTGCATATTTTTTGGTGCCCAGAGCAGAGTGACCAGAGAAGATGGCACTGCTTCTGCTAGAGCTGTGGTCAAGTCCATTGATAGAGGTTTTGTGACAATGCGTAGCACCAAGAAAAATACGAACATTCCTCTCTGAAGTGAATCAGTCTGCACTGGAAGAAGCGGGTGCAGTTCTTGCGGGCATAGCAGCACCAGTATCTTGGATTCGACACCTGGGTTTGTGAGCGGAGGCACTGGCTATACTTGGAGTCACAAAGGAGGGTAGTAAGCAGATGTTTGATTGGGACAGGTCTGGAGATGTTGAAGAAAGACTACCTGAGACCCCCTAGTTAATTTAGAAAGAGACCAAGGACTATTTCTGAGGTCATTGGAGATAGAAGTGAGACAGTGTTGTTTAAGGTTATACTATGTCCTGAAGCCATTGGAAGTCGAAACATCACCTTCCTGGCATTTGTCCAATTGCAATAATAAAATATGACATTCAGCTAACTAATCTGTTGGGTTATTTGGCATTCATAAAGTTCCTATCAATCTATGTTCTTCTATTAAGAAATGTGCCTTTTTTCCCACTAATTGTGAGGCTCATTAGGTTGGGAACAGTTTGGTGGGCGATTCTAGCATATTGACATGTGCCATATACATCTAATTGGGAATGTGTGTGTTGGGTTAGTAAGTTTTGGTATCAGTTGACTTCTGTTGTGTGGGAATTGCAGTTTATGTTAATGATTGTATTGTGCTGAATGCTTAGTACTTCAAGACAAGTTGGGAAGTTTAAATCATGCACCTTTAGGTTGTTTTGGGAGTACTGTGTGAGCATTTGCATTCAAGTCCATATGCTAGACATTTGGTGATGAGAGTGTGGTACCCATCTACATATTGTTGTGCAGATACTTGCTGGTTGTGCATATCCAAGTGTCGCAGATGTGGTGAAGAGAAGAACTCCATTTTTTTTTTAATCAAATGTTTTTATTAACATTTTTCATAAGAGAAACACATTGCGTGGCAGTACATTTAAATTGACTTCATTTCGTGTGTTATTAAACATCGGGAATTACAATGATTTCTCTGGGTTGACATCTATCCATTACATAGTACAATCGCTTCAATCATCAATATCACACTAGTTGCATGTCTTTTCATTTGAAGATGCATCTCCTTCCTGTTGCGTACTGAAGTATTAACTACCGGTTACAGTGCTCAACTTATAACTGGGGAGTGAAACTGGGGCGATGTTCGTGAGGTCCAGGATATATGAGTCAGATGGGGTATCGGGGCTACTGTGTAGCCTGCTTGTGGGTGTGGTTAATGTCTGTAAATTGGGGCCTGTCCTGCTGTTTCCGTCTGTTTGGCTGTCTTAGATAGTAAGTGGTTGCGTTGTCGTGCGCCGTTGTGCGTTGGCAGTAGTGGGAGAAATAGTGGGTGTGCTTTCGGTCTGGGCCTGTGGTTGCGAATCTGCTGGGGCTTGCGATGAGATGTCTGAATCGTCACGCGTCGGTTGTTGTTTGAATTGGTGTAACAATAGGGTCCATTCCATGGACATGGGGTGTTTGCGGATCCCTTTTACTTCCTCCTCCCTAAGTGTTTCCTCCTCCGCTGCTGCCCATTTGTGCTATCAGGAGTCCCGTGGGGGCCCGCCAGTTTATTGCTATTCCCCGTTTAGCGAGTAGTATTGCTAGTGATGCAAAGCGGATTAGCACTTTGTGCTGTTTCCGCCTCCGGAAGATTCCGAGCGCGCAGGCCTCCCATGTGTTCATGTTAGTTAAACCCGTGAGGTCCCTGAGTGTCTCGTGGACAGTGTTCCAGTACGACTGTATTGCAGAGCACTTCCAGAACATGTGATGAAAGTCTGAGTCTGGTGATTGACATCTAGGGCATAGGAATTGGGTGGCTGGATAAAACCGCTGGAGACGCGCTGGTGTTTGATACGCTCTATGCAATATATAGAATTGTATGTTTTTAAAACGCGCGTTTCGGGACACCTTCTTGGGGTATTCGAGTGCTGTCTCCCATTCTTTATCGTGTAATTGGGCCCTAGCTCTTCCTCCCATGTTACCCGCAGTGCATCTAGGGGTTTGTTCATAAGCTCCTGTATGGCTTTATATAGCCAACTGATCAGGTGCCGACCCATCCCCATGTGCATGATTGTGTGGAGGACCGGATGGGTTGCTGGTTCTCCTTATGACAAATCATGATATGGACGAAAGCTCTCTATGATTTGCCTGTGGAGTAAGAATTGGCCAGGGGGGAGGTCATATTCCTCCATTATCTGGCGATACGGCCTTAACTGTCCGTCCTCAAATAGGGACTCTATCTCGGTTAGAGAGTGTTCTGTCCATATGCGGAGCATGCCAGTTGTGTAGTATGCCTCTCGTCTAGGCCAGCCAACCAGTGAGAGTAGTGGAGAATACAAAGGTGCCCCTGCAGACATATACGGTGTATCCTCTGCATGCATTTACGAGCCACCGACACCTGTATTGGGTATGTGCGTAGCGGCTTAGTGCCTGGCAGTAGCAAACGGCAGATTTCCGGAATGGCGACAGGGCCCGCCGCTGCGTGTGTCTCCCCCACGTGTCTACCCGATGTCCAGTAGGACAGCCACTGCAGTTGCGCCGCCAGGAAGTATGATTCAAAGGAAGGTGCGCCCAGCACTCCCTGGGTGGTGGGCAATTGTAACTTCGCTAATGCTATTCTATGTCTGCCCGCTCCCCAGATGAGCGAGCTGAGGAGCGAGTCTAGTTCCCGGAAAAATGCTTGGGGTGGGATTACCGGCAGATTCGTAAAGTGATACAATAGCAGTGGGACTATTATCATCTTGGCTAAGGCCACACGTCCTATCGGGGCCAACGGGAGGTTCTTCCAAAAACCCACCGCCGATCTAATCCCGGCCAGCGCTCTGCGGTGATTGCCCTCGAACATATCGTATGGGGAGTGATATAAGCGAACCCCGAGATATCGGGGGGCGCCCGCGCTCCACGCTAAGCTCTGCTCACCTACCCTAACTTCCTGGGGGGCAAGGTTTGGATGTAGTGGATAAAGCGTGGACTTGTCCCAATTCACTCTGAGCCCGGATGCCTCTGCAAATTCTTCAAATGTGGTCCATATGGACGTCAGATCTGCGGTAATGTCCCGTACATATATTAAAAGGTCATCAGCGTACATGGATACACTATGTGTGATATCCGCTATGGGGATACCCCAATATTCCCCCTCCTGGCGTAATCGTATGGCATGGGGCTCTACGGCTAGGGCAAAGAGCAGGGGCGAGAGTGGACAACCCTGTCTCGTGCCTCTCTCCACCCCAAATGAGGATGATATGTATCGTCCCATGCTGATGCGCAAGGTGAGTTTGGTGTACAGGAGTCGCGTGTGTGCTAGGAGGGTAGGACCTATCCCCATCCGTTGTAGGACCGAGAACAGGTATGGCCACGTGAGAGTATCGGAGGCCTTCTCAAGGTCTAAGATGAGACAGGCAGCTCTGGGAAATGCAGTGCTCGCTAGATCTTGTACTTGGAATAGTCTGCGTAAGTTTTGGGAAGTGTTTCTCCCTGGAACGAATCCGCATTGGTCTGGGTGGACCGAGGGTCGCAAAATCTGCGTGTAGCGATCCGCCAATATCTTCCCTAATATCTTACAATCAGCTGATAACAGCGTGATGGGACGATATGAGGCCAGCTGTCGTAGGTCACGGTTTGGTTTCGGGAAGGTTACTAGGACTGATTCCTGAAGGGATCCTGGGAGCTCTCCCTTTTCTAGCGCAGCCGTGAACTTCTCCACGAGGCGGGGGACCAACAGGGGGGAAAAGGTTGCGTAATATTCCAGGGGGAAGCCATCCAACCCTGGTGCTTTGTTACGTGCCAGGCCGCGGATTGCTTGGGTAACATCCGTAGATTGTATCTCCGTGTCTAGTGCGGTTTTCTCTGCCTCTTCAATTTGTGGTATCGTCAATGGATCAAGGAATTGGTCTACTGCTCCCTGCCCGGTCTGTGCTGGATTTCGATATACCTTAGTTTAGTACTGATGGAACGCCTGTAGTATTTCTGTTTGGGAACGCACTAGATTACCGGAGGGATCGAGCACTTCAGTGATTGGTTTTACTTCCGTATCCTGTCTAGCTAGCCAGGCTAGCAATGTTCCTGTTTTATCCCTCTCCTTGTGTACCCTAGTTGCGTATGCCTTGAAGTTGTATCTGTGCAGGTCTGAGATAGCGGCTAAATACGCTGTCTTCGCTTCTGCCACCTGAGTTATAGTCGCCATACTTGAGTCTTCCTGTTTTGTTAGGGTAGCTAGTTTCGTTTCAGCTTGTGTTAGTGCTCATTCCAGTGTCCTTTTTACCCCCACTATTTGTTTTATACACTCTCCCCGGGCTACTACTTTGAATGCATCCCACTCTACTAATTTGGATGCCGCTGTTCCCGCATTATTAGTGAAGTATTCCTGTATGCTTTGCCCCTATTCATGTTTGAAAACCTGGTCCGTCAGGCAATCCCGTGGTAGTCTCCAGGTGGGTACTGGGGGGTAGGGAGGTCTCCAGTGTAGTCTCAGTATATCGGCGTTGTGGTCGGAAAGGCCCCTGCCTAGGTAATCCGCGTGTTGAATTTTGGGTATTAGCGACGCTGTGCACAGAAACCTATCCAGTCTTACCCATAAATTGTGTGGGATGGAGTGGAAGGAGTATAGTCTAGTGTGGGGATGGTAGAGCTCTCCATGCATCTATGAGGGCCCAATGTGCGACCCAGGTTTGAAAACGTTCCGTTTGCTTGTGGGCAGGAGAATGCCCGTCTAGGAGTCCCTCCAAGAAAGCATACCTCCCCTCCTTATCCACCACCCTCCGGAGTTCTTGAAATGGAGTTCCTGGTCTGACCCAAATTAACGCCCCCCTGTGCATAGGCAGAATATGACGTGGCACATATGATCCCGCGCCATCGGGCCCGTAGTTTGTCTATTTGCGGTGTGGTTAAGTGCGTCTCTTGTAAGAGCGCGATCTGTGCGTTCTGGCGTTTGGTGTAGGAGTATACAGCGTAACGTTTACTTGGTGTATGGAGGCTCCTAACATTTAGTGTTAAGATGCTGACATCTGTGTTCTGGCAGCCATTTCGAGTTGTCTGTGAGGACTGGTGTAGCATGTACCAGCTGGACAAAGGTGCCCGATGATTCCCCAGTAGGGTAGCGATCATGCATGAAGTCCGCTATTGCCCGTCTGTGTGGTGTTGTTAACCAGTGGTGTAAGAGTCTTGGGGGGGGGGGGAGGGAGTAAAATCAACAGGGGGAACACGTCCCAACTCTGGGGACCTGCCGCACATGGCAGTACGTCCAAACTAGACATACTGTGTTAGCGTTGTGTCGTTTTAACCAAGAAGAAAAAGGGGGGGGGGGTTCGCGGCTTCAGGTACTAGTGATAAACCTACTGGGCAGCCTTAATTGATCCATGGAGTGTGCTCGGTGCCGGCGGCTCCCATCGCCTATATATGACGGAGCCCCACCATCGTAGCATCATATTCTACTCGGAGTCAACCCCCAGCGGCGGGGGAGTGCATGTGCACCCCCTTAATTCCCACCTGGTCCACAATAGGGTGTGTATGGTGTATTGTGTGTCTTACCACCTCATAGTATGCTTGTTAAATGAAAGTGTCCGCAGTCTGTGGGGTCACCTCCGGCGGGGTAACCGAGCCGTCTCGGGACATGTTGGTATCATCTATTTCATCTTCAGAGGTGAAGATATGAGGGCCCCTCTCGCCGTCCGAGCTCCCCACTGTAGGCCCTATTTCTGCTGCCGCCTGCAGGGCTCTCCGACGTTCCTCGATAATTTGTTCAAGGTTTGGAGGGCCTCTCCCCGGTGTCTCTGTGTGGTCCTGGGTCGCTTTGTTCGATTGCTGATGTTTACCTTTGGGGCCTCGCTTTTCGTGCAGGGCAGCTCGGGGTGTCCCTGTGTGCGGATGCTGTTCCGCCCAGTCATAGGCATCCTTGGGGGTCGTAAAAAAGATGGAGCGCCCCTCATACATTATCTTTAGCCGTGTTGGAAAGAGCAGGGAATATTGAATCGCTTTTTTCCGAAGCAGGCGTTTGACTTCCAGGAATGATGCTCGCTGTCGTTGCACTGTTCTGGAGTAATTCGGAAATAACATAACTGTCTTGTCTTCAACTTGTATGCGCCCCTTTTGTTGGGCCGCTCTCAGCACTGCGTCTAGATTCCGAAAATGCAGGAGTTTTAGTAGTAAAGGTCTAGGTGGGTTTCCTGGTGGTGGCTTCCGTGCTGGCACTCTGTGCGCTCTCTCTACCGAGAAATACGGGGTTTGTTCTGAGGCCATTGTGAACTATTGGAGCCACAACATTGGCACTGTTGCATATGGCCCAATTCAAAGTCACCTCAAAGGATTCCCTCAGGACTTGTTTACAAAAGGTTCCAAAAAGGTGCGTCCAGAGCCTTGCATTGAAACAAACTACTAGCTGTTAAATTCTTTCACAGACGGGATGTGCATATGCTCACTACAATTCATGACGAGCGTTAGTTTGTTTGTTGTAAAAGCAGTAGTCTTTGTTTCATCATATAAACACTTTGCAGGCTGCATTACTGCAATAAAGAAATAGAGTCAACCATATTGAAAATGCAGAACTTGTATTTGGCAGGGAATTGAGTGGAAGACGTGTTTCTACAGTCCCCAGTACCCATCTAAGCCAGGCCTGGGCCTTTCAACTTGCTTCACTTTGTACCACACAAAGATGTAGTTCTGGGAAACTGACAAAAGTGGAGCAGTGGTTTGAGTGTTAGTGTAATTTTATATAGCAATGTACGAATACATAGATTCCACTGGCCAATACGTGACTTCACATTACGATATTTGACAAATTTCAATCTGATGTGGAAAATCATATGAAACAGTTTTCACCCAAAGACTTACTAACATTAAGAACTGTTTTTCCTCACCAATTATATTTGAGCCATTATGTGTTTAAAGACTTAAGTAAATGGTACACATTGGGGTGTTTCCAAAAACTAGAAACTCAGCACATTTTCTTACTCACAGTGCTCACTAAATGTCAAACTATGGGTGGAAAAATTCAAATCTCACACATCTGAGACAGAAAAACCCAGGAACATACAGCGAATGGCAACCGTGTTAACATCCTCCATTCCCAAAATTGACCTGATGAAAAACGTACTGCACGTCAGTGGATGAGACTTATGCCTGTATCAAGAATGGATCAAACCTGTGAGCAAGTGAAGACCATATTGACTCTCCATTTATGTCATATGGTCACAGTTTCCAAATGTTCCTGTCTGGTACAAATGATGCACCCACAAAGACGTGGAGTACTGTTTTTATTGGGAGAAGTGCTGGAATCCTGGGTGGCAGGACTTTTGTTGATCCATGCAGATTCTAGAACGTTCCTTCTCAGAATTATGAGCAAAATCTGCAAATGTAGGCATTCTCTGTAAGAAAAAGTAGAGGCTTCCAGGCTAGCCTTGTCACTCTGGACTCCCCAGAGTGTTTAGTTTTCAGAAATATATGAGATTGGTAGGTTTTCATGGGAGTCAGATGACTCCGGACTCAAATACTGTAGCTATCCACATCATTAGAATAATTGAAAAAAAAGGAAAAATCTTGAGGCGTCCATGTTTCTTTCTGGGACCATTCTTGTTGCTGGAAATTGGTCCACCAACACATGTGGGGTACCATTTTTATTGGAAGAAGTGTAGAAACGCTGTGTGTAAGAACGTTTGCCAATCCCTCAAGGTTCCTGAACTTCCCCTCTTCAAAATATGAAAAACACCTGCAATTTTAGGCAAAGTTTGATTTTTGCGGCACATTCTGGGAAAGAAAGAAGACAAGCCACAAATAAAATACTGGAGTCATCTGGATGTCTAGTTTTCTGAAATGTCTGTGGTTGGTAGTTTCCCTGGGTGCCGGCAAACCCAGGCCTAAAGAATACAATTACCCACAACCCCAGAATGATGACGTTTCAAAGGAAAAAATCTTGGTGTTTCATGTTGCATTTTTGCACCTTTCCTGTGGCAGACTATAGGCCCACTCATAGAATTTAGGTTAATGGGAGAAGTGTGGGAATGCTGGGTCATAAGATATTTCTTGATCTCGCCATATTCCTGAACTTTGCCTCCCAGAAATGTAAAAAAATATGCGATTTTAGGCATAGTTTGACATTTGCAGGACATTCTGTTGGGTACCATTTTAATAAGGTTTATAGTGGGATTACAGAATAATAGTACTTTTTATTGCCCATTGATTGTCTCCACATTTTTGCATAAAAGAGTACATTTTGTAAATCTCTTCAGGCTCGCCTTTTATGCATAATCCCAAATTTAGAGTGGTAGGAATAACCCCTACTCTTAAACTCCAATTCTAGAGAACATTTAAAAAATACATAGCTTTCCTTTCGACCCATTTTTTATTCACCACATTTCACTTTGTGAAGTGATCCATCGTCGAAACACGACCAAAAATCAATATAGGCTGCAACTCAGTTGATGGCTCTGGGTATCCATGTTTTTGAACAACAAATAAAAATTGCAGGTGAAAATATTGTCATCTATTTCTATGTTTTCCTAATTACTTTCACTATTTTTAATGTTAATAATTAGATTCTTTGAGAAAATCATGAGCGATCTACACATATCAACCCTTGTTGAATTAAGAGTGATGTCTACTTTTCAGGAATGTAGAGGTTTCTCTGGGTTTCACACCTCTTTTCCTCACAAACTTCAAGTAGGTAAAAACTGCAAAGAAGAGTAAATATTGACCACCACTTAGAAAATTGGAACTGGGAAGGGGGCAAACTGCACAAAAAACATTTTGCGGATGCCATTTTTAGAAAAAAACACAAACTGTCTTCCATAGTACTTTTTCCCCCAAAAGTTCAAATGTTTAGGCATTTTTTTAGTTCCCTTTAAGGTAATCCATAAACCATGGATACCTTTAAAATCACCAACATGTGGGGGAAAAGGTATTTAAATTTGGCCTCGAGATTTTTGTGGAAAAAAGTTATGAGGGTTTAATTACAACTGCCCAAAATATCAAACAAGCATTGGCATAGCCAATAGGTCTCGCCTTTGGGACCTTATAAGTGTTTAGCCATGCAACAGTTGATTTGTTGCACCAAGGATATTGTGCTGGATAACTAAACACTTATAAGGTCCCAAAAGCGAGACCTATTGCATTGCAAATGCTTGTTTTTGCTTCAAATTAAGCACTATGAGAGCGGAGGTAGCCACGTGTTTGTAGGTACACGTAATTTTTTGTTGTAGCGTAGCTCCACTTTAGGTGTCATATTTTGATCGTGTGTATTTTCTACAAAGTACTGCTATTCCGCAAAGTACACTTCCAGGCATGTTTAACTTATTCAAGCTAGCTGGGCATAGATGCATTTGCACTGATTGAGGAGTGCAAAGTAAAATTGCTATGTTTGCCGTTATAGTTTTGTAAAAGCAAGGGTGGGGTAAAACACGTCTATGGTCGTTTTACACACAGGCTATACTTACAACATTATTTTGTGTGGAGCTGCTGCATGTCCAAAGACCGTCACAAAATAAACAGAGATCGAGCAATGCTGAATATAAACTGGTGGGTTGTGGTGCTCAAATCAGCATGCTATTGCTGCCTGATGATAGCCCCGGCACATGTTTTCTCACAAATTAAGCAGTAGGAAAAAGACTGAACAGGTTAACCTACAACCTTATTTTGTGTAAAGCTGCTGCCTGCTGTATGTACAGAACCCCGGCACTTTCCCGTCACAAAATAAACAGAGATCGCGCAATGCTAAATATAAACTGGTCGGTTGTGGCGCTCATCAGCAGCATGTAATAATAATAAGAAAACAATTGTTCAAGCTGCGGATCAGTGAATTTTCTTTTCGTTGGATATAGAAAGGTGAAGTTATTGGGCCACAATGAAAGCTATTGAGTTGAAGCTGAAAGTTACTGCGCTAGTACTTTTGCCATTCAAACAATATCTGCTCCTAATTTGTATAAATAATGTGCTCTCTGTTACATAAACGTAATAAACAAATGTACTATGTAAAGCTGCGGCTTGATCAGAGCCACGGCGCCTCTAACGTCACAAATTAAGCAGTAGGAAAGCAGCTGTAGCTAAACACATTGTAATTGTAGTTTATATGTTTTAGGTAACGTACATTTTTTTTTTTTAAAAACAGTCTAAAGCTGCTGCCAGATAAAAACACCGGCACTTACTCTGTTGCAAATTAAGCACTAGAAGTGCGGCGGTAGGTACGTGTTTCTGAGCTCTACAGAAAAATTGTAGCGTAGCTCCACATTAGCTAATAGTTATTCATTGTATGTCTAAATATTACGTGCTTCTGTCAACACTCAGAGGCTATTAAGTACAACTACGCAATACAAATTTTATACAAACTAGTACCTCCATTTTTGGCCTTTAAACTACATGCCATCCCACTAAAGTCAGTTAAAAACCGAAGTAAGAAGCACACAAAAACCTTTTTATTTAAGAAACAAACAACAAAATGTAGAGTTACATGCATGTTTGTAGTAAAATACATATAAAATGTAAAGCTGCTGCCTATTTGAAAACACCGGCACTTCCTTTCTTAAAAGGAAGGCTGGAGCTACGCGTTTGCAACTAAACTCAAATTGTTTTGGAAACAAGCATTGGCATAGCCAATAGGTCTCGCCTTTGGGACCTTATAAGTGTTTAGCTATGCAACAGTTAATGTTGTTGCACCAAGGATATTGTGCTTTATAACTAAATACTTATAAGGTCACAAAAGTGAGACCTATTGGCTATGCCAATGCTTCAAGGGTAGAGAGAGGGGTAGAGAGAGGGAGGTGGAGAGAGGTAGAGAGAGAGAGGTAGGGGTAGGTACAGAGAGAGGTAGAGAGCTAGAGAAAGAGAGAAAGAGAGAATTAAGGGGAGAGAGAAAGAAGGGTAGAGAGAAAGGGGGAAGAGAGGAGAGACAATGAAGGAGCAAGTGAATTTCAGAGGGGGAGAGAGAGAGAGAGAGAGAGAGAGAGAGAGAGAGAGAGAGAGAAAGAGAGCGAGAGAATTAAGGGGAGAGCAAGAGAGAGAAAGAAGGAGAGAGAGAAAGGGGGAAGAGGGAGAGAGAATGAAGTAGCAAGTGAATAGTGAGAAGAGGGAGAGAGAAAGAGAGAGAGAGAAAGAGAGAGGGGGAGAGAGAGAGGGAAGAAGTGATGTGAAACACCAATAATTTTTTTGGGGGGAGGAAGACGGGTGTACTTAAAAACACACACTAAAAGGTCACGGGGCCTTTGCAAGCTACGAAATGTATCTTTTAACATTTTTCTCAGCACCCTAATGAGATTAAATCAAACGTTATGTTTCGGTATTAAAGTAAAATGTGGACATGTTAATTTGTGATATGGGGTGCTGTAATCGAGGAAAGACTAAATGGACTAAAGCATGCAGCACTGTACTGAGACCACTCCAGAGGCTCCTTGTCTGCTGTGTAGATTTAACCAACATGCAGGTAAGGAAAGAGGAGGAGAGTGAATGAGCAAATACAAGATATAGAAAAGAATGGAAGAAGGAATAGCAGATGGAGCTTATGGGGGAGAGTGACAGAGGAGAAGAGAGAGGTAGAGGAGCGTCAAATAAAGGAGAGATAGAGAGAAGTGTAGAGAGTTGGAGAGAAGGGTAGAGAGTTGAGAGAAAGCAGGTGAGAGAGAGGAGAGCGAATGAAGGGGAGAGAGGGAGAGAGAGAGAGAAAGAAGGGGAGAGAGAGAGCAAATGAAGTGGAGAGAGAGAGAGAAAGGGGGGAAGAGAGAGGAGCGACAATGAAGGAGCAAGTGAATTTGAGAGGGGGTGAGAGAGAGAGAATTAAGGGGAGAGCGAGAGAGAGAAAAAGAGGGAAGTGAGGAGAGACAATGAAGGAGCAAGTGAATTTGAGAGGGGGAGAGAAAGAGCGAGACAAACAGAGGGGGGAGAGAGAGACAGGGAAGAACTGACGTGAAACACGAATGTTTTTTTAGGTGGAAGACTGAAGCATGTAAGCAGGCAAAGATACGATTACATTACTTCCTTAAAAAAATGTAAGTGCTGTAAAGGAAATTTTGTAGAAATAAAATACGACTACAGCTAAACAGGAACACTGCCTCTAGGTAAATGTAAGCATAAAACGTAAGTAGACAAGAATACGATTACATTTGTTTAATAATAATAATAATAATGTGAGTGGTGTAAAAGTACAGTTAAACAAATAAACGAGAGTACACGTAAACGCCAACACTGCCTTTAGCTGGCTAAAATAAAGGCCCTTTTATAACACTGTGGTAAAGGTCTAAGCATACAAGGATACGATTACATTAGTTTAATAATAATAATGTGTGCAGTGTAAAGTAAAGTTTGTAAAAAGAAAAAGAAAAGAGAGTTCACGTAAACGCCAACAGTGCCTTTAGCTGGATAAAAATGAAGGCCCTTTTATAACACTATCGTAAAGGTCTGGCAGTACAAAGGACAGGTTTATATGGGACAGAAGTGTTAGGAGGAATCGTAAATAAAAGTTTCCGCTAAGGGCAAACGGGAATAAAGGAGGAGGGGTATGTGTGGCTTGTGCCACAGTGGCGCCGCTGGTCTGTTTCCTGCTGACAAGCATGCAGCACTGTACTGAGACCGCTCCAGAGGCTCCTTGTCTGCTGTGTAGATTTTCCCAATATGTAGGCAAAAGAGGAGGAGAGTGAACGAGCAAATACAAGATAGAGAAAAGAATGGAAGAAGGAATGGCAGATGGAGTTGATGCGGGAGAGTGACAGAGAGAAAGAGAGAGGTAGAGGAGCGTAAATAAAGGAGAAATAGAGAGAGAAGTGTAGAGAGGCAAAAGAAGGGTAGAGAGTTGAGAGAAAGAAGGGTAGAGAGAGGATAGAGAATGAAGGGGAGAGAGAGAGAGAGATGAATGAAAGCGAGAGAGACAGAAAGAAGGGGAGAGAGCGAATGAAGTGGAGAGAGAGAGAGAAAGGGGGAAGAGAGAGGAGAGACAATGAAGGAGCAAGTGAATTTGAGAGGGGGAGAGAGAGAGAATTAAGGGGAGAGAGACAGAAAGAAGGGTAGAGAAAGGGGGAAGAGAGGAGGGACAATGAAGGAGCAAGTGAATTTCAGAGGGGGGAGAGAGAGAGAGAGAGAGAGAGAAAGAAAGAGAGAGAATTAAGGGGAGAGAAAGAGACACGGCCGCGCGGCCGTGAAAGTGAAAGTAATGGTGCGGGTTTTGGAAGTGCAAACAGTGCCTTTTGCTGGCGACCAGCTTGCGTTCACGCGAGCGTCCAGATGGCGAGGGAAGCCATTTGGCGCCTGATCGCGCGTGCACGCTCGCGTGAACGCAGGCTAGTCCGCAGCAAAAGCCACTGTTTGCACTTCCAAAACCCGCTTACTAAAAGTCTCGCCAGAGCAGCGCATGCGCGCTGGCTCAGGCGAGACCTAAAAAGGGTTCAACACAATGCTGTGCAGCATCGGCAAAAGCACTGGCAAAATCAATACATAGCTAGCAAGTTTCAGATTGCTTATGTGTGTGACATTACCATGGTTTAAACTTTAAGTGTGCTTATGTGTGACATTCCATGCTTTATGTGTGACACTATAAGTAAATGTTAGTTGTGAGAAAACCATGAAGAAAAATCCCTGTAAAGATAAATATCAGAAATTACCCCTGTTGGTGCTATATGTAGCCCTAGAAATAAGTACCACTTTTTGTTCAAATGTACTTGCACTGAAGTAGTGCTGCTCACTGGTGGTATACTGCCATTGAATTTAAAGTTACCTGGGTCTGTAGAAAGCAGGGACCACCCACCACCAGCCTTGTAAAACAGTGCACACCCTCCCAAAGTTTAACCTTGACATCTGTTCATCTTTCCTTGACCCTTATGATCTGTCCTTGCTGCAGACAATAGCAGCACCTAAATGCTGAGTTTCACAGTTTTTCTCAGTGAGCTGACAAACAGTTTTTCACACTTGTAGCCAGGGTTGCCACCTGACTGGTTTTCTGCTGGCACCACCGGTATTTTAATTTCCGGGCCCGTACAAAAATAAGCATAATCACCTAAAGCTGTCATTTTTATCCCATATCTCTACATACTTCGAACAAACAAATTTAAATAGAAAGCACTTTAAATGTCTTCTAGAGCTGCATTAATAATCCCTGACTAATAAGTAAAGGAAACAAAGGTAGAAAAGTCATGTTACAAAGAAATGTATACAATTTTTTTAAGTCCTATTTAGTATCATGCCAGGGCCTTTGCAAACCCTTAAAACAACACCAAATTGCCAGTATTTTTCTCTTGCAAAGGTGGCAAACCTGCTTGTGGCACAAAGAGAATGATTGCTGCTGAGTACAGTGAACCACCCATGACCTCACCTGGGGACCCCCGATCCGGATGTGACGCATGCAACCCTCGGAGCTGGGAGCGGCCCCAGGGTATAAATAAAAGAGCGCCAGACAGCTCATGGTGTTTGGCCTGTAGTGTATGGCTAGGGTATTTCTCTGTGTGACCTTCTCGCAAGTCCCACCCCCATGCAGTGGCTCACAATACCACTGGACTAACCACTAATCGTGGGTTCCAGGGCAGCACGCTGCTTGGCGTAAAGTGATTCAACGCCTCATCAGGGGTAGTAAGCGCTATACAAATGCAACTGCAATTACAACACTGATTGCAGAGCAACTCTCTAGATTGTGTGAGAAAATGTTCCAGGAAGGGAATGACTAACGATTTGTGTTAGTCTGACCCGTGATACATGACACTTGGTATGGCTGTCAATATATACAAGTCAATAGATCCGATTCAGGCAGGAGATTCCCGATTTTTAAAGACAAAAATGGCTCTATTTCAGCTGTCTTGAAATTGCCTCTGCTTCAATAAAAGTAAAGGGAGGGGGGTAATACAATTAGTTTTCTAAAATCTCCCACTTTCCTCTTCGAAAATGCTGGCATGTATGGTCAATAGGTCAACAAGGCGAGACCCTTTGGCTTTGCCACTGCTTGTTCAATATGGCCAAAACACTTTGGTTTGCCGTTCCTGCGCAATATTTCCTTTTTGTATATGCTTGTACTCAAATGGTTGAAAAGGGCCCTTTTGTGATGCACTCGCAGGACACCAATAGAAAGTTTTAACATCAAGATTTATTGGGAGAGATTACTGCAGTTGGTGCCCATCAACGCCAGTTGATAACTGTCTCTCCAGGGAACACTGCCGAGTCATAGAACCTGAGCACACTAGAACCCTTACATACAAATATTCTACGTAGCACATTTAAAGATACAACACATCTTCTCCCCTTTACATAGTAGCACTATCGTCCCCCTAAACCTGAAATCGAGAAACCAAAACAACACAAAAATAATACATACATATATACACTACATTATGTAATCATGTAAATACAGAGGTGGTCTGCGGAACCTACATGTTCCTGGTGATCTCCTGCCTCCCACCATTTGTTCACTGTCTACACTAGTGTTTCTGGGACACCACCATCTTCCCTTTCATTGGGCTCTTGATACCTAGCCTTGCTACTGACATTGCTCCTCACATCTTTTCCTAGATTTCTACCCAACACATCACGATCATCCATCAACATGAAACTCTTGCAGCTCTCCACACCTTCCACACTGTTGCCATCTCCTTTTTCATACAATGCTACTCTCCTCATAATTCACTGTTCATTCTTCTCCAAAATCGCAAATAAATCATGCACTTCTTTCACCTTCAACAGACCACGAAATTTCATCAGGTCACCTTGAAAGTGCCCCAACTTCACTTTGACCAGGTCACTCACCTTAATTTTCCTACCTTTTTCACCCTAAAATTCACCTCCACAATCAAAATCTTCCTGGCCGCCTAACACTTTCATCCATGCTGGTGACATTTTGGTATTGGCCTTTTGTCCCCTCATCACATAGAAGGGAACTTTATTAGTCACACTACTTTAAGTGGTCCTATACAATCTGACTAAATTGCTCAACATGGCCTTGACCTCTACTTTCTTTACCACCGCCATCTGTATTACTCCCTTTACCATGCGATTTGCCCTCTCAACAACACCATTCACCTGGGGATTGTACAATGACGTACGGGGGTGCATTATGCCACAAAAATTCAAAAATTGATTCATTTCTTCTGATGCCAATTGAGTCCCATTATCTAATCACTTTTATGGGATATCCTTCCTCTTTAAAAAGTTTGTCCAACACTCCGATAGTGTTCCTAGACAAACCATCTGCTTGGGTATTCCTCCAATCTGGTATGCATTATATACTATATTAGAACTCCTGTAGGCGAGCCGCTACGCGAGCCAATCTTGCAGGACCTTTCCCTGCTCCACCTGGGGATAGGATTTTTAGGTCGCTTCCTACCAGACAGCGCAGCTGCCTGGTTTGTTAAAGACATCTTGGGGACATTCAGAAAGTTGACCTAGGAATGCATTCCGCCCATTGCTTACCATTGGCTTTGTGGTTTGTATCACATTTTCTGGCTTTCAGTTTGCTGGCTTTATTTGCTTTAGGCTGTCCAGCTCGAGTTCATCCCTCTCATTGCCCAAACCTTGTTTACTGTATTTTTCCACAAACTCGCTTTATGTAAACAGGCCTTTAAACCTTATCTTGTCACATTTGCGGTGCATTCAAAGATAGAGGTCAAATGTCAGTCTGTGTCTTCCAGAGAGCTTGGTGTTTATTTGATTTTTCTCTGACTTCAAAGTGAGAGGATTTATGTGACAATCATGCTGGCTAGTAGGGGTCTGCTTGAGAAAGGCTCTGCAGATTTGTTTTCCAGCACACAACAAAATTTAAAAATGTCTATAAATGAACTGTGCTGACAATAAAATCAATACATTGGGTGATGGCATTTCCAGACATTAAAGTTTGTGCGCTGTATAGTTTTATCAGTAAAACTTTACATGAGCGCAAATGTAATGGTCATTTCAATTGAAGATCTGTTGCCTGTAATGGCTGTGTGCTACCACACCATGCATACTCCACGTTACCCCACTCCCAACCGTGGCTCGAGCAGGTAAGAGCGGTGGGGTGGTGGAGCTGGGTGGGGTGGGATTTCGACAGACGACGAGGGAAAATTAATTATTTATTTAATTTTCCCTCGTCTGTCAAAATCCCCCCCACCCAGCTCCACCGCTCTTATTTGCACGAGCCGCAGCTGCCCACTCCACTCTACCATGCACCACACCACGTCACTGTACTCTACACTGCATCAATCCATACTACCCCACTCCACACTGCTTCACTGCACTCTTCTCTGCACCACTCCAAGCCTCTCTACTCTACACCACTCCAATCTATGCACTCTACCCCACACTACTCTACTATTCACCACTGTACTGTTTGTCACTGCAATCTACACCACTCCGTGCCAGCCTACTCTGCAACACTGCACTCTATGCCAATGCACTCTACACCACTTTACTCAAAACCAATGCACTCTATGCCAATCTACTATGCACCAAATCACTCTAGCCACTGCACTCTATGCCACTCTATTCTACTCTGCGTCGCTGCACTCTACGCCACTTTATTCTGCTTTGCACCACTGTACTCTATGCCACTGCTCTCTATGCCACTCTACTCTGTGCCACTGCACTCTACGGCAGTCTACTCTGCGTCACTGCACTCTACACCACTGCCCCTTACGCCACTCTACTATACATAACTACACTCACTGAACTCAACGCCACTGCATTCTAAGCCACTCTAACCTACTCTGCACCACTGCACTCCACAACACTCTACTCTATACCACTGCACTCTACGCCACTTCAATCTACTCTGAAACAATCTACTCTGCCACTGCAGTTTATGCCACTCTATTGCACTCTGCGCCACTCCACGCCACTCCACACCACGCCACTGCACTCTATGCCAATGCACTCTACACCACTTCACTCAAAACCAATACACTCTATGCTGCTGCACTCTATGCCAATCTACTCTGTACCACTGCACTGCACGCCACTATACTCTACTCTATGCTAATGCACTCTATGCCATTCTATTCTATATCATTGCACTCTACGTCACTTTACTGCACCACTGTATGGCACTGCACTCTACAGTAATGCACCCTACACCACTCCACACCACTGCACTTTATGCAACTCTACTCTGCAGCACTGCATTCTCTGCCACTGAACTCTATGGCACTCTACTCTGGGTCCACTCTACTTTGAGCGACTCTACTCTATGCAACTTTACTCTAAGCCACTGCACTCTACTCTACACCAATGCACTCTACACCACTCTAATATATTGTGTGCCACTGCACTCTGACACTGTAATCTACACCACTTCACTCTATGCCTCTCTACTCCATAGTAATAAGGGGTAACTGTTCCTGTGGTGCTGTATCTCAGGTTGGGTATGTGGTAAGTGGGTGTCTTCCTTATTAGGAAGTGATGCCCTCACACACCCGTGAAGGGGTCATGCTTCATCATCAGTCTTAGCTCCTCATGGGGTCGGTGCTGCAATACCCCACGGGCCCCGCGAGAGGGCTCTTTAGTAAAACCAAGCTGTGATGGTGAGTGCGGGTGTGTGGGAGATAAGTGAATTAAAACTACCTGTGGAGTACCACAAAGTTATATTTAATCTGGGGTCCCCTCGGTAGGGATGAAAAGTGTATGTAGATTGCCTTTCACCATTACGAGAAGTGCACAATCTACCAATGTATATAAGTCGACATATTTCATGCCTCAGTGGTCCAGGAGGGATCCATGGAGTTTCATCAGGACCAAAGAAAGTGAGAATCCCTACCCTTAGTCAGGGTTACATGGGGGGATTGTGTGTTTTTTGGTGTCCAATAATTACCACAGAAAAAAATCTATAATGGAGGTGAGTCACATAGGTACCTACTTATCAACTGACCAAAGATAGGGTCTCAACATCCAACCCTCCAAATAGGAATAATGTGCACCATGGGTCCAGTTAGAGGACCGAGACAGTGCTGTGGGAAAAGTTTATGGATCGTGGCAGCACGGTAGCCTACCCTTCCTTCTGCCTGCCCGGAGAAGCTAAGCCCGATGATGAAGCATGACACCTTCACGGGTGTGTGAGGGCATCACTTCCTAATAAGGAAGGCCCCCCCATCAGACATACCCAACCTGAGATACAGCACCACAGGAACAGTTACCCCTTATTACTGACATAGTTGATCTTGGGAGCAAGGGTTTTGGACCTCTTTTTAGCTCCCTGCCCACCCTCTTATTGATATTTATCTCTACTCTACTCTGCACCACTCTACTCTATGCCAGTTCACTCTACCCCACTCTACTATGCACCATTGCACTCTTCCCCACTGCACTTTACACCACTCCACTCTGCAAAAGTGCACTCTACACCAATGCACTCTATGCCACTACTCTGTACCACTCCACTCTCTACCCTGTACCCTACCCTGCACCACTCTATTCTATGCCACTTCACTCTACTCTGAAACAATCTACTCTACGCCACTACACGCTATGCCACTGCACTTTACGCCACTCTGCTCCACTCTACACCACTGCAATCAACTCTGCGCCACTCTAATCGACGACACTCTACTCTATGCCACTGCACTCTGCGCCAGCACTCTATGCCACTGCACTCTACCCTGCCCCACTATACTCCATTTCACTCTACTCTAAAACAATCTACTCTACGCCATTGCACTATATGCCACTCTGCACCACTCCACTTTAAGCCACTGCACTCTATGCAGTGCCACTCCACTTTATGCCACTGCACTCTACACTGCGCCACTCTACGCCACTCTACTCTGCAGCACTGCATTCTCTGCCACTGAACTCTGTGCCACTCTACTCTGCGCCACTCTACTCCGCACCACTTTAACCTATGCCACTGCACTCTACTCTACACTGCACCACTCTATTCCACTCTTCTGCACTCTAATCTACTGTGCACCACTGCACTCTGACACTGCAATCTACGCCACTTCACTCTACACCTCTCTACTCTGCACCACTCCACTCTATGCCGTGCACTCTACCCACTCTACTATGCACCACTGCACTCTTCCCCACTGCATGTTACACCACTTCACGCCACTCCACTCTGAAACAGTGCACTCTACGCCAATGCACTCTATGCCACTACACTCTACCCTGTACCACTCTCTGAAACAATCTACTGTGGACCACTGTACTCTATGCCACTGCACTTTATGCCACTCTACTCCACTCTATGCCCCTCCACTCTACGCCACTGCAATCAACGCTGCTCCACTCTACTCAACGTCACTCTACGCCACTGTGCTCTACACCAGTATTCTATGCTATTGCACTCTACCCTGCACCACTATACTCTACCCTGCACCACTCTACTCTGAAAAATCTACTCTATGCCACTGCACTCTACACTATGGCACTCTACTCTAAACCACTGTACCTATGCCAACTACTTTGCACCACTTCACTTTACGCCACTATACTCTACAACATTCTACTTTATGCCACTGCACTCTACATCATTGCACACTACGTCATTCTACACTATTGTGTCTACGTCACTGCACTCTACGCCACTCTATTCTACTCTGCACCTCTGTACTCTACGTCACTGCTCTCTGCCCCACTCTACTCTGCACCACTCTACGACACTGCACTCTGACACTCTACTCTGCATGACTGCACTCTACACTACTGCACTCTATGCCACTGCACCCCTCTACTCTATGCCAATGCATTCTACACTGCACCACTCCACTCGATGCCACTTCACTCTACGTCACTCTACTCTGCAACACTGCGCTCTCCGCCACTGAGCTCTCCACCACTCTACTCTGCATCGCTCCAATCTACCCCACTGTACTCTACACCACTCCACTCTAAGTCACTCTAATCTACTCTGCACCACTGCACTCTACGACACTCTACTCTATACCACTGAATTCTAAGCCACTTCACTCTTTTCTGAGGCAATCTACTCTATGCCACTGCAGTCTACTCCACTTTATTCCACTGTGCGCCAATCCACTCTAACGCACTCCACACTATGCCACTCAATTTTATACTGCTGCACTCTATGCCATTGCACTCTACACCAATGCTCTCTACACCACTTTACTCAAAACCAATACTCTTTACGCCACTGAACTCTATGCCAATCTACTCTGCACTGCTGCACTGTACACCACTATACTCTACAACACTGTACTCTACCCCATTGCATTCGGTCACTTTACTCTGCACCACTTTACGCCACTGCACTCTACACCACTGCATTCTGCAACACTCTACTCTGCAGCACTGCACTCTCTGCTACTGAACTCTATGCCACTCGACTCTGTGCAACTTTACTCTACTCTGCACCACTCTACACCACTCAAAAGCACTCTAAGCCAATGTACTCCATGCCACTCTAATCTACTATTCACCACTGCACTCTACACCATTCCAGTCTAGACCACTCCACTCTGCACCACTGCACTCTATGCCAATGCACTCTACGCCACTACTCTATCCCACTCTACCCTGCACCACTCCACTAAACACCACTTCACTCTACTCTGAAACAATGTACTCTATGCCACTGCACTCTACACCAGTCTACTCTGTGCCACTTTACTCAAAACCAATGCACCGTACACCACTGCACCTACACCAACTACTTTGCACCACTGCACTTTACGCCACTCCACTCTACGTCACTCTATTCTACTTTGCACCACTGTACTCTATGTCACTGTGAAAAGAATCAACACGAGACGATGAAAGATTCAAGGTGAGTTTAATGCATGTGAGCAGGAGCGAGACTAACAGCCAACTGCCTCCGCTGTCAGTGTTGTAGAGCCTGGGCTCTAGAACCCTTCACCAACCTTCTGTATCACCTTTAGATAAGGACATAACACATCTCTTTCCTTAAACTATAACAAATGGCAATATTGATAAATTTACAATAAAGCAAAATAATTAAAAACTCTATCCGTTATAACATCTATAAAAATAAGACGCATTTTCAAAACTAACCTCAAAGCAATACATAAGATACAAAATATAGCATAAGATGTAAAAATTAAACTATCATATAAGTAAGCATAGCACACCATAAATCAATACATAAATTACATCAGAAATTCATCATACCTCCTCAGAGCTTTGATTTCACCACGATTTCTATGGACTCTGGACTTGTTTTTATCACACACCCCTGTCTTGGATTCATCATTCAGTTTACTCTGGTCTTTCTGTTCCTTCCTCAATGGAAACCTCACTACCTTTTTCCAACTCCATCGATTTCCATCACTCAGCAGAAGTGTGTATTTATTCACCTTCCTCACCTGGAGAGGTTCAGAATATTTAGATTCTCCTTTTCTAACCATGCACCCATTCTGCAAATGGACCCAATC
This sequence comes from Calotriton arnoldi, assembly GCA_963921515.1. NCBI lineage: Eukaryota > Metazoa > Chordata > Amphibia > Caudata > Salamandridae > Calotriton > Calotriton arnoldi. Next base: position 2,288,186 of record CAWUFW010002033.1, on the reverse strand, counting down.
ACCAATCGCATAATCGCCTCCCTTTCTGGTTTCACTTTCCAACGCAACCTTGCCCCGATCCACTCCTTTGGATATCAATGCCCTGGCCTTGCATCCTCTCATCACTTCGAAAGGAGATTTCCCCGTCACGCAATGAGGCATGGTACGATAATACCACAACAACTTCCTCATTGCCACGCTCCAATCTTTCCCTCCAGCCAACACCAGCTGTAAACCCTCCATGAATGTCCTGTTCCATCTCTCTAAAAGACCATTGCTTTGAGGATAGTACACAGATGATCGAATGTGTTCCATCCCTGGGCTTTGAAGGTTCACTTCAGTGAACTAAAATGCTTTCCTACATGTTTGATGGAGGCAAAACTGAGAGTTGTGCCAAGTGGTTTGGTTGAACCCTTCCCTCTTAACTGTACAATGGCCCAGGAGTTCTTATAGTTGTTGTTGTTACCAGTTCCAGGAAAACCCATATTGAGACATGGGGGGGAATCCAGCTCTGGTGATATTAAAAGATCTAGCGTGAAGATCTTGGAGTAATGTTCTACCAAGGGCAGTTTTATGGAGTACGGCTGTGTGCAGAATAAGGGTGTCGGATTGGAACAATTAATTCATCAATGCATCCTCACAGTTAATATATTGGAGTTAAAATCTACAACGAATTGGTAAAATAAAATACTCAATTTACACAATAAACCACTGCCAGAATTTTTTTTGACATTGGGCATAGAATTGTACTTAATGAAGTTATTGTGCAGTAACTTTAACTGAACTGTACATTCAAGACTGCTTCTATTATTAAGGCTTCCACATATACATTTAAGTGATTTTTATTCATAAATGTAGACTAACACAATGTTTACATGTCTGTAGTCATTTTTTAAAAATGGAAATCTACAGCATTAGGTCTTTTGAATAAATATTAGGCATGTATACCAGGCCAATATCGGAGCTCATTGACAGCATAGGGAATTGACACCCACCGCCCCCAACAGTCAGCACCCCTTGAAGGGGTCATTCAGTGAAAACAAAAAAACGTGTCCTCTTACCCAATCTTTCACCATCAACAATCACCAACAATTTGGGTTCTGGAATCTCTCTTTAGTGGAAGGTGTCTGATTGGATTGTAAAACCTATTGTGTCATTCACTTAATGTCCCCTTTACCACTGGGCAAGATCAGGGAATGTATCAGTTATATCATAAATCACGTACATCTGAAGTACTACCGATTTGTAAAGCTACCATACTTTTTTTTTTTTTTAACACAAACTTTATTAAGTTTATTCAGATGTACATACAATGTCCCACATCCATCTTGGATCCACATCGTGTCAATACGTTGCATCGACAAATGCCCTGCTAGTACATACCTGAGCACATAGTCAGTACAGTACCTACACGTGCATAACTGTTAACATCAACACGTTCCAGTGTGTACCTTTCTTTTATGTTGGCATTAAATAGACCATTTAGCATTTTTAGCCCACGTTTTGCATTGCTAAATAAACCTATAACGACTACCCCAGGATACCTCCCCCCACCCGCAGTCATCCAACTGGGAACACCATAGTAAGCTAGAGTACAGACAGATTAATTCTATAACATTTTACAAAGAGACCTGCACTTAACTGGGACGTGCGACACCATACCCTGGGATACAACAGGTCCAAATACATCCTGTAGAGGTCACCCACCTCCTGCGTACCGTGCTGCAGCCATATTGGACATCAGTCTATCGTTGCCGGTGTAGGTACCTCCCAGCTCTTAAACGCCTCACATAACACATCCCACACCATCGCTATTGGTATTTTTCTCAGACCCCTCTGCTCCTCCCTGCGTATTGCCGCACTTTCGGCGAGACTCCACTTAATCACCTCGTCTCCCTAAGTCTCTAGGTTTGGGGGTCTAACAGCCTTCCACCGACTAGTAATATGTCTCTTTGCTAGTATTAACGCTAGATTAGCAAATCGTGCTTGTACCTTATATCCCTTAGGCTGATGGTATAACCGTAGCAGACTGCTCTTTGCCGTGTGCCAAGTATTTTCCCCTACAGTATCAGTAAGCACGTGTGCAATCTGTGTCCAATAGTATGTTAGCGCCGGACATGTCCACAGCATATGTAGAAACCCGGCATCCTCCTCAACGCACCTCGGGCATTTTGAGGGGGTAGCAGGAAACATCTTGTGGAGTCTATGTGGAGTGAGGTATGCTCTCTGTGCAATCAAATATTGAATAAATTTAAACCGCGCATTGCGGGACACTATCTTCGGATACTCCAGTAGTTTTTGCCCATTCTTTGTCCGTCAGGCCCCCTGTCACATCTAGCTCCCATTGGGTCCGCAGCGCCTCCAGTGGGGATCTTACTGTCCCTCGTATGCCTACATAAAGCCATTTCGTTCGATGCCTGCCATTTCCCATCAAATGAAGCATATGTACCAGTTCGTTCGTTGGCGGTTCTTGCCCAGTTGGGGCCCATAACCATTTCACACAATGAGAGAGTCCCGCATATAAGCGGAATAAAGTATCCGACAGGCCATTGGCATTTGTGAAGTCAGTGTGCGACATTAATGTGCCCTCCTGAAACATTGTCCCAACTGTAGCTATCCCACCCTCCTCCCATTCTGTTATCTGTCTCCGCGTGACCACTCCCGACGGGATAGGCAATCCCACTATAGGGATATTTTGTGCATAGGGTAGGCATGGGCATGTGTATTTCTTGGCAGAATTCCAGTATTTTAATGCTATTTGCAATAGAGGGGAATCCGAGGCATCAAGTGGGCATGCATCATGTAATTTCGCATGTAGTTTACCTTGTGCTAACAACCTGGGCATATATCCAATTTCCTGCAGGTTACGACCCACAAGCCAGTATGAGAGCCATTGCAACTGGCTTGCCATACAGTAGGCTCTAAAATCGGGTGCTCCCACCCCTCCAGCAGTAGTCGGTAGTTGCAATTTCCTAAGTGCCACTCTCCTTCTACCCGTGCCACACACTAAGTCTATCAATAGGGTGTCTAGGACCCGGAATATGGTCGCCGGGAGAAATATCGGGGATTGTTGTGAAATAATACAGCACTCTAGGCAACATTACCATCTTCGCGATGGCCAGCCGCCCCGTGGCCGACAGTGGCAGAGTAGTACAGAACGCTATTTGGGAGCGCAGCGCAGTTATTGCTCTCTGCATGTTGCCGTGCAGTGTATCTGGTTGCGTTCTATATATATGCACACCCAAATACTTAAACGTGACTGGATTCACTTGTACCTCATTCCCGCCAAACCCAACCACATTTGGGGTCTCCTGGTGATTAAAGAAGAAGGCTACTGACTTGTCAAAATTTATATGGAGACCGGACACCTTTCCAAAGTTTTCAAAAAGCGCTGCTGCTACAGGAATCCCGTTGTACAAATCCCGGGTATATAAAACGATATCATCAGCATACAGCGACGCGGCATGCAACACCGGACCTATTGGTATACCTCAACTTCGGGCTGACATGCGTAGTTTATGTGCAAGCGGTTCGACTGCTAGTATAAAAAGCATGGGGGACAGGGGGCATCCCTGTCTCGTGCCCCTATGAACCCCGTACTCCTCAGAAATATGATCTCCGGTCCTAACACGCGCCGTTGGGGTGGCATATAATAACCTAACCCAGTTGATGTATTCCACAGGTATCTCATATAAGGCCAGGGCCTCAAGCATGTATTCCCAGCTCAGCGTGTCGAACGCCTGCCGCATATCTAGGGACAGGCAGCCCGCCCCAGGGAAACATTCCAGGGGGTCCACATTATTTGATATAGTCGTCGCACGTTCTGTGCAGTGCTCCTACATGGCACAAACCCGCATTGGTCCACATGTACCAACCTGGTGAGATAGGGCATTAAGCGCGTCGCTAAGATCTTACTCAAGATTTTATACTCCGTATTTAGGAGCGACAATGGGCGGTATGCTGCAATATCAGATTGATCGCGCCCAGGTTTGGGCAGTGACACCACCAGTGCCTGCTTGGTCATCTGGGGAAGAACCCCTCCCTCAGCGGAGGCCTTATACAGTGCGCTCAAGTGGGGCGCCAGCTCCTTGGCATAGGTGGAGTAAAATTCTGCAGGTGGGCCATCGAGCCCTGGGGTCTTCTTGCGCGGCAGGGCTCGGATCGCAGCCAGAATTTCCTTCGTAGTAATAAGTGACTTCAGGCCCTCCTGGGCAGCGGTGGCCAGCTTCGGCAGCTGCACTCTCTGGAGAAACCCCCCAATCTCCAGCATACAGGAGCGCCTAGGGGCACTGTACAAACAGGTATAGTACTGTCGGAATGCCCCATTAATCGCGGCTTGGGTAAAAGCCATAGCCCCCGATGGGGAGCAAATTGTGTTATTGGGGTCCCTTGGGGTTGATCCCTAATAATGCGCGCTAGCAAAGTACCCGCTTTATCAGCCTCTACATGTGTTCTCTGGACATACGCCTTATAGTCAATTACCCTTAACCTCTCCAGCAAGTCAGCATTTTCTATCCGCCTCTCCTGCAGTTCACCCGCCCGCTCCAGAAATTCCGTGGCTTCCCTCTCCAGGGGGTCCAGTTGTCCCTCAACTTCTGTCAGTTTGCGCGTTATTTCCTGTCTCGCTCCTACCACTGCTCCAATGGAGGCGCCTCGTACCACCACCTTGAACGCCTCCCATTCTATTAATGGCGAGGAGGCAGAGCCCACATTTCGAGCAAAGTAATCTGCAATTGTATCTGCCATATGAGCCCTGAAAACCCCGTCTTCGAGCATTTGGGGATTGAATCTCCACGTTGGCACCGGTGTCGGAACATAACCCCACTCAAGAACCATTTCCAACGGACTGTGGTCCGAGAGCGTTTTACCTAAATACAACATTTGCACCACTTTTGGGAGAAGGGAGGGGGAGCAGAAGACATGATCTATTCTAGTGTGTACTGCATGTACATGGGAGTAGAAGGAGTATTCCCGTGTCGATGCGTGCTTGACTCGCCACGCGTCCTTTATGCCCCACCCATCCGTCCAGACCTCTAATGTCCTGGCCTGACAAGTTGCCAATGCCCCATGGAGAGGTGGGTGCGATCGGTCCAGTCGCACGTCCAGAACTGCATTATAGTCCCCCCCAAGTATCCAAGGGTAATGCACCCAGTCAGCCAATGCTTTGTTCAGTCGTTGGAGAAACCCCTCCTGCTCCGAATTTGGTGCATAAATACTCCCAATCACAATCATCTGTCCATCCAACTCACCCCTCAACAGAACGTATCGTCCCTCAACATCCACCCTCTGCTCTAGCAATTTGTATGGGACCCCCGCCCTTATCCATATTGCTGCGCCACGCGCAAAAGCAGAGTAAGTGGTATTATAAAGTTGAGCTCTCCACTTTTTCCGCAATTTATTCGCTTCGCTGTCAATCAAATGCGTCTCTTGCAGGAGAACGATTTGTGCTTTCCGCCTACTGAGCTGAGCATGGATGCGGTATCGCTTATGCAGCGAGCCCATACCTCGCACATTCCAAGTTAAGAACTTATACTTATCCCTTGCTGCCATTGTACTTGTGTGTATGATGCAATGTCCTGGTCCATGTCCAGCGCCTGGCCCCTAGTTCAGTCTGTCGTGCATACATGCGTGTTCCCTTGTAACTGCTACATTGAAATCCCAAACTTCCCCAATTCGAAGGTCCAACCCCAAAACTGTGCTCGACCAAACAGCTGCTACAAACAACAGCAGCTAGAACTCGTTTGCTGCTTTTGCAAGGGGGGGAGATGATACGCCAGCCGCGGACCATAGTGCCCCGTGCAAACATCAACGCGCCACTCCAATTGTGCGCTACAGTTTAGTCACACTTCAGTATTAATCAAACTTAAACTTTGACTTGCCCTTCCCCTTATAACAAAAGGGAAAAAAAAAAAAAAAACAATGCAAGCTAGAAAAGAAAAGACTATGAACAATTTAGCAAAAGACAATAGTAGGGGGGAGAAATGAGACTGCTTCCCGGGCCTGGGACACACCCCCCAACAATGTACGATATACATAATGGATCATCCAGAATGATACAGTTACCAGCCGTTTCCCGCACACGAGCCACTTCTCCGTCCCTGCATGCCACATGGCATCGCCGATCAGTAAGCGGCGGAGTGCACCACGACCAGTCCCAGTAGCTTGCCTGTCTGCATACGTTGCGCCTGGGCAACATGGTCAATCCCCCAGTTCTCTGGACGTTTGTGGTGTCAGGGATGGGAACAATGGTTGGCTGGCCTCCGAATCCGTCGCCGGCGCTCCATCCGAAGACGAATCCTGCCCGCTGGCCGCTCCCTGCGCCCTCCATGTGGCTGCTGCCTTCAGTGCCGCTCTCTTGCTCTCCAGCTGCTGCTCACGGGTGGGCTCCCTTTCATCTTGTGCCTTCTGTTTAGACATGTTGCGCAACCCTGTCGCTTGCGGCGCTGACTCTGCCTTCGAGGTTGTCGATGTTCATCCAATATTGCCAAGTTTGGAAAGTTCGACTCGATCCAGAGCCAAGCCGTCTCAGCGTCTTCAAAGTGACTGGCGTTATCATGTAGAACTTTCAATTTGGCCGGAAATATTAAAGCATATCGTAGGTTTAGTTGTTGCAGGTGCTGCTTGACTCCGTAGAAAGCCTCTTTGTCGCTGCACTTGTACCGTATAGTCAGGAAACAGTGAGACTTTCGAGTTCTCATACAGGAGTGGTTCTCTTTCCCTCGCCTTGCGGAGCAGTGTGTCTCTGTCTCTGTAATTCAGAATCTTCGCCACTATAGGCCGAGGTGGTAGACCGGGGGCACTTGGTCCTGTTGGCACCCTATGAGCCCTCTCCACACTAAACACTGCGGTAAGTCCTCCTGGTGCGACCTCCGTGCGCAGCCAATTTTCTACAAACTGAGTGGGGTCCCAGCCTTCACTTTTTTCAGACATACTAATGATGCGGAGGTTGCTCCTCCGGGCCCGTCCCTCAGCATCATCCACTTTGTCCTGGAGCTCCCTCATTTGGCGCTGAAGCTGGGAGACCGTTTCCGTCTGCGCCTTGCCCCATGGCGTGATATCCGATAGGGCAATTGCATGTGTCTGCACCCGCTCTGCCAGCTTCTTATGGTCCGCACGAAGCAGACTCACGTCCGCCATCAAACTTCCCAGCTGTTGCTCCATCACGGCCCTAGATTCGCGGATTTCCTTTAGAATAATATCCAGTTTGTCTTGGGGTTGCTCCTCTTGCAGTATAGTTTCTGGGATCACGTCCTGCGTGTACTGGGAGTCGCGCTGCGAGGGAGGCCCCATTTTGGAAGACTGGCCCGTGTCCGCCGGCTTGCCCTTCGTCCTCCCCATACTGGGAAGCGCTCCGTCCCTAGGCCGTAGCCCGAACGTCGTTATTTTAGTGTCCACCCGGGCCTCTAGTGCTCTAGACCAGTAAACAAGACTACTGTGCTTTCAGATCGTGCCTCACACAAAACACCAACCTGTGTCGTGGGACTGCCACTCCAACGCCAGGGTTACCGCTGTTCAAGCATATGTCCAATAATACTGCGTGGACTGCCCCCCCCCCCCGCCGCTGTCCATACCCTTTGATCTGGGTGTAAGGAGGGAGTGGTGTCCGGCCAGATCCGTCCCAAGCTGCACCGCAAGCACTTCCAAAGTGATCCAGCCTGTAGCACTTACTGCAGACAAATCAGGGGGGGGACTCACCGCCTCCTCGCTCCACAATCGGTTGCCCTTCAAACCAACAGGCCTGTACCCTTTCCACTCAGGCCACTCACTACACAGTGCTCAGAAAGTGCAGGAGCCACGAGATGCCTCCAGCTCAGGCTCAGTCTCCAACCTGCCGCTCCGCCTCCCCGGAGCCCCAGCCGACCGCCGGAGCACCCGCGGCGTACAGTGCAGACGAGCTTGCGATCAGTGGCAGGCCGCCACGAAAGGCCGGTGGGGCCGCGCCTCCTCCCCTGCGTCCGCTCGCTAGCCAGGACTCCGTCAGTAACATGGCCCCTCGGGCCCACGCGGTCGCCCACCGTCACAGGAAGGGGGAGTCCTCCGGTCCCTCTGCCGCCACGAGTCTCCACTGGCTTCTTCACCCGCTCCAACGAGCCGCATCGTTTCTCCGGTGCCCCAGCAGACTGCCAGAGCACCCGTGTCGCACCTCTCCGAGGTGCGTAGACTCATCAGCAGGGGGGGGGGCCGCACCACCCAGGCCAGCGCTCAACCCCGCGTCCAAACGGGAGCCGCTGTAGGGAAACACAGCGCTCCTCCCCACAGCGAGGCGGGCCCAAAGCAACCAGGCCACAAGCCACGGTCTCACGCTGGCAGTCAGCCGTCCGGGCCGCCCCCGCACTCCTCCTCACTCCGGCAGCAGACGGCTCCAGTCACCCATGACCCTGCGTAGCGCCCAGGCGACTCTGTAGGGCTTCCGCTGAGTCTACAGCATCGGAGCTCCAGGATTTTGGAGGATCTCTCGGGGTTTTCAGTCCCGGCCCGGGAGCTCTCCGCTCAGGCGTCCGCCATCGTTTGCGGCTGGCCACGCCCCCTAAAGCTACCATACTTTAAGTGTTCATACTTGGTCTAAGAAATAACTGCCAGAAAAGTTCAAATGCATTTATGTATCATTCCAGATAGAACAGGAGAATGGTTTTGCAGAAGCCAACTAGAGACGTGTAAAAAGATGAGCTATGAGGAATCTTGCCTTTGTGAGGAATAGGAGACTACCAAGAAGGGGGAGAGGATGTTGCCTTACCACTAGAGCGGTCGACCTCGAAGCTGGGGAACCGGGTTCTAGTCTCTGCAACAACGCTCAACATCCTGTGATTCTGGGCAAATCACTTAATCTCCCTGTGCCTAACAAAAATGAATGTGTCCTTCTGTAACGCAACTGGTGCTCATGTAAAGCGCTCTGATACCTGATATCTTCTGGTCTAGTTCGCGCTATATAAAACTCTAAAAATAATAATAATAATCCCTTGTTCCTGGAGAAAATCTTTCATGCGCTATGAAACAAATTGGACACCATTATCTAATACCATGATCTCTGGCACCCCTTCTCTCATGAACAACACCTTCAGAAAGTCAATTACCATCTCCGAAGGGACCTCTCCAGTACATTTCACTTCAGGCCATCTTGAAAAATAATCAATTACCACAATGGCATATTTGGGGCAACTTCCCATAACATGCAATCATTTTTTCCATGGACTATCTGATTTATCACCCTCTACTAGAGGATAACTCACGGTTTTCTATGACTTGTCACTCCAAGCAACCGACACACACTCTCTAATGTTCCTTTCTACCTCTCGATCCAATCCAGCCACCAATATTCCTCTCTTACATTTCTCTTGGTGGCATTCATTCCTATGTGCCCTTTATGCGCTTGTTCTCTTAGTGTCGATGGCACTACCAGCAAATATCCATGCATCAAAACTCCGCTCACCACCGACAACTCCTGACTCACCTGTCAGAAACACACTGCAGGTATTGAAGCACTTCCTTTATTCAGCCACCCTTCACAGAGATACTTTTCAATTTTATGAAACACACTGACCTCCTTGAAGGCCACCAACCATTCCTCAAGAGATATTCTGCCTTTAGTTATTACACTCACACAAGCACCATCCAATCATCTTCCTCATTCACAGAACTCGCCACTACTCCAGAGGGCAACCGGGACAAGCAATCAGCTAACACATTTTTCTTTCCAGGAACATATTCTATGCGAAAGTTATACTCTGACAGACCCATAGTCCACCGTGCTATTCTGGGAGATGCTCTCCTTCCACCACTTGCTGAGAACAGCTCCACAAGCGGACAGTGGTCAGTCTTTACTGTAAAATTTGTTCCCCACACGTACGTTCTAAAATGGTTTACTCCCCACCACACAGCTTTTGTTTCTCTCTATATGGTGGAGTAATTTTTCTTTGCATCTTTCAATGGTCTTAAAGCATATGCAATTGTGACATTTACACCGTTCCTCCGCTGTAGTAGTACCACATCGAATCCCACTAGACTGGCATCAGTGTTTACCATAATGGGATTGTTGGTGTCAAAATGTTTAAGTGCTGGCGCTATTGCTATATTTATCTTCACATCTTTAAATAATTCAGTCTCACAATTCTCACACCCAACTTCTCATTCTTAACCATGAACTCCAGCTGAAACCTTACAAAATGCGCCCGCCAGGTTGCTATGCAAGGTCCCCAAACATCAATCTGTTTCAAAATGTATCTCTAAACTTCAGTGGCTCCCTGTGAGGCAGAGGGTCATGTTTAAAGCACTGTGTATGGTATTCAAGGCTCTGTACTGGCTTGGCCCTGACTTTCTGAGGAAGAGTTTGACTTGGTATGCACCAAGTAGGTCTCTGTGTTCTTTATCTGTCAAATTGCTGACAGTTCCCCGATTTAGATACCCCAACTGGGGAGGTAGAAGCTTTTATGCTGGGAGCTTCTAAAGCGTGGAATGCCCTTCCTTTACATATTAAATCCCTTCTTAATCTTCTGCCATTTAGAAAGCCGCTAAAAACCTAGCTCTTTTTCGCTTGTTAACTGTTTTTTGTCTTACTCTGCTTTCTCTACTCAGCTAGCACCATGACGCCTTTTTGGGCAAGCAAGCGCTTTACAAAAATTCCTAACATAACATGAGTTTGGTTTTGTCTGCAAACATGGGCACACATCAGGAATAATACCTGGCAAGCCCCAAAAATTATCTTAACTGATCTTTACACGTTGGAGAAGGGGCTTCCTCTAGAGCAGTGACCAACTTCAATTTGGGAGCTATTCTTTCCCCACTGATCCAGTGCCCTAAATACTCTACACCTTTTACCTTAAACTTGCATTTCTCTTTCTTGATTGTTAATCCACTCTCTTGCAAAATTTTCAACACACTCTTCAATGTTTTATCATGTTCTATCTCATTTCCCCCAAATACCAGGATGTCATCCTGGAAATACGTCACATTTGGTGTATATTTTAACAAATGGTGCATAGCTATTTGGAAGACAGCAGCCACCAAGGCTAAGCTAAAAGGTATATGTTTATACCTATATGCTCCTTCAGGCCTGACAAAAGAAGTTAGAGGCCTAGATTCAGGAGGCAGCACAATTTGGTGATAGACCGCGGAAAGATCCAAAATGGAAAACACTTTCACTCCCTTAATGGTTAAACATTTCTCCTATGTTGGGGAAAGGAGGCCTGTCCACCCAGACTGCCACATTCAAATCCCTTAAGTATACACACAGCCTGATGTCACCATTGCACTTCTTAGCAATCACCACCGGAGCAAGCCACTCCAATGATTCGATTTCTTCGATTGTCCCACTCTTGCATAACCTTTGCAGTTATTGACGCAAAGGTTCCCTCGTCACCAGTGGTACTACCAGAGGTTTGTGGGCTTTTGGAGTTACACCATCCCTTAACACAATCTTATGCATGAACCCTTGAGAGTTCCCAAATGATACTTAAAAACTTCACGGTACTCAGCGAAGTACGGCAACCCCGTGTTTACCACGCACCCTTCTGATTGTGTTCTCAACACCTGATAAGTATGATTCAGATCTAAACGAATTTCCAAATCACTTTGTTGAGGCCAACCCAACAGACACAAATCCCCTTTGGCAAAATATACTTTAGATGTCACGGCAATCTGTTGAAACTCTAGTTGTGCTTCAATGAAAGCCACTAATTCAATGGGCTTGTTACCATTAGCCACCAGTCTCACATCCGGACTCTTGAGTACATGATCTGAAAATTTACTTAACTATTCCTCTCCAATAAGAGTATACATGGCTCCAGATTCTGCCATCATTCTCACATCAACACCATCTATTCTGATAGTGCAAAATGGATCGCCTTCACCAACCTTACCGATCTGTTGAATATCTAAAATTACATGGTGGCATTCCTCATCATTCTCGGCTCCCTCTATTACACTCACTGAGTGTAGGAGAGTAGGATCTGCCTCTTATGTTGCCCCCACTTTTTTTCTGATGTTTACACTGGTTTCTGGCTATAGTCTGGCTGGGACCCTGCTAATCAGGGCCCCAGCCTCTCTGTTCTCTCTAAACGACTTGGAGCGCACTCTAGGTGCACTAGTGATTGGATGCTGTGGTACCTTATGAGTCCCTAGTATATGGTACCTTAGGTACCAAGGGCATAGGTACTTCACAGGCCTACCAGGGGCTGAAGCATGTATTATGCCACCCCTGGGAAGCAGATTAAATCTGACACCACAGGTCTGCTACTGCAGCCTGGGTAAGGTGGTGCATGCACCCCTTCCTGTGATATAGGCTACCTATATCACTACATAGATACACACATATAAACCTATAAGTCACTCCTATGGCAGGCCTTATCAATCCTGAAGGCAGCGTGCTTGGTTCCTATGTGAGAGGGTGCCCCTGCATGAGCAGAGCCCCTCTGCAGCATTCGGAGACCCTTCTCTGAGGCTGTTTGTAGTGCAGCCTGACCATATACTCTTAAGCGCATTATAACCTCGCGTTAAATGCTAACTTTGGGATGGCTGCACGAAAATATGTCGTGTTTGGTGTCAAACACTTTGGAATCATACCCCCACACCAGTAACTGGTGTGGGAGTATGATCCCACCCTTCTAGAGGGATAGACATGTACCTACTGTGGAAACGAGGTAGAAGCCTGAAGAGCCCTGGCATCACAAGATGGATGCCACCAGTCACAGACACTGGGCTGCCCTCCTGCTGATGACCGAAACTCACAGTGGAGGAGGCCCAACAATAGGTATCCTGTCACAGGGAGGTGTGACCACCTCCCAGACAGGGTTTAGTGTATTGGGGTTGGGTGGGTGCACTCTTAGAGTGCTTTGAAGTCCTGCACTGGGGGAGCAGAAGGCTCCTCTGTGCATATGCCAGTTCAAACCAGCTCAGGGGCTACCTGCCCCTGCTCTGGCGCGAAACTGGACAAAGGGAAGTGGGTGTAGCCACCCACTCCCCTGACCCTCCCATAGGTGGGGTCATAGAGCTAGTCCCTCCCTTCTTTTTAGTATAAGATGGGGAACCTGTGCATGGCACACTAGATCTCCCTGGACGACGCTCTTAAGAAGAATCCTGGACCTTCTACGTTCCACTACCTCTGGAAGACTGAAGAATCTCCCTTGGAGTCAAGGAGTGACTCCCCTGCTTGGCAGGCACCAAAAACTACAACGACGGTCGCAAACTACGCCGCTCCTGCCGGAGCCCGAAGTTCCTGCAGCCCAGGAAGAGGATTTCCTGACTTCTCCAAGGCCATCGTGAGTCCCCAGCGAAGCTGAGGCAAGTGGACCCCACTAGTGACGAGGAACCGCAGTCCCTGGGTACCGTGCACTATTTTCGAGTGCAACCCCTTCACGACGTTCTACGAACTTGTGCTTTGGACCACGTGTGGTCCCAGCCTCTAGCAGAGATTCCTCCCAGGATAAAAGGCCTACCCCGTCCCGAGTGACCGTGGGACCCTGTTGAGTGAATCCTCCCGAGGCGTCTTTGCGATCCCTTGCCAACCGGCTTGTGGGTCCCCTGAAGACTTTTCTACAAAACCAAAGGGCTCCCCTGGTTGCTCCAGGCCTGCCCTGACCTACCCTCGCTGGGTAAGTCCCCCAGACCTTGCTGGTCTGCACCATTGACTTTTCCGTCCTTTCCACAAGACTTGCTGTTACCAAGGCTTGTTGGCTCCAATCGGGTCGCCAACACCGCAGTCAGCTGCAGACTTCGTGGGACACGCTGAATCCAGTTCCTGGCCGTCCTCGACGCCTCCTGGACCTCGTGGTCGAAGAGTCAAGACATCAGTGAACGACCTGAATCCTGTCGACGACGGTGGGCATTCATCTTCCTTGCCCCGGGTCACTGCCAAGTGACTTTGAACACTGTCCCCTCTGCTTTCAGGTCTTCCTCCTTCCGAATCCAGGCTTGGATTCCTCCGGACACTTCTTCTGTCGTCGCAAGCAGCAAGTCTTCACTGGCTCCCATTGAAAACGACGCCGCGACCCGACACCAAAGGACACCTATGCACCCGGCTCCCTGGGTGAGTTAACTTCAGCACTACGGTGCTCCTGTGGGTGTTGGCCCTAGAACTACTTACCCTGTAAGTGACTTGCTTGTAGCTACCCTAGAAGTGCCCTAAAACTCCTATTTTCCCCGTGCGATTATCGCACTGGCTCGTACAGGGTTCGCGTCTGTGTTAGACACATTGCGTCCAACTCCCTTGTAACTCTACCAGTAACCGCGTCCTTCGACTCGTACTGACCGATCGGTGTGTTCGCCTCGAACACGCCAGGGACCTGTAACATTGATAACTCAATCGCGTTCTCTCGCATAGACTCGTACAGGACTCGCACCAGTGTCTGAACACCGCGTCCGTCCCCTGTGGGTCTCCTACAACTACCTGGGGTGGTTCTTTGGGGTCCCTCGATTCTATATGCTCTAGACCCCGGTCTAGCCAAGATAAGATTGTGATATCTGATTGTGCTAACTTATTTTGATAACATTGACTTGTACATATGTTCTTGCCTTCTAATCTCATAAAGAGATTAGTAGAGAGTTGTTTAATAATAAATACATATATATTTTATATATATATACCTGTGTGGTGTCTTTTCATTTGGTGATTCACGAGATTGTGTGGTAAAACAAGCTGCTTTACATTCCTCCGAGACTTAGCCTGAAGGCTGCTCTCCACAGCTACCACTAGGATAGCTTTCTTTAAAGGTTGTCTTAAACCTATCTACCATAAGAGTCGAATTGTACTGGTGCAAGGTGCCCACTTTAACTAGTGGACAGCATATACCAGGCCAACTTCTCACACTGAGATCTATTTTTCTCACAACCCCCATTCTTCCTTTACACATTCTCGCCAAATGTCCTTTGTTTTTGCACCTTCTACATACTTGTCCAATTGCAGGACATGATTCATCTGTTGCCACATGACCTCTGTAACCACACTTATAGCATGTCAAATTTCTGTGATCCCCCATTCTTTTGACACTACTGTCCTCTACTTTTCTTGGTTTGCATGTTTTTCTTTGGACTGCTTCAACCTTTTCGTCTGACTTCAACTCCTTCAGCCCTTCATCTGTAATTTCTGACCTTTTCATCAAATCAATAGCCATTGGAGAGTTACTCCTTCCGTGTTCAACAGTTTCTCTTTCACTTTCCTGTTATTTACTTTTAAAAGCAGCTGGTCCCTTAACATTTCACCTTGGAAACCTTCGTAGTTACATGTCGCAGCAAGTAATCTCAAACTGGCAGCATAGCTTTCTACCGATTCACCAGGAAGTTGACTTATTTACATAAATGTAAACCTCTCTACCACTTCATTTTTCTTCTTTCCAAAATTTACATCCAATTTCCTAGCTGCAACTTCATATTCATCGTTTTCTTCACTTTCTTAGTCTTCCTTTTCATCTACATCAGACGATAAAGCAGGTAGAGGTTTCCCTCTTCCCCCAAACAGTGTTTTAACATGACTAACTTGCTGGCTGCCATAAAAATGTTGCACCAATGGCTTGAGCATAGGCTTCAAAACCCTCCTTCCAGTGTTCCCAGGGTATTGTAGGCTTTCCAGGACTTTGCAAAAAATATGTTGGTGCTACTAAACCTTCCATAACTAAGACCAACATGACTGCTAACTATATTTCCTTCAAGAGCTCTAATTCAATGAAATGTTGGTAGCAAAAGCAAACTGTCCCGTGTCATTTCCTAAATGTCTACAACGGTAATGCAAAACAAACAGATTTGTTTTTCCTTATGTTTTAGTACCAAATAATGCATTTTATATATAACATGTAGTGTTGCACTCTAGCGTGCGTGTCACTGAAATAGTGGTTAAAGTAATGTAACATGCAATATTTTTCCAGTATGCGTGTCACTGAGTAACTAGATGCCGAAATACAACCCTCGCTGAATGTTCTGTTGGTTGCACGATGTAAACCGGCTTTTTCTTTAAGGGCAGGCAACAACAAAAAATCAACCTCAACGAGCAGTGATCAGTCCTGGCAGCCGAGACACACCCCTCACAACATTTGCTAATGCTGGCGTAATAATGCTGCCTTGATGGACAGCACTCTCCTCATGACACAATGAAAATTCATTGCAGCTGAGACGCGCTCTTAGCAACAGTTGCTAATGTCATAATGCTGCTGCCTTGACGGGCAGTGATTGATCCCCCTGTGTGATGTTGCTAAGCAACCTTCAAATGACGTCCAGTGAGCTTCCCTCATGACCCCGTGTTGTGCAGCTAGGCCACTTCCTCACTACTTTACGTTGCACAATACCGGCATTTGGAAACCACAAATTTTCCCCAAAATTTGACCAAAAATCTTACTGACCAGCATTCCACACAGTGATACTAAGCGGCAACTTCCCCAAAGCTGTCAGTGTTCATCAATCGCTCGGATCTCGAGTTCCAAATGAAGACCTTGCAGAGCATGACTGTTGAGGAACACCACTGGGGAATATATGCCAGTCTTCAGGTGACCTTCCTCCCAGTCGGAGGGCCATCCTGCATCACCAATGAAAAGAATCAATGCCGAGACGATGAAAGATTCAAAGTGAGTTTAATACATCTGCTCGGGAGGGAGGCTAACAGCCAAGTGCCTCCGCTGTCAGTGTTCTAGAGCATGGGCACAGCCACGCTCTAGAACTCTTCACCAACCTTCTGTATCACCTTTAGATAAGGACATATGTGATGTCTTCTCGTAGAAATGATGAGACAGTATCAGGTAAGAGATACCTTGATTAACACCTTCACCAACGACGACATAAACTGCCACACAGTTCTCAGAATTCTCAACATGTCATCTCACTCTGAGGTCATAGCATTCTAAGGTAGAGAGAGAAGATGACCAGAGAAGCCAAACTGTCACACTTCTCCCTCCACATACAAATGATGAAATATTGAAAAACACAGGAAGATGAGATGACTACTAAAAGTTATACAAAAATAACGGAAAATGACCTAAGAGTAAATGCAGAAGGAAAGATCAAAGAAAGAGAGAGATTAGAGGTAAAAACAAAAGAAAGAGGAATTAGCTTAATTCATTCTACAAAATCTCTAAGAAAAGCAGGTCTTTTAATGACTCTGAAACTCTTCCTTTGTGTTACATGACCATCCTCGTGATTGTTTTCTAAACTTTTTTTATGCAAATCACTAGACACTTGGCCACTGCCATAAATGATACCAGAATTATCTTTAGGACCAGGACAACTACCAACCTGTTTTTGTTCCAGATACGTCCATCATGTGTCTTGACAGCATTTGTGAAACATTTCACCACTTGCAATCTCCTGGTGAATTTAGACCAATCAGCGCACCCGTTAGGAGCCTTTACTTTTACAAAGTCACCCACGCTAACAAACACATTCTTAGCCTTTTTAGACAAGTCAAACATGACCTTTCTCTTTTTCTGTGCAGTTAACTCTTTGTTTCTCCACTCACCAATAGAATTGTCAACACACCCTTTAGACCAATGCATCCAACTAGGATTTACTTTGGTTGAAGGTGCCCTCCCTTTGAACAATTCAAAAGGAGATTTTCCAGTGGTTGTGTGAGGTGACATACGATACCCAGACAGTCTTTTGGATAACTCAACCTTCCAATCCAAATTATTGCCCATTGAATACCTTCTTTTAGCGTCTTGATCACCCTCTCAATAGCACCATTTGTCTCAGGATGATATAAGGAAGAGGTTTTGTGCACAATGCCGCACTCATTCAAGTAATTGTCCATCTCACGGGAGCAAAACTGGACACCATTGTCTGATAACAAGTAGCGTGGAAAACTTTCACGTCTAAAAATATTATCCAAGAATCTTATCACCGAAGAGGAAGAAATATCATGGACACACGACACTTCTACCCATCTTGAGTACAAATCCATGAGAATTAAAACATAGGGAGTAGCATATTCTCCTCTTACTGGTCCGAATATGTCCATGGTAACTTTCCTAAGGATATTTGGGTAGAGATCTACAGACCATGGGTGTCTGAGTAGTTCTCAAACCTTTGTCACTAAGAACACACTCAGTACAGTCTCTGATCAAATGCTCCACATCATGATCTAGGCCAGGCCACCAGAAATCTCTGCGAAGTCTACCCTTAGTTTTTACAATGCCCATGTGGCCTTCATGAGCCAATTGTAATATCCTACTTCTCAAAATCTCAGGAGGAATTAATCTTGTGCCTCGCAATAAGTAAACCTTTGTCCACCGCAAGTTCATTGATGATTTTCTCCCAACCTCCCTCACATTCCTTAAGCTCAGATCTGTTTCTTTTACCTGAACTGACAAAATTCCTCACCTTACAGAAAACGTCATCCTTCTGCAGCTCAGTTAACCACTCATCTTCTTTTTTTTTTTTTTAACGGAGTTTTATATAGCGCGAACTTGACCCGAAGGTATCGGGTATCAGAGCGCTTTACACGAGCACCAGTTGCGTTACATGAGGACACATTCATTTTTGTTAGGCACGAGGAGATTAAGTGATTTGCCCAGAATCACAGGATGTTGCACGTCCTTGCTGAGACTCGAACCCAGTTCCCCAAATTTGAGTTTGACCGCCCTAGCCGTTAGGCCAACTCCTTCTGTCACCTCACAGACACTCACCTCATCTTCCTCACCCAGATCATCATCTACAACCAACGGAGGGGAAGACGTGTCAACCAACCTTGATAAACAGTCAGCAGAGAAATTACCTGCCCCTGGAACATATTGGACAGTGAACGAAAAATCTTGTAAGCCAACAATCCATCTTCGAATACGAGATGAAATCGAATCCAGACCCTTCTTATTGAACACTTCAACTAATGGTTTGTGATCAGTTTGGACAATGAACCTGACACCCCAAAGAAAATGTTTAAATCTCAACATAGACCAATACACGGCTAAGGACTCTCTCTCAATAACTGAGTAATTGCATTCAGCATCTCTGAGAGATCTTGAAATGCACGCAATTAAATTCTCCTTTCCATCTTTCATTTGAATAAGAAGAGCTCCCAAGCCTTTTCCACTGGCATCACACACAATCTTAGTCTCACACATTGCATCAAAAGACTGAAGAGAAGGAGCATTGTTAAGCTCCTGCTTGACATTTTCAAATTCCTGACGACATTCCTGTTCCCAGACAAAATGTTTTTTTTTTTTTTTTAAAGAATTCTCATATTAAACGTTTTACTAGCAAAATCTTTGCTAAAACGACTATAATATTCAACCATCCCCAGAAACGAAGAAAGTTCCTCTTTAGTCTTAGGCTTTTGTAGAGCTTGAATTGTATCAACCAGATCTTTCTTAGGTTTAATTCCTGTTGAAGTAACGTTGAAACCTAAATACGAGACTTCACTAACACCAAACTTACACTTTTCAGCCTTCAGTGTCAGACCAGCCATCTGAAGCTTAGTTAACACCTCACAAACACGCTGATCATGCTCCTCATTGTTTCTTCCAAAACGATTATATCGTCTTGATAACACTTAACACCAGATTGATCTTTTAGGATGTTTGACATAATTCTTTGAAAAACTGCAGCAGCAAAAATCAAACCAAAAGGCATTCTATTGAAACGAAAATTGCCAAAAGGAGTAGTGAAAGCAGTCAAATCCTGTGAGCACCCATCCAATTCAACCTGATGATAGGCTGACATTAAGTCTAGTGTGCTAAAAACTTTTGCACCTGAGAAAGTAGAAATCATTTCCTCAATTTTGGGTAGGGGAAATTTGTCAACCACTACTTCACCATTCAATGCCCTAAGGTCCACACAAAGACGAATGTCGCCATTTCCCTTGCGTGCAACGACAATAGGGGCCAACCATTCAGTTGCCTCAACCTCTTCAATGACCCCACTGTCTGTTAACATCGCTATCCACCGCCGTCTGTAGATGTAAGGGAATCCTTCTCACTTTGGATACAACAGGAATTGCATCACATTTTAACTTGATCCGATGTTTGTAGCCGAGCAACTTCCCAAGCTTGTTCTGAAACAGTTTACTAAATTTTTGCACAAATTTATTACTAACATAATCAATTTCATCTATTTGAACTTGTGGTGATTTGTTCGGGTGTAAACTGACACCCAAATCTTTCTGATGACTCCAACCCAAAAGATCATCACAATGACAAGAAACATAAACCTTTCCACACGGGCTTTTCCCACTCACATCAATGCATGCCTCAAAATAGCCATGCATATCCATTTTAGAACCCCCATAACCTCCCCGTTGTATGTCCATCTTGGAAAGAACCTTGTTGTTACAAAACATTTAAAAAAACGTTTGTTCAGAAATAATGGTGATACAAGAACATGAGTCAAATTTCATCATAATATCCTTACCATCAATGCTCACAACTTCAGACGGAAACAGTTTATTAGACTCCTCAACCTGCAAAACTATTTCTTGACAAGCCTCTTTGCCTCTACTCCTATTTTGTTTCCTAAACTTGTTTCTACAGCATTTGCTAAAATGTCCTTTTACACCACAAGAATTGCACACCTGAGACAAAGCAGGGCAAAATTTGTCATTGGCTTTATGACCATCAAACCCACACCTGAAACAACTCACTTTGAAATTCTGCTCGAACTTCCTAACACTCTTAATCTCAGAATTTTGTTTTACCTCAGGAACACTCCGAGTCTTGACTGCATTTATCTCAGTAGTATCTTCTTTCTCTGAGGAATTTAAATTTTTCCCCGATTTTAACTCACCCACACACTTCATCATGTGTTCCACCTGTTTCGCAACAATGACAACTTCCTCCAAGGGGGGTTCGTCTTTCCATCCACAATTCTTCTCTAATTTTGTCACTATTGCAATGCAACACAAATTGGTCCCTAATTCTTTCCTCAACCGCACCCCCAAAATTGCATTTCGAAGCCAATTTCCTCAACACAGTCACAAACTCCTATACAGATTCATTCTGCCCCTGTCCCCTCAAACCAAAATGATATCTTTCCAGAATGGTACTAACACGGGGCAAAAAATGACGATCCAATTTGGCAATAGAAATTTCATATTCATTCAAATCACGCGCTTCAGCATGTGGAAGCTCCGGTAAATTTTCAAGAACATCCTGTCCTTCCGCACCCAAACAATGCAACAATAAAGCATGCTTGCGCTCTGCACTAAGATTAGTGCCACACACACACGTGCATAGTTCCCAAAAACCTTTTTCCATTTTGACCAAACAATTAAAGGTTCCCCTGGAGAGGGTAAGAAAAACGGTGGAGAAGTAACATTCTGCATTATTCTTAGCTACAATTATGCAAATTGTACAATACTAAGTAAAACACAAATTTACACTGTTAAGAATAAATAATGTAATCCAGAAGATACTTCAGGGCCACTCTAAAAAACAGAAACAAATATAAATCTTAAGCTTATAAACATAATAAAAAAATGATCAAACTTCACAGAGTCATAGTTCTATTATGAATCCTGTTGAAGGGAGAAGAAAACTTATGTCTCTTTGTTCCTGTTGACCATACTTAAAAAATAAATAAATAAATAATGATGTCTCTCAGAAACAAAAAGGTGCTTCCACTCACTGAACGAACAAATGCTGCCTCAAATTTTTGTCTTACTAAAGCAAGACACAGTTACAGACGTCGGCAGAAGAAAAGGACTCCTCCAGAATATTGATACTGAAACGAATCTGCCAGGAAATTAAACTGCTTCGTTTACACGCCTCCTGAAGACACAAAACTAATTGTACTGCGCAGACGAGCTTCTGTCAAGACTGACAGCAAGATGCAGGAAATTAAATACAGCTGGCAAGTAATCTTCACGAAACTGCGGAATGCTGAATCTGCCTCGTTTACATGACCCAGTAAGCCACCTTTCAAATTACACTGCGCAACCCGCTTTCCGTCAGGGCCGACAGCAGGACACAGGAGACCGGAAACTTGGACACTGCTCTCTGCACCACTCTATGACCCTGCACTCTACATATCTGCCCTCATGACCCTGCACTCTACAACCCCGCACTGTGACACTCTACTCTGCATGACTGCACTGTATGCCACTGCACTCTTCTCTGCACCACTCAACTCTGCACCACTCTACTGCATTCTACACCACTGTACTCTACCCTGCTGCACTCTACCCTGCACTACTACACTCTATGCCACTTCACTCTACGCAGCTCTACTCTGTGCCATTCTGCTCCACTCTGCGCCACTCTACTCTAGACTGCACCACTCCACTCTATTCCATTGCACTCTACGTCACTGCAATCTACTCTGCACCACTCTACGCCACTGCACTCTAAGCCAATGCACTCAACACCATTTTACTAAAAACCAATGCACTGCGGCTGTCCGCGGCCCCCGCAGGGGGCCACCTCAGCAGGGCGGCCCTTTAGTGCCATTTTGGCACCACCCACCCGCTCTAGTCTTGGAAGGGTTCTGCGGAGCCCTCCAGCTTGGTCGCCTCTGTGACGTCCTTCCGGTGAGACAGGTGGGGGGAGGGCATATATGCCTCCCCTGCCCCTCCTGGCGGTCTCTGTTCACCAGCCACGCCGTCGAGGAGGTCGTTCGTGTTGGGTCTCGTCGTCGTGTTCCAAGGTTAGTCGGCGCCACCTCCTTAGAGGCCGGCGGCTCAGGGGCGGTGTCCTTCATCCGCCAGGCAGCCCGAAGGGTAAAACCCACCCCCAACCTCCACTCTGGTACGGGCCTGGCGGGGCCGTCGGTGCGTTGGGGCTCGTCCTGCCCGGTGCCCGTGGCGTGTCAAATTATGCCTTCAGGGTTGGCCTTGGGCATAAAGGGTGCTATTGTAGGAGTGTACTGCCTCCAGCTTTCGATGCAGCCGGAGTGCGCCGAGGCTGGAAACGGCCGGGTCCTCAGGCGGCGCGGTCGTTTAGGTTCTCGCGCCGGCCAGTTATCTGCGACTCGACCGGAGCAGTGCCTTACGGTATTTCATGCTTTCCCCGACACTGAGGATAGCTTATCACGGGAACCCCCCTCGCCACCCGGCCCATCGGCGCCAGCGCAGGTGCCCACCTAACGCAGATCTCGTGGATCCGCCGGCCGAGGTGTGACAGGGGTCGCTTGTTTAGAGGGGGTGGGCTCGCAGACCAATTGTGCCCCGGGCTGCTCTGCCAGTACTCGAGCATGCCTGGGGGATCGATGTTAGCATCAGCGAGGCCGTGGCTTAACTGCCGAGGCCGGACACGCTGTCTAATTGCGCCGGCCCTGCTGCATTATGATCCTCGGGTGAGGCTGGTACGCTCCTTCCGTTGCGGGCGGTGATTGCGTTTCCCATTATAATAGGGAGCGCTGGTCTGGCGGCGGTCATACGGTCATTTGGCATTGGGAAGCGGCAAGCTCGCGGCCGGGCAGGGCCTTTGTGGTGATCAAGGGGCGATCACCTCTGGGCATCGTCAGGGTCTCGTTTCCGTCTTCACAGTCTGCTGCCAACTTTGCGAGCTGTTTGGATGTGTTCATTGCTTGTAATCTTGCCTTTATGGGCCACTTATGTAACTTCCTTGGGGTCCTTAATATAGCATGAATAATATAGTAGCCCGAGACAATCTTCATTAGGCACAAGTAACTCCCATTTTACAAATGGTTGAGATCCCATTAAACACGGGCGTGCTATCACTGTACCGTAATTTGAAGATGTGATTCACCACCCTGTTCGATATGCGTGGTATTTGGTTACACTCTGGAATTTATCACGGTGGCCTTACTTGTAAATGTCCTTCTGTAACGAAGCTGGTGCTCATGCAAAGCGCTACGATACCCGATGTCCCGGGTCTAGTTCGCACTATATAAAGTTGCGGGGTTTGAGGTGAGTGTGCACCCTCCCCCACATCCACTAGCCGCGTTTGGGCACCATGACCGTTATCGGCTCCCTGGGAGCCAGGCCAAGCGGGAGTTGGCGACGGGAAGCATGTGTGGATGGGGCGGAGGATCGGGTGGTAGGGGTTTTGGTCCACGGCGAACATCCTCGGCTGGCGCACGGAGTGCGCGGCCCTGGTTCTTGTTGTATGCTTTGTATGCTGCGCAGATGTTAGTTGAAGCGATTGGAGCGCTCGGCCGTCCGAGTGCGGGCCCCCCTTAACCTATTTGTTGCGAGGGCCAGCCCAGCCTGGTGCCATGGTCAGGTTGCACCCGGTGCTCCGCGTAGATGTTGATATGCGGTGGCGCGGAGTGTGGTGTGTGCTGGTCGGTCCGAGACGGGGATGCTTTAGGGTGCCTGTACAGCAGTGCGGCAAGAGTGTGGGTCGCCCGGCCGTCCGGCAATGAAGGGATTGAATGAGGGGCAACGTGATGACGACCACCATGCACCCAGCAGACATGGGGATCTGTCTCCGGGCCGCTTCCGGGTTGGATGGGTCCCGGAGGGTGGGATCGTCGAGACTGGAGAGCCTGTCTACTGTGCCAGCTATTCATAAGCAGGTTTAAGGTTTTAATCTTTCCTTCTGATCAACATGGGCTTAGGATTCGTACCAAGCGGAGCCGGTGCTTTGTCTTTGCAAGCCAAGTTGTGCATCGTGCTATCAGGCGTCCTTTAGATGCAAGTGAATGTTGCGAGGCTGACAGATCAAGCGACTGCGCGCAGGTGCGTGGGGAAGCTTCATATTTGGACCACTCCTTCCTTGTCCTGGTGGTACCAAATAGCCTTTGGGACTTTGAGTTAGTAAGGTGCTAAGGCCACTCGGTGGCACTGTGGCTACTTTGTTGAACGGGGATAGAACGTTTCGGTATGTTCTTTTATTTCATTTTGGAACTAATTTTAGGTCTTGTCTTTCATATAACCAATTTCAGACCTCCGCGTGCGGCGGGGACATGAAAAAGCAGATCCTCAAAAAAAAAAAAATAATAATAATAAAATAAAATAAACTGTTGCCAGTGCCGTAAGGGCATTCACGCAGTTACAGTGAATGGGACAATTAAACTGCCCCTAGGAGAATGCTGTTTCAGTCCCTTAGAGGGGACAACATTTACGAGGTAACATGGACAAGTTTTCAAAGCTGGGGGCCAGAACACTAGGTTTATGAGGGCCAACTTGTGCTGTTGGGCGACTTTTGCAGACAGAGGCCAAGGCATACTGAGCTATAATTGTGGCGTATTTCACCTTATGCAAATAGAAGCACTGATTAGCCAATAGATGGGCTTGTTGTAGGTAGTGCTCCTTTTGTAGGAAATATAGGGATGCAATGACTGTGCTGAATATGTAATGTAACTGGCGCCCATGTATAGCGTTTCAATACCTCTGCATTCAGATAGACGTTACATTTGTATAAGTAATATGTAATTCTATGCGCGTTAGATTAACGCTATGAATGGCGGATCGGTCAGGCTTTTCAGGGAGCGGAATACCTAGTAAATGCGCAGTGTGACGGTCTGTATGCCATAGTCATTGCCTGAGCAAGCTGGGTAGCCCGGCAGATTAGTTTTAACTCTTAAACAATCCCTGAAGCTTGCTCAGGGCTCCCTCAGCTCTGTTGGTGTCTTTTATATTGGCCAGGTCCTTCTGGAACACTTCACCGCTGTGTCCGGGACCAGGTAGAAGGTGTACTCATCGCTTATGGACCCATGCCAAGCAAAGATTTAAAGCTTAAGTGTTGAGGGTGATATAATGTTCCCTGGCCTTTCTGAAGGGCTCCATAGGGTAGGATGACCCAGCTGCAAGGAGCAGCTAGGGTAGTTTACGTGTGCATCATCGACCATGAAGCCAAGTATGCATCGCGGGGTTGTGCTCACACTAAACTGGGCCAAGATCACACAAAGCATAGGATGAGAGTGCGGTGTCAGTCATATATGGCGATTTATGAGAATATGCCAGAGGTAGCGACTATGACATCACAGACTTGATTTCATTTTGCGTTGCGGGCGTCTGCCTTGGCAGTAACCGGACAGGGTGCCCTGGGTGGGGCAAAACAATATATCAGTTTGGGGTTGATTATTGGTGCGTTAAACCAATTTGTACGGCCAGGGTGCCACAAAGTGGGAAGGCCACTTGGGGGCAGTGTTTCTCACTTTGGCTGCACATGTATGAATAATGTCTTCATTCACTAATACCAATAATGGGCATCGCTCCATCCTTCTCAGCAAGGTAGACCAAAGCGGTTTGATATGTCCTTTGACTTTGATGAGCGATTCATTCAATGCTTTTCTTTCAAAGAACTATTCTCGCCAAATTTTAATTCAGTAGTTTGGATGGCGCCTATGTTGGCACATTAAATTTACACTGCCTCTGGGATAAGCCAAAGTCTCTGCCTAACCACCTAAGGGGTGGGCAGGTGTCAGCCTAAGCGTGTGCTCCCTTCTCCCGACTAGAGAGGTGGGTTCGGCCAGGCGTAGGTGCATACCCCAGCCAACCAGAAACTCCATTTACAACATTGGTAGAGAATGCCTAGGAGTGGTTTGCAGTCCATTCGCAACCGCCCCACAGGGCGAATGTTTTAGGCCACAAGGTTTGTGGAGGGCTCTTGTGTGGGAGCCTGGTGAAGAGCTACGGTCAGGCTAGGATGTCTCGTGCTGACCTAGTGAGTTATGTAATCCCTGTGATGTCATGATGAGGTTTGGTGGCACAAGATAATAGGGGCAGATGGTACTAAGTCTCTCTTGTATGGACGATACGAAGGCTAATTAAAAAATTGTGTGGAGCCTGGTGAAGAGCTAAGGTCAGGCTAGGATGTCTCGTGCTTTCACCGCACTGTTGAGTCCCAGTCACGAGCGGATTCTAGCAGGGTCAGCTGGCGGTGGGTGAGGAAGGCCAAGGCATCAGTAGCACTGAGCGGCTTACAGTCTGAGGCGGTATCCTATTAGTGACTAGGGTGAGGCAGTGGATAGTGTTGCAAGCATGCGCTCAGAGATGGGTCCTTCGATACCATTATTAACCTTAAGCTCGTCAGTGTACAAGCCAAGGAATGGCGGCATGCCCCCCGGGTGCTGGGGATGGTTTGTTGGTGGGCAGCTTGTCATGTTTGCCGCAAGCTTGCACTTGCTGCAGTTTCCGCAGAGTTGGGGGCAGGTTAGCATCCCCACCTGGTTCCCGCAGGGTTGATGTGTCTTCGGTCAGTATGATCAAGTGGAGCCATTATCGATTGGCGTAGCTGGACATAGGAATGCCAGGCTGGAATCCAAGGGATTATAGAGCAAGTGTTCCGTGTTCTGAGCCTAGTATATGCAGGCGTGAGTGAGAATGGGAGCCGCCAGTCCAATCTTGCATCACTCTAAATTCAGGAGAATAGGCATTTGTTTAAGTGTGAAATAGGCCCCACACAGAGCTCAGAGGGACCATTCACCTAGGCTAACCGGGACTGTGCAAACTAGTATGAGCTGGGTCGTACGCTGGGACCAAAAACCCCCCTTCACCAAGCTGCTGGGCATTATGCCGCCAGGGTCATTGAAGGACAGGCAAGGGCATTAATGGGCCATATTAAGCAACAGGGTCAGCTGCGGGGTGGACTGTCAGTTGTCACTCCACGAAAGGGTGCGGTGGTGCTAATAGTGGGCACAATACATTACCCTTTCAAACCAGATGTGACACCATTAGGAGGTTCACTAGGGTTTAGCAATCAAGAAGGTTGGTGCAAACTGGCCAACTGGGCGCAGTAAGTGCATCCTAGAACCAAGGGTAGGCTCCATGTTGCTCCGTTAAGCTTCTAATGCCCCGCCTGGAGAGCGGGACCAGCCAGGCGGGTTGGGGACGCTGGAAGCCAACATAGGGTGCTGCTGTCCCAACAATTGGGGAAACAAGGTATGGGGGGGTGCCTAGTTGCTCCCGGCACAGCACATTAAGGTGGGCACAAACCGGGATGTTACCCATTTAATGTCGCGGCTGCACACGGGGTTAGCAGTTAAGCAAAGGGAAGTCCCTCAGCAGGAGCTGAACAGGTGTAATTCTGTAAGACAGGAGGGATTCATGGCAAGTACATGAGGGCACCCTTGCCTATTATCACTTATTCCGGGTTCATCAGACAGTTCATCCTGTCAGGTGTCTTTTCAGGGACACAACAGGGCATTAATGGAGCTGCATGAGGTAGCGGGGTAACGTGCTGTGAGGCAGTGTGGTCTCAGCAGACTCTCAAAAGGTGGCTGCGGCAATCCTTGAACCTGGGAACCTTAGATTCTAACATTATCATGGGTGATACACACATGACCCCCTGGTCATGTGGGGTTGGTATGCCCAACCCTGCAATTTAAGGTGCCTGGAAAGTAAGCTGAATGCGGTCTTGAAGTTGTGGAGGGCAATCATTCCAGGGAGAACCAATTAAACGAGGTCCATAGCTGGATTGAGCTCCAAGGGTCACGGGATCTAGCTTTAGTTAAGCAAGCCAAAGGGTACAGTGCAAATACCTGGGCAACTGCATCAGAGTAGGGGCACCTTGCTCTACGGGCAGGTTTTGGGTTGCTTCAAGTTAGCACAATATTCTCCGCCCTGACAGCCCCAGCAGATAGGCTGGTTGTGGAAGCGGTCATCTAGCAAGGGTGACGCTGTCCCACAACTTTGTGGAAAATGGTGTTATAGCACTTTAAATACGGGAGGATTGAAACTAAAGGTTGCAGGAGGGGGGAGCCTACATTAGCCCCAAGGGTAACGTCAGGCACCATATTGCAGACAGTGCGCACTGTATTAATGCAGACATGTTAACTAAGCTGTTATGCCTAGGGGGGTTTCACCACAGAGGGAACTGAGCAGGCGAAATTCCCATAAGGAATAAGGGATGCATGGCAAGGGCAGGAGGGCACCCTCGATCATTGGCACATACTTCCAGTTATGACCATGCCCATGCGTCATGATTTAGAAAGCAGAGGGACAGTGCAAACGTTAAGCACAATTCTCCTCGCCCGAAGAGCCAAAGTAGGCAGGCGGGGTTGGGAGCGGTTACCTAACCAGTGGGCTGCCGTCCCATAGATGGGGACACAGGTGTTCAGGCACACACGGTGCTAGAAGGACGGCAGCTAGGTGAGTTCAGCAAATAGATGGGGCAATGTGAGCCAGGGTGTCTGAATTCGGCCCGCCCAGAGTGGGCACGGGGCTGGGTCATGTGAGGCAGTGGAACTTTCCCGCAGGAGGGGGATTAGTTCTTGGCACAGGTTCACAGGCCAGAAGGGCCTCTGGTTTCATCAGATACTAGCTGATCCAGGCTAACGTCAAGGGCTATTGTGATACAGATGGGGTTCATCTATCACCAGTAGGGAGGGATCCCTTCCCTTAGATTTGCAGGAGGCCTGGAAATGAGCTGTTTTGGTGAAAAATGAGCTGTTTTGGTGAGATCAGCAACTACATGGGTCAATGTAACTCTGGTGGTCCGAGATGATCCCCCGCAGAGGTGGGACAGAGCTAAGTCAGAGGAGGCCGTTGAACATCCCTGTAAGAGTGATCAGTTCATGGCGTAAGTTCGCAGAGCAGAGACGAGCTGTTCCAGGCTAATGTTAAGGCTACTTTGCTAAAGATGGGGTCCATTGTCACCATGGCCATCCAGGCGTACGCCTAGGTTAGGTTGACAAACTTGGGTGCAATTGCCACAGGTGGGCGTGGATACTTTCCACTGGACATGCACGAGGCCCTAGAAAGCAGGTTGCAGGTCGGAAATGAGCTGTTTTGGTGGGGGCTCTCGCGGCGACGGGAGCCGCCTCCAGAGCTGTGGCGGAGTTACAGGGCGATCTGGAAGCAGACTGGTACAGTAAGGGTACCTCTGCGGCAGACCGGTACAGTAAGGGTACCTCTGCGCGGCACAGTAGGGGTGCCAGAGCCAAAGACCAGGAGCCTCAGGGCAGGTTCCTGGAAAACCGCGACGGCGCCCCGTTAGTCCTTCGGGCGGTTGGGGGCCTGACCAACCGGGGGTTTGCCCTGCTACGCTCCGCCCTGAAAAGGGCGTGAGTAGAACAGACCAACGTGTCACGTGATCCGAAAGAGGATCATCAAAGGTAGCACTGACGGGGTGCCCCACAGTGCTGGCTCACCAGGCGGGCGGGGGCAGCATAGGTTGGCACAGCTGCCCCGCCCTTGGATCGCCCGTAAGATAACCCACATATTG
Organism: Calotriton arnoldi; assembly: GCA_963921515.1. Classification (NCBI taxonomy): domain Eukaryota; kingdom Metazoa; phylum Chordata; class Amphibia; order Caudata; family Salamandridae; genus Calotriton; species Calotriton arnoldi. The sequence continues at coordinate 2,258,235 of CAWUFW010002033.1, read as the reverse complement.
CATACTCCTGCATGGAATAAACCTGCAGCAATATTTTCCCACTACAAAGTTGTCTTGTGTATTTATTCATTCTTGCATGCTCAGACGGGGGGTGGGAGTAGTTGCCGATAATGGCACTATGCGGCTGTCCGCGGCTCCCGCAGGGGGCCACCTCAGCAGGGCGGCCCTTTAGTGCCATTTTGGCACCACCCACCCGCTCTAGTCTTGGAAGGGTTCTGCGGAGCCCTCCAGCTAGGTCGCCTCTGTGATGTCCTTCCGGTGAGACAGGTGGGGGGAGGGCATATATGCCTCCCCTGCCCCTCCTGGCGGTCTCTGTTCACCAGCCACGCCGTCTCCCACCCACCTCTTACCCGGCGCCCTGGCTGGTGGACAGGGTACTCTGAATGTTTTAATGTTTTCCTTTTGTGTTGCAGGCGGAGTTACAGGGCGATCTGGAAGCAGACTGGTACAGTAAGGGTACCTCTGCGGCAGACCGGTACAGTAAGGGTCCCTCTGCGCGGCACAGTAGGGGTGCCAGAGCCAAAGACCAGGAGCCTCAGGGCAGGTTCCTGGAAAACCGCGACGGCGCCCCGTTAGTCCTTCGGGCGGTTGGGGGCCTGACCAACCGGGGGTTTGCCCTGCTACGCTCCGCCCTGAAAAGGGCGTGAGTAGAACAGACCAACGTGTCACGTGATCCGGAAGAGGATCATCAAAGGTAGCACTGACGGAGTGCCCCACAGTGCTGGCTCACCAGGCGGGCGGGGGCAGCATAGGTTGGCACAGCTGCCCCGCCCTTGGATCGCCCGTAAGATAACCCACATATTGCATACTCCTGTATCGAATAAACCTGCAGCAATATTTTCCCACTACAAAGTTGTCTTGTGTATTTATTCATTCTTGCATGCTCAGACGGGGGGTGGGAGTAGTTGCCGATAATGGCACTATCTACGCCACTGCATTCTACGCTATTCTACTCTGCACCATTGTACTTTATGCTACTTCACTCTAGGCCATTCTAATCCACTCCACTCTACTCTACTCCACTCCACTCTACTCCACTCTATGATGCTCTACTCCATTGAACTCTGCTCCACTGACACTCTACTCTATTCTACTCCACCTTACAGCACTCTACTCCACTCTATGCCATTCTACCACAGTACTCCACTCTACAACGCTCTATGCAACTCCCTCTATGCCCCTCCATGACACTTTACTCCACTCTATTCTATGACACACTACTTCACTCCATTCTTTGCCACTCCACTCTATGACAATCCACGCCGCTGTACGCCACTCTACTCTACAACACTCTACTCCACTCTATGCAACACCTTCTACGCCACTCCACTCTGTTCTACACCACTCCACGACACTCTATGCCACTCCACTTAACTGACACTGTGCTCCACTCTACGCTACTCAACTCTATGCCCTTCCACTTTACGACACTCTGCTCCCTCCACGACACTCCACAACTTAGTACACTACTCCATGACACCCCACTTCACTCCTTTCCACACCACTCAACTCTACTGTACGCCACTCCATAACACTCCACGACACACTCCTTTACCCTACTAACTTTTAGAGAAGCTGAACAACAGCCACTTGGGTATACAACATTGCTCAGGCCTGCCAAGTATCACGCATCAGGCGTGACGCTAACGCATTTCAGTGTGGTGTTCCTGCATCACCGCACTGAAATGCATTGTCACGCATTTTTGCCACTGACCGCACTCTGTCTGCTGACAGCGCTGAAACTGGTTTCCTACGCCAGGTACTAGCGCACGCTGGCACATCTGACACCTGTGCGTGCGCCCGGCAGACTTCACTTGCCAGCACTGGCTCAGTAACAGTTAAAAATCTCTCAGTGCCGTGCTACAATGTTACAATATGTCCTCTGCTGCCTGGAGACCCGGGCGGGGCCTGCCCTCAGCAGAGTCGTTGCGTTACAGGCTCTGTGGCGCCGTGGTGGGGGGATGTGACCTCACGTCAGTCAGAACCTGCTGCTGCTGAGCCTCATGGTTCCAGGACGGCATTTGGTGCGGGAGTAGTTGCGGCCACGAGACAGACCTTTCGAATTGCCGCTCGCATCCTCAAAGTAAGTAGTGAGTGCCTCTAAAGTAATCTCTCGCTGCTGAATTAGCTTGATACAACTTCCGCCGGTGCATCTCCAAGAGACACGTGTATTTATCAGGGGTGTTTATGTTGCTTCACACTCGTGAGCACACCTCTGAGGCACGACTACAGGGGGGCTGTGTTTACCTCCCCACCCGTCTGCTAAATATACAGCGGGCTCGTAATAGCTGCCTGCACGTCTTTGTGAAAAAGGCCTCATTAACCCCACGCCGCCTTCTGGCAGAAATCAGCTTATTTTTAGAGTCTGCCTTTGATTGACGGCAGAGTCCCCAGAGTGTGAAAGAGCGGGGGTGGGCGCGAATCCTGCCAGAATGTTCTGCACGTACTTGAGGGACGAGCGGTGACTAATGTAAATATACCCATAACAGCTCATATTAGCCAATCAGGTCACCCGATGGTTAACTTGACCTGGGATCTCTACTACCCTGACCTACTCACTGTTGGGCCGGAAGAGATATTTGTAAAGCTTCTCCCCTGCCTTGTAATCCCGCGACCGGACCACCCGACAGGTGGTCCGCCGGAGGAATTATTAATTGCCGCTACTGAAGAGGACACAGAACGGCGCCAGAGAGAGCCCTTTAAATCAGCTGGGCCTCTCCCTGCCTGCAGAAACTAATTCAAGTGTTGCAGCAAACTGTTGTATTGTTTTAGTTAGGGGGAGGGGGGTAGGTGCTGTGTGGACTCTCTGGCTCAGGCTGGCACGGATGGCAGCCGGGCTAACAGCACGCAATAATAGAAGTCATTAAGTGCCATTACCAGCCAGAATACAGCACTTCTCGCAGTGAAGACATGCTGCTTAGCTCCGGTGACGTCTCTGCTCAGGCACACTCTTCAACTGAGGCCTGCTGTTGCAACCCGTGCCCCCTTGGCCCCTGCCCAGCCAACCGAAGAGCTCAGCCACAAGACGAAACCAAGTCGAAGTGGTGAAGCGCTCAGACTGGTACATGCAGAAGCACTTGTTTACCGGCAGGTGAGTCTACAGGCTCTGTGTGTCCCGTTCAGTTGATCTCTGCAGCATTTCGTTATCAATACAAGGCAGCAATGCAAGTTAGTGCACACCATTCATTTCAGAATGAGCCTGCCCGGGAGTTTATTTCTTCACGCACAGGACGAATTGTATTCATGTTGTAAGTGCGATAAATTATGTCTGGCAATTTCCAGATCAGTGCAGCTGTAACCACAGAGGAACAGAAGTTTGTCCTTCTTGGCTCAGTAGTGCTAGTTACTTCTATATTATAGTGCTACGAGGAGCCAGTCTGCGAGTGTAAGCACATGAACATGCAAATTGTTTTAAAATTGTATTGCATATAGTATAAGATAGCCTGCCACAAAAACTGCAGACATTTAGAGTGCATTATAAAGCAAGTGTAACCTTTCATTTCATGGGGTTTGCTCCAGTTGCAAGATATTATTAGAACTTCTTGTGTAAAACTTTTGATATTTCTCTTTCCATGCACCTCATTACGTGGTTTTACTCGTGAGAAAGTGTTACTCTAAGTGTCACACATTTGGTAGTTAAATGTCATTCATAAGTCTACTAATACCATGGACATGCCACACATAAGCAAAAAACGTGGCTGCCTATTTTGCACTCACACAATCTGTCTCCAGTTAGTGCCCTCCAATTTCTTGTAGTTCGCAGCAGTTTTAAAATCTTCTTAGAGTTTCTCTTTGCTCAGTTGGATGTAATTTCTTATAGTTATATGTTTTACTTGTCTAAATTGCTTGATTTTGCTCGCTAGAAAGTGTCACTCATAGTCGTTGAAATGTCACTCATAATTACAGTGACATTATGAAAATGTCACACATAGCAATCTCAAACCTTGGCAGCTATGCTTACTGGCAATTTTGCATTCATTTATCACTACGGGCCCTCGTGTGAAGTTAGTGCCCTTCCATTTCTGGTGCTGTGCAGAAGTTTTAAGATCTCCTTAGAGTGTTTTGTTGCTCAAATTGGTGTAATTTCTGATATTTATGTTTCCCTCATCTTCATTGCTTGATTTTGCACACATGAAAGTGTCACTCGTAGTCACTGTATGTCACTCATAATTACACTGAAATTATGAAAATGTCACATAGCAATCTGAAACCTTGGCAGCTATGCACAGTTTAATAATTAGTGCTTGTGTCAGCGCCGCCGCGGAGAGTCTGATCTCTGATAAATTATTTCAGTCTCACACAATCAATTTAGTTTAAAATCTGCAGGCAGGGCTGCTCTGTCTCATCATCCTTCTGAGTGAGCCTGGTTTATCTGCAGATCTGATTTAATCACAGTAAATCTGCAGGCCCGGCCGCAGGGCTGCTCTGTCTCCTCATCCTTATCATGGGCGCCCTGACTAACTGGGTTTATCTTCACAGACTACGGGTCAGTGCGTGACAGTTTTACCAGCCAGGCTGGCTCTCGCTGCTCTCTCGGCACTGGGGCCCGGGCGGGGGGGGGAGGAGGAGTTTCTTGTTGCTCAAATGTCTGTAATTTCTCATATTTAGAAGTTTCCCTAGTCTTCATTGCATGATTTTTGCTCGAGAGAAAGTGTCACTCTTAGTCGTTGGAATGTCACTCATAATTTCACAGAAATTTTAAGAATGTCACACATGGCAATCTGAAACCTTGGCAGCTATGCATTGCTAAAACATATTGGTAAAGCCAATAGTTCTTGCGTAGGCGAGACCTATTTGCTTTGCCAATGCTTGTTAACAATGGCTTATGATCTGTGTGCAAAATTAAGGGAAACTCCTATAAATACATCCAAAAATCATTCATGCTAATAGACCCAATTCAGGCAGAAGATTCTCATTTTTTAAGCAAAAAAATTGCTTATTTTTTGCTGTCTCCTGCCTGAAATTATCTCTGCTTCAATAGAGGTCAACGGGGAAAATACATTCTCCTGATTCTTTTTTGAAAATCTCCCACTTTCCTTTCCTGTTGGCATATGTAGGTAAAATGCTCTTTCTCCAGCCAGTGAATAACTGTTTGTCCAGGGAACACTGCGAGTTAAAGCCTGTACTCGGGTTCAAGGCCTTTACCAACCAGTATAACCCTCGGCAGCGGGATACATTATAGAACCTGAGCACACTAGAAACCTTACATACAAACATTCTACATAACACGACCGATCCGACACAACAGACACGGGACCGATTCAAAAAGGCCACTAAACAATAGCATCACAAGTCTTTAGTTGGTTCCTTAGAGGTACCAAAAAACGGGATAAAATAATTACAAATTATTTTCTATTAAACTACCTCCAATTTGAAGTGGCATGGACATTTATTACTGAACATTACTTATATTTCGAAGGCCTAGTAGGCTGGTTTTCATGTCGATGTTCATGTATAATTTTACCTGTTCTAAGATGGCCGACATTCTTGTATTTACGTCGCAATGTCCCCGTTCCTTTCTCCGCTCCACGCCGAGCGCTCATTTCTCGTTGTAACGAGGGAGAACGTTCCTTTTTCAATATGGCCGCCAATGCTGACGAATGTTATAGAAACAGGAGACAGACGTATATTGTTGACAGTGGTGGGTGCGAAAGCGTCTACCTGGTCAAGTTCAATGAACTTTATTTATATTTTGAGGGAGCAGATCACCCCCAGGGAGAGGCTGAAGTTACCGCTAGCGAAGGATGGCCGCGCACAGAAGAAGCCTGCCTCAGAATGTGAGCAACTGGGAACTTTAATGGGCAATAAAGAATAGAATCACATTATGGTGGTCTCATTAGGGGGCTGCAAAATAGGTCTCGGATGAGGCGCAGACCCATTGGCTGATACTGTATAGTTGCGGTGTTTTGGGGGTGTCTCTGCACATAAGGCAGAGTGATCTGCGGCTTCTGGACACTGGGATGGGGTGGCGGGGGTAGACTAGGCGTGGGAGGATTTACATAAAAGGTAGCTAGAGGGTAGCAACCACCACCTCGGGAAGACCTCCGATTGTGTGAGTTACGGGGTTTGGGGGTCAGTTACAGAGAGGGTAGGACGGGCGTTGCCTCTCCATAGGGGATTTTGAAAAGGGGAAATCTACGTGTCACTTCTCAGCTGATACCATGTACTTTAGTTTTTTTTTTATCCAGACGTGTATATATATATATTTTTACAACTTCACTTTGCATACAAAATCTTCAAGTTTGACTTTTTCCATTTTAAGCATGGGCCTCAGAGCCCCAGCATGTATATGCAAGTTGGCTTTAAAACACAGCTGACTCGGTGTACCCTGGGCATTTGCAGAGTGGCCCGTGGAGACCCTAGCCTCGTCAAATTGCTCTAGAGGCCATGCTAAGATTGCTGCCTTTCAAAACCAGTATTTAAAATGGAAATAAAGAAGTGCTGGCACTCCTAATATCGGAGTACCGGGCTGTTTGCTACGGAAACGGTCCAATACGCTCCCATTGGAAGCATTTACACCCTGCTGAGAAGTGCAGGTAACCCTACCCCCGCCACTTTTTTTTTAATTTAAAGAAGTACCGATACTCACTACCTGACAGCACCTATCTATTTAAAACAGCCTCAAAACATATGTTTAAAGACATGCGCATCTGTATATAATGTTAGTATAACGGATATGACATTGTATGCATTCCCCCATTTCACGTAAAGCTGCACCTCGAAAAAACATTGCTGTAACTCAGTCTATCTGCAATCTGAAAGGGTTGGTTCGCATCGTTGCTCACTGTAAAGTGTTTCTATGCCCTCCAGGTTAGATCTGCCCCAGAAAAAATAGGAAAGAAATAAGTGTTGGCAAAGCCAGCAGGTCTTTCCTTTGCCAATGTATTTTGCCGGTGCTGTATAATTAAATAAATTCAGTATTTGTAAATCTAATCACCCATAAGGGTCTCAAGGCGCTGGGGGCCGTTGGGGAGATTAAGTTAGCTATTGTCCAGAGTCACATGATGTTGAGCTGCCGCCGTAACCGGGGGTCGAACGGCGAGCCCCGCCGGAGTCCGCCACTCTAGCCACTGCGTCACACCTCAGTATCAACCCCCGCAAAAAGGCACAATAGTGCAGCCAATGTTGGTGGAGACATCATTCTTTAGACACGGGCATGTGTGATGAAGCACGCGCCTATAAAATGACATGGGCACTAGTTACTTATATATTTTTTTACCAATCTAAGAGGGCGGGCACCACTTGGATTGGTCAATTAAAAAAAGATGTATGTATGCGAAAGTGCTTTTGTGGAGGGTCGGCAACCATTTGCTGTCTGGCTGTGAAAAAAAGTATTTATAAAAGAAGGGTGGAGGTATGGGGGAATAGGGGAGTGGGTTGAAGATGAGCAACAGAGGAGTTGGCAAGGACACCAGGGAAAGAGCAACTCGAGTAGGGATAGAAGTATGCAGGAGAGACAGCAACACAGTGGGCAGGGGAGAAAAGCATCTAGATGAAAGAGCAGTGCGAGGAGAGAAAAGCACATGGTAAAGACAGAGCAACATGGAGCGCTGGGTTGGGGAGAGAAACATGAGGGAGACTAGTGGAAAACAGATGCATTCTCATGGAGTGCTAAAGCAAAAGGGAAAAAAAAGTAGTTCCCTAAACGTAAGCAGTGGAAGGATACAAATAAAGAGGCTATGCTCCAGATAAGGGATTAACTCAAGATGGACCAAGCAAGCCATAGAATAAGAAGCAAGCAAATGAGGGCGACAATAAAGCCAACCGATGATAGGCAATGGGCGGGCTTTAAGCCCTATGTTAGTTTACAGTAGGTCTTTTGCATCCAGACAGCTTGCGCTGTTAACCTAAATAAAAGGGATTATGTATTAGGCTTGAAGGATTTGTGTATATTTAACGTAATTGAATGGCATGGAGTGAGTTGCAAAAATAAAAAAATGAATTGCATGGCAGACACAACGACAACATTTTGTTACCCTCTAAGTATGGACTTCCATCTCAAAAACCATAACGGGTGGAGACGAGAGCCCATGTGCTGAAGAAAAGAGGGAATTTAGACGTTTTAGAGGCCCTGAAGAAAAATAAGTAGGGACTACTGTCCTCTCTCTGTGCTCTGGAAATTTGGAGAGAAGGAAAACGAGCTGGCAACCTCTTCACATTGTATTGCTGTAGTGAGATTTTGCAGAGAACAGCAGTGGCTGGGCCCTCCACAGATACCTTTAGGACAGGCTTCTCCAACAAGTAGCTTGTGAGCTACTGGTAGCTCTCCATATACCTGTAAGAAGCTCTCCTCTGTGTGTTCCAGCCTACTAAATTGGAAGCTTCTGCTTGGTTTAATAGATGGATAGACCGATGGACAGATGCCAGAATTGTGTATATAAGACAAAAACGTGTATCTTTTCAGAACTCATAAGCTGATGTTTGGAGAAAAAATGGCTGAATTTCCAAAATATATTTAAAGCTGATTTTTGATAAATCATATGGGGAGACATATTACTAATATTATTACTTTCATGCCTGGGGAACTACAGCTATGACTGACATGTATTGCCTACATAGAGGCATTCCAAATTGACAAAGCCTTTTTTACATTGCTGCTGGCAACGATGTCTGATGCACTGAGGTGATCACAGCTAGTAATCTTGCATATGGTGGTTAGGTCTGTGTGTGAAATTCCGCTCTGCTTGCAGAGTTTTCCCTGCTCCGTGTAGTGCACTGAGTTCCTGAAAAACTCTGCCTTGCGTAGCGGAGCAGAGTTTTTTCCCTTGCTCGCGCTCGGGCGGGCGAGGAAAATCTTACTCCAGACCCCCGCCCGGCAAGATTTCTCAATGCGGGTGGTTGCAGATGGCCGCTACCGCTCGCATTGAGAAAACTTTGTTCACGTTGAGGAAGCTGCCGCTTAAGTAGAACATCTACTCGAGGGGCAGAAAGAAGCAGCGCCGTACATGGTGCTGTTTGTGCTGATTTCCCAGCGCGGGACAGACACCTAGCGCTAAAAATCAGCGCGACCTAACTCACTTCGCTGCTTGCGGCACTCCACGTAGCGTGGTGGAGTTTTTTGCAGAACTCCGCCCAGGCCTAATGGTGGCCACTAATGTAATCTTGTCTGATGTGGTCACTATTACAACCCTAATAATATTAACAGCTCACGACGTTTTCGATTGAACATAAGTAGCTCTTATTACACAAAAGGTTGGAGTGCCCTGCTCTAGGAGTTAAAGAGCTTTGCAGGAAGGAGGGACTCAAATGAATCTTGTGTAATGAGAGCCCTCAACAGAGACAGTGCAAATAGCTTTATTGTAATTCTATTCCCACCATTTACATGATGTTGCCCCCCACCATCCCATGTGACGCCTCAGGCAAGCCGTTTTCCCCCCTCTGCCCCTTAGTGATTTCTTCTCAGTTTCTGATTCTCGTTTTCTGCAGGAGCAGCAACCAAGCTGGACTGATGATTTGCCGCCCTGCCAGCTCTCTGGTGTGGGCTCAGCCCCCAACTGCTCCTACACTAGTGAGGGCCAAGACAAAGAGGAACACCCATTCGAGGATAATTGGCTCAAGTTCAGGTGAGTTAGCACTGTGGCATGCATAAAACCTGTTACAATACCAGTCGTCTTTAGGCACTACAACAGGGAGGGCAATGCATTGTCTTGCCCCATGCACCCTATTTCTTTCTGCCACTCATGTCTTTCTACATTTGCTGCTGTTTCTGTTCACATCCCTGGACCCCTCCTAGAAGTAGTCTGCATACAGGTGAGGAGCACTGAAAACTTTGGCCAGCCCATGTACACTGGCTTTTGAGCTCTTGTTGCAGCTGCACCAAGTGGTTGCAAGTAGGCCTTTCTATGACCCTGCATTAATATCTGTGAACAGTTCAAAAGTGGAGATGTCAGTTTATGAAATGGCTAGGCTTTGGCAGGCCTTCTGTGAGCTGACTACATCACAACAAGAGGGCAGGAGAATTTTGCCTGCAACTGATGTACATTAAGGGGACATCACTGTAAACATTCAGTAGTGAAAGATGGTAAATCTAACATGAAGAAAATCCCAGCCCCTTGGGTTTCTGCTCTCCCAGCGCGCAGCTCCGTAGCTCAGGCAGTGCTCTGCCTCTGCACTCTGCCCGACACCGACTGCGGTTCTCGCCCCTGGACTAGACCGGAATGCCCTCGCCTAGTCCTTGCCAGCTGCTTGCCTTAGTTGCCTTAGTTTTTCTTTCTTTTTATTTTTCTTTCTACTTCTATTTTTTTTTCCTCCAGTTCTTAGTCAGTCTTCTTACTGACATCCTCCCCCTCCCGCTCTTGCGTTTCTCCCCGTTCCCACCTCCCAGCTGTCCCGCCCTCCTCCGACCTCTACTTAATGGAGGCCGCTGCGTGCTGAGTCGAGCTAAACCCCTTGGGTTCCTGCTCTCCCAGCGCGCAGCTCTGTAGCTCAGGCAGTGCTCTGCCTCTGCCCGACACAGAAAGCGGTTCTCGCCCCTGGACTAGACCAGACTGCCCTCGCCTAGTCCTTGCCAGCTGCTTGCCTTAGTTTTTCTTTCTTTTGTCTTTCTACTTCTATTTTTATTTTATTTTCAGTTCTTAGTCAGTCTTCTTACTGACATCCCCCCCCCCTTCTGCAGCTTCCAGCCGCTGCTGCCCCTGCAGCCTCTTCCGCATTTCTCCCCGTTCCCGCCTCCCAGTTGTCCCGCCCTCCCCGACCTCTACTTAATGGAGGCCGCTGTGCGGCCGCGCCGCTCCAAAGGCAAGCCCGTCCGCGACCCGACCGCAACCAGCGCCAGGAACCAGGGGCGGCTTCTCCACGTGGGCGTCGGAGCGTCGCCCCACTGCTTTCTCGCAGTGTGAGAAGCAGAAACGTAAAATGGTATAAATACCATTTTACGTTTCTGCTTCTCGCACTGCGAGAAAGCAGAAGAAGGGTATGCCTGGTTGGGGGCGGGTGGGCGGGTTGGGGAGAAGTGGCTAACCCAATGTTATGGGCGCTGACTGTTTGGTCGGCCCCAGGGCCGACCAAACCAGTCATGAGCACTCTCCCGTTTTCTCCATGTAGGCTGCATGCAGCCTGCATGGGGAAAACGGCCTCCCCATAGACGCCTGTACGGACGGCGTCCTAGCCAATCACAATGCTGCAATTGCAGCGTTGTGATTGGCTTGGGGGGGGGGGGAGAGGGAGGCTGCCTGCTTCTGCTTCCTGTGAGCAGAGAGAGAGCAGAAGACGCGACGCGGGAGTGCGGGACCGGAGGTGAAAGTAAGTTTACATTTTTTTTTATTTTAAATTAACCCCCTCCCCCGCGAGTCATACCGGCCACGACTGCCAGGAACCCTGGTCCTCCGAACTCCAACGGTACAGTTCAACGGCTCTCCACGCACTCAACGACGGCAAGAATAACAACTGCAAGCTCTTCTTACCTCTCGACACCCACGGTCCTTTCACCTGCCGAAACTGCCGCCACTCCTTCAACATCGCCAAAACCCAGGACCCACTTCCGCCGACCACCAACACTCCCACCACAGCCCAAACCCTGCAATGCATTCTCCTCAACGTCCGCTCCCTCCACAGAAACGCCACGGAAATCTGGGAGCTCCTCGACAGCACCTCTCCGAACGTCGCTTTTCTCACCGAAACCTGGACAAGCGCCACCTCGGGACCTGACATTGCGATCGACATCCCCGAAGGATACAAAATCACCCGGAAGGACCACCCTAACCGCCGGGAGGCGGCATCGCCATCGTCCACAAGGCCAACTCCCGCCTACGGACCTCACGGAACACCTCCTCTTCAAGATGCAAGTCAACCCGACCACTACCTTACGTGGCACCCTCCTCTACCAACCTCCCGGACCCCGCGCACCCTTCTCCGACTCGATCACCGACATAATCACCCGCATGCCATCACCTCCACGACTACATTTTGCTGGATGACCTCAACTTCCACGACAGCCGCCAAGACCCCAACTCCATCTCCCTCCTGGAAAAAAACCCACGTCATCGGACTCAATCAGATCGTACCAGGACCAACGCACTCAGCAGGACACACCATCGACCCCATCTTCACAGCAGGAAACTCCATTTCCTTCAGCCACACCTCCGAACTCCCATGGACGGACCACTACTGCGTCCCCTTCACCTACAGAGCTAATACCCCCCGCAGACACCCACCCCAGCTCCAACGCAGGAACTTGAACAAGATCTCCGGCAAGCAGCTCACCGCCACCCTCAGTGGCTCCGCTCCCACCCCCTCATGCAACGACCCCACCACCGACACCCGTACCCTACACAAATGGGTCACCGAATGCGCCAACACCGTCGGCCCCTCAAGAAATCTTCCAACCCTCGCGCCAAGAAGGCCAGCTGGTTCTCCACCGAACTCCGGGAATCCAGACGAACCTGCAGACGTCACGAGAAACTATGGAGGAACTCCAAAACCCCAGCGAACCTCGACAACTACAAAACAGCCACCACTGCAGTCCAAGACAGAATCTCCGCCCACGCACACAACAGCAAGGAACTCTTCGTTACCATCAAAGAGTTCGCCCAACCCAACAGCGAGTCCACCAACATCCCACCCTCCCAGGACCTCTGCAACATACTTGGCGCCTTCTTCCACCACAAAATCAAGACCATCTATGACTACTTCAACAACAACATCCTCCACGAGGAACCCACACCCTCCGCTCCCTGCTCCACACAGCCGACACTGGACAGCTGGACCGCCCTCAGCATCGAAGATACCCTAAAAACCATGAGCACCACCCACTCCGGGGCCCCCACAGACCCCTGCCCCCACCACATCTACCACAGAGCCGCAGACATCATCGCCCCCAAGCTACAAAGAATCATCAACCGATCCTTCGAGACCGCTTCATTCCCCGATGACTGGAAACACATGGATGTCAACCCTCTCCTAAAGAAACCCTCGGCGGACCCCACCAACCTCAAGAACTTCAGACCGATCTCCCTACTTCCCTACCTGGCGAAAGTCATTGAAAAAGCTGTCAATAGCCAACTCGCCTCCTTCATCGACGAGAACAACATCCTCGACTCCTCCCAATCAGGCTTCAGGAAGAACCACAGCACAGAGACCGCCCTCATCGCCGCGACAGACGACATCCGCTCCCTCCTCGACAGAGGAAAGACTGTGGCCCTCACCCTCCTGGAGCTCTCCGTGGCCTTCGACACAGTCTCACACCGCACCCTAGCCAGCAGACTCCACAATGCAGGAATCCGGAACAAAGCCCTCGACTGGATCCGCTTATTCCTCTCCGGCAGAACGCAGCGGGTCAGACTACCTCCCTTTATCCCGGAGCCCACGCCAACAACCTGTGGAGTCCCCCAAGGATCCTCCCATCAGCCCCACCCTGTTCAATGTCTATATAGCCCCTCTCGTTTCCATCATCAGAACACACACTCAACATCGTATCTTACGCAGACGACACACAACTCATCCTCTCACTATCCAACGAACCCATCATCTCGAAACACAACTTTCAAGAAGGAATGGAAACAGTCGCCAGGTGAATGAAGAACAGCTGCTTACAACTAAACACAGACAAAACCGAACTACTCATCATAGGCCCACACCCCGACGCCTGGAATGACACCCGGTCGCCCCCCGCCCTCGGGAACCCACCCCCACCCACGGACCACGCACGTAACCTCTGAATCATCCTGGACTCCATGACAAAATGGACCGCCAGATCAATGCCGTCACCTCTAACTGCTTTCACACCCTCCGTCTCCTACGTAAAACTTTCAACTGGATCCCCCTCGAACACAGGAAAACCGTCACCCACGCCCTCATCAGCAGCAGACTGGACTACGGCAACGCACTTTACGCCGGGATCAACAAGAACCTCACCCGCAAACTCCAGAACATCCAAAATGCCGCCACCAGACTAGTCCTTAACCTACTGCGCCACTGCCACATCACCCAACACCTGCGGGCACTACACTGGCTCCCCGTCGAGAAGAGAATCACCTTCAAGCTTCTCACCCACGCCCACAAGGCCCTCCACAATACCGGCCCCGCCTACATGAACCACCGCCTCTCGTTCCACGCACCCCAAAGATCCCTCCGCTCAGCCCAGCTCTCCCTCGCCACGATACCACGCATCAAGAATACCAGAACAGGAGGTCGCTCCTTCTCCTTCCTTGCGGCCAAAGCATGGAACACTCTCCACCTCCGCCAGACACCAACTCTCTCCAAGTTCCTGAAGGACCTCAAGACCTGGCTCTTCAACGAATCACCATGAGCGTCCGGCACCGCACGCACCCTGATGGGCTATGGTAGCCGTCTGATGATTCTCCACGAGGGCTTAGGAGGCGCGCGCCCCACCCCTCCCCCAGCGCCTTGAGACCCTTCTGGGTGAGTAGCTGCGCTTCACAAACCCCGGTTGATTTATGTGGGGATTTATGTGGGGCCTATTCCTTAAAGTCTTAAGGTCCAAAATGGCTGATTTCATATGGTGAGTGGGATTGTCACACACAGAGACTTGCTGGATTAACTGGGGGCGGGGAGGGGGTGCTACAACTGAGGCATATGATTCTGTCATAATTCTGGGATACTACCAGTTTTATTCCTAGCAGTTGGGTGCAGGTACATCTGATGATTCCTCCAAAAAACCCAGCCTATTAATATCTTACTGAGATCACAACAGTGAGACCACCCCCCCTTCACAATCGTATAACTCAGCACCATCCTTTTACCATCCTGAAAGTCCTTGCTTCTCTTCTGCCTCCAATAACACTCTGGTAGCCCGTTGAAATGTCCCTAGCACCCTGCCACCCCATAATACCTTGGTGTCCGCCACCCAGTGGCATACCCCTGGGATCTCCATAACATCCAAGTGGCAGCATCTGAACATTTTGGCATCCACTTATCACTTCAGAATCCTCTGGCATCACAGTATCCTGGGGTGCCCCCTAAAGCTCCTACATTGCCCTGGTATTCACCTATATTTCAGCCTTTCTGGAAAACCACTGACGCACCATATCCTCCCAAAATGCCCCTAGAACTAGCACCACTTAACATCAGCACACATCTGCTATTTCTCTTAGTTCCCGGCATCCCTGGGATAATAATTTAATATTTGGTTACCTTCCTTATCAGCATCCTGCTAGGATCCTGCATGTTGCTAATATCCCAACACAACCTTGTGAATTCCCATAACATCCTAGAGTCTAGAAAGACCACACATGCTTAGTTCCTAACCTCTCAGCAACTCCTTGGTAGTCTCAACTAACACCTTGGCTTCCCCCAGCACCCCTTCAATTGTGCAACCTGGTTGCACGCTTTAGCAACATGGACCCCTCCTCCCCCCATAGGAATCCTGACAACTGCACCATCCCAGATGAATCACTCCGATTATCACCTAACACCTTGGGTCTCCGGGCAGAACGCTAAAAAAAGATAGCCAAATGACCCAGGCATACACTTCTGTTCATCTGGCTTAGCCACTTCTCCATACCTCTTCCTTACCCCTTAACCCACAGATTCCAATACATGCTTACCATTCCAGTGTTGAAAATGGGATGCCGTTGCAAAGGATTGGTTTGCTGGCTGCTACCCCCGGGGGACGGTTTGCCCACTCCCGTACCCCTGAAGTAGCCCTCACTGATATGCCCTAATGTGCCACAAGATTGAGGTATCATTTTGAAGGGCAACCTAGTAGGATGAGCTGAAGCTGTTTTGTTTACGGTGGTTCTGTCACACTCTACCACCACAGGAAGATGGCTGAGCCTCCCCCCACTAATCGGGAGAGGCGTTGGCCACTTTGAAGAAAGAAGAGTTTGCACCAAGCGTCAGCTCAGGCAGATGGAAAGGGATGAAAAAAGACCATGGGGCTGAAAGTTAGGGTGTGATAGAGAACATGTTGTGGCAGGGAAAGGATGTTTTTCGGATTACTCTTTTCTTGGTACTAAGAGTTGGGTATCCGTCACAAGCCAGCAATTAATTAAATAAATGAATACTGCACATAGTCGCACATACACAGGCTGCCACAAAGGGTTAGTTAAAAAATAGTCAAAGTTCTAATTCCCTTTGAGGTTGCTCGTCTTTCAAATCACCCTGCATACATCCAATCTCTTCATATACATTCACCCAGTCTTGAAAGAGCTGAGAACTCCACAGAATACTGAAATATTTATATCTCCAGGTTTTTAAATAGACAATATTATTCTTTTTCCAATGTGTCTATTAAAATGAGACAAAGTCAAGATAAAAACATATACATACAAATGCAGATAAAGGGAGAGACAACAAATAAGACCATCACATTTGTCATAGAATCAAGTTAATTTGTAGGGATTCATAAAAACACCACATTGCAGAAGCCAATTTCTTTTCAAGTGTATTATATTCCACAAATTTAACAAACTCAAGGCGTCAACGCGTTTCGATGGATTGTATATGATAAAACCACCTTCTTCAGGACAACAAAATATATTCCTCTCCTAGTGATATTATAAAATGCCGGTGAGAAGCACTCGTTTATATAAGTTGCTACGTTTGTGTTTTTCAGCAATAAAAGCGGAGACCTATTTTTCTTTTCTTTTACTTTATATATATATATATATATATATATATATATATATATAGTGAGCAGATCTAGAGTGTCGCTGGTGTTGAGAGTGCTCTAACAGGAGCTGCTTTCCACCTAAACTTGAGAACTACCCAGAGTTCTCTGCTTGTTTTTTGCATAATTTATTCGTCACTCTATGCCTGAAAGGGTATTGTTTTGACTTCTACTGGGTGCTCCCTTGTGTCTGGACAAAGCTATACCTCTCCGCAGCTCTAAGTAGAGCGAAACACTGTGTCAGGGGTTGCTTTTACTCGTTTCAGGTTGGCTTGGTTGGTATTTTACCAATTCAAAGCTGTAATACTGTGCCTGGAGTGATAAATGGCTTTTGTCATTTTACAGCTCGGCATGGACAGCACTGTGCTAGTCCTATGCCTAAAGACTTTGCTGTAGAAATGGCAAAAGACTTTGTCCCTTTCTGTCTCGGCGTGGATGGCACTGTACCAATCCTATGCTTAAAGATTTTGATAGAAAAGCAGACATTTGAGGCGAGTAGATCTAGAGTGTCGCTGGTGTTGAGAGTGCTCTATACAGGAGCTGCTTTCCACCTAAACTTGAGATATATATATATATATATATCATCTACTGGCAGTCGCCAGTAGATAGTTATAGTTAGGACCTTTATCCATAGGAAATCCGCAACATTCTATTCCCAATAAGTTTGGCGTCGTTTGACGAATCATCGCGAAATTTTCAAAACTAGTGGGGCGCTCCGGTCCGCTCCTGTCTTGAAAGTTTCGGGGTGATTCATCAAGCGGCGGCCGAGAAAAAGGGGGTCCCAAAACGCGTTTTCTCCATGTTAATTCCCATAGGAAATTTTAGCCACGGCTACAGCCCGAACTGCTGAACGGAATTACACCAAATTTTGCAAAAGGTAGCGCTTGGTTCAGAAAGCGACCTTTTTTTAAATGTGTAAATCCGTTTAGTAGTTGCGGAGAAATTCAAAAATAAGAGTGAAAAATCGATTTCCCATAGGAAACTTTATGCAAGGCTACAGCAAAAACTGCTGAACGGAATTACACCAAATTTGGCAAAAGGTAGTGCTTGGTTAAGAAAGCACCCTTTTTAAAAATGGTGTAAATCCGTTCAGTAGTTGCTGAGAAAATCCAAAATAAAAGTTTCGATATTTATGGCCGCGGTGGATCCGCGCACCCCCCCGACCTCCATGCTAATTGGCTGTCAACACTCCAAATCAGGAAGTGTTGGCAGCCATCTTGTTCCTCGGTAGAACCGAGGAACAAGAAAGCAGTAAAAAAAGTGCGCAATACGCAAAAAGGGGGCAGGGTAGAAACACCCTGACCCCCTAGGCCTGCTCAGGGGATCCTACAAGGACCCCCAGGGCCCAAAATTTTTTTTTTCTTTTTTTTTTAAATCGGCAGGATGCGCTTACGGTGCACGGATCCTGCCGATTTAAAAAAAAAAAAAAATAAAAAAACGAAGCGCGGGCTCCCGCGTTTCTTTGGTAATTGGCCCCGGGTGGGCCAAGTCCCGGGAGCATGCGGGGGTTAAGTTTTATGTGTGGGGGCCTCTAAGGCCCCAAGCCCCGGGACCGCCACCCCCGGGGCTTTAATAAAAAAATGATGCGGGAGGGCTCTTGGCCTCTCCCGCAGCCCCGGGACCGCCACCCCGGGGCTTCTTTTTATTTTTTTAAAATTACCTATGTGGGGGGCTTGAGCCCCCACACGCCCGGGACCGCCACCTCCCGGGGCACTAAATATTTTAATGTGGGGGTCCGTTACGGACCCCAGAGCCCCGGGGACCACCACCTCCCGGGGCTGTGCACTCAAGGGAGGGGGCGCGCGGCCCCTCCTGGAGCCCTTGATGGCCCTGGGGACCGCCACCCCCAGGGCCGGCTCCTGCAGTGTCCCGGGTGCCTACCCCGGGACACTGTAGTTTGCTATGACAGGACGGGAGCCTCGCGGCTCCCGTCCTGTCATAGCAAACTGCTTGGATATTGGAAGCGAGAGCAGGGAAACCTGCTCTCGCTTCCAATATCCAAAGCAAATAGCTTTTCCACATGGGGAGCTGCATCTTAGCAGCTCCCCATGTGGAAAGCAATGCCGGCTCCCGAGGACGCGGGGAGCCGGCGGGACCGTGGGGGATTGGGGACCCCCACAGTCCCCAACGGAGAGGGCCAGCCCCGGGGATGGGGTCCCCGGGGCAAGTAGTGGCCCGGGAGGGGGCCACGAGGCCCCCTTCCCCAAAATTTAACCCCAAAAAAAACAAAGGCCGGCCCCGGGGATGGGGTCTCCGGGGCCATAAGTGGCCTGAGGAGGGGGGCAACGCAGCCCCCTCCAAAACAATAAAATTTTAAAAAAGGCCATGCCCCGGGGGATGGGGTCCCGGGGCTGATTAAGGCCTCGGGAGGGGGCCACGCGGCCCCCTTCCAAATTGGTATTTTAAAAAAAAAATAAATAGGGGGCAGGCCCTGGGGGATGGGGTCCCCAGGACCAATAAATTAGAAAAGAAGGGGGCCACACAGCCCCCTTCTAAAAAAAAAAAAAAACACCGGCATCGCGCCGGAGGCCACGCCCCTTCTTTCACCACTCTGCAAACACGCCCCCTGGCGCGTTTGCAGATGGGGAACGAATTCCCCTTGAATACTGGGGGTCCCTGGGGGCCAACTAGCCCACCAGGAACCTCCAGTATGCGCCAGGGGGCTGCGATGCAGAGAGGTGTTCTGAGGCCACGCCCCTTTTTACACCTCTCTGCAACGCAGCTCTGTGGCACATAATGGAGGGAGCTGGTGGGCTAGTTGCACCCCAGGGACCCTCAGGATTGAAGGGAGTTAATCCCCGACTTAAAACGCGCCACGGGCGTGTTTGCACAGTGGTGAAGGGAGGGGCGGGGCTTGAGATGACATGTGTGCAAACAGGCCCCGTGGCGTGTTTTAAGATGGGGAATTAAATCCCCTTCAATCCTGAGGGTCCCTGGGGGACAACTAGCCCACCAGGTACGTCCAGAAAGCACCACAGAGCTGCGTTGCAGAGAGGTGCAAAAGGGGCGTGGCCTCTGAACACCTCTCTGCAACGCAGCTCTCTGGCGCATACTGGAGGTATCTGGTGGGCTAGTTGGCCCCTAGGGACCCTCGGGATTGAGGAGGAATTAATTCTCCAACTTAAAACGCGCCACAGGGCGTGTTTGCAGACATGTCACCTCAGGCCCCACTCCCT
Source organism: Calotriton arnoldi (assembly GCA_963921515.1). Classification (NCBI taxonomy): domain Eukaryota; kingdom Metazoa; phylum Chordata; class Amphibia; order Caudata; family Salamandridae; genus Calotriton; species Calotriton arnoldi. The sequence continues at coordinate 2,238,492 of CAWUFW010002033.1, read as the reverse complement.
TCCTTCACCATTGTGCAAATATTCCTCTAAAATCAGCAGAACTACGAATTCCGATTTACTCACCTGTTATCAGGAGAGAACCCAGTGCTGCATCTTTTAGCCCAGCACTGACCCTGAAAAGTAATTCTAACCGTACTTACCAGTAACTTGTATTTCCTTCCATAGGAATCCATTGTCTGGTTTTCAGCAGAAAAGTTTCAAAGTGTCGATTTTCACAAACTACAAATATTCCTTAAAAATCGCCTGTATGACTTAAACGCATTCTTTCAACTGTTTACAGGAGATGCACCAGTGCTGGATCCAGGATCCACCACTGAGTAAGGAAAAGTAACGATAACACTACTTACCTGCTAAGTGAATTTCCTGCCATAGGATAACTTTGGTGATTCTATGTGAAAAAGTTTCTATGTGTCAACTTTTAAAATACAATAATATTCCTTAAAAATCAGTACTGTAACCAAAACGCTTTTACTCAACTGTTTACAGGAGATGTCCCAGGACTGAATCTAGGATCCAGTCCTGTGGTTAGAAAAGTAATCCATAAAGTAACTAATTGCATTTAACTAGAAATTCACATTGAGCTCAATGTTGCATTGTGTTTGAAATTGTGTTGCCCATTGCAACAACTGTAACTACTGTACTTAAAAGTCTATTGCCTATTTGCAAAGAATTTAAACTAAAGTAATTCATTCTGAGAAAGTATATTTTGTAATGTAATGTATAATGTAATTACAATGTAATTTAAAAATAAATAGTTTAAAAAAATGTAGTAAATCAGTATCAAAAAAATAAAGATAACAATTAATACATTTAAAAATTGTCATTTACAAAACCTTGGAAATTCACTGAAAAAAACCATAGGTTTCAGACATGTTATAGTTAGGAATTAGCATTTAAAAAACCTTGGAAATTCACTGAAAAAACCATAGGTTTCAGGCACGTTATAGTTAGAAATTAGCATTTAAAAAACCTTTGAAATTCACTGAAAAAACCATAGGTTTCAGGCACGTTATAGTTAGAAATTAGCATTTAAAAAACCTTTGAAATTCACTGAAAAAACCATAGGTTTCAGACACGTTATAGTTAGAAATTAGCATTTAAAAAACCTTTGAAATTCACTGAAAAAACCATAGGTTTCAGGCACGTTATAGTTAGAAATTAGCATTTAAAAAACCTTTGAAATTCACTGAAAAAACCATAGGTTTCAGACACGTTATAGTTAGAAATTTGCATTTAAAAAACCTTTGAAATTCACTGAAAAAACCATAGGTTTTAGGGACAGTTATAGTTAGTTGGACATTGCACTCGTACAAAACCCGTGAAATTCCCCCGTTATAGTTAGTTCAGCTAACTATAACTCGCGCCCCGCAATGCACTGCTGATGACGTCACATATTACATCACTCATGACATGGTCAGTGACATCACTGATGACATCACTGATGACATCACTGATGACATCTCAAATGACATCACTGATGATATCATCCATGTGATAATTTCATGCATCTTCTCACACCCTAATATAACTTTTGATACACCCACTGTAAATTACAGACTGCCATTCTCAAAACCATAGACACTCCAACACCAATAACTACATACCCACTCACTGATTCTTAGGTCTACACACACATCCACTCACTCACCCGTACAGTCACTCATACTTACGGTCACTCAGTACAGGACTATCATATGCACTCATACACCTACATAGACACTCACACACCGCCACTCATCCATAGAGGTACTCACACACCTAGTCAGTCATGCAACTAATTAATCACACTGCCATTTACTCACCTATACAGTTATACACACACCAGCTCACTTACTCATACAAATACTAGCACATTCTTACGCTCTTATACAATCACTGATACAAGCACACACTCATCCATACAGTCACTCACATCACAATCACACACTCTCGCTTATAGCTATTTATATACTCCAACACACATATATACTGCCTTTCACATATGTAGTTACTCACACATGTACCACTGAGATATACATTCACTCACTAACACACCCATACACACACACTCACCCACCCATACAGTCCATCACAGATGCACTCTTGAAACCATGCACCCAGTGAATCACCCACTGATACATCTATGTGCAGTCACACACACCCCATCCACACAAACACTCAGGCACCCATACAGATACTCAGACAACCAATCAATAACTCATAGACACTCATGTAGCTATTTACAAACCCATGCAGCCACTTACACACCAACAGACAGACGGATAAAGACATTCACACAGTTTAGTCACTAACCCATGCATTTAGTAAGATACGTTTAATCACTCACTTATAGAGTCAGTCACGCACCTACTAAATCATCCATCCAGACACTTATACACCCACTCATTATTCAATACACCTTGGCATATATATTAAACATATTTAAACTTTATAGAAACACACAGTCACTGCATGATGTCATCAGTGATGTCATTTGAGATGTCATCAGTGATGTCATCAGTGATGTCACTGACCATGTCATGAGTGATGTAATATGTGACGTCATCAGCAGTGCATTGCGGGGCGCGAGTTATAGTTAGCTGAACTAACTATAACGGGGGAATTTCACGGGTTTTGTACGAGTGCAATGTCCAACTAACTATAACTGTCCCTAAAACCTATGGTTTTTTCAGTGAATTTCAAAGGTTTTTTAAATGCAAATTTCTAACTATAACGTGTCTGAAACCTATGGTTTTTTCAGTGAGTGTGTATATATATATATATATATATATATATATATATATTTTTTTTTTTTTTTTTAGATAACTTTTCTGCTTCAAGCTTCAATTCCAAATACCCTCCAATGTGGGTATAATAAATCTTCGTAATGGCACCGAAGTTAACTCGCAACATTGTATACCCGAGGAGCCACTAGACAAAAATAAGAGAGCGTTCTTGCCTACAGCCACTGGTACTGATGTAACGGAATTTTTCTCTGCCCAGCGGTAACAGCATAGGGAAGCTTTTCAGCTCCTTCAGCACTTCTGGCCCCACAACCTTTCCCTCTATATTTGGGCAAGAGATCATACCATCCATTCTGCTCCAGCATCTCTGCTCTCCATCCCGCCCTCCCTCCCACCAGCATTAAAGTCCATCCTTCCTCGCCAAGCAATGCACCATTCCTCCTTGTCCTTGAATGGAATACTGTGTTTCATGCCCTGCGCATTGGATCTCCATCCTCATCTAGCATCATCACTCCTCATTTTTGTCCTGCTCTCTCTGCCCCTCTTTGCCCTTCTTCCTTCGTAAGAACCCCTTCACCACCTAACTCAACCAGCACACTGTTTCACTCCACACCTCTGACTACTACCCTTGCCTAACCTACCTTTCAAACCTCCTTGGTAGTCACTCTATTTCATTTCTCCAAAATACCAGCTTGCCCATCCCATCCCCCAAGAGCCTATTCTCTCATTCCTTACCTAGGATCCCACACCCATACACCTTTCCTAACACCCAGCACTTGCCCAAAGAATGTTTCCTTCAATAATACCCTCTCTTTTCTTCTTCTCCCACCTTCCATCCTTGACTATCTCCCCACGCTCCTTCCTCAGCTTGCACCCTTCTTAAGTGCCTCATTTTGCTGTGTCTTAAAGGTATTGGTGTTGCTGACTGGTGTTGCATTTGTCTCTCTCCTTCAACAGAAGTGACGACCGTGTGTTCCTCTACGGTGTCTTCAACGGCTACAATGGTACTCGAGTCACAAACTTTGTGGGACAGCGGTTGTCTGCAGAGTTAGTCCTTGGGCAGCTGAGCCCAGATTACAGTGACGCGGATGTGCGGCGAGTGTTGCTTCAGGTAGGGCAGTGAATGCTGCCAGTGTGTGAAGGAATAACTGGGGTGGCGGCTGAAGGCTGCAGTGTTGACCTTGCCACTTATACAGAGGCCTGGATAGCAGGAAAATACTTGTGCTGAAATGTTATTGTGTTTTGTTTTCTTAAGCCTACATAGGCACATGAGGAATTCTTAGAGTGCCCTAGTTTGAGGCTTAAAACTTAATCCATGCTTTTGTTCTTAAAGAACCAGAGTTACAATAACATGTGGTATGAGACTAATTCCTTCTAATTCCTCCTTTTTGCATAAATGGACCATGGAAGATCTCTTAGTCCTTATGTGAGCCTGATAACTTAAATTTTCTCCTTTCTTTATTAGGGGGCTAAAAAGTAGTTTCACAGCACCATAATGAGATTGTCTCTCTCCAGTCCCTCCAGCAATGGCTACTCCTTATTCCACGGTTTGATGCTCTTGCAATCCAACTTGTGTTTTTTTCTCCCTTACACTTTTAACAAGCTTTGGCAGTGTCAATAGGCCTGGCTTATAACTTTGTGTATCAGTGACTGAGGTTAGATACTCAGTAAGTCACCACACATGCACTCTCACTCATCGTTTCACTCAAAGTGGAACATAGCGACTAACTAGCTAATGGGCTTCCAGGTCCCCTCCCACCTGACTTCCTGCGAAGTGTCTCCTCTAGCTAGCCCAGAATGCACTATTCTGCCCACTCCCAAAATAGCAGAACCCTTCTCTCGGTGTGTGGAGCTTCTTAGCCCAACCCAGAGGTGTGCCTATCGGGGGCTACACTCCCCTTGAAAAAACAGTTTGACAACAGCTTCTCTCTCTGCCCAAGTTGCCAGCCTGTTTGCTAAAACAAAAGAGCAGCCCCCCTCTTATGTGGGACTACCATTTGCCCTTCTTCCCCTTTGAAGCTCGCCTTTTGGGCTCATATTCTGCTAGGAGGAGGTCACACATCTTCCCTCGGCAGGTCCTTTGTTCCTCTTGTGGAGAGTCATTCTCACCTGGAAGGCCGAAGGCTGTCTCAAGGACAGCAGCTTGTGTGCAACTATAAACAGCTACTGGAACTTTGGGGCATCAATGTAATGTAACAAAAGTTACATTAAAGTCGACTTGAGCAACAGGTTAGGCTTAATGTAACGATTTGTTTGATACCTTGAAGTACCATGTTTAGTAGTACCATTTGGAAGTTAGCACTGCTGAGTTATCAGCGTGTAACTTCATATTCGCCTTTCCACACTAACAAACGACAATGCCAGTTGTCAGGACATGTAAATTTAATAAAACACATGTCGATCTTCATAATATAATACACCCTTACTTTAGGACTCAGTGGGCCTGCCTTAGATGTGACTCAAAAACTTAAAAAAGAAAGTCTAGGCTGTGCCATTGGTTGAAATGGCAAAGTCGAGTTAGAAGTTTAATAAACTCTGTCAGACAGTGGCGTGGCCATGGAAGATGACCAACAGGACGTGAGAGCTAGTGCTCTGTCCTCCACAGAGACAGTACTGCAGCCAATTGCCCGCACACCCGCGCTCCCTCAAGGTGTTGAGTGATCGGAGCCGCCTTGGAGTGCAGAGAGAAACTGCTGGCCTCCTGTGCCACTACACGGCAGTGGCAGAAAGCCTGATGGGAACTGGCAGCCATTTTTACCAGGCCATGCCGACTTGCTGTGGCTAGCCCGCACGCAGCCAGCACTGCTTCTGACTGGTGGCCTGAAGGCTGAGAACTGCTGATCGACCAGCTAGAGAGAGTCCCTGGACTGCAGGTCCTTGCAGGAGAGGGAGAATGGCTGTGTGGTTCCCCTGAGGCCGTCTGCTTGCTGGGCACTAATTCGGACTCCGGTGCTGCCTTCGGTCCGAGTATGCGCTGGGTGTGGGGGTGGTGTTTCCTGCATGGCCTTGCGGGCTGAAGGCTGCCCTGACCTGGAAGGTGTGATTGTGCAGTGACATGCTCCTGTTGATGTAGGGGCGGTTGTATGAGGCCCTGCTGGTGCCCCCCATTCCTGACCAATTGGGGGGGGCGGGGGGGGGCAGTCGCGCTGCTCCAATTGCGGGGCACTCCCTCCAACCTAAAGACGAGTTGGGGGTGAGAGGTGTGCGCCCCTTTGGACTTCCCCCTGGATCGGGATGTTGGCTGCTGTGATCTGCCATGCAGCCTTTGGGGCTCTCTGCTGCATGAGACGAGCATAAGCGGTGTTCCTGGTAGCTACTGTGAGCCGGTCCCCTGGATGCAATGAGGATAATGTTGGACTGGTTGGGTGGGCACCTGGCCTAAGTTTGAAAGAATTGCAGCACTGCTGAGCCCTGTTGGATGAGAAAGTGAGACTGTAGGGTTCACAGTTTAGGCCTCGAGTTGTAACATACCTGGGAGTGGAGAACTGCGCTGGGAGTAGCTCCGGGGTGCACACGGATGGTGGTGCTCTCACCCGCAGCCCCCCTCCTGAGCAGAGGCTCTACAGGACGCTTTGTGGATTATTGCAACCCCTGGGGAGGAGTGCTTGGACTTATTGTGGAGCCTTCTTACACAGGCTGGATTGAAGAGGGATGACCTAGTTGCATCGCCCTTCGAAATCTCGAAACGCCCTTGTAATCTATTTTGGTAAGCTACCCTGGGGAGCAGAGGGGCTTGCGCGATGGTGAAAGACATGGCAGTGAAGTTGCAACAGAACAACACAATCAGGCAGTACACTCTCCCGCAGAGGTCCACAAGATAGATGGATAACCAGGGACCGTTGCCCCATGGGACGATGACTGAGGAGCCCACAGGAGCCCCCTGAGCTGTCATACTGGTTTACAGTAGAGAGAGCGCATAGAGCACTGGTTGGAGAGGCCTCCGCCGGACTCACCTCCTCGGGCTCTGATTGTCCGCATCCTCAATCATAGGGACAAAGACTGCATACTCGGAGCTTCCAGTTCCGCTATGGCCCTTACCTTTGAAAACCATCTTATTGCACTCTATCAGGACTACACTAGGAAAGTTCAGCTACAAAGCAAATCCTTTTTTGAAAGTAAAACAGAAGCTTTGGGTGTTAAACCTGCAATACATGCTCCTATTCCCAGCACGTCTGTTGGTTATTGCACAGGGGGAAAGTAATTTCTTTGAGCAGCCAGATGTGTTGTGGAACTGGCTTGAAATGTGGGACAAGACATGGCTGCCAAGGGGAAGTGGGGCTCCCACTCGCGGGGGGTGCCCGCAGTCCAAAGACCTAATCGGACAGAGACGGTGGCCCTTCTGGAGAAGCAGAGACAATTCTAATCACACCCTCCAGGGTGATTATCGAAGAAGATGGTACTATGGCGGTGGTGACCAGGAAAACAGGCTGGGGTCGGAAACTCCACAAGTTGTCATGCTAGACACAGGAATGGAGACAACACCTAGCAAGGTTGTGACTGCTTTTGCCATAAACAAAGAAGGACTCCCTTTTGTGCTCCCACTTTATATACATAAATTGTCAGTATATATGAATAGGCCAGTCAGAATGCACTAAATAAAATACTCCATATATATTGTCAATGCATAAAACCATATATGTCTGTCTCCTTGCTGTGAAAAATTTCTGTTTATTATAATTATTCAATTAAATTTAATAATGTCCATTGTCCACATATACAAACCAATACACAGTTAAAAGTTTAAAAGCATAGGGAGGATGAAAATATAATCTTAGAACATATATCCTGTGGAGAAGCTGCTGGCTCTATTTAATGAATATGCTCAATACTGATGTGAAAATGTTAAGTTAAGCCCTTGCCAATAGACTTTTTGGGACTGAGGGTTCCCTGAACCCATCTGATCAGATGGGATACATTCCGGTAGGAATACTGAATATAACATCAATCAGCTTTTGTAGAGTGCGGCACTGTCACCCCTGGGGGAATATCTGGGCACTGGAGTGCGAGGTCTCCATCAAAACGCCAGGTCTTGAGGAAATGGTGGGAAGAGGGAAGAAACGAGCAGAAAAAGGCAAAACAGAGGGCAGAAAAACGAGCAGTAAAGGCAAAACAGAGGACAGAAAAACGAGCAGAAAAGCAAAACGGCAGAAGAGGGCAAAACATAGCGCAGAAAAGGCCAGAGGGCAGAAAAACAAGCAGAAAAGGCAAAAATGGGGGGGCAGAAAAAGGCAAAACGGGGGGGCAGAAAATGAGCAGAAAAAGGCAAAACACAGGGCAGAACAACGAGCAGAAAGGCAAAACAGAGCAGAAGAGGGCAGAAAAGGTAAAACAGAGCAGAAAAACGAGCAGAAAAAGGTAAAACGGGACAGAAAAACTAGCACAAAAAAGCAAAACAGATCAAGAAACGAGCAGAGGAAGCACAAACAGAGGGCAGCAGTTAGGCAGTAGAGGGTAGCGGAAGGGCAGACAAACTGGGCAGAAGAACTGTCGTAGGGGGAGCTGGCACAAGAACCTGCACAATGTGGTCACTCTGCGGCCTCCATTGAGTAGGTCCTGGGGGGGGAGGAGGGGGCGCTGGGTGGCGGAAGGAGGGAAACAGCAAGAAGAGGGAAGAAATGAGCAGAATAAGGCAAAACAGAGGGCAGAAAAACGAGTAGAAAAGGCAAAACAGAGGGCAGAAAAACGGGCAGAAAAGGCAAAACGGGGCAGAAGAGAGCAAAACAGGGCAGAAAAACGAGCAGAAAAGGCAAAATGGTGGGCAGAAAAACAACCAAAAAAGGCAGACACAAGGAGCAGAGAAGGCAAAACAAAGGAAGAAATTAGCAGAGGAGGCACACACGGAGGGCAGCAGGTAGACAGGTAGCCTACTGCGGGCAAGGTGGACAGGAGAACTGTCGCAGGGGGAGCTGGCACGAGGACCTGCTCCTCCTGTTCTCTACATATGTAGATTCTTGCATATGATGCACGTGATAGAAACATCAGATATCCAATGTGCGGTGGCGTCTGGAACTTGCCTTTGACATGGTGAATGGCAGTTCCCGTGGGCCGTGTTGACCGGTATGGGGTTTAGCCCTTACTATGTAAGTTAAGTACAATAACTTTACAAGGAACCTAGGCCAGAGTACGCACGGGAAACATTGTGTCGGAGTCATGTTTCCTGTAACAGGGAACCAGACAGGAGTGCCCACTATCATCATTATTATTCGCAATGGCAATTGAGCCATTAGCACTTAGTCTGCAGAAAAGATTTTACCCATGGGGTATTAGAGAGGGAAATGTGATTCATGTGATCTTTATGTATGCGAATGATGGACTGGTATATTTAGGAGATGCACAAAGATTGGTTTCAATACTACTGCAAGATGGAGAATTTTGCAGCAGTATCGGGCCTACGTACCAATTGTGGTAAATCTCTGCTGTCCCCTGTGGTCGCTTAGGGCGAGTTGAAGACTATTTTCCCGTAAGCGTAGGACTGAACTGGGTAGGCGGCAACTTTAGATATCTAGGAGTATGGGTGACACTGTGCCCATAAGACCAATATGCATTCAACTTCAGCAGAGTGATGGCTGGACTGAAGCACTCTGTAGCATTTTGGAACACCTTGCCCCTCTCAATCATGGGCTGCATATCTGTGGCAAACATGGTCTTCCTCCCCCAGTGTTTATATGTGTTGCAGCACACAATGTGTCTGAGCCCCTGGCGACATCCCGCAGATTAAATAGTTTGTTGAGTACATTGGTATAAGCAGGGAAACCAAGTCAAGTGAAGTTAGACATATTGAAACTTCCATGGGTGGTGGGAGGCCTTTGTCTTCCGGATCTGTTTCTGTACTTGTTGCAGTACAGTTACAGCACTTGGTGCATTGGCCGGAGGATGCCCCTAACTGGAAGAAAGGGCTCCATACTGTTATGACTTTGGGAGGAATTCTACCAGAATTATTCATGATGGGCCGCAGAATCCCGGTTGGCACTCCAGGCCTTATTCATCAGGTGTTAGGTCTATGGCATATGGTGGTGGTCAAAGTCTTCAAAAGAACCCTGTTTGCAGGCAATTTGCCCCTCCGGATTCTTAAACTTTTTCTGGATATGAAGCGCGAGGTGTCTTTCCACGCTTGGCGGGAGGGAGGCTGTCCCAAGGAAGGAGATCTGTATTTAAATAATAATTTTATTACATTCAAACAGGCGCAGGAACAATTTGGGCTGGCCAGTTCTTAGAGTATGCCAAATCAGTGGATACTGTTCGCTCCTTTTGGAACACAGTTGCCAAGGCCTCAGCCGACCAAGTGACAATGTGCAGACTGCTGGACATGGCAGGCAGCAGAAAACTGATTACGGTGCTTTATGCTGCAGTGGTGGTAGGAGGGATGGGAGAAAACCAGTAAATCGTAGAACAATAAGAGAGAGAGGGTATTTTAAGGGGGTACTCCTAGTCCCCTAAGAATTAACCGAAAAAACAAATAGAAGGAGTATGCCCCAGAGAGCCAAAAGGTTGATACGGGAAGCGCCGATGAAGAAAAATACCAGAGAAATTTTCTTTGGTTTAAAAAGACCCCTCACTCACCAACCTAGTTGGTGACATGCTTCATCATTGGGGTCCCACCCGAGCAGCCGAATGCCACTCGGGTGTGCTACGACACCTGATTACAGTGGAGCAGGTTTTTTAGTGAATCAGTGAAGTGGTGATCATAAAATTGTCTTTATTGTACTCAGTTACTTTTATTATGGAGCAAGTAAGACAAGGTTAAAAATGAGTATACAAAAGTATTACCGTAGTGGACCTACTTGTCCACTGGTAAAAACTGTTGGTGGTGACAAAGTGAAATACATGTTTCAACCTATAGTGTGTAATACTAGGTTTTCATCAGGACCTATGACCCGGGCGGTGTACACACGCTAAGGTGTACCCTACCCTCGGTCACAATTAAAAATCCATACTGTGTACTTACAGGATGGAAACCCTTTCAGTCTTCACGAAAGGAAAACATTTTTATAACGACGAAATTACGTCTTGCCTCATGGTTACCATGGGGATGGATGCTGACTTTAGTCAAACTTTCATCAAGTCATGCCATCCGCTACTCAAACCTGCGATGTGACCCCATCAGGAAACCCGAGGGTGAAGACTGAAAGGGTTTCCATCCTGTAAGTACACAGTATGGATTTTTAATTGTGACCGAGGGTAGGGTACACCTTAGCGTGTGTACACCGCCCGGGTCATAGGTCCTGATGAAAACCTAGTATTACACACTATAGGTTGAAACATGTATTTCACTTTGTCACCACCAACAGTTTTTACCAGTGGACAAGTAGGTCCACTACGGTAATACTTTTGTATACTCATTTTTAACCTTGTCTTACTTGCTCCATAATAAAAGTAACGGAGTACAATAAAGACAATTTTATGATCACCACTTCACTGATTCACTAAAAAAAACCTGCTCCACTGTAATCAGGTGTCGTAGCACACCCGAGTGGCATTCGGCTGCTCGGGTGGGACCCCAATGATGAAGCATGTCACCAACTAGGTTGGTGAGTGAGGGGTCTTTTTAAACCAAAGAAAATTTATCTGGTATTTTTCTTCATCGGCGCTTCCCGTATCAACCTTTTGGCTCTCTGGGGCATACTCCTTCTATTTGTTTTTTTCAGAAAACCAGTAAAGCCAGGGAACGCTGGACGGCAGACGGCCCAGAGAACCTGATGCGGTATGAGTGGCAAACAGCATGCGTACAGGTTAAGCGTATCTCCGCCAGCACTCACTTCAAGTTAATACAATTTCACTACTTTCATAGAACATACGTCACCCTGCAAAGTGGCCTTGATTTATCCAGGTAGGCCATCTCTCTGTGGTAGTTATGGTACTCCTGATGCTGACTTCTTAAATATGACGTGGGTGTGTCCCAGAGGAGCGGAGTTATGGAATGAGGTGGTGAGGATTTTCAATAGATTACCGTGGCCGGCTATGACAAAATAAAAATTTTAAAAAAACATGTGTACTGGATATATGGTTACAGAGACCAAACTGTAAAATGAGGTTACAAATGTGGGCACTGGGTTCTGTCCTGACAAAAAAGACTGTCACTATACACTTGTTCCCTCCGGGGGCCCTGGGAAAAGACCTCAGTTTCCTTTGTCTCCTTTGCACATCGCTGTGCTCCAGACCAAAGGGGCGTTGGCATATACGGAGTCAACGTCCTCCGACAATAATACCACTGTGAGTACGGCCGAAACGCGTCAAGGCAGGAAATTGGAAAAACACAATAAATGCAAATTTTTGCACAACCGTAAAGTAACTGCACCCTTTTTTTGAGAAAGAAGGAACAGTGGTAATGTAGATATCAGTTGTTGTTATTATTATTATTCTTATTATACATATAAACCAACCCAGTCTGCTGTTTTAAGCATAAGGGGCCAGATGTACGACGCTTGCATTTTGCGACTCGCAAATTGCATCGCTTTGCGACTCGCAATTTGCGACTCGCAAAATGCAATGTACAACAGTGTCACAGACACTGTTAGCGATTCCCAGTGGGGTCGCAAATTGCATGCCTCATCAATATTCATGAGGCAAGCGCAATTTGCGACCGCATTGGGAATGGCTAGCACTCCCAGGGATGGTGGCCTGCTGGGGTCAGCAGACCACCATGTCTGGGACTGCTTTTTACATAAAGCAGTTTTTTTTTTTTTTTAAATGCCGCCCGTTTTTCTTAAAGGAAAACGGGATGCATTTAAAAAAGAAAAATTAAACTTTTCAGTTTCATTTTTTAAGGGCAGGCAGCCACTGCCTGCTGTTAAAAAATATTTTTGCACCCATTCACAAAGGGGAAGGGGTGCGAATGGTTTACCACCTACTTGAAGTAGGTGGTAAACTGTGAGTGTTTTGCGACCGCAGATACGGTCGCAAAACAATGGTACATACCATTTGGACTCGCTATTAGGAAGGGATGCCCTTGGCACGCCCCTTCCTAATAGCGAGTCGCAAACGCTATTTTGCAAGTTTGTGACTCGCAAAATAGCTTTGGTAGATACCACCACCGTTTTTTGCGGTCGCAAAATGGTTGAATACCCTTTTGCGACCACAAAAAACGGTCGTACATAGGGCCCATGGTTTCCTAATGTACAAAACTGCAATACAAGAACTTTCCCCCCCCCCAGTGGACGCACACAACTTCTGCCCATCTGAAATGCGTACTCAAGTGAAATAAACATTTGAGTGGAGCCATAGCGCCTGTTTAAGCAGTGTTTCTTGAAGCTCTTTTTCTATTGGTCACATAAGGTCTATAGACAGCTGCACTGTCAGGCCAGACCAAAAAGCACAAATGTGTATCCAGACGGATGAAGCAGCAGATGCACAGCGGTATTATGTCTTAGTGGCTGAACTGCAAAGTTCAATGCCAGGGGACCTGCTTTCTTCCAGGCTACTCTACTTGGCCATATTGTGTCCATGTAGTGCAACTCTGGCCAGCCACTGTCTCTGCCAACCACCCTCTCACCGTATTTGCCAAATTGTGACCAGGCCAGCAGTTACTTAGTAAAATAATCAAAGCCACTTAGAGTGTACATGGGAGGCTGCTGTTAATAACCGAAGGCACCTCAGTGACATTGTAAAGTCTGTTAGTGTTGGGTAAGAAGGGGCCATGAAGATAAATGACAGTAAGTACTGTTGAATGTTCTAGGAATGTAGTAACATTTAACCTTGCTGTTTATCAGCTCACTCTGCACTGGAAAGCAAGCATACATAAGTAAGGAATAACTGTATATATTAAATTAGTTATATGGCGCTTCATAATGTTTCTTCTCAAATGCTTTAAAGAACGGGTGTTTCTTTATTGGTGACTTTAAGTGCATTTAATATTTCGCCCTTGGAAGGTTATATTCGCCTTGCCAGGTCCTCGTCCAGGGGAGGCTCTGAAGTTCCTCAGTAGACTGGGCATAGGGAGGCAGTTGGACGGGCAAGCTACAAAGGAAGGTGATGTTTGCTACTGCTGTACAGAGCGCAGGTGGCCGAGCAGAGAGGAATACGGAGTGGAGTTTATCCCTCAGCCACTCTTAGTCCCTCTACCCATGGTTGCTAGGAGTAAAACCTGGCCATTTGTGTGGCTGGGACATGCAACATTGTTGTAGCACTAAACACGTTTGAGGCAGGAGCAGATGACGGGGCAACAGTCAAGGGCGGGAAAGGAAGCAAGAAGCGAGCGGGAGAGAAGCAAAAACAGAAACAAGGAATGACTGGGGAATCGGGGCAAGCAGTAGTGGGCAATCTGTAAGGATGTGGGCAGGGCACAAGTCGGGTGAACACGCAGGTGGACAGCATCCACCCACTATTTTCACAGGGTGCACGCTGTCCACCCTGCCAAGAAGTTGAGCCACACTGTAAAATGCTGAACCCGTCCCGGTGCAATTTTCAAACACCAGGACACATTCAGAAGCGCCTGCATGTTGTCTGCTTTCGATCCGAGCAACAACGTGCAGTCGGCAGCGAGGGGCCTTTCATATTTTAGATTCCAGCTGGGCCCATAACAAAGGCCCAGTTTAAGGAGCCCTCAGGCCTCCTTTTGTTCGAGTATCCTGGCTGGGAGCTATCTGGAGCCTTACACCTAGAAGCAAATGCAGTGGAGGGGAAACAAAGGCACACAGCTTCTTAGCACTTCACATGTACTTGAAAGGCATGGTTTTGACTTTGTTCAGTCCCTTTATATAGGAGATACGCATGCATTGTAAGAATGCCAGATGTGTTGGTCTGTCCCAGTATTTACTCAAAATAACAATTTACATACCACTATTTTTTATTTGTTTTATAACGCTACTCATCCCAAGGCAGGGTGTCAGAGCAATTGACACCATACGTACTCATTACATTGACAATAAATCATACACGTTTGTAAATCAATGTACAGGATGTGTTATATAAGACAGTGTGGGTTACGAGGTGTAGGAGTCACATATCCTTCATAGCTCACTATGCTATATTGGAAGGATTACAATGCAACTGCAAGTAACAAAAGGATCTGAGTTAAAAGCAGTAGCCCACTTACCTATCTACATAAAATAAAAATCTGTCATCTGCTTGTTGCATGATGTGCTTTGCAGGCGACACATTAAACCTCTAAGCTACTATGAGTCAAAACTGGGACTAAACAAAACCCAGATCTAGATCTTTCCAGCAAATGTGTTGAGCATCAAAGTTATCTTACTATTATTATTCCCTCAGATTGACTGGGAACCCAAAGGTCTCTGGAGCAGGTGCCTTAACCCTATAAGATATTTTTTTTAGATTCAGACTTTGCAACCATTTAAGCAGAACAGACGAGGCTCAGATCTTTGGGATTTAAAGTGCCACAAAAATCCCGGTTGCGTGGCTTTGTGTATAAAAAAACAAACAAAAAAAACGGTGAAAGGTAGACTTTACCTGAGTGGTGCTTGGGTGTTCACGTGCATCCACCCATGTCTTTTGATGCAAACCCATATTTACAAAGACTTGTAAACATAGGTTTGCATGAAACTGGTGGGTCTACATTAGGTCGGCGTAACAAGGAGAAATATCTTTATTTCTCCTCATTATTTCCTCTTTAAATATATATGCTGCATTCTGCAGCACGCATACAAAGAGAAAATAGCCTCACAGGATAGTTTTTGCTTGGCTTTGTTAAAAAAAAAACTTATAAAAAAACCCATGGCAGTGCATTGTGCTGCTTTGCGTTATCGTGCGACAAGTAGGCATTACATTGGTGGTGCATAGCTGTTCCCTTGCATCCGCCGTTGTATTTTGTGTTCAAGCCGGCCTTTGCTGGAAGTGCACCCTGGGCAGAAAGAAATTTGCCACCCTTGCTGCTGCTGGTGTAAAATGGGGCAGCAGGTGGCTGCTTTTAAAAGTCAGTTCCTGGCTGGCTTCATCAAAGCAGTGACTTGCCTCTGATTTCAAACATCTTGCACCTCCCTCAACTCACCTTCAGCTTAAGTCTGTCAGGTTGGTGCCAAGTTGTTTGTTGGGGTGGGGAGGGGGTGTTGGTGGATGGCAGCAGGGGATGAAAGGTAGATGGGGGGCACAGAAGGGGACTGATAGTGTGTTAAATACAGCCATTGCGACACATTAAAATTATTAGAACAACTTTAAACTAAATTGCTGGAGCCAAGGTAGAGGGACGTTGCTGTGTGCAGGACCTTCATGCAGAGAAAACGCTCCTTGAGCCCCTGTGATGACTGTCAGCCTGGGCCCGGGCCCAGCTCGACCATGCCAAAAGCTGGCCTTGTTTTGTGTATAAATAATATCTGCATTCTTCTTAAGGCAGGCACATCTAGCTTTCCCAGGGTCAGCTCGAGAGTCCCACTTCCCTGTCAAATGATCGTGGTTATTCCCCATTTATATGAGGCAACATTAAAGCTACACCCCACTGGTGAGTGCAAGTCCATTATGGCTTTGAGAAAGCCAAAGTGCCTCCGCGCCGTAGCGTGTCAGTCAGAACAAGTTGCCCCAAGGCCTGGCGGCCCAGTATTTAGTCTTACCCACTCTGTTCGAAGAGCCCTCACACGTCTGCGGTCTGGTGGTGAGGGTGAGAGCGGGACGTCCTGTAGTCACACTTACTCCAAGGTCTGATCGTCGCCCATTAGACCCTCCGGAGGGTGAAGAGTGGACATAATGGGCGACGATCGGACCTTGGAGTAAGTGTGACTACAGAACGACGTCCCACTCTCACCCCGAGTTTAGAGCGGAACATATGAAACTCGTGAATTTCCTGCAGTGTTACAATGACTGGCAAGTATAGTAAACCTATAAATCCTCCACGTATACAATATTTTGGGGGAGGCAAGATAACAGGATCTATATCCTGAGGAATGCCAATGACCCCTAGGGGGCAGATGGAATTGGCTGAAACATGTCGATCAAAGCAGAGAGAGTGACGGGGACATTACTTTCCTAAGTACACCCGAAATATAGAATTTTTTAACATGTCAGGAATGGCCCGAGAATAAAAAGACGAGAAGGTACCCTCCTAGATATTTTTATCTCATTACTGCCTCTGCAAAGTGGATCCCTAGTGTTTTTTCAAAAAATATTTTTGCACTCTACCCTGTATGTTGGCCTGCCGAAGGGTGTAGCAGTGGCCCTATGATGAAGCATGCCACTATCTAGTGGGTGAGGGCAGTATTAACAAACCCCTAGGGTTTCCCACTCTCAGACTTCGATAAATACAATATATGGAAGCTTCCTCCTCATTGTGTGAATAAATGCGGTGTCACGTGCCTTGATGTCACATGCATATTGCCTGACTTAGTTAATACCCCGCCCCCCCAAGCACCCACCCACCCACCCCGCTGATGAGCGAAAATAAAGCAAGGGCCTGTCTGTACCCATGATGCGCTGAGGTAAAATGCTATAAAAATATGGAAAATGTATTAAAATAGTTTGCTGACATCAGTAGAGGGATGGATACAACTCACACAGTCAAAAACAGTGAAAACTAAATGCTGTAGAGGTGGGACAAACAAGTGAATAGAGAGGAAAACCATCAGATCAGAAAGAGGGATTTGAAATGGACAAGAATGCCATCTAGTCTCGAGCAGGGGACTGACCCGAGGCAACACCGTATGTGAATGCATTGGAAATAGGAGGTCTTTGACCAGCTGCTAAAGCGGTCTGTACTTCGAGACCTAAAAAGAAAAAGATATCAGAGTGCGTTACTGAGCTTGACCACTAGATGGAGACGTTTCCTTGGCTATGCGGTTCATACGCAGTCTGACCAATGCAGAAAATACATAGTGAATCTGGACCAAACACTGATTTCTTCTCATATAAACAAAATGGTCGAGTACATAATATGTTAATGGCCTTCGTGATTGAACGATTTATTAATACAAATGTTGGTCTGTCAGCACTGTACGTATAGGCAGAGTGCATTTGCAAGTTAGAGTTTGAGTAAAAAAAAAATGTTAAAAAAATGAATGGGTCAATTCACATTGTACTATGGAGAGTTAGAGAACAATGTCCGATAATATGTTCATATCAGTGAGTGTTGACATCTGGATTTAAATATGAGTAAAGAACAGAAATAAATATTATGGAAACCGACTGTCTGACAGTTAAAAAAAAAAAAAGCGAGCTTAAGTGTAACTTAAAATAGCGAGTTTGAAGTGCTGTTGATACAGTGTCATTGCACTTTCTGGGTGTCATGAGGAAGTTTATATCTTGAGAGAAACACGTTAGCTAGGCAAAAAAGCGTTGGGTATTAACGAAGGAAGACCAGTAATCCGTTTCAGAATCTGTCTTTTTTAACTTGTCTACAAATGTGCTTTGTTTAGGTACTGGAACATGGGCATATATAATATGTGGATGCAGAGCAGGCATAGGATGGCAGACTGATCAGAGCCGGTGGAGGGATTTGCCAGGCCTAAAGGCATTCGCAGATACCTGTCACTGAAACAGAACAAGAGCCAGCACTCCCCAAAAATGTGGAAAATTTACATTTATGTATGTGGATGGATATATTACATATGATATAATGCTGCCAAGGGCCATGCGCCTTGTGAGTTTGGGTGGCCACACGTGATTGGGTGCAGGCCATGCCCTGTGGCCACCCCCTGCAGTGCACAACCAAAGGCTGTGCGCAGTGTGGGTTGGGCGGCCATGGCGGGTTATGTGCAGCGTTCAACCTCTGATGCACATGGCCTTTGGTTGGGTGCATGACAAGCAGACAACCCCATCAGTGTGCTGCATGGGTTAGGTGGCCATGGTGGGTTGGGCACAGGGCGACCACATGGACATAATCTTCAAAGTGCGATGTCCATTTAAGACACCTGCAGTTGTCAGTAAGACTTTCTTGTGGAGCTTTTATATCTCTCCTAGATTCCATATATTTGCAGTGCTCTTAATGTCTTTTAATGATATGAGTACTGCACGTATTAGAAGCAGGATTTTTCCAGTATTGATGCTGTCCCATTTTTTTCAATAGTCATATGTGTATAACGGAACCAGTGCAGATTCGGTGCATTCTCTATGTGAAAGACCCCACAGCGAGCCGACTTAAAAATGTTATGACATTATTTGACCAGAGCCAACCCGAAAATAACAGTCTACGTTTTTAAATAGATTCAGGGTTTTTAACACCTAGCTTTAAGAGAAAAGGTACAAATTGGTGCTTGGAGAGAGCTTCAACGAGGTTTTAAATAATCAATTTTCATCTACTACCAGTTTATTCTTTGTGACAAAACTCCAGATTTCAACTCTGTATAGTGCAGCAGATTACGCCTGGACCCGATTAACATCAAGGGCAGGCGAAATTGCATGAAGTTAACATCAAGGGCATGCGAAATTGCATGAACTCCTAGTCCACTTGCAAAATTGAATGTGGCATTTGCTCTATGCTTCAGAGTTAGAGTACTATTGTCAGTCTGCTTTGATAGAGATGTCTTTGCAGCCTTTCTGATACTTAAATAATCAAACACAGAGATCCTTTCACGCATGGCCGCCTCCCTCCAACCAAATGTATCAAGAGCATAGCCAATTGTTAGCTGGGATGCCTACAAAGCACACGCGGAGGGACATCATGAACTTTGTAACAGAAGAGAAAAGCAAATAAGAATTCAGAAGTGCTACTTAAAAAGGTCCAATATCTTCAAAGAGGACTTGCAGACTCTGAAAGCACTCGCCTAAATCTTTACAAACTTTGCATTGAATTCAATAAGAAATGCAGTCAGGCAGCCCATCGCACTTTATATCAAAGGAAAAGTGAATAGAGCAGAAACACATGCGGAAAATCTATGGCCAGGTACCTCAGTGGAAGAAAAGAGATCAATAGGATTGTTGCAGGTAGGGTAGATGGCAATAAACTTATTCTAAAAGACAAAGTAAATTGCTGAAGTGTGTTCTATTACAAGATGTTATACACCACCGAACAAGAAACCTCACATAAAGAAATTGAGAAAAACTTCCAAACACTACAGAGAAAAAGCTCCATGTTGTGTGTTCAGGAGCAGCTTAAGGCATCTGTTCAAAAACCAATTGCGATAGCAACAAATGGTAAGTCTCCAGGATCAATGGTCGTCCCTTTGAGTTTTACATAACTTTCCAGGAAACCCTTTACTGCTGACTGATGGACCTCCTTTTGAGGGCACCATAACCAGAAGACTCGTAGACCTCATTGTGAAAAGCCATTTTCACTGCAATCACCAAGAAAGACAAGGACCCATCCCTTGTTAAGACTTACAATCCAGTATCTCTGATTAACGTAGATGGGACACTCCTAGCTAAAATCTTAGCTAGTGGATTAGGAAGCCTAGTCCCTGCACTAGTGAAAGTAGATCAACCTGGTTGTGTTAAAGGACAGCTTGCCTCAGCCAACACCAGGCTGTTCAGTGATGCAGTCACACTGGGTAAGAAGTCAGAAGAAGCTTGGTGCTCAGTAGCCTTTGAAACAGAAAAGGCCTTTGATAGGATTGAATGGTTGGGTCTTCTTGTGTCAGCCTCTTGTATGGCTTTGTGTACGACATTGTTTCCACCATCCCAGGGCAGTCGGGTTAGTGGACTCAGACTGTCAATCAAAGCCTTTTTCTTCTGGTGTCATGGGGCTTTTTAATGCCAAAAGTTAGTTCCAAGTACACCTCTCTAGCACTTGCCACTCAGGTTAGCGAAGTCGAGCAGTCCACGTCTTACTCTGGAAGGTAATGTGGGTTTAGAGATGCAGAATTGTGTAAACAACCAACGCCTGCTAACTATCAGTGTTCAGCCAATGCTGTTTCTTTTGAAAAAAGTATTTGACTGAAACGCACATAATGAAATGCTGTATTTAATATTCTAGATTAGAAACAACAAAGAAGAAAAAAAGTACAAATGGTGCCCGCACATTGCAGCTGCTGGGCTCCCGTAAAAAAAAAATGCATTTTAAAAAAGTTATGTGGGACTGGAAGCAGGCAAGGGAAATAAAAATGGAGTTTGTGCGGCACTAAAAAAAAATGAAAGTGGCATAAGCACACATTAGGAAAGCGAGCAGCCTGGGTCTGCACACAATAGGCATCTTCCAGGTAGAAGGTGCCATATATCGAATATTGCTGTCAGCAAAGAGACCCAGCGAGAAGCAGGACAATGTTGGAAATGGTCTGCTCTTGAAATCTTTAAAACAGCTACACTCTGCTCGGTACATCCTCTTCAGAAGCTGCTTTTGTCTGGACCCTGATTGTGAGGCCCACGCGTCCGGTATAATCTTAATGTTAAAAACAGTGATGTGCACAAAAATAAGCGATAATCCTATTGTCAATGTCCAAATAGTTTACATTGGAGTCTCTCCAGTAAAAGAAAAAGAGGACAGGATGGAGAGGGAAGGCAGTGAGGAAGAAGGAAAAGTAAGAACAAAGAGTCAAAGCAACTCTTTAAAATTCTGCCCTCCAACCCTTGGCCACCAAAAAAAGGGGAAAACACAATTTGTAACCAACAAGTATTTCACAAATTCTTAAGTGCTGGTGCCTTCTAAGCCAACAGATCCGCGTGCCTTCCTCCTTGCTGCTGGAAAGTCTAGCTGATCTGGGTTGTGTGAAGTGGTAGGCATTGCCATCTTAAACGACCTATAGTTTCACATGAAACCAAATCTAGGTGGCAGTTGTGCTAGCTAACTTCCACCTCTTGAATACAAAAACCTAATCTGTTGGCTGCCATCCTTGTTACAATTTCTCTCTGAGAGCGTACACCCAGATCCAAATAAGCCATCCCCGTCTCTGTTGCACTTGGATATGAGCCTATGGTAGGGATCCTCACCTCCTTGCAGATCTCCAGTGGTGTCTCAGTTATGACTTGTTCTTCCAGAAAGTGAACCACAAGGGTAGCAAGGACTCCTGCCACCTTCCTCCACCCCGCCTGCCCTTCCAGACAGGTGTATATAACATTTCAGTAATAGCTCTTCCCAAGATTCTCTTTAAAAGGGTGTCTTGGACTAGTGGTTCAGCTGTAGACCAATACGTATGTCCTCCAAAACCATTGTACTGATAGCTGAAGGCTAAAAATATAATAAACATTGGCAAAGACAAGAGTTCAGGCCTTGGTGAGTGTGCATCCTTTATTGTTTTTTTGTGCAAACATTTGCATTATGCAAAAAAAAAAAAAAACTCAAAAATATAATAATAAAGGTGTGGCCTTACAAGCCAAGTTGGCACTAAAGTTAACTCATTTTCAGTGGGCTGTGCACGTGATCAGGCAACATGCCATCACTTACACCGCAAGAAAGCCAATGGATGAAATTGCCTGACCCATTGCCTCTTGCTAAATGATGTGGTGGATGGAAGCAAAATGTGAATGACAATTGAACAGATCAATGGATGAAGAGGACGGATGGAAAGCGCTTCCTGTGTTTGTATGTATTTTCATTATGCATTTTTTGTTTTTAAATCATGAGACTGGCACGACAGCTAAAGCAATCGCAAAGAGAGACTTAAATCACCAGTGTTGTGGCCCCTCAACACAGGGAGAGCTACCAGTTATATTTATATATTTGAGCAATAGGACATTTCTGAAATGAATGTTTGATAAAAGTACGGTAGTGGTACAGAACACTGAGTGGGTGGATAATGCAGCCATTGTACAATCATGTTTGTGAATGATGGAGAGCAGACAAGAAAAACATTTACACAAGCTACATCATAACATTCCATAAACAAACACACTGACTGTTTCTATACATTATGAGTCAATATTTGTTCTTTGATTCCAATCATATGAGATTTATATTTTCTCATTTCTATAACGTTGTTATTTATGGGAGGCATCAGAGTGCTTTACAAAAAATCAGGTAAGTGCAATGTGATAAGACAATTTGACAACACAGAACGACTGGGGGTGAGTGTCTGAAAAGTTTCAGCGCTCTGCCCATCATCTCCTTGCGTTTGCTTTGTTCGCCCTAAGTTGGCAGGGTATGCCCAGACGGGGGTCCCTTGCTCACTTTGACACTGGATTCAAGCCAACCTGGCTGATGAGGGGTGTTACCCCGAAACCGGTCCAAGGATGCTTGTTTCCGGTCCAGGGAGGACCTGGCTTGGCAGTTCGGGCTGGACTGTTCCCACAAGGAACAGGGTCAAGACTGATTTGCATATGGCTGGGTCCAAACTGGGGTGGTGTGGTGAGCAAAAGAATGATGGATTTAACCCAGATCCTTGTGACTGGGGGTGAATGTTTGCATTGTCCAGCATTCCGTCCATCAATTGTTTCTTCTGTTTCTGAAATAGCCATCTAGGTACTTTGGGACTGAATATAACAGCCTTCCAAATTCCATACCCACCATCCAGCTAAATTGGAGAAAAAGGCTTCTAAGGTAAAACTCCAGTGTTTCATAGTGTCTTTTGATATTATACACCCCAGCCCAGACTCGTACCTGTTCTTTTTTGGAACGCCATTCGGTTCTCGCTCACTGATGGTGAGGAGGGGACCTGTGTTTTCAAACCTGTTTGCATCCCTCAACGTGGCCTATTGCTCCTTCGTGTGCTCCTGTCTTCTGACTTTGAAATAGAGGATCATGCCTTGAGCTGCTGTTGCTGTCTCGCGTTGATAGGGTGCAGATGTCAAGACTTCCTCCTTTCCCCTTGCTCTGCTTACTACTACTTGTGGTGTCTCCTATGGATTATTACTGACAGCACTCAACAGACACCTAGCACAACATCCACACATTGCTAAGACATGGCATCAGGCACTTTGTATCACAGGAACTGTCAGCACACTCTTATGGGGACATTGCCAGCTCAATGCTTACGTTCAGAAGCTAAACCCCAATACAGAAGTGATTATTGCATCTTTCATTCACCATGTCTGGATTGACCATTTCTTGCCTCCTAGTTTACGAAGTCTTTCAGTCTCGGCTGAGACAATAACCCAGGGGTCATATTCAGTGCTGAACAAACATTTATTTCCCAGATTTCAGCTGCCCCAACGGCCTGGTTGTACCCTAGACGTATTCCTCCTTTCCTTTTCCTGTCTACTGTCACAGCACTAGTCTCTTGCAAACACTACTATGCCAATCTTGTGCGTTATGAATCCACCATACCTGCTAATTGCTGCAGCTCATATCATCATACCTCTCTCTTGTAGAGCTAATATTACCCCAGCTTTTCATGCACGACAGTGGCTGCAAGTAGGCAGATGGCGTAGAGCTATCACACACCACTCCTTCCACAGGCAGTGTCTGCCTGTCCCAGCAGCCAAGCCAACAAAGCATACATGATGCCCAATGCAATCCTCTGAAGCATACCCCTTGCTCCTCTATTTCTTGAAAAGAGCACATGCGGGTTGTCTTGCAGTTTATACTCCAACTGCATAAGAGTCTGAGCAAGTTTAGTTGGGCAACGCCTATGTTCACTGATAACATTTTGGCATGTAAAACCTTAAACTTAATTTTCGTAACGCCATGCTCAGCCTTGCAAGCTAACACGGATGCTTTCTGCAACAAATACTTATAATCAGATACATAGGAAATATCGGTTGGTGCTCCTCATATGCAGAGCTTGACTGGATAACAAATTCAGGAGGTGGCGCAGTGGTGCTGTCATTCTTCACTATGGCTGCACACTGCAGTCTGTGCTGGCTGCCAGCTGTTCTTCTACAGCCCCCTTGCCCCTTAGGCGCTGCCGAGGTGTCGAAGTGGAACATTACTGTGCTCACAGTAAGGGGCATTAGGTTTGGCCACTAATGGGGAGACATGGGTGTCAACACAATGATAACTCTCAGGGGCCTGGGCAGAGTAAAATACTGATTAAAGCAAATCCCGATGGCTAATGAACCAGGCAGTGGAATGACTGAATGTTTGTCAATGTCACTAGCCCCAGTGCCTTACACAAACGCAGGCGTGGTGGCGACTCGATGCAGGACACATGGCTAAAACACATTAGCAACGCCTATAGCTCTGATTGCTGAGACCTATTGGCTTTGCCAATGCTTGTGTTAGAAAAGAGTTGTTACCCCGCTCTTGAAAAAGTGGATTTGTCCTGATGGATCTGACTAATTATAGGCTCATTACTCTTCTTTCAGCACAGGACAAGGTTATGGAGCAATCAGCTACCTAAATGACTTACAACCACTTTTGAAGGTACAGGATTGATTGGCGGGCAGTGGGTTTCCTCCCAGGACACAGAACTGAGACCACTTATTGTGACCACCGTTGATAACCTTTGGGCCACGAGAGATCAAAACCTGATCACTGGTCTCATGCTTTTTGACCTGTTTGCATCTTTCGATGCTGTATATCTTAACAGCCTCCATGATCAGTTAGCCGACCTAGCCTTACTGGCTTAGAAGTGGCTTTCAGTCTGTGAGAAAAGAGTGAAACCAACTAATTTCACTACTGCTGTTTCATTCTGCTGGAATGGTGGTGAGATGTGGGATCCAAGAAGGTTCCACTATCTCCTCTATCCAATTTAGTTTGCATCCATCTATTAGGGAGTTGATTAGGAAGATCTGATTTAGTTTCTGTCCTATCCTGATGTTACCAAATTGCTCTTGAAACAGGTCTGTCCACAGAGCTCATGGGTCCCTTTCTTAGGGATTGCCTTCTTATCCTACAAGGCAGGATAGCTGCCCACCTTTGGAAGCTTAATGGTAAGTCCGAAATTCTGCTTATCATGAGGACAGTACCACCTGATCTAATGAGCTTTGGCCTGTATCCGTGGGTGCTTTATGCACCCATGCTCTGTTTTCAAAATCTAGGTGTCTGGTTTTATAAAGACCTTTTCCTTGATTTTCACATCAACAAACTTCAAACTTTTTGTTTCCAGCTTCCCCAGGCCTGTAAAAAGAACTTTTCTCCATATGAATCCCACACATCGGTGGTCATCTCCCTATTTCTTTGTCTTTTGGACTGTGCCAACACTGTCTATCCAGGGCCCCGTGAGACCCAGGTTAACAAATTATAGAGGATTCAGAACCTGACCGTTTAGCTTGTAGCTGGCTTGTCGAATTTGATCACAATTCTAAAGCTGTTGTATTCCTCTTAGGGTGTCCATAAACGGGCTTTCCAATATCATGTCCTTATATAGGCACAATTCGCCCTGCCCTTATATAGGCATAGAATCCCAGGCCTTATTTAGGCATTAAACCGTGCACTCCAAATACAGGCATGGTCTCTGACATCCGTCCACCCTAACGTCTACGCGAGTTCATGAAGAACAGACCCTTAGGCTGCGGGAGTTTCCCTAGCCCAGGACTATTGATTTCTTCAAGGCCTCATGTATTATGCATGAACCATTATTCCTTAGGGGTTCATCCATGACGTCTTTCGCTACCCAATTCACGTCAATGCTAACATTCCTAAGGTACTCTCAGGTATAAATATACCTTCCCTAGCCCCTGTAAACCAGAGGATACCTCGACTTCAGAGGAGCCCGTATCCCGGCCTGACTCACTGAGAAGACGCTGCCATTCCCTGCACGCAGAGAGCCCAGCTTCCAGTGATCTGACTTCCCTTGCGGGGTGTTGGAGTTCGAGTCTGGCAAAGAGATTCCAACCTCTCTCATTCTTCAGGTATGGAGCCGACAAGAACCTAGAGGGACTCTTGGCATACTAGGCATACTAGGCTTAAACATACTCTTAGTATACCATAGTAAGGAATACTTCACCTACTTCATACCTCGTCCTACACCTAGGTTAGGTACATTGGGGTAGAACTAGCTTAGCACCGCATCGTATGAGTACTCGCATTTTTAGTCTGTGTTATTTATGTAACAGCATATGTACTAAAAGATAATGCTATCGCAGTATTATTTATTTCTACTGCTCACCCTGTACATTATTTATCTCGCATACTGTCTTGTGATCGTAACAGCACATTATACTTACACCAGAAACAAGACTGTTCAATAAATCTTTTATTGAAAACGCCCGTCTATTATTTCTGTGTAACTCTGAGGAAAACTAAGCATGCACGATTGAGCTGAGTGAAATAGTTATCTAGTGTTTCCACGACTCTGGGACACGTTCTGATTCTAAAAGGGAAACATATTGGTCATGTTTTGCGGCTGCCAGAAAGTACTCCCTTCTTGTTGTCAAGGAGTTCTAGTGGCCTCTGAGCTAGCTGGCACAAGTAATTAAGTTTAATATACTCGATAGGGACATACTGACCTCAGTCCTATGTCAAACCTATAGGATATATTATTCCAATGCGCAGAGCCTATTAGGGAAATAGGAGCTACACTACATGGCGCCCAACGTGGGGCTCACACCACAACTGGAAGACTGCACCACTTGGGGCTCAGTCTTTGCTGCCATCTACACTAAAACACATGGCATTCCGTCAATTGCGGTAATACCTGATGTCCTCAAACAAATTCAAAACGAATATGGGGCGGAGCCTGCTCTAAATTTAGGTATGAAATTACAGAAAAATTTCGACCAGGTCTCAACAATAATATTATCTAATATTAAAGGGGAGGCAGCAGCAGTTGCGATCCGACAAAAATTGAGGGAATTTGATGTTACAGAACATCAAACAGAGCTACCCAGAATTATAGAACAATCTTATGCAGAATTAGGCAGAGATAGTTTGGGTGGAAGACCAGTGAAGCCGAAGCTATCTGAAAGTCCAGACAAGGACTCAATTAAACAAACTCCTACATCTTCTAAAAAGAAGTGGGAAACTAATAAACAAAATTCAAACGAGAAGCGTTCTCAATCCCGAGGTAGGTCTCCTCAAAGGAGCCCTCTGAAAGGAGGTATAACCTCAGGAATAGGGATAATTTGAGAAAACCTGATAGGTATCATGATACTGATACACGTTCCTCTCGTCCCTTTCAGATCTCATCACAGACTTCGGAAAGAAGAGGACGGACGGAACACAGAGAAGAAGCGCGTGAAATCGAAAGACGACAAACACGCTCCAAATACTAAGGCTAAACCTCAATTCTCCAAAAGAAAGTAGCAGGTCTAAAGATTAGACATGCCGAGAATACTGAGAACACTACTCAAGAACGGAGAATGGGCTCAGACCATGCTGGACAGTGCAGCAGAAGTCACAATAGTTCGCCAGAACGTGAAGGAACTTCTGGAGATAGTGGACTTGAATGAATACATTAAAGTAGAAACTGTAGACACCAGGGTTAGTACTCCACAAAGGTTATATGAAATAACACTCCGGATGGAGGGAGACAAACCTAGACAGGTGAAAGCACTTTTTGGGAAAGACTATCAAAGGGCTATGACATACTTCTAGCAGAAAAAGACTGGCCACCACAATTTGTCAGGGAGTGCCCACATGGCGAGGACATTATTATGCCTGCCTTCTCCAACCATATTCCAATTAACTTAAAATATACATATGCCAGGAAATGGGCAGTAGCCCAGGCCCCAGCATTATATAAAAATCATGTAGGATGGGATGAGGATTCACCTCACCATAAAATACATCTGAAACATGAACCAACTGCACAAAGGCAGTACCCAATAAAGCAAGAAGCTAAAGAACAGGTCAGGGAGATCTTAGATCAACTTGAATACCAAGGGTGATTGAAACATGCACCTCCTCAATGAACAATCCTTTGTTTCCTGTCTCCAAACCAGACAATACATATCGTCTAGTTTTGGATTACAGACACCTAAACACTTGTTCTAAAACTTTTGCAGTGCAAAATGCACATAGCACAGCATTAATGAATAACATTGTGCGTAAAAAATATAAAACAACATTAGATATCTCAAATGGTTTCTTTTGTCAAAACATAGCACCTGAAAGCAGGTACTTAACAGCATTTTCCATAATGGGGACCCAGCGTCACTTTTGTCGACTCCCACAAGGGTACAAGAATAGCCCCGGTTTATTCTCAGCGAGAGTAATGGAGTTACTACAAATTTATGACAATGAGGCATTGTCCTAAGTCGATGACATTTATCTGACAGACGATGACCTGGATAAACACTTGAACAGGGTGAGCACCATTATATTGGGTTTCGCCTCTGAGGGTTACAAATTCAACTTTAAGAAGTCCAGAATAGCCCATCTCAATGTCCTATTGCTAGGATATGAGCTTTCAAGTGAAGGCAAGAGCTTGGCAGCTAACTTTTTTAGAAAAGTGTGCGCTGCTCCAACCTCCAAAAACGCTAAAAAACTTACAATCCATCCTGGGTTTCTTAAATTTTGGAAGAACATACATTCTAAACTACGCAGAAAGGGTTAAACCTCTCTACGCATTAATCAAACCTGATTTTTCGATCAGAAACTGGACACAAGAACACACAGAAATCTTGCGTTCACTTCAAGCTAACATGTTAGCAACAAAACACTTGCAAACACGTGCAAGTCAACGTAATTTGGTGATCCGAATAATTTCGGGTCAATGTGGATTCACATACTTAACTTTCAATGAAGGTGACAAAATCCCAATTGCATACAAATCCCACTTGTACACATAAGCGGAAATGCGCTTCAGTTCAACTGAAAAAATTCTGACAGCAGTTCAAACCGCTGTAGCAAAAGAAAGAGCCTTAGCCCAAGGGAAACGCATTATTGCCGTCACCCCGGTACCAGCTTTAGAAGCGGTCACAAAAGCGAGCATTCCAAATGCTAAAGCATTACATCCGAGATGGATACAATGGGTTAATTCTCTTGCTGCAAACGATGTTGAATATGTTTTTGATCCTGATTTAAAAACACAAGCATTCCTGCAGTATGAACATGAATGTCTTCTGCCTACTGAAATTCTGCCTCTCGATCAGTACGAATTTATAATTTACACTGACGGATCCGCACAACCCGCAATAGGGAGTAAGCAAGCTTACAGTGCAGCGTGTGCTGTCGTTAAAGGTCGCATACGAAATGGCATCTTCAGACCTATGGTCACAAAAACGCAGTCTCTAGGAGATTGTACAGCTCAGCGAGCTGAACTACAAGCATTCAAACTGGCACTTGAAAGTACAGATCGAGAATTCCCCCACACTAATAGTGTGCGATTCCTTTTACTGTGTTCAGTCGTATAATGACTATATACAAAACTGGCTTGAAAATGGTTTCAAAGATGCGAAAGGTGGCACAATAAAGCACAAAATGCTTTGGGAAAAGTAGTTCAGTTGAAAAACGAACTACCAAAAGCTCACGTGATACACACGCGGAGTCATCAACGTGATGGCGTTCACGTTGCAGGGAATTCATTGGCTGATGAAGCCGCAAAGGGGGCTGTGCAAACGGCTTCCGTAGCTGCGATCACTCGTTCCAAAACAAAAATAGACGGTGAGATAATGTTGGCTGTCAAAGCTTCAAGCAAAGGCAGCAGTGCAGCGTTACCAAAAAAGTTTCCACTCAAGTACTCCTATGTAATTGATGCGAACAACGTTCCTTTTGCTCGAATCCCTGGAGTGGGGGATAGGGTAATTCCAAACTTTGAACGTAGAGCAGCCTTGATTTATGAAACACATTTGGGGGAGGGTCTGTCACACCAAGGGATCTCTAAAACAATCTTAACGTTAAAAGAGATGTACTGGTGGCCTGGAATGAATACAGAAATTCACATATTCATCAACAACTGCTTAGACTGTAAATTACAGCGGGAGAGCCACCAGACACCATGCGGCGAATGCGGCAACCCAGTGCAGACACCATTGTTAGACAGCATTAGACTATCTACGCACCTGCGTCCTACTGGACAAAGGCATTCCCACAAATACTGAATCTAGGTTCCTATGGTTATGGCCTCAGCGCTCAGCTGACGCTCGAACTGTTATAAAAGATTTGCGAGTCTTTATCGGCATATACGCAATAGGCACGTTACATTCTGACCAGGGTCCTGCGTTTAGCTCTCGGGCTTACAAAGACGCCATGGCCAGTCTGGGCGTTGCATTGCGGTACTCTCTCCATTCCATCCTGAGGGAAATTCGGTTGTGGAAAGGAAAAACCGGGACATAAAGCAGTCTATAACAGCTAGAGTATTAGACTCGGGTGACGGGTGGGTCAAACACCTTAGTGGAGTTCAACGTGCATTGAACAACCTGCCAAGAAGTTCTCTAGGGGGTCACTCCATATGAGGTCCTATTTGGGACAAGAATGTGGGTACCAGACTTAGAAAACGTAGGCACAGTGGTGGAAAATAAACCCTTTGATATCAAAGATCGTTTGGCTGTTTTACAGGACTTAAACAAATTAAGAACGAAACAAAGCAACGTGTTCCTACAGCCAACCACCACTGGGGATCAACCGGCTGTCCCAGCAAGGCCTGTCTGGATTCCAAAAGTTGGGGATCTAGTCAGAGAAAAAAATTGCGGACAAGAAGGAATTTGGACCTTCTTACAGACAACCAGTACCTGTCCTAGCAGTTCAAGGAACGAGAACAGTACTACTGCCGCCCCTTGCTGGAAGAAAGGAGAAAAGATTTGTGTCCATCGACCTCATCAAACCACAGTATGTGGCCAATACTAAATAGTAGGCCTCGTGGACTCCGACCTAGTAGCAAACGCACTCCTCTCGCTACTATCCAAGAGGTTCATACTGAGAGACTGATAACAATCGAGAATTCAGCTGAAACAGATGAAGGACTAAGCAACAATGCTAGGGAAATCATCCCTCTTGAAGAACAAGTAACAGTTCGTCCAAATACACCTGTCTACACCAATGTGGCACGTGATGAACTGGTTCCAGTGATTTCTACAAATCCTGATGCAATTCAAACAATTGATAGAACTGCTTCTGGCTATTTCATTAACTTTGATACGTTCTCAGAAGATCCAAGTGAACCTGAAAGCGACGCCAGCATCATTCAAATTCAAGCAGCAAATACAAGACTTTCTTCACTCTCTGAAAAAGACTTATTTGGTTTCTCCATGGATTGAACTCTGGATTAAATCTGGACTTTTTGTTTTCCTGCTCTGGCTAGCTTTGGTTACAACTGTGAGCGTGCTTATTAGTGGCAGATACATCCATGCGAACACTGAAAACAAAGACGTAAACGTACTTTTGAAACCTCATAAATCTTCCCATCGTGAAGCAAGAGACTTGTCATCAGTGAACATCACAGCTGTTCCTATACACGATGGTATAGTGTGGGACAAAACAGATTTTGATATATTCTGTCCGACGGAAGAATTGAACATTCCACATTTGTTTAAAATTTCACTAAGTGATCTAATCTCGTCCAGTACCTATTCTGATGATTGGGACTTTGAGACTGTGACTGACATTATGTTTGACCTAGAAAAATCTGCTGCATTTTCTAAAAATGAATATTTAGAGGGTTCATCAGACTACGATCAACTGTATTGTTATAATCACTATGGTCATCATTATTTGCATAAAACTGCATATCCAAGAAATGTGTTTATGTTTAACCAATGGGAACATTGTCCTACACCACCATACGGTAGTTCAAAAACATTTGCTAGTAAGTTTCCATATTTTTCAGGTTACAATACATCTGATCCAGAAATGTTTTACTATAAAAATGTAAACAAGACAGGTATGAAAATTATGTTAACGAATACAAAACAGATTTATTCTGCATTATTTAATGCCCAACTGTCTAGACAGGGTTTCGACTTTTGGAAAGACACAATAGACACAAAAACTTTGTGGGGTACTAAGGAATGGCAAGTGCAGGGGATAGAAGCTTTATTTAGAGCCTGCATCATCCCTGAACAAATAATGTTTTTGAATGAAACAATCCAACAAACATCTTGTCTTGGATTAGCCAAGATCAAAGAGATGAACACACCTTCTTTACCGACTCCTGCAAAAAATAACGAAACACAGGCAGTGGTGACAGTTGACAATATACTACAACTCAACAGATCTAATCCTGATTGGAAAAAATGGTTGATCTGGCCCACAGACACGAATAACTGTCAGGAAAGATTCCTGAATAAAACTCAGGGTTTTACCATTCATAGGCCAGACCCAAGATACGTCCAAAGACAACATCCGGGGGTAGTAACAACATACAGTGTAGGGAAATTATGCCTCGATTGGCTGCATACATCTACACTACAGGATGTGAAACAACACTTATCCTTACTTGCAAAAGACGCAGATCTTAGGGATTTCTTGCTTGGACCAAGAAAACCGCCTCAAAAACGTTTCATATATGCCGGCATTTATGCTGCCTACAATGAAGCATGGAAAGTATCACAGATAGAGGCCGCAGAACGAATACGTGAACTTGATCGTATTAATTTAGAGAAATCACTCTCTGTGGTCGACAATGGGTTAACAACTTTGTCCTCCAGAATTTATTCACTGGACGGCATTGTATCCTCTGCTATCGACATACTAGAACAAGATTTGGCGATGTTACAACAAGGCCAATCTCAATTACGTTCTATTATATTATTAAGCTGGACGCTGCAATCATTGCGAGCGGGCTATGTGCCTTGGTGTTTCATCAACACAACGGCTCTGTTTGCAGAATACAATCTAACTGATAAACAGATCGAAATGGCACAAAGAGGAGCAAAGTATACAGTGCTGAGCATTGAAAAACTGGAAAAGTTACCATTCACAGTGGCAGAAAAACCAGCTACAGAATGGCTTATTCATGGCAAAATCACACTACCTGTGACTACTTTTCAGTTTCAGTATTGCCTCAGACAAATGCAAGCAGGCAAATATGAAAGGTTGGGTAAGGAATACATTAAGACATCTTGGGCTTTGCCGTATACATATAGATGTTGGAGCGGGGATCGTGAAGTGTTTTTAAGCGGTAAAAACTGTAAACGTGCACTAAGCGGTTCACTTGTATGTCAGGACATTTCCTTGCACGGGGCTTGTAATGGTTCTGTGGCAAATTTGTCTTGCCATCAGCAAGGGTACACCAGCTGCTGTGATTAATCCAACGTTTGGACAACTTTCTAATGGGAGTTACCTCATGTTGAATGATCAGAGTTGCTGTGGCATGCTGCCAGGCATCCCATATCTAGTAACGGTCAACTCCAGGGTCACTTGCTGTATGCAAGTATTGTTTGCCCCAATAGACACAGTCAGGGAGTCGCCTCTATGGCCTTCGCTGAACGTCTCTTTTATAAGATTTGATACTTTAAGCAGAATGAAAGCCATGCTTTTACAGCAAACAGTGCCTTTGACCTCGGCCAAAGAAACCTATGATCTGCAAATTGCAAGGACTTCGGCTGAGATACAGACTTTAATACGTACAAACTGCCCTATACATTTCGTAGAAATGATAGGAAGAATTTTCAACATGTCTGATACGACAGGACTTGTACATGTATTTAAGGGCATCTGCTCCGGTCTGTTGGCACCTTTTCAGGCAAGACTCGGAATCATCCCGAACTTTGCACATTCGGTGTTTGGTGGCATACCATTAATTCTAGCACTTGTTGCCGGAATCCTATTTCTCTTCCTGCTGTTGCGCTATGGCCAGCCAATTCACCGACATCACTCCGAGCGACATGGAGAAAGCTCTCCTTGAACGAAAGTGCTGTGAGCAAATAGTACAGCTTTTGGGCATAAATCGTCTACGGGACCTTAATACCATGTGGTTCCTGTCATTTAGACCAATCTGGCAAGATTGCATCTTACCTGTTCTACGATGCCTGCTATGCGGTGTAGAATGCGTGTTGGACACCTGTTTAACATTTCCATCGGATGCGCCAACGGACGTCGATACTCTGCTGGACCAGATAACGGCCCATGCTATGTGTTGTCCCCAGCGGCTTCCTATCCTGATGACAGCATTCATTGAGATCTCACAGATGCTTCCGGCTGCTGCTGAGGTACGAGAAAGAACTACAGGCACACAGGTAACAACGGACGCGAACATTGCGACAATTGAAAGCAATGCTTCACATCTCTGTGCGATTAACCTGCTTCACGAGGTGTTCCAACTCACACCAACTACAGTGGATGATGTTTTGTCTATAGAAATAGATGATCTAATGTTTACACCAGACCCGTAAACTGACTCCGATTCAGCATACAGTGTTCCAGAAATACAGCAACAATTTGGCCTTCATTTTTTCAAAACTTGGAACTCTACCAAAAATTGAACTTTTTTCCCATTTTTTCGAGCGAAAATGGAACTTCAATCTGCTTAAAGTAGAACTAGCCTTATAGTACAGACTTGGCGGTCCTTCCACAGACATTTAGTCATCCTATGTGTCTAAAAACAGTTCATTTAATTTTCCTGACATGAAATGACTTTGATTTTTGAACAAACTTATCGAACATTTTTTTGTCACATGTAAATATTATTGCTTATTTTCCGAATGCATTTATTTTGGAAAACTTTATGCCAAGAATGATAAGCAATGCTTCGAATGTACAGTACCTTTTGCATTCTAATATGTTTTTTTTTAAATGCCTTTTTTAAATGGTTTTATGAAATATTTTAGAAATATGCGGTACTCCATTTTTATGTTTAGCATTTTAAATGTTTAGCATTTATGTATTATCGTATACACGAAAGTGGAGTGGGTGTTGTATTCCTCTTAGGGTGTCCATAAACGGGCTTTCCAATATCATGTCCTTATATAGGCACAATTCGCCCTGCCCTTATATAGGCATAGAATCCCAGGCCTTATTTAGGCATTAAACCGTGCACTCCAAATACAGGCATGGTCTCTGACATCCGTCCATCCTAACGTCACGACGAGTTCATGAAGAACAGACCCTTAGGCTGCGGGAGTTTCCCTAGCCCAGGACTATTGATTTCTTCAAGGCCTCATATATTATGCATGAACCATTATTCCTTAGGGGTTCATCCATGACGTCTTTCGCTACCCAATTCACGTCAATGCTAACATTCCTAAGGTACTCTCCGGTATAAATATACCTTCCCTAGCCCCTGTAAACCAGAGGAGACCTCGACTTCAGAGGAGCCCGTATCCCGGCCTGACGCACTGAGAAGACGCTGCCATTCCCTGCACGCAGAGATCCCAGCTTCCAGTGATCTGACTTCCCTTGCGGGGTGTTGGAGTTAGAGTCTGGCAAAGAGATTCCAACCTCTCTCATTCTTCAGGTATGGAGCTGACAAGAACCTAGAGGGACTCTTGGCATACTAGGCATACTAGGCTTAAACGTACTCTTAGTATACCATAGTAAGGAATACTTCACCTACTTCATACCTCGTCCTACACCTAGGTTAGGTTAGGTACATTGGGGTAGAACTAGCTTAGCACTGCATCGTATGAGTACTCGCATTTTTAGTCTGTGTTATTTATGTAACAGCATCTGTACTAAAAGATAATGCTATCGCAGTATTATTTATTTCTACTGCTCACCCTGTACATTATTTATCTCGCTTACTGTCTTGTGATCGTAACAGCACATTATACTTGCACCAGAAACAAGACTGTTCAATAAATCTTTTATTGAAAACGCCCGTCTATTATTTCTGTGTAACTCTGAGGAAAACTAAGCATGCACGATTGAGCTGAGTGAAATAGTTATCTAGTGTTTCCACGACTCTGGGACACGTTCTGATTCTAAAAGGGAAACATATTGGTCATGTTTTGCGGCTGCCAGAAAGTACTCCCTTCTTGTTGTCAAGGAGTTTCTAGTGGCCTCTGAGCTAGCTGGCACAAGTAATTAAGTTTAATATACTCGATAGGGACATACTGACCTCAGTCCTATGTCAAACCTATAGGATATATTATTCCAATGCGCAGAGCCTATTAGGGGAAATAGGAGCTACACTACAAAGCTCAACGTAATTTACACAGGCTTCCGGTTAAGCAGAGCATCCAGTTAAAGGCCCTGTGCTTGATTCCATCATGCCTTCCACCGGAAGGAACCCAGAATACTCTCTCAGCTGCTGGCGGTGCATGCTTCTTTCAGATCCTCTAAATCTATCTTTTGCCTTTTGTTGCTGAATATCCTGTGCTACATGAAGGAACTTAGCAAGGAAGAGCATTTTGGATCTCCGGCTATAAACTTTGGAATGGGCTACCCCTGAAACTGAGACAGACATTGCACGCTATGGCCCTCTGTAAAACGTTGAAAACTTTGCTATTTTGCGAATTCCTTATTTTCTTGTCTTTGTCTTTCTTGTTCATCCTTTTCTCTGTTTTGTTTATTTTCCTAGCACCATGATGCTTTCTAGTGGTAGGTCTTGTGGTTTATAAGTTAAACAAGCATTGGCATAGCCAATAGGTCTCGCCTTTGGGACCTTATAAGTGTTTAGCCATGCAACAGTTGATGTTGTTGCACCAAGGATATTGTGCTGCATAACTAAATACTTATGAGGTCCCAAAAGAGAGACCTATTGGCTATGCCAATGCTTCTTTTTTTTAAGTTGCCAGGTCTGGAAACAGTTATTAGGGCGGGTATACACTGCCAGGGGTTGTAGAGAGGGAATATTCCATTACCAAGGTCGCCGTGTATGGAATGAGGTAAGCTGAGCAAATTGCCGCTGTTAGATTCTGGGTCCAGTTCAAGCTGGCTTGGCAGAGCTCGTTGTAGTTTTCAAGGCCACGCTGGGAGATTGCTGTTAGTTAAGGGAGTTTGTGATCTTCTGTAATAAGACACTCTCCATATGTTAATACACCTCTGTCTCGCCCGAGCCTTCTCTTTACTCCTGCGAAAACGATAAAAATGCTGAACAGATGTTAAGTGGCGAACGGGGGACAGGGAAGAAAGGGGCGGAAGAGGGGAAGGGGTCAAACTTTGTTTAAATACGTCGTAGACCCACGATGAGAGTGCTATGACAGGCCATCAGTCCAGGAGGCAGTGGCAGACAGCGGGGTGTTCCCGCACAAGACCAAGGCGTGTGGGGATGCGGCGCTGGTCAGAGGCGGGGTGCCGGTGAGACCAGGAGTGTTAATTGACAAAGGGTGCTGGTGAGAGATGGGGTGCTTGTGGAGGAATAGTGCTACTGTGGGGAGAGCTGCTGGCGGAGGAGGGGGTGATGAGCAGAGGGGGTGCTGAGGAAAGCAATACTTGGGGAAGGGGAGTGCTGGTGAGAGGGCGGGTTCTGTGGGAAAGGGGTTAGTGGTAAGTAGAAGGGGCTGGAGAAGATGGGGTGCTGGTGATAGGAGTGGGTATCCAGAGGTAGAGGGGTGTTGCTAGGAGGAGGGGTGCTTGGTAAGAATTGCTGCTGTATGAAGGTATTAGAAACGGGCGCTAGAAGAGGCGCTCCTCGGAAGTGACAGTAGGTGTGGGGGGGAGGGGTCCTGGAAAAGAGTGCTGGTGAGAAGAGGGTTGCTGGAGAGAGGAGAGTGCCTTGGGGGAGGGGTGCTGGAGGTGGTGGTAGTGAGAGGAAAGGTTCTCGTAAAAGGGGGCGGGCTGTGTGCGCGGCCCGGTGTCAGCTCCTTGCCTGAGGTTTCTGACCCCCCCACCCCGTGTGATATGTCAGGCTGATCCTATCTGGGAGAGCGGGACAGGCAGTCTGTACATCCCAGCGCCAGCTCCAGCGCACCACAGTCCAGCTCCGGTGCAGGCTGAAAGCTGCAAGGCCCCAGAGGAGGAGGGAGTAAAGAACCCGGGACAAGGCGAGGTGCGGACTGACGCGGGACTCTTAGCGCCTTCCAGGGCTCGAGATGCAGGTCACACAAAGTGGGAATAAGCGAACTGGAGCCCCTGGCACTGCAGCTGCACAGGCACGATCCTAAGCACTTCCAAGTAAGTGCCGGTGACACTGTGCACACTGGATACTCCCGCACTTCCGAGATGTTGCACCCACTGCACTGTGCATAGTGGATGCGCGCTCACTTCCCATGTGTTGCACACACAGCGCTGCGCACACTTAAGTTGATTCTTCTGAGATGTAGTACACACTGCACTGTGCACGCTGGATACTTCACTTCGGAGATGTTGTGCTGCTCGCGCCGGGTGGTTACGCACGTCAGGGATGTTGCGTGCACTCTGCACTGGATGCCTCTGTGTTGCGCACAGCGACCTGCACTGCACACGGCTTACAACGCGCACTGGTTGTAATCCCTGTCCACACTTCAAACCAGCCCGTGTTTATAATCAGTGACGCAGCAAGGCCGCCATCTGCCATGGTGCAAGCAAGGAAAACAAGCCCGCGAGTGGTGCGCACGCGCTGAAAGGAATTTACGGAATGCAGCTGGCACACTGCGGGCCGCTGCTCGCTCCCGAGACCCCTAGGCCATGGGAGTGATAGTTTAGAGGAAAGGCGGGACATGCACCCGCCTTTGGCCATTTGCGTGCTTTCATTATTGAAAGCCACACGCAAAGGCCAATTGAATGTGTGGGAGGAGTCCGACCCACACGGAGAAGTCTCTTGGAAGTCTGAAGTGATTCCAAGAGGCCCTCTCCTAGAGCAGCGCATGCACGCTGCGCTAGGCGAGACCTAAAAAATGAATAAATAAACAATTGTAGGAGGACTGAGGTGGAGTTCCACCTATTGGGAGCATACCTCAAGAATAATGTTTTGGAAGAGCAGTGCTTTCAATGTAAGGAAATCTGAGTTTATGGGGCTTGTTGCACATTTTGTGATTTTCCTTGCTGCTTCTTGGTAAGGTAACCAGAACTGATATATTTGTTAATCTGCCAATTTAGAGCACTCTGCATGTCTCAAAGGTCAACTAGTGTGCTAGTCAGGGCTCGGGAGTAATGAGATTGACAAAACTGTTCTTAGCACTTCTTTGAAAAAGCCAGTGTTGTCCAGTACCATATTCCTGTAGTCCTCGGAGAAAAAGAACAAGGCCTGGATCCTTTGTTCTAGGCTCCACAAGGGCGTCTGCCCAGCATATTGAGGTTGAGCAGAGAACTACCAGCTAGGTAGTTCTCTGCAAACCTGCTAGAACAGGTTTGCAAACGGTGCAGGGGCCTAGGGTAATGCCTTATCCACTGCTTGTAGGGCGCTCCTGTGCCCAGGAGGAAATGTACTAGATGTTCTGTTTGATAGATTTGTTTCAAAATTGGACGACAAAGTTCAGTTTTGTGATAGCAGGTCACTTCTAGAGTTCTGGAACCTTTAGCAACAGCTGTGTATTGTCTGCATACTGGTACACAGGGACACTTAATTCCCCCCTCTGATTTCTCAACGGTTCCTCATATAGATAAAATATCTGATGGTGACTGTGCTAACGTCTGATACACATCCAACTGGGGCTAGAGTGAGAACTGATCTGTTCTGCAACAATCCAGTACCAGCCAACCCGGAATAAGCTATTGACGGGTGCACATGTCCCACATTGTCAAAGCGATCCAGCGTTGCAACAAACCGGCCATCTTGTCGTCCAGTATTGGCAACTCAAAGTCCCGGATATTCTTTATAGCTGTAAAGGTGCTGCACCTTGGTAGCAGCTGGATTTAAACTGGTGGGTAAATTGGTAGCCCTCCAGTAATATTTCTAGATGCCATGCCAAATATTTTTTAATGGTATTGGCCAAAAAGGGAAAATTCGTTATCGGTCAACCATTGTTCTGTACTCGATGATCCAGTAGGGCATTGATTGTGCTGCCCTGGAAAACAATCTTCTTTAAAGGGATAAGTTAATGATTTGCAACGATGCATGTTCAAAAGAAATTTCAGTTATGAATAGTCCTGGCTGGAGCCACACATGCGAAAAA
This sequence comes from Calotriton arnoldi, assembly GCA_963921515.1. NCBI lineage: Eukaryota > Metazoa > Chordata > Amphibia > Caudata > Salamandridae > Calotriton > Calotriton arnoldi. Next base: position 2,198,350 of record CAWUFW010002033.1, on the reverse strand, counting down.
CGTAGTCTGCTTTATGGCAGCGAATATCTTATCATTTTCAGCGTGGCCATCTCTGCAGCTGTTCACTCTGACTGATACAGTTCCTGTCACTATTACATTTTCAGTGCTTTGTTCTGTAATTTCAGAAGTTTTTAGGAAATAGTTTAGCAAAGTTATTTCCTATTTCAGCCCAGTGTTGTACTTTTGCGGCACTTCCAGCATTGGTCTCAATTTTAGCAACTGAATGCAAGTGTTTGAATGCCTCACTTTTTTCAAAAAGGTGGAATTTGATGAGAAGTTTTTTTTTATTTATTATCCCGAAGAAATAGCCACAATTCCATCCTCTCCACCCCACCCTATTTTACCAGTTGTATAAAGTATTCAAGAGGCAGAGCTAAAGGAGACATTTGACTTTAGCCTCCGTTTTTGTTTGCAGACTAAAGTGGCTGTAAATGGGATTATAAAATAAATTGACCTGTTTACACAGGCAGAAGCCATGACCACATCCAGTGTAGATTGATTAAGCGAGGCTATAAACCATGTCATGCATTTCCACAAGGATTGGCAAATGTTAGTTGGTCCATTCGAGGTGACCGAACATTTAGCTGATTTATGTGGTGCCATCTCTGTCCAGTAGCATATGAGTGGCTGCCCAAATGACTGGTTGGGATGCTAACCTCCATTACAGATGGAAAAGCCAAGCCTTGGTCTGTAACTGAACCTAACAAACCATACATTTCCCAAATCAGTAGGGCCTAAAGAGTTCATACGTTCTGCGGAAGCTTTCTTTTTTGGCTAATTGCCGACCAAGAAGCCTTACTGTGAATGCACTTCTATTTTATTTATCACAGAGTTCTTAGTCTATATTTTTCCTGCCTCTCTACTTTAGAAAAATGGCATTAGTGCAGGTGGATTCGGATATTCATTCCCTATAACCTACTTCGCCATTAGGATTTATATTTTAATTATATGTTTTTGCACAGAGGATGAGGATACCAAAGGCAGCGCGGCAAAATGAGGGCATGCGTCGCAGAATAACCGGTATAGTGTAAATAATGTTTATATAATTAAAGAGAAGGTAGGAGCTAGTTAGAGGTTAGTCCGAGTTGAGTAGTACATAGTATGGGGCAAAGGGGTTGGATGGGTGTCTGTTATACTGTACTCCTAATGAAGGCCCTTTTCCTGCAAAATATCGGACTGAACTTCAATATACAGTATGTGCACACCTCAAGTGGAAAACTCAACTATTTTCAAGCACGGCGATCAATGAGTTATAGAACAGTATTCTGTTTACATCAGTCATATACTTTATTTCCACTTTCCTTTGCGCTTCTCATTATTTTAGGGTTTGGCAAGGTTCAGCCTAAAGATACAGCGGAAAAGGACTTAAAGAATATATCTGAGAAGAATCGGATGCTGCAGTGTTTTGGAATTCTTCATTCGCCATAATTGCAAAAAACAATTGTGCTTAAGTGTTGCAAGTACTATATATTGAATTCTTGTCCGTGTTTTTAAAAAAAAAAATTTAATTTATCATTTTAAACATAACATGAAAGGTAACATACATGTCACATTACGGTCACATCAGAGTCAAATATTGAGACAGAGTAAGTACATTCGTGCATCGGGAGAGTGGCGACAGATTATAACATTCGTGGTTAAGCGGGGTGGGCGGTATGTTTCAGCCGCTGGGTACATCAAGGCAGCAAAGTTGTAGGTTGGTGAGCGTAGGGCAGAATGACTGCTATTTTCCCCTTGAGTGAGTTCGGCAATGCTTAGGGTATGTGCGCGAGCAGTCAGGTTGTGGCGTGTTAAGGCTTAGCCATGTATTCTTGTCCATCTTAGTATAATTCTATGTGCGCGCACCTCCTACAAAGGTGTGCCCAGTACGCCATTGCGACCTGTGGTGCACCCACACTCCCGTTTGTGCAAGAACTGTGTAAACACTATAGATCATGTTTGGAAGGCGCAGGAGTTGTCAGACACCCAGCAGTCGAGGAGTTAAGTGTAACTGTATTTTTTGTACCTTTGGGACTTCTCTTGAGGATGACGATAGTGGAGATGACGTCGGACTTGAGCTTCTCTGCTCGCAAGTGTAAATGCAGGATGATGACATAGGAGTACTGAGTATTTTCACAAGACTTACATCTGAAGAGCTGGAGTGTTGGGTCACCGTGATCAGTGATGTTAATCCATTGACTTGTTCCAAACCAACAAAACATCTTGTTGTCTGTTAATGCCAACTGCAAAAACCCCAGTGGAGCTCCATACACCATGTCTGCTTGCTAATGGAAGCCCTGCTGCAAGAAACCAACCTGGCTGGCACCCTTCTCTTATCCATTAATTGGTGTTTGCCACAAAACCTATAATGTGTACTGCTCTAGAGCTCATTGCAAGTCAAAGCAAAAAAATAAAGTCTGAAAAGAGTCGTTTTGTAGGACTAAGGAAAGTTGGGCCGGCTCACAGGTGCATGCCGTCAGATAGAGCTGGTGCGTTAACACAGTCAACCAAACTCTTTTCTGGTGCCCAAGTTTCAAGAGCAAGATGGCCTCCACGCTGCATCCACAAGGATTGGACAAGTGGACTAGTTTGTTGTTGAGCAGTTTAAGAAAGAAACTTTAGATCAGGCCTCCCATGGGGCAATGAACTTTTTAGATAGGCGTCTCACTCCTTCTGTACCCAGCTGGGAAGAGAACTGAAGCCAACGCTGTTGGCTTCCATGAGTGTTCGCTACGCCCTTTGCCTCATTTGTCATGTGTTGAACTTCACATCGAACAATCCACAATGGACTGCAGGTGCTCCAGGGCGTTGTGGGCTGCTGGTGTCTCGAACAGTGGTTAGCAAGCTGACTCCAATATTGACTGTCACAAGGGAGAAGAGAACCCTGAACTGCTGCAACGTCAGAGGGCCCAGCTAGGCCCCGTGGAAGCATAGGCGTAACTGTGTCCCTGTGCTCCCATTAAATTATTCCATAGCGACTTTTACTACAGTGATCAAACCAAACTCTGTAAGTGTGGTTTCAGGCACTCCCAGCTTGCACCTAAATTCTAAAATGCTAGACCTCTTAGATTGGAAGCAATGGCTGTCTGGCGGTTTCTTTTCCTCCATCCTGCAAACCCCAGGATGCAGCAGAGCAGGAGCAGGCATTGCTAGCAAACTGTCCTGGGTTGTACCAAAGTTTGGGAGTCCAAGCAGGCTTTTATCAAAGATGTTCATCAGCGCAGGCAGTCCTATAGAAGTTCCAGAGAGCTGTATGAATTGAGCTGTCTCGATTAAAGTGACATTCGATAATCTCTTTTAGAGGTACAGCTTAAAAAACAAAAGCTCAAAATCATTTGATTCATTTGTTACAGCATAAATTACATATATATACCAAAATATCCCTGCATTACATTTAGAAAAGCGAAATCTATGCGGGATTCATTGGTCAAGAGCAGTCCTGAACTCCTAACATCGGCAAATTGGCTAACTGCCCGCAAAGGATTTGTTAAATGCAAGAATTGCCGGGCTTGCAATTATGCTGAAAATAAAACCTCATACAAAACACCTTTTTCTGAGGAGGACGTTAAGATTACTAAATTCTTAACTTGTCGCACGGAGTTTGTAGTCTGTGTTGAGTTGCTCTTGTGGGTTGCAGTATGTGGGCAGTACCAAGTTACAGGCCCACAAGAGGATACTGCAACACATGAGAGCCATTACCAACCATGACTCCACATACCCAATAGCCCGCCACTTTAATGACAAACACAATAGTGATCTTAAACATTTCACGTATTTCTTGATTGATTCTATCCCAACATCCAGACGTGGGGGCAACAGAGAGGCTAAATTGAGACGTTTAGAAACTCAATATATTGTGGAACTTGATACTAAGACCCCCAATGGACATAATTCAAGTGAAGATTTTTACACATGGTTATAAGCAATTTGGCTATGATAACCATATATGTCCAAGATGTGATACAAGAAATCAATACATTGTTCAGTGATTTTTCCTCAATTAAAAATATGAAAACAAAAATATAATAAAAGAAAAAGAACAATATCACAATAACGACATGTTCTCTACATAGATATAAAAGTTGTGATTTCTTCAGCACGCTGCCACAAGCAAATTTTTAGCTTTTTTATCAGTTTTTTATAAACAGAGTTTTTAAGATTATTTAAGGTTGTTCAACAAAACTTCTGTTTATATTTTTAGCAATGTTGTGTCATTTATGTTTAAGTACAGGGACCTGCACTTCAACAGCACTTTTTTCACTTTAAGCGCTTTAACCAGTACATTTTATTGACATGGAATATTGCCCTATTATGAGTAGATGCATATTCGGTATTATACCGTCAGGATTTTAATTTAGGTACCTGCCATAAAAAATTGAGTTAAACTGCATTATGGATAATGTATTATACTGATATATATTTTTTAATAATTGCAGTTTCCTAGAACTTATACAAAACATATGAATTGTATAACAATATGTTTTTAAATTTTCCATTAATATTGTGATGCTATGTATACATTCATACATGACATTTTTAAGTATTTTATATGAAAATGTGTTTTATGTATTTAAACATGCATTTACAGGATGGATTCAATTTAACACTGTATATATATTTATAATTTATTTATAAGAAATATATATTTATGGCAGCATTTGCACAATTCTCAATGCGATTGTTGCACAAACATATGTATAGACAGACTAATATGCGGAATTTCTTCCATGTCTATGTATTGGTTTATCACGTGTACTGCACTGGCACTTTAAATAAGGCATCTTGGCTTCAGTACTGCGTCATGTGATCAAGGCCGTCTCAGGCCGAAACGCGTCAGGGCGATCATGGTGTTGTGAGCAATAAATAATTTCACGCACGAAGCTGGGTTTGTGTTCCGTCCTTTTCCGTGTGAAAGGAAGTTACGAAGAGCGGCATCTGCTATATATATATATAGCACGCAGCGAGGGGCGAAGTTAATATCTACCCTGCTAATGGCCACCTATTGAAGGACGTACTGAGGGGTGGCAAGAATGGTGAGACTGATGTAAGCCGGCATATCATTGTCATCATGATGAGATGGACAGATGGGGCATTGGCCCTTTAATGGAATGCAGAGATCGGTAATGCCGATGCGTCATCACCTCACTGGGACAATGGCTGCTCTGTGATTGGCCACTAATCAACCTATGGGAGAGCAGGACAGTTTAAATCACCCTGACACTGTGCATTGTTGTTTTTGGCTTATCGCACTGAAGAGGCATCACGCCGAAACGCGTCTGCGAACATTAAAGCCTTCTTGAAATTACACCCCGTGAGTGCACCTATGTTTGTGCGTTGTTTTACAAGCGGATCCCACCTCCGCGTTTAAGGTTGCACCCGTCGTGAGTTCGACAGCCGCGGTGGGAAGCTGTTTATGGAGATATATATATATATATATTATTTTTTTTTTAAAGTCACTCGATTACTTGTACAGCCATGGTGAGATGCTTTTCCTGGCACTGACTTTCCCCAACTTACACTCTTACCTATCCTGCGGCACGCATGCGTAATGACAGTAACTGCATTGCAGGAGTTGATCTCATGAGAGCCTCTTTCAATGTCCATCAAATTACTGCTACCTTGGGTGGCCTACCATTGTTCTTATCTCTGCCTGCCCTGTATTGTGTACCATTTGCAATGTTTTTCTGTGAATTCCGGCCCCAGGAATGGATCCATTTTGGATTCGGTGTATTTGTTTAATGCAGTCAAAGCAGCAGCATACAGCTGTCGAACTGTGGTTGGATGCATTCCAACGCAACTCCCATGGCTTTCACGAGTTGCTCTTCTGGCAAGAAGCAGCCTGCCTTTTTTAGGTGTAGGTAGGTGTAGGCTTGTCAGAACATTCCAGGCTTTAGTCAGCTGGTTTAGTTGTATACATTTGTCAAGGAGGAAGTAAGGGAGGAACAAGGCTTTGAGGTAGTGTGATTGTTTGATGCGTCATCAACAAATAAAACACAGAGAAACTTGAAGGCAGTGGTTAATTTGTAAAAAAAAACATAAGAGCCGGGGCCCTCGTCAGGAGGCAGCTTGCACCAGCCCATTTCTCCTGTTAGCGCCGCCTAAAACGGAACCAACTGCTAACCATGAAAGTGGGGTGAGGATGTGGCGTAATGGCCAGAGCTGCAGACTTTGGAGTTGGGGAACCAGGTTTGAGTCTTTGCGTTGGCTCAACATTCTTTGATTCTGGGCAAATCACTTAATCTCTACCTAATTGAGTGTGTCCTTAACTGGTGCTCATGAAAAGCACTGGGGTTGATGATAAGTGCCAGTGCTGAGCACCGGAAACCACCGGCTCAAATTAAACACTGCTCTAGGGTGCTTATGTTGCACTTGGCCAGCGGTTCTTAATTTTTTAACATTCCATTGTGTGTTTTTGGCTTTGTGTACTGATGCAGACATTGGCTGGCCTTCTGCGAGCTAGTTTTCACCTTGACCCATGGGATAGACCATCTTGCCTGAAGTGCAAGAATGCATCCACTTTGGACCTAAACAGGAATGGCTCTAGACATACTTTGACGTGGTTGAGCCTTATCAATGATGCACTGCTTGAGTCCCCAGTTTGTATATGGTTGGCCCGGACTATAGTCCGGGCCACTGGAAATATGTGATTCTGCAGTAGCTGAGTTTTTCCGCACTATTATGGATTCTGCTGCACTAGCCACATAATCTATTATCTGCTGCATAATTTGTAGATTTTAACCCCCAAAAAATGTTTTTAGCTCAAACGGATCAAAAGTTCCTAAAAATGTAGCTACTTGTGTTGGTGCGCAGTGGAACTCTCTTCCCGGAAGTTGACAGATCACCTTTCAGTAACTTATTGGTGAATTTGAGTGTTAAAGCGTTACTAATGAAACAAAACCTTTGCTAAGACAGTGTTCCCATGAGTCAAAATGACAAAATAATGAAGTAATACGGTCACAAAAAGTGCCGCATTGTGCTGCTTAATTTGCCTTTTCTTGTCCCATAATACAGACAACTCTCCCACATAATTTGGTCCTCTTTTGCCACATAATTCTAGTTGCCCTGGCTATACTACTCAGTGAGCAAAAAATGATAGAATGGAATACATCCAGAGCCATTTGTGGTTAGATGTAACCTATGCGGTTCCATCAATTACGTTTTTTGTTTGACTAAGTGAGCCACTCTTAAGTGGCGAGAATCTTGTAGCTCTCTCTGTCGTAAGGACTCGTTTCCGCTGTGCTTTGCTCGTGGAGTTGGATGGAGCCGAGAGGTGTCTGGGAGTTTGTGACGCGACATGATCTGGTGTTTCAGGCTGGGCTTTTATTGTGGTGTAGCCAGGACTGATTTGCATATGCTTGGTCTTTGTCTGTAGCAGTGCTTGAAAAGGAACGATGGAATAAAAGATCCCCGTAGCAACTGGCATTGGCTGAGAGTGGTCAACCATTTACTTTAGTTCCTTTTTGTTATGAAAGTGAATAATCTGAACTTTACTCCCACGTAGCTCTACATTTGAATACAAAAACAATTAACTTGTATACTGACACTAACACCTACTGGAAAAATATAACCCAACGACTTTGTGAAGCTGTACTATTCACTTCTTCAATAAAGAAAAATGGCGTAATTTGTTTTACATTTGACTTGTTAGTAGAGCATTCATGTAAATGTCACAGCTAGCAGAAGGCACTGCTTATACAGCAACTTGTGTGCAATTTCCAAGTTTGTTACTACTTTGATACACACCTTACACCATATTCTGTAGTTAATTAATTTATAACCTGCGCTTACCTTACTATAGTCTGAAGAAAGCCCACTTCTTCAAAGCAGAGTAGCCATAAAAATCCATGCTGTGCAGTATTTCAACATAGCGTTACTAGTTTAACAACTCCTTCTGATTGTGGGCTGGTGGCCCGACTGCCTGTAACCAGGCCATGCATGTTAGTTACTCCTCTATCACCTCTGGGTGCACGCCGTATAGTATTGCCCCAGACAGCCTGTACCTAGGGAATGCCTCTTGGTTGCTTTTTTGTAACTACTTGGTTGCCTCTGTCGATCATTGTCCATGACAAGTGGCGTAGCTAGACTCAGGGTGGCCCCTAAGTTTGCAGCCCGGTGCCGGTAAGAGCGGTGGGGGTCGGCCGACTTGTTCGCGGGGGATGGTGGTAGTCGACGACAGACACGACTTGCTCACCTCTGCCGCCCCAAAAAGTGTCGCCCGGGGCGGACCGCCCCACCCTAGCTACGCTGTTGTCCACGACTGCGTCCAGCGAACCAATGTGTGCGGGACGAGAGCTCCTCTATTACCCTGGTAAACTGAACGTACATTTACCCTGGCTGCCTGTACCCTGCGTGTGCCTGCGGGTTGCTTTGTCACTCTTAGGTGGACTCTATTGAATATTACCATGGCTGCCCTGAATTCTTATAGGTTTTCCCTTTGTGGCTCCTGGGTGGACTCTAAAGACCATATACGCTGACCCCCAATAGCCATTACTTTCCTGTGGGTTGCTTCTCTGCCACACAGACCCCTCGGGGAGTGGAGGACAGGAGTGAATTCCGCTACTCACTACCTATATAGTCCACACTCAACCAAATAGAACAATAATTCAATGCAAATCATATTTGTTCTATCCCTGCCTCCACTTTGCTCCATTACTTGCTTAGAAGAAGCCACTTTTGAAGGATAAAAGCAGCACTATGGTGATCACACCCAAAACCAGAATAATTTCCACATGGGACACATCGCTATTCAGTGCTATTCCAGCCAAACACTGCCCTGCGTGTAGTGTGCCACCCATCCTGTATCCAAACACTCCCCTATGTGTAGTGTGCCACCCATCCTGTATCCAAACACTCCCCTACGTGTAGTGTGCCAGCCATCCTGTAACCAAACACTCCCCTACGTGTAGTGTGCCACCCATCCTGTGTTCAAACACTCCCCTATATGTTGTAGTGTGCCACCCATCCTGTAACATGCTTCAGCACCTCATCAGGAGTGTGTAGCACCCAGTCCTTAATTTGTAAAAAACGAAGTACCAGGGCCCTTCTCGGAAGGCCACTGCAGCCTGCACCACTCATACCTTGCCAGCGCTGCCAATGGCAGTACCAACATAACAGCTAATCATCGCACTCCTACAATTCAGATTATTTAAAGCCTCACACAGCTATAATAATGGCATGAGAGGCTGGTATTGTTCATTTTCAATGTATAATAACTTAATAAACATGGCTGTTGTGCTCATCTCAAAATTAAAAAAAGACCGCGCCACCTTGTGGTGGGCTGTCACTAGAGCCAGGACTGACAATTAAGTGCCGGTGCTAAGCACCGGAAACCACAGGCACAAATTAAACACTGATAGCACCAAAGAAATGCAACTACAGTACAATACAAATCAATATGATTTTATGCATTAATAGTGCGGGTGATCAGACACAGATGCTTGTAACCACTCCTGTGTGTCTTTGCTGCTAGCTTCCAGCACAACGACAAAGCAGGCCATGTGAAGAAAGCCACCTTTCTCACAGTGCATCTTAAAAGTGTTAGGATTGTGTGGTGGGGTTGGCCTTTCATATGCCCCAGTCTATTTTACTACGTACATTTTTCTAGTGCTTAATTTGTAAAAGAACGAGTGCCTGTGCCCAAAGTTCTACCCAGAAGCCCACCGCAAGCGCTATTACGTGTGGATGCGCCGAATTCTGAGGCTTGGTAGTCTGGTATCTACTGCATGCCTCTTTAATAGACTACCAGATATTCCCTGCCCCTTTATCCCACTCCTGCAGATTCATGCTTTCTCTATTTATGACAGTGTTTCCTTCTTTCTCTTTCTCCTTTGTATTTGTTTCCCTCTCTTGCCCTTGGGAAATGTCTGATGAGGACAAATAAGTGGCAGGCCCCAGAAATGAGCGCTCAAAAGTTTCAATGCGGTCTCGCTGCCGTCGCTGAGTGGATGTCTGCCAACTGTCTCCAGCTCAATGCCAGCAAGTCTGAGGTTTTGCTGGTAGGGAAAGATCTTGAGCTGTGGCGTGAGCACTGGTGGCCTGCTACCCTTGGCTGTGCGCCTGCCCCTAAACAGGTGGTGAAAAACCTCGGTGTCTGGGTGGACTTGGCTCTCAGCTTCCAGGTCCAAACCAAGAAAGTGGCAGGGACTTGTTTCGGCATACTACGGGGGCTCAAACCGCTGTTAGGCTTTTTCGATCCGCCCATCCGCAGGTCATTGTTCAGGCCTCCGTTCTATCGAGACTGGATTACGCCAGCTCGCTTTACCTGGGAACAAACAAGTCTGAGATTCTGAGATTGCAGAGGGTCCAGAATGCAGCGGCCAGAACTCTTCTTGGCCTTCCTAGAACTTGTTCTACCACCAATGCTATCCGTCGGCTACATTGGTTGCCGGTGGCCAGACGTGTAGAGTTCAAGGCCCTCTGCATCACTTTTAAAATTCTGAATCTCTCTTCTCCTGGTATTTTGGCCAATCTGTTGTCATCATATACTCCCACCCGCCAGCTCCGCTCGATGGGTCATCATCTGGCGGTTGTTCCCCGGGTAAAAAGGGTGCGGGCTGGTCGGCGTTCCTTCCGCACACTGGCAGCTAAACTCTGGAATTCACTGCCTCTACACATCCGCAGCATCAACAATTACTTGGCCTTTCGTAAGGCCATCAAGACCCATCTCTTCCCTCCTTCATAGGCCTTCCTTCTGTCAGTAGTTTCCCTTTCTGTTGCTTAGCGCTGGGACGCCCCTTTGCTGGGGCAGCTGTGCGCTCTACAAAACCTTATAACATAACATATAACATTTCCGGAGTGAAAGTATTTGGAAAATAATCCATGTCATTTATAAATATAGAAAACCTTTGAATTGAATGTAGTTCTGAGATACCATAACGTGTCTCTAATTATTGAATGCACCTGGACCTTCTGTGCAATATGCATACCGGGTCTACCAAAAATATGAGGATGGACCACTGTAAGGAGCAATAGTAATAGCTTCCATAGGAATTGAAGCAATGCCTTCAAGCCCCACTTCTAATAATTTGTCTTCCTGAAGAAATTGCCACATTCCATTAAGCAATGAAACCTGTTGCCCTGTCTTTCTCAAATGGTCTAAACATATCCTGATGATTTTAATATGCAGAGAGTGAATTATTAAGCACTCGCACTCCTTTGATACATTTTTAATCCCCTCGTAATAACGACCCACAATTTGAGAACACACATCTTACAAAGCATGACTATGTCCCCTGGCTGTTTGACATTAGAATTAGTACAGGGCCAAATATCTATAGGCTTCCCTCCTCACTACAGTTAAGTGTATCGTGGGTGCTAAAAAGAGGGACTTTTAGCCCTGTTACTTGTTAGTCCTGCCATTGCCTCGTAGATGACACAGATGATGAGAAGCTTGGGACACAGTAGACCCAGCATCTGTATTCCATTCCTGAAGCTCTTGGGAGGTGTCTCCTGTACTTTGGGTCATTTCTCTGCTCCTGTTGTTTTTTATTTGGGTTATTTCATGTTTACTTCAAATTTGAGCTGCGCCCCTTATGTTCCAGCTTCAAACTGTATGGTACCTTGCGTAGGAAGAGTTTTCCCCTTCCTCAAAGTGGACATTGTCACATTGAATTACAGACCCCCTGTTGGATTTCTTAGTATTTGATTCAGTTTGAGAGGATGGTTTCATAATCAGTTGCCATCCCTCTTTATTCCAGTTTGGTATCACTCGTAATGAGGCAATAGCTCTACTGTACTTGGGCTAGACACTCTGGTCCACATAGGGAGATTATCCACTGACCTATAGACAGCAGCCCCAATCGATAATCTCTGGGTTGTTCAGAGAGGGAGGATATTGGGGCTGTGGCAACGACCCATTATAGATTGTGTGATGGCGTATGCTGTGGCTACCTTGGAACTTAGGCACTTTGCATATGTAGCCATAATGTTCCGTGGCTGACTCTGGAACCAGCAGGCTCTGAGCTTCCCTCCTTAACCAAAAATGTACGATCCCAGGTAAATCGTATCATCTCCCTTTGACCACTGTCCTTTATCTATTATATTGTCAGGGCCAGTGGAATTATGCAGCAGAGGAGGACCACTCCTCTGCTGACAAAATTATGTGGCAAAAAAGCCAAAGTATGCAGCATAATGCAGCACATTTTGTGATAGTATTACCACATTTTTTGGCATATTTACACATGTTAACGCTATCTGGGCAAAGGATCCAACTCATTATTTGCAGCGGGACACCCAAATATAGCAATAAGCAAAAGAAAGGTGACAAGTCAACCTTTGTGAAGGGTCTTCCAGTGCGCAGCAACACGTCGCAGCCACTTCAGTAGCTGTTGATCCGTTTAAGCTAGAAACAAAATGTTCTTTTTGTTAAAATTAGCAGATTATTCAGTGCTCAAGTCCATCCCGAAGCCAATAGCCATGGTATTGACAAACATCTTCAATTCCATGTTTAATACAGGAATCTTTCCTACTCTCTGGAAGAGGGCTTCCATTCTTCCGCTCTTAAAAAAAAAAGCTAGTCTGGACCCTGAAGACCCTTCTAATTTACAACCCATTTCTAGATTTCCTTTTCCAGCCAAATTAATAGAAAAAATCATGAACAGTCAACTGAATCAATTCATCAAAGAGAATAATCCGTTTGGTCCAACGCAATTCGGGTGCAGATCGGAACACAGTACTTAGCCCTTATTAAGGCCAATGATAAACTCAAGATCATTTTAGATGATGGAGAAATGGCTGCTCTGATCCTGCTGGATCTGTCCGCAGCTTTCAACACTGTGGACCACCCAACTCTTATTTCTCGCCTGGAAGACGTAGGTATAAAAAAAAATGGCCTTGGAGTTACTAAACTCCTTCCTAAACAACAAGGATATCACAGCCAAACTGGATACCTTCAGTTCTAACACCTTCGCATTGCCCTGTGGAGTGCCACAGGGATCTTCGCTCAGCCTCACCCTTTTAAATTTATATGTAACAGAACTCGCTCCTTTTGATTCAATCCTTTGGTTTCTCCCTCACATCACATGCGGATGCCACGCAGATTGTGCTTTCTGCCACCAATGATACTAATTATACCAGCCTCCGAATTTATAGCTGCATGAGAGAAATTAGTACATGGATGAGCAAGCACTGTCTCAAATTAAACTCTGAAAAGACAAAGGTGAATCTCCTGAGAAACGATCCCAATTTCTGTTCCACGGCTAGCTGTTCATCAGAATTGGGCACGCTCTCCTTGCCGACTCCCAAAGCCAAGAGTCTTTGGGTAATTCAAGATGACAGCCTTAATCTTAGCATGCAAATTAATGCAGTCTTATCGTCCTCTTAAAATACTCTCCGAATCCTAAAGAAAATTCTAAACTTTCTCCCCATTAACTCAAGAAACACAGTGATTTCCACATTAATTCTCTCCTAATTGGGTTAGTGTAATGGTTTATATATCAGTCTTCAGGCACAATATATCAACAAACTTCAGGTCCTGCAGAACTCAGCCGCCAGGCTCCTTCTTGGCCTTCCCAAACATCATTCAGTTTCCCAAGCCATCAAAGATCTTCACTGGTTGATTGTTAGGAATCGGATCAAATTCAAAGTACTTTGTCTTACTTACAAGGCCCTGCACGATTCGGGACCAGCATTTCGGAAACAAGCCATTTCTTGGTATATTCCCTATAGAAATCGCAGATCAATGAAAGCCTACAAAGCTAACACCCTCGGATACAAAAAATTCAAATGGGGCGGAAGCAGCTTTCTTGCCGGAGCAACCAAACAGTGGAATCTCCTGCCTATACACATTAGATCATGTATAGTCACAATGGGGTAACCCTGTGTCCCTCAGAACCTGGGTATCTGTATAGAGGCTACAATTGGTTCTGTCGGGTAGTGACAATTGCTTAGAGTACCAGAAAATGGTCAAAAAACACACATTTTAATTTATAGTCACAATACTTAATAGTGATTAAGTTGGAACACGAGACAGACAATTTATGCACTGCGTCAAATGTATTTACTTTGGGCATAATTATGCATTTTCAGTTATTTCGGGTCATCTGGTCTTTAATTAGCAAATAAGATTTACCAGAGACCCCGATATTCTCCGATACTGACCATTTTTAGTTCCTCTCTCGTACAAATTGTACATATAATTGTTTCACTAATGTACATATGACACTCACTTCACTCATGTCACAGAGCACCGTCGTTCCTTCACCATATTTTTTGTCACCTTCTTGTTTGAATTAAATTGTTGACAGCTCCTTCACAAAATGCATAATTATGCCCAAAGTAAATACATTTGACGCAGTGCATAAATTGTCTGTCTCTTGTGTTCCAACTTAATCACTATTAAGTATTGTGACTATAAATCAAAATGTGTGTTTTTTGACCATTTTCTGGTACTCTATGCAATTGTCACTACCCGACGGAACCAATTGTAGCCTCTATATACACATTAGATCAGCTTCCTCTTTTTAGATGTTTAGAAAGCTTCTTAAAGCCTGGCTTTTCAACCCATAATCTCCGCCTTTCTCACATAAGCTCTTTACCTAGGCTAGCGCAAAGACACCCTCGGGTATACGCTGCGCTCTATACACTTTTTAACGTAGCATTATGTGGCAAATGCAGCAAATCCATAAATATGAGGGAAACGATGCAGCCACAAAATCTCCAACTTCAAGTGACCCTGCATATTGTGAGTCCCTAAAAACTGGCTGAGTGCCCTTGTGACGGTATATATTTAGATTTAATTCTAAATAGTGCTGCATTCTATTCTATTCTAATGGCACCCGGGGACAAGAAAGTTCTGCCTAAAAATAACTATAATTGGACTATGGAATTTCTTAAGTTAGCTAGAATAACAATCAGTATTAACATTTCTTGACATTTAAAAAATGAATAACAAAGCATATTGCAGCAACAAAAGAATGTCTTCAACGTCAGTAAAGTTTTAATAAGTTGCTTAGGAAATATGCATTTTAAAGATTGTGTATTTTGCTTGGTAAATAGACCTCAATGAGTATCGGGGACAGAGGGGTGCAGTTGGGGCGGGGTTTCCCATGAGTATTTAATGGATTGAAGAGTTTGGAATTGCAGGGGAGGACGGTTTCTCCCACTTGGCAAATTGGTTGGCTATGTACCCACATATATGCTCACAAAAACTTGTATTTTATTTTTAAACCTACAGGTAAAATGCAAACAACAGGATTAAATTAAAAGATGTCTATGGGAAGTGGAGCTTTTAAAAACATATTTTGCTCAAGTCATAGAATACACTTCAAATGAGGTTATTGTAAAAGATGTTCTGCTAAAGAACTTTTTGAAAAATGTTTCGGAAAACTATTTTAACACAAAGAACGGTCGTAGCTGTGCCAGAATGTGTGCTGGCAGGAACGCTTGGGAATGTTCCCTCGAGCTTTGTCACAAAAATGTAAAAACCTCAGTTTCCGTCTGTGGCCGTTTCTACTCTTAATAGCAGTACATGAGAAGGGCCGCTGAGTGGATGGCCACTCCAAACAGATATGGCATCTTGGAGCAGCGCCCAATGCTAAAATTAGACTCCGAAACAATTTTTGTTATTTCCTCTGGGAAAGTGGCTGATACACCCTGTTCCCATGGAACTTGGAATACAGTGTGCGCAGACTGGTGTCTATAATGATGCCAAAAGCTGTCTAATTTAATATTATTTATGTAGCTGTACTGATCACTACCTGGATTGTCATCTGCTCCCTAGAGAAAAGGTGTTGTAATGGAGAAATGAAAGACCAAACTTGCACTACCAGGGCAGGACTCTCTCTGATCTGCAGACTCCACAAAAATGCCTGCACCAGTTGCATTCACCCTTCGAACTGTTGTACCAGGATTCAAACCCTGGGCTTGCAGGTTGCATCAGTGGCGGCTGGTGAACTTTGAAAGTGGTGAAGCAAAACAGCTGCCTCAAATTACACTAAATGAGTAAGTCAAGCAAGCAACCTCCACTTTCCCCTAGGGATTTTGTATACTCTCTCCAAACATTTAGACAAATATGGAACCCACTGGTACATTTTGTCGTACACGTTTTAAAAGTTTGATTTTTGCAGGCCATTTAGAAGGGGAACTCCTGAAATATTCCAATAATTTTTCACGGTATGCCAAATATTAATGTCCCTGCTCAGGGGTTCTAAATGACTGTTCTCCACCCCCACTAATGGCCAGATTAGTATATAGCTGACCCCACTATATCACTACTTGCCTTCCACTACCATAAACAGTGGGTGGCTCTACTGCAGTAGGACCAACCAGAGGCAAGAGGTGGTGGTCCACGCAATAAGCCATTGCCTCAGTCAGTCTGCCAGTCTTTCAGAGATGATGGTGTGATATGAGCAGACAGTGGACTGGTCTAACTGACTATTCAGAGACATTGGCTCTTCAGTATACCTCTTACCTTGTCCTCTTGTGTGCAGTATCAACTACCTTGAAATTATTTCCCCCTCCCAACATATGAAATGCCTTTTACTGACTTTGCAGAGGTCACTGCCTTTAATCGCAGCAGGTCTAATCACCCTTTCAACCATTTGAGGTCGATAAAATGAGTAACTTTGAACTGGGGATCAAAACGTATGTTATCCAGTGCAAAGATGCTCTAAGGCATGAACGTGGCACTTTATAGATACACATGCCATCCAAGCGATGTGCCCTCGGAGAGATCAACCTGAAAGATGACTGTCTGTGAGTTAACTTTCGATACATCTCCAATAATCAGTCACACACTATCGTGCATCATAAGTCCCCGTACCCCAAAATATGCACATTCACATGCTAGCCGACAAACTTTTCTTGGGCTCTGTATTATCTCTGCACCAGTTGGCCTCTGTGCTTGGACTTCATATTCTTCAGACTAAAACGATCCCATTTTTAAAGCATTCAACCACACTAACTCATAAAGGAGCACACATTCACTGTTCACAGCAATAAATCTAGGCCCTGACAGACAAGCCATTGTTTACCTTTCAAGCATAGAGACGAAAGCACACCAGGATGTACATCCAAAATCGGCCAAATATGAAGACATCGGCCTTGCTCTTACAGTAAACACATTTGCACAGGTTCATAAAAAATCGTAAAAGCAAAACTAGTGATTGCACCTAATGTTCGGATTCTGAGCAGTTACAGAAAGGAAATTCTGTCAGAACTCCCTGCTAATGGTTTCATTAGCACCTCCTTATTCATGTGCTTTAGTTGTCTTATGCTGTTCATTTGTTTTTCGGAGCTCCAACCTTCTGAATATGAAAATATACTTTTTATACCAATGTGAGTAACAGAGGAGTCGAGTCGTCTCAGCATTCTTATCTGGTACAGAGGATCGCAAAGGAAAATTGTTGCAGTCCACCAGAATTGCAGCATGTCCAGTACTGGGAGGCGCCCTCTGCACCTGGTCGCTCTGCGCTGCTACTGCTCAAGATGGGCTGGTCCTACATAACCAGTGACGGAGTAAGGTCAGCGTGACTTCCTAAAGAGGCAAACAAAGGCAGCCATTTTTGAATGGCGTCTCTTGTAAGTCTTCACGGTTTCACAGTCAAATGGATTGCAAAATCAACATTTTTTTTCAAATAATTTATAAAAATGTTACCGATTTGCAAGCAGATGAAAATATCACCTTTATTTCAAAACAAAAAAGTCAACATCAAGATTAGTACAGAAAGGTAAGAAACAGAAGAGGAAATTCAACATGACCCTGCCTCTTACGTGCCTGCATAATAATGGCTTCACAGTGCTTCGTTCTCAGTGTGACAAACCCGGGCACATGCCAAAATTGTCCTTCCACGGTCCTTAGCCACAGGACAGCGTTTAAGCAGAGACTCAACCGGCAGTGATTGGGTATGGTGGCTAGGAGGTGGGCTTTAAAAGTTCCCGCTTCTTCAGTGGCTGGGACTCAAGGTCTTGTGGAGGCTGAGAAAGTAAGGTAACCCCATCCTTTCCCAACTCGTCATAGGGTCGGGTGGATTGCCTGTTACTAACCCCACCCTCCCTTTGACGACTTGGGAAAGGGTGGGAGTGGTGAGGCATTTTTAATAAGCATGCAGCCATGCCCCGGGCTGATGCTCGTGCCGCCCGGGCCTGCTGCAAAAAATGAGGCTGCTGCGCGTCATCTGGGGGTGCACCCCATAGAAGCCACATAAGAGTGGGCCAGGGCTGCAATGAAATAAGCCATTGGGCAGCCACAATGTCTCAAACATGCGCACTAGCTGTGTCAGTGAAAGTGCCTGCCTGGTTGACTGACCCTTGCATAACGCGAGGGTCAGAGTTTGACGCCAGCACTGAGGGCAGGCACTAGCAATATGGCATCGGCTGTCTGCCAGGTAACTTTTCCTGCTTCATGTGCCATCACACTGGTAATTAAATAATCACAATACACAGCGTGTAATCTGATTATTTAGTTACGAGTATGGATGGAACATAAAGCAGGGGGCTGTAGCCCCGTTGCTCAAACTAAGCAACCGCCCCTGGTGCACTCATCTTTCAGGAGTGGGTCGTCAAACCACTGAGCAATGTGATGGCCCATTTGGTGAAATCCATGTGTGAGATTAATAAAACTAAAGCAAGTGTGAAAGAGGTCTGTGGTGGCAAGACTACAGAAGTGGGGGCAAAATTGTGCTCACCTACCTCCACTTCAAAGCTACTGTATCTGATAGTAAACTGGTTCTTCGGGTTAAATCACCTTGGGCAGGGATGCTGCTGCTTGGCTTCCTGAAGGTTTCAGGGCCAATCAGGGCTGCATTAGAACTTAGTAACTGTCTCTCTCCTCCCCTCCCACATACCCCTTGGACTTGCTTCCTCACAGCTACCACGTTGAGATTGTGGCACCTCCCCCTTCTTGCACCTGTCTTTTTTTAATCTCTCTCCCAGGACATCCAGGAAGGGTATCTAAGTGAAAATCTGACAGGTTGAAGGCATCTTTCTGTGGGATTTTCCATGTTGTGGCCCTTTATGGACTGGAACCCATGTTGCCTTCTTCATGTCTTATCCCCACTTGACTCACCGTCACCATGTTAAACCTAAATTAGACTATTGCCACAAGGCTCCCAACTATCGTCTCCTTGTAGGTGTCTTAGAATTCTGTACTTCTGCGGGTAGCATCTTGCTGTGTCTACATGGGCCCATTATACATAATACCCACTCCCGTGGTGTTTGACTCCCTTGGGTTATGCCCTCACCAGTGTAGATGCCTGTTTTTTTCTTTGGTGTGCACTATTTCTACTTCCAAGTGAGCACCCTTGACCATCGATTATGGTTGCCTCGACCGCATGCTATGATCACCAGTGTCAGGCTGGCAGGTGGTGGTGGTGAATAAAACAAAAATAAACCTGGATAGGCGGAGGAGGGGGAGAAGCACACGGGAGAGAGAGCAACTGTGAGAAAGTGTCTATCTTGCATGGTTATCCCCCCTCTTTTTGCCTGGTTTTGATGTGGTTTCAAATGTAATGCACGGGGTCCCTGCCTCCCAGGTCCCCTGTGCCAGTGCCCCATCCCTAAAACAAACACCCAATTGGTACTTTTGCCCACTGTAAGTCCTTAGTAAATGGTACCCTGGGTCCTGGGGGCTGAAGAGGATCCCTTGGGACCCCCCCTCACTAGCTGCCCTTGCAGCCTGCATGCCCCTGTGAGGGAGAAAACAACAAAGTCGACATAACCCTGCATGGGTGTCATGCCAGCTAGCACTGCCTGACAGCATAGGTAAGTCACCTCTCTAGCAGGCCTCCCAGCCCTAAGGCAGAGTGCACTATACTAGAGGTGAGGGCATATTTGCATGAGCAGATATGCCCATACAATATTGGCCACCATTTCTGAATATTGTAAGTGCCAGTGAAGCCAGAGAGTACATGGGCTGGGAACTCAACAACTCCAGTTCCACAGCACCATGATGGCTTCCCTGAATATAGGAGTGTTTGGTACCAAACTACTCTTTTCAATAAAACCACACTGATGCCAGTATGGGATTTATTGTACCATGTACCAAGAGGGCACCTCAGAGGTGCCCCCTGAGTCACTACTAACCCTGGTGTGGTGTTTGACTGGCTGTAGGCAGCCAGCCACCACCAGACAGGTTTCTGGACCCATTGGTAGAGGGCCCCTGCTCTCTGTGATCAGAAACAATGCACATCCTGGGTAGAGGTGTCATGCCTCCTCTCCCAGAATGGGCCAGTGCTCAAAGAGGGGAAGCTTCAAGGGCTTGCCGCCTTTGTAATGCGACCACCAGCCTCTGCTGCTAGCAGCGGATGGCAGCCCCTGGTTTTCACCCCCACTTTGGGTGGGAAATCCAGCGGGAAAATTCAAAAAGATTGATGTGCCCACCTCTGCTAACCCCACCCTTAAGGTGGGGGAAGCGAGGTGAAGCACAACTTTCAGTCCCCACCATCTTGAAGATGGGGGGGGGGGGGGCTCCTCCAGTCAGGGCTAGGACTATGCTCCCTCCAACAGGAGGGTGACATAACAGAGGGTATAGTCACCTCAAGTAAAGTGCCCATTGGCCCTGCCTGCTACTCCCCTAAAACACCTCCTAAATTTAGTATTTAGGTGGCTTCCCCAGACCTGGCCCTCAGATCTGCAATGACCCAAGAAGAAAGAAGACACCCTGCAATAGAAGCCAGAACACGGCAACTTCATTGGCCTCAGCCCTACCGGCCTGTCTCCTGCTTTGACGACCTTGCGGCCTGTCTTGCACCAGTGACCTCTAAAACCCATGAGAGGACTGTGGCCTCCAACAAAGACTCCAATCTCCCGTGGACAGCGGACCTGTCCAGAAGATACCAACTCCAAAGACTCCGGATCCCAGCGGATCCGCAACCCCAGCCCACTCTGCACCCGACCGCCACGGCCCGAGTCTGAGTGGCTCACCTGTGCAGTGAAGTCTCCCTGGCGATCCTGACCTCGTGTCCAATGCTGGCTGACCTCTCCTGTCCTCCAACACGGCAACTGCAGTGTGAATCCAGAGGCTCCCCCCGACCGCGACCGGCTCCGGTAAGAAAACTCTAACGCAGAAAGGCACTCCTGCACCTGAAGCCCCTGGACCTTGGTGAGGTGAACCGACGGTGCCCCTACCACCCCCTACATCCCAACTTACCTCAGCTGTCGGTGGTCTCCCTCCTGCAACCTCCCGTGCCACGCCTGCAGCCTCTTTGCCGCCAGGAGAATCCTCATTGAAAAGCATTGGGCGTCCGACATCAAATTTGCACCCTGCACCCGACCGCTCCGGTGCCGCTGGTGGTGTATGTTTGGTGTTGCTTTGTGCCCCCTCCCGTGCTTGTGCTAACCCTCAAAGCTTGGTCCATGCAACAGATTTACTTACCTGCAAACAGTGTGGCTCCAGGCAACCTCTATCTCCATTCAAAGCATTGGTTCGAACTCTGATTTTGACCTCTGCACCCGGCCGCCCCTGTTCCGCTAGTTTTGCAGTTTTGGTACCTACCTGACCCCTGGTCCTTGCTGGCTTTTGGGCCCGAAGACTGAAATTGTAAGTTAAATACTTACCAGTTTAACCGCAATATTGTTTTCCCCATAGAATAACATTGGACTGTTTGAAAAAGTTTATAAGTGTCGATTTTTCAAAGTGAATAGTATTTTTAATTAAAAATGTACTTACCTGATTGCGAAGACCTGGATCTTAAAATAAAGTACACACAAAGGATTTTTTTTAAATTGGTCTGGATCTCCTTCTTGAGTTATATCCATTCTTGATCACTGTTGTGCAATAAATGTCTTAACTCCTCTGTGTTAGGCCTAATGCTGCTCCCCCGCACTACCTCTAATAAAGCACTTTAGGTTTTACATTGAGCCATGTACACTTTTGGGGAACCCCTGGACTCTGTGCACGGTATTACCACCTACTGGCAGTATTATATACAGAGCCAGCTTCCTACAGCAACACAGCGATGAGGAGAGAAGCGCGAGAGTTGGAAAACTGAAGCAATCTCATGGAGTGCTTAACCAAAAAGAAACAAAGCATTGGCAAAGCCAATAGGTCTCTCCTATGGAAGAGCTATTGGGGTTGCTAGTTATCAGGCTGTACCCCAGTGTGGCTGCTTGTGGCTGCTGTTCAGCATGGCTAAAAGTTAATGGTGTAAAGGAGGGTAATGTGGAGATGTGTGGGGTGTCATAAAGTGGAGTGTCATTAAGTGGAGTGTCGTAGAGGTGTAGAAAGTGGTGTAGAGTTGAGTGGTGTAGAGTTGAGTGGTGTAGAGTTGAGTGGTGTTGAGTGTTGTGGAGGGAGTAGAGTGGAAGAGCGTAGCATGTCATAGAGTTGAGTGGCATAGAGTGTCCTGGAGTGGCGTAGAGAGGAGTGCTGTAGAGGGTGTTGCATATAGTTTTGTAGAGCAGAGTAGATTGTTATAGAGTGAAGGAATGTGGAGTGGAATGGCATAGAGTGGAGTAGAGTGTTGTATATTAGAGTGTTGTGGAGTGGAATGGCATAGTGTCATAGAGTGCAGTGGCATAGAGTGTGTAGAATTGAGTGGAGTAAAGTTCCATGGTGCAGAGTAGAGTGTAGTGGCAGAGTGCAGTGGTGCAGAGTATTTGGCATAGAGTGCATTGGTTTTGAGTAAAATGGTGCTGACCCACTTACACAAGGCTCTACACAAACAGGGACCTGCCTACATTAACCACCGCCTGAACTTCCACCAACCATCAGGAAGACTCCGCTCCGCCTTTCTTTCACTTTCCCATACTCCCTGCATCTACCGAAGCAGAAGTGGAGGTGGCTCCTTCTACCACATTGCAGTAAAGACCTGGAACAGCCTCCCCACACACCTCCAGACCATCACCTCACTTTAGGAATTCCGAGTGATCCTCAAGACCTGGCTGTTCGAATAAGTCTCCGGGACCTGCAAGCGCCTGGATACCCTATCGGGTGATTGGCTGCACTTTATAAATCCTGATTGATTGAGTGCAGTGGTTTAGAGTAGAGTGGCGTAGAGAGCAGTGATGTTGACTGATACAGCATAAATTGCAATGGCGAAGAGTGCATTGGCATAGAGTACAGTGGTTAGAGTGGAGTGGTGCAGAGTAGAGTGTAGTGACATAGCGTATACTGGTGTGAAGTGAAGTGGTACAGAGTAGTGTACATTGGCGTAGGATGCAGTGTTGAAGAGTAGAGTGACATAAAGTGGCATATACTGGAGTGGCCTAGACTGGCATGGCATAGAGTGCAGCGTCCTAGAGTGCAGTGGTGCTCAGTAGATTGTAGCGGCGAAGTATGGTTCAGAGTAGAATGGCGTAGAGAGTACTGACGTAGAGTACAGTGGTGCAGAGTAGGCTAGAGAGGCATATAATGTAATGACATAGAGTGCAATGGTGTAGAGTGTTGCAGAGTATAAAGGCATACAGTGCATTGTAGGTTGGCATAGAGTGCAGTGGCTCAGGGTATAGTGCAGTGGCATACAGAGGAATGGCTAAGTAGAATGCAGTGACGTAGAGAACATTGTTTCAGCGTAGAGTGCAGTGACATAAAGTGCAGTATTGTAGAGTGCAGTGGTGCAGAGTAGAGTGGCGCAGAGTGGAGTAGTGCAGGGTAGAGTGTAGTGGCCTAGAGCGCAGTAGAGTGGTGTACAGTAAAATGGTGCAGAGTAGAGTGGCGTAGAGTTCTGTGTTGAAGATTAGACTGTGGAAGAATGCAGTGATGAAGATTAGAGAGGGGTAGAGTACATTGGTGCAGATTAGAATGCAGTGGCATAGGATGTTGTAGAGTATAGTGGCGCAGAGTGCAGTGGTACAGAGTAGATTGGCGGGGAGTGCACTGGTTTTGAGTAAAGTTGTGTAGAGTGCATTGCGTAGAGTGGTGTAGACGAGAGTGGAGTGGTGCAGCGTAGATTGCAGTGGCATATAGTAGAGTGGAGTGGCGCAGGGTAGAGTGCAGGGGTGTGGAGTGCAGTGGTGCAGAGTAGGTGCACTGGTATAGAGTGCAGGATTGCAGAGTAGAGTGGAGTGGCCTAGAATGGTGTAGTGTATTGGCATAGAGTAGAGTGGTGTAGAGTGCAGAGTATAGGGCTGTGACGTGGGTTAAAGTGGAGTATGCATGGTGTGGTAAGGCACTGCCATTACAGACAGCACATCTTCAATTGAAACGACCATTACATTTGCACAGACATACAGTCTTACTGACAAAAGTATACAGCGCACAAACGATAATGTGTGGAAATGTCATCAACTAGTGTATTGATTTGTTTTTATTGTAATATAATAATTGTTTCCACCACGCTTCAGAATTACCAAAGAAATGTGCTGCATTTGTGCTTTCCTAATTCCTATATATTCTAAAATATCTGCACAGATAATTTAGACATTTACATTTTGTAGTGTGCTAGAAAAAAAAGAACATCGTACAGCATTCTTCCAGCACACTTCCAGTCGCCAGCATGATTGTTACATAAATCCTCTCACTTTGAAGTCAGAGAAAGAAAAGTAAAAGCCAAGCTCCCATGGAAGACCGAACCTGACATTTGACCTCTACCTTTGCATGTACAGCACATGTAATCAAGATTTAAAGACCTGTTTCCAGATAGCGAGTAGTGGTGGTAGAACACAGTAAATAGGATATGGGCCACAAAAGGGACGAACTCAAACTGGACAGCCTAAAACAAATAAAGCCAACAAATAAAGCCGGCAAATGTGACTTACAAAACACAAAGCCAGTGATAAGCAATGGGCAGAATGCATTGCCAGGGAAGCTTTCCCAATATCCCTAAGATGTTGTTAGCAACCAGACAGCTTCGACCTAAAAAGTTGTTTGCTAAAGTGAGCAATTGAAGGATAAAAGTTAGCAAGTCAAAGAGATTGTAAAGTGGGTATGCTCCCGCGGAGGGACAAACACAAGGAGGCAAGCCATCAAATAAGAAGTAAGCAAATGAGCGTGACCAAGCCAACCAATGCTAAACAATGGGCAGGCTATAAACCCACTGAAATTCACAGTAGGTCTTTTCCAACCGGACAGGTGAGACCTAAAATAGGAGATGTAGAGTTAATTAAGGAGATCAGGATAAATGACTTAAGTGGGTAAGGTAATGAAACTCGAGCAATATTAATTAGAAAAGCTTGAAATCTAAATTTTCAATATCCAAAACAAAAGTCACTATTTTTGGGGGGAGAATAAAATATAAAATGCTCAAATAATAAACACTTCGACATTAGTTACTCCACAATTAAAATCAAAGTGAAGAATGAACCATAAATGCATGATTTAGGTGACAGAACCTCACAATAGCAAATTCAACATTGTATCTTGGCTCTCGCCTCAAAGACATTTCAGCAGTACTATTCGAGAAGGCATATAATCTCAAAATTCCCCCCAAAAGAAGGAAGAACTTAAATTGCTACGTGTATCATAGTCAGAGGAGGCTGGTGAAGTGGCAGCTTATTTTCAAGAATTCTGTGAGGCCATGTCCTATTCTCAGGAAAACCTACTACACCCTGCTTCATGACCTTATCAGCTCAAATCAGCTGTTGAGTAATCCTTTAGTACCGACTATAGAGTAAAGACCTGTTTTGGTAAAAAAAATTGGAAACCTTTACATCTCTAAATGTTATGCAGTCATTAGTAAAAAATGTTACTTAAGTTTCTGGCTAGATGACCTTATGTATGTTCATTTTTGGAAGTTGTGCAATTTAAACTGTGAGCTAGAGGATCCTCGCACAATTGAGGTAATCTTTAGGACACTATGCTGGTTCAAAACCTCACCTGCAAAATTTACCAGTAGAGCTGATGGAAACTAGTAAAATTACATTCTTGTTGGCTGAGACCTTCTGCATGCCATACTTTCCAGACAACCGTCTGTTTAGTCCACCACAATATGTACTGGAAATTTGTAAGAATTTAGTCAGGGGGAAACTAAGCCTCTTTCACAAGCTGGGAGCAGAGAAATGTAAAATCATGTCTAGGATCTTACAGAGATGTACAAGGATCAAGTTGACAAGGTAGTGGACAGCTTAGTTCAGTTAGCACAAATCCAAAATTACAAAATTGAGAGCCTTATTCTGAGTGTTTAAAAAGAAAACTAGATAAGAGTAGTACTCGAATTACTAAACATCAATAAAAAAACTCACAGAAAGTATGCCTTCTACCACTACGCATTTCTCTTCAACAGAAAGGTATGTTAAAATCCAGAACTTTCATTGCATCTAGATTAGATAAAGTTAGCAAGGGTGTCACAGCCAGAGTTGCAAATAAAATATTGCGAATTAAATGCACAGATTGCTGTTTATGAAGAACTAACTTTTAGAAACAGACAAGCATGTTGTATCAGAGCATATTTTTAATCATTCTGTAACCGCAAGCATTGTAGAGGGACATCCAAGTTAAGGTGAATTTGATTTGGTACCTTCGCGGCACAGGCCGGAGAAGCAGTTAAGGGTCGTGTAACTGTTTCTGCTGCTCATTGTCAATACAATGAGTTGCACAATGAAAAAAGTCACTGTTGCTAAGCTGTTTATACCAGGGCTATGTATTGTAATTCCTTGATGGCTAGCTCCAGGCTAGAGTTTTAGGATATCCAGATAAGATATATCAACATCCAGTGAATCTCGTACCAATGATTTTGAGCTGAGCTTTATGTTGGGGTTGTGTGAGAGAATGAAAGAGCGTGACCGATTAATCCAAAAACTGGTTGTAATGCAACTTGCTGCACCGAAATGGGGAACAGAAACCGCTTCTTCTGATCTTGGATCCTGAAATAAGCCACATGTAATTTAGCCCCTGTATCTTGTTAATTACCAAACATGAGATCCCTGACACTGTAATGCAGGTTAACGGATTTTGTTTTTTAAACCAATTTGTGGATGAATGGTACTGCATGTATTGGCCAGCTGAATTGGATCACGGTCCACTCCTTTCTAGCAAGGAAGCGACTTGTCATCATTGACCTTCACCCCATCAGGTCCTGTAATCGATCCCTTTCCACATATATATATTTACATGCTTACTTCTCCCCCAGCATTGCCAGGCCTTGCACCATGTCCTAAAAGGCCTCCATGTTACCACATACCTAGTTAGGGAGGGATTGGCATGCTTACATGTACAGGCTCTTTAGTTTTTGTGTGCTTTTTCTGTAATAGTGTTTACTTAATCTGCCCCCAAACCACTCACTTAAGTTTGTGAGTCAGCCATGTTGCCCAAACCTGTAGCTATGAAACTACCCGCCCCCCAACCTGCTATCTTTTAAGCTTCCCCTTCTACACCAGTTCACCTTGAGAATAAAACAGCCCAGCTCAATTTCTTGTTCTCCCCATCTGCCACTAAACCCGACTCCAGGCATCCTCTGCTTCTGCCGTGGTTTTGCTCCTGTGCCTATGGGGATCCACACACAAAGACTGATGCCAGCCAAGTTGTTCCAGGAGAATGCCTGGGTAAAAGAATATGCAGGCAGAGGTGTGGTGGTTACACTCTCCACTCCTGCCAACTCTGTTAATTATTGAGGGATGGTAAGAGGACTAGTTTGGCTTTAGACTACATAAATCTGTAAGGAGAGGATACTTCTGCACATAGAAAAAGCACTGTGCCACAGGAAACAGCCTTAGTGAAACGCCATGACTGAATCACTTTAGGTAACCCAAGCACGCCCATTGGCCAGACTTGTCTGTCATAAGACTCCAATCAAGTATTTTGACTTCCCGCTTCATGTTGTTTTACTCTATAATTAGCGTCTCTCTCTATTGTACCCGCCGCCTACTGCTCATATTGCCTAAGTCATGCAAATCTGTTGTCTTGCTCTAGAAATCCTGCTGATAAACAGGAAGGGTTCTCTGCCCTGCACCCTCTGAACATCCCAGAGGTTTGCAACCTAGGGTAGGAGCATGAGCACTGGACACCTGGTCCAAGCCGCAGTTTATGAGGCGAGTTCTATAACAAGCTTTTAGCACCCTGGCGTGGCTTTTACCCACACTCTGGCATCACTACCCTCGCAGAAGTCTGAATGCTCAAGTATGAACACCCCAGGGAATATGTAGCTTACTCATCTCCCCCTCTTTTAGCTCCTTTTTCAGCTGTTGGCTGATGGTTATTTACATCCACTTACAAATGTCCCAGACTCAAGGCAAGTCTGTGTCAAGGGCTGGACATAGGGGTTGATCCTTCAATTCGCTGGGGGTGCGGCGGTCCAGCCACCGCTGCACCGGCGGTCGGATCGCCCTATTACAGGTAGGGCGGTCTGACCGCCCTGGGTCTGCCCCCAGGAGACCGCCGCCAGGGTACCGCCTTTCCCTGGCCATGGCACGGCAGTCAGAGGCTGCAATATGTTTGGCGGGACATTGGCAAAAAGTATATTTTCATGTTGCTCTTTCTAATTTTCGCTTAAGTTTCTTCCTCAACCATCTGCCCCTCTCTCTGCCTTCTTTTCAGGCATTCGATGTGGTGGAAAGAAGTTTTCTGGAGTCTATTGATGATGAACTGGCAGAAAAGGCAAGCCTTCTGTCCCAACTACCAGAGGTAATCAGTCCTCTATAACCTAGGGATGGCTGTGCTGAGGGGTAGCTTTGCTGTCTGTGGCATGAACCTTTTAATTGAACGTGCACAGCATTTGTCTGTCGTCTAGTTTCTCATTGTCATTCTTTTAATTCTCTACTTTTGGCCTTCATGTCCTTTAGGGTGTACTGCACCATCAGCTTCCTCCTCAGTACCAGAAGATCTTAGAGCGGCTAGCGACCTTGGAGCGGGAGATTTCAGGAGGGGCTATGGTTATTGTAGCACTGATCCTAAATAACAAACTGTACATCGC
This sequence comes from Calotriton arnoldi, assembly GCA_963921515.1. Taxonomy (NCBI): domain Eukaryota; kingdom Metazoa; phylum Chordata; class Amphibia; order Caudata; family Salamandridae; genus Calotriton; species Calotriton arnoldi. The sequence goes on along the minus strand of CAWUFW010002033.1, from coordinate 2,169,650 downwards.
CAACGTTGGTAGGTTGAATGGGAGTTCATTTTCATTTACCTGCTGAAGGGGTTATTAAGATCTGCTAAGGAAATACAATCTTTGGGGACACGAGAGCCACATACCACGCTTATAACACACGCTATCTGAGAGAGCTTCTGCAGTAAACTTTGTCTGCCTCCATAGGAACCAATCGTGCCCTGCTCTGTAAGTCGACGGTGGATGGTTTACAAGTTACCCAGCTTAATGTTGCACACACAGTGGAGAACGAGGATGAACTTTTCCGACTCTCTGAACTGGGTGAGTACCTGTTTCTTGGAAATTGTCTTCCAACAAGTGATTGGTAATTGTGAGGAAGGGAAGGATCTTGGTATGTTAAAGGGAGTTGTGGCTGCGTACGTTTTACCCAGGGTACCCTGGAAGGCTCTTGTGTAATGTTATTTGTGGGACTCTGGGCCTTTTCAGTCTGCAAATTCCCAGCTCTTAAGTTCCGGAGCCTTCAGGGCTAATACCATCTTCCCTTTCCAGCCCTGCTTCTTAGACCTTACATGGTACATCTTGAAGTTTGTTCTCAGAACCTCCAAGCACTGCCCTCCAGAATTCAAACCCCTCAGCACTACTCCTGCTGTACTACTCAAGGCTGTGGTTTTTTGAGAACTGGCCTTCTAAAACCCTGGCAAACATTTGATATCCAAAATTTCAGGCCCCTCGGTGAACACAACTCCAAAGTGTGATTTCTCAGTTCTGCCCTCCAGGCCTACTGACATTTGGATTTGCTCTCTAATACACCACTCCTTCAGTCTCGCTTCCAAGACTCTTCCCCTTTTAAATTTGACCTTAAATACACCAGCCCCTCGGAGGAGTAATGCACTCTAAAATAACAGCTGATCAGAGCTACCCATTGGGGCATTGACTCCTCACATATGCCTTTCACTATGACTGCATGCTGACACTAGCCCCTCAGATCTTTCCTTGCAGGCTTTCACCTCTATGAGATGTGCACATTTCTGGCTCCTCATGCCTGTCATCCCAGGTTCTGGTCATCAGGCATGCAGTTCATTCCATAGTTTTCTGAATATATTCATGTTCTCACCATCTGCAGGTCTGGATCCTGGGAAGGTGAAGCAGGTGGGTCTTATCGGGGGTCAGGAGAGCACACGGCGCATCGGGGACTACAAGGTGAAGTATGGCTTCAGTGACATCGACCTGCTGAGGTAAGCATGTGCCCCTTCTGCTTTCTAGTCATCACTCTCCCTCCTCTGCTACTCGTTTTATGTAACCTGCATTGGTTTTAAGCACATTTTCACAACACGGATAAATTCAATTAGCCTGATCAGGTAAATTGTAGTATACGTGACAGGGCGATACAAAGCTTTTACTGCTTCACCAGTTGGTATACATTTTAGAAGGAGTTCAGTTCAAACATATGGAACACGTAATTGTGTATAATTGCTCACACAGTTGGATGGTTCCTTGCTGAAGTTCTTGGTCCATTAATTTTTAGTTTTCGTCAAAAAGACCTCCTTTACTTTTGATTCACAAATTGCATTCTTTTGTCTGTTCACAAGCTCAGATATCCATTCTCCGCTTCCGCCCCCAATCTATCTAGCACCCCTTTCACTTTCCTGTCACTCTGTGATCATTCACCACTCACCTACCACATCCCATTGAGTACTCCTCTTGTCTGATAAGCCATGCATTTTTTGCATGGAAAGCAGGTTGTGCTTTCTGTGAGTGAAATTCAACAAACCAAATCTCATCAAAAGCAGTGGTAGATTTATTTACTAAGTCATGAAAAAGGAGAACCCAAATACTGCAATGTCCGAATATAAGCACTGCATTAGAGGAAGAAGCCATTCCCGGTTATTTAGAACAAACACTTACATCTGAAGATTTGATTTCCAGTTGTTGAGGATGTGCGGAAGGGATGAAGTATGATCTTGTGGCCATTTTCATCATCATCATCTTTGCAAAAATTAAAATGTCCTCTCCTGATGCACAATGAGGTGCAAAATGAGCTTCTTAGCCCACTTTGTAATTTGGGAGCAGTGGAGAGAGTAGTATCAGGGTTGTCATTTGAGCCTGAGCTTCTGTGCCGCAAGCCCAGCTCAAATACAGAGAAAACAGACATGTGTGGTGCCTGAACCTCTTCTAGATTCATACGCATTGCATTTATTCTACCGTCTAGTTGGTGTGTCTAGAAATATAGTGCATGAATAAATGTTTTTTTTCTTTCTGGCAAAACAGACAAAAACTTCTTTGACGTCAAAAACACTTATCACATGGATTGGTGCAAAAAAATATCGATGTTATAAAGAAGTCTAAACCTTTGAGCTAGGCATTGAAAGAGAAATGAAACCCGAGGAATGTTAAGGATAATGACACAACACAAAAACACAACACAAAAAGCCCATAAAACTGGTCTGCGAAAAAGGCTTGGTTGGCATAGAAAGACATAAAGCATAGACTTGAAGACAAAATGGCAGATTTTTGGTAATGCTAATTTGTTTAGCGCATGATCGCCGAAGTTTCTTGGCACCGTAAGCTGTTTGGTTGTAGAAGAGATGGTCCGCCATAAGAAAGATTATGTGCAAGGTTAGGTATTAAAAACAAAGGTCTTCAATATTCTCCTAGAAATAATTTCCTAAATGCTGAGACTGTGAATTCCAAAGTTTGGCCGCAGTGACAGAAACTGAATTATCGCCTGAAAGTTGGTCTTCTAACTTTGGGAACTTGTAGAAGTAATTTATTTTCCAGTCGAAGCAGTCTGGGAGGCTTCTAGTGATTAAAAGTTTTTGAGAGAAATCCTGGTTTATTTATAAAGATAACTTTATGCACAATAGTCAAAGTTTTTGAAGCAATACATTTGTGTACTGGTAAGCAGTGTAGCGTTGCAAGGATAGGGGAAATAGTCATATTTCTTGAGACCGCAGGGCAGCCTGCAGAGTGTTTTTGAATAAACTGGTGCTGGGAAATTGCGCTCTTAGGGACGTTCAGGAGTATGTCATTCCTGTAATTCAGATGGGATTATATGAGTGTGATGGCAACTGGAGCTCTGAGTTCCTTATATAGGAGTGGGAAACTTTTCTTTAAATTTTCAAGTGGGAGAAGTAGTTTTGGACACTTTGGGTACATGAGAATCAGGTCAGAGCTTTGACTCAATATGGATACTGAAATTGCAGACTTGTGGAGCAGCTGTTGAAGCAGGATCAAAAGAAGATGGCCAGTTAAGATCTTATATCTGAATTGTGGGAGAGTTTAGCAGAATCTCTGTTTTGTTATAGTGTTTAGATTCAGAAAGTTGGTATTCATCCACCATCAAGTTATAGGCGGACACACAGAGAGAAGGGAGATCACGATTTAATCTGTGGGGATATGCCAAAGATTAGTTAAATATTGTCGGCGCACATATAGTAGATTACATTCACCTGATGAAACCGGTACGCCAGCAGTCTCATGTACATATTGAAGAGCAAGGGGTGGGTAGGATCAAACCCTGTGCAACGCCACATTCAATGTTTTTTTCCAGAAGGGAAAGCTTAACGCATAGCCATCTACTAAAGTAGGGTTGGGAAATTATTTAACAAGGATCCTGAAAATTCCCGTTTCTCAATCAGTAATGCCCCATCTCTGACACCTTCACTGGCTGCCTATTGTTAAGCGAGTCCAATTTAAGTCGCTCACCTTAGCCTTTAGAGCTTTGGGCCTTAGAGGACCTGCATATCTAAGAAGGAGAATTAAAGTCTACTCCCAATCCTGTCCTCTGAGATCCAGCAGTCAAAGGCTACTTCAAACTCCTGAGGTGCGCAAAGCAAGGAGAGGAGGAAGAATGTTTGCTTTCCTCACTGCTGGGCTCTGGAATGCTCTTTCTACTAGCCTTAGGCTTGCTCCCTCTGGGGCGATGATTTTTAGATAAAATCTGATAACTTTTCTTTTTAACCCTACAGTCTAATTTTTGCTCATCTGACCTAGGCCGCTAGCGCCGGGACACCTCTTCGGAGGCAGCTGTGCACTTTAGAAATAGTTTTTGTATTATACTGAAGTGCTAGGCCATTGAAACGACTATGTTTCAGTCTGGTATATACAATGTTATAGTCAGCGGTATCAAAAGCTGCAGAGAGATCCAGGAGCACTAGGGCTCCTCACCCCACTGCGTTCATTAATCTGAGAAAATAGTCTAAAGAAGTGGTCTCTACGAGTTCATTGCTCATTCAGAGCATAAAGCCAGCTTGAAAAGGATCAAGAATATCACTAGATTCCACAAAGTCCTGGAGTAGGAGAAAGACTCATTTCTCCAATAAAAGTGACAGAATGGGAAAAAGACAAATGGTTCTGAAAAAATTACTGGGGTCAGAGATGTCGAAAGAAAGAGAATTTGACACCATAATGCCAAATTTTAACTACAACCAGGGCTGCAAGACCAGGATGGGAAGAAAAACAAAGGGAAGGTATAGACTGACTTTCTACTCCAGAACCATATATAAAGACACATGATCATCAACCACAGATATTGGAGGAAGTCCTGCCTGAGATACAACATGGAGACAGTAGTCACTCATATTGATATCGGGAGCATGTATTCACAGAGCCCTCCCAATTAACGGTGGAAACATACCCATCCAAGCCTTCCACTCCTCATGATCTCTCCATCTATCAGGCTATTAAATGGCGAGTGGACACATATAGATTACAACTCAATAGAGAAGAGGAACAAACTTGCTTCCTTCTAGAGTGTCTACATTTTTAGCAAGTAAAAGCACATTACCATCAAATGCTGCCTAATGTACTACAACAGGATAAGGAGGTTTCCAAGAAACCAGCCTCTTGCCATGCAGTTTTACCTAGAGGGGAGCCTAAATGCAGACCCTTTCCGCAAGACCCAACATACATTAAGGCCCATGTGTAAAACTTAACCCTCTAATAGTAATTACAGCCAGAAAAAGATACAGTAAATGCAGCTACTTCTGAGCCCCAATAGACAGGGACAGCAAAAGACTAGAAGCAGTGGGCAAGAAAATGGAGAAGGCAGTGGCAACCCAATAGAGATCACCAAATTAAAATGCTCTCCTGTTAAGATCTGGTAATCAATAGAGGAAGGGAATAGAAGAGCAAATCTCACACTTCTTCCTAGAATTTCAAAAAAGGGTGACAAGTATAGCTACAGAGGGAAAGAACCTATCTAATACATGCCTAAAATCAGCAGATACAACTAGTAGGTAGCTATGAACTGGCAGGATACTGCACAGCCACACAGGGCTAGAGGTTTCTGGATTCATGGCTGAGCTACAAACAAGTTTAAGTAATAATCAGTTTAATGAACAGAGTCTGAGTGAACACCATGTGGACGAGTCTTTAGATGAGATGAAAAATGCAACAGAGACCACAAGAGCCAAGAGAGAACAACAGACGTTAGGAGCCCTTCCCAGGAGAATATGTAGCCCTAGAAGAGAAAATGGTAGCACTCTACCTTTCCTCATGCAAATCCAAACACAATCATCTCCGGGTCAGAGTACATCCCATGTGACGTCAAATTGGCAGCTGCTCACCATCAATCCACTCCTTTCGAGGCAGTGCCATGGGGAAAGGTCAGCCCTCTGTAGGAGATGTTCAATAAAAGTGACTGTATCACCTCGCCCCAAAAACATATAACAACTATAAGGTGTTATATATTCTGGGTCAGAGCAACAAGCAGGTATTAAATATCTTCAAACATTGATACTGGATAGAACTAGAAGGCAACCCGTGACCACGTATGCCAAAAAGACAAATTTACAGCAGTCAATGAAGAGTTGTACTTTGAAAGGAAGTACAAGAATTCTTAGAGGAGGAAGCTATGGAGACCGTATCAGTTTCCCAAAGAAACACAGGAGAAGGTTTTGTGTATTTCCCTATACTTAATCATTAGCTAACACTGATTTCTGAACCAGTTTGTAAACATGTAGAAATTCAAGATGATGGCGCTGTTGAAGGTCACTCCTCTTGTAAAAGAAAGAGGCCACCTAGTAACGATCGACTTAAGGGGTGCTTATTTTCACATATCAATGAACATGCATCGCCAAAGGTACCCTTCGTCAAGGGTGACATTCTTTATCAAATCAGTCTTACCGTGTGGGATGTTCAGAAAATGTCCTTCCATAGTAGCTGCCTACCTGAGGAGGCACTCGATTTATGTATACCTATATCTTGATGATTGGGTGGCAAAAGGGAATTCTTACTTGCAATGCCATTAGAGCATCAACACAGTGATTCATCTGTTAGTCCATATAAAAAATATCCCCAATACCGACACAGCAAAAGAGGTTGCTGCGGGTACATCTGAATTCCGCATTTGCTCTGTCAATACCAACAGATAAATTCTGCCAATGCAAAAACAGATATACCGGACATCAAAATGTCAAACAGTGAGAACATTGAGTTAATCTGCATTGTGGCATCATGCCCGCCAATCATACTACGCTTGAGACCAATACTAGAATGCATAATGAGACGGTGGCCACAAATAAAGTGAAAGTAGGACCACCCAGTAGTTGTTACAATTAAAACAAGCATTTGCAATGCAATAGGTCTCGCATTTTTGAGAGTTAGAGCTATTGGCGTTGTAAATTAACAATGTAATTTACCTATGTGTTTTGGTTTGGAGTGAATTGGATGTATGAACAGAAACTTAGCTGCAGCACTGTCTAGAGGACTAAGAATGGGGAATTACCACTGGGAACAGACACAGCTGCAGCACTGCCTAGAGGACTAAGAATGGGGGAGTTAGTGACGGGACCAGAGAAGCAGCTAGGAGCACTGTCTATAGTACTAAGAATGAGTAATTTCCACTGGGAGCAGTGACACAGCTGCAGCACTATCTGGAGGACTTAGAATGAGGGATTACCAACAGAACCAGAGAAGTAGGTGCAGCACTGTCTAGAGGACTAAGAATGAGGAATTACCACTGGGACCAGAGAAGCAGCTAGCAGCACTGTCTGGAAGACTTAGAATGAGGAATTACCAACAGAACCAGAGAAGCAGTTAGCAGCACTGCCTAGAGGACTAAGTATGAGGAATTACCACTGCGACCAGAGACACTGTCAAGGGGACTTAGAATGAGGAATTACCACTGGGACCAGAGAAGCAGCTAGCATCACTGCCTAGAGGACTTAGGATGAGGAATTTCTGACAGGACCAGAGGAGCAGCTAGCAGCACTGCAGAAAAAGATACCATAATGAGGGGAGCAGCTGTTGGAGCTAGGACTGGGAACAGCCAGCTATGGCAGGCGATGCGATCCAGTTCAGCAAGATATAGGCTTCCCCTGTCCCAGCAGCTGCGATGTACTGGGCACCCTGGACAAGATTAAGGATAGGGGAGCTTTGCGAACAGACAGGAACATCAGCTGCAAGCTGCAATATAAAACTCCCCTCCACCTTCACACATTAGCACAGCTTTTTGGCAATAAACAGCTTGTCTGAGGCATGAAAGCGCTTCACGGCAAGGCTGCAGGGAGTGTGAGCTGCCGAGCAGGAAATTAACAAAACACGTAGTGCGCGACACTAACCTATATGGCCCATCGTGAATGTAACAGGGGCAGTCTTTAGGGTGTGACCAAACCAGCAAAAGGATCAATTAGTGTCTTGTAAAGCACGACTACTCACCCGTAAGGGTCTCAAGGCGTGGAGGGGACTGCTGATCCATCTAAGGCGCTGTGGTTCCGTCGAAGAGCCAGGTCTTGCGGTCATTCCTGAATTGAGGTGGTGACGATGATTTCCTGAGGTGGAGATGCAGGGTGTTCCAGGTCTTTGCTGCGAGGTAGTAGAAGGATCTTCCTCTGGCTGTGGTCTTGCGAATACGTAGGACGGTGGCCAGGGCCAGTTGGGCGGAGCAGAGGTCTCTGGTGGGTGCGTGGAATGCGAGACGGTGGTTAAGGTACGCAGGTCCCGTGTCGTGTAGGGCATTGTAGGGGGGACAAATGTAAGCTATAATCCAATGAAAACAAAGGATTTTTGAAAAGCACATGAAGGAGCCAATCAAAAGCGATGGGCGTGCCGAATGCCCAAACACTGGATACAGCATGCCTTGCGGACCAGCGCATGGGTGCTGGTGGGCTCAACCTAAAAAAAACTGAAATAGTGGACGAAGGCAAATATTATTTTGGGCAGACTATTCAGAGCACCACCTCATTCTGTGACTATAAAAAGAGATGCAACAAATAGCAAGGTAAATGGAATGCTTGAATTAATTTCAGCTACTGGCAATAGCTTAGACCACATTCCAGTCCATCCTGTTTTTACACCTCTAAACAGAGGCCTACCTTATGCAAATCAGTACTGACCCTGCTCCTCATGGGAACAGTCCTTCCGGAACAGCCAGACAAGGCCCCCTCCAGAAAGGAACATTAGCAACCCTACACTGGTTTCAGCCTATGTAGCCTCTTCAGTACGGAGTAGATTCAGGCCTATGGCGCAGTGAGCACAGAACCCAAGTCTGGGCTTACCCATCGCACTAGAGTGTCAACTACAGTAGACACACATCACACACAGGGTGTGGTGCACGGAAAGGAAAGCTCTGCAAAAGAAGCCATAAAACACACAAACATCTTAGAGCTGAAACAGTTTTGTAGCATTAAGGGTCTTTTAATTACAAATCAAGAAGGTAGTTTTGATACAGATGGCAGAAAAGTAATGTTTTATTAGCTCGGGAAGTATGGAAATGGCTCATAGACGACAACTTTGCAATCACAGTAGTCCACTTAACGAAACAGCTAAACATAGATGCAGACAGACTAAGACAAGTCGGAGCTCAATCAAGAATTAAGAGGTTTGCAGACTGGGAGAACACCAACAATAGAACTGTTTGCAATAGCAGAAAACACAAAATGCTGACACTATGCATCTAAATATCCACTATTCTCCCAGGGAAATGTAGTTTCACTGAACTGGTTAAGGACATTTGCCTACAGCCCCCCCCAACAAATATCAATATTATCGCAGTAATCAACAGGTGCAGAACATCAAAGATGTATGTGATTCTGATAGCACCAGTGTTAACAAGGCAGCCATGGTTCTTACATCTAATGAAAATGCCCAGGTCCAGGTGAAAAACTTGGAATTGGCACAACGTAGCATCCCAAAAATGTTTAGCAGTGGTTGAGAAGCCCAGCGGCATGCATATGTTACACTTCTATATGGCTGGATCAGGGTATAACAGTGAAGAAGATATTATGCAATACTTAGTGATACGTATGCCAGTTTGAAATCTAACAAGTGCACTAAGAGTACATCTATCAGTGATGGTGGCAAAAATGAGGGGGCAGCTTAACTAATAAATGTTCAGGCTGCCAGCCATTTAAAAAAATTCCTTCAAAGAGCTTTGAACATCTACTCCCCAAGAGCTATTCCTCCACCAATGTGAACCCTGAACACAGTTCTAACACAGTTGTGGAAACCAGCCTTTGAACCACTGCATAAGGCCATGCTAAAACAATAACATTGAAAATTGTCTTTTTGGTAACAACTACATCGCTATTCAGGGTCAATGAAATGCAAGCAATTACTATGTAAGAGCCATACTTCCAAGTACATGTAGATAAAGTGGTGCTGAGACATAACTCAAAGTTCCTAAGGTGGTATCCAGTTTTTATGTTAAACTAACAGTAATGGTGAAAATACCAGCAGAAATTGCACTACACGCACTATTTTTCCAGAGGGCTGTTATGTATTGCGAAGATGTTACAAATGACATTCGAAAAACACAATAGTGAGACTCGTGCATAAGAATCAAAAGGGCACCCGGTATCGAAAGCTACCGTAGCAAGATGGATTGTACAAACTATTCTACTGGGAAGAAAAACATTAGTACACTCAACAAGAGAATGCCTATGCCTCTTGACAAATGTTTGGTGCTGCCGCGGGCATATTTCTCGCTCCATGTGCGGTCTCTATTGTCTCATTGTTGCAGTTAGATGGTCGGACTTGTATGCCCTGCAAGGGATTTTTAACACTCCAATTACCCACTAATATGGGACAGACATAAATAAACAAATTACAACTCCCTCTGTGCACCTCTAACCCCACAGCAACCTCTTGCGAATTACAACTTTCATCCCTGAGTGATATCACACTTGATGCACCTCTCTCGCCACAACATTTTCTCACTATGGCTCCAGAGGGACATCCCCTCTCTTGAAGTAACTCACTTATGAGCATCACTACATCACTTTCCATCTCTCCCCCTCAGCACTGCAAAGTCCAAACCAATCACAGCGGAGCCGGAGGTGCATGGTGGACACCCCCTAGATGGTGTGACAGGGTTCCTAGTGCTGATGTCAGAGGGACTCTACAAGGCTTTGGAGTGCGCGCATGGGCCTGGTCAGGCCAATCAGGTGAGAGAGGTCAGCATGTGCAAGAGATGGTGTGGGAGGGTACTGGGATGGGTACAGGAACATACTTCCAAGACATACAGACATCTACACCTACAAAATCCTGAATTCAAAAATCTTTCTATTGTGATTAATTTACCATAAGCAAGAATTGAAGAAAGATAAATGTTGCAAAAAGACAAGAAATGGTGAGACTACCAAAAGAAGCAGAAGAAAAAGAGATCCCACCAAACAGAAATCTTTTACCTTACCATTTTTTACAAGTTATTTTTACCAAAAAGTCAAATTTATTTTCCGAAAAGCTAGATCAACCAGTTATAACCACTGTACCCAAATTATGAGATGGGATTGTTACAACAACAACATTCTCATGATTCACTGAAATTGGGGCTTATCGTGGCAGACTCAACATCTGCCAATTTGCTTCTTGAAATGATTGGAATGTTAATGCTTCAAATTGAAACGTCAATGCTACATATTTCTTGATTGGCCGGGTTTGAGATTTAATAAAAATATGGGCAAACCGCAATTGATTAATAAGATTCATACCGCATATTGAGTGGAATTATCTGGTGCTTTCACAAACGGTGTTTTTATATACATTTTTGCCATCCATGTGATGACTTGAGGATTAAAACAATTAAGTTGAAAATGATGATGAATTTTTTCTTACCTGAAAATTTTAATTAAGACTTATTTGAGGATATGATCACCTTATTGCCCATATTTTGATTCATGTTGTGGGCACTGTCCATTAATATTTGATTTCTGGAAAATAGAATAGAATATCTATGAAAAGATATTTTGATAAATTATGCCTGGATTAAGAGTGCTAGGAAAAAACATTATAGGTAAGAAAAATTTGTAAAGGAACTGTTAATGCTTAGCAACCATTAGATTAGATGAGACCTTTGTTTGCAAATGTAGTTTATAAAGAACATCTGAAAAACAAAATATATGAAATGCTCAGGTCTTAATTGAGCGAGAAATCAAAAAACTAATCAATTAATTATCAATTCAGAGTACAGAGAGAAGTAAAAACGTTAAGAAATCTCACCAGACTGGTAACAGGATAACCCCCTGGCTAACCCGTTGGATAGTAGTTAAACATCAAAGACCACGGACGGTTTAACGCCATCGTATTTACAGTGGGTGCCATATTGGCTGCCATGCACACAAAGGGTTGCATGTTATTGGCCAAGTGTAAGACTATGGTTTGAAGGAAAAACGGTGGGTTAAGCTGCGATATACATTCTAGTGTAGCAGCACGTGCTATGGAGAGAAAGGTGATAACAAAAAAAAAAGTTGCTCTGTTATTTTTTTAATACTATTCATTCATAATCAAAGATATTGTGATTAAAAGTATGAATTTAAAAATTAGGGGAAATGTTTAAATATAGTGCATAATCAAGTTAAAAGGCTTGAACCCTTAATTGCTGGGAACATATATCTCGGTTTGTGGCTTAGTAGTACTCCGTATTCAGAATGGACTTGAAAGTTAAATTTTTAGTATCATAACAGGCATTGTCATGGTGAGGGGAAAACCTTAATGAGGAGTATCTAAGTGTATAGCAAATGAATAAGCAATTCAGACTCTTGTCTAATCCAGTAGAGACACCCAGTTTCTAACTTGGAGCCTGATCTAAGTCCATGATACAAAGTCAAGTTAAAATCAGTAACGGCAACATTTCTAGTGGTGAAAATACACATAATTCATATTATCTTAAAGATACAAAGGATTGTTGACTAAAAAGTAAAAATCGGTAACATAAACAATGCATTCAAGTCATTATTGAGACAGTTTTAGTTTCTCATTTTGATCAAAACCTTAAGATGTAATACTGACACTTCATTTAATCATAGTGTAGCAAGGTATCATATTTAAAATGTGGAGTAGTAATTCAGGCGTCCATAAAACAAGTCTTTAATAATAATCACTGGTAAATTCATTAGTGGCTTTTAAGAATCTGTTGAGTTCATCATCAAGGCTGTAGCCAAACGTTGTTGATTTGAGTTTATAGATCCAAAGGCTTTCCTTCTCTCTAAGGCTCTCTGGCAGATGTACAGGAGGGTTGAAGATCAATGGCACGAGTATAGGCGAAGTGAGGGCCCCAATCATAGGTCTGCCTTTGTCATGTCCAGCTGGAGGTGGATCATGTTCCCTATGTCTGTGTACCGGGTCAATGGTGAATGAGGATTGTTTGTGTTAATATCTGTAGCTTCTGCTGACCCCTACCTCTTTTCTCTCTCTTGCTCTCTATCAATGCTATTGCTGCAGGAGATTGCTGCGATGATTGCCACAGAATTCGCCAAACAGGGGTCGCTGGATGCGGTGGCCCAGGCTGTGGTGGACCGCGTTCGGCGCATTCACTGTGACACTTTTGCAAGTGGTGGTGAGCGATCCCGCTTCTGTTCCAGGCATGAGGATATGACACTGCTAGTCCGCAACTTTGGCTACCCACTGGAGGAAGCAAATGCCCCCACTTTGACCCCAACCCAAGGTAGGTGCCGCCCTGCTAGCACTCTCATGCAAGCTTTTGCCCCTTTCGCTAAAGAGGGCTGACGGTGGGGGATTTCACCAGTGTATTGGGATGGAGTTTTCCTATTAGTGCACTCTTTTCTTCATGGCCCTTGTCAGGGATACTGGCCTGCAATAAGCAGCGAGTCCGAGTATAGGCCCATTCTGAAATTAAGCACCTCCGAGGACCAGCGCATGAGATGCAAGCTGAGCATTTTGCAATATCACAAACCTTCAATTTAATTGATACACCCTCTTATGATACATTTACCGGTAATGTTTACCAGAGTCACACCACTCCCTGCATTTGTTATTCACATGTCAGTGTATCTGGTTAAAGTTTAAAAACACTGAGGGTGTGGCAGCTTTGCAGATGTCCAATCTACTTCGACGACTAATGAGGACAGTACATTTCCCTTTTGCTCTGATGTGGGAAGTGTGGGAATAACTATGTATTAGCTGGAATTATTTCAAGGTGCAATTCGACATTATTATAAAAATGTCAGCCTCAAAACATTCAAGCTCATTTTTGTTGCCTGTTTTTGTCATTTATTTTAAATTTATCGCACGGATTGCTTCCAAAAGGGGCTTCTGTGGTGTCCCTGGTCCTGATATGTTGAAAGGCATGCTATTCCCTCAGTAGATGTAATGAAAGTAGGGTGGATGGTGTCACGGCAAAATAGTGAAAAATGCTGCTTCAGTCTGCACATTGTACTCCGCCAAGGTCCAAAGTCTCCCTCTTGAAACCAATGTTTTCTGAGAGAAGGAGATGCCTTAATGTCAACCCCACAACCTCCCTTTTCTTTCCTGGCTTTCATGGGGATACAGGATGACCCTGAACATTTACTAGGCACTGTGAATGGAGTCACACGTCTATCCAGTATCATGTTATTACCACCATCTGATAACATTTGGTTTCATTGTTCAGACGTAGTGTTACCAAGCATATAGCAAAGAATCCGGCACCCTTGCCCGACAGCCCTGCTACCCAAGATATTCCAAAATAGTAGTTCTGTCTCTGCAGCCAGCTGCACCTTGGGCGATCTCCTACATCTTTAAACTGTAGGAACCCATAGCTTCGGAGGACTCGCACATGCACTTGCGCCTGCTCTCCCCTGCAGTCCTGCAACACGAGGAGAGTCCTGAAGCACCCTAGCACAGGCTAGACTTGCACACGCAGTACCTAGAGCGCTCTGTCCTAGCCCTACATGCTGCGTAGCAGACCTGCCATGTTTTTCCGCGACAGGCCTCCTCCCCGTGCCGGCTGTTGCGGTGTCTGTCTAGTCTCCTTGCTCCAGCCCTCCACAGCAGTTCTAGTCTCCCGCGTGCACTCGTAGGTTGTGGCGCGCTCTACCCGCACTGCCAGTGACGCCTGAAGCTTTGCAAGGGGGCTTTGTTTGGTAGTTTGGCTGGCGTCCACCCCGTCCATTCCTCTCGTTCTTCTGCAGCTCTCTATGGGCGTCTCTGCTTTCGGCTGTGAATCGTGGGCGCAAGCTTTTCTCCTACAACGCTCCTTTGTCCTCACTAAAGTGCCTCTGTTTTTCTTTCCCTGCGTAGGGGGGCGCATATACCCAGTCTCGGTGCCCTACTCCAGTGCGCAGAACACCAGCAAGACCAGCGTCACTCTCTCGCTAGTTATGCCGTCGCAGGGGCAGATGGTGAACGGTAGCCACAGCAGCTCCACTCTGGAGGAGGTGACCCCCACGCTAACCAAGTAAGAGACATGGCGGCCGCGAGGTGAGGGTGGCTGTATATTGTGTCTGAGGGGACCGTACTAGCTTTAGTAAGCGAGGGGGCAGGGCCGCACAACTATTATTGAAGTTTGCTCAGTACAGAGGAGGGGACTAAGGGGACGCAGAGAAGCTACTTTTAGGTGACGAGATACTTTTTGTCCATCGCGCGATTACCGCCATCTGATATTAATTATTGTCCCTCTTTTATTTCTATCACCGCAGTCAGAGCCCCACAGTCACCTTGCAGTCCACGAACACCAACACGCACACGCAGAGCAGCAGCTCGAGTTCGGACGGGGGCCTCTTCCGCTCGCGGCCCTCGCACTCTCTGCAGCCGGACCAGGATGGCCGCGTGGAGCCCTACGTGGACTTCACCGAGTTCTACTGCCTCTGGAATAAGGACCATGGGGAGCAGGGGCCTCCGCTGACAGCCCAGTGAGGGCCGCCTCGTCATCCAGACCAGCCACCGCCAGTAAAGAAGTGAAAGCCCGCCAACCACCCACTGCAGTAAAGAAGTGAAAGCCCGCCAACCACCCACTGCCTGCTGAAAGAGGGCAGGAGGAGGTTCTCTTTATAGACCACCCAAGAGGAATCCAATCGCCTGATGATCAGCTGTGTCCAGCTCTAACCAAGCGATGGTCAACTGTGCTGACCACACTAGGGGGTTCATGGAGGACGGTGTGTGCAGCCCTAATGAGGGGCTTGAGGTCTGTAGCAGTTCATCCTAAGCAATCTCACCTGACAGCGTTCTGCTGCCTTCCGCTGTAACCGGAGGACAGTGGTCTCTACCAGCCTCCTATCAGGGCTCCCAGCGGACATGGTGATGCTGTGTCCAGACCCAAGGAGGAGACAATAGTCTGTACCGACTTCCCATATGCGAACACGTTATAGACAGTGTGCTGTTTTGTCAAGCCATGTCTAGATGTAGTTTGAGGGATGTGTGCTCCCGGCATGCCTTGCTGAATAGACTGGAGGACTGTTCATTAGGTACGAGCTGACACATTCTTTGTTGAGCTGAGAACCGCTTCCCCACTTTGTTAGAGTAATTTATACCCTACCCACGAGATGAAACCTCTACTTACTTTGTCACTGTCCTAGCAGTTATCTTACTGTGCCTCGGACGTGCCCTCGAAAGCGCGGAACTTGGATCCTCTGCTAATGCCCCACAGTCCTTCATCCCAGGAAGCTGCTTTACTTGTTTTTCGCTTTTGACTGTGTCTGAGCTGCAGTGGTTGTGCCTTGTCTGAGTCAGGACGCATGGTGGCTTTGTGTCTGAATATCACCGTGCAGTGGCACATTATAGAAAAGTAAAAGTTAAAACGGTCCATTGTGCAATGAAGAAGATAAATGTGTAGCGACTGGGTAGAGGGGAATAAAAGTGTCCTGGGAGAGCTCATGTAATGAATAAAAAGAACAATATAATATATATGTCATTGCTGCTTTTTCAGGCCGCTCACCACTCAGATGAGTGTTCCACTGACATGGACACTGTTTTAACAGCTAGTGAATAGTACCAAACTTAAAAGCATAGTAACAATTGTTAACACACATGCCTGTCCTGCGTAACCAACAGTATTAGTTCTTGAGTCATTTTCTGTGGACACGGTTCAACATGGAGCCAGCCCATTGCAGTCTGGTGAAAGCTTCGCTTTAACTACAAAGCATATTGAATAGTACTCGTCACAGAAGATATACAGTGTATTGTTTATTATTAGTTAGAGGCTTCAGGAGCTATGGAGAAAGAAAGCTAATTATATTTCAATTCCCAGCCGCACATGCGGCTAATATGTTGGTGGTAATGAGAGGTGAGGCTCTGCTAACTTTTAGAGACCACACTGAACTGAGTTACTGTGTTTTTTGGCAGGTGCCTAATGTATTGTTTCACAGAGGAGGTGGAGCAAGTTGCTATAAATGTCTGTCATAGATGCTGCACTTTAAATTGAATTATAACTTGTCGCAGGGAGCCAAGATTAAGATGGCACTGGGGCTCTGATTTTATGTACTAAAGTAAAACATAAAACTAACTGTAGCATTGTTTTCCCGTTCAAGGGTGTTTGTATACATTTAACCTTTCTATCGGCCTACAGGAAATTTGTCTTGCATAGTCCTGAATTAATGAAGTGGGTATTTTAGCTTCGGCATATGAAAGCAACATAACATAGCTGCAGCTATCGTTTGCGTTATTAAACATGTTTTAGGGTATGCATGTTAGTGCTTTCATTTGAGAACTGCATTGATCTGCTTATGTGGAATTTGCTAGAAATTTAGTAGCACGTAGATATACCTCATGGTTAGGGGGCCTGAGTGTGCTATCCAACAAAGACAACCTCTGTATCTTCCCTGCTAAACTATAATCAGCTCTCTGTATCTTCCCCGCTAAACTATAACCAACTTTTTTACTTCCAAGATTTTGGAGTAATAACATTTTTGTTGTTATTGATATGCGTGTCTAAACCAGGGTTGATAACTGAGGGAGGCCGGAAGACGGGAAGAACTCCAGGGGACTCCACATTGGCGCTCCCTGGTAGGTGAAGGAATGGGAGCTAGTTTAATTTGTAGAATCCTCTTTAGAACAAATGAAGAAAACCAGGATAGAACTTTAGTACAAGTATAGGTTTTGGTGGGACGTTGTTATGATTTGTAATATGCAAACTATGCCAGTATTCCAGCTTCAAATTGAGCAAAACGGTAAGAGATACATAATCCATTAGCGAATACAGTGTACAATTAAATAATCAACAACAAATTAATACAACAAAACAGAAACTCTCTTAAATCCATAGCAAATTGTTTTGTGTGCCATGCAGATAAAGTAAGCCCAGAGGAAGCAAGCTGAAAGGAAGACTTCTCCTGTTGACTTTGAGATAAATGATGTCATCGTTGTACTCTTGCATCTACTCAAGCTAAAGGCATGGTATCCAGTCAACCAGTGTGCACTCTTTTAGTGCTATCTATTGTTATGCTTTTACTATTTATGCTTACATTTGGTGAAATTCTCCTGTTGCCTTAGATCTTTGGGCAAATTGTTCTAGAGTTTCATCCCTGCCACTTTTAATAATCTGCCTTCAAATATGGATGTGCACTATTTGGAGATAAACAGCCAGAGCAGGAACACACACATGTGTTGGTTGGCGCAAGTGGAAGCCACCTGACATATATTTTGGGGCTTTCTCATTGATGCCTTCTAAACTAAGCACAGAATTCTGTATTGGACCTGGTAACCGGTGGTCTGCCAAGCCTCTGAAGGAAATATGGTCGACTGAGAAAGCAGATGTGGGTAAGATAGCAAATGCAGGTAATTTTGCTCTCATTCGCTGCATCGCTTGCACCATCCTATACTGTGAGCAGTGTGGACGTTGGTCTGATGTGAAGGTGGAATTGGGATTGACAGAATAGGTGTCTTTGCAAGATTTTCAAGACCTTTGGTAGTCAAAGGAAACTGTAGCAACGAGTTGAGAACTGCTCACCCGTGTATGGTGGACAGAAGGGCATTTCTGGTTTCTTACTGAGGAGAAGGACATGTTCAAGGTGGTACAGGGGATCTGTGTAAGCAGATTAGTGTCAATCCCAGCATGAAAAAAAAGAATCTGGCTCAGTGAAGGAGGCTATAGATGCAAATGTTTGTAAAATAGAAGTTACTGAGCCACAGAAGGTAAGTTTAAACCGAAAAAAGGAGCTGCACCTGTAGACAGTAAACTGCAGAATCTGATTCAGCTAGAGGATGCCTTTTATGTACTTTTTCTGGGAAGGAGGTAGACAAGTTATTCTAAAGCTCTTGTGTGGGTCTACTTTTGACTATAATGGGCGGTGCAGTAAGGCTCTCCACTTCAAGGTACAGCTCACTTTATGTGAGGAAATCCTGCTCTACTTGGAGCACTTGGTTTGCTAGGATTTTTTGTTTATGGACGTTTTTCAGTTTTTGTTGCTCTGATACATGATATGATTGGCACGAGAATACAGATGGACTGTTTTTGAAAGGGGTTTCCACACCCTGGTTCTACTGGGGACATAAGTGGGCAATGCCCTCCTTGATTTTTAGGGTGGAGGGGTAGCCATAGCCAGCAAAGCAGGGGTGCTGCCCTGCTTTTCATTCTCCTTTTTTTTTTGATGCATAGAGAACTGATAATTGCTTCCCAGGTTTTGGAAAATGGAGCAAAAGGTGTGGTTTATATTTCTTCTCGGTTCCCTCTGTGCCATTTTATTGTCCAAATGGATTCTGAGAGCAACAGATGGACACCTTGTAATGCTCTGCTCATACTCCTGATCACTAAAACAAGGTTGCACTAGTAGACTTAGTTAATTTAAGGTACACATTTTTGGCTCACAGTTCTGAATTTGGGTTTGTTGCTGATGCCCTGTGCGGGTTCCAGCATTCCTAAACACTTGAGAATAAGTAATGCCATCAGCGGCATCTGCCAGTCCAACGTTGGGGGGCAGCGCAGTGAAAAATAGTAACAATAAATAAATGTACAATTACCTTTTGCTGCAGCCTCCGTGATCTTCTGCTCCCGCGCCACACTTCGCTGCTCCTGGCACTGCAATCCCCATGAGCACAGGCTCCCAGACTCCCCACGTAATACCAACGCTGCTCTCATGCTATTATCCAGCATGAGAGAAGCGCTGGCATTGGGTGGAGCGGGCCAGTTTAACGCTGCAGCAGGGACTGGGAGCTTGTGCTCTGGAGCACTGCTGATATCTCCCAGGAACAGCCTGGAGATATCCAAGTGCGCATGTCTGTTTGGCCAAACTGACATGTGCACTTTCAGTGCCTACCACTCCTCCTCCTGATGCTGCAACATGGCCCCTCCCCGCCCTAGACTCGGCGGACTGGAAAGGAAAAATAAAATGATAATAAAATAGTTTTATTCTCATTTTATTTTTCTTATGTCTGCTGCCTTTCGGCAGTGGGGCGACGCTCCTCCGCCATAGTGGAGGAGCCGCCCCTGAAATGCTCTTCACCACCCAGAGTCACCCATTCTGGGCAGACAGTCTGGATGCAATTTTGCCCATTGGGTTCTATGAGGAAATGGAATTTGAGTGTGCTGGAAATGTGTTGTCAAATGTTACTCAAAAAAATGGCAGAAGCAATGATTTCACACTGGTGTGAACCCATGTTTCTGACAGGGCCTCTCTGCCGGGGAAGGCTTTATTTTTGCACAAACTTAATGATGGTACATGTAATGTGCCAAAGCTAGATTAGTCATTACAGATGTGCATGCTCAAGGTCTCCCATTTGTCCTGGCCGATGTCTCATTTGTGCCTTGCACCTTACTAATTCTGTTTTTTCTTTCTGCCCTCTATTATGGACTGGAATTAATCCACTTAGTTTGTTTTTCAGGGCTGCGTAATTGAGCCACTGTTTCTTAACTCACTTCACATTATGTTCTGATGGATACCTCACAAACTGCAGATTCCTGACTTTTTGAATACTCCCTGGCACCAGACTGAATCAGAATATTTTTCTCAGCATTGCTCTTGTGTGCCGGTAGGTGGCGTCACGCTGCTCCATGTCTGCTTCGCCCATCTCCAGAAGTGAGGCTGGAGCCACATATATACAGGACACCTGTCCTTTGACATCCTTTCCTTTCTTTCTGCACCTTGGATGTGGATCCGGTGCTTGCGCCTCAACTTTTTCACATCTTGTTGACAAGTTTTTCTTGTAAAAAAATTATATCAATTTCTCTAAATATGCAATTCTCAATGTGCAATGGAAATGGCCCCTCTGAAGCCGGATTTGAGGTGCACAGGCCTATGAAGGCACCACGCATGCATGCTGATATCTGTTCATTGTCAACAGACGTGAATCTGGAGCTACCTCTTCACCTCTCTGAGACACTTATACAAACATCTCTACCAAAAACAGTGTGCAAGTGAAATATGTCAGCGGCCAAATCTACAGGATTTAAAATCTTTGGGAAATGTTACAAACAAATGTCTGTGCCTAACCTACATGTGGGTTGCCTATGATGTCTGAGGTTGGACCACGGTTCCAAGGCAACCAGTGACTCTTTTTTGATGCACACTAAGGCCTTTTGAGACTGGGAAACACAGCTGTTAGTGGCAAAGCACGTTCATGAATTGTTTGGCACGGACTCCGATAATGGGGGCTATGATGCTGGGGACGACTTTGCCAAGCCTTACCTAGAAGACAACTGGTACAAGGACCTCCAAGATGTCAGTGGTCTGGATACCTCTCCAGACACTGAACTAGTTTCCCCACCAGGGCCAGCCATTGAAGACAGTGCCTTCCTTTGTTATGGCTGTGCGAATGGCGGCAGAGGTTCTTGATCTTTCCCACTCTGGAAGTTAAAGCCAATGTTCTGGCAAGTCCAGTTCTGAGCCTCTTCATCCATTCATGAGGCTCTTACTCATAAATTCTTGGGTGCATGGGCCAAATCTGCTCCGGACCACCTGGGCACCGCCAGATGGCCAGACGCCATCGCCCTGCTCCGGGCAAATCAGCTTTCCTTACCCAGCACCCCATTCCGGAGAGCCTTGTGGTGCAGGCTTCGGCCAGTACAGTCAACTTAAACTTGTTTCCCCCTACTCCCCTTGGCAAGGATTCGAAGAGGATAGAGACTTTTGGTAAGTGGGTTTTTTCCTCGACCAGTTTGGCCCTGTGCCCAGTGAATGCTAGCTGCCTCTTAAGGTGCTACTCTCACGCCTTGTGGGGCTCTGTGACTCCAGTATTGCCCATAGTTCTGAAGGAAGTCATGCCATACTTTCCCAAGCCATGCAAGATGGTCGTGAATGCGGCCAAGTTCATCATCTGCTGCGGACTGGATACCACAAACTCTGTTTGCAGGGCTATTGGAACCATTGTGGCCATTTGTAGGCAGGCCTGGATGCGGTCCTCTGACATTTCTGGAGATGTTCAGGCCAGTCTTATGCACATGCCATTTAATGGCTCCCAACTTTTTGGGAAAAGGTGGAGTCATCCATGGAGCTCTTCAACAATAGTAAGGCCACAGCACGCTCCCTGGGTCTTTCTGCACCTCTGCGTCAGCCGCACCAGCAGTTTCATACTCTCCATAGCTCTGATAGGGGCTTCCAATTCTGTCAACTTCCTCAGCAGATGCAGCAATTTCCCTAGTCTTTTTGTGACCACATCCTCGGTACCCCCAGTAGATGGCAACAAGGACAGCATGCAGTCCAGGATGTAAACCCCCCCCACCAGCTGCTGCCTCTCACAAGCTTTTTTAGCATGCCCTTGACTGCACACAGCCACCTTGTCGGAGGCAGGATTTGGCACTTTCTGCCAGGGAGGCAGGCGATATCTTCGGATAGATGGGTCCTGCAAATTGTTCTGTCGGGTTTCATTTCACTCTTTCTCAAACCCTGCTGCACCTTCCAAAATCCTAGGACCGGTTGTCATAGTTGGAGCAGAAAGTGCAGGTTCCTTTGGCCAAAGGAGCCATAGAGAGGGTATCGGCAGCAGCAGTTCGTCCTGGGTGTTATTCCCCCTACTTCCTGGTGCCGAAAAACGATAAGGGGCCTCAGTCCCATTTAAGACCCTCACCCTCTCAATGCCTTTCTGTAAAAAGACAGGTTCAAGATGCTCACCATGGCCCAGGTTTTATCTGCTTTTGACCCTGGAGAGTAGATGGTAGCGCTGGACCTGCCGGACGCTTATTTTCACATCCCTATCCTGCAGGCCACAGGCGTGATCTGTGGTTCACGGTAGCCTATGACATTTTCAGTTTGCTATGCTCCCTTTTGGTATCACCAGCGCCCCTCAGGTGTTCACGAAAGTGATGTCAATGGAAGCAGCATGTCTTTGGAGGAAGGAGGTTCCAGTCTTTCCTACCACAACGATTGGTTGTTGAAGTCTGTCCCGCCCCAAGCAGTCGTAACCTACCCCTAGACTACAGCCAACTTCCTGACATCCTTGGTGTTCACTGTCAATGTTTCGAAGTCGCATCTGACTCCTTTGCAGACGCTTCCCTTCATCGGAGCCATTCTGGACACAATGCCTATCCCCCCCCCCCCCGAGCAAAGATTCCAGGACATTTGGGCTATGATCCCGATCTTTCAACCTTTGTCCTGGATCTCTGTGAGAATGATTCTGAGGCTGCTAGGGCTGATAGCTTTCTGCATCCTGCTCGTCAAGCATGTGAGATGGCATATGCGGGGTCTGAAGTGGGATTTGAAGTCCCAGTGGACACAGCACCAGGGGATCGTTCCTATTTAGTCCAGATTTCTGAGGAGACTACTCAAGAGCTGCAGTGGTGGCTGCGGGACCATGATTGGGTTAGCAGCAGAACCTTTGTGTACCCCACCCAGAGCTCACACTGGTGACCAATGCACTCCTTCTGGGAGAGGTGGAGTCGTCTGGTCTCTGGTGGAGGTTCAGCTCCATAAGAACCTTCTGGAGCTCATAGCAATCCACCTGGTGTTGAAAGCTTTCCTGTCCTCCATTAAACGGAAGCTGGTGCAGGTGCTCAAGGACAACACCACCTGCATGTAGTACTGCAAAAAGGAGGACTGGGTGGGGTCGTGGACCCTGTGCCAGGAGGCTTTGCATCATTCGACATAGCTGGACCGCCAAGGAATTTTTCTGCTGACACCACCTGGCAGATTCCCTGTATGCAAGAGCAGACAAATTAAGCAATCCACACCTTGCGGATCACGAATGGCAGTTACATCCGGAGGTGGCGCATGGTCTTTCCCCGAGTGGTGAGAACCTGACTCTATCTTTTTGCCACCACTGAGAATGTGCAGTGTCGGCACTTTTGTGTGTTGGAGTTTCCAGCGCCAGCGTATCTCTTACTCAGAGAGGCGTTTCACATAGTGGACCTCAGGACTCCTATTCGCCTACCCATCGATACCTCTCCTGCCCTGAGTTCTGAAAAAGATAACTTACTTGGCCCAAGTTATTCTAGTGGCTCTGGATTGGCCAGAGAGTATGATATCCCAAATTCCTGGGCATGAGCATCTGTCCTCCAATCATGCTGCCCTCTCAGGAGGATCTCTTGTTGCAGCAGCAGAACAGGGTTCTGCACCCGAACCTGCATACAATACACCTCAATGCTTGTAGATTGTGCAACGGAAGTTGAATACTTTTGGCCTTCCTCCCGAAGTCGAACAAATGAGCTTGTTACAGGCCCTGTCTGTCAACTTGCCTTGCAACACTTTCTACCCAGACAAGCTGGTTCAGCGGACTCAAGCCTCCTTCTGAAGATTCTGACTCCCTTTCATGTCAGTTAGAATACCACTGTTACGGCGTTCTTTGCTCCACTTCACCACTCTAAGAAGGAGGAGGAAAAACTCCATCGGCTGAATCTGTAAAGGGCTCTCAACTTCTATATTGATCGTACCAGAGCACATCGGGCAAAGAAAGGCGAGCCTGTGCAGAAGACCATCTCTTGCTGGATCATGCTCAGCATTAGGATCTGCTACACATTGGCAAAAAAGCAGTCGTCTGAAGGCTTTTGTACTCATTTCTTCAGAGCTTAGGCTCATTCCAGTGCGTTGGCACATGGTGTGCCTGTGCTTGACATTTGCCAGTCGACTATGTGTACGTCTCTTCATACGGTCAAGAAGCACTACTGTTTGGACAGTCAGGTTTGTCAAGATGGGCATTTTGTCTGTTCGGTCCTGCAGGACTGTTTAGTTTGAGCCAGTTCACAGACCCGCCACCTGGTTAGGAATCTGCAGTTAAAAGTGTTTATCATAAGAACAAGTTACATAGCTTTGGTAATGCTCTTACAGGTAGAGACTCTATCTAACCGCAGATTCCTTATCATTCTCCTTTATCCCTGTTCTATGAAGTGGACTCTCTTCACCATCCTTAAAGATTCCAATTTAGAGATCTGCATGCTGTCACATATGATCAGTTAATAAGCTCTGCATCCTGTGGTACAGGAAGAGTCAAGAAAGAAACTGATATCCGGGTGCAGGGGTGGTTCATATATGTGACTCTGGTGTCACTTCCGTGGTGGGGTGAAGCTGCACAACATTATCTACCAGCGCAAGTGAGCAATGCTGGCGCCTGGGGGTGTTCACAAGGCGCGAAATCTGCAGTTAAGAGTATTCACCAGAAAGAGCACTTCCAAAGATGAGTAGCTTGCTCATCGTAGCCAGTTCTCTCTTTACTGCTAGTGGATGAAAAATCAAGGTAGCACTGCCAGGGAACAGCAGTTAGCACAAATCAATGTAACAGATGACTCAATCCCCTAGCTTTCTCAGTGATATGTCCTGCTACGATAAACCTCGTTTACCACGCGTGCGATACAGCGGAAGATATTACAACGCGGTCATTACAATGACTGCGTTGTTACATCACATACCATTACAATGCAAGTTGGAACAACGACTTGCTGTAGGGGCAGAAGGTGCAACACCTTCCCTACTGTTTTTTTTGTTTAAATATCTTTATTGGTCTTTTCATATTTTTCCATTTTCCTAAGGTACATGACATAGCAGAATGTCGAAGAAAAACAATATTTTCAATTACATATTACAGTTTCGCAACAATACTGTTGTGAATTAACTACTCATGTAACAGCAGATCGCATTTCGATGTGTTACAACACATCAACTTATCATCAAGAGGCTGTCTCTCATAGCGTCTTCGTGATCCTCTGACCTGTATTCCTCCCCACATTACTTAAGCGTCTGTGGAGAAAGGGGCGTGCAACCAGAAAGAAAAAGGAGAAAGAAAAAGGTGCCCAATACCACATGATGACATCGCCTATAACATTAAAGCCACCCAGATCTGATCGCCCTGAGATTAGCAAATGTTGAAAACAGTCTTATGTGGCCAGTGCGATAGGCCGACAGTGGGATTTTTCCAAAGGAAAAAGAAGGAGGATAAAAGCAGATACACCAATAAAGTAAACATTTACAATTTAATAACTAACAACATAATTAAAGGGCTGTCATCTAGAAACCATTATGAAAGCCATTACATTACAGAGCATGGGACTATAGAATGTGGGAGGTACGACAGGACAGCTCACTGGGGTGATAGTCAAACTCGTGTCAGTGCTGGGAGCTAGCCTCATGAGTGCAGGCACCGGGACAAGAGGGAGTGAGGACCACGCTACACCAAGCGTACTCTGCGAGGCAACATCTAGTGGGGTGTGAGTGCGTGTCGCCATGTTCCCGCCCCCAGGATCCTTGGCATGTGTGTTATGGAATAGCTGGCTAGGTGTCATTGCCCTCCCCGGTATTCGCAGTGTTAAAAGCCGACAGTATGGCGTCCCATTGTAACGCTATGGGATATTTACGGAGCCCCGCCGTCTCTTCCCTGTGAAGTGCGGTGCTTTCTGCCTGTGCCCATATCTTAAGCGAGTTTGTCCAGCTGATCGTCTCTGGGGTGTCTGCCTTTTTCCACCGTTTCGTAATTAAGCACTTGGCAGCTATTAATCCTAAATCTCTGAATCGTGATGTAACTATTCTTCTTGGACCTAACATAGGCTCCTAATATGCAGAGTTCCCACGTGGGCGGCAGGGAGGTGCCAGTGCAGAGCGCCAACGCTGCAGCAACGCTCCGCCAATAAAGCCGAAGGGAGGGGCAGGACCACAGCATGTGGAGTAAATCCGCGTGGAGCTGATGACAACGCGGACACTCAGATGTAGCAATGTTGAAATATCTGTTAATGTTGTCGGGAGAGAGATACGCCCTCTGTATAATGTATGTTTGTATTAACTTGAATTTAGAACTCCGTGGTATATATGTAGCACCAGCCAGGATAGTGGTCCATTCCTTGTCTGTCCAGGGCTGGCCCCTGTCAGCCTCCCAGCGGGCGCGAAGCGTCAGCATTGGCCTCAGCGTGTGCGTGAGTAAGGCCGCCACAAGCCAGTGCACTATGTGAGAGCCCGTCCCCATGACGTGTAGATATTGCAACAACAGGTGTGTCGGCGGTTCTGACGTTAAGTCCCCCAGAAGGGCCGAAAGGGCTCTTATGAGAGAGGTATGTAGAAGAAATTGGCCAGCCGGTAAGTCCGTATCCTCTGCTAGCTCCTCAAATGTTAAGAGTGTGCCATCTCTGTAAAAGTCACCTAGAGTGTCTATTCCCGCTGTGTGCCAATGCCGGAGGGCGGCGTAAGAGGTACCCATGTCCCCCTCTAGGCGTCCCCAAGAGCGGTAGTATCGGAGCGTACGTGAGTGTCGCACGGGTAAGGTATAAGCCCCTCTTATAGCATCGATGGGCGAGGCCTAGATGGAGTTGGAGCGGACGTGGGGTCCGGGCAGCCGGATGGAATAAGTAATATATTTGAGTGTGAGTCCATGGTTGCTGTAAGGTTGCCGTGTCCTCCAGATTAGTGTCATTGAGCCACTTCGTTACCCACTGCAGCTGAGCCGCTATGTAATACAACTCCAGGTTGGGAACGGCCAGCCCTCCCTGTGAGGTGGGGGCGTATAGTTTCCACAACGCGACTCTGGGCCTGCCTTTGTCCCATATGAGGTCTCGGGACATACGCTCCAATTCACGGAAGGTCTTAGTTGGGACATAAACCGGGAGGTTTGAAAAATAATACAATAGTTTGGGAAGAACTATCATTTTCAGCAAGGTAACGCGACTCATGACGGTCAACGGAAGTGTCCTCCAGAAGTGCACCTGTGCTCGTACCGCCGAAATTGCCCTCGTCAAATTACCCTCCAATAAATCATCTGGGGTTCGGTATATCTGGATCCCTAAGTATCGAAAGGTGGTGGGATACCATGGGAGCCGCGAACCGTTAATGAACACCTCAGTTTCTGTCGTTGCCGCACTGAAGGGATATACTCCAGACTTGGCCCAGTTGACCCGGAGTCCCGACAGTTCCTCAAACATCCTCAGCACATCTGCTATGGACGCGGGTATGTCAGTGACATCACGCACATACAGTAGTAGGTCGTCAGCATACAGAGACATAGCATGCGTCCCATCCCCAAGTTGTATGCCCCACTCCTCACCTCCTCTGCGGAGTAGCATCGCCACAGGCTCCATGGCGAGAGAGAAAAGTAGCGGGGACAGCGGGCATCCCTGGCGCGTACCCCTCCTCACTCTAATAGGAGCAGACACAATCCTACCAGTGCGGACGCGGACAGTGGGGCGTTGATACAAGAGGTGTACCATGTTGAAAAAAAGATCACCTAGTTCATATTTGCGCAACACTGCCGCCAGATAGGGCCATTCCAAAGAATCGAAGGCCTTCTCCAGGTCTAATACCAGGCATCCAGAGCGGGGCCATCTTTGTGCCGCATACTGCTGTATTCTAAAAAATCTACGGAGGTTTAGTGAGGTGTTCCTAGTGGGTACAAAACCGTTCTGATCTGGATGCACCAATGAGCGCACCAAAGGCGAAAGACGCTTAGCTAGAAGAGACGCAAAAATTTTGTAGTCGGTGTTTAGCAGTGCCAGCGGACGGTAGGACCCCAGCAGTTCAGGGTCCTTGTCAGGCTTGAGGAGGGACACCAGCAGGGCCTCATTTTGTGTGTCAGTGAGCGTGGATTCTTCCAACGCCGACTCATATACTTGCAGCAGTTGCGGTACCAATATATGTGCATAAGCTTTATAGAATTCAGTCGGCAGGCCGTCTGGTCTCGGCGACTTCCCATTTGCCAAGGAGAATATGCTGTCCCGTATCTCCTCTGCAAGAAGAGGACCATTCAAGTCCTCCCTTTGTGCGCGTGTGGGTGTCGGTAGGTCTAACCCATCTAAATAAAGCTGTAACTCCTGGGTCGTAGCCTGTGTGCGAGACACATACAGTCCCTGATAATGGGCCACAAAGGTATCGTGTATGTCCCGCTGCGTGTAAACTAGGCCCCCAGCCGCCGTGCGCACCGACGTGACAGGAGACTGCACTGCATCCTGACGTATAAGCCATGTGAGTAATTTCCCAGCCTTGTCCCCAATGTGATGCGTGCGCGCCGAATGTGCGGCATAATTGAGACATCGTAACCGTTCTAGTAACCTGGCATGCTCCTCTCTATAGCCATCAAGCTGGCCCTGGGGTCCCCCTAGCGCAACCTGCTCTGCGGTCGCCAGTTTTCTCTCTAAAGTGGTGAGTTCTTTCTCCAGCTGCACTCTAATGCCCGCCTGCGCGGCCAAACAGTGACCGCGGACTACTACCTTAAGGGCATCCCACTCAAGCAGGGGCGAGGAAGCTGTGCCGGCATTCTCTTCAAAGTACTGTGCCACGGTCGTGGCCAGGAGGTCTCGGAAGGGTGCATCGAGTAAGACATCTGGCTGAAGGCGCCACGTAGGTATCGGCGGCACCGTATCATCCCAATGCAATTCTACCATGTGCGGATTATGATCAGAGTGTGTGCGCCCCATATAGTAGGAACCAGATATGCTCGAAAGCAGGTCAGTGGATATCATAATGCGATCCAAACGTACAAGAAGACCATGCGCTCCCGAATAATAAGAATATACCCTGTCTTGTGGGTGATCGTGGCGCCATGCGTCAAAAAGACACCAATGTGTGGCCCACTGATTCAGTGCTTTCGCAGCCGCATGTGTAGCTGTGCCAGGCAAGGGAGGGAAGGAGCGATCCAGCGACACATCCATGGCACAGTTATAGTCCGCGCCCAGAATCATGGGAACATCAGGCCATCCGGCTAGTCAGAGAGACCGTTTCCAGGAAGGCCGCTTGTTCCGTGTTGGGTGCATACAATGACGCAAGTATAACCTGCCTCCCATCCAAAACACCCCGGACCACAACATACCTGCCCTCCGCATCTATGCAAGAGTCCAGCACCCAGAAGGGAGTCCCCGGCCTGACCCACACCAACACCCCGCGCGCATATGCTGAGTATCCTGTCGCATACAGTTGACCCCTCCAGCGCCTATGCAGCCGGGCTACTTCCGACTTCTGTAAATGCGTTTCTTGCAAGAGTGCAATTTGGACATGGTGGCGTTTCAAATAGGAATAAATAAGGTAGCGACGCGATGGACTATGGATACCCCTCACATTCCAGGTGCCAATCTTGATGGGTGCCATGTCGTTGGAAAGTTAGGGGCATATGTGGGCCAGGCAGGCCTGAGGGCGGGGCGGGCAGGGTGATGCACGTGAGTGTAAGTCTAGAGGCCACTCCCCAGTGTGGAGCAGTGTCAGAGGTGTCCCATCTCAAAATGTAAAATTTGGCATTCAGGGCAATAAAACAATCAGCAGCAAAATTAAACAAAAAAACAAAAAAAAAATCACATGGGCTACCACGCAACTCGCAGCCACTCAAGCTGAAGAAAAATATCAAAAGGGCGAATATGCAACAGGCAATCGTCCAAACCACATATGTAACCATCGTACAATCTACGTCTAGGGGGGTGAACTGTGTGCTATGGACCAAAAAATGTCAAGAGGAAAAAAGAGTGTCCCCGGGGCCCCCCTGTAACCAGCGAAGTTTAGGCCCACCTACTTATTGCACACCGGAGGTGCCCAGCGATCTCCACCAGTGGAAACGAATATAAAGACCTGGGGCGTATCTGTCGCGTGAGAGGTGCTTCCCGTGCCATGACACAGAAAATAAACCAATCGTGAGGGGCATCACTACAATGGAACATCAGGACATATGACAATGTAACGTGCAAAACAACATGTGAAATCCCAAGACTTTCAGCCATATACTTGCGTGTAAAGTCCCAGGACATGGAATGGATCGAGGGGAGCGAACAGCAACAACAATTGTCAGGCTAGATCATCGGCAGTCAGTGGAGTGACAATCGGCAGTTCATAAGAGTCTTGCGTGGTGGGAGGGTCATCCGAGAGGTCTTCGGCGTCGCTATCCTGTTCTTGCTGGCTAGTGACGGATTCACTCTCCTCCATCTGTGACCCGCTGATACTCGCCACAGCCTGAAAGACGCTGCGCTGGCCCCGTAGCACCTGGTTCGGGTCCGGTCCCGTCGTCTGTGAGGAGTGCAACTGCTTCAGCTTCCGCACGCGGAGACGCCGACGACGAGGGGCTGCGCCAGGTGGTTTGTCCCTTGTATGATCAGGCAGATGCACAGCCCCTGCTGGGGAATAGGTGTCCAGCCAGCTCTCCGCTTCCTCAGGTGTAGCGAAAAAGTGCGTTTTGCCACTTGCCACCACTCTCAGGCGTGCCGGGAACAACAGGGAATATTTTAACTCGTATTGCCGGAGGCGTTTCTTCACTGCCATGTAAGTGTGTATTTGTCGTTGCACTTGAATCGTATAATCAGGAAAGAACATCACTTTTTGATTGTCCACCTGGACGTCACGCATCTTCCTGGTTTCCTGCAAGATGGCGTCTCTGTCCCGATAATTCAGTAGCCTGATCAGGAGCGGCCTGGGGTTGGATCCTGACGGTAGTGATCGGGTTGGCACCCGGTGCGCTCTTTCCACTACAAAATACGGGGATAAGGTCCCTTCCGGTAGGAGTGTGCGCAGCCAGGACTCCGCACAGGCAACAGGATTCCTCCCCTCTTTTCCCTCCGGCAGTCCCACCACTCGGACGTTGTTGCGTCGGGCCCGGCCTTCCGCGTCATCTGCCCTGTCCTCAAGGAAGTCCACCCTATTGAGGAGCTGTTGTATGTGCTTGTCTGCTGCCTGCACGCTTGGTGACACCTCCGCCATCTTGGTTTCCAGCTCTTCCGTGCGGTCCGCCAATTTGCGGTGGTCCGCATGGAGAAGCGTTAGATCGATAATCGCTTTGTCAATTTTGCCCTCCAGGGCAGTACGGGTATGGTTCAGGGTTTCCCCCAGTTTCTCCCCAGCAGCCAGGACCGCGTCCAACTTGCCAGACATAGCAGCTGGGGACTCTGCTTCCGCCATTCTACCTGCTGTGGCTCGCGTCTGTGGATGGGGGGCTGAGGTGTCAGGCACGTTCAGTTTACCCCGTCTGCCCCGCGACATTGAACCAGGTGTGCCTGCGGTTCAAGCCAGGCGCGCCCGGACCATCTCCAATGCTATTAGGCCAGGGAGTTGCCGCCCCGCCTGTGCACTCGCACTTTCTTCCACCAGCTACACAGGTCCCTGCAATCGGCCAGTTCCCGGGGCAAGGCACGGGGTCCTGACTCAGGGCAACGCCGCAGAGGCCGGGACACGGGCACGCCACCCAATGCCCACACGGCCACCTGGTCCTCACCTTCCGGATTCAGGGCACCTCCACATCCGCTGGGCCGTCACAGGACACCGGGGATCGCCGTCCGCCCCACCCCCAGCCGGGGTCTAATATGAGCCACGTATGGCCACCAGCACATGTACCTCCGCCACAGACAGTGCAGACGAGGCCCGCGATTCGGGTAATCATCTCAGGGAAGGTCCGGCGTCAACAGCACCAGCCGCCGCCACTCGCGTAGCATCAGCGCGGGTCCGGCCCGGCACCCCAGGAGTTCGCTGTCGTCACCTGAAGCCACCCGCGGGAGAGCGGGACAAAAGCAGCAGCCGGGTCCGCAACGTAGGGCAGCAGGCCTCCGGTAGCGTCCACCCCAGCAGCGGCGGGCTGCCGCGGCAGATTAGGCGACAGCAGCCAGCCGCGAGTGCGCCACGCCGTGAGGCCTAGTGGGCGGAGCCGATCCCCAGCCCAGCGCGACCAACCTCGCCGGCGCAGCAGCACCCCGCCGGGCCTCAGGGAAGGCAGCGGGTCCCGGTGCGGAGTACGCCGTCCTATCGCCCCAAAGTTTTCATCGGAGCCGCAGGTGGTGTACAGCAGGCGTCGAGGGAGGGTTCACCTCCTGCAGAGCCGCTTTTGACGGAGGATAAGGGCCAACTCGGGGAGCCTCCGACGGAGCTCTACACAAAGACGTCCTCCGCCATTGCCAGCGTAGCCACGTCCCCCAAACACCTTCCCTACTGTTGCACAGACTGGAGTTGGAATAGTAAATTATACTATTCCAAAATCCAGCCCCCCCCACCCCCAACAGCAAGTCGTTGTTCTGACTTGAGTTGTAATGGTATGCGATGTAACAAGGTGATTGTTGTAATGGCATGCGTTGTAAAGGCATGTGTTGTAAACACATGCGATGTAACGTGGCCTATTCCCTGCTACGGCAGGTGCTGCATGTGTCTACATTAGGAGGAAAGCTGCCCCAGCCTATGAGCCCTTCTTGTGTCCAGGAGGACGACCTGTGCCCTGTAGCTACCACAATGTTTGACAATTAGAGTATTAACCACAGCCCCACTACCAGTGACCATGCTTCATCTCAAAAGTTTTAGGTCGCACCTATCAGAATGTGGTGGGCTTACCAAGAACTTACAGAAGGCTTACAACCCCCTACAGTTACACCATCCAGAAACCATCCCCATGGAAAACTTTAACTAAATATCCTGGTCAAGAAGTCGAAGAAAATCCACAGCACCCTGGTACTAAGGAGACCCACCAAAGACGCCCAGGCAACCTGAACATAAGCATCTTATGGCACCAGGGTGACCACAGCTATGCACCCATGTCAAGATGCTGGGCTATAGGCCCAGGGATCTCCTGCAGGGCCTGGGCTTACAGACTTGCATAAGTGTAAAAACGTAGGATCAAGAGTTTAGGGAATGTGCCTAGTCCCCTTCTGCAGCCCCAGAGAAACCAAAGTCAAGCATCCTTGTCAAATACCTAGTGAGGCCAACACAGGGCTTTTTAGTGGCCCGATCTGGAAATCCATTCATGTCCTCCTATTTTAATACATACAACTACTTTCTGTGGCTGAACTGAGATAACTGTGGTCCCAGACGCAAATACCAAGTAGCAAGGACAAGAGTTGAAAAACCCTACCAGCCCGAAATTCACATCTCCGGTGAAAGGACTGTGGTAGTATGACTGTAATGGTAGCATCCTTTCAGTGTTTCACCTTATATTGGATGAGTGACAGCTGTCTTAAATTAAACTCAACCAAGACGAAAGTCCTGCTTCTCGGACACAATGTTTCATTCTGGTCATCCTCTTTGTGGTCATAAGACTTGGGACACTTCCCATGCCAGCAAAAAAAAAGTTTAAAAAAAAATCTAGGTATTCTCCTAGATGACCAGCTTACCTACAAAGACCAAGTCAATGCTGTCATCCCTTCCTCTTTTTTTACATCTTGAGGATAATAAAGAAAATCACCCATCTTATCCCCTTTGATTCCTTAAAGAACGTGGTCACAGTCTTAGCCCTTGCAAGACTGGATTACTGCAATGGACTCTTCCAAAATCTACAAAAAAGGTCATTGAATAAACTCTAGACAATGCAGAACACTGCAGCACGGATGCTCCTTTACATTTCCAGATTCGAATCAGCATCTCAGGCCATAAGTAAGCTACATTGGCTGCCTATCGAGCAGTGTATCGCCTTTAAGGCTCTCTGCATAGCATTCAAAGCACTTTATGGAATTGGCCCTGACTACTTGAAGAACAACCTTAAATGGCCACCACTCTTTTGGCTTTCAGAAAGTTGCTAAAAACTTGGCTTTTCTCTAACTAACTGGCCCTTCTCCATTGATCACAGACGGCGCCAAGACGCCTCTGGGTATACGCGCGCTCTACAAATCCTATCGATATCAATAATTTCAATATCCCTTATGGATATGTTCATCAATGGGTCCCACCTATTTGACTAGAAGGCTGACTCTGCCCTTGAACGTTTTAAGGAAAACAGAACCACAGTGCATTCCTTGGACTTTGCTACCCCTGCTCGTCAGTTCCCCTAGCAGTATCACTCCTTCAGAAGTTACTCCAGAGGACTAACTAGCATATAGACAAAGTAAGGCCCTGCAACAGCCACCCCTGTCCTCTCGGGGCCTGGGACAGGAATTAAGCAGATATTGCACTGGTCACCAGGCTCAAGTCTCTTCTTAGTCTGCCACCCCTGCGGCATCCGCCTCCAAAGGTTATGCCCTTCCATTTCTCTCCGATCCACCACATCTGAGTGGCTTTCAGAGGAGCACCTCTCCATCTTGCTACAAGAGGTGCAGGCCTTACAGGCTAAAAGGCCCATCGAGAGGAAGCCAGCCTTGGAAGTGGGGACTGCTTGTTACTCCCGCTATTTCCTCGTGCCGAACAAGGACAGAGGCCATCGCCCTTTTTTTTAGATCTACGCTTTCTGAATGCGTTCCTGTGGAAGGACGTCTTTTTAAACAAGAGGAACCAGGAGCTTTTTAAACAGGTCCTGCATATAGACTCCCAAGTAATATATGTGAAAAAAAGAAGGGGGTATGCAGTTCCTAGATGTGGGGGAAGATTCAGGTCTTTCTAAAGAGTGCCCTCACACACCCCGAAGGATGTCATGCTTCATCATTGGGCCTGCTCCTCGTCGGGCAAGCGCTGCAATGCCCGACGGGCACCCGCGAAGGGGCTCTTTTGCGGAGATCTTTTGTTGATGAGGCTGTATGGTGTGTGCGGGTGTGTGGGCTGGGTAGTGCGGTGAGTGTGTGGATGGATTAAAATAGGTCTAGGGCAACCCTTTCTGATACTTTTATTCCTAGGGGGCACTAGCCTAACTAAAATAAAATAGCCCCGGCTGGATGTGATGATCCTACAGAGCCTGTGTGGTGCATATGGTCGACATGTTTCATGCCAGTAGTAGCCCCTAGTGGGTCTGGTGGCAATTCATCAGGACCGTGTTTTGGGAAATTTATTCTTATACTCTAGAACTACTGCAATGCTGGTTCAAGAATTCGCGTGATGTGATAGTAACCAGCCTTGCAGTTGAGAACCAGGTCCAATTTGGCCCAGTAATCTGAGACCTGAAAAAAAGTGGGGAGATGAAAACAAGAACAATAGTAGACCTAGATTAGGAGATTCTTTGACAAAAATGTCATTATGGTAGAGTTACACGATGAGTGCTTAATGGTGTGTTTCGCCGAGGTGAGCAAGACAACTGGATACCTAGTTATCAGGGTGTCTATGATGCGTGAATACTCACATTCAAAAAGTGCCTATCTAAATCTAAATCCGTATTTGTAAAGCGCGAACTACTCACCCTTACGGGTCTCAAGGCGCTGGGGGCCGTCGTGGAAATTAAGTGAGCTATTGCCCAGAGTCACATGGTGCTGAGCTGAGCTGCCGCCGGAGCCAGGGATCGAACCGTGAACCCTGTGCTCCGAAGTCAGCTGCCCTGGCCGCTGCACCACACCTCTCCATCCTATGTTGGTGACTATCAGTCCGTCATTAGGAATTTATTTGTATTTATTAAACCAGCGGGAGATCCCATGTGGTACGACCGCAAGGGTGCTGTGGACATCTGGTGTCGCCATAGTGAAGTGGTCCACTCTGATATTGGTGGACTTTCCCTTGCGTAAAACACGCCCTTTCATAGTGGCATCGCATTGGGATTGTGATCGGGATCATGCGGGAATCATACAGGAAAACGTCACAGACAAACATAAAGCATAAAAAGAAGGGTATTGAGCACCCGGAGATAAGATGTCATCTGTGTGTGACCTAGTATAGGGCATCAACCCTGTGCAATAGCACGATCCCTAGGTTTTTCCTATACGGGTACACACATAGAGAAGCCCAACTATGGGTGTGGTGATTAATTCATTCATCGTGGTGATCACAAAAGGTAGCCCAATGCGCGTGTTCACAACATGGTACAACGCGCAGTTCTCTAGGCTCACCCCTAGAGAAGTGGGTCTGAGCTGACGGGGGCGTATGACAGAGCACTTCGTGCTCTGACCTGTAACAACATGGAATACGCCAAGCATATGATCAGTACTAGTTTCACAGAGTATCTCTTACCGGCAAGGTTGATTGCGGTCAGACAGCATGTTCAGGCAAGCAGGTATACTCACATAGGGAGGCGCCGCAACTAGCTGTGATCCTACCCAGGCTCTGGTACCCGTGAGGACTGCTTCCGGGGACGTGGTTTTTGTGGTATTGCTCGCTATGACGTTCGTGCGTGATGTTGCTAGACCGTCAACTGCGTCGGCCATCTTGGCAATGAATATTATTGAGATTCTTAGTGTGGACAGCGCTCATGTACGGCGGTGTTCGTACAGGTATGGTTACGTTATTGAGGATTTGATGTTAAGGTGAGCTAACGCGTCTGTAGGTCTGCTCATGTGGGAAACAAAGTGAAGGGCTTACAACAAGAGCATAGTACTAGCTCATGTGAGGTTCTAGAACTGGGACATGCAAGCTATGCGGCTGACCTCGGCCACAAGTATATGGTAAAATTACGTATTGGGGCCACTAATCCCGCCCCTTACGTGTGGTTTGTTCACCTGCTCTGGAGTAGGAGGATGGTATGTGGGTGGGAAAGGGGGCATGTCAGTATGAGCGTGCACGCGGTGTGCATGAGGTACAAAATGGGATAGTCCTTAAGCTAAGGCATTGGTACTGCAGATATAGCTTTGTATCAAAAGTGGACATCATAACAGGGACAGGACCTATCGTTGGTATGTATGCGATAGTTATCCTGGTTGGTTCAGTTCCGCCCATGGTATATCATCGTTTAGACCCCTGGTGTGTGTGGGAAGTTTAAAAACCCAGTTTTGTTCCTTCCTGAACAAGGCCTCTTTTGATATTTGAGGGTGGGCTTCCAGTATGGTCCAGTGTAGGTCATTGGTCGTATGATTGTGTTCTTAAAAGTGAGCTCACATTTTTGTGTTTGTCTTCTTGCATCTTATTTATATTGCTCCTATGCTCGGTGATCCTGGTTTTAACAGGACGGGTAGTCATACCCACATATTGAAGCTGGCATGGGCAAGTGATAAGGTATATGCAATTTCGTGTGTTACAGTTAGTGTGTTTCTTTTGTGTCTACGTTAGGGTATTGGTTAGTGTAACTGTCTTTGTCGCCCTTGTAAGTGGACAGACTACACATTGTCCACAAGGAAAGTGGCCGGTTACAGGTGGTAAGTTCCACAATGGGTTTTGTGGTGGGGACATCTTTTTTCTGGGCCTAGTGCTAATCAGCAAGTCTTTTAGATTGGCAGTTCTTTTGAAGGCAAACCTCGGGGGACTTAGGGCAAGGTCACCGATCTGGAGAATTTTCCAATGTTTTCTTATGACCCGTCTGATCATATTAGATTCAGGTGTGAAGGTGGTTACACATGTCATGTGCTCGGTTTTAGCCTTTGGTTGTGTTTCGAGGAGCGCTTCTCTATTGGTATTGCGGGCTCTCTTCTGAGCCGTTTTTATTTTGCTGACTGGGTATTTCCGTTTAACCAAATGGTTGGTTAATTCTGATGCCTGCGATTTAAAGTCCTCCAGATTGCTACAATTGCGTCTAATCTGCAGGACTTGCCCATAGGGGAGGTTTCCCCATAGGGCTTTAGGATGGAAGCTGCTGAATAGAAGGGGACTGTGACTGTCTGTGGTTTTCTTAAAAGTTTTGGTCTCCAATCTGTTGGAATTCCGGCTGATCATTAGATCCAGGAAGGGTAGTTCATGGTCAGATGTATTGGCCGTGAACCGGAGATAGGGGTTGAGCCCGTTAACCCAGTTAACAAAGGCGGGAATGAGATCTTGACCACCTTTCCAAAACACCAATACGTCGTCGATGTAGCGACGCCACAGGGTGATGTTGTCCTTGTAGGGGTTGGTGTCAGTGAGCACGTGTTTGGCCTCAAAGTCTGACATGTAGAGACATGCCAGACTAGGGGCGAAAGTGCTGCCCATCGATGTCCTCTGGGTCTGATGATAGAGACGGTCCTCAAACTGAAAGAAATTCTCTGTTAGGGCAATATTAGCACATTCCATAATGAAGCTTATGGGTGTTGGAGCTGTCCAAGTGGTGGCTCTTAGGGTCTCCTCTACAACCTCAAGTGTCATTAGTTGAGGAATGTTTGTGTAGAGGGCGGTCTAAAGGGGTGCCATCAGGTCATTTTCCGAGAGGAGAGCTTTGACGAAGGTGTGACTACAAGCCCCTCTACCCCTGCAGATCATAAGGCATATTTCTGCCTAAACAAAAATACAGCGTGTCAGTGTACAACCGTATGCATTAAGTATCAGGTAAACACACATTAGGTGTGCACCCCATTGTTTCCTATTCACAGGATTCTTTAGGAGTGGTACGCACGGGGCTGGCCCTCATGTGGTCCTGAAGAAGAGCTTTAGGGGAAAGCTCCAAACATGTCGACCCAGTACTAGGGACTCCATACTCAATACAGTTAGGTCTTTCCCTAGTATTAACCCCTGATTTTAAAACATACAGACTAGGAGCAGGAATAAAATATTAGCTCACTAGCTAGGTATTTTTAATCTATTTTTCCACTCCACATCACTGCACCACACATATTTTCCAAAAACTAAGTGCTCCTAGGTAGTTCGCAAGTCGCAGCACGCCTCAATCCACAGCGGATTGAGAGGACCCCAATGATGAAGCATGCCACCTAGGGGTAACCCTGGTGGGTGAGGGGACTCTAGAAAATAATTTTTCTTTCTGGAAAGAGGGTTTTTCACACATGTTCAGTGGAATCCCTGTTCTTCCTATGGTTAGGTTTCTAATTCCGGTATTCCGGATGTTGTGGAACTGCATTCAGTAAGGAGGGTGAACCTAACCTTAACCTCTACCTCCCCCCGTTTTTTGATTGTACCTTTTATGATCACCATGATGAATGAATTAATCACCACGCCCATAGTTGGGCTTCTCTATGTGTGTACCCGTATAGGAAAAACCTAGGGATCGGGCTATTGCACAGGGTTGATGCCCTATACTAGGTCACACACAGATGACATCTTTACTCCGGGTGCTCAATACCCTTCTTTTTATGCTTTATGTTTGTGACGTTTTCCTGTGTGATTCCCGCATGATCCCGATCACAATCCCAACGCGATGCCACTATGAAAGGGCGTGTTTTACGCAAGGGAAAGTCCACCAATATCAGAGTGGACCACTTCACTATGGCGACACCAGATGTCCACAGCACCCTTGCGGTCGTACCACATGGGATCTCCCGCTGGTTTAATAAATACAAATAAATTCCTAATGACGGACTGATAGTCACCAACATAGGCACTTTTTGAATGTGAGTATTAACGCATCATAGACACCCTGATAACTAGGTGTCCAGTTGTCTTGCGCACCTCGGCAAAACACACCATTAAGCACTCATCGTGTAACTCTACCATTATGACATTTTTGTCAAAGAATCTCCTAATCTAGGTCTACTATTGTTCTTGTTTTTATCTCCCCACTTTTTTTCAGGTCTCAGATTACTGGGCCAAATTGGACCTGGTTCTCAACTGCAAGGCTGGTTACTATCACATCACGCGAATTCTTGAACCAGCATTGCAGTAGTGCTAGAGTATAAGAATACATTTCCCCAAAACATGGTCCTGAATAATTGCCACCAGACCCGCTAGGGGCTACTACTGGCATGAAACATGTCGACCATATGCACCACACAGGCTCTGTAGGATCATCACATCCAGCCGGGGCTATTTTCTTTTAGTTAGGCTAGTGCCCCCTAGGAATAAAAGTATCAGAAAGGGTTGCCCTAGACCTATTTTAATCCGTCCACACACCGCACTACCCAGCCCACACACCCGCACACACCATACGGCCTCATCAACAAAAGATCTCCGCAAAA
This sequence comes from Calotriton arnoldi, assembly GCA_963921515.1. Classification (NCBI taxonomy): domain Eukaryota; kingdom Metazoa; phylum Chordata; class Amphibia; order Caudata; family Salamandridae; genus Calotriton; species Calotriton arnoldi. Next base: position 2,129,662 of record CAWUFW010002033.1, on the reverse strand, counting down.
GAGCCCCTTCGCGGGTGCCCGTCGGGCATTGCAGCGCCGGCCCGACGAGGAGCAGGCCCAATGATGAAGCATGACATCCTTCGGGGTATGTGAGGGCACTCTTTAGAAAGACCTGAATGTTCCCCCACATCTAGGAACTGCATACCCCCTTCTTTTTTTCCTGTGGAAGGACACATTCTAAATGCTCACACAGACCAGAGTGATTGGAATCCCACAGACATGGCCTGCAGCTCCCGGAAGGCCCATGATCAATTTTAGTTTGCTGCGCTCCCCTTCAGCCTTTCCAGCGTCCCTCAGGTGCTCACAAAAGTGATGGCGATGGTCACCGCCCAATTTCGGAGATTGGGCATACCGGTTTTCCTCTATCTCGACGACTGGCTGTTGAAGGTGGCCTCGCTACAGTTAGTCATAAACCACCACCAGATGACAGTGAACATTTTGACATTTGAGGGGCTCTCTACCATTGAGATGAAGTCACACCTGACTCCTTCACAGAGGCTTCCTTTTATCGAAGCTCTTCTGGTCATGGTGCAGTTCCAGGACTTTACTCCCTTGCAACGAGCCCAGGACATTAAAGCTATGATACCGAAGTCTTAGTCGCAGTCCTGGATCTCAGTGAGAGCTGCTCTAAGGTTTCTTGGCCTGCTGGCCTCATCCATCCTGCTTGGCAGGCATATGTGGGCTCTGCACTAGGATCTGAAGTCTAAGTGAGCTCAGCACCAAGGAAACCTGTCTGATGTCATCCAGGTTTCAGAGGAGATTCCACATAATCTGCAGTGGTGGCAAATCAACTGCAACCTGACCAGCGGCAGATCTCCCCCCCCTCCCAGAGCGGATGGATGTATTCCTGCGGGCCATCTGCCTGGCATTGAAGATCTGCCTGCTGTCTATGAAGGGAAGGCCGGTGCAGGTTCTTGCAGACAATGCCACCGCCACGTGGTACTGCAACAAGCAGGGCAGATGTGGACCTAGGTCCTGTGCCAAGAGACACTACTCCTTTGGAGTTGGCTAGAGCCTCAAGACATTTCCCTAAGAACCACCTTGTGAGATCTTTAAATGCCAGAGCAGACTAGCTCAGCAGCGATGCCTGGTGGATCATGAATGATGATTGCATCCTGAGGTGGTGCAGCACATCTTCCCACAGTGGGGACAGCCATGGCCAGATCTTTTCGCAACTATTGAGTATGCGTAGTGTCAAAACTTGTGTGTGTTTGAGTTCCCAAGAACATACTCTCTAGGAGACACAGGCTAGAGTGGAGCACAGGACTCTTTTGAGCCTTTCTGCCTCTCCTTCCTCGAGTTCAGAAGAAGATCAGGAACAATGGAGCCCTAGTAATCCTAGTGACTCCGGTTTGGGCCAGGAGAATGTGGTTTCCAAAACATTTAGACATGAGCATCAGGTCTCCAATCAGGCTACCACTTCTGGAGAATCTTCTGGCACAGCAGCATGGCAGGGTTCTGCACCTGAACCTGCGCAATCTACATATACATGTGCAGAGATTAAGCGGTGGCAGTTGACTGTGTTCGAACTACCTCCTGATAATTCTGGTTGTCATGCTTGCAGTCAGGTGTCCGTCTACAGACTTTTCGCAGGACACTGCACTCCTGCTTGCATTCCGCAAGACAGACGCCTTACAAACCTACCTGCTGGATTTTTTTTGTTTATCGCTGGCTCAGTAAGGTCTTGCAGTGGGCACCATTAAAGGTTATTTGTCATCCTTTTTGTGTTTGCTGGACCAACTGTCCATGTTTAAATCACAGGTTGTGGTGCGGTTTAATAAAGGTTTGACATATATGTTCCTTCCCATACTGTTTGTGATGCCACAGTGGGATCTTAATTTGGTCTGGACTTTCCACATGTGTACCCCCTTCAGGACAATGCCCAGCTGCTTATTGCATTTACTGACTCAAAACCATCTTCCTCTTTGCGATTGCTTCAGCTCGTTGCGTGACTGAGCTCCATGCTCTCTCTACACCACCTTTTATATCGACAAACTAGTGTTGTGAACCAGGGCAGCCTTTTTGCCTCAAGTCATAACGCCTTTTTACGTTGGGCACTCCATCACCCTCCCAACATTCTTTGCCCCACCTCAAACCTTTAAAGAGAAGGAGACAACACTTGAGATTTTACATCAATTGCACCAAAGACCATTTGTGTGCAGTGGTTGCAACTATATGCAGCTCTGCTCTCTCCCTTCCAAGGCAGAACGAGGCTAACACGAAGCTGCATGATGCCGCATAGCGGCGCGCAGGAGCACTACTGTGAAAACATCTAGATCTAGTCTGGCACCTGGAGAGTATTCCAAAGGTGAGGAATCTGCAATTAGATAAAGAATCCACAAGAAAGAGTGTTACCAAAGGTAAGTAACTTGTTCATTTGCCATTGAGCAACAGCTAGTACTCAGAATTGTTAAATGGTTGACTGAGTGTGACAGAGTTTTTAGAGGAGGAGGAGGAATTGTTACAAAAGCTGAGCCAATGGATTTGCATTATTGAGGGCATTGGTTTAGGAAATATTCCTAAGTATTACAGTGCACATTCACCTTTTAAATTTGCCTCACTAAATCACTGGCAGATGCCCCATATTTGTCTAAGTAATCTTGGTGGTTCTGATATATACTTAATAAAATGATAGACTCTTGGGACTGGAAAATCCATGTATTTTATTATTTTCTTAGGTTTGCTCCCTACTTTGGAAAAGCTTGTTCACAAACAGAAAATTAGAATGCTTATGCCCTCCCTGCAAGGGAGGGAATTTCATGAGCAAAATAGAACTCAGAGATTGTTTGCTTATCTTTATTCTTTTACACCACAGGCGTACTACAGGTTTGCAGTGGAAGAAAATGTTACTAACCTGTAACATCAGTTCTCCATCAGGGTGTCTTAATTAAATTCTTAAACATTAGAGTATGCATATATCTGAACAAATGAGAGGCATTCTCATTTTGGTAGAGGAGAATGAACATGTACAGGAGCTTATTTCATAGATGTGCAGTATTGAGAGTGTACAGGGTCAGGAAATTCTCATCAGTAACACACTGGACTGTCACATTTCACGTTTACCTCTCCAAACCACCAGCTGATGAACTATATATGCCTTGTAAACTTGTTTGTTGTGGATTGTAATTTCTGTAACGATAAACTCTTGGAACAAGAAAGGCTTTATAATAATTTTGTTATTTTCATGACGGACACTGTTTTGCTACTGATGTTGGAAAATGTTTGTCCGCAAACAGATGATGAGAATGCTTAACACTTTCCCTGCAGGCAGGAAATTTCATGACCAAAATAGAGCTCGAAGATTGTTTTCTCATCTTTACTCATTTATACCATAGGTGTGGTAGAAGAAAAATGTACAAACCTTTAACATCCGTTCTCCACCATGGATATCTTCTTTAAATTAATAAACATTAGAATAAGCAAAAAGCTCATGCACCAATATTCAATGTTAATAAAATGAAGATTGATAATGGATGATAAAAAGTTATTAGTCACATCTCGTCCATCATAGGTAACTTCATTAGGAATGATAATCATTGAAATTCTGCTTTTGTTGTGGGTTTGAGAGATTTGATTTTTATTTGGGGTGGGTGACTAACCACCTTAAGGAATAATCAAAACCTGGATCTGGGTGAACCCTCAGAGTCACTAAATTAACTGGAGCTCAACTCCTTGGTAGCAATGGCACAGAGCAAACAGGCTTAACTTGGGACAATGTGTAAAGTATTTATGCAGTACCAAAACAGTAATAAAGCCAAAATGCCAAACAATACAAATCCCAAACTGAATTAGACAAATAGAGTAAAATGTAATAAACAAAATGACAAAAAATCCAATATGGTGTAATGGAGATATGTTTTTTTAAAGTTTCAAGTAGGAATAGCGCCAAAAAGCGATAAGTGCCAATGATGGACTACGGTAAGGGTAGACTGGGACCTCCGTGCAATTTCAGGCTAATCGTGTTAAAGAACGGGCTGAATACATCAACCAGGTTAATCTTGATAAAATATTTTACCTTCTGTCTTAGTCTTTTAAGTCCCAATTCACCACAGGGTACACTTCTAAAGCCCCGCAAAGACCTCAGGCAAGACACTTAGTGACTCACTGGATGTCAGGCAGAGGCCAATAGCAGGGCTCAGTACTGGTCCATTTGCCTCTGGACAGCTGGGTACTTCCAGGAAAAGGCCTTAATGTCACATGAATTAAGCTATTATATATAATCCAAAAGTTCCTGTTTGTTGCCCTGTCAGGTGAAGAAAATGTTGTCAATGTCCCGGTGGCACAATCTCTCCCATGTGAAGTGTGGCATCTCTTCAGTGACAACTTTTCTTTAAAATTCATCAACATACAGATTTTCAAGACTTGAGGCAAAAGTTGCTCCCATAATTGTACCCTGTTTCTGTAAGTAAAACGTGTTCTTTTATTGAAAACAATTCTGTATTGGAACTACCTCAGCCATTGAATAAAGTCACTTGTGGCCGTAAAATGTTGTTCTGTCAGACCAGCTTTTGTTTAACCACTTGACGAGTGGCTATCTGAGGAATATTTTTAAATAGCCATTCTACTTCCATAGTCAACAATATCTCTGACTCTGGGTCAAACAGTGGTACCTCCATTCAGTTTATGCTTCAAATAAGCAGCGGTCTCTGCAACAAGTTGTTGCAGTATGTACACTGTTTTTCTGAGACTAAGGTTCCAGAAGAGTGCTGATCCCATGTACTATTAGGTGGTATGGTGAATTAAGTTGGTCTTTGTAAATTGTAGGGAGACCACAAATTTTTGGAACAGGAGACAAATTGTTTAGGAAGAACTCCTTCTCTAAAATCAGTATTTTCCTCAAGCCCCTTTATGTAACTTTGGCTATAAATTCCCCACAGACCTGCAGCTAATTGTTTGTTGAACATGGCATAGTATTGATCTACATGTAATAGTCTAATTATATATTGTATAGAGCATGCCAGATACCACATTAACGGATTTTGCTGAACAAAACTGTGCAGCAAACATCATGTCTTGGCCTGGCTAAGATAAAGGATTTAATTACACCAAACATTTGCACGTTTTGCAAACTGGCAGCGGCTCACAAATTACGCAGAGGAAATTTTAGACACCATGCTTCACAACGGTTCATACAATTTTTCAGGGACCAATTAGGGGGGGTGGTTAGTGTGGCCGTTAGATACTAACAGAAGTCATGCACATTTCCTAGGTGATACCAAAGGGTTTAAGATCAGAAGTCCAGACCTACGTTACATGCAGACACAACACTCTGGGATGGTAACAACTTAGTGTTGGTAAGTGATGCCTAGATTGGCTAAAGACCTCAACGTTGTCTCAGGTGGAACAACACTTGTCACTTCTCTCTGATGACATGGGACTACAGGACTTTTTATTACAGCTCTGAATACCCCGTCAAAAGTGCTTCTTGTATGCATTATATAACGAAGTATGGAAGGTTTCACAGCAGGAAGCTGCTGAGAGACTGCGAAATTGGGGGGGCAAATTTAGAAAAGGCTCTAGCAGTAGTTGATAATGGTATGACTACATTGTCCATTAGGATATACTCTCTGAGTAACATTATGTTGTCTGCAATAGAATTCATACAGAATGACATTTCCTCTTTACAACATGGGCAGTCACAGCTTAGATTGATCATGTTGCTAAGCTGGACTCTTCAGACACTTCGTGTCAGTCACGTACCATGACACCTTAATACCACTAGCTTGTTTTTACCTTATAACTTACCAAAACAGCAAACCATAATGACAAGAAAGGACGCAACATACACTATGTTACACATTTAGAAGTTGTAGAAACTACCATTTACTGTTGCAGAAATGCCTTCCACGGATTGGATAATCCATGGGTTTATTTCTCTGCCAATTTCGACATTTCATTTCCAATACTGTTTACAACACCATCAAGTAGGCAGATATGAAGCGCTAGGGAAAGGATATGTGCACAAGTTATGGATAATACCTTTTAGACACCGCTGTAGGAATGGCAAGACTAAAGTTTTTCTTAGCAGCAATGACTGCAAGAGCACTTTAGGGCATTCCTTGGTATGTAGGGAAGTTTCGCTTCATGGTGCATGCAATACTTCCATGGCAAATTTGTCCTGCTATCTTAAAGGTTCTCCAGCTGCTGTGATTTGTCCGGCTTTCAGGCTGCTCACGAATGAGAGTTATTTGATGTGGAACGATCAGCGCTGCTGTGGCATGAAACTAAGCATTGCCTATCTGGTAACGGTTTCTGCAGCCGTGACCTGTTGCACTCAAGTACTGTTTCTACCTGCCCCCACAGTTAGGGAGGCGACACGTTGGCCTTCGATAGAGCTTTTGAATGCACACTTTGATGCTTTGAGCAGACTGAAAGCCTTATTGTTCCAGAAGGATGTGGCCTTAACTTCTCCAAATGAGACGCTTGATCTCCAAGTCGCAAAGTCTTCTTCTGAGATGCAGGCGCTACTCCGCACTAATTTCCCACTACATTTTTTACATGTTTAGTACTACGGGAGTAGCGCACTTTTTTAAATCAACTGGTTCTGGGTTGGTTAGCACTTTCTAGACAGTCTTCTGAGTTATTCCATCATTCATACACTCCGTGCTTGGAAGCGTTTTTGGAGCTGTTCCGCTGGTTCTGTTCCTGATTGTCGGGACAGTGCTTTTATTTTTTCTGTTCCGCAATGGATGTCCCATCAAGAGGCCAAATGGAACTAGCACTATCACATGTGCTCCTGTGTCGTGAACGCATGATACAGTGTTTTATCGCACCTTTGCTTCATGAACTCAATGAGCATTGGTCCTTGTCCTTTCGTCCTGTATGGCTACACTGCGTGCAGCCCATATTCTGCTGTCTGCTGTGCACTTTCAAGTGTACCCTGGACATATGCCTAGGAACGCAACAGATTCAACCTTTGGATATAGAGCTACTGATGGGCTCTCTAACGGTTCACTTGTACTGGTGTCCTTCATGCATGCCGTTGCTTCTGAACACATTTTACGAGCCCTCCTGGGATTCTCCAGTTCCTAGTGATCTGGATCTTGGCTCGGCTGCTGCAGATTCCGCACTGGCCATCCCTCATTCGTTGGCTGCTGAGGGGGATGGATTGGAACACATTTGCTCTTTGGATCTGTTCCGATGGGTGCCTCTGAGAACATACTCTGCGGTTGCTGGGAACAGTAATTTTCCGTCTACCTCTCAGAACACGTAAACATTCTGACAGTTTGAGTTGTGGGAACTTTTTGATTCAGCTTTTGTTTTTATATGCTTCAGTGCTTTTAAATTATTACCTTTTTAAACTATTGCTCAATTTTACCTTTTAACACTTTGGCTTTCGCTATGCTCTTAGTTTAAAGTAGCACGTTGCTCTTTATGATTTTAGGTTTTTATGGACATTTTCCCCATGTTTTAGCATAGTTTTGATAGCTTTTATAATTTCACGTCCAAGGAGTGGGTGTCACATGGTTAGGATAGGCCCGGTTGAAAACATCGCCATTTTTACATACTCGTGTTTCTTAGGTTGCCTTCTGTCTTACACAGTGCCGTTTGACATACATTTGCTTACGTGTCTGTGCAGGATAATATTCTCTGAAACTGCATTGCTTGCATTTCCACTTCGCAGACACACTATCATGACACCTTGAACATTCCATACTAGGGATAAAGTTTATTGCGCAAATGTTATTGCTTATTGTTGTCCGGTGTGCGAATAAGCTATCACAAATTGGATAAACAATAGCGGCCTGACTGGGGCTTCGGCATTGCAGCATGGGTGGTATTATATATACAGCATTGCTTCCTTGTTTAGGGGAGAGGAGCATTTCTCTGACACTGCGAGGTTGCTGCATGACGGAATCCCAGCCCAGCTGATATCTGTTTACCCCTGCGAAGAGGGATGTCCAGCTCACGACCAAGACTGGCATCCTGATGACACTTACCCACAGGTAATGGGGACTTAGACCACCCGACACGGATTTGGCAGATCACCCTCCCTAGGCAAACTACATTAGGCAGCACTAGGTTGGATTACACTATAACACAGTACTTATATGCCAGCATATATTCGCTGTTACAGCACAATGGTGGAATTGTTCATCTTTTTCACTATTCTCATAATGCTAATCACGCTATTCTGTTCCATTCTACTGATCATCGCAGCGCGCGTATTTTATACAAGAAGCACAATGCGTCAATAAATATTGAAACGCCTTGCTGAGTATTTCTTGTCAATTTCTTTGGGTATGCATGAGTAACCAAACGAAAGGGTTCTAGATCTATTACCACTATTTCCTTGGGGTGGATCAGGTTTGTCATTTTCTGAGGTTGCACACACATTTGTTACCCTGTAAGGTTAGGGGTGCAGATGGTGCACTGTGAGCTAGCAGGACTATAGGCCAACATATACTGAGGGTGTACACAGAATCAGTCTGGCACAATCCTGATGTTTATGTTGTCCAACAAACACACAGTTTTATATGAGAGGTACAAGCCGTACGAAACCTTGCTCAAATCACTCCTATTCATGAGGATTCTGAAGGCGCTCACCAACATGCCCCCCTCTATCATGCTATGCCTTGGCTCACAAGAAACCCTCAGAAGATATCAGAGCTCACTCCTTAAGAGCAAAATCTTCTGCTTTACCTCTAGCCAGGGGGAGTACCTACTGCAGAGATGTGAAGCAGCAACCTGGGCTTCCCTGCGTACATTTGCAAAGCATTACTGTTTGGATTGAAAGTGCGGAGGGAAGGTTACTTTGAATGCTCAGTCCTCCATGACTTCTTAGATTAGTTAGTCTTTCAAATCCTCGCCCTACTTGGGTACTAATTGGGGAATCTACTCAAAAGTTGAGGAATCTGCAAGTAGAAATATCCATCAGAAGAAAAGGTTATTAACCTTCGGTACCAATTCTTCCTGTGGATACTCTAACTACAGATTTCTCACCATTCTGAACCCCCTCCCCATTTTAAAGGCTGTTTTACTACTATAGTTACCATAATAAGGTTCCAATCTAGATTTGGTACTGCTCTGTTGTCGTTCTTATCATGTTCGCTTCTACAGCATGTAAAAAATGGATGGGAAACTGACATCAGGGTGCCATTGGGCACACTTTTTGGATTGGACAGTGGTGTTATTTCCAGCGCTGAGATAGAGCCAGCACCCTTACCAGCAGAGAGCTATTGAAAACTTTCCAGATTCAGTCTGACACCTGGGATATTCAAAAGGTGAGGAATCTGCAGGTAAATAGAGTATCTACCAGAAAGAATGTTTCCAAAGGTAAGAACTTTTTCTTCTTTACCCTTTTTGTGACCCTTAGTGGTGATCTCTCTGATTGCCCCAGTGGAAAAAAAACTCAATTATCCAAGTTGGCGCTATTTCTTGTGTTATACCCCCTGGAGTCTTGTTCTGCAGTGTTCATATTAACCTAGCTAGAAGAAATCGACGCTCATTTTCTGAACCTGATGAGCCAGGGTCAGAAAAATTAACCATTCTTTGGCTTAGATTATACTTTTGTTTGTCTTGTGCCTAATCTCTTATTCTGGTAATAATCGGGTTTAAGTTAGGGAACGACTCTCTCCTTACTAAAATTCTCCTTCGCATCTCTTAATACATAATTTTTAAGAAGCTTCTTCATCTCAGCAATCTCCTGAGTTTGAACAATTGTGGTTTCATTCCCTGCATCTATTAAAATGCTCATTCAATATCAGGAGCATTGCCTGGCTATGCAGGACCACTTTTCATTGAATATCATATTATCTACAAAGACTCTTGGTTCTACATTAATCTGAAGTCCTGCATGGAGAGAGCACAAGAATAGTAAACTGTTATTATAACGCAAATCCGGTACTTATGTAGAAACGGGCAAGTGATTCCAGTTGGACATTATACAGCACAGTGTAAGATGTTAGTCCAAAACTACACGCACACCACTGTTTTAAAGTGTAATATATTTGATACCGCTCCTACCAGAATAAAGATTTTTGATATGGTCTTAACTTGACTGTTTAAAGTACTTAATATTTTTCAACTGCGCCTATTAAAAATTGATGAAACATAATCAAACACAGTTGAAAGTTGAATAAGGTACAGAAACTCCTATAATAAAGTGACAATGAGTGAATTAGTCTAGTTATTGTACTTTGGGTGGTACAATGACTGTTGGGAGACCCTGCATGGAAATATTCAGACTCCTCACCCACGCACACAAGGCCCTCCACGACCTGGGCCCAAAGTACACTCAACGACCGCATGACCTTCTACACGCCCACCACGCCAGCTACGATCAACCAGCCACGCCCTCGCCACCGTACCACGCATCCGCAAGAACCACCGCCGGAGGAAGATCCTTCTCCTACCTGGCAGCCAAGACCTGGAACTCCCTCCCCACTCACCTTCGGCGAACCCAGGACCATCTCTCCTTCAGGAAGCAGCTCAAGACCTGGCTGTTCGAGCAGTAACTCACCCCCTCCCCAGCGCCTTGAGACCCTCCCGGGTGAGTAGCGCGCTCTATAAATACCGTGATTGATTGATTGTTACAGTATCAGACTGAAAACTACTACCTTGAGACATCAGTAAAAAGTAAAAGCATTCTACAGTGATTCTGCCTATGTAGAATACTGGCAATGTCTTCTTAAGGACAGGTTTTCTTCAGAGAAGATCTAAAACGACCTCAAATTACATAGGGGGTATTGTGCAATAATGAGTATTTGCATTGCAAAAATACAATGGGTAGGACATTTGAGTGGAATCTAGTCCCTCTCAATTGAGTTAGCTCTTCCAGTCCAGTCATTCATTCTTGATCATTGTAAAATGAGAGGTTATGTATTGCCTCATAGTGGACATGCAAGCGATTCCTTCCTTGTTCTGTGGACAAAGATTCTGATAAGAAGTCAGTTCTTCAATATTTATTCAAGTTCATATTGGGACATAAAATTAGAATTCCGAGTTTCAAATGGGGGAGAGCAGTTCAAGCTAACCATATTTGCAGATTACATTTTACTGTCCTTAACAGACCCCTAAAGCGCCCTGCCCCTCTGGATGGAGGAACTTGGGGAACACCAGAGAGTCAGGCTTCAAGATCAGTCTGAACAAATAGAGGGGGCTGGGTATCTGCGTCAAAAGCGGCAACCCAGATGCTTGATGGAGGGCTGGGCTAGTTCCGGGGTGGTATGTAGATATTTCAATTAGATGTCTGGGTGAGATCTTTTGGAACACTATTCAACAATAAGGACATCAACCTGCGAAAGAGCAGGCTTGACATCGTTCCACTCCCCCTGCTCCTTATTTTGAGGAAATAAAGAGTTCACACTGAGAACAGACAAATATTTCAAAGAAGGCAAGGCAGGGGTAGTTATAAGGTCCTATGAGATGTTTCAGCGAGGGGAAGGTAAAATCCTATGAGCAGCTGAAGGAAGATTTCAACCTAAAAGAATCTGAGAGATATGGTTATCTCCAGGTTTGCTATCAAGTTCAGCAACCCCAGGTCCAAAAAGGCCCTTACCCCTTCTTGATTTTCCTTCTGAACCATGAGGGTCGAGAGCAGCACACAGTTCCCCACATTTATCGATTATTAAACATGGAGAAATTACTAGGCCAGGGGACCTGGGGGAGGGCTTTGGGTATAACATTAGATGCAGAGCGATGGGGTGACATATTCACTAGATCCAACAACGTTTCAGGACACGTAAGCGGGAAAGAGACCCTTCTAAAAATTCTCTACAGGTGGCGCCTGGTGTGGTCCTACCTGCGGTGAGACTCTGCTGGAAAAAAGTAGTGCAAATAATTGAGGAAGCAACAACGTCTCACATAACAGAATTTTATATAAGGTTATACTATTGGAGAGTCCATCTGAAGTGGTATGTTCACTCAGTGATAGAAAAGGTAAAATCATATAATATGTTGGCAGCTAAGCAAACTAAAAAAGTGCTCTGGGTGTCACCGACTGGATTTACAGAGGCTATGTGGATTATGAACCTATAGTGAATATTGGGATTAGCAAAACTGACCCTGGGAAAACAGAAAGATTTTTAGAAACAATGGGGTATTCTGATTGGTACCTGGGTAGACAATTCAACGAGTTACAATGCCCGAAGTAACTAATGAGTATTGTGTATTTTTGAGGATACTCAATTAGACCACTACCATGACAAAAGACTAGATGAAGGATCCTTTTAATCAGATATTAAATGCAGCTGAACTTTTCTGAACATGGTCTTCCAGAAGAACAAGCATTCACAAAGCCAATAGGTCTCACATTTGGGGGTGAGGGAGCACACAAGGGCAAGCGCATAATGGAAATGCACTGGGGAGAAGCTCACGAGCAAGAGAGCAGCGCACAGATGGGAAGATAAACACAGGAGGGAGACAGCTGGAAAACACATGCACTCTTGTAGAGTGCTTAAAGAACAAGGATGGGCTAATGTGCTATTTAAGGAAAATATGATAAAGTCTCTTTAAAATTAAAAAATGTGTATTTCTTTAACAAAGAAGCTTTGACACTAATAGGCACATTATAGCAATGCATTGAGAAGTACTTATTAAAGTGTTTCTTTTGTACAACTGGTAGTCTGAACTTTTATATTTGGAAGTGCTTTCGTATGTGTTAATTAAGAAAAAAACAGTTTTAGTGAAATAAGATATAACAGAGACATGTTAAACCATGACATAATAAATACACAAAACCCTAAAGCATTAAAAACTAAACAATCACATTGATTTAGCTCTAAACAAAATCAGCAAATAAAACACCTCAAAAACCTATTTAAAATGTGCAAAATGGAGAAACACTGTTTGGACTGCATCTTAAACGTTAAAGTAACTTTGAAGATGTGCACAAGCAAATTAGGAGTTGTTCCTTTCACTGCAAAACAAAAACTGCTAAATAAAACAGCCGAAATTGCTTGCTTGTACTGAAATCATTTCCTTCTGGCTCCTGATGTTTTTTAATAAATTGAATACTGAACTTCAACTCAGCCTCTTTTTCCCTCTTACTGACTGTTAATCGCACAAATCTGTTCAAAAGGCCATGTCTATGTGTGCTACGATCCTGTGATATCACTTTAGGGAATAACACCTCTTATTAGCAGGCATGGGAAAGTAGTGAAACCCTATGGGGAAAATAACATGCTTCTGTTTTAAAGAAACAAACTATAGGGAGACAAAGTTGAAATCATTGAGCAAGAAATTCTCCCTGACAAACAGGAACTTATTAATGACACACTCTTTGTTGGCCGGATGTGCCCTGCAAGATAAAGTACACTTGGCCTCATGTATTGTATTGTAATTGTATTTATATTTTGCTTACCACCTCTGACAAGGCGTCGAAGCACTTTTCGGCGAGTAGGAACCCAAAAAGGATTAGTGGTGGGTTAGTATAGTTACATTTGAGTTAATTTGAGCGGTGGACATGTGAGTCTGTTAGTTGGATTTAAAAGGATAATGGGGGATAGAAGAGGGAAGAGTCTAGAAAGTGTTTATTGGTAGATCATAGTAGTAAGTTGAGGTTTGGGATGAGTCAAAGGAGAGATAGGTGAGGGAAGAATTTACAAGGGTTGTTTGGGAGATCATAGTATTAAAATGAGATTGGGGTGATCCAAGGAAAGCTAGAGGAGGGAAGAGTCTAGAAAGGGTTATTTTGGAGATCATAGTAGTAGAATGAGATTTGGGATGAGTGAGAGAGTGGAGGTAGAGGATATATTGAGAGAGATATAGGGTGAAATATAGGGCAGTGAATTGGAGCGAGTCAACGTTTGTTTTACAGTAGGAGTAAAGTAATAAATATATAGATACATAAGTAGATATTATTATACATATTTATATCAAGAAATACACCTATCTAAATACATATATATAATCAAATTAAATGTTTATATACATAGGGATATGGTGTATATTTGTGTTTGAGTATGGTGGTTATATAGGAAAGAGCCATCTCTTGAGTAGACTTCTAAAGATAAGATAGTTATCTGTGGATCTTATGTTTGGGAGTAATGAATTCCATCGTTTGGCTGCTTGAACAGAGAAAGATGTGCCACCTAATGTTTTTTCTTCTATGGTGGGATTTTGAGGTAGGGCGCCAATCTAGAGCGGAGGTTCCTTTGTTGGATGTATTTGATGATTGCATTCCTGATGAAAAGTGGCCCTGTTCCACGTGCTGCTTTATGGGTTATACAAAGCAGCTTGAATGTGGATCTTCTGGCAAACAATAACCAATGTAGGGCCCTCAAGGCAGGGGAGATATGGGCTTGTGGCTTTACCACAGCAGATATCAAAAGCAAACCTAAGGCTGAGTCATCTGTCGACTTTCTGCTTAAAAAAATGCTGATGAAACCAAATGTCTTGCCACATTCGCCTGTGATAAACGAATGGCGGTTCATTTATCAATAGGCTTCATTACTTTGCTGTGATAATTTATTGCAGTGAGTTGTGACGCCATTGATGGTGCAAGCAGAGACTGAACGGCTGCTGAACAGCGGCTGCACATAAAGGGCTAAGATGATAAGATAAGGCGAGGTATGTTTAGCTCTTGCACTGCCGGAGTTTATGTTTTCTATGAACCAGGAATCTCTGCATGTTACAGCAGAAACTAACTCACAGCCGGCTTTGAAAGTTATTTACTGGAGCTTCTTTAAGCGCTTGTTTTTAACAAACTAGAAACGATCTATAAGCATGTGTTTTATTTCACAGTACAGCATACATTTTACGTTTATTCTACGTAATATTTAGATGATCTCTTTCATGAGGAGAAAGAGGCAGGGGGTTCACAGAAAATAGGTTTGAGGGGAAGGTTGATGTCTGTCAGTGTAATACAGAGAAGAAAATACCCACTCTTGTAATTAATGCGATACTGCAAGCCACCTTTGTGTCCTGTGGCCTTATAACTCAACTCCTTGGTCACTTGGAGAACGGAACTCCTTGTTCACTTGGAGAACGGGGGAAGAAGGAAACAGTGCAATTCCGCCCACAGAGCTCAAGACTGAAGGAGAACCAGAGATAGCAGGAGGGCAGCAGGACGGCTGTTACCCTGGGGCTCCATCGGTGCACAGAGGACTCTGATGGAAAACAAAACTTTAGTACCTAGGAACCTACAGTGCGTTGGTGCACTTTAAAATCAGCTACTGAGGGGTTACACTGAACATGGATAAAAGAAAGCGAGCGAGACACACAAAGACGGGCACCTGGATTGAAAAAGAAACAGTGAGAGACATAAACACACCCGGGCATGGAAATAGACATATAAGAGTGACAGCCAGGCAGACACACAGAGACACCTAGTAACGTTTACACTTTCAGAACTTCTGCACTCTGATGTAAGGGCATTTTCGCCAGTACTTTTGGTAGGGATGCCTCTTTGTGGCGAGGATACCCTTTGCACTGTGGTGTAAAGTGTTACCCAGGGATAGTATAAACGTAAACATTCTAAGTAGGAAAGATGATACAAGTTAGAACAGAAAGACATGACATGTATACTGAACTAATACACATAAAGAAAAGCACAAGAACACTCTGACGAGAGTGCTGATAATACATATAGGTCTGAGGCTGCACATGTAGTATCCCACCGCTCTCTGCCAGCTGTGGTTGACCAGTGGTCACCGAGTGACCGTGGCCCATGCAGTGCAGCAATGCAACATAGGCCCTTTCATTTGAAGCAAAGTGTGACCTGTGGGAGCATTGTTGCCCACCATTAACCTGTGCATGCCGCTGGTGCACGATATAAACCCCTGGCCCATGGTGTATACATCCACCGGGTTCACTAGTTAGTCGCGCTTCAAAAAAAGCTGCCCATACTGTGTAAACCTCTGCAACGCCATTTGCACAAACTAGATAAAACTGTGCAAACTCCTGGCCCAGACAGCATCTACGGTGTGCACGCTTGGCAAACACTGTGTACGTGCCGGACCCACACTTTACGCAATGTAGTTAAACTCTGTATGCAACTGGCTGACACTGAAAATGCTGCTGGTATTCTCTGTGCTCATACCAGACCAGCTTGTATGCACTGTTGTTAAACATTGTGTACGCTCCAAGCTCACACTGAATTCACTGCTAGAAACCACCTTGTGTACACTCCTCGTCTGCGCCGTTGAGAATCTATGTGTACATGCCCGGTCGACACTGTATGCACCATTGTTAAACACTGTGTAAACTCCTGGCATGTACTTCTGGTAAAACATAACACTCATTGCCGGTACTATATCCTACTAGTAAACACTTCTGAGTATACTCCCGGTAGGCAACGTGTGTGCTGCTACTAAACATCTTGTACACTCCTGGCAGAGTCAGGGAGTTTGCACGAGGTGAGGGTTAGACTCTCCGCATTGGTAACGGCCCCAGGCAGGTTTGCCAGCCCGAGAAGGCGGTTGTAGGAGCAGGAGACAGGTTGTCCAGCAGAAGCAGCAGATGTCGGCCCGAGCCATGCACACAGAATGGGCAGTCTGCAGCAGCACAGGGTGGGGAGCAGCAGTGCTCCAGAACAACAGGAGAGATGGACTGAGGGACGGTCCGCAGGAGGTGATGCGAACATGACGCAAGCACAGACCGGGTGAGTCTTGGTAGTGGAATGTGTTCACAAAACAGAACAGTCAGAGCTCAAAGAATAACCGGAAAACAGCTTTAGCTGTCGCTAAAGCCTCAAATCAATGGAGCGGGAGGTGCAGGAAGGATTGTAGCAACAGCAGGGGAATGAGGGGTGGGAGCGAAGATGCAATAAAATACGAATGCCGAAGCTGAACACGCACCCACAGTGTAACACGAGCAGGAAAGCAATACAAAATAGTCCTCCAAATGAAAAGATAAACAACCAAAGTGTAAAGAAACAGTACTTGGTCCCTGCTCCATGGGAGGAAACGAAAGACAAAAAGGAGTGACAAAGAATAAGGATTGACCATTAGCAAGCAAGGATTTTTAAAGGACACTGAAACAAACAAATGAAAAGCAGTGGTAGGGCTGTAAGCCCACAAAGAAGTATATACAACGTATATAAAACAGGTCTCAAAAGCTCGACCTAAAAGGAAAAAAGTAGCATCTGAAAAAACGAACATTGTATGCACACAGTAATGTGTCCATCCTCCGGAGGAAGGATAAACACAAGAAGAGGGAGGAAAGCCCACACAGGCTAATGAACAAGAACCAAGAACATTTGTGATAATGAAGCCAAACAATTGTAAGCAATAGGCGGGCTCTAAGCCCACTGTAAGCTAACAATACGTCTCCTAACAGACAGCACATGCACTGTCTGGTAGGCAAAACCTAAAAAGAACTATGAAAGGCTAACATTTGAATCCAAATCTTGAAGACATGGTGCGGAAATGGGGAGGTCAACAGGTGAGGGGTGGTAGGAAGAGGAAACTTTGGAAGGTTGTTGTGTGTTTGGAAAATGTAAATAAATATGTATCTAAACCTAGTATTTTATCTTTTTGTGTCCAACGAATATGGCAGACGTGTTTTGGTACCAGTGGACATATTCAGAAACAATGAGGGCAAAAGTTTCCAGAACATTATTTGAAGGATGCAAGCAGGTACTCACAGACAAAAGCATACACAATATATTTACCCATCAAGGAAATCTGAAGTGTGCAGGTCTACCTTGAGTGAATAACTCGAAAGATTTCTGATAAATTAAATTAGTAAACTTAGTCCCTGGGTATACATACAGCAGTACTTTACTGAAGTCACTCTAACTTGAGTAAACCATTTGAAAGATTGCCTTTTCAAATAATTTTTGGTTGTTTATTTAAGAATGCTCTGCATGACTGAGTTGGTCTGACCCCGTGGGAGAGAAATTCAGCACACCCCAAGCTTAAGGGTGGAATGTAAAGTTAAAAATGACGTTAGACATGATCTACTCAGTGTGTTTTGATCCTGCCCTGAGGGTGAGCTAATGTAGTAGCAAAATTGGCAATGGAGGATTTCATGTTGCACTGAAAGTGATGTGCATGAAGCAGCTTGTGCATTTGGTTGCTATTCCTAAGTGTCACTATAATATAACACACAAGATTGTGGTTATCATGAAAGTACGAAGGCCTTGCACATAAGATCGGTTGTACAAAAAAGGGAACAAGTAATCCTTATTTATTTGATTCGATTAGGGTGGTATTGAAGTAACCTTTTTGCAGACAAGGAGTTGCTCTAGGAGATGTCCAAAGACAATGGACACGTGGCAGATGGCAGAGACTACTAACTGCACTGAAAGATAAAGCTAAGAGACTCCTTATCATTCTATCTATTTTCACAGTGGAGTACAAAAATTCAACTTTCTTTGTTTAGCAGCATTCTTACTAAGTTGCCACCAGAGGGTCCTAGGAGGCTCTGCTCTATTTATAAGTCTTCTTATCTCCTGTAGAATGGATTGTGTTAAATCCTTGGAGTTGGTTCAATGTACTGCATTGTCCAAAGAAATGGGCGGTTGAAGAAGGTATAGTGCAAAGGGTAGAACAGAACGTATTAGTTGTGTTGATAACTGTCTTATCTTATCCAGTCTTAAGACTCCTGCAAAGGTTTGAAGTTCTCCAATTTTGTTCAACTGTACCTGTTTTCATTTTCTTTGTTCTTAATTGTCTAATAGAAAATGAACTGTCCCTTATGAATTCTAATAAATTATATTATGTTAGGTGGAAACTAGTCACTTTATCATGCATTGTTAGAAGGTTTTGAAAAAGTTGGGGTGTTTTGTTAGATAGGTGAGAGGTACAGAGTGCCCCAATTTAACTGTATTTTAAGTATGTTCTTCTAATGTTGGTGTTAGTTATTTGTCATACCTGTTACATGGGGAGGTAGTTGTATATTTTGATAGGGGTACTTGCGCACCAACCCACTTTTAAAAATGAAAATAATGTTCTAACATGTGAAAAGAAATTCTGTCTGTTGGTGTTTGTGCGTGCTGACATTAGGAAAAAAGTCACAACGAGGCATCAACAATCAACTGCAATGTTGATACCTCTATGAATAGTCTCAGCGGCTGCCCATTCTCCAGCTTTCTGAACTTGGGTGCTGATTTCTGACTTAGATGCACAGTATTTCAACGACTCACTCTT
The DNA here is from genome assembly GCA_963921515.1 of Calotriton arnoldi. NCBI lineage: Eukaryota > Metazoa > Chordata > Amphibia > Caudata > Salamandridae > Calotriton > Calotriton arnoldi. The sequence continues at coordinate 2,110,628 of CAWUFW010002033.1, read as the reverse complement.
AAGCCGTATTGGCTCCCATGGAGGAAAACAATAATCTAATGTGGAGTCTGTGTCTCTGTCTACTGTGAATTGCAGGGGACGTGACTACATCATCCCATGCTCACCTTAGAACTGAAGCTTAAAACTTCCAGAGAAAAAGTAATTCTTCAGCATTATAATTTTTATAGATTCACATTCTTGAATCATTCCCCACTGTCGAGCAAATAGTCTTTGTGTATCCTTCAAATAGCAGACTTCCTCAAACAAGGCGTAATGGTCGAAAACACTGTCCCTTTTGTTACCTATTGGCCCCGAAAGAGTATCCAAAGTTCAGTCACTCCGAAGGAAGCACACTGCACCCAACTCCCCCTAGAGCCAAACATACCTCAGATTTCTACCACATGTTACACAGAAGGGACTCCTTCAGATATCTGCTCAATCTTCTCTTTATATTTGTTTTTCACTATTTTCCTTGGATTTTACTATGTCTTTTGGCGCATTCTTTCAGAGATTAACTGTTTTTGGAGTTTGGCCCAGCCAAAATGAAATTCTATGGAATTATGGCAGATTCTTCTAAGAAAGATCTGTCCAAAGACTATATTTCCTGTGGGAAGAAAATACTTTATGTTGAAGATCCACACATGGACTGTATCTATTGCCTGAACCCAAGGAACAAGACAAAAGATAGTAAGATCTGTAGAAACATGTTTTCCCCCAAAAATTAAATGGCAGAGCAGTGCAGCTTCTTACGTGGCTATAGAAAAAGGCTTCAACTGATATTCCATCTTCAGGAGATGAGTCCACTCACTCCATCACATGTAAAAAGGCACAAAATGTTATTGAAACTAAGACAGGACACCCAAGGAAGGGGCTTCCACAGAGGAACTGACTTCTACATCTGTGGGTCCCTCAGGCAAGACCTCTTAAATTTCTGTCAAAAAGCGTCACTGGCCTTCTAAGGCTCAAGCTGGAGGTGGTCAGGTTTCCTGTTTTCTGTGCCTCTGTTGGTGATTGCTGCCATCACTGTGCCTTCCTCCATCTGGACTGATCATTCCGCTGTCTAAAGCACTGTCGAAAACACTATTGATAAAGACTACATCAGAAAAGTTACAATCTATAAAGGTAACATTGTTGACAAAGTCATCATTGAAAAAGCCACCGGCAATGACAACACTGTCTAGTATCACAGTTGACGACAGCACTATTGATGACAGCACTGTTGATGACAACCTCTGCAAAATCTAAGAAAGGCGGGTCGCGTGTATATTTTGCCAGCAGACACTTAATCCACGAAAGCACCATTGCTTCCACTGGCTGAGATCCTGGAGACTGAGGATGAGTCTGAAATGAAAGTCGAGAGAGCTTCCAACCATTTTCAGCTTCCAGTAACTGTCACAGAGACCAACTGCTTTCTGTATGATTTTAATGAGCAGGCAAGGAGAGCTGTAAAAACCATATCTGTCATAGACCGTATATGGCAGGAAGGACAAAATATTATTTAGGTGTGGCAACAGTACAGCTATGGAGCCGACACTTATTTAAAAATAAAAAACCCAATAAAGATCACCTGACATCAAGGCGGTTTGTTTAACTGGCCTGCTGACAGCAGACTTTGTGGTCACGCAAGTGCTCCAAAGAAGATAACATACTCCAAAATTAGAATTGGGTATCTTATCGATATATAGGTGTCCAACTACATCTACCCATGTACCGCGCCACCCAAGGAAAGGGAAATCAATAATTTTGGCGAAAGGGCATCCACTGTGGTGGTTATGCCCATTTAGACGGCAAACATATTAGCAGTTGCAAGTGGCAGATGCTGTTGGACAATGTCTGCAATCGTTCTGTCCAAAACTGGTAAACCTGAGTGTCCTTATAAGAATGGAAAACAACATATCCATGTATTATGTACACAAACAAGGAAGAATGATATAGTTTTTTTCGGAAAAAGCACAAGGTGTGTGGAACTGGGTGCTGAGCCATAGCATTTCAACAAAGGCAGAACACTTGCGCGGTGTCAGAAACATTTGGGTGTTTCTTCTGAGCTGCATAGTGACCACCCACCGTGAGTGGGAGCTCAATCAGACCCACCTTGACAAGACACTCCGGTGCTGGGATTATCCAAAGCTGGACATATTTGCACCGACAACCAATAAGAAATGCAAGCAAATTCTGGGAGCTAGGATTGAGAGGAGATACCCTTTTGATGTCAAGGTCCAAGATATTTGCATACGCCTTTCCCCCATTTCCAGTAATTCCAAGGTTGCTCAGCAAGCCAAAAAGGAACCATGTCGAATGATCTTGATAGCTCCAGCCTGGTCTCAAAAACACTAGCACGCAGACCTCCTCCAGCTATGGGAAGAACTATGCATTCCACTGGGCAAAGAGCCTGATCTGCTCTCCAGGAAGGCAGAAGAAATTCCGCATCACAACTCAACATCTCTCAATTTGATGGCATGGCTCTTGAACTAACTTAGTCATATCACCCTAACGCCAAATATTACTATGACAAGCTAGAGTATTGTTGACCAATAAGACTTTTCAGGCTGAATGGAGAAGGTTCTGCTCATGGTGTTAGGCCGAGGAGTTGCACCCACTGACTTCAGGTCCCTCATGAAATCCCACCCTATCCGCACCATCTTGTCCAATTGGATCTCTCTCGCAGCTCTGTCAGAGTTCATTTTGCAGTCATCTTTTGATGTAGCTGAAAATTAAACAAATTATATCTAGCCAATAATCTTCAGAGCTTTTCCTCTGGTTATATCACCAGCACGTAAATGAAAACTCAACATAGTATTAATACAACTGATGAAGGGTCCATGCAAGCCTATCAATAAGGCCGAGATGAGATTCTTGTCACGATAGGTAGCTACTCTATTGTCTTTCATTTCGACACACGGAGTGAATGAGATACAGGCATTTGCAATTCAGCATCTTTTCTTTAGGTTCCATAAGGACAAAGTAGTCTTAATGACAATCTCAAGTTCGTACCAACAGTACCACCTGCCTTTCATCTAATTGAACTGGTAAATTCGAAAGCCTGTTTCCAAAACCCAACGAACGTGGCAGAAAGATCATTACACTCTTTGGACTTCCTCAGATGCCTCATATGATATTTTGACAAGACAAAAAGTTTCAGAAAGTTAAACCAACTCTGTTTTCGTTAGTCATCCATGACACTGTCTGCGTAATCGAAATCCAGAGATTCGGTGATTGGGAAAGAGTTCTAAGGCAACAAATTCAGTGGTGCGCCTGCGTACACCTTGTTGGCTATGTTCGTCTATTTGCTATGCTAAGTGTGCAAACTGCAATTGCCAATTATATTTACATTGATGGTGTTAACACGCTGCTATCTACTCTGATTCAAGTGGGTGAATTTATGAAAGAGCCAAAGAGGAGAACAAACATGTTACTTACCTGTAATTGCAGTTCTACAATGTTAGCATCTGTCAGATTCACAAGAGACCACCACTTCTATCTTTTGAAGGCTCGCCTACGCCAAATAGCCTCTCACACTCATGCTAAGATGTGAGGAATGGTGGCCTCTGGGGGAAGTTAGGTGCAGTGTGCTTCCTTCTGATTGATTCAAGTGTTTCTTCTGAAGCCAACAGGTGATTAAAGAGTCTATATCGGATTTTAGGTCTTGTTTCAGAAAAACTGCTATTTGAAGGGTATCGAAGGACTCCCAGTTCAGCAACCGAAAAGTCTTTAAGTATGCGAGTGTATGAATGCTGTAGAACAGGTAAGTAACCTGGTTCTCGCTATATTTTAAACTCAACCTTAGAAGGCAGGAGAGCACACAGCATGTACCTCGTCAGCCCTACAAGCTAAAAGCAATTGATACAATTTAATTCGTATATAATATATATATATACGTATGTTTTTAATATAATATATATGAGTACTTGTTTTAAGACATTTCGATTTTAGACCAAGTACCACTTTTCCTTTGATTCTGAGGAATAAAAACTAAATTTAAACAAATGTACTTAGAACAAAAAATAAATAAGATGGATGCATTTAAGGAAATTTATTTTCAAAAGTATACTGCACATTTGTCTTAAGGTGCCATATGTTGACGTTTTTATATTGCACAAACAGTTGCCTGTCAGCACTTGAAAGTTAGAGATAATTGACTCACAGCTCACTTAGTCTCATCTCAGTTACCAGTATGTCTGAGTCATTGAGATTAAAGTGGGTGGAGTGTTGGCATCTTCGTATTATATAAGACACCTACACAAATAAAGAAATGGGAGAGGTCCTTGCTAGGTGCTGTGGAGCATGGCATCTGATGGGATATGCTGTGCTGCAGGCGGTGTAAGGGTTTTTATCTTTTTTACTTTCCATAAAGTGACGGTAGCCATGGCCAACTTTTACTTGTAGGGTCATGTTTTGGAGGAAGCAGCTTGTCTATCCCACAGCTTTCTCATGCATGTTTGGGTTTCAGGTCTCTGTGAATCTTTCGAAAGTCTTTTCTAAGCCTTATTTCTAGTAGGTAGGGTAGGTGTTCTGACACAAAGAGCTTTGGGCCTTATTTATGAGAAGTGTTGCATCGCTGCGACGAAGCAGTTATGCGACACTTCTTAGTGCACCCTTCTTGCGACACCACAGATGTGCTGTATTTACAGTACGGCGCATCATGCCGCAAGGAGTTACAGATACGTCAGTATAACTGACGTATCTGCAGGCGCAAAAGTGACGCATTGCTGGGGTGTGTCTGAAAACAGACGCAACTCCAGCAATGTGTCCTTTCACATGGGGCAAGCCCTATGTATGTGAAAGGGCCTGCGTCACAGATACGCCTGCCATGAGGCAGGCGTAAGGTTTTGATGCATTGGCGTCCTAGAAGTGGCAGAGTGAAATCCCTTTCTTGTGGGGGAATGCCCACCCTGCATACATTATACCTGGTGCAGGTATAATGTAGTGCAGGGGTTTACGAAGTGACGCATCTGCCTAGATGCATCACTTTGTAAATATGGCGCAACATGGAGCATTATTTACGCCGCTGCAGCGTCACAAAAAGTGACGCAACGACTGCGAAAATGTGACGCAAGGGCTCATAAATAAGCCCCTTTGTGTATAAACAGCTCCGCCTGATCTTCTGTAGTTGGGGATGGCAAGTAGGCTCAGAGTGGCTTATGTGAGGCTTCTGACAGCTAGTTGAGCGTTTGAAACTTGGCGAGGGACCATGGCGTGCATCCTTTAACCTCCTTTGACCCAGGCACCTGGCCTCAATCAAAATCTGTCCATGCCTGAGAGCTGCAGTAATGTCTTGTATAAAACCGCTATGTGGTATCTAGTGCCTGCCTGAGGGTTGCACTCTTATTTCTCGGTGGGTTCTAAGGATCATTTACCATGGCTGCAAGGAATCCAGGTTATTCCAGAAGATTGTTCCTTGCTGCTCAAACCCAAGCAAGAATTGTGACTTTTTCAGCACAAGCACAGCTCCACAATTAGAGCAATACAATGAGTGCATGTTGCTACTCATCATGCATGATACCTAAAAAATAACTTCCCACACAGGCCGCACTCAGAACCAGGGCTTATGGAAGTATGTGATTCTGCACCTACAGCTTTTTCTGCACTTGCCACAGACATGGAGGTCTGCTGTCCCCAGCAGGCCACCATCCCTGATTCCTAAGGGGTCGCAAATTGCGACCTACCTCATTAATATTAATGCAGTAGGTCTTTAGCGACCCCATTTGGAATCGCAAACAGTGTCTGAAACACTGCTGTACATTCCATTTTGCGAATCGCAAATTGTGAGTCACAAAACGTCGCAATTTATGAATCGCAAAATGGAATGGTCATACATTTGGCCCATAATCCGGTGTAATACCGGAATACTGAGTTTAATATTTTAAATTCAACCAACAAAAATAACTCCCGAATATGTCTACCACTATATCATCAAGATATGTATATATATATAGGTAAGTATAGATTTACTATTAATAATGCCACATCTAAGTACCTGTATGATATATGTAAATCATCAAGGTATGTTGATGCTGTATTTAAAAATAGTGACTTCAAAATATCGACTACCACTGCTATATCAGTTTAGTTTAAATATATTTGTTTGATATATTGCCGGCTTGGCAAAACTAACATAATAATCAACACATGCAATTCAAAAATCACAAAAAATATAAAAGGAATTATTGATATTATACACTTAAAAAAAACCTGCATGCTTAAATTGCAAAATTACAAGTTGATCGAATTTTCAAGTTTATATAAATTATACAATGCATGGGATAAAACAAAAAAGAATCCAGTTCGTTCTTTTGAATCACATAAATAGCATGCCTCAGAAATGCCTGTACACCCACTATACTCTATTTAACATTTCATCTGTCCATTAAAATAGAGAAGCCTCCGTGATAAAATTCATGCCAGACATCAAACTGATTTCAATAGAATTCCTGCTCCAATCTCCCTTCTGCCCATCTTATCAGTTAAACAAAAATGGAAGCATCAAAAATCTATAATAATACCAAAGTAATTTTGAATAAAGTGCCAAATTCATGTAATTGCAACTTAGACTCCGTTTGGAATTCATTTTAGCAACAAACATGGAAAAGATTTCAAATAAAGTACGCCACAAATTCTCTGTAAGATATAATTATATTGTAACTTGTAATTATATTGTAACTGCTCTTTCTTCTTAACAGTCCTCATCATCCAGGCATATATCAATTACAGCACCATTAAATCTACCCTCTTAAAAGATTTAAAATATTGCATTAGAAAACAAGGCTTTATGAAAAAGTGCAAAGTGTCAAATGCAAACTCCTTATGTTCTTTAGCTTTACAACTCTTTCACTTCTTTATCAAACGCATCATCCTTTTTTATTATTTTATTTAAAGCTTTTACAGTATTACATTAGTACTTGACAGTATACAACAGTAATGGCTGTCTGCCGCATAGACTCATAGGAGGTTTTGAAATAACATACATATAACAATCAGAGTGATGGAACAGTCAAACACATCATCCTTTATCCAGTACAGTTTTAAAGTTTGAAAAGTTTAAAAAGACTTTATATACAGAGGAAACAAAAATTTAAGAAAGAACAAAAGGGCCTAGTGCAAACGCCTTATATACACAGAAAAGATGAGTGTGTCCTCCAAGATTTTTTATCATTCAGTTTGTTCCAAAGTTATCAGTGCAATGTTTGGTGTGAAGTGTAATAATAACGTACAAATTCCATCATGCAGGAATATAGTTCTGGTTTTGTGTTTTCATTGTTGTTCCAAAGTAACATTGTTGTAACCATTATAGCCCAGTAGTAAGAAATTCAAAAGAAGTTTACAGTTGACGAAAAGTAAGGTCACAGTAGTAAGAATTGCAAAAGAAGGTCAAATATGGTTAGACTATCTAGTTTCTAGCTTGAGGTAGGAAAATCCTACCTTTTCAAATCACGCTCACCAATGAAAGTACATGCCTCACGGCTTTGCTCATTGTGGAAAAGATTATTGTTGGCCCGGCTAACAGCATGCATGTCAAATACAATGCGTATAACATAGTCAACAGTGTCTTCGCCCAAAGTGTCTTAAACTAGTTGAAGTTGATATCAAAGCTGTAAGCGAATAACTGTGAACGACACATTATCAAATGATCTGTAAATCAGTTTTGAGAAATAATTAGTCCCGGACTGCATTTGTAGTAGACGCAGTGAAACGGAATGGTGCCAGACAGCATATGTCATGGGTGTCAAAGTTGGGATTCAGTTGCCAGAATCAAGGCTCTGGGGAAGAGTACAGCTTATTAGAAATAATATGTTCTGTGCCATTTAGGAGCAGAGTGACACCTCTGTGCCCACATATAAAGTAAATAAATAAACAAACTAGTTATAACTGGTGCCACTTTATTGAACGTGTGACCATGTCCTAACCATTAGAGTAGAGACAGTGTTTGTAAGTGAAAAAGTGTATTGGGCTCATTGAAGTAGGTAAACGTGTGACTGCACTATACAACATAAGATATACGCCAAATCAGCGGCCGTAAGTGAAAAGTGTACTATATTGATCAAAGTCAGTATCAGAACTGTGAGCATGTAGCCGTCAAACCTCCCCATATCAGGGGTGTACATCCCTTTGAAGTCCAAGTAAAACAATATCTTGGTTGAGGCTTACAAATAAACGTAAGTACTCTACGATCAGTCTCTGCGGTCCCATTCACATACAAACTGGTGCCTCGTATGGGCGCCATTTTATTGCAACTGAAACCCATTGTCCTTCGTCAGTTGTTGAGTAAAGAAGGTACGGCCATAATTTTGCACAGTGGTTGCCATTTTCTATGGGTGACCAAATCGGTGGTTAAAAGAAGTTTAGTCCTTGTCCTTAGCGAACCCTGTAGGGATAATTTTTGGGTATGGGAAACAGAGTGTTAGTCATATATCTGTATAAATAGGTGCCAGGATATCATTTCGAGGAATTAATTCCTTCAATAGTCCTCCTAAAAAATTCTGCAGTCATGGATTTTCAATGGATCGCATCTTCAGATGAGAACTGTTCGCATACATTCATGTATATTAGTAGTAGCAGAAATATCTTTATTCGGTTTTATAAAACTCATAAAAGTACATAAAATTATACAAGTACAGTTCAGAGGATTCCAAATTCCCATTCTAAAAATAGATTTAATAAGATTCTAAAACACAAATGTATACGCATACAATTCAATTAAAAAAGTCAACTGTCCCTTGAGACTCTGCTCCATATAGGGCTATGTCCAGTATTTAATCACAGCTGTTAAAAGTGTCAACGGTATATTATATACACTGAAATGCCCAATAAACTGCTGTGTGCAGTATTTCATCATTGTGATTACTGTGTAAACATGTCATTACAAGGATGGATATAATTTGACCGATGATTCAAATCTCACCCAATCTGCAGGTAGTATTAATAGAATTTAAAAACATAAATACTTCCGCATACAGTTCAGTTAAAAAGAATAATACACCTGTCCCCTAAAGCAATACTCATTGGGAGCTATGTTCAAAATTCATGTCACACCTATATTAATCTCAATAATGTGCTTAATGAAGTGTTGAGTGCAATGATTCATCGTTCTAATTACTGCATGGGAATTTCCGTACAAGGATGGATTTAGTTCAACCGGTAATTAAAATTTCCTGAAACTCCCCAATCTGGCAAGTTGATAGAATCGCTCTAACCATCCCGAAACAATAGGTAAACATAAAACACAAACACATGCGATGCTTCATTGCTCAAAGATTTCAACATCCTAGTTCTTAGTCTCCAAGCATATAACAGGTATCTAGACACAGTGAAAGTTGAGTACTCTGTGCAATCGCTTTTAAGATCCTAATGATCTATATCAATCGATTTGCAGCAAGAAGCAGACAAATTGATATTAACCATGTTCTTCTAATGTGTGTGTACTTGGGACAAAAGAATAAGAAATGTTCTTCAGTTTCGAGTTCACCCTTGCATGCAGGACAGCTGGATGAGATGTTGGCACCCCTCCAGTTACTGCAAAAACTGTTAACAGGTAGGATGCTATACCTGAATTTCAGGTATAGAGATCCAATTAACCGGGGTTCTATGCGATCCAGAAATTCTTCTTGATGCATGTTGTCTTTGAAACTCAAAAACCTGCTTGTTAGCTCCCGTGCAGTTCCTTTATTTAGCCATGTATCATTAACATAGAGCCAGTATCTCTTTTTGAGGATGGGCAAAATCCTTTTATGAATGGTGCTAGAATTAGACCAGAGATCACTCATACCCAGTCTATCCAACCAGCCCTTAATGAGGTTAAGCCACTGTATGCTCCTACTAGTGTCAAGTGATAGTACATCGAGTAGAGATTCTTTCATGGGTAGTGGTGTGTTGATTGACCAGATACGGATCCAGTAAGCAAGGGGCCTAAAAGCAATTGCGTGAGCGACGTTCTTTAGTCCCAGGTCCAGACGCATCAGTGTTTAGGGGCATTCCGAGAGAGCTCCAGAACTCATCTCATAAATGAGTTTTCAGTTTTTTCTATGACACCTACATTGTTGTGACCCCAAAGCTCTGCCCCATAAAGTGTGGCTCTGATGCCCTGAGCTTGATACACTTGGGTTACTGGTGCCAGTGGTCTGTAAATTGACTTTCTTAACTTTTTAACTAGAGCAGTGCCTACATGTTGAAGTGAGAGCTGGCTTTTTACAGTTTGGGGGCCCCATGATTGTGTACTGGTCATCCTTACCCCCAGGTAGTCAAATTGATTCACCTCCTCTAATAAGGTGGAGCCCACCCTTATACTCCCCCTAAAAGACTTGTGTCGATTGAATGCCATAAATTTAGTTTTCGAAGTATTAATTTCTAATCCGAATTCCTCGTAGGCTGCACTAAACCTATCCACTATATTTTGGAGCCCCATCGGTGTTCTGGAATTGAGTAGGGTGTCGTCTGCGAATAATAGTGCGGGCACTGCTTGTCCTGCAAACTTTGGGGGATCACCTCTGCAGTCTATCAGTGATTTAATCAGGCCATTGATGTAGAGGCTGAAAAGAGTCGGTGCAAGGACACAACCTTGGAGCACTCCTCTGTTCACCCTGATCAGGTCGGTCAACCCCCCTCACTCCCCCACCTGACTTGTGCGTAGTTGTCCTTGTGGAGTCTCATGATGATCTGTAATAGATTGCTCGGGATCCCCATTTTGTTTAGGGCCGTCCAAAGTTTTTCGCGAGGGACTAGATCAAATTTGGCGCAGAGGTCCACAAACACCACATATAAGTGATTCTTTTTAATTGTTACATATTTCCATAGGATCAATAAAAAATGAAACAGTTAGTCTATGGTGCTTGTGTTACCTCTGAATCCTGCCTGCAAAGGTGACAGTATATTCCCATCCCTCATCCAATCTAGGAGTCTGTCCAGCAGATGCCGGCAGAATATTTTGTGTGCGATGTCGATGAGGCTGATGGGCCTGTAGTTCCCCTTTTTTAAATATGGGCACTATCTCTGCACCTAACCAGGAATCCGGAATTTCTGCTCCCTTTAGAATAGCATTGAAGGTGTGATTTAAGATCAGACCCAAAATTTTGGATTCAGAGAGCTAGAGGTCACCTGGGATTTTATTGAGACCTGGTGCTTTACCCCGTTGTAGAGTAACAATTACTCCCTGCGTTTCTTCTATGGTAAAGATAAGTTGATCTATTTCCAATTCTGCAGCAGGGTACTCAGTGGGTGCTTGACTAGTATCCTTTGGTCCTGCATAAAGTTGACCAAAGTGGTCTTCCCAAACCTGTAACAGTATATGGAAATTTTCTTCTTTGATTAGGTTTTTCGACCTTTTGGATATCAAGTGCCAGAATAGTTTGCTCTTTTTGGCTTGCACTGCAACTAATAAATCTCTCTAGAAGCCTTCGTGCCAGTTCCTTTTTGCCTCAATTTGGGCGATTTTGTATTCTTTCCTTATTGTGGATACCATAGTTCTTAGGCCAGTTTTGAAAGATTGTCGAGCTCGCTTACAGGACTAGTCAAACAACTCATTTTTGTTTCTGGCCATTTTCTTGCCCCTGCCTTCCTTATAAAAAAACTTTTTGAGATTAATTAATAGGTTCGTAAATATATCCACCAGAGGTTGCTGCTCCGATCCCTAGGTGACCAGGTCAACCAAAGAGAAGGGTACTAAGTTGTAGATTTGTGCCAAAGTGTCAGCGCTACTCTCAATCGCTGGCCATTTAACCCTCCTTCTGTTATTGCTAAAGACAGTTAGAGCGGGTAAAATACTCTCTGGGCATGGCTGGTAGGAATTGAACACATCAAATAATTCTAAGGTTAGGGCGTTATGATCACTATCCAATCTCTCAGTTACCCACATATTCACCAGCTTGCACCAAAGTAGTACATCGAGCAGGATATAGTCGATCCTTGTTTGGCAATTGGCTCGTTTGTATGTGTGGCCGGGCTTTTGGTCGGAGTTAGAACACCCATTACTGGCCCTCAGCCCATATTTAAGGGTTAGAGAGGTGACTTGAAATGCTACCATCACGTTTTTAGCTAGCTTTACCTGATTCAGGCGTGGGATACCCAATTCAGCATCCTCTTAGTCGGTGATATTCATAGTTACCTCAAGGGGCTCAAAGGTTGTGTTAAAGTCCCCCGCAAGAACTATGTTATGTGATGCCCCTTCCCTTTCCAGGAACTTATCTAGGACAAGAATTGTGGGGAGTCATGATGTTGGGAGGGAAATCTGTTATAGATATTAACCAGGAGTACTGATCTGTTGGTAATGATTCCTTGGATGCTCAAGGCCAATAAATTAGTGGATTTTATATCATACTTTTTAATGAGGACCCCTAGTTTAATTTTGGTCCTGATGATAAGACCACCTGATGGACGACCCTTCTTTGACGGTAGAGCTTTAACACTATAATTAGTAAAACCCGCTCTAAAAATGTTTTCAGTGGCCCAAGTCTCCTGAAAAAGGCATATGTCATAACTATCCACAAACTTCCCCCACGCTTCAAAGGCAGTCTTAGATCTGAGAGCTGCTAGATTCCAGGACAATACTCTGAGTTTCTTAGGAGGCTCAGGGTTTGGGGGAGTTTGCCTTTCCTCTTGGCTAGTCAAACAAGTCGTGGTCGTTGGTGATGTGATCATTAAGTAAGGGACTGCCCCTCCACGTCACTACTCATATTGACCCCAGCTGGCTGTACTAACTCAGTTGGTGTAAGAAAATAATAGCCTTCCTTTGGTGAATTAATTGTGACACAGTCGGGTAACAGTCCCTGCGCATGTCAAGTGTGCTTGTTTGCAGGATCTGCCTGACCCTTGGGGGTTTTATTGTTGGTGTTATCTGTTTGTCTCCCATGCTTTAGATCGGTTTCCAAGGCCTGGTTTGGTGGGGAATATTTAAACTGGATCAGCGAACCCTTAGGTGGTGAGGTACGCAGGTCCAGGTTGACTAGACCATCCACTATATCCCGGCCAGCCAGATCCAGTATGATGTAATCTGATCCCTTATCTATTGAGCATCGTTTTGTAGTTATTATGTCTGGTCTTATGACTGAGCGACATTGCCTCACCTGTCTTATCCAATGGATGACTTTATTAATCAAGGCTTCATTTGTTTCTCCTGAACCACATGTTAGTTTAGGTACATTTGTCATGAACACTCTGTTTATAGCCCCTCTAGACAATTCCAAAGGGCTGCAATGACTGTCCCCCTTCCAGGACCTGGGGATCTTACCGTCAGTGCGTGAACTTTCGTTAAATTGATTGAAACCTGGCACCCCTATCGGAGCCTTTGCAGTGGGTAGTCCTACCCCAGAATTGATTTTACCTTGCACTCCACCGTGATCGCAAAGTCTGCCCTGATCCAGCTGACTTTCATATGGATTTCAGAATGTAGTGCTCTTCCCTACAACCTCCCCTCGATTAGGGCATGGGGCACTTGTTTTTTGAAATGCTGCTGATAGATGTTGAATTTCTGGTGTTTTCGGGGGAGCTAAGATCATAGATTGTGTAACAATCCCTGTGCTACTATTTCCATCACCCTTGTCTATCCAATCTTTATTCTGCTGGTGAGTAATATTGCCCATTCCCATCCCTCTATTTGTGCTTGAGCTTATCCTGCTAAGCTGATCTATGAGAGACCACACAGTCGTTTTCAGCGAAAGCACCTCTAGAGCCAATTCCTTAACAGTTGTTTTAAGCTCACTCAGTTCACTGTGAAGAGTACTGGTGTCTGCTTTTGTTAAATTGTTCCCCATCCTCCTCTTGGCCTTTGCCTCATGGGCCGTGGGGGCAACTGCGATCTCACCGGGGTTCCTGCTGACAGTAGCTTCAGTGCTAGCACCGAGAGGGTCAAACCGATTCGTGCATACAATATCCGGGGCTACTGTTCCCTTGGCATTAGAGTTGGTATGACTAGTTCCAGAGGGTACAGGTGAGGGAATGGGCTCCAGCTCCTTCCCGTTACTTGTGTCGCTGGAATGCTCTGAACACATAGCAGTATTGCTAGGGCCTGGGAGCTTGAGCGGGATTTTTTTCGGGGGGATCCTTTGCAAGAAAATGTCTGCTACCTTCTGGCCCGCTTTAGATGGCTGGTTCTGGCCACTTAGTAGGCTTTCAACTTCTTCAATTAGAGTGTCTACATCGTCCGCCACACAGTCCGCTGCAGCACTCGCTGCGGGCCTTTTAACTTGCTTAGAAGCCCCATTTGGACTGCCCTTGGCCTTCCGTTTGCCCATTCTACGATGGTAAGCAGTATCACCCAAAACTGCGATAGGCAGTAGGCAGGCCTATCAAAAGCAATCTCTTCAAAGGGAATGTGTCAGTCCTACCGCTTTTTGGCTGGTTTGCCTGCTATGTTATTAAAAGGAAGAAGGTCAAGGGCAGCAGTACCTGGATTGGTGCTTGATGGTGGTATCTGCTTTATAATCCCATCATCTTCAGCCCAAAAACCAAGGGGGGTGGCCCAGTCCAGCCTCCTCCGGGCTCCACTGGGCGTGGACAGGCCTGCCCTTGGCTCGGGCTTTGCCTGGGCGCGGCCGAGGCGCGGCCCGCACTATGCGGCCACACAGCCCTTAAGAGCGCAAGGATGGTGTGGCCTCCAGGAGAGGATGCTGGGGGCTGTGGTCCTCCCCACGGCTGCCGGTTCCCGGCGTCCTCTTGGCCATGGCGGTAACACTGACCGTGGGGCCAAGCAGCGCTTAAGAGCACGAGGTGGACGTGGCTTCCAGGAGAGGATGCTGTGGTCCTCCCCACGGCTGCCGGTTCCTGGCATCCTGCTGGCGGTGGCGGTAACACTGACCACGGGGCCACGCAGCGCTTAAGAGCGCTAGGTAGGCGTGGCCTCCAGGGGAGGATGCTGGGGGATGTGGTCCTCACCACGGCTGTCGGTTCCTGGCGTCCTGCTGGCGGTGGCGGTAATCATTCAAATCATTATAAACATTCAAAATGAACGCAGAAAGAAAAATATCTTTGGGTGTTGTCTAGAAAAGTAAATGGTAACTATCAGTCATTTGGGTTGGTTAACTACAACCGTGGTTCGAACAGTGGTCGCCATCTTAGTCGAGTAACCATTTCATGGCTGCAAGAGAGTTTAGCATTATCTGTGCTTTGAGACCTTGTACGGTAAATTTTTACAAGATATATTACAGGGTGTTGGTCATATATCTATATAACTTAGTGCCTAGATATTATTTTCGAGGATTAAATTCCTTTGATATTCCTCCTCAGACATCCTAAAATTCTGATGGACGCCATCTTGGGCGAGAAACTCTATACATACATTCATGTATATTGTGAATATAGAGTTAAATGCAGAAAATGAAGGCATCATCTAGCTGAGTATAAAGTGCCTATCAATCATTAGGGTTAATTATATGAAGATTTTTGTCTGAATGCGAACCAAGTTTTTCAAATGGGATAACGTTAATTTTTGTAACTGAAAAATATTTTGCTAATCAATGCACTAACACTTGCCTATATGGGCACTACAAGATTCTTCTGTTATGAAAGGAAGGTGGTCCCGAATATGACTGTCATATCTGCAGACATTACTAATATTAAGGGAGGAACATGGGAAGGGGTTAATGAAAAGCATTTTTAAAAGGAAAGGTACAAGAAAGCAAGAAGGGATGAGATTATAAGATAACATCATATGTGTCTCTTAGAAATAGGTGATCAATAGACAAACTGGTATGACAATATATTCAAGGAGTTGAGTCTAATATCTTTACGAGTCCTGGCAGTATTAAGGAACCGCCAGTTCTGTTAGTTCTTGAATCATCTGTTGTCTTTATGTGGACTTCAGGTTCAGACTTATAGTAGCCAAGTATGGAGTTCGGCATCTTTATTTAGACCTTTTTTCAGTGTGTTGAATTTCAGAATTCGCTCACTTTCACGTTTGCGAAGGACAAGTTCTGTTTTACCAACTCTGGGATTTTTTTTCTGCTTTTCTAAACCCAGGAAGGTGAAAGTTCGTTGGTGATTTGTAAGGAAACGGTCAACTAACGGTAGTTTTGTGTCTGATTTCTGAATGTTCCTATAGTGTTCCTGCATCCTCTGTTTGAGTGGGCGTATGGTGCTACCAATGTACGCATGATGCATATATGACTGACGTACTCTCACAGTTGATCCATTCTTTGATTCAGTAGTGAATGTTGTTGATACCCAGTGTCTCGGTTTTGTTTCTGCCCAGTTTGCAGACAGATACATTGTGGCATGGGAAAAAGCCTGTTGGTTTGTCCAGGAATGTTGTAGTTTTGGGGTTTGCATCCATAAAATGGTATTTTACAGATTTTTTTTATGAAGATTTGCTGCTCTGGTGAAATGTATTTGTGGGTAAGTTTTGAGTTCTTTTGAGATCTGTGGTTTATTTGTCAATAATGGCCAGTGTTTCTGCATTTTTCTACTTAAGTGTTGACCATTGGAAAACCTTGTGAAGAATCTGATGAGTTGTGTAGATGTTTTAGGTTTCCTTTTATTGTTCAACAGTTTCTTTCTATCTAGTAAGTAAACTTCCTGTTTAGTTTGAGTTAGAGTGCCGAGATCATAGCCCCTTTTGTTTAGTCCATCTGTGAGTTTATTAGCCCCCAAACCACAGTGGAGGCTCCCAAATTTAGGAATGACACGGCAGCCCACGTCCATTAAATATTTGGGAATACATATATCCCATTCACAGGTAGAGAATATTGATTTAAATACTGAAGGAGTGCTACTGGGGCTGGAGCATTCCCTTCCAAAAAGGCAGACGCTGCCACTGTCTCTTATGGGTAGGGTGGCCTTTAGTAAAATTATTATGTTTCACACATGCCGATATGCATTCCAGTGTACGATGTGCCCCCTGCTTCTATCTATCTATTGTAGAATGGACAGCATGCTTACCGCATTGTTATGGGATGGCGCACAACCCAGAATTAAACTCAGCACTCTCAAACTACCGAACGAAGGAGCAGACCTGCAATTTACAGATTTTGAGTATTAATATTCAGTGTCTCAGTTGCAACCTCCTACTATGTATGAATTATTCCCCTAACCTGGGAGAAGACTGGGTACAGTGAACTGATGCCGAGGCAAGAAGCTCAGGCAGCACAGTTATCTGGTCGATTTGATGTCATATATCTGTGAACATTTTTGAAAACTGGTTGTCAAGGGACTTTCTTGTCCACCATGGAACTATGGACCCATCTGGGTTTTTGAAAAAAGGAAATGAACTGCGGGGACAGTGGTATGGATAGAGGGAGGGTGCTGAGAGCTAAGGGACTTATATGAAGGCGAGACCATTATTACATTCGAAGATGCCTGAAGTACATTCCTGATTAGTCCCAGTAAGTTTTTAACATTCGCCAAAATGACCGCTGTGGCACGACAAAACTGGGGGGGGGGAGCTTTCTGGGACGCCCTAGGGAGTCATTTACAATGAATGCACTTGTGGGACTTATGGGGGCGGCAGAAGTGTCTCCTTAACTTTTAAAACAATGTTGCAGGATTCGGGACATAGTCCTGTGCCAGTGAGAATATGAGTTAGGAAAGACACTCATAGCCCATTTACTGACTCAGAGTGGGGCAGCGTGCTGGCGTATTATAAAGGGGTATCTATCAATGCCAGGCTTCGTCTGGGTCAGTTCAAAATATTGCATTGGGCCTACATAACCCCTCAAATCCTTTGCAAGAACTACTTGGCAGAGACAGGAGAGAGACCTAGATGCTACCATACTGTAGTGGACTTTCTACATATAGTATGATCCTGGCCAGTGAATAGTGACTACAGGGGCTGGGTGATAACTGCTTTGACTATGGTACCAGAAATGCAGGTTGAATACTCTGACACATTGTATACTTTTTTTTAATTATTAGCAAAATGAAGGCTAATGGTTCTCTCTGGATACAGCCGAAGGGTCCTTCACTGCATATGAGGTATAAAGATTCCAGTGAATGGCCACTATGCGAAGAAATTCTGATTAAAATGGTGCGAACTGATGAAAAGATATTTGAGGAACTCCAAGTTTGACGTGAAATGGCTAACAGCATCTTGGAGGGCTAGACTGGACCTCCCTGGTCACAAGCCTCGCACCACACATCATCTTAGAATTGCCCACCAAGATTTTACACTTATATGATAGGAGTCTCCCTTCGCTGCTATGTATGTCCCAGATGTCATTTTGTGACATACTTTTTTTCCTTCTGTAGACTACCATCTATTGGGGTCCCTCCTATGATAGTAATGCAATGCTTCTTTTTTCGGTTGTTGTTATAAACTGAATAAAAATATGCTTTAAAAAATATGCTACTTATTGTCCATCGTGCAATACACTGCACTCCCAGGCTTCATGGCGGCAAATATTTACCTTGCGTACCACAGCACTTCAGACCCTTCAGACAAAAACTGTTTCATTTGGTGTAGTGGTAGTGGTAGGCTTGGAACAATCTCTCCCTTGACCTCTGGCCACTTACCTCTATTCAGGATTTTCACAAACAACTGAAAACTCTGCCTTTTAATTATTGAGTATCTCTTAGTTTCTCAAAACCTTTGGGTTTCCTTTTACCCGTTCTTTGTTCTGTAGTTATGTTTCATTTGATGGCTCCAAGAAGCTTTGGTGTATGTGGCACACTAGAAGTGTTACATAACATATGGATGGTTGTATAATGGCAGGTCCTGGGCGGACTACCTCAAACATACACTTTGGTTGGTTGTATAATTGCAGCTCGCCTGCAGCTCCTTGGTTGAAACTTCAGAGCATGCCCCATGGTCGGTTGGAAAATGCCCATTCCTGTGGGTTGCTCCCTGCCACACCTGGATGTATTTAACTGGCATATACTATAGCGGGAGAGAAAATACTTGCTCCTTTGTCACTTCAAGTAGACCCATCAGTACTTATGCTATAGTTGGTGGAATATTTGACCTCAAACAGGTGTCCCCCTTTCCATCTGCGCACGCTCCGCTATGCTCAATATTCAATGTACCTCTGCTGTTTTCGGTGTCCAGTAATTTGAGAAAGTATTGCTTAACCCTTTCAAATCCCTTCAAATTATGAATGATGCCATAATTATGGGTAATAACTGGGCTACCCTTCTGCAGGGCATTACCATCAAGACAAGCGCCCCTGGCCTCTCCACTATTGCATAGTTGAGGTCAGCTCATTCTATTAATGCATTGTTTCTACCTTTTTGGTCTAGAGTGTGAACCAGCCCCCGAGGGAGTGGGAGTATTGCACATACCACAGGTAAAGCATCTACAAGGTGCAGTCAAGCTACAAAGGAAATGGTTTCAAGATATGAAAAAAACATATTGCAAGTAGGAAGCATTTTTGTCAAGTATGTATATTGAAGAAGTGCCCTGGGGGCTCCATAACTAAATTATATAGAGCTTAAGAATGGTGAAACTCGTCCCTTTCAGATGTTAGGGTCACAGGAAACGTTTCCAGGGGTTTTTATTCACTTCCACATCTTCAAAGGAGGACTTAGTTGTGCAACAGAGATTGAACGGCCGCGGTTAGGCCTTAAAATATCAGCAACCATCCCAGCGGGTTCTACTTCTGCCTGCTACATTAATGTAAGTGCGCAACCAGGGACTGCCAGTGCTGTATATCTGTACTTGTTCGAACATAGTGGTGCACTCTGCAAGTAAGGTAATGTGCTGCTGGCTGAGCGGGCAAGGCAGGAAGGCTCCACTGGCAAAACCAGAGCAGCTTTGCATAGCGAGCTCAGCCGTGACAGAAAATCTCTATGCCGCCGGCTGTCAGCTGGAGGTGAGGTGGTGGATTTGCCTATTCGGTTGCGCTTTCGGTGTTTCTGAGCTATTCATGTCCAAACATGACACCTCTTTCCGGTGGAATGTTCTGGTGTGGGCGCTTCGAGCCGTTCCTGCCATGAGTTTCTAGAACCATTAAATACTAATGGGGTTCTCCCAGAAAACGTCTAAGGACCTGGGAATCTGTACAGTTTCAACAACACTTGGTCCTGACGTATATAACAACCCAGGGCCGTTTCTAGGTGTTTTGCCACCTTAGGCGAGAATTGAAAAATGCCGCCCCCTCCCTTGCTCTCATTAGTTGCACCTTACTCTCCCCACTGCCGACTGCCCAAACCTGCCCAAATTCTGCTGTTGTGTAAGAGCACTGACACCTTAGCTGGGTAGAGTTGTGCTATAAATGTGAAATAAATGCCATTTCAGGCAGAGCTGCCTCCCCAGGCCTCAGATCAGGTTTTACCCACTTCATGTGCTCCTTGCTGGCACCTTTTATCATTCAAAGTGCCAGTTTTAGTGTTCTTGAAGATTTCAATTCTCACCTGGATTGCTGACAAACCCAAACTACGAGACGTGTCTTGTAATCCCAGTTTCGCCACTTGAGCACATTGTGTGAACCGGGGCCCATTAAATGCCGGCCACATCACTTATTCAAAGGCTCACACTACCGACTATCACCATAGTAAAAAAAACAAGGCGAGATGCAGAGGGAAACTTTAAATAAGCAGTTCTGCAGCAAACCCAATAAAGATACACATTTCCGGATAAATCTAGACGCGCCTCAACCTTCGTGCAGCTGCACACGGTGGGTGTACAAAACGGGAATCCACACGAAATGCAATGTTTGCCTAGGTGAGGAGAAAGATTTTATTGTGGAACTTCAACAGTTTCACTTCATTTTAGCTGGCAGGTTCCTTTATCCTAATATTTTTAAATCACAGCAGCGCATTCTATAATGAGTTACTTTAAACTCATTCATTGTCTTCCTTTGGGATTCCGTAAAAGGTGCCTGCCCCCAATCAAATATAATACCTGGCATCTTGTTTTAAGGGGCACGATTTGGGCTTTAGAAATTAATTTGTCTTACTTCTTTTTTCTAAAACAGACATTCGGATCAAAGCATTTTCCACAGAATAAAAACACCTCTAATACAGAGTTTGCTGATCAGCAGCATCTCTACACAGGGCACACCAGGGGCGCAACGCAAAATTATTTTTATGGGGGGGGCTTCTGCAGGAATGTAACGAGGGCCCGAGTCCATCTGTCACAGGTATTCACTGGCCTTGGGGTAAATGGGGGCCCCTGGAGGGTTGCCCCACCCCCTGCGCCGCAGAGGCTGCGTTGCTCCCCGGCCGCAGCACACACTCCCTGGTGCAGTGACCTACAAGAACTCAAAACTCCGACACAATAAACGTGCTCACCGGGTGCCTGAGTCACAAAATTTTAAAAGAATGAATAGTAAGGAGGAGAGATGTGAGAAGTACAGAGGGACAGGAAAAGGAGATAGGAAAGGAAAGAGGGTGTGAGGACCCACAGGCCCTGGAAACAGGCTGTACTGGAGAAACTATCATTCAAAACTTTTGAACGGTCGAGTTCTGGGGGCTTCTTGAACTGCTGGGGCCCAGAAGAGCGAGGACAGCAGGGCGTGCTTACTGTTGGGGCGTGGGGAGAACTCATGTTTTTTGCCGCCCTCCCCCTTTTGCCGCCCTAGGCAGCCGCCTAGTGTTGCCTAATGGTAGAAACGGCCCTGTAACAACCCACCCCAAGTGTGTGGAACTGGAGAAATTAATTCAAACGGTCATACAGAGAGTTGTCCTATGCATTGATTCAAGGCAACGAGAGAAAAGACCAATGACAAAATAATTTTTTAAGAAAAAATCTTTCTTTTATATGTAATTTTTGGATAAGCAAGTTTCAATCAATCATTATGACAATAAAGGGTTGTCAGAAAAGGGTGAAGAAAGAAGTGCTCATGTGGGAAGTGAACGTGAAAAAATAAAGAAACAATCGGAAAAAGTAAAAAACAATTATATCGTAGTTTATATACACAACATTGGTTGGAATAGGTCCATAATCTGCAGAACCAATGTTAGGCCTGTATACATTGTCACTCTACTATCTCATTCCATAGCTGACCTCTGAGCATTGGGCACGGGTCGAGAGATAGTATTTCAGGCAAAAGAGGGAAATTGTTGACACTTCAACCCGTCTTCAGCGATAAGGGTAACTTCTACCTCCGCATGCGGGTCTTCATCAGGACATGTGGACATCTGTGGAGCTAGCCAGGACATTCCATAGTGTATATGTTGTCCAGGATGGATATTAATCCTATTCGTACAGGCTCTGAGAAGGTAGTCCCCAAAGAAGTATGGGGGAGCTCCCTGCGTTGCTTCCAAATATATTTCACTTTATTCAAAATAATAAGCCAGCGTGGTCACTGCGCGAAAAATCTTACTGTGAGCCCATACAAATGAGGGCATCGGATAAAGTATGTGGCGGGAAAGACAATCATTCCATGTGGGGCAAAGTGTCCATCCCCATCGCTGCCCTTGTGGTACGCTGGCACGAAAGAGCCAGAGAACCTTCCCGCGCCACCCATTTAGCACGGGAAGGTTCTCCGGCTGTTTCGTGCCAGCGGCTGAAATTTCGGTATCATAGCCTGACTATCTTAGATTCGCCACTCAGGAGGATAAGCCCAAAACTGCACCATGTCCAGAACAGCTCCGATGAAAAGGAGCGTCTGCAGTGCTTAATTTGTAAAATATGAAGTGCAGGTGCTCAAATGTTTGTCGGAGGCCCCACCCACTCTTCCCTGGCCCCACCCACTTCCTCCACTGGCCCCCACCCACTTACTCTATTGGCTACGCCCATATCCTCAACTGGCACTGCTGAAAGTCAGATGTAATACCCGATCTGAATTTCAGCAAGGTAGCTACTTCCTCCAAGTAAGGTTTTGATAGAAGGTTCCCCTGCCCTGTGAAAATTTTGAAAAGCTGAAATCAAAAGTGCATTTAAAACACAATTTTGAAATAAATTAGTTAAAATGACTAATGCATTTAAAAGGGACACGTGAAACATTCCAGTGCTTTTGTGACAATTGGGGGAAAGGACAATACTGGGGTATGCCATTTTTAACAGAGTCTAATTGTGTGTCATGATTTCAAAGATACAACTTTTACATATCTTATGTGACAAAATAAACCAAAACGTTCTGAAAACACTCTAAACTGAAAAATTGAATAAAATCATGCAATACAGGGCCAGACTGGGAACCCAAAGCAGCCTTGGCAAGTTGTGTTAGACCAGCCCCCATACGGTGCAGAAGCGGCGCAGCGAGCCTAACGACTGCTAGAGGGGTTTGGGTGGGATTCTCCCTCAAGAAAAATTTGTAATAACAAAGACCAAAGTGGTGCACAACACATTTTTCAATACGTATTTAACTGTATTAACTTTCAGAGCATAGTAAATTGTAAATGATGACCTGACATAAGCACCCAGGCCAGAAAGCATGGAAATGTCACACATAAGCACCCATGCCATAAACCATGGAAATGTCACACATAATCACCCATGCCATAAACCGTGGAAATGTCACACATAAGCACCCATGCCATAAACCATGGAAATGTCACACATAATCACCCATGCCATAAACCGTGGAAATGTCACACATAAGCACCCATGCCATAATCCGTGGAAATGTCACACATAAGCACCTAGGCCAGAAAGCATGGAAATGTCACACATAAGCACCCATGCCATAATCCGTGGAAATGTCACACATAAGCATCCAGGGCCAGGCCATAAACCGTGGAAGTGTCACACATAGGCATGCGGGCCATAAACCGTGGAAATGTCACATATAGGCATCCAGGCCATAAACTGTGGAAATGTCACATATTGGCACCCAGGCCAATTACAGTGGAAATGCAGTGGAAATGTCACACATAAGGCCTCAGGCCAAAAAGCATGGAAATGTCACACATAAGCACCCATGCTATAAACCGTGGAAATGTCACACATAAGCACCCAGGCCATAAACCGTGGAAATGTCACACATAAGCATCTAGGACAGAAAGCATGGAAATGTCACACATAAGCACCCATGCCATAATCCGTGGAAATGTCACACATAAGCATCCAGGGCCAGGCCATAAACCGTGGAAATGTCGCACATAGGCATGCAGGCCATACACCGTGGAAATATCACATATAGCCTGGGCTGAGATGAATCGTGACAAAACAAGAGTAGGAGAAGAAGAGATGTACAGGATTTGATTAAGTCTTTGACAGCTCTCGTTATTGGTGTATAGAGGTGTGGTTTTATTTTTGTCAAGTATAAAATGATTTCACGCCTGTGTGAGGGACGCACATGCAAATATAATTACTAAAGGAAAGCGTGCAAACATTGCTTAAAAAAGTAAGACGTGAGGGCGATAGGCTAAGAGGGCATGTTTAAAAATTCAGAAGTATTTATTCAAAATTTTAGGCTGGGGTTCACGGATGAAAAATCAGCAATTAAACAAGAGGGCCACCAAAAACCAGTGTGACGCAGCCTAGTCTAGAATGAGAGCTGTTTCCCACAGCAATAGCAAAGAAACCATAAGTGGTGGTGTTCCTGCAGCATACTAGTATTGCCTTCACTGCAATTGCCGTGATAGCCCCTCGGCCTGGAATGGTATATTTACTCAGGCAGTATTAGGACCAGAGAGAAGAACATAATAGGAAGGATCAAACATAAAATCTCGAAAATTTCCTCGACTGGGGATGAGAATTGCAGGTGCTGCAGGCGAGGGATTTGTTAACTCTTATGAACTGGAGCGATATTTCGCATGCACTGCCTGTAGAAGAGAAAGGGTTGTGAAAGAGAGCTCTCTCTGTTCCTTCCGAGCTATGTGTGACCCAATAAAATTAAAGAAGTGCCGGGGAGTCACCGAGGATAGACAGAAACTCGGTGAAAGGTTCACAGCCTTTCCTTAGCGCTAGTTCTATGGCCTCAAAGCAGTACCTAAGCTACAGTGTGCAACAGCCATCAGAAACTATTTATTTATAAAAGTGCACAAGGTGCTCCCAGCTCCTATAATGAGGGATGTGAAGCAATGCTACGGTGTTCTGAAAATAGAGCCCGGGAGTGATTATCTCGGTTAATAAGCCATCTCAGGTGAATGCCTGGAGGAGGGTGAATGAAAGCAAACTCGGTCATAAATGAAGCCAAACTTCATTGTCTGAAGGAAAACCGTGTTTCTGTCTGTTGAGTGACTCCTCTTCACCATTTCCAAGTATAATACTCTATTTTTCTCATGAAGGCTCCTTGCAAGGTCGAACGCACTCTTTGTATTGATACGTATTCTTGGAGAAAGAATAAAAAATGCTTAAAGAAATAGCTCTGCTCTATGTGTTAGAGAATAAATCGACTACATACAACACACAAACAACCTGAGCTGGCTGAGCCACTCGAGGCTTGATGACGTAGGAATCAGGATAGAAATATCCGGATTCCGAAAGAGAAGAAAACAGCATTTCATTTCAGATTTGAGCCAAGTAAAAAGTAAGTCAAACCAGTATCTTTAGACAGGGGTTAAGCTAAGGGCAAGGCCCTGCCCTTCTGTCCTGGGGGCCAGAGCATAGCACACGGTGCCCGCCCGGCGCCGGTGGCATGATTGCTCAGGCCTCTGGCTCCATGACCGTCACCACGCGCAAGAAAAATCAGCGTTGGTTTATTTTATTACTTACTGGTTACTGCTGGTGGCACTGCCTTCATTAAGAGGCCTGCTGCTGCTTCTAAGTGCCTGCCTCAATGTCGTGCTAACTGGTGGCGACTAGTGCGATGCATGTGTGCCGGGGCGTGGTCCCTGGAATGAAAAGACGTTACGCACGCTCCCGCAGCCCCATACCCCATAGAACCAAATGGAGCCCAATCAGTGGCCCGCCCACCGGCAACACTGAACTGGAAGGCAAATTGATTTGCATGCATAGACAATGGATTTATTATCGGACTCGCTCTCTCAGCAGCACAGCTACACTCTTCTTCACCGAGGGACTCTGGAGACTGCAACAGAGTGTGAACAACACTGCAGTAAGTCAGTCTAATTATATTTGACACATGATGTACAGACTGCAGTGCAGTCGCGTCGTTGATGTGAGTTTGCAGTGGCAGTGTAGACCCGGCCCTGGTAAATAAGTGCCGGTGCTAAGCACCGGAAAGCCCCGGCACAAATTAAGCACTGAGCGTCTGACAGGGAGTCAGGTATGACTTTGGCAAGTTGATAGTGAACCCTAGCGAGTGCAGGAGGTTTGCCATAGTCTGCAGATGGGTGACAACTGCCTGGGGTGAGCCCACCTTCAACAGCTAGTCATGGAGCTAAGGGAAGACTGAAATCCCCAACCTCAGCAGATGAGGTGCGACCATCGCCATCACCTTGGTGAACACACGAGGGGC
Organism: Calotriton arnoldi; assembly: GCA_963921515.1. Taxonomy (NCBI): domain Eukaryota; kingdom Metazoa; phylum Chordata; class Amphibia; order Caudata; family Salamandridae; genus Calotriton; species Calotriton arnoldi. The sequence goes on along the minus strand of CAWUFW010002033.1, from coordinate 2,084,490 downwards.
GCTGGTAAGGCTGAATAGTAGCACAGAAACTGAAAGTGCTCTTGGCTTGGCCCACCGGGAACCGCAGATAGCATCTGTGGATCAGCAGGACTGGGATGTTAAGATATGCTTCCTGCAACTCAAATGCTACCATCCAGTCTCCTGGGTCTAGGGCAGACAAAACCTGGGCGAGTGTGAGCATTTTGAACTTCTACTTTTTCAAGAAGAGGTTGAGAATGTGCAGATCCAGGATAGGACAAAGTCCTCCATCCTTTGGCACCAGAAAGTAGCAGATATAATAACCATGGCCTACTTCTCATGCAGGCACCCTTTCAATGGCTCTCTTAGCCAAGGGAACCTACACTTATTGATGGAGCTAGGCAAGATGGTCCTCCATCAGCAAGTCGTAAGTGGGAGGCATGGATGGTGGGGATGTCACAAAGGGGAGGGAGTATCCCCTTTGTACTATCTGGAGAACCCTTCTGTTAGAAATGGGGCTTCTGGTTGGCTAAGGTATGCATCTAAGCCAGGCAGAACCCACCACTCTAGTCAGGGTAAGCTAACTACACATCTAAGATAACCTGTGCTCACTCTCCGTTAGCTTGGCATAGAGCAGACAGGCTTATCATAAGAGGCAATGTGTAAAGTATTTGTGCAATACACACACATAGTAACGCAATAAATACACCACAAAAAGACTCCACACAGGTTTAGAAAAATAGTAGATATTTATCTGAGTTAAATAAGACCAAAACACAAAAATCCAATCAATAGATCAAGAGCTATTACTTTTAAATTAATCAAGGTAAAAGCAGTGGTTTACAATTTACAAGCGTTTTCACAGTATGTGTAGTACTGTAGTCCTAGAAGAGCCAGTGCACTTCTCTTAGAATATTTTGTGTCCCGCTGGGGTTCTGGTTGAAGACAAACAAAAAGTATGTGCACTGTGCAGCACAGTAACACAAGGACCGCTCAAGTCTGATCTCTGTTAACCAAATAAAGTACTTTTACACTGCCCCAGGGCTGGAGCAAGCTGCTAGTGGTCACGGCCTGCTCACGTCTGGTGTGCTCACAATGTACCTGGTCCATTGGGGGCATCGACACTGCTCCCTGTACCGGAGCCGGAGTAGAAGTGAAGCCACAGGGGTGTTGGCGGGCACCAAATATGGGGCCCGCGTTGCCGGGCCCTGTCCCTCTCCTGTGCAGGCAAATGGAGGTGGCGCAGTTGTTGCAGTCAGGCTTGTCGGGCTGGGGGCCAATGATCATTGTAGGCTCCACTGACGTCACTCGGCAAGCACGTGTTGCTGAAGGGGGCCGCGCTGAGGGATTCTCCTGGTGCGGCGCTGATTTCAGCACACCCACTCGGCTGAATGGGACTACGCTGAGGGGTGTTCCTCACAATGGCGTGGCGATTAGAGGAGCCAGTAGGTGGTACCTTCACTCGGCACACTGATTAGAACGGCTGATCGTCTCATCTCTGGGGGGGGGGTTACAAGTAAGAAGGGCCGCCAAGCAGAGTCTCTGCTAAGTCAAACACGATGCCCTGAGCCCAGCACGATTGTTCACCATATGAGGATCTTGACTCTACCAGAGTGGGGCGCTGATGTTTGCAGGAAAACTTCTGCACGAGTGAAGTAGATGAAGCAGGTAGCGAGGTCTTTGATGTTCCTGAGTCCTAGTGGACAACAGGGGGGCAAGCCAGCAAGCACTTGGAATCACAATGGGGCTCAGCCCTTGGTCCTCCATCAGGGCAGACAAAGCAGGTAGCAGAACAGTCTGATACAGCAGAGTGGCAATCCTTCAGCACAGCAGCCTTTACTCCAGCAGAGTTTCTTCCAGGTCTAGTAGTGTACTGATTTGATAGGACCATAGCCCTGGTACTTATATCCAAAAGTGCCTTTGATGTAGGGGGTGAACTCTCTGATGAAAAACAAAGATCCCTTTCAGCCCAGCCCTGGCTCCAGACTACTAGTAGGGGGTAAATCAGCCCTTTGTGTGATACAATCTATTGAAATGTAAGTGTGAGCCACCTCTCCCCCTTCCTGCCTAGGGAGGTTATCAGTATGCAGATGTATGCAGATGAATCTCATGTCACACACAGCCCTTCCTGTGTTGGTGCTGTCTTGAGGGAATGCAGAAAGTGTAGCTGTCACCCAGCCCAGACATGTATTGGAAACAGGCTGTCAGGCGCACAGAGTTAAAAGCACAGCGAAAGGCCCACTCTCTAAAAGTTGCAATTCTAAAATAGTAATGTGAAATCCAACTTCACCAGAAAGGAGGATTTGTCATTACCATTCTAAACATACCAAACATGAAAACGATACTCCTTTCTGATCAGGAATTACCACTTAAACGTATATAATGGAATTCCCAATGCTAGCCTATGTGAGGAGCAGGCCTCACATAGTGAAAAATTAAATTGGTTTTTTGTCACTACCAGGACATGTCAAACATAAAAGTAAATGTCCTACCTTTTACTTAACACAGCACCCTGCCCATAGGTCTACCTAATACCTACCTTAGGGAGGGATGGCCTATGTGTAATAAAAGGGGAGTGTAAGGCTTGGCAAGTAGTTTTAAATGCCAAGTCGAAGTGGCAGTAAATTGCACACACAGGCCCTGCAGTGGCAGGCCTGAGACAGGTTTGAAAGGCTATATCTGTGGGTGGCACAATCAGTGCTGCAGACCCATTAGTAACATTAAATTTACAGACCCTGGGTATATGGTATACCACTTTACAAGGGACTTACAAGTAAATCAAATATTCAAACAGGTGTAAACCAAATATACCATATTTAGGGGAGAGAGTACATGCGCTATAGCACTGGTTAGCAGTGGTAAAGTGCCCAGAGTCATAAAGCCAAAGGAACAAATGATGACTGATTTGCATATAGCCGGGTCCAAACTGAGATGGTGTGGTGAGCAAATGAACGATGGATTATACCCAGATCTTTGTGGCTGGGGGTGAATGTTTGCATTGTTCAGCATTCCGTCCATCATTTGTTCATTTTGCATTTGTCGCCCTAAGTGGGAAGGGTATGCCCAGACGTGGGTCCCGTGCTCACTGCGCCACTGGATTCAAGCTAGCCTGGCTGATGAGGGGTGATGCCCCAAAACCGGTCACAGGATGCTTGTTTCTGGTCCAGGGAGGTCCTGGCTTAGCAGTTTGGGCTGGACTGTTCCCATGAGAACAGGGTCAAGACTGATTTGCATATGGCTGGGTCCAAACTGGGGTGGCGTTGTGAGCAAAAGAATGGTGGATTAAACCCAGATCTTTGTGACTGGGGTTGAATGTTTTCATTGTTTAGAATTCCAACCATCATTTGTTCCTTTTGCAATTGTCACCCTAGGTGGGAAGGGTATGCCCAGATGTGGGTCCCATGCTCACTGCGCCACTGGATTCAAGCTAGCCTGGCTGATGAGGGGTGATGCCCCGAAACCGGTCCCAGGATGCTTGTTTCCAGTCCAGGGAGGACCGGGCTTGGCAGTTTGGGCTGGACTGTTCCCACGAGGAACAGGGTCAGACTGATTTGCATATGGCTGGGCCCAAACTGGGTTGGTGTGGTGAGCAAAAGAACTATGGAATATACGCATATCTTTGTGACTGGGGGTGAATGTTTGCATTGTTCAGCATTCTGTCCATCATTTGTTCCTTTTGTAGAGTCATAAAGCCAACAAAAAGAAGGTCAGAAAAATAGGAGGAGGAAGGCAAAACATTTTGGGTAACACTGAAAAAAGGGCCATTTCCAACACAAATCACCCACCAGCCTAAAGCTGGGGTAGCCTAATCAATAACTTGATGGACTTCCCTGCTTAGGGTGATAGAACCAGGACAATGGCCCACTACTGCAGGGGTACTTGTGAGTTCTACACTTCTCTGAACCCAGCTGGATCCCCCTGTCTATGCTCTCAGGGCCCACTAAGCTAACCCATGGGTAATCCTTCTCCTCACCTGTGGGTCCCATCTGTGCAGTACCTAACTTTAATATGCTCCCAGATGCATCTTCTGTCCACAAGGACAGCATCCACCAGAGACCACTGACTGCTGTCAGGGTTAAGAGCCAGGCCACAGGCCATTTAGGTCTCTCTGTCCTCTGGAGTTCCTCAGAGTGGGGGACAGTAGCCCCAGGTGCCTTGAATCCTTTCTCCACTCTCCCTCTCACCAGTTTAGTGGTGATAGCCTGGGACTGGTCATTCAGCCCAGGGTCTGTATCTTGAGGCTGGACAGGAGTCAGGGATGAGTCCTTCCTTCCCCTGCCCCTCCCTCTGGGGTTCCGTACCAGCGTTTTGGAGTAGTACCCCCAGAAATCAAAACTGTCAGGGCGCTTGTGGCAGCTGCCCTGCCCAGTCCTCCCACCAGTTCAGGGGTGATATCCTGCAACTGGTCCACCAGCCCAGGGTCTGTACCCTTAGGATGGACAGGTCCCTGGCAAGCCAAGACTTCCAGGGGAGCACAACTACCCGCCCCAAGGGAAACACATTCTGCATGCTTTATGCAAGAGTCTGCCTGGTGCAAGTCTTTCGACCACTGTCCATATGACAGAGCATGGAGCCCCTCCAGGCCAAACGTGGCTTCACTAGGGTCAGGGAACCTAAGCCAATCCCCTTAGGATCACTTCCAAATATCTCTTCAGACACTCTGGTACTCACCCAGAGGTATTCTTCCTTTGCAAGTTCCTTGGGGTCAGAGAACTTACAATCAACCAGGTGTTGGTATACCCCTAGAAAACAATAACTGAACATGTGCTCTGTGGCAATCAAATTGTACAGCCCTTCAAAAGTGTTTACCATGCTACCCTTCACCCAACTATCCAGTGCTCTGCAAAAGTACCCCACAAAATCCTCCCAGGACTGGTGAGACAGTTTGTGACAGCCCCTGAATGTCAACCTACACTCTTCTGGGGAGAATCCATACTTTCTTACCGGGCTTCCTTCATGGGGGTGCACCTCAACCTGTCCCCCATTTCCAGGGCCAGTAGGACACCCCTCCCACCATCAGGAATATGACTCCATATGCCAGCTTTCCAATCCTCCTCAAGGTCCTGTGCACCTCTAGAGCTACCTCATATGCCTGAAACAACTGGTGTATGTCATCCCCCTCCTTGAAGCTAGGCACCAACGGTCTTATTTATGAGGCCTTATGCCACTATTGCATCACATTATTGTGACACTGTGGTGGCGTAAACAATGCACCACACTGCACCATTTTTACAAAGTGATGCATCTAGGCAGATGCGTCACTTTGTAAACCCCTGCACTACTTTATACCTGCATCAGGTATAATGTATTCAGGGTGGGTGTTCCCCTGTAAAAAAGGCTCATAGAAGTGGCACAGTGAAATCTCTGAGATTTCACTGCATCACTTCTATGAGATCACTGTGTCAAATCCTTACGCCTGCTTCACAGAGGCGTAAAGACTGATGCAGGCCCTTTTACATGGGACTCATGTGTAATGACACCTTGATGGAGTTGCGTCTGTTTTCCAACACACTAAAGAAATGCGTCATTACTGCACCACCAGATATGTCAGGATTACTGACGATTCTGGTCAATCCTTGCGACATGGAGCGCCGTACTGTAAATACGGCGCATCCAAGGTGTCGCAAGGAGGGCACAATGAAAAGTGTTGTATCGCTGTTTTCAACCAGCAATGCATCACTTTTCATAAATGAGGATCCCAGTCTCTGGGTATGTGGACTGTATCTTTAGCACTGGACACAGTAGTTAAGCTGCCATCACTGGACTCTACTTGCTTTGCTTGTAAGTCCAGTTCCTTCAAACTCAACTCATAGGACAATTTCTTCTCAAGAGTCAGCTTGTCTCTTGTTAAGGCCCTTTCAGCCTTAGCCATCCTCTCCTCAGCCAGGGCTTTCTCAGCCTCAGCTCTTCACTCTTCTGCAGCTAGCTGGGCCAGCTGCAGCCTCAAGTCCCTCTCAGCCTGTCTGTCCTTAAACTCCTCAGGGGACAGGGTTTGGGAGGAGGCAATACTCCCAGCAACAGACCCAGCAGGGGACTACCAATTTTTTGGGTCCTCTTTCTTCCTTTCAGCCTTTGCCCAATCATTTTTCTTCTCCAACCCTCCTTAGGGCCACTGCCCTCTTGGGGTTCTGGTTGGGAATCCTCCATGAGGTTCCAAGGCCTTAAATCTGTTAAAATTCCCAAGGGGTCCTCATCCTCTGACTACTCCTCAGAGTCTGTTGGTGCTGCTAGCCGGCATGCTTCTTCATAATTGTACAGGGCTAGCTGAAGATCCTGCTTGGTGAATCTCTTTTCCACAGCCAGCCCCCCCCCCCCTCCCCCCTTGCATAAACCCTTCAGCTCCTCCAGATTGTAGGATAGTAGGTGGTGGCCATCCAGTATTATTCCCCTTTTCTGTCAAAGTACCACAGGTGCAAAAACCAACAGAGTCCCAAGCTGATATAGGTAAAGCAGGAGTAATTTCATGACCAAAAAATGACCAATTGAGAGAACAGGAGAAAACACGTAATGGTCTTATGTATAGAGTTGTAGTGAACAATGAGTTACTATGGTATTACGCAAACACGAGTCTTATTCCACCACTAATACACCAATGGTCTGATGTTACTGACTGCCACTGGGGGAGGCGATAGGGTATTCTGCCTCCCAATGGATGCCCATAATGGTCTGAGGGTGGACTAAGCGGTTTGGAGGCGGCGGCTGCCGGGGGTGGTGGACTGATCTGACCGCTGGCCGCCTGTCCCACCTGGTCTATGGGACCCACGCCCTCAGCTACGAAAAGGCTGGGAAGCCTGTTAGCAGAGGTGGCTGGGAGGGTATGGGCACGGTTGGAGACCCCTTCCATGGCCATAAAAGGGGCGGAAGGCAGATTGGGGTTGATGAGGGGCCATAGCCAACCCCATGGATCTGCCCATATCCTTGCTGTTCTTCAAGCGCTCCAGCGCTGAATTCGCCTTGTCTTCAAAAGGGCTATAGCCATCAAGGGGCATGTCCATGAGGGAATCCTGGACATCCACTGATAAGCCACATCTTCTATGCGTGGCGCAGCAAGTCCATAGATGATGAAATGAAGTGTCAATTCCACATTGGATGGTGAACTTAGCTGCATCTTTTCCATCAGCAACAGACTGAGAGAATATGGCCTGGGCCTCCTCTGGAACCATAGGCAGCACTTGCACAATCGAATCCTATAGTGTATGGGAATAACAACGCAATATGCACACAGTGTTCACCAACCGCAGTGCCAGCTGGTGGAAGAGAACATTCTCTTATCGAAGGTGTTGAGCCTCTTGGATTCCCTATCTGGTGGAGTGGCAGGGAATGCGCCAGGGTGGATGTGGGATGAGGAGGCTTGGACCACCAAATTCTCTGGGGTGTGGTGCTGGGTAAGGAAATTGGGATCCAGTAGCGGGGCGATGGTGGCGGGCAATCATCCTATTGACAGGAGCCCCTGTGCAGGGCTTGAACCAGGACCCAAGTAGGACGCCCATAAGGGCTTTATTGAATGGGAGTAAGGGTTCTGAGGGGGTGAGTCCCGGAAGAAGCACCTCTATCAAGATGTTCGTCTTGACTGTCTCAGAGGGTGGGTTGAGGTCCAGGACCTCACCTGCCCTACGCACCATCATTGTAAATGATGCTTGCTCCTCCGTAGCAACAGTAGGAGGGGAAACCAGGCCAGGGTCGGGTGAAGTGTCCCACCTACTCGCCTCAACCAGTTCCTCATACCAGTGGTCCTCCTCAACTGGGTCATCTCAATAAGGGCCCATAGACCCCTCCCAAACATCTCCCTCACCAGGGCTATCCATCAAATAAGGCAGTGGCTCCGCTCCGGGAAGGATGTCCTCAGTCAGCGCTGGACGCAGTGTCAGATGATGCCCATCCAGCTCCATGTTGGAGTCGGGAATAACGAGGGGGATGAGGCCGTCTAGGGATGTCAGCGGCACTGGTGGCATCGGCACTGGAGCAGGTGCAGAGGAAGGTTCAGTCTCACTGATGGCTCTGCTCCGAATCCAGCGAGGGATCTTTGGGGCCTGACTGGCATTGAGGGAGAATCTGCTGGTGTCTTCCCAGTAGGGGCCCCTTCCGCATCCATGGGAACTGAAGGTACTCTAGAGGGGCTGGGCCACCCAAAGATGAGGTGCATGGCCTCATAAAAATCTTTGAGTTGGGCACGGGTTGCTCTGACTCCAGGAAAATCAGGAAAGCGCGGAACAGACCCAGAAGAAGGCCCTGCCACCTCACGGAGCCTGGTGTGCCAATGCTACTTTATCTCTTCCAATGACTTCAATGAACGCGGTGAACTCGAAGAGAGTTTGGACTTCTTCAACTTGTTGTGTTTTTGGGTCTTAACTGACTTTCCCGATGACTTTGAGTGCGACGTACATAGGGAGGGGCTGCGCAAATAGTTCCAGGACCTCCCACATTAACGGGACCTCGAGCGTCGCGGAGTTGATCGATGTTGGGTGGAGAGGAGCTTGAGGGATCGCTCCCTCAGTGTCTTGGGTTGCATGGCAATTCAGTTCTCACATGCCTTGGAGTAGTGTCCCGACTCTAGGCATCACAAGCATACCAAGTGAGGGTCAGTCACCGACATTTGCCTGTGATAGGCCCCACATGGTTTGAAAGCGGCCAGTTTCTTTAGATACATCCTCACACTAGGAAATGAAAAGAGTCAACAAAAAGTCAAAAAAGACCAGTCAAAAAGCAACTGAGAGATTGCTCAATCCTGATCAACGCTATCTGGTGCAGAAAGGAAAAAACTGACATCAGCGCGCCGAGGTGGTGCCTTTATAAGTACCACACACATCACTTCCAACACTGAGCTAAACAACGCCACCAACCGCCGCGCAGGGTCGAAAATCTTTCAGATCCAGTCTGACACCTGGGGATATTCAAAGGTAAGGAATCTGTGACTAGAGGTTTATATCTGATAAGGACCGGCACGTCCTCACAGCTAATTTAATATGAGATGACGGCAGAGAGGAGGCAGCATACCATCCGGTGCGAGGACTGAGAGTGCCTGACTCTTAGATACATCAGGTCACAAAAAAGGGTGACCAGATTTTGAAGACCAAAAACTGGGACAATCCATAAGCTGTACTGCAGTTTAGCATTGAGCGAGGGGTACAGAATTACTTAATAGACACTACTCACCAACACAGGCAATGAGAATTGAGGACAGTCAAATGCAACTTTTACATATTACATACATTACCATCTGTGTCAATTAAATTATATTCTGATTAACGCTGTTAACTAATTCTGTACTGGCAAGCATGAAAACTTGCTTGCATATGTCTTCAGGTGACCTGTCTTAAAACCGGGATGTGTTAAATGTATTTAAATTTGCTGGGACAGATGGTGAAAAACTAGCCCTGTCACAGCAAAGGTGGGACATGTTGTCACCCTATCACAACAATATCCCATGCAACCTTCAGATATACATTTGACACTCTCCCACTACAGAAGTTGATGGTGATAGCTTGTTAATGATGGAGGCAGGGTTTTAAGAGGCTAGGTGGTGGCACCTCATATATCCCTGAAATTTGGCTGTGGGAGCCCCCTAAATTTGAGGAGGTGACCCAGAATAGGAGATCTATATGAGAATGGTGCACTTTGGCTATTTTATAATGCGAGGAAAGTCTATGCAGTCCTGACTGGTCACATTTTGCTGTATGATTTGCTGGCCCAGAGCTGACTCAATGACGAGGGAATGCAGGATGAGGTGGGAAAGCAAGATGACTGTACCCGAGAGACACCAAGACTCCGATTTGTACTACTGTGTGGTACTGTTAAGAAGATAGTTACAGTATGACCTGTGTGGCCCTACACTGGAAAAGATTCTAACGGCTTAAGCATCTGACCTGGATGTGGAATTCACCAACAGTGATTAGGAGAAGTTAGTGAGTTATGCCTTGGAGTGTTTCAAGTGTCAGAAGTTTTGGTACACATTCAGATAAGTCTTCTAGATGTGGAGCAGCAGAGGCTGAACCTTATCACATGGTGTGGAGTCATCCAGTAGTCCAGCAATATCAGTCTTTGGTCCCTGCACAAATTTCACAAGTGACCAACAGGCATTTCTCATTGCAGTCTGATGTGTCTCTGCTGGAGCAATTCACTTACCATAGTAAAGTTAAACAAGTTTTGGGATTCCCTGACTTAGCACTTTTGATGACAAAATCCCTTACCATGATGTCCTAGAAATCAGGGAGGTGCCCTAGGTTCAAATATGGCAGAGTGATCTGATACAGTGAGTGTCTTAAGTAAAGCATCATACTGAGGGAACAGACTGGTAGGCCGTGACCTGAAAGAAGTCTGGGAAGCACTGTGGCTACCAATAACTAGAAAGCAGACCTTTATCCACCTCTGCAAAAGTTAAAATAAAGTGGGGTATTATGTTATCAATTAGTTGTAGCCTTTATTATCGAAACCACTGTGAAAGTGTCATGCTGTGGGTAAATCACCCGGGTGGTCGGACTTATTGATACCTAAACTGGCAAAGCAGGAGTAAATCAGGCTGCAATTCAATTGCAGGTATTATGCAGAATGATATTGGCTGTAAATGTCCATCTAGAACAGAGTAATAAAGATAGCCCACAAACCAAGTTAAGGGTGCTACGACATTAGTTGAAAAAGTGCCCTTTCTGCAGGTTCACCCAAATTTGTCTGTTCTTTTTGCTGAACCCTATTTTTGCTGGCTATAGAACTCTGTGCATTTTATCCCTGCTAACAAAGGTAAAGTGCTACGTTCCACCTTTCAACACAGTTAAATTGGTATACTACTGATTGTCATACTTAACTATGGGGCATATGTATCATTCCAAATTGCGATCGCAAACGCCGAAATTCTGCGAATTTCGGCGTTTGCGATCATAATTAGGCCTAGTGGTATGTATAAATGAACAACTGCCTCGCAAAATAAGGAATTGCAAAATTTGCGATTCCCTATTTTGCGATTGCATTTAAGGAATCGCAAATTGCGATTCCTTAAATGCAATGTAAGAAGCACAAAAAAGTGCAATTTGGCCTTAAGGAATCGCAAATTACCACCAACTTCAAGTTGGTGGTAATTTGCGATTTCTTTGAAAATGCACTTTTTGCATTTTTCAAAGTGCAATGTGGCGCACATACATGCCCTTAGGGCATGTATGTGCGCCACATGTGCACCCATGCTTATTTCAGGGTTGCAACAGGGTGTCCTTTTGACACCCTTGCAACCTTGAAATTGCATTCTCAATTTGCGATTCTCCAATTGCTAATCGCAAATTGAGAATGTCTTCCCATTCATTCCCATAGGAATGAATGGGGAGGGTTTCCTTAATTGCGAATCGCAATTTGCGATTCGCAATTAAGGAATATGTAGGATTTGCAAATTTTTTTGCAAATCCTACATACATCTCATTTTGCGATTCTCAAATAGCGATTCTCTAAAATTCGCTATTTGAGAATCGCAAAACCAAACTTTCATACATATGGCCCTATAAGTCCCTAGTTTATGGTACCAAGGTGTACCCTGGGTCTGTAAGTTAATTGTCACAAAAGTGGACGGAAGCACCCATTGTGCAATCTACTACAATGACAATGTAAACATGACTCCAGGCCTTCCACTGTAGCCTGGCTGTGCAGTTGTAAACTGATGATTCAGGCTGTCAAAATATATCCTTCAGGAAGGCCTAAATATTATTAATTCACCCCTAAGGGAGGTTATATCGCCCATAAAAGCAGAGTTTGTTGTATTTAAAATTAGGATATGTAAATGTTTAATGTTAAACATGTCCTCACAGAGAAAATGCCCTCAAAGCTATTTTCACAGTAGCAGGTTTGGCTGTTCCATAGGAAAACACTGGGATGCAATAAACCATACTAATCCGGTATCTTGGGAATGAGACTAGCTAGAAAATTAATCAAGCCACTATTTTTCTAGGTGTTAAAAATTCAATTCAATGGTGAAGTTGGATTTTTCTAGATATTACGGAACAGTAACTTAAAAAAGTTACCTTTGCCCTGCCTGAAGCCCCCGGAAGCTAAATGTGCATTTTGCTCTCCTAAATCAGCTAGCGAGTAATTAGTATTTAAATGGGCCTGAATGAGGTGTGGACTTTCTCCCAGGAGCAACACAATAGACTGACCTGTGTGGACAGAGGTGACACCTATGCACATGACAGAATATGAAAGGGGGGGCCTGAGAGGATCCTTTTGACATTAAAGCGTCACCTCTTGCTTGAATAATACATTCTGGTGGACAGTTCTGCTGGGGGTTTTCATATGACACTTGGGGCTCACTTGAAAGAGGCCTCCCATGTCATAGGCACATGTTAGCTGACACTTAGGTAGGCCCCTTCTCTCGTCTTCCCAGTCAGTCCGGCATCAAAAATAGTGGGCCTTTTTGACACTGCAGTGTCACAGCCTGTTTGACAGGCCTGCTAGGTTTACATATAACATTTAGGGGCGCACTTCAAAGGAGGGAAACAGAATGCCAAAACACATTGTATGTATCCATTTGGATGCTAAAAGCTCAGTTTTAATTTTAGCAGACTTCTGTCTCTGGGTATAGGGATGGCTGAAAACTGGATTTTAGTGTTAGATGTGGGAGGACTTCAGTGGCGGGCAGTGACCCTCAATAGTGAAGGGGCGTCGAGCGGACCGAAAGCCAAACCCAGTGACAGGCATTGTAATAAATCACAATGTGAGTTTCTCACAGGGCCTGTCAGTGGGCCAAAAATATAATAACAAAATAAAAAATCTACTTACCCACACTTCCTCATTCTCGGTGTTTTCTTCTTGAATGCCTTCAGAGCGACGACACCTCATGGAGCCTCAGCCAACTCCCCTCTCCAAATCCGGACGCTGCTAACATGCTGCAGATGAGCAGCATGAGAGCAGCGCCAGGATTGGCTGGAGCGGTCTGCCCCGTCGATCCAGTAGGTACTGGGGGCCTGTGCCTGCTCTCTCTACCCAGCTGTCTCAGACCGCTAGGTGGAGAGGTTTAAAGTGCACGGCAGGCTGGCCGTCGCAAGACAGCTGGCCAAAGTGACATGCACACTTTAAACTGGAGAGAGCACTACTCCCCTGCTGCCAGTCAGCAGCAATGTCCCCACCCTCAAACACTGCTCGGGCTGGGAGCAGTGAAAAATAAAATGGTAATTCATTTTATTTTTTACCTTTGCTGCACTAGCAGCAGGGGGGCGACGCTCCTCCACCCTAATAGGGGGGCCTCCGCTGGAGGACTTCAGGATTACCGTAGTACATTCCCTATAAGCACGCTCAGCCGTCACAGCACAAGTTTAGTGTGGCTGAAGACTTTGGCCATGTTGAAAATGCCCTAAGTGGGTAGGTTTAGCCCTGGGAACCTTTACCCCATTGGTTAGGGTGTCCAAATGGGCCATTTCCACCCCCTAGCTCCAACAAATGCAGCACTCAAGGGTCCAACCTCAGAAAACATCTGGACATGCGGAAGATGAGAAGAGGGATGAACCTGCTGTCTGAGACCTGAGGAGAGCCTAGAAGATTGGACCTGCTCTCCCTCTTGTACCCAGGACAAACAAATGGACTTTCAAAGGTCATAAGGTTGACTTCCTGTCAAAGCTAAAGTGACACAACAAGCTACAAGAGGCCTTTTACTGCAATTGCCAAGCTAACCAGTAGCAACTGGACCTGGACGGGAGCCCTCTGTTGGCCTCTCCCTGCCACCCCGTGAGTCTCTAAGTGCCTCCCGTGAGGCCCTGGGGGCTTTACAACTGTACTCCTGTGGTGGATTGGACCCTAAAGAACTAAGGTTAGAAGGTAACATCTTTGACCAGGACAAACCTGGCTCCATCACAGTCAGTATTAAACTGTGCCTAGGTCCTGTTCTACCGCAACCAATTATTATCATTGGCACTTTGTGCTTCTAGGTGCTATTTCTACTTTAAAACTTCTTATCTTCAGCTCCCTTTATTGGATTCTTTTAATTTTGTTTATTAAATTTTATTCTATTTTTCTAATTCGTTTTGAGATTTTTTTATCGTTTTGCATTTCAACTTTTTTTCTGTTTTGGTACTACATAAATACTTTATACATTGGCTCTAAGATAAGCCTCTCTACTCTGTGCCATAGCTACCAGGCGTTGAGCTCGGGTTAATTTAATGACTTGTGTGGTTCACCCTGACAAGCATTGTGATTGTTACTTGAGGTGGGTACTTATACCCCCCAACTAATACCCCGATTTCTCACAATAGTGTAGAATCATTTTATTTTACCAAAGAACAACGAGAAGCCACCTACCACTGTTGAATTTACTTGTTTTAATGAGTCATTGTTTAAACTGTTTAAATATACAAAATCAATAAAACATGATTAGAAAAGAAAGTTAGAATATATCACTAGCGAGGCAAAGTAAAAACACCTTTAAAAACCCAATAGAGGATTTATATGTAATTGTAAATTGTATTTATATAGCTCTTACTACCCCCTGACAAGGCGTTGAAGTGATTTGCGAAGAGTATGTAATACGATTGCGCCTTTATTCTATACATAATCTAAGGGACTTTGGTTCAATCTCCTTCAGCCATTGGCTTCTTTGTCTCAGGAACATCTTGGATCAACCGAGAGGAGCATTTTAATCTCACCTCCTGTCTATTCGCTGTGTGGGTTTATTCTTCCGCTTCAACTTGCCTCCTCAAGGGACTATTTCATATCTAAAAAGCACACTTTGTCAAAACACATTTAATTCTTTATCTCATCTACGCCTTGTAGACACAAAGTTAGCCTTTTTAATGGTTTTAACTGCAGTAAGCATTTTTATTGCTTCTGTCAGCACTTGAGAGCCATAGTTAAACCTTTGACTTTGTAAATGCTTTTTGTATATACCCAGTGATTTCTACATGCAAAACCTTGTGGTCAAAAAGCTGCATACATGGGCATGGCTTGACCGTCGGGCAAGATGGTGGTGAGTTTCTGTCCTCTGTTGCGTCATGAAGCATATTTTCAGAACAAAGCTGCTTCTTGGAGACATTACCACATTTTCTCAATCTTCTTTGGCCTCCAGAATGTTCTTGTGTCAAGGTTGAGCACCCTCTTTGGTTTTCTCTGTGGGCAAGGATGTTTCCAATCTGAGGCTTTCTTCTCAGCCATGGAAGCAGCCATTTTGTGCTGCATCACGTCACGGAGCACATTTGAAAAATAATGCTGCTGTTTTGGGACATTTATTTTTCTCTTCATAATGTCACTAATGCCAGGTGAAAGGATTTTCTTGCTGTGAGACCTCTATGGAGACAACTGTATGTCATATATGGGATTCTTCATCCCTGTCTCTGCAAAATAACTTAGAATGGAAATACTAAAGCCTTTCAGGATTCAGGTATACTGAAAACGTTTCTTTAAAGTATTTCACCTCATATGATGGAGTCTGGTTCATCTAGCATTTGAATGTTCCCTTTTGCTCTCATGTGTTGTTAATTCATGATACAGTTTCTTTTTTTTCCTTGCTCTAGTATTTATTGTGTTTTATAAAGCACGAACATGAACACCAAGGTATACTGTACAGAGAGCTAATGAGGGTTGCAGTACAGTAAAGCACCTATTTCTAATGATACGCTATACATAGCAGTCGAAGATCAAGATACCAAAACAAAAGGATACAATAAGAAATATTAACATCCAAAATATACAATACGAAACAGGGTGAATGACAGTTTAAAGGAATTCTTGTATGCAACATGTTTCTCTAGTAGTAGAGATTTTACTTCATTCTTAAAGATCCTGAAGGAGGTAATTGCTCTCGTTGAGGGTGGTAGGGAGTTCCATATTTTTGGAGCAGATCTAGCGAAAGTGCGGCCTTGTGTCTTCCTTTTTTGAAAGTGGCTGGTTCTAGTATGAGTGATTTAGCACTTCTAGAAGCCCTTCCTCATCCTGATAGTTTGATCCTTTTCGCCATATATTTAGGACCAGAATTGTGTAGAGCTTTGTGTGTAATGCATGCAACCCGCACTTGGATCCTAGCTTCGACTGGGAGCCAGTTGAGGGTTCTGAGTGAATGGGAAATGTGGTCATATAGCTGTGTGCCTCTTAAATGTCTTGCTGCTGCATTCATTGTCGCTTTCATTGGGGCAAGGTTGGCTTTCGGTAGACCTATGAGTGTGTCATTTCCATAGTCCAGTCTTGACAGCATTAGCTATTGAACTGCCGTTTTGAGGTCTCCAATTGGTATAAAGGGTTTTATGTTTCTTAGAAGGTGCAGATGTAGGTTAGCGTTCTGGTTGCAGCTTGTATGTGAGCTTGTATGTTTAGCTTTGAGTCTAGTAAGATGCTTAGTGATGTTACGGAGTTGCAGATGGTTAGGGTGCAGTTTAGCAATTTGAGGTTATAGGACCATGATTGCGATTGTTGGTGTCTAATAGGTGGACAGAAAAGAATGAATTCGGTTTTCATCGGATTTAGTTTAAGATGGATGAGTGCCAGCCAGTTCTGTGTTTTCATTAAGGTGTCATCCAGTCTCCGGATATCGTCTTGAGAAGAGAGTTTAATGGAAAGTTGCGTATCATCCGCGTATGTGTAGTATGATGTCTTTCTTTGTTCTGCTGCTGTTGTTTGCATGCCATACTCATTTTTCATATATCTTCGTTTCAGATCCGGGGGTTTGTCCCTTGATCTGCTGTTTTTTGTCATTCTCTTTCTTGATCTTCTTTCTCTGTTCTTTTTTTTGCAGTGTAAATTGTTTTTTGATCATTTATGTATTCTTGATATAACTCTTGCATATCCTATAGCCATTGTTACTATTGTATGTCTCCCCATTTTCTTACAGTTTCTCACCTCTGTTCCTGGACTCGTCTTCCCTTGTGTCAAGTATTTCTAACTTTGTCTCCTGAAATATTCATGGGCTTGGAAACTTAATAAAGTGTCAAATGATTGCCACCTTTGTTTCAATATTCAGACTCGGCTGTGTTCGGTGGTGTCAGGTATGTCTAATTTTGTTCCATGGAATGTTTCTGGACTTGGTAATCCGGTAAAAAAACATAAGATACTTTCTCATTTATCCAGATTTGATACTAAAATCCCTTTCTTGCAGGAGACGTGCTGTAATAATATTGAATCTCTAAAATTGAAAATAAATTGGGCGGGACATGTTTTCTTTTCTCCTGCAGTTGATCGGAATGGTGAGGCAGCTATCTTATGCCATAAATCGTTGAAATCACAAGTTTTTATCCTCGTAGTGTGACAATGCCGGTAGAGGGATTTTGGTTAAAGTTAATCTTGAAAATAAACATATTTCTTTATTTAATGTGCATGATCCTGTAAAATCAGATCCCGAAATTTAGAATACCATCAAACTTAAACTGGCTAATATTTCAAATGCCAATGTCATCATGGCAGGTGATTTTAATCAGCTATTATACCCATTTTCTTTTTGGAAATCTAAATAGAAAGTTAAGCACGAGATAGAAGGTCAGGGCACTCAAGGCCTGCACCAGTAAGTCTAGTATTTAGTAGTTTGGGCAGGAATGGTGGTGCAGAGAGCTGGGAACTTGACCTTCCTAGTTCCCACAATTTTGGAAAACCAAAAACACAAGGTGCAGTATGGCTCAGCACACACCTAAAAGTCAAAATATGATAACAGAAAATACAGTATAATATCAAACAATTAGCAAACAAGAAAACATCTCCCAAAAAAATAGAATGAGTCTTCAAATTATGTAAAAAATGTTCTTCTTTTATTCCTTTATATGATATTTCTTCATCTGACTTCGTTCGTTTAAAAACACAATACAAAATTCATACCCTAAAATAGAAAGTTACCAATGACAAATGCCACAAAGCATACAAATCTGTGATCTTCTCTAGATCCCTATTTGTTGTTTGGATAACTTGTAATCCTGACAAATTGGAATTTTCCTATTTTTCCAATGTACACAATACACTTTTAAGAACTGATGATATTTTGGTTACCAAATCATTATAACATTGTTACACTCTGCTGAAATAGGATCTATTTTTTTTTATCTGAGCATGCCCCAATCTTGGTTCCTTAGATATTACTGCTATCAACTCAAAAGCTGGAAGATGGTGGTATATCAGTCACAT
The DNA here is from genome assembly GCA_963921515.1 of Calotriton arnoldi. Lineage (NCBI taxonomy): Eukaryota > Metazoa > Chordata > Amphibia > Caudata > Salamandridae > Calotriton > Calotriton arnoldi. The sequence goes on along the minus strand of CAWUFW010002033.1, from coordinate 2,066,475 downwards.
TTTAGCTGATAATAGTTTCATTGAGAAATCCAATACTTTTATTAAAGAGTTTCTCCATTTTAATAATGCATCAGACACATCTATTGTTTGACATGTTTTAAGGCCTCTTTTAGAGCTTATACTATTGCCTTCTCAGCAAAAAAGAGAAAAAAGTAGGCCTGGGCGGTAAATTCCGTTCTGCTGGCGGAATTTGTGAAATTTTGGCAATTCCGCGTTCCGCGGAGAACGCGGAATTGCCGAAAATTCTGCGATCTGCGGCGTAGCGGAATTTTTTCCTTGTTCGCGCTTTCAAAATGCGTGTTCGCGCGCGCGGTAGCGACTTACCGGGATCCCTGCGTTCGCCGACGAGTTTTCCTATCCGTTCGCGCGATCCCGCGAGAGTGTGCGATCGCGAACACGTCATTCGGACTCGCCATCGGACATCTGCGTTCGCGAACAGGAAACACGCATCGCGAGCGGGCGGGACAAGTGAAACAAGATGGCCGCGCCAATTGGCGACCGTATGGGCAAGTTCGCAAGATATTTCCCCCCGAGCACGCAAACAGCGTCCCCGAACAGGAAAAATGCATCGCGAACGGGCGAAACAAGCAATTCCGCGTGCTCGCGGAATTCTGCGTTCTCGCGGAGATTTTTTACCGTTTCGCGGAATTTTGCGTAACGCTACTACGCAAATTCCGCCCACCCCTGGAAAAAAGGCATTAAATAGTCAATATGATAGTCTTGTGCAAAAAACTAAAGTCCTTGAACATACTTAGCTTACTTTTAGCTTCACATGCATGCTCCATGATTTAATTAAAACTAAGGGGCCGATTACGATGTCGTTAAGAAAGGATTCCCACCAAATCGGTTCTGGAATGCTTTCCGAACGACTCGGATCGGGGGAGTTCGACCGAGCGATTTGGATGCATCCGGATACGATTCAGTCGGACTCCCATTGACTTCAATGGAAGCCTGTGTTCCGAACGTAAACACAGGCTCCCATTGACAAATGGGGTGGTTGGGGAAAATCGTGCACCCTGTGGCGGGCACCTCATGGTACCTGCCACACTGTGCATGCATGGAAAGGGGAGACCCATGGGTACCCCCACGGGCCAGATTCGGAGGGCCCCGGGTGAAGGGGGGCCTGCTCTGGGCCCCCGAAGTCCGATTCCCACAGCCATTTCGTCTCGGCCAAACCGATTCGGAACGGCTGTCCGGAACGGTCATCATACTCGCTCATTCGGAAACTGTCTCCATTGGGCTGTACGATTTGGCTCCGAACGACTCAGGCTGCCTGAATCTCGTTTGGAACCAAGTCGGACAGCCTGGACGGCTCCCTTGCGTCGTACTTGGTCGTCATGAAAGGTGACCGATTCGGTCAGAAACAAGGCTTCCGAAATGAATTCGACTGAATCGAATGCCATTCGTAGCCTTTCCTGACGACATCGTAATTGGCCCGTAAGTCTGATTTTTAAATAAAGACACTTTTAATGTAATGTTTTGTTGAAATTAAATCTAAATTTAATGGTGGACAAAATTAAGCAGAGAAGATGCTTGCTAATTATTTAAAGACTAAATCAGAATGCAAGACCATTGATTCCTTTATTAATTAAATTAATGAAACTGTTACAATTGTAAATCTAGACCTTTCCATTTCTTTCCAAGCGTTTTATAAATCCTTTATACTGAGGATGTACATCCTTGTACTTTTTATATAATTTCTTATGATATCCCTAAAGTTGCACCCTTACATGGCGAATTTGATATAACACTGCAAGAAATATTAGCAGCCATTGCTTCTTTAAAAAAAGCCATGGTGACAGGTCCTGGGTTTTTTTCCATATAATTTATTTCCTCATTATCTTCCTTTTTTGCACCTAAGCAATTAGTCCTTTTTACTTCCTTTGTTTCCAATTCTAGAGCAAGTGGTATGTTTCTGGAAGCACTTATTACTATCATTTCCAAACATGATAAAGACTCCCAATTTTGCAAATATTATAGGCCCATTTCCCTTATTAATTATGTTTGTAACATTTTTTCCAAAATACTAGCATTGCGTTTAGAATCTATCATGCCCCTATTAATTAAATCTGACCAATCTGGTTTTATTAACAGTTGACTTGCTGCTGATAATTCAAGAATGTTTTCTAACATTATTTGTTAGGCTAATAAATTGAAAACTCTTTTAGCAGCATTGTTGCTTGATGCTGGGAAAGCTTTTGATCGAATAATTGGAAATATATGTTCAAAACCCTCGATTGGCTCAGTGTTGGTCCTAAGTTTCTTTCTTTTGTCAAACTACTATATTCTAATCCTAGAGCTAGTGTACTTGTTAATAGATGCTTTTTCCCTTATTTTGATCTCCATAGAGGTACCAGACAGGGCTGTCCTCTTTACCCCTTTCTTTTTGTATTATGTTTGGAACCTTTCTTGTAAAGGCTTTGCTGTAACTCAAATAATTCTTGTTTCCAATATTGTAAAGTAGAAATTATATTGTCTACTCATGCTGAAGATATTTTGGTTTATATCTAGTCGGGGTTACATCACTGAATCCCTTGATTAAAGAAATTCAATTATACTCTAGTGTTTCAGGTTATAAATCGAACGTCATAAAAACTAAGGTACTCTCACTAAATTCTCTAGGTTTTCAATATATTTTTGCCAACTCAAATTTTTGTTTGGGGTCCCTCCAAGATCAAATATCTAAGCATTTGTTTTTCTTTGAATTTTAGACAAACTATTAATGCCATTTTTTAAATCTTTGAAATCTAAAGTTCAAAGTTTACATTCTGCTTGGTCTGCCCTCTTTTTATCTTGGTGGGTTTGGCTGGACACTGTACCTCATATATTATGTTATCTCAATGTTTCCTTTAAACATTCTAAACTATTTGATACTGTCTGTTCAAAATGTTTATGGAACAATTAAAGTCCACCTATCGCTGTTTTCAAGTTAAAAGACCAAAGGTTGAAGGTGGGCTACAATTCCCTGATTTTAAACTGTATTCTTCTTCTTTTATTATTAGACAGTTGTGTGTTTTAATTCATAATTTTTATGATACCCATATCCCTTGTTGGATTCTCTTTGAATGCTCTTTACATCATGATTTCTCTTTCAAAGATGCTGTCTTTATGTCTCACTGTAGTTTTATAAATATCCAATTTAAAACATAGTCATTGTTAGCCGAACTGTTATTTGGTCCATTTTCTTCCCAACAATGTTTTATGTTTTCATTATTTTAGTTCAATATGTTTATAAAGATACGTAATAAATCTTTTTACTTTAGGCAGTGGAAGGAGAAAAGTATCCTGTGCCTTTTGACTCTGTTTTTCCTTTACCAAATATAGAATCTGCACGTTTTGTAGGCTCTCTTCCAAAGGCATCCTATATTTACAGGAGTCTATTATCTTCTGTTCTAACCAGGCTAAAGGATCCTACTGAACTCCTATGGAAAGAAGATCTTCATTCTTCTTATTCTGTTCAGTGTTGGGACAGGTTAGGGTTGAAGCTTCTTAAAACGTCTAGAGCTGCAATCCCTCTTCTTTATTTACTAAGTAGTTGTACGTACCCCAGTTCATATTAATAGGGTTGATTCTTATACCTCCTCACTTTGTTGGTCTTGTTCCATAGAAAATGGTTCTTTAAATTATATGTATTTAATTGTTGAAATGCTCTATCATTTAGGATACAAGATTGATCTAAATGTTTACAAATGTTTTATTGTACTTGTCCACTCAGGTTTTCAAATGAAATTTTTCGATCCCTGTCACCTGATTTTGACATCTCTACTAAAGTACCTAACCTATTAGATTTTTTTTATTGCAACTGCTTTTAAAATGGTTTTGTCACATTGGAAGGAATATTCTAAGCTGCCTGTTTTTACTTGGTGGAATTGCATATGTGATAGTCAGAATACATACTGCTTCTTCTTTTACTCTTCAACAAAGGAATGCATCTGCCTTTTTCTGGTTATCTTTTGCAACTTTTCTCTCTTCGCAATATTTTTTCATCTTAATAAAGTAAATCTTTCCTTTTCATTTATTTTTTGCAAAATTCTTTCACTCTTTTCTTACCTTTCCCGTTTCCTTTTTTGCTTCTTTCTCTTTTTCTTCTACAAAAGGCTGTAATCTAAATGTATACATGCAATGGTGCATTTTTTAAAGATTGTAGTAATTGTTTCTGTACAGCTATCTTGTTCTAAAAATTAAAAATAAATTTAATTTAAAAAAGTTGCAGATAAACGGTATTTACAGTCTATTGTGCTGAGCATTTGGGGTATAGCAAAATAGCACTCTGAAGCAGCTCAACAGTACTTTGGTTGTGGTACCTACATCCTACTAATGCGGTTAATGGCAGACCAAAGAACATCTCAGGCTGGGTTTAGGGGTGTAATTGCACCAAGTAGGAAGGAACAAAAGAGGATACAGGTTGTCAGTAAGGAAAGAAGCACCGACAGTCCAGAGCAAGCTGTTAAGAGACACTGACAGTGTCTCTTAGAGAGGCTGTGACACATCTATGGAATAAGAAGTGCTCGAATAAGAACAGTTGCATCTCCAAGGTAACCAAGATGAACTCTGAGGACATCTATGGTGCCACAGTTCGAGAATTCAAGAATCTTATGACAGATAAGCATAACCAGTTGAAGGAAGCTCCTTCCAATCAAACAACTAGTCAATACACTGCCCGGACATTAATCTTCGGAGCTGTTGCCTTTTAGACTGATGCAGAAGTGATGGCATAGAACTGTGCTTGGTACACCAAACCCAGTGATGCTGTGGTGCCACTGCACTTCAGGCATACCTTTGGCACTTTGACTTTTGCTGTCTGCCTTCTCCCCTGTATGCAAGCTCCCCTTTCCTTGGGCTTCTTCTCTGTGTTTAACTGCTGCGGTAGGGAAAGAGTGAAACATATATGGCGGGCATGATGTGACAGAAGCAAGGTATGTGACCAGTCTGAGGGCTGGAGTAGCAGCCAATGACCAAAGCAGAGAGCAGTTTAGAATAAGGGCCTGGTTAGTGGGACCACACCAATAGCTTTGAATGGATCTATGAGTGTGATGGCTGTTCAGAGAACATACGCCTAAATGTGATCCTTGAGACTGCAGTGCATAAGAGGATCTCGGGGCCGGAAGTGCAGGACTAGATACTGCTCCTAGCTATTGAAGCAGGAGCTCCTGTCGAGAGTGGGAGGCAGACCATATAGGGACATTGGGATGGGTCGGATGATCTCAGATTCTATTAGTATTGTCCTGCAGTCCAGCAAGGGTCTGAGATTTAGAATGGATTAATTGTGGCAGGGGGCACCAGTTTTAAAAAGAAAAAAAGGTTGGTCTTGCCCCCCACTGTACCCTAGCTTAATGGTGGAACATGTCGTTAAAGGAGGTTCTAGCTTTCCTGTTTTTGGTTTGTCATTGTTTCTGACCCTTGGGCAAGAGGTTCTGATAAAAAAAAAAGTTTTATACATAACAAACTTGCAGCAGTGCCATCCATTATACGCTTTGTATAGTACTATGAACTATGCAACTTTATTCCTGATGTATCAGTGTATCCATCTCCTCACCTCCACGGCCAGGTAATTAGGATTTTAAAACTGTAATGTTGCACCCTGTTGCCTGCCGTGTTTCTTTCCCTATAGGAAATACTGTTTAAAATAACGTATGTTAATCCCTGATATTTCTGGGATTTAGGGACCCTTTCTATTGTCCCCTTTTGTATCACTGACAGAATTTCCTCTGGAAACTTTTTAGATATAGATGTTGCATTATGTTAGGTGGTGTATTGGAGGCCTTTCGATAAACCCGAAAGCATGACCCTTTTCCAATAGTTTTAGGACCCTTCTGTCTATTGTGATCACGCACCAAGCTTTTAAGCAAAAGAAAATGTTCCCAATAGCTGGATAGTGATTCTTCCTGACCGGTGTCTGTGCTACATCAGTGTCATAATCCAATATACTGCAATGTGGATTCAACAGAGGTTCTTCGTCTCGATGTAGCTCTCGAATATGATGTTGTTAACAGTCGGTACTGAGGCTGGTATTAGGTATGGTATGGCTGATATTGAAATCAATTGAAATCAGTCCTGTTGATATCCACCTCTATAAGATGGCTGTCCTTTCCCTCTAAAGAGCCGAAAGGGCTGTTGTCTACATTGCTGGAGGACTCCCAGCAATCTAGCTGTTTCCGCATCGGTTTTTATTTCTTTGAGTGTCTTAGCTACATGTTTCCCAAAAAGAGATTCACCATCAATAGCATGTCCAAAATTCTGCTTTGCTGTTCCGGTCTAAATGATGTGCAATGTAGCCATCTCTGCTATCTTAAGACAGCTGCTCCTGCCAACAGCCTGAATCATGAGTTTGCTATGTCCATAGATGCATATACGATTTCATCCACTGTTCGTTCTCCCACTCTTTGGAATACTTGGCGCCACATTCTTTTTAAATTCTGGAAGGTGTTCCACAATTAGAGCTAGGTCACACCACTTCTGTCTTGTAAAGCGACCTAAAATCTCAAGGGTATTTGCAGCTCTGATGGTTGTCCCTGCTTTGTACTTTTTGTCCAGTCCACAGATCACTGTCGATACTGTTGCTTGATTTTGCGTAACTTTAATGTCTTTGTTCCATATGTGATCGATAATCGGAGCTTATCTTATTGACTTCATAGGTGTATCACTGAAGTCGTATAGAAAACAGTCTATGTGCTTAACTGGAAGAGACAAGTCAAAACCTTCATAGGTTTTTTCAATAATAGAATGAAATTCTACTATATCAGTGGTCTTCAAACTTTGTAAGACCAAGCCCCCCTGCATAAGATATATTTGTGTTAGTCCCCCTTCAAGCTTTGGCAGATAGGAAGCACAGATGGTGATGCTATGACGGAAGTGCTTTTAAACACAGGCCCAGTGGAGATTTTACTTGACCAATATGGATATAACACTGAGTCCTTTCCCTCATCTCTTCTCAATGATCCCTGCCATTCTTATATATGGCATTCTTGCCTGCCTCTCTGGTCACAGCCCCCTCACCGATCATAGCCCCATTATGAATCAAAGCATACCTCCCTTGTCACTGCCTACCTCACTATAAGGATATACCACACTTCCCCTCTCTCCCAGTAGTTACCTTCTCATACATCAGTATCCACCTTTTCTGTCACTGTGCATCTTTCTCAACACTGGCCCTCTCACATGCCTACATCTCTCCAGTCACTTTCCCTTCATCCAGTCAGTATTCACTTCTGTCAGTTAATAACCACATCTCACTGCCCACCACACCTGTCACTGCTCCACTTACTGAACAGCGTCCACTTCTCCCGTGAGTGTCCACCTCTCCTGTCAGTGTCCACTTTTCCTATCACTGCCCACCCTCTCCATCGTGACCCACTACTTCCATCACTGCCCCATCTCTCGTCAATGTCCACCTCTTCTGTTAATGCTCTACCAACGCTAGCTTCTCCTGTCAAAGCTCAACTCTCCTATCACCGCCCTACATATTCTTTCTTTTCCCCATAATTCCACTTTCTCTTGCCTGTCACTCACTGTGCACCAACCCAACCTCTTCCCTGTCTCCTGTCGTTGCCCACCTTACTGCCAAGGCCCTACTCAACTTCCAGTGCCCACCTAACTACCACTGCCCTTCTCACCTGCAAGTGCCCCCTTTTATTGCTGTCCACCATACCTATCACTTCCTTTTCCCTTTTGCAGTACCCTCCCTAATCACTACCCACCAGCTAGTTCCTCTGAAATGTTGGTAATGCTGGGGTAAGGAGTGATCTGGCATGTAACTAACTCCTTAGCATTACAACAATTCAAGAGAACGGATTGCTCCCTTAGTATTCTCTGTTTTAAACTAAATAAATTCACGTACCCTTCATTTTGAGCTGTCTTCCAACTGCTCATCTGTGTCCTACCTCTCCTCAACCCTGCATTTCAACTCCACTTTTGTGTGCTCTCCACAAAGCAGGAGAGATGTTCCCCAAAAATTAGCACAATTGCCCACAAAATGAGGTCTGAAACAAGGTTAGCCTATACAATGATGGTGGTAATCACATTACTGTTATTGTGTAGGATAACCTCATTTTGGGTATTTTTTACAGGCAGAAAAGCAGCACACTGGCCGACTAACTTGCAATGCTGAGTGTTTCAATTGAGGACGCATAGCTCCACTTGGGTTGATCTTTGGAGGACCATGGCATGACTGAATGATTAGAGGTCAATATTCAGTCTGTTTGAGTAAGAGACATATGCTATGCCACCGTTTGGGGCACTTGGCACAAAAAGATACTGGATGGGCTATAATTTTCGTTTTGCCCTGATGAAGACCCCAGTAGATGTTGCAAGTCACATAGATTGAATAGGGGGCCGAAATGTCAACGCTTTACTGAATATAACTTGGCCTATTCTCACCCTTTTGAGAGAAAGCGAATGTTAGAGCCCTGACAATATTAGGGTGCTATCATGTGGATCAGAGCCAAGTTTTTGTGAAAACTTTGTAAATTCACATTAATTAACTCTCTTTGGTTTTAACCTCAACACTTTTCTTTGCACTGACAAGCACTTTACTTGTCACAATTGCACTAGCACATCTTGTTTGGAATTTGCTGCATTGTTATTAGATTTTTTTTTTTATTAATTGTGCAATCATTTTTTCGGATATTTTGAAAAAGAAATGATGAGCCTGGTGGTCATTATTTAATGTCAATTGATCTGTGTGAGTAAGGATCAGCGCATGATCTCTCATATAGCACATAAATCTTGTTGAAATAACTCCAACAGAAACACGTGAATGTACTGCTTGCAATCGATATCCTTAGTAAAGGGAAAGGCGAGCTATTGTTCCTTTGTTGTGGTACTCATGTGCCCCCACTGGGTGTGGTGCCTCTTCTTATAGCGACATGGACTAGCAGGGGGGCATGCCTCATGGTTTGAAGACCACTGTGCTATCTCATCAGGTGGAGAATCAAATGGCAGTGGGGTTGGAGAATCCAGTGACAGACCCATGTAATCCTCCATTGAGGGTTCTTTGTGATGAGTACCTTGTGTCATCCTGGTCATCAGTAGTTGTGAAACCTATGTGGGTATGTGTAAGAGCAAAGCAGCAGGAGATACGACTTGTGCAACAGGTTCTGTCAGTTGAGGACCAGCGTTCACTCTTGATGGAGATTTACATTGAGTGCATTGCTGTAAATTCTTATCTGGAAATCAACTGTAATAGTCTATCATCATTATTCTTAAGTCTCTCACCAATGCTACTGAGACTTGAAATATATGTTGACTAGGATAGTGACGGTCACCATAGTAGGGTTTGTACTCTTAGTGTGATTGCCAATGAGGTGGTGGTGACTCTTCCCCAAAGGGTACAAAAAGCTCTGGCTTGTATGGCTCATCCTGTGATTCATCCTGAGGTATATTGATACTCCTGATCATCGTCTTATTCTTGGAATTTAACCCTTAACTGACCAGGGCTATATGTTACATCAAAACACCCCTCCTCTTCAGACCAATCAAAATCCAGTAGCCTGGAGGGTGGATGTTCTGATATCTTGAAACGAGATGACTACTGTAGCACTACTTTTGTTGGAATGCCAGTCTCTGAAATAAAAGTTCTTTGGGCTGTAAAAGGTTCTTTAGCCACATGCGAAGTCAGAGGTTGTTCGGTAGTCAAGAGAATCTTTGTCAACAGAGGTGTTGTCAAAGGGTGACTTGTCCGCAAAGGCATTGATGATGTAAGTGTTGTAGATAGAAGTGTCGTTGACAGGTATATTGTCGAGGACGATATCATTGACTGGTGTCTTATAGACGGAGAAGGCAATGGAGTTGTCAGCGAAGGTGTCGTTGACTGATGTCCTAACTATGGTTTCTTGACAGTAGGTGTCGTCAACAAAGATTTTTCTTTGGTCGTGCATTTAAGTTGTTTCCTCAACATCACTGCTGAAGACGGAGACAGTGAAACAAAGCGAGATGCCTGGGAGCACACAATTTGGTCAAGTGCGGAAGCCAGGATTTGAGCTCAGGTTTCACAGACACACAGTTTGTCATTCAGCCACTTGACAACATGTACTCTTCTCCAGTTTGATGCTAAAGAACAACGCCCCGGGCTTAGTTGTCTTTTAAGATCTAAATTAGTACACTTTGTTCAATACACCAACTGTAAGCTCAGTTTACCTGCTTTGGAGAAACCCTCAATTTCAGACGGTGTCAGTCTGTGATGGTAACCTGTACAACAGAGGGCTCATAGCATCATTCAGTGTGCAGATGAGATTAAGCGTTCCCATGACTCCCACATGTGTATACATCAATAGCCTTCTGTTATCCTTTTAGGTTCGCCTAGGCATCCTGTGCGCTGTCTCTTCCAGACCTTTCAAAGTGTTGAGAAAATGAAAGCGAAAAGCCGTGGCTCAGAATATATGTCTTTCTTAATAACAAAGTATTTTTATTTAAAAGCAAGTTCATATGGCATAACTACATTTAGAAAAGTAACCACACAATTCCACTCAGTGCCACATAATTATATGCTACATAATTACACTGCACTCAATGCAACATACACTCCAAATAATACCACTCAGTGCCACATAATTACACGCCACATAATTACACTCTACTGAATGCCACATACACTCCACACAATACCACTCAGTGCCACATAATTATATGCTACATAATTACACTCAATTCAATGCAACATAAATACACTCCACATATTACCACTCAGTGCCATATAATTACATGCCACATACTTACACTCTACTCAATGCAACATAAATACACTCCACATAATACCACACAGTGCCACATAATTATATGCTACATAATTTCACTGCACTCAATGCAACATACACTCCAAATACCACTCAGTGCCACATAATTACACACCACATAATTACACTCTACTAAATGCAACATACACTCCACACAATACCACTCAGTGCCACATAATTATATGCTACATAATTACACTGCACTCAATGCAACATACACTCCAAATAATACCACTCAGTGCCACATAATTACACGCCAAATAATTACACTCTACTCAATGCAACATAAATACACTCCACATAATACCACTCAGTACCACAATCACACGTCACAATTACACTCTATTCAATGCAACATAAATACACTCCACATAATACCACTCAGTGCCACATAATTACACACCACATAATTACACTCTACTCAATGCAACTTAAATACACTCCATATAATACCACTCAGTGCCACATAATTACATGGCACATATTTACACTCTACTCAATGCAACATAAATAGACTCAAATTAATACCACTCAGTACCACATAATTACACGTCACATAATTACACTCTATTCAATGCAACATAAATACACTCCACATAATACCACTGTGGCACATAATTAGACGCCACATAATTACACTCTACTCAATGCAACATAAATACACTCCACATACCACTCAGTACCACATAATTACACGCCACATAATTACTCTCTACTCAATGCAACATAAATACACTCCACATAATACCACTCAGGGCCAGATAATTACACGCCACATAATTGCACTCTACTCAATGCAACATAAATACACTCCACATAAATGCACTCTATACCACATACCACCAATCAACATAAATGCACTCCACACCATGACACAATTTCACTAAGCATAATTTCACTCAACACCACAGTTCCAGGCCACACAATTCAACTCCATACATTTCCAATACACACCGCATAATTACACACCAAACAACATATTTCAACTCCACAATCACCAACGTACCTCCAATCCACAGCATATAGTGTCACCACCTGAGCACCAAACATCATTCACCACCACCATTTTGCATCAGCGCACCACCTAAGCATCACGTCAGTCTGCCCTTGGAATCTGGCATCTATTGATTCTCCCCTAGTGTCCGTCCGCTGCTCGTGTTCTAATTAAATTACTGTTTTCCAAACTCCACTCCCCGTTATTTATGTCCCGTCTCCCCATAACAAAAAAAATTATAACAAACAAGCATGAGAACAGGCAGGAAGAAGTTGCCTGCAGTGCAAGTACAAAAAAACTAGAAGACATTTTTTTATGTTAAAATCTTTTTTTAATCAGGTTTTTCAGTTGTATATAATGTCGTCTTCGTTTGTATAAAGGTAACAAAAATGCTTAACACTTTTTATTATTACTTTTCAACATAATGCACAGCAGCCACAATGCTCTACAACATAGCCAAAAGTTCTGGCTAAACACATAAGGTCCCAAAGGCGAGACCTATTGGCTATGCCAATGCTTGTTTATTTTGCTCTAGCCCCGCCCCCCACTGACCCCGCCCCCACCGGTGCGGCCCTCGGCCACAAACCACACTGTAAATTTGGCCCCCGAGAGAAAGTTTGCAAGTACCCATGACCTAGACTATGTCTGTGGGCAATTATGCCATCAAAGACCTAGACTATGTCTGTAGACAAGATATGCTCTCAAAGATTTAGACCACATCTACACTCAAATTTTGCCCTCAGAAATGTATCCAAAGTCTACAGATAAACAATGCTGTCACAGGCTGGGAGCTTAGTCTAGAGCTGAAAAGTGTCCTCACAAGCTGGGACAGCAGATATGAATGCCCTCACAGATGGGACTACAGATGAGAAGAGCCATGACAAGCTGGGGCACTCTCTACAGACAAGCAGAACCTTTTCAGGCTAGGACTACAGCAAGACATTCCCACGCAAGCTGGCACTCTAGAATCAATAACAAGGCAAGTCCTCACGGGTTGGTAATTTATGACTGAATACCAGAAGTTCCCACGCAGGCTGGGACCTTATATCTGTAGGTTAGAGGTGCTTCACAGACTGGGGCTTTACCTACTGAGTTGAAGTTCTGCAACAGACTGCGAGTGTGTGTACAGACAAAAAGCGCCCTTGGTTGCTGGGATTTTGTGTTTACAGAAAAGATGTGTAATCACAGGCTAGGGCATTGTGTCTGCAAATACGATGCGCCTTCAAAGACTGGGCCTTGTGTCTACAGATGTGATGTGTCCTCACTGGCAAAATCCTTCTACTTATAACCAGTGGCTGCATACTCTGGGACTTTGTGTTTACTGACGAAAAGTGCCCTCGCAGTCTGAGACTTTTGTGTCTGCAGACAAGAAGTGCCTCATAAGCAGAGACTTTCTCCACAGACAAAAAGTTCCATCACAGTCTGGGACTTTGTATCTACAGACAGCAAGTGCCCTCGTTTGTCTACAGACAAGAAGTTCCATCACAGTCTGGGACTTTGTGTCTACAGACAACAAGTGCCCTCGTTTGTCTACAGACAACAAGTGATCTCATGGGCTTAGACTTTGTCCATGGACAATAAATGCCCTCACAGGCTGAGACTTTGTCTTCAGATCAAACGTACCTGCACATTCTGGACCTTTGTGTCTACAGAAAAGAATGGTCCTAATTTGTCTGCAGACAAGAAGTGCCCTCTTGGCGAGACTTTGTCTTCTGACATGAAGTGCTGCCAGAGCCTGAAACTATGTGTCTAGAGCCAAAAAGAGCCTGCACAGTCTGGGACTTTGTGTCTATAGACAACAAGGGCCCTTATATGTCTACAGCCAAAAGGTTACATCTCAATCTGGGACTTCGAGCCTATAGACAGAAGTGTCCTCATTTGTCAACAGTCGGAAGTGACCTCACAGTGAGCCACATTGTGTCTACAAGCAAGACGTACCTTCACAGTCTGGTACTTTGGGTCTATAGGGAAAAAGTGCCTTCATTTTGACTACAGCAATGAAGCGACTCAAAGAATGCCACTTTGTCTACAGACAAAAATTGCCCTCAGTTTGGGGCATTGTGTCTACAGATAAAAAGTGCCTTCATTTGTCAACAGACATGAAGTGCTCTCACAGGCTGAGAATCTGTCAACAGACATGAAAAGTCTTCACTGTCTGGGCTTTCTGTCTACAGACAAGATGCAACTGCACATGCTGCGAGTTTGTCTACAGACTGAAGTGCCCTCACAGTCTGGCACACTGTGTCTACAGACAAGACGCTCCCTCATTTGCCTACAGACAAGAAGTGCCCTCACAGTCTGGGACATTGTGTCTGCAGACAAGAAGTTCCATGACAGCTTCGGACTTAGGGCTAGATGTACGAAGAATAGTAATAGCAATTGCCAAATAGCGATTTTTTGCCAATCTCTATTTGGTAATCGTTATTATTAATGTACAAAGGGGTTATTTAGCCCCTATTCCTGAAATAGTGATTTGTAGTGGGTCGCAAATAGACCTACCTTATGAATATTAATGAGGTAGGTCGCAATTTGTGGCCCACTACGATTCACTGTCATCACAGGGAAGGTGGCCTGCTGTGGTTAGTAGACAGCCATGTCTGTGAATGCTTTTAAATAAAGCCATTTTTTTTTTAAATGCAGCCCGTTTTCCTTAAAGGACCAACCAAAAAAAGGGGTGGGCATACTACTCTCATGTAAATTCCACAGGGGGTTGGGGACAAGGTGAGCAAGGTGAGAGGTAAGGTGCTTGCTTTATTGTGTGCGAATAGAGACCGAATGTTTACTTTAGCCAACATCTATGCACCTACCAAGTGCCTGAAATCATCTCTGAAGCTAGCAATTGCAGACATTCTGCGGACCCCTCATAGAGTAGTCCTGACTGGAGGAGACTTCAACTTCATCATGGATAATGAACAAGACAGATCAGGCCTAAGATTCGGACAGGCTGTGGCCTTTACCAATAAAGGGATAGCATCGCTTATTAAGGCTGGACTAGAGGGCATTTGGAAGAAGGAGCACACCTCAGAGATAGATTATACTTACTTCTTGGAATCACATAGAATATATGCCCTCATAGATTATATTTTATGCATGACACTTAAACAGTATAAAGTTAGTAAGGTAGAAATAATAGAAGCTAGGTCGTTGTCCGACCATGCCCCACTATCCATTAGTCTGCAATTCACAGGTGGCAGGTGCCCACCTGGGCCATAATGGTTCATAGATAGCAGAAGACAGTGGGACATACACAGGACAAGCATACAGGCCACAATCAATCAATGGCAGATAAGACACAGGAGAGATAACTGCAAGTACTTCATGGGATGCACTAAAGCAGGTATTAGTGGAGGACTGATAGCTATTTCGGCCAAAGAAAAGAAAACAGAAAAGCAAAAAAAGAGGCAAATTAGGGGAAAAAATTAAGGAACTGGAGGCAATACACAAGCAGACTGGAGTCTTGAGTCTATGGCACCAATTGGACGCTGCGCATGCCCCATTAAAAAATTAGATTTGGAGAGGGAGGTTGTTCCAGTGTTTTATAGCCACGTGGGAGAAATTGCGGCTGCTGTTTCTGCTTCTGAGGATGCGAGGAGTGTGGGCAAGGTAGTGGAAAGAGGAGTGTAGTTGTCTAGTGGGCTGGTAGAAATGTATTCTGTGGTTGAGGTATGCTGGACCGGTGTTGTGGAGGGCTTTTTAGGAGTGAGTGAGGAGCTTGAACTGGCATCGTTTGTTAACAGGGGAGCAAGTGCAGCGCTTTGAGATGGGGGATTATGTGGGTCCACCTCAGGAGGTCGAGGAAGGGCCTTGCTACTGCATTTTGTATGGTCTGGAGCCGGCTTAGCAGCTGGGTGGTGATCCCTACGTAGAGGGTGTTGCCATAGTCCAGGCGGCTGGTGATGAGGGCTTGGGAGATGGTGCTTCTAGTATTGGTGGGGTATTTGAAGATTTTCATCAGCATGCGGAAGATGTGGAAACATGCCGAAGAGACAGCATTTACCTGTTTACTCATTGAGAGCTTGCTGTTGAGTATGATGCCTAGGTTTTTACTGTGTTCTGTGGGTGTTGGAGGGGGCAGAGTTAGGTTGGCCACCAGGTGTCCAGGGGGAGAGGATGCTTCCGAAGATGAGAACCTCGGTTTTGCCAGTGTTGAGCTTGAGGTATTTGCTCATCATCCAACAGGCAACGTTGGTCATGCATTTGTGGAAGTTAGCTTTGGTATTGGTGTGGTCTGAAAATAGGGACAGGATGAGCTGAGTGTCATCTGCGTAGGATATGATGTTCATGTTGTGTGACCTGACCAGGGCGGCTAGTAGGGCCATGTAGGTGTTGAAGAGCGTTGGGCTTAGAGAAGATCCTTGTGGGAGTCTGCATACGATGTCCTCAGGGGCCGAGGAGTATGGTGAGAAGTGGATGCTCTGAGCTCTTCCTGTGAGAAAGGAAGCTATCCACTTGAGGGCTTTCCCTTGGATACCCATCTGGGGGAGACTGTGTAGGAGGGTGTAGTGAGACACGGGTCGAAGGCTGCAGAGAGGTCGAGGAGGATAAGGGCTGCGGTCTCTCCCTTGTCCATGAGAGCTGTGATGTCATCTGTGGCTGCTATAAGGGCTGTTTCAGTGCTGTGGTTGGTGCGGAATCCTGACTGAGAGGGGTCAAGGAGATTGATGGTTTCCAGATGGATGGTAAGTTGGGTGTTAATTGCTTTTTCCAGTACTTTGGTAGGAAGGGGAGTAGGGAGACGGGTCAGCAGTTTTTTAGGTCTTCTGGGTCTTGGGAGGGTTTTTTCAGGAGAGGTGTGGCCTTCACGTGCTTCCAGGCTGCTGGGAAGCATGCGTAGGTGATGGAGGCGTGGAGGATGGTGGTGAGCTCTTTGCTGATGGGGTTGTCTATTATCTTATATTCTTCGATCCTGTCAAGGGAGAGCATTTAGAGTAGGAGAAGAAAGAGTTAGAAAGAGATTGCACAAGGTGGAAGAAGTAGTGAAGCAGAAAGGAACAGGGGGAAAGTGACAGTGTCAGAAACAGCAGAGGTGAGTGAGCGAAAGGAAGTGAAATAAGGGCATGCGCAGAAGGGTCTGGGAGAGAAAATGTAGAACACAAGCGCAGGAACAAAGTGATAGTAAGACAATGGAAGGGAGAGTGAACTAGACATAGAGAAAGATAATAGGAGTGGAACAGCAAAACAGGGGGACAGAGGTCAGAAAGTAGGGGGAAGAAATCTGGATTAAATGCAGAAATGGGACATGGACAGACTCCCCAGGTGGTGCCTAGTCTCGTTTTCGTTCTCTTTGAACTGCAATGAGGCAATGAATCGCACCCCTTCCACCACTGCTATGTATTGCATCATCCTTAAGAGGTAACCTCTTTTTACCTTGGCTTAATGGATTCCAGCTCCTCTGACGGTCAGTCCCTGACCTGTTCCGCTCAAAGGAGACTAGAGGACTTTGGTTTTGGAGATCATTTTTTGCCCATGAATCTTATGTGAAAATAGCTCCCCTGTATCTAGAATAAGGGTAAATGGTGCTCTCTCCCGCCTGTTTCTGATCCGAAGACAGACACGAGAAGGCTATCTATCACGCTGCTGTTTGCCCCATATATGGAGCCATTGGCCCAGAAAGTGAGAGCTAATTCATATATTACAGGGGTTAAGATCGGACGGGAGACACACACAACAGCTTATATACATATTATGTGATGATCACACTTACGGACCCTTTTCATTCTCTGCCCAATCTAGTGGAGGAGATACATAATTTAGGGTTTAGACTCAACCTGCAGAAATCACAAATATTTAATCTTTAGGAAACACAGGAACAACAAGACATATTCCACTCCCAGTTTCCGATAGTATGGGCGAATCATTCCGTTTCATATCTAGGGCTACATGTAGGGAGTGCCCTCTCAGCAACAGCTACCATTAACAACCATAGCTGCCCTCGACAAATAAGACAAGATCTTTCCCTTTGGTCACAATATAAACTGTCTTGGTTGGGAAGAACTGCAACCCTAACAAGCATTGGCAAAGCCAATAGGTTGCGGCTCTACAAAATCTATAGGCTTTGTTAATATTTTTTAGGCTTTTTTTTTTATAGACGTTGCACAGCACCACATGCGTTGACCGTGTCATAGCACTTTTTTTCTTTTAAAAATGTGCATAGCAGCGCTTGCTGCGGTGAAATGTGTGTAGTAAAGTGTGGGGGAGGGGTGGTTAAGCAGCACGAGTGCGGGATGGGGGAATAAAACGGACGGGTAAAAACAGACAGGGATGGGATGAAAAATAATGGTGGATGGGTGGGGGAAAATGGACAGGAGGAGGTGGGGGAAAACAGACGGCGGGGATGGGGAGACCGGACAGTGCCATGCACTCTTATAGAATGGTTGGCCAAAACAAAAAAAAAGTACCTTCAGGAGAGCGCAGTCAGTGGAAAAACACTGGCCGCAAACAGGAAGCTGTGCTAGGTCCATGCTCCACGGCTTGGACAGAAGCCCAGAGGAGGTGAGCAGCCAGCAGGAGGCACGACCAGTAAGAAGCAAGAAAACGAGAGTGAAGTGTACGCCAACCAATGGTAAGTATCAGTAAGTTATGGGCGGACTCTAAGCCCGTTTTTAAGCTTTTTTCGTAACAATAGTTTTCACTGACTGCGCATGCGCCCTGTAGACAAAACATGAAAATAAACACCCTCCCCAAACTTGAGGGCAAGGCATCTACTACTGTTTTGTCACCTTTAGGGTTGCAGTAACTTTAGAAGAGTTGTTTGTGAATACCAATGTGCTTACTCTTTTGTAAGTGAGTGTTTGTATGTGTATTTCCCTCCCTAAACCTCTCCTTACTTTTCCCTAAACCCCTTCAATTTTGTAATAAATATTCCTAATTTCTCACCCCTCCTCCTGTTTCCTCCTACATTTACTACGAAGTAGTCAACTTAATATGTGGGATCACCCCATAGAAAAGACAGAAAAGGTGAAGGTGGAGATTTCCAGTTGTAGGTTTGTGAACTGCATTTTGTAGTATGTAAGTAGTACTAATGCAGTACTAGTTTACATACTACAAAGTGCCGTTTGTGAATCAGCCCACGATGTTTAAGCTATAGACAGCCACATTTTTGCAGATTAAACTACTCACAAATATGAAAGCCTTACTTTGAGGAAGTGAAACAAAATGTTTATTTGCCAGATGTTTCCGTTTTCGATGACCTTTTCTGTATGTTAACGTCTTTGTTTCACAAGTTGCTTTTGCAACCATATTTCCTAATTACGAGCAGTTGGCCCAGTTTTATTCACATCCGCCGCACGAGCAAAAAGTGGTTTGTTTCCAAATGTCTACATTGGAGAATGTACCAGACCAACTGTTAGCCATAAGTGATCTCCAATGTTTTAGTTTTGCTGTTTTGTAGAGCGCTAAATGTCAATTCATGGCACTAGCCAGCCCGACATGCATTATGCCAGAGGGAAATCGGGCTGAAATGCAGGATGGGCCAAGATTGGCACTTTCCTCCTTTCAATAGGAAGACGGAAGTGATGTCACAGCTTTTCTTCCCAGGTCCTGAACCATGTCAGCTCTGGCAGGTGAAAGAGAAGCTGTACTGGTGCTTTGGCCATGCTCTGCAAGGGGTTGCATACACCTCCACCCCTAAGTCTGCTGAAAGCGATTAGAGACACTCCACCCATTTCCCTCAGGACTGCCCCACCCAAGATCCAATTCAGGAAAGTGTTGAAGACGCATCTCTTCAAACAACCCTACATCATGATGTGGTAACTGTCCACAAACCAGCTGCCTCTCCAATAACCTGCTTATTGTATCCTCACCTTCGACCCCGTACAGCACTCCACTGCCTTTGATCAAATACGACATACATACATACTAATTCCTAAAAGAGTGCGGCCTCCATCTGTTATCCCATTGAGCACAGAGGCCCAGCGGCGTAGCGTGGGTTGCTAGCACGCAGGGCAAGGCAAGTACTGCGCCCCCTAACCCATGGACCATTAGCACTTCCTGGAGCAAATTTTTAAAAGAAAAAAAAGCAGTAGTACGTATTTTTTTCTTTTAAAATTTTGCGCCCCCTAAGAATCTTATGCCCGGGGCAACTGCCCCTATGTGCCCCCCCCCATCCCACGCTATGCCACTGCAGAACCCTGACCATGAAGCCTGCTTTAGGCTCCTGCTGGTGACCACCGAGGGGGCGGCTGCACTGCTGTGCCTGTAGGCGATCTTCTCAGCCAAGAGTCATCCTCTTATGGACATGAAGGCATAGGACAATCCTATTCGAGTCCCTTCATTTTGCTGCCGTTACTTGGTATCATTAAAAGGGGACAGCAGCGTGAACCCCAAGCTACCGAGGGGCTTTATCAGCTTTCCTAAACCTCTTTTTTAAATGTTCTCCTGTTGAGAGCTCTTAGGAGCAGGAATGAGTGAGTGATGATTAACATCTGTCGTGGAGGAGAAAAAGTGGCCTCTGGGAGAAGGGCACTATGAAAGTAGTACAGAACCTGCAGGAAGAAGCACACAGTAAAAGCTCCCTCTGATGTACCCTAGTACCACCCGACCCAGCTTATCATTTCCTGCTGTGATGTCATCTCACACTGGTTATAAATTAGTAGTGTGCAAAGTGAGCCGTTTCTCCCTCTAACTGCCCCTTCCTAGGCAACTCTTGTTGCAAACCCCGACACTTGAAAGAGTACATCCTATCACACGAAAAGAGTAAAGACCCCTCTGCCTGTGCCGCATGCGCAGATTTTGTACAGCGCATTGCTCGTCAGTTTCTTGACGTCATTCTCATGGACCACGGATGACTGTGTTCATGGGTTTTCCCAAAGGAGGTTCTCCTGGAGGCAGGGCCAGCTTTAGAGCTGTTAGCACCTGGTGCGACAATAATTTTTGATGTCCCCCACCCCCCTCCTCTTAGTCTCTCACAACCACCAGGCAAACGTGCCCCTCATCTCTCCGTAGCCCCTCTCCCATATACATTTCATTTGTTTTAAAGCACTGGTAAAGGCTGACTTTACTAATAAGAATGTATATCTACCCAAACAAACACTTTTCAGCAACAATAGGACTAGATAATGAAAGACTGGGGGCAGGGTTGGATTGGGATCCAAAATCGGCCCGGGCACACCCAAAAAAAGTGGCTCACATTTGCGTATTGCCTTTCTGCAAAACACTGCTTCGGCAAAGTTTTTTGAAAAGAAAGGCGTGGGGGACATGTTTTATTAACTTCACTAAGATAAAAAAAATGCACAGATTAGTTCACACTGCTGAGCCACACATGAATGCAAGTGAGACCACTTCTGCTCATGCCCCCTGCCCCCGCTCAATCAGCATATATTAATGGGCCGGCCCAGCGAGAGAAAGGGAGTGATACCTCTGCCCATCTTCCTCTAGAAAGGCCACTCAGGCACCCACTGGGCCGCTGGCGGCATCCTAACAGCACAGACAGCCCCCAGGCTGCCCAAAAAAGCAGCCCACAGCTAGAACTCGGCTACCGGCCCTTCGGCCATTTCCCGAGTGCCCGCGTTACCAATCCGACCCTGACTGGGACTGAATGTCGTAACCTATTTTATGCAGTTTGCATGCAGATGACAGTCACTGTTCTATATTAGGATTGTATTTTATGAACTGTGTTAACAAAAGGATCTCTGTGACAAAAACAGTAATCCACTCAGCTATCCACATAAAATGCAGATCTGTGATCTGCACCGTACTGTGCAGCAGGCATATTAAACCCTTTGCGCTACTTCATGGCGAGTCAAAACTGCCCCTAGACAGAACTCTGATCTCTCTCTCTAGCAGGAACATTAATCACAAGAGTTATCTTGACAGTTGTAATGCTGCCTGAAAACTGGACGCACAAGGAACCCTGCTGAAGGTGTTATTACTAAACACAGCAACCCCCCCTGAGATAAGCGCCCCCTCCCCAGGTCAGCGCCCAGTACGGCCGCACCAGTCGCACTGCCCTAAAGCCGGCCCTGCTGGAGGCCTTCCTCCCAAACAGTGTGAGCTGTGGAAGTGTTGAAATGTTGGGTAATTCGATGTTGTACCTACAAAAGATGTGGGGGTTCTGTGTCTCCGTCTTGATTGTACAGTTCTTGCGCCTCGTGTTTGGTGCCTGGGGTGTGGTTTCAGATCTCGGTTCCAACGAACCCGCCCTGGGTTCTTACTTTCCTGCCACCTGTAACTGAGCCACATCTGCACCCTGTTTCCATTGTACTCAAATCTATTGTCCTTAAATTCTTGTATCTAATATTTCAGGCCCGATGTTACTCCCTGTGATAGACCCCTCTGTCCTATATCACCTGTAGCTCTGTCTACCTGTCGTTTTGTTTAACTACGTTGTCCTGCCTGAAAGGGGGTTATCTCTGAGAGTCTTTTTATCCAGGGCTCCCTGCAACTAGAGAGCCCTTGTTATGAATCAACACTGCAGTCAGAGTTATGGGTCAACTGCACTAGGCTTTCAAACATCACTCTCACGTGGCCAGTACACTCAGTCTGCTTGAATTATAATTTTCTAATGGTTGGTGTACAACCAGACATTTAGAGATATTTCACCGAAAGAAAAGAAAAACACATTTACCTAATCTACCCGGAAATACACTATAGCTCCAGGTAAGTCGGGGAATTTGCAAGACTTTGAGCTTCCTAGCCTGAGGTCATAGAAGGCAGTATGTTATGACGTGAGTGATGTACTGCGGAGCAGGCAGACAACTGCCCTTTGTTTACCGCATACCTTGATACCAAACCGCTCCTACCTTTGTTCACAGAGCCGAAAGAAATGCTTTTTTTTGTTCTTTTTAAGGGTGCCCTTTGACTGCTGTGTGCATTGATCCGTCGGGGAAAAGCAATATATTTGTACCCCATCAGCTTAGAAGTGTATTTCTCTAGGTTGCCAAGGACAACACTGCAACAAACTGGATCTAATCAATTCAAAGATGTTCTACCACCTGAACCAAGCATTTGCAAAGCCAATAAGTTTTGCCTACATGAGGGCTATTGGCTTTGCCAACGTCTTTTAGTCATGTTGTCAAGCAGCGTGGAGTGGAGTAGAGTAGAGCCAAGTGGAATAGTGTAGAGTGGTGGGGAGTGGCGTAGAGCAGAGTGAAGTAGTGTGGATTAGAGTGGCGTAGAGTAGAGTGATGTAGATTAGAGTGGAGCTTCGTAGAGTGGAGTGGCGTAGAGTAAACCGGAGTCGACTGGCATAGAGTAGAGTAGTGTAGAGTGCAGTGGTGTAGAGTGGATTGGCATAGAGCATAGTTCAGTAGAGTAGAGTGGCATAGAGTGGAGTGTGATAGACTAGAGCGGCATACAGTGGAGTGGCACCGAGTGGAGTGGCATGGAGTAGAGTGGCATGGAGTAGAGTGGAGCAGAGTGGGACTGCATGGTGCAGAGTAGAGTGGCTTGGAGTGAAGTAGAGTAGAGTGGTGTAGAGTAGAGTGGTGTAAAGTAGAGGGGGGTAGATGAGAGTGGGGCAGAGGAGAGTAGCGTGGCATGGTGCAGAGTAGAGTGCTTGGAGTGATGTAGAGTAGAGTGGTGTAGAGTAAAGTGGCGTAGAGGAGAGTGGGGTACAGGAGAGTGGCGTACAGTAGAGTGGCATAGAGTAGAATGTAATAGATTGGAGTGGCACAGTGTAGAGTGGCACAGTGTAGAGTGGCACAGTGTAGAGTAGAGTGGACTGGCGTAGAGTGCAGTGGTGTAAAGTAGAGTGGTGCAGAGTGGAATAACATAGAGTGTAATGGTGTAGAGTGCAGTGGTTTAGAGTGGTGCAGTATACAGTTGAGTGGCGTAAAGTCCAGTGGGGTGGAGTGCAGTGGAGTAGAGTGGTGCAGAGTAGAGTGGCATAGAGTGGAATGGAGTACAGTGCAGTGGCATAGAGTGAAGTGGCATAGAGTAGAGTGTTGCAGAGTACTGCGGCGTAGAGAAGAGTGGCGTTGAGTGGGTCATAGTAGAGTAGAGTGGTGTAGAGTGCAGTGGCATAGAGTAGAGTGGCGTAAAGTGCATTGGTGAAGAGTAGAATGCAGTGGTGTGGAGTGCAGTGGCACAGAGTAAAGTGGCATAGAGTGGAGTGGCGCAAAGTAGAATGGCAGAGAGTTCATTGGTGCAGAGTACAGAGGTGTAGAGTGCAGTGGTGTAGAGTGGTACAGAGTAGAGTGCAGTGGCATAGAGTGGTGCAGTGGCGTAGAGTGCAGTGGCATAGAGTAGAGTGGTGCAGAGTAGAGTAGGATGCAGTGAAATAGAGTAGAGTGGTGCATTGCAAAGATTAGAGTGGTATAGAGTGCAGTGGTGCAGAATAGAGTGCAGCAGTGTAGAATGCAGTGGGGTAGAGTGGTGCAGAGTAGAGTGCAGTGGCGCAGAGTACAAGGATAGGGGGTGGGAGGGAAAAGAAGCAACAAGAAAGCGGGATGGGTGAGAGGGAATGGAAGCTGCATGGACGGGGATATGGGAGACGGACTGAAAAAACATGCACTCACATGGAGTGCTTGAACATAAAGAAAACAGTTCCAAAAACAGGAGCAGTGGATGGACACAAGTACTTGGTTGATGCTCCAGGGGAGGGCCAAACACAAGAAGAGGACATGACACCTGCATGCCATGACAAACGGGGACAAAGCAAATGAGAGCCACGCTGAAGCTAACAAAGGTAAGCTATGAGCGGGCTGTAACCTCACTGAATGTAAACAACATGTCTTAAAGAGACAGCGCATGCACTGTCTAGGGTAAACCTAAAAAGAGGACCTCAATATCTCAACAGATACTGTAAGTGATGTTACGACATATTAACTCAAGCTCACTGTTGTTAACAGAACATAGCTGACATCTGTTATGTAGTCACAGGCTCCAGACATGTTTCAGTCCTTACTGATCCCTCCCTCGCATACCTCCTCTCAGAGTGATGTTCTCTGGTGTCCCTGGTAACAGACCCAGCCCTGACTAAATACTGCCCAAGTGTGCTTT
This sequence comes from Calotriton arnoldi, assembly GCA_963921515.1. NCBI lineage: Eukaryota > Metazoa > Chordata > Amphibia > Caudata > Salamandridae > Calotriton > Calotriton arnoldi. The sequence continues at coordinate 2,041,812 of CAWUFW010002033.1, read as the reverse complement.
CACCTGAGCTTGGTCTTATCTGTTGCTTCCTACACCAAACATGCAAGGGAATCTTGTTTCTGCTGAGACTTCCCCTCTAAAGAAGAAGGGATTTCAAAGCATTTGGTGGCTTCAAAGCACTTGAGCATTACGTGGAAGATTCTGGAACCCTGGAAGTCGATGAGGGCATTTTTGGCACCAGGTTGTGGGACATGGGTTTTCACCGGGAGAATTTCCTGCACTGGGTATCTCCTTGTCTGCACACAAGTATGCGTCAACGCAAGTGAGTGAGTTTGTTGTCCATTGTTTGACCGTCGAATCTCAAATATGCACCCCTAACTGTCCCAAAATACCTGTGCTTCTGCACCATGGTCTGTCTGATGTTTATATATTTCCTCTGCTAATAACTGTGTCCTGTGTACATACCATCATTGGGTTTTATGGTGTAGGAGATATGAAACCTTTGAACTTTATTATCCTTTGCGATTAATATCGCACACGTTTCACACAAAAACATGGTTTATGATACACAAACTTTAGTAGGCAACTCTATCAGAGATAAAATCTCCTATGTCACAAATGTAATTTAAATGTACATCCAAAAAACACTTCTGTTCTTATTACCCAAATACAATCCAGAACTTCCAAATGAATGACTAACGATTTGAAGTCTATTGACTTTTCCCCATCAAGTGGAATTCACCAAATCCATAGGTTTAATTCTAGTCTCCAGGCTTTACTTACCAACAGAGGATGAAGCATGCAGATGAAGAGATCTACTTTCCAGACAGAGAATGTTCTACCATATAGTTTAAGAACCCGTTTCCTGCCTTATCTGTTAATAAGTGAGAGTAATGTAGCAGCTCTGGGCACACGTCCCTCACCCGTGCCTACAATTAATGTTTTTCGAAGTGGTACTTATCAAGAGATGGAAATCACTTCTCTGGGCCTCAGCGTCAGGGGCGTTGCTTTATAGGGGTGTTTGGGGTGTGACACCCCTGTAATAAATGCATTCTTGTCTTGGTAGCTGGATCTGGGGATCCTGAGCTGGGTCTGCTCTGTCTGTGTTGTTTTTTTTCATTGTATAGTGACTGGTTTACCAAAAAAGTAGTAAATCTGCACCCACAAAAGATTCCCTGAATGGATGCAAATTTAATACTTTTTGGAAGTCACAAACATTGGCCGTTGTATGCTTGGAATGCTGTGCCAATCTCAGGTTTCCAGGCATACTACTGGCCATCAAACACCCATAAGGAGATGGGACCAATGCTTGCAAATATCTAACCACTTGCAATCGCTCGGGATGGCTATGCAAATCATTTTTTTTTTACCCACAGTGCCACTCTAGACAGAGGGCCTCATTTACAGTTTGGTGGACAGAGTAAAGGCAGACAGGTTGGGGCAGGACTTTATGTCAATCACCCTGCCTTTACTCCGCCCACAAAATTTAGATATAGACGCCAGGCCAGGTCCACGGACATCTCCTTACATTGTCAGGAACCGCCGTCATGGCAGTTCCTGTCAAAGTAGGAAAAGCTTGTTGGACTGCTACGTCAAACATGAAGTCCGGCCATCAAACTTTTCCAAAGTTTTCTATTTTTCAAAACCAAACTATTAACACAGGAGTTTGTTTTTTAACAATAAAAAACAAATGGCCATCACACCATGGAAGTTAACGCCCGTGGGGTGGGGGGTCATTTTTCTTTTCTTCTTCTGTTTTTTTATTTACTTTCCCTCACTGCAAGGGTATACCTGGCCGGAATGGACAGTTAAAAAAAAAAAGCTATCCAACTGTCCTCTCTAAATAGGGCGGACAGTTGGATGGCTTACCTCTGATGGCTCCTACTCGGTCAGAGGAGGTTTTACACTGACAGAGTAAATTTGACTCCGCTGTACTAAAACTTGAGGTCCATCTGACTCAAAATCAGGCAGGCGGACCTTGGGTTTGGTGGAGGGTAATCTGTAGCCATTGCGACAGAGGGGCCGATTCTGATGCGGGTTGGAAAAGCTTCCCGACCGAATCGGTTGGGAAATGGTGTCCGACCCACTCGGATCGGGAAAGTCCGACCGGCGGAGTAGGATGCATCCGGATGCTTCCAGATACGATTTGGTTGAACTCCCATTGACTTCAATGGGAACATTTGTTCCTAACCGCATCAGAATTGGGCCCTCGGTCGGGAAGACACGTTCCCGATCCGATTTGGAAGGAGCAAATGCCGTTAGGAGGCCTTCCTAACCGCATCAGAATCAGGCCCTCGGTCGGGAAGCTTTTCCAACCCGCATCAGAATCGGGCCCAGAGTATCCTGTCCGCCAAACTCTAAATCGCCCCAAAGAGGCGGACCTAATGCAAATCAGTACTGACCCTGCTCCAACATTGGCAAACTCACCCATCCACCCTGCGGCTCACTGCTTTTTTAGTTGCAAAATTTGAGATTCCCCCGAATCTCACTCACTAAGCCACTCCCCTGCTCAGCGTGCTTATTACAGTGTACCTTACGCCTCTTAATTTCCTCTGCTTTCTGACCAAATATCAACTCCCCCACAGAGCCCACTTCCTCTCCCCTGTGGAGTGGCATCTGGCGCACTTACCAAAGTGAGAAAATGTTTTACCTTTTAAGTGAAGACACCACCTCAACCATGAAAGGCATCCACTCAGGGGCCCCCACCGACCCCTGCCCCCCACACATCTACCACAGAGCCGCCACCGCCATCGCACCCGAACTACAACGCACCATCAACACCACCCTCGAAACAGGCACCTTCCCAGATGACTGGAAACGCGCAGAAGTCAGGCCCCTGCTCAAGAAGCCGACAGCTGACCCCACCGACCTCAAGAACTACCGGCCCATCTCGCTCCTCCCCTTCGCGGCCAAAGTTGCAGAGAAAACAGTCAACAAGGAACTGACACGATTCATCGAAGACAATGCCATCCTCGACCCGTCCCAATCCGGATTCCGGAGCAACCACAGCACCGAGACCGCCCTACTCGCCGCCACAAATGACATCCGCACCCTCCTGGACCAAGGCCACTCCGCAGCCCTCATCCTACTCGACCTATCAGCAGCCTTCAACACCGTCTCCCACCGCACACTCGTCGCCAGACTCCACGACGCCGGCATACAAGGAACAGCCCTAGACTGCATCCGATCATTCCTCACCGGAAGAAGCCAAAGAATTAGACTGCCACCTTTCCTCTCCGATCCCACGGAAATCACCTGCGGAGTCCCACAGGGATCATCGCTGAGCCCGACCCTCTTCAACATCTACATGGCCCCCCTCGCAGCCATCGTCCGACAACACGGCCTGAACATCGTCCCCTACGCTGACGACACCCAGCTCATCCTCTCCCTCACCAAAGACACCGCCACCGCCACACTCAACTTCGAGAAAGGAATGCAGGAGGTCGCCGTCTGGATGACCAACAGCTGCCTCAAGCTCAACGCCGAGAAGACAGAAGTCCTCATACTCGGAACCACCCCTTCAGCATGGAACAACACCTGGTGGCCGACAGCCCTCGGAAGCCCACCGACCCCCTCGGACCACACCAAAAACCTCGGCATCGTACTCGACTCATCCCTCACCATGAACCGACAGATCAACGCTGTCACCTCCAGCTGCTTCAACACCCTCCGCAAGACCTTCAAATGGATCCCCTGGAGTCAAGGAAGACAGTCACCCACGCACTCATCACCAGCAGACTGGACTATGGAAACGCACTATACGCCGGCATGAACAAGTCCCTACTCCGAAACTCCAGACGATACAGAATACCGCCACCCGACTCCTCCTCGGCAATCCCCCGGCACGAACACATCAGCCAACACCTTCGAACGCTCCACTGGCTCCCCGTGGAGAAGAGAGTCACCTTCAAAATCCTCACCCACGCCTACAAATGCCTGCACAACACCGGACCCAAATACCTCAATGACAGAATCAACTTCCACATACCCAAAAGGAACCTCCGATCTTCCAACCTCGCACTGGCCAAAACCCCATGCATCCGCAGAGCCAGAGCAGGTGGAAGATCCTTCTCTCACATTGCGGCCAAAACCTGGAACGAGCTCCCGGCAGACATCAGACTCGCCCCCTCCCTAAACACCTTCAGGAAGGCCCTCATGACCTGGCTCTTCGGCTAATGGAGCTGCAAACCCCCCCCCCCCACCGCCTTGAGACCCTCACGGGTGAGTAGCGCGCTTAATGAACCCCTGATTGATTGACTGGGAAGTGGTTATAACTCATGAGTTCTCTCTGTAAATGTATACCTGTGTTACTGGGCGTCATTGTGCCCTTTCTCTCTTCACCTCAATGTATAAACATGTCACAGGCATCAAAAGAGCGCAATTCGACGAAACAAAAAAATCAGTGAGAAACTGCGTGGGTAGGCCACATACCTCGCATAACACACATCTTCCTTACCTGCTCAGGGGTTTGCTTCTAAAGGTGAGGGGTAAAGCTCTCTAGCCGTAGTGACTGAAACCTGCACATGTATTAGGGAGAATGCCTGAAAATGTCCGAGATGGCCTCAGGCGTCTATCTGCTCAGATTACAGATATCGGGTCAGGACTTTTCTTTATCTCTTGATGACATCAGACCTGCAGGGAACAACATCTGCACAGCTGCCGGGAGCTCCTATGTGCTTTCATACCATTTGGGGATGACGACTTTTGACCTGTGGCCACAGGTGCCAGGTTATCGTGGCCGCGAGGACGAGGGGCTACCAATAATTCACCCATAGCCCTCGTTCAAGCTTGTCTGTTCATCCATGGCCCCCGTTCAAGCTTGTCTGATCTCCTGGAGGCTGAGAGGGAAGACGACGCTATCCATCTGCCCTGAGAGCTGAAGTGTATGAAAGGGCACGGGGCAGTTCAGGAAGAGAAAAGGGAACCCTTTCGCACGCCATTATTAGAAGGGTGCTAGACAGTTGAATGACCTTTTCTATAGGCTGCAGAGGAGACACATATATTGCTGCATTTGGACACCATTTCAGACACTGGTCAGAAAGTTATCATTATCACTTTAAACCAACATGCTCAAAATATGTATTTTATTCATTAGAAACAGACCTTTTTAGGTCTCGCATACCTAGCGTTGCAGCGCACATGCGCTGCTCGCTCTGCGAGGCATATTGAAGTAGGGTATGTTTGAGAAGTGGGGTTGAAGCCCCGCCCCTATTTTTCATTGGCTGGCGTCATCGTTTATGGTAAACGCTGGCTTCCGATTGAAAATGAGGCTTTTTTGCTACTGCACTGTCTCCTTTTGGGACGGCCCATCCGGACTGGATCTTTTACTTGCGGCGTTATACAGTCTCCTTTAATTAGTGGGTAAGCACTTTTTTTATTATTCCTGTAATGGCAACAGCTTGTTTCAATTGCCTTTGGTAAGGGTGGCCGCGTGTTTATTTTTGCATCGCGCTTTCACTTAAAGTGAAAGTGCGATGCAAATATAAACAAGCGGCTGTCTTTGCGAAATGGCGAGAGCTTGTTATATATAGTCCCCGCTTTCTGAATTGAGCAAGTTTCTAAATTCTCCCGTATTTGCAGATAGGAAAATAAAGGCAGAGGGCGGTTGTGAAAACCTCCGTATTTCTTGCAGTGTAGAGTACACGGGCTGCCGGGGGTGCGCCATGAGAGCTTTGGGTTCAGGTGCCGTGTAAATGGATTTGTGGTGGCATGGATGACCCTTGTCTTAAGACACAGCACGTGCTCCTTTAGTGACATGGGGGCAGTATCCTGCAGGCGAGCTGGCTTGTAGTAAGTGCCCGTTGCCGTAGTCTGCCGTGCCTCGGTCACTACGCTGTCACTAGAAGGGGAAAGAGAAAGTAGGAGCTTCTCTTCCACGGTACGGTAGAAGCAGGGGCGAGAGACGGAGAAGCCTGCCACTTTCACTGTGCGGTGGAAGCGTTTCAGTGCCATGGTACGATAGAAGCGGGCAGAGACCGAGAAGCGTGCCTTTTCTGTCACTGTTCGGTAGAAGCACGAGGAGAAGGCGCCGCTTCACTGCCACTGTGTTGTGGAAATAGAGAGTGGGAAAAGTAGGTGTTAGGTAGTCTTCTTTCTCTTTCTATGCCTGCAGCTGTGAGGAAGCATGCGTGCACTACAGCTGCTCCCCCCGAGCAAAACATACTTGCATGTTATGTATTTGCTATTTTACAATGGCCGGCTTTGACTCGTCGACTAGATTATTTCCCTGCGTGGAAGTCGCGCTGTAGGAGGCCCTGCTAGCCGCAAAGAGGTGTGATATTGTAGATGTGAACAGCTCCATTCGGTTTCTCAACCGCAGAGGGCGGGTTAGGGTGTGAAACTAATGTGAAGGGAAGAACTTTTTCAAGTTACGCAATGATGGCCTTTCTGCAGTTTTAGTACATACAATTAAAAAAAATAAGCCAAAAGCTTAAAACACGTTATTGCTGCGGATGCAAAAAAACGTTCTTTTTTCAACCATAAAGGGTGGACAACTCTCTTCTGAGTTTGTTTGCATTGTACCCTCTAACCTTGTTGCACTTTAACTTGTTTATAGTTTTGTTTAGAGGAGATTTGTAGCACTGTTTGAAGGTATGCTTTTATTCATATATACATATATATTCCTACAGATCAATTAGTGATGCTTCTTATTGGTTACTTCTTAACTGATGTGCCCCGCTTGTGTTAACTGCAAATTAATACGTTGCAGCCTGTTTTTAAATGTTTGAATGGTCAGTCTGGCCTCATTTATGCCGTAGCACAATGCTTAAAATACCATTTATTTCTGTGTAAATCATTGTCTGTTACGCCTTAGTGCTCGCCAGTACAACTATCTGCATTCATATTTTATATTGGCCCTTTCTGGAACCAAGCTGAACAAGCATTTACAATGCAATAGGTCTCGCATTTATGCGAGTTTGAGCTATTCACATTACAAATAACAATGCCTTTTATTTTTGTTTTCGTTTTTAAAACTTAAATAAAAGGCATTGTCATTTACAATGCCAATAGCTTAAACTCGCATAAATGCGAGACCTATTGCATTGCAAATGCTTGTTTAAATATATCAACCAAGCTTACTTCCCTTTCTTTTCAAATCGAGTCTCTTTGCGTACCTTAGAAGTTTAATTACCCATTAATATGTTTTAAAGGTACATGCGACTTTGCAATAGGTAAAGGTTATTTTCACCTTTCTCTGTGTGATTATATCTATTTTCTTTCTTGTTTTTAGTGGAGTGTTGAGAGACAACGAAGAGGCATTTTCAAAGCACAAGCTAACACTAAACCTGATGGAAAATCGCACTCCTGCTCCATGCTGCACATTCATTACATTCATTCACCACAAATACATACATTTAACATAATACATCATCAACATCTTCCACAATTTTAATTTGATGACATCATGATAACTTTTTTTTTTTAATCTGTTTTATTGGTTTTCAGAAACAGATACAGTCAACAGCATAACATGGAATACACTGTTCCAAACAGGGCCATGTGGAAAGGCATCACTAAATACAAGACATGCATTCAGCACATTAGTACAGCATGAGCAAACGCACATATGGTAAGTGCTGTTGTAGTTATGTAAATAGTTGTCAAACAGACATAACGGGGGGCTTGGCGTGTGAACTGGGAGGAAGGGGGATATAACAAGAATTGTTGGGGGGTGGGAGTAGGGCGGGATTCATTGTGGTGGAGTCGCCTAAGATGAGGGAAAAAAATAGCAACAACGTGTGCGAGCATGGGAGGACTGCAAGGGGTAGTTGGCTGGTGGTAAAGTCTCGCATGAACTCTATTGAGGGAGGTCATCAGTGCTAATGTATTGTAGAAACTTAGAGAAAAGGGAAACCCAGCGAGGAGAGATGGGTTGTCTGCGAAGACCCTGGATCTCCTCGTAGCGGAGGGCATCCTCCTCCGCCGCTCCCCATTTACCAAAGTCCCATGCCAGGCCGCCACAGAGGGGGCCACCGGGGAACGCCAATGTAAGGTGAGGGTGCGTTTGGTGAGGAGAATAGCCAGGAAGGTGAAGCGAGCGCGTATTTTGTGTGGTTTACGGATTTTGAAAATGCCAAGTGAGCAAGATTCCCATGTATGAAGGTCGTGAGCTCTGCGACTTGCCATAGGACATCATGTACGTTCTCCCAGTATTGGCTTAGGGCTGGACAGGACAAGATCATGTGTTGTAAATCTGTGCCAAATGGCACGCATCTGGGACAGCTCGCGTCTGCCTGGGGAAAGAACTGATTTATTTGGGCTTGGGTAAAATATGCATGGTGTAGTATGAAGAATTGTAAATTCTTAAAACGAGAATTACGGGATTCCTGCAGCAGAAACTTCAAGGCTATTTCCCACTCCTTATCATGCAATGCCCGACCAAATTCCTCCTCCCACCTACGCCTGAGAGTGTCTAGGGAGAACATAGTCAGTTCATGGATAGCCTTATACAGTCAGGTAATAAGATGACGGCCAGGGCCCATTGTAAGGATAGTCTGTATACTGGATGCGGTGTGGGTTCTGCCTCCGTGACAGTCCACAGGGTATGCAATGTACAATTAAGTCTACGGTGAAGGAGGAATTGCCGTAGAGGTAAATCATAGTCTTTTACCAGCTGAGCAAAAAAGAGTAATTGGTTATTAAGGAATAGATTTCCTGCTTTGTGGATTTGATGTGCTGACCAGTGTGTTAGGTCAAGTCAAGTATAGGATCCAGGGAATTTAGGAAGATCAACCAGAAGCAGCTCTGGGGCATATACAGGTGAGTTCGGGGACATGCAATGTATATGTGTCATGCAGGCTCGGGCCACTGCCACCTATATGGGAGGTGGTATTGTTCTAGGAAGTAGGAGGCGATGGATCTCTGGGAAGGGCAGCACACCATCCATGTTGCAAGTCTCCTCAACGTATCTCCCCGCAGTCCATTGTGAGAGCCACTGCAACAGTGCCGCAAGATAGTATGCCTCAAATGACGGGACACCCAGTCCCCCGCGGTCCAGTGGAAGTTGTAGTTTGTGAAGTGCCACTCGACGTCGCCCATTGCCCCAAATAAGATCCCCGAACAATGAATCCAGTTCTGGGAAAAAGGAGCGAGGTGGGATCATGGGGAGGTTATTGAAGTGGTAAAGTAGGCGGGGCAGTATATTTATTTTTGCTAGGACAATTTGCTCTATTGGAGGGAATGCAAAAAGTGCATTTGTGTCTTAATGTCCCTGTAGCACTACCCGGAGATTACCCTCAAAGATGTCTAAGGAAGTGTGATATAGGCGGACACCCAGATAGTGTGTAACTGTTCTCTGCCAGCAGAGGGGGGTAGTACCTAGACATATGGTTCGGGGTGGTTGGTCAGGGTGAAATGGATGTATTGCAAATTTATCTCAATTGACCCGAAGTCCAGACACTGTTGCAAACTCATTGAGTGTAGCATGAAGTGGGGTAAGGTCCGAGGTGATATCTTGGAGATACATGAGGAGATCGTCAGCGTACAAGGACACTACATGCGTCCTGTCCTCCAGGGGTATCCCCCTGTTGGTGCCCTCATGTCGCAATCGGATAGCCAGAGGTTCCATTGCGAGGGCGAATATCAGTGGGGAAAGTGGACAGCCCTGTCGAATGCCACTGCCCACTGGGAATAAGGCTTCGATAAGGCGACCCAAGCGGACCCAGAAGGTCGGATTAGTGCAGAGAAGCCGAGTGTACACAAGTAGCCGGGTACCAACTCCAAAGTGGGGCAAAACTTGGGAAAGATAGCCCCACGTCAATGAGTCAAATGCTTTCTCTAAGTCCAATATTAGACAGGCCACATCCGGGTAGCGGGCCTTGACCCGGTCTTGAATGTGGAACAACCAACAAATGTTTTGGGAGGTACTGCGTCCAGGGACAAGTCCATTCTGGTCTATGTGGATGAGTTCTAGAAGTATCTGGGCACAGCGGTCGGCTAGTATTTTACCTAGTATTTTATAATCTGCCTCTAGAATGGCGATGGGGCGATACGAGGAGGGTTGGGTTGGGCTTCTACCAGGCTTCAGAATTTAAACCAGGAGAGACTCCCAGAGTGACGGTGGGAGTTCTCCCATAGTAAGTGCCGTTTTGTACATGTCGGCCAATTTGGGTGCAAGTTGCGAGGAGAAAGTACTATAAAATTCTAGTAGTAGGCCGTCAAGTCCTGGAGTTTTGTTACAGGATAAGTTCCTGATCACCTGTATCACGTCTTCTGTGGTAACGTTAGCATCCAGTACGAGTTTAGTTGCAGTGGGGATGCAGGGAAGTGTGTCATCCCTAAGAAAAGCATGGGAGAGGTCTCCTGTGTGGTCAATGGGGGCCTGATATAATGTGGAATAATATGTGTAAAAGAGATGTAATATGGCATGTGAATAAAGGGGGACGCCAGCAGGGGAGATTAGTTCAGAGAATGGGGCTGGGTTGGAATCCAGTCTTACCAGCCAGGCTAGAAAACAACCAGATTTGTCTCCCTCTCGGTGGACTTTAGTCCCGTGGGCCAAGAAATTGAAGCGGCGAAGGCGCTCTAAAAGTTTGCATACGTTGTCTTTGCTTCAGTCAGCTGCGGGATCTTCCCTGGGTATCGGTCAGCCTCCTTTCTCAACTGTGCAAGTCGCGACTCGGAGGCCTGAATTTCGCTGTCTAAAACCCTGCGAATTCTCCAACACCTGTTGTATACAAAATCCCTGTATCACTGTTTCAAATGCATCCCATTCCACCATTCTCGAAGAGGTGGTGTTGTGGTTTTCTGCAAAATAGTGACGGATATGGTTGCCTAGGTCCTTCCTGAAAACTGGATCATCAAGGCAATCTCGTTGAAGACGCCAAGAGGGAATCAGCAGTCTGGGGGATGTCCATCGGAGTTCTATGTAGTGGGCATAGTGATACAAGATCACGCGCCCCAAATAGTCAGAGTGGTGTATGAGGGGAGCCAGTGATGCACAAGAAGCGGTACAGTTGCATGTGGAGTCCGTGAGGTATGGAGGACAAAGAATAGTGTATGTGGGTAGGATTATGCAGATGCCAGACATTCACTAGGGATCATTTTGTGTCCAGCTGAATAGGCGCGCTGCATGTGTATAAGGAGGGGAATTAGGAAGGGGAGGGTAGGACCTGTCAAGATGGAGATCCAGAGCACAGTTGTAATCCCCACCAAGAACCCAAGAAAACCTGGTTTTATTAGCAAGAAAAAAGGAGAGGGTGTCCCACAATTCACCCTGCCCTGAGTTAGAGGCATAAATACTTCCTAGGAGTAGGGGGCAGCCATCAAGGCGCCCCTCCAGGAGTACAAAACGGCCATCGGTATCGACTGTGGCATCCAGGACTTGAAAAGGGACCCCGGGTCTGACTCTGACATGAGCGCCACGAGCATACGCGGAGTTAGTGGTATCGTAAAGTTGTCCTCTCCAGCGCCTGTGCAAGCACTCCACCTCAGGCTTTGTAGTGTATGTCTCCTGTAGGTGGACCACGTGTGCATGTTGCGTTTAAGGTAGGAGTATACCTCGTACCTCTTACAGGTAGTGTGAGTGTCTCGTACATTCAGTGTGAGCAGTAGAAGAGTGTCAGTGCAAGTCTGCATATTGAATGTAATACTTAGGATCTACCAGATTGGGGGGGCCACGAGATGTCTGTCATGATCATGTTCCCACTCACTGGATGGAGGTGAGATAAGTGTTGAGAATCTGCTGTGTTGGGACTGAAGTATTGGGGTAGGGTAAAAGTGGGAAATGTGTGGAACTAAATAGGTAGAACAGGTGGGGCCTACTGTAGCTACGGTATGCCCAAACAACATCATGTACGTATCTCGAAAAATGAGGAGGGGCTCGAGCGGCCATGGAGGTGCCATGCCAAGTTGCAAGTGCCCTGGTGGATAAGGTTCGAAGGCCCATAGGAGCGGCTGTGGCCACCGGGGAAGATGGGGGGAAAAATAGGTATTCCTGTTTCAAAAAGGAAATGTATGTGGTCAATGTGGGATATAATGGGTGCAGCTTATATCCCCATGGAGTGCACCCGGAGGGGCCCAAAATGGGACATTGCGTTGAGGTGGAGGAAGTAGGGAAGAGGGGGAAATGACGTACTGGATCCAGTGCTTGCAATGAAGTGAGTGGAGAACCACGCGGAGAGAGAGGGGAAAGAGTGGGATGGTATGAGCAATGAGATATTGGTATGTACATGTGACATCAAGATGTGTAAACAAAACATATCACTCATCAATGTAAGTCAATCATGCAAGAGGATCCACTGACTGTAGTGGCATCTCGAGCGGTTCGGAGAGCTACATTGAGAGCCACCAGAGAGGAGAGTATCATCATCTGTGGTGAGAATGTCAGGGCCTTCATTGTCGTCGGTAGTTGCAATGTTAGGCACAATGTCCTCTGCCGCCCGCACGTTCGGGGGTGCAGCCGGGGACGGACGTCGGGTGCTCCGAGTATGGGAACGAGAATGTTTCTTACGCCTTGGTGGAGGCAGCGACCGAGGTGGTCCCCTGCAGTCTGATGCTGCGGGACCATATCTTTGGTCTGTCCAGTCCCAGCCCTCCTTTGGGTCACTGAAGAAGAGGGTGGTAAAATTCTCAATGATCTTCAAGCAAGCTGGAAAGAGGAGTGAATACTGGGCTCCCTGCTGACATAGTTGGCGTAAGACTCCCAGGAAGGCTGACCTTTGTTGCTGAACCACTCTGGTGACGTCAGGGAAGAGTAAGACTACCTTGTCTTCCACCCTAAGCGGCCCAGCGCTGTGTGCTGCTCTGAGGATGGCGTCTCGATCTTTACAGTGAAGACGTTTTGTGAGCATGGGCCTAGGAGGAGATCCTGGGGAGGATGAGGTGGGCAGGCACCCGATGCGCCCTTTCTAGTGTGAAAAACAGAGTGAGATCCGAAGCAGGTGTGAAGTATCTGAACCAGGTATCTAGGTACTGATTGGGGTTACAGCCCTCAACCCCCACTGGTAGGCTCAATATGGGAGCATTGCTGCTGATGGATCTGCCCTCGAGGCCATCAGCTGTGTGCTCCTGTTGGTGGACTTAGTCCTGCAGCTCCCGAATGGTTCGTTGGGTGACCATCACTATCGGGTGAAGGTGGTCAGTTGTTTCTCCCCAACCGATACCTTGTCAGTAAGTTTGCGATGAGCATCGCAAATAAAGCTAAAGTCCGTGGCGAAAGCATTGAAACATGCCTCCATCGTAGCTCGCGAGTTCTCTATGGTGGCCAGCACTAAGTCCAATTTATCCGCCGTGGGTGTTGGCTGTGAGGGGCTCCCAAGGAGGGTGTCTGGGGTGTCGTTAGATGGAGACTATGATGTCCGGGTCTGTGCCGGCATGACTGTCGTGGCCGATCAAAGTCTGCCCATGCAGTGTGACGTTAAGGATGTTTGTTCCAGGGGTATACGGGCAGGCGGGTGAGTAACCATATGCATTGTTGTCGTAGGATCAAGCTATGAGCGGGAGACACCAGGCACTTCCACGGGGTGAGTACCGGTTACAGCAGGCAGCACAAATTTAAAGTCGAAGGCGAGTCCCCGCTTCCCACATAGTATGCACCGCGTTGCGCGGGGCAATGAGGAGATGCAACCCCAGGCTGTGCAGAGGGACTGGGTGGAGAGAAATCCTTTTGGCCAGTGAGTATGTAATCTTCGTGTTGCAGATGCAGCCGGGGAGTCCAGAGCTCCTAAAGCAGCCAGGAGAGTCAGTGCCGCAGGGAGACCACAACAGTGGGCATCAGGGTACACACCAGGGTGAAAGAGCGGAGGGGAGGGGGAGTAAGCATAGGTAAGGCTTCCGAGGGTTGCCCCTATGTGCAACACATTGGCCAAGGGTCAGAGCTGTAGGTCGTGGTTAGGCAGGAGGACGTCGGGGCCCACTCTGTACCCCTTATGGCGCAAGTCTTGGGGTGGTGGTTAAATGTTTAGATAGCACCCTGCGCTGCATTGAGGTGTGGGTGAAGGCTCAGTGAAGGGAAGAGGGCGATTAGATCCTTCCCCCTGCGTGTCTTGGCGATGAGGCTGATGCAGAGGGGTTTGTACTTGTATGGCCCACTGAAGGATGAAGGAAAAGGGGGGACCAGCCACTCAAATGAAAGGGGGTACCATTGGCAGGTCGCAGATGCCCTAGGATTGTGGGGATCCAATAGGAGAAGAAAGGAGCCCACCCACCTTGCGCGCATCCCAGTCCAAGCGATGAGGTATGGAGTCCGGGGGGGAGAGAGGGGGGCTCAATCAGGTAGAGATCAGGAGTCACCGGGCAGTCTGCCAAGGCCGGGAGGGCACTGGCTATGCTCATGGTGAATGCACGAGGGCCTCACAAAGGAGCGACTGCCACCCTGGTGCAGGGGGTCGATTCTCTCCCTCCCCCGCCTCGCGCGTACCGATAATATACGCTGATGAAAGATACCGTGGAAACGGAGGAGCGAGGGGAGGCGAAGGCTGGCGTGGGTCTTGTGCTCGAGTGTTTCGCTGCAGCAGCTCACCTGCACACGCCGGCAAAGTACAGGCCTCCGGGGGTCAAAGCGGGGCCCCACCTGTTGTGTTGGGGTCGCAACTGCGGGACGATGTCTCCCCATAGATCCAGTCGTCATCCCCTCAGCTTCGGCCTACGTGGCCCAATCACGGGCAGCCTCCTATCCGCAATGGTGTCTATGTTGTCTGCGGGGGCTGCACTGAGCCAGCAGTGAGGGCCGCGATCTGCTCCAGGGGTACTGGGCTGTCATGGGAGTTGTCCAATGGCCCTCAGGGCAGGATAATTGGCTATATGTGGGCTGGCTAACAGAGCTTCAAAGGCTCGCGTCTGCCATCTTAGCCAGTTCGGGCACGCCCCCCATGATATCATGATATCTTGATGACATCTATATAGTAGAAGAAAACTCCACAAACCATACAGGGAAGAGGGAAATTTTTGGGCGTACAACTCAGTTTCCCAAGGATTGACGCTAATGCTAAGGAAAGGTCCGACCAGTAGGGATATACTGCTGTACTACCTATCTCCTACCAGACATAATAGTTCCTAATTTGTTAAAATGGACTCTCACCCAAACAAATTGTGTGGCATGCTTCATCATTGGGCCCTACATCCAGCACAGCTATTGTTACCAGACGGGCTCAACCCCACTTTTGAAGGGAGCACTTTTATGGTAGTCCTAAGGGCTTATCAGGGGGAAGTAATTAGGAGGTTAAAATAGCTTCCCAAGAGCTTTTTATTTGCATGGCACCTTTGGCTGGTTTAAAAGCAGGGTAGGATGCGATAGGGAGCTTTTACTGGATCCAACATCCCCGTGTCAACATGTTTCAGCCAGTCAGTTTTAGCCCAAAAAGTTATCTGGTTTTCTTCAGGACCGTTCAGATCCCCTACAATACTGTAAACTTTACTCTGCATAATAGTGTTTATATTGGAATTATGGGTGTTTGCCACTTGCTCACTCCAATCATTCAAAAATACTTGTAACTTCACCGTCATTTTCCAGTATAAATAAAGTGCAGAGGTCTGGTACCCACCTGAGTTTTGTTAAGTGGGGTAATCTTGCCCCTGAATTAGGATTTGTGGGACTTGTAGGTGGATTGCCATGAAGTATGAGTGGCAGAGGTGGCGCCTACCTATGGGGCAAGATTACTCCGCTTAACACAACTCTGGAGATTAAACCCTCATTTATCTATGATATAGAAGTCTTTGACATTTTTTTTACTCAACTGTGTTTTCCATTTTTTGGAATACCACGTTGTAGGAAAGTGCCCTTTTTGTATGGTTACCCTGTGCCCCCCACACTTTGTGCTCCAATGCTGATGGTTATGACTCTGATAGTGCACTGTAGTCTGCTGCCCAAACCCCAGTGCCAGGCTCTCTCCCTAAAACTGTTCTGTGTAAATTAGCATCCCCAATTGACAAGGACTTTACATCCCTTATAAGTCCCTAATATATGGTACCAGGAGGATCCAGGGCACGGGTGGTAAAGGGGTCGCGGGGCCTGTAGCACTGTTTGTGTCACCCTGAGTGACCCAAGTAAACTACTGACAGGAGGTCTGTCATGGCAGACTGCAGGAGCAGTGCAAACTGCTCGAACTAAACTCTGCCCTCACCATGTGCGGCAGAGTCAATTCCAGTCTTTAATATATATCAGTCATCTATAAGGAAGGCCTCCTAAAGCCAAGCAGGCAGGGTGCAGTATATTAGAGGTGTGAACACGTAAGCACAAGCTTATATGTTCCGATAGTGCCCTTTACCATTAAAGGATACTATAAGTGATAGACGGTCCATATGGTAACATGCGCTGGCACTTGGGCAAACCCGAGGTTGGCAGCTCCATTATGGTACCGCCTAAATATGTAATGTATGGTATCAAACAACATGCCTTCTCACCCCTGACATGAATCTCATGTCGAGGGCGATGTGGCATGCACCCAGGTAGCTACCTTAGAGGTTTCCCACTTGGTTGCCCCAGCTTCTCTATACTCTGGCTGGCAGTTCTCGCTTGCTGCCGCCAAGACAGGATTCTGACCTCCTGCCAGGCAGTGTGATGACTCCCAGGAGTCTGGAACAAAGACCTGGGCAGTAAGGAGGTCACACCTCCTCCCTCCCAGGAAGGCTATTGAAGTGGCACATCAAGGCGATGACCATCAAAGGCTGCACTGCCACTGGTATGCATCAGGGCTGACTCCAAGAGAAGGAAACAGACTCCCCCTGCCACAGGCACATTTGCAAACCAGGCAGGTGGGAAATTAGGTATGCAAGGAGGTGTACACCCCCAGAGGGTTAACCACACCTCCAGGGTGGGCAGCCCAGTCTGTACACTGAAAGAATGGTTCTGCCATTTTTAGAAGTGGCAGAATAGAGGGTTCTGGGTAGAAAAGGTGACCCACACCCCTGGATGTGGCCTTCTCATGGGCGGACTAGCTGAAGGGACTATCAGCTCATTAGCTACTTGCTCTCACACCCCTAACTCACCTAAATCTAGGATTTAAGGGACCTTCCCCTGACACCAGAACCTCAGTTCTGACCAACCTGCATGGAAGAGGTCAAAAGAAGAGAGACGTGTCTGCGACAACAGGACTTGCACAAAGCAAAAGAGGGATACTCTGCACATGTGGCAACACCTGATTGAGACTCGTCCTAGGCTAACTCTCGGTTCCCCCTGATAGAGGGACCCCTGTTGAAGCATGAAGCACTCTCAGTCTCCCCTGGACTAGTGGCACTAGTCCCCTGCAAACTGCAGGTAAAACAGTGCTCCGGATCCAAGAATCACTGGCCATCAGGCCCTCCGTGGGATCGCCAAAATCCAGATGGTCTAGTGCATTGTGGGAACTGTAGTCCTGCCTTCCACGAAGTTACAGGCAGCTACCATGTTCCCCGCAGCACCATGTAAGCGGTAAAAGCATCTCTCCTACGGCTTCCGTTCAGCACCAGTCACAGCCAGGACAACTCTGCACCCGGGCTCCACGGGCCAGGTAATACTGAACTGACTATTGTGGCCTGGTTCCGAGATCCACATCACCTTTACCAAGGGTACCACGCAACTCGACCTGCAAGTGACGGATTGTCACTAGTGGTTTTCCCTTTGACCGCAATGGGTAATTTTTCACTGTATTATTTTGCACTGTTTTTATATTGCTTCTAAAATCTATAACTCTGGTTATATGCATTCTATTCCATTCATTTTGGTGTCTAAATTAAGATAAAAATACACTCTATTTTTATACATTTT
Source organism: Calotriton arnoldi (assembly GCA_963921515.1). Taxonomy (NCBI): domain Eukaryota; kingdom Metazoa; phylum Chordata; class Amphibia; order Caudata; family Salamandridae; genus Calotriton; species Calotriton arnoldi. Next base: position 2,024,189 of record CAWUFW010002033.1, on the reverse strand, counting down.
TTTCAGATTTCTCTCGAGTGGTGTCAATTACTTATCATCCATGTTGGTACTCTGAAATGCTTAACACATGTTCCTCTAGTAAAGCCTGACGGCTCTTTGCCACACTACCAGGACTGAGCCAACGATTTATTAGTGTGAATCGAAGGACCATCTTTGGGGTTTGTGACAGTATTGTATGGATAAGCATAACCAGCATCACCACATAATACTCCACCTTCCTACACACATGAGCAATACATACACAGTAGGTGCTGTATAAGATCGATTACGTGCGTTGTTGATTGTTACTACAAAAACTTATTACGAGAAACAGCCAACTTCACCTCCAGTTCGATAAATAGCAGAGGATACGCGTTAGCTCAAGTAATAAGCCATAAACAATGAAAATACAAAGATGAAGAACAAGTGATGAACAAAATCCATCAGTCCCAAAACCAGGGGGGAGATCTATTACATGCAGTTGAAAGAATAGAACAGCATCTGTTGATTTGGGCAGAGGGGTCCCTAAATGCATGTGTCAGCTATTACGGTGGGAAGCAAAGTGGAGAGAAATAGTGAGGGGGAGAGAGGGAGAAAAGGAGCTTGGGTCCTCATTGAACAAGGGATAATGTTCAGAATATTAGTGGGTGTTTCAGCAGAGCCCTGCATGATTCAGTTCTGTACTGGGGTATGAGAGCATAAGAAGTGGAGGGGAGTGTTCAAGCAGCTTGGGAGTCTATTAAACTGTTTGCATTTCTCGAAGTGGTGTGTGGGTATGCTATCCCCTCCTCCTAGTACTACTAAAGTACTACAAACGCTATTCACAAACCCACAGGTGTAAATCTCCACCTCTTCTATCTTTTCTATGGGGAAATCCTCACACATGTAAGCTAACTACTTAATAATAAATGTGGGAGGGCCAGGGCTGCTTGCTTAAAAATGGAGCATACATACTAATAAATGGGAGGGGTTACGGAGGAGTAAGGAACGGTTTAGGGCGGGGCATGCACCAACCCACAAAAGAGTAAGTCCATTGCCATTCACAAACTGCACTTCTAAAGTTACTACAGCCAAAAAGGGACCACAAACACTAGTAAATAACTCCAGCTCAGAGCTGGAGTAAGTCCAGCACCACACATGGCCAACCACTGGTATTGTAACACCCTCCAAGCGAAATAAAATATTTTTACTATTTTGTCCATGTAAATAATTTTTTTAACTTTTTCCTATACTTTACCATAGGGAGACTCCAAAGTCGAGGCAAAGACCTACCTATGGTAAAGTATAGGGAAAATGTAAAAAGTTTATTAAACTTTAATAAATTAGTTAAAAAAAGATATGTTAAATATTATTGCAAATTAAGTTTCTATTTTTTATTTTAAATGTAGAACAAAATGCTACATCACTATTAACTTAATTTTGAATTAAATAATTAATTTAAATGTATGAAATTAAATTAAGATTATTTTTCAGAAGTTTAAATTTTTAAACAATTTCCACTTAAAGTATTTCTCTTTATTATTCAATAATAATTTATTAAAGGGATGTACAGAATTATTTAAAAGTAATGTATTTATAGTTTAATAAAAAATGTTACATTAATTTATAGATTCAAAAAAGGTTGCTAACATATTTTATAATTAAATAGTAAATATGTTTTTTTATTTTTAGATATTTGTTAACATTAAATTATATTTATTTATATTTTTAACTATTTTATATTATTTAATTTAACAATATTTCCTATGGAGTTATATTTTAAGTTCCTACCTCCATTATTTTTGACTGTTGGTTGCTGCAGCACCATTGATTGGCCATGTGTGGTCCTGGACTTACTACGGTGTCTTTTTTTGCAGTAGTAATATATTCTCATAATTGGTCTCTATCCTGTTTTTCAGGGAGTGGAGACCTGTAAGTCTACACTTTTGGGTAACTCTACTGTAGGATTTTATGAAAAGCCTAAAGTTGTAAAGTTACTCAAAAGGGTAAGAGAAAACTATACGTGTAAATTACTCACAAGTCATGTTACCTTATGAATAACCCCCAAATGTCTGCATCAGTGAGTGTGGTTGCGAGCTCTATGTCAGTAATATGTCATTTAGCCTTAAGAACCTTAACCAAGAGCTGGTACATCAGAAACTGCCCTTTGTGTAGGTTGCACTGTTCTCCGAGTTCCTCAAATATTAGGAGCTGGCCGTCCTGAAAAAGGTCCCCCAGTGACGCAATGCCTGTGTCCTCCCAGCACCTCAAATAACCAGCTGTAAGGTGACTGAAGTGCTTGGGAAAACCAAGGAAAGGGATGGCAGGGGAGTAAGATGCTTGGTGAGGTCCATATGAAGCATCCCAGAGATGAGCTTAACAACCAGGCAATTAGTGCCCAGGCTTAGAGCCTGGGAGAAGAAACTTGTGCAATCTCCCTAGTCGATTTGGAAGCTCCACCAGAACAAGTCTCTTCAATTGAGTGTCTCGAGAGCCAACATCTCAAGCACTGGAACTGTGCCGCCAGGTAAATAATGTTCAAAGTTCGAAGCACTGAACCTGCTTTGCTCTATGTTGAGCCTGAAAAGCAGATACTACCCTAGTGAGTTTACCATCAAGAAGATCCCATTCAGCGTGATAAATCCGCAGATAGTGAAAGGGGACACCTATGCGATTGGGCCATCCCTGAATTCGAACCAGGTCGGAGCAGAGTCAGAGCAGTGTGAAGGGACAGGATTTAGACCAAATGGCCATAGTCTGGAAGCAGAACAGAACTCCACTAGAATACGAGCTATGTTCACATGACCGGATTCGATGTCTCTAACACAGATTATAATGTCGTCTGTGTAAAGGGATGCTATATGGTTTCCATCAGCTAATGGGATGTCCCAGGCATGTCCCTCCAATCTCAGCTTGACAGCCAATGGTTCCAGGCAAGCGAGAAAAGCAGAGGGGAGAAAGGGCACTCCTGTCGAGTGCCCCTCCGAACCAGAAAGGCAGCAGAGATTAGCTGGCCCGTCTTGACTTTAGAAGTGCGATTCATACAGACCAACTAAATAAGGCACATGGTGCACTGTCCAATCTGAATCTGGCCAGCACTACGAATAATTACTCCCAATCTAGAGTGTCAAATACCTATTTGGATCAAGGACCAAGCAGGCCGAATGAGCCCACACCAAAGGAGACGCCTCCATAACTCTGTACACTCTCCTAATATTCAAGGAAGTGCTGCTCACCAGTACAAAGGCCTTACTGAGAATTCTATAATCAGAGTTCAGGATAGCTATCGGTTTACAAGAGGAAGGATCCAAGGGGCACCGGCCTGTTTTACGCATCAACACCATCAGGGTCTCCCTAAATGAAGGCGGCAGTACACCCTAATGAAGCTGCCCCTTCGCACAGAAGGGCCAGCCTGGGCGGCAACTCCCCAGCAAAGGTTTGGTAAATTCCCAAAGCAACTCGTCAGTTTCTGGAGTTTTGCCAGTGGCCATTTCTGGGATGGCTTCCCTAATATTTTGGACCAAGATGGGAGCATCAATTTCCTATCTCAGCTCCAGAGGAACACTGGGCAAAGGCAGTCCCTCAAGAAAGTCCTCAGCTGTTGTCTCCCTGTCGCCAGACCCACCATCGTAGAGCTCTCAACAGTGCTCGTAAAAGGTTCGCATGGATGTCCTGCTGTGATCACCAAAGATTGGTTTCTCCCTGATTGGGGCTTGTCAGCCTAGTTCCAGTGGCACAGGTCCGGGCATACCTGTGGCACTTAGGGTGTCACACTAAAGTATACAAATATGATGGATGGAAAACATGAATTAATCTCAGCCACTGATAATTACTGGGTCGCATCCCAGTCCATCATTATTTTGCACACCATGCCTCCTCAATTTGGGCCCAACCGTATGTGCCATCGTCATAGTTAGTGGCAGTAGATGTCCCCCCCACCAGCTGTATCAGCATTCTATAGCTGCTGCTAAGGTGTGTGGTCCGTCTGCAGAAGTCTACAGAGGTCTACCAGTCCCCCTCGCAGCTCAATTCTTAAGCACCCTAAAGAGGGCGAGAAGCCAAATGTTAGCGTTAAAGGGGGTGGGCTCTACAGTCCAGCACTGTTTCCCCCGCAGTGCTCTAGGTAGAGCTCCTAATTTAATTGATGAGTGCCTGTGCACTCTCTCCCCAGGTACTCCAGGCCCAAGGGTGAATACCAGTGCAGGGAAGGAAGAGCCACTGTGCTGGGACACCGACCACTTACCGCAGCTCTCACAAGTGATGAGCACCGAGGCAGTGAGGAGACCTGCTAGACTGGCCAGGACCTGGGTCAATCTACCGTGAGCCCCCACCACACCTGATCGACCACTTCCAGCTTGCCAAGCCAACAGCCACACAGCTCTGTAGGTGAGCCCCCCAGCAGTGAGGCCTACTAAACTGGGGTCAACGCTGCCGTGGGTCGCCCTGTCCATTAGGCTCTCCAGTCCTCTGCGGCTCCCATCACACACCCCGGGCTCTCCACAGCCCGATGGGGTCAGGAGCATGGTGCTATTGTCAGATGCAGCTGGAGGATGCAGGGTGTTGGGAGCAGCGGGCAGGAGCCTGCTTAGTTCATGTTCACCATCTTCACTGCAGTAGACCGTTTCACATATAGTTTCTATCTGTTTGTTGTTTCTTTAACATCAGTGATAAAGGAACATCACTCAACTCCAATTATAGAGCATACCCCATCTTAGCAGCTAAACAAAATCCAGAGGTATTCTATTATGTAAAATAATAGTTCAGAGAGCCTCCTATTAAGTGCTTTTTAGCTCAAGGGCATAGTGGTCCAATTAGCCACCTCCTCCAGTATTGTAGCAACTCGACCAATCATGTAGATGGAAAGGTCCCATTGAGAACTTGGGATCAGGATGGCACTCTCAAACATGTCTCATTTCTGTCTCATGCAAGGCATGAGGATACGTAACAAAATACCTGATAGCAGGCACAAAGTATGCAGTACATAAGGATCCAGACCAGGTTTGATCGCCACACAAGTGTGATTGCTAGAGAGGTAGTAAGTTCCAATGTTATCTGAAACACCTCTCCGATGACCTGTACATCATTCCATTGGCATTTGAGACTAAGCAGATAGAAGGGGGCAATAGTTCTTGATTGGACTATGGCACAGTCAGGTCATTAAGAGTAAAACGGGTGATGTAATTGTGGCGTTCAGGGATACAATGCCTTTGCAGGTGTAGATCAGCATTGGTCTGCCTGTTGAACAGTATCAGAATCATAGGCATGCCACTACTGGAGACACAAGGGAGCACATGAAACACACAAAAGGTAATGGGAGGAATGCCTACAATGCATCTAACCACTGGCAATCGCTTGAGGTAACATCCCAACCCATCATTCTTTTGCTCACCACGCCACCTCATTTTGGACCCAGCCATATGCACATCAGTCTTGACCCTGCTCCTCGTGGGAACAGTTCAGCCCGAACTGCCAGGACAGAGCCTCCCTGAACCAGAACACAAGCAATCCAGGACCAGTTTCGCCTTAGCTACGGGCTCATCACCTGGGATAAGGCAGCATTTTTTTGCAACACTGTCAGCAAACGAGCTGCCCTACAACACTTCTTCTTCTGTAAATTGTTAGGTAGCACACCTAACAACAGCCAATTTGTGGGATAGCTTGAGACAGTGGCGTAACAGGAGCCCCAGCAGCCCCGCGGTGCAGGGGGACCCGAACTCCAGGGGGCCCCCTCCGGCACTATGCACGGGCGGGCATGAGAGCTGCTCACAGGGTCCGGAGCGTGGGGGGGGCCCCTTTCAAGCACTTTGCAGGGGGGGGGGCTCAAGCTTCGTTCACAACTGGCTTGAGAGCATGATGTAAGTGCCATTTTTGATTGGGGTCCCCTCGGATGAGAGAACGCTTGCTGCATTCAGAGGGGCCGAAATCACGAGCGATGCTAAATGTGTAAATTTGGAATCAATAAATATAGTTAAACATTATTTGGACAGCTAGAACGCAAGTGTGGTTGAGAGAGATCAATTCAGCTCATTGGGGGAATACACTTGTTCTAAACAGCAACTCCCAACATTCTCATGTACGGTTTAGATACCACAACCAGCAACTAGTGCCCCCTTATCATTTCTCAGACATGGACCATCGAAGTAATGGACAAGTACACAATTAGGCGGGGGTCTATCCCTATGACCAAGACGGGTCTTAATAAGGTGGGGGTTGGGACAAAGCGGGGTTCAGCACAGAATACTGCACTATGGTAACATGGGAGGCAGGGAGTAGCAGTGTTTCAAACTTTGACAATCTGGATATTGAAAGATTTTGTGTTCTAGTAGGTATCCACAGTGCAGCCACAGCATGAGGGAGAGCCAGAGTAAAGGGCGATCCAAGAACAATGTTTTCAGACATTTTGACAAAATGAGCATCTTCCACAACAGAGCACAGATCCGCAGCTAGCCTTGCCGACAAAACTTCAGGAGCAGAGGAGTAATAAGCTGCTGGTTATTTTTGTTACCATGGTCTAGTTCATGGGTACTCACAAACTTTCTCTCGGGGGCCAATTTTACAGTGTGGTTTGTGGCCGAGGGCCGCACCGGTGGGGGCGGGGTCATTGGGGGAGGGGGCGGGGCTAGAGCAAAACAAAACTGTGACCATGAGGTGGAACACAGGCCCCTGCAGCGGACGCCTTCGTCCACTGAGCCACCGACCCGGCATACACATCTCTCTCTCTCTCTCTCTCTCTCTCTCTCTCTCTCTCGTCTGTCTCCCTCCCTCTCACTGTCTCTCTCCCTCTCTCTGTCTCCCTCCCTCTCTCTCTCTGTCTCCCTCCCTCTCTCTCTCTCTCCCTCCCTCTCTCTCTCCCTCCCTCTCTCTCTCTCTCTCTCTCTCTCTCTCTCTGTCTCCCTCTCTGTCTCCCTCCCTAACTCTCTGTCTCCCTCTCTCTGTCTCCCTCCCTCTCTCTCCCTCCCTCTCTCTCCCTCTGTCTCCCTCCTTCTCTCTCCCTCTGTCTCCCTCCTTCTGTCTCCCTCCTTCTGTCTCCCTCCCTCTGTCTCCCTCCCTCTGTCTCTCTCCCTCTGTCTCCCTCCATCTGTCTCCCTCTATCTGTCTCCCTCTATCTGTCTCCCTCCCTCTGTCTCCCTCCCTCTGTCTCCCTCCCTCTGTCTCCCTCCCTCTGTCACCCTCCTCCCTCTGTCTGTCTCCCTCTGTCTCTCTCTGTCTGTCTCCCTCTGTCTGTTGCCCTCTGTCTCCCTCTCTGTCTCCCTCCCTCTGTCTCCCGCCCTCTGTCTCCCGCCCTCTGTCTCCCTCCCTCTGTCTCCCTCCCTCTGCCTCCCTCCCTCTGTCTCCCTCCCTCTGTCTCCCTCCCTCTGTCTCTCTCCCTCTGCCTCCCTCCCTCTGTCTCCCTCCCTCTGTCTGTCTCCCTCTGTCTGTCTCCCTCTGTCTGTCTCCCTCTGTCTGTCTCCCTCTGTCTGTCTCTCTCTGTCTCCCTCTGTCTCCCTCTGTCTCCCTCGCTCTGTCTCCCTCTATCTGTCTCCCTCTATCTGTCGCCCTCTTTCTGTCTCCCTCTATCTGTCTCCCTCTGTCTCCCTCTATCTGTCTCCCTCCCTCTGTCTCCCTCTGTCTGTCGCCCTCCTCCCTCTGTCTGTCTCCCTCTGTCTCTCTCTGTCTCCCTCCCTCTCTCTCTCTTTCTCTCTCTCCGTCTCCCTCTGTCTCCCTCCCTCTGTCTCCCTCTGTCTGTCTCCGTCTGTCTCCCTCTGTCTCCCTCTCCCTGTCTCCCTCCCTGTCTCCCTCCCTGTCTCCCTCTATCTGTCTCCCTCTATCTGTCTCCCTCTATCTGTCTCCCTCTGTCTGTCGCCCTCCTCCCTCTGTGTCTCCCTCTGTCTCTCTCTGTCTGTCTCCCTCCCTCTGTCTCCCTCTGTCTGTCGCCCTCCTCCCTCTGTCTGTCTCCCTCTGTCTCTCTCTGTCTGTCTCCCTCCCTCTGTCTCCCTCTGTCTCTCCCTCTGTCTGTCTCCCTCTGTCTGTCTCCCTCTGTCTCCCTCTGTCTGTCTCCCTCTGTCTCCCTCCCTCTCTGTCTCCCTCTCTCTCGGTCTCCCTCTCTCTCTGTCTCTCTGTCTCCCTCCCTCTGTCTCTCCCTCTGTCTCTCTCTCTCTGTCTCCCTCTGTCTCCCTCTCTCTGTCTCCCTCTCTATGTCTCCCTCTGTCTCCCTCTCTCTCTCTGTCTCCCTCTCTCTCTGTCTCCCTCTCTCTCTGTCTCCCTCTCTCTCTGTCTCCCTCTCTCTCTGTCTCCCTCTCTGTCTCCCTCCCAGGCCTGAGCTCCCTGGCCTTGGCTCAACTCTCTGACTACAGGCTGGCGGGAAACATCACATCACAGGCTCTTAACGCACACCTCACCCGGCTCTCACTCCCTGCTGCCCTCTGTCACCCTCTAACATCTCACCCGGCTCTCACTCCCTGCTGCCCTCCGTCACCTCACCCGGCTCTCACTCCCTGCCCTCTGTCACCTTACCCGGCTCTCACTCCCTGCTGCCCTCCGTCACCTCACCCGGCTCTCACTCCCTGCTGCCCTCTGTCATCTCACCCGGCTCTCACTCCCTACTGCCCTCTATCACCCTCTGTCACCTCACCGGCTCTCACTCCCTGCAACCCTCTGTCACCTTACCCGGCTCTCACTCCCTGCAACCCTCTGTCACCTCATCCGGCTCTCACTCCCTGCTGCCCTCCGTCACCTCACCCGGCTCTCACTCCCTGCTGCCCTCTGTCACCCTCTGCCATCTCACCCGGCTCTCACTCCCTGCTGCCCTCCGTCACCTCACCCGGCTCTCACTCCCTGCCCTCTGTCACCCTCTGTCACCTTACCCGGCTCTCACTCCCTGCTGCCCTCTGTCACCCTCTGCCATCTCACCCGGCTCTCACTCCCTGCAACCCTCTGTCACCTCACCCGGCTCTCACTCCCTGCTGCCCTCTGTCACCCTCTGCCATCTCACCCGGCTCTCACTACCTGCTGCCCTCCGTCACCTCACCCGGCTCTCACTCCCTGCTGCCCTCTGTCACCCTCTGCCATCTCACCCGGCTCTCACTCCCTACTGCCCTCTGTCACCCTCTGCCATCTCACCCGGCTCTCACTCCCTGTTGCCCTCCGTCACCTCACCCGGCTCTCACTCCTTCTGCTGCCCTCCGTCACCTCACCCGGCTCTCACTCCCTGCTGCCCTCCGTCACCTCACCTGGCTCTCACACCCTGCAGTCCTCTATCATTCTCTGTCACCTCACCCCGCGTGTGTGGCAGCCCGGGTTGAGACAGCTTCCCGGGCACACACACAGCCGCACCCGAGTACTTCACAGGTCTTTAAAAGACCATTTGCATGATAACGAGGCTTTGTTGTATTTCACCTCTTCTTAGCGCCCCTGCAGCTCCACTCGGACTATCGCTGGAATCGCCCGGCCCCCATAGAGCAGAGTCTGTGTTTGCTGACACTGTGTAAAACAAGCATTGGCATAGCCAATAGGTCTCGCCTTTGGGACCTTATAAGTATTTAATTATGCAGCACAATATCCTTGGTGCAACATCAACTGTTGCATGGCTAAACACTTATAATGTCCCAAAGGCGAGACCTATTGGCTATGCCAATGCTTGTTATAAACAACCTGTGTGGTGTCCATCTGTAGTGTTTTCACTGTATTACTGTATGTGTTCACAAATGCTTTACACACTGCCTCTGAGATAAGCCTGCCTGCTCGTGCCAAGCTACCAAGGGGGTGAGCAGGGGTTATTTAGGAGTGTAGCCCCCTTACCTGACTAGAAGCAAGGGTCCCTACTTGGTCAAAGGTACCTACCTCTGCCAACTAGAGACCCCCAGTTCTAACAAGCGAGAAATAAGGTATAGAGAAAAAGAGCGAGTTAGAGAGAGATAAAGAGTCCAAGAGAAAGACATGCGAGGGTGGCTGGGAAGGGGTCACCTTGCAGAACAGTTCTGGACTTCTGAGGACGCTTATTTTGTGGCAATCTGAGAATATATGGGAGAGGGTGTGGGGAGTAGGTTTGCACTATCTTTGCAGGTGCAGGCTTTAGATATGCAAGCTGGGCTGGGGAGAGGTCACCTTGCAGTACAGCTCTAGACTGCTAAGGTTGCATTATAATGAACAATTGAGACACGACGATGCTGTTTTAAATTGTAATACACCCAAAAACACATCTTCTTAAAAAAAAAGATTTGCTAATTAACTGTGACCAACTCAAGGAGATTGTTTATTTTTTTAAACCAATTTAAAACGCCACGGCTGTAGCAGCTTAAATGTGATTATAATGTAAAAATATATTTATGTATAGCAGTGTTTAAGTGTGGAATCAGGGTGGGAATCCCAATTAAGCATAATCAGTATATGTGTAGTCTTGTTAACCCCAAGCAATTGAATTTTTGTAAAAATATGAATTAGTAATAAAGTGAGAGGTAAGGTATAGATAGAGAAAAACAGCGAGTTAGAGAGAGAAAAAGAGATGTGTGGTGGGCTGGGGAGGTCACTTTGTAGAAGAGTTCTGAGGATATATGGGAGAGGATGAGGGGAGGAAGCTTGTGGTACGGTAAGAACTTTGGAGGTTGAGGCCTGACACGTCTGCTGGGTGGGGAGAGGTGACCCTGGAGATGAGCTCTGGACTGCTAAGGACACTTACCTTGAGTACGTTTAAGAAGCTGTGGGGAGGATGAGGGGAGGAAGCTTGCGCTACGATAGTATCTTTGCAGTTCCAGGCTTGAGACTTGTTAGCTGGACTGGGGAGAAGTCACCGTGCAGTAGAGCTGTAGCCTGGTAAGGACGATTATTTCGTGGGCCTGTGATGATTTGTAGGAGAGGATGAGGGAATGAAGCTTGCGCTTGTTTAGAAACTTCTACAGGTCCAAACCTTAGATACGTCCGCTGGGCTGGGGCAAGGTCATCTTGAAGTAGAGCTTTGGACTGGTAAGGACGCTTACCTTGTGGGCTTTTGACGATGTGTAAGTGGGACAGGATGAGGGGAGGGAGCTTGCGCTAGGGTAGTATGTTTGCAGGTGCAGGCCTCCGATATGCGAGCTGGGCTGGGGAGACGTCACCCTGCAGTAGAGCTCTGGACTGCTAAGGTCGAATTATAATGAAAAATTAAGATGCAACAAATGCTTTTTTAAATTGTAAACCAACCAAAAACACTTTGTCTTAGAAAACAGATTTTCTAATTACCTGTGGCCAAATGAATGACAATGTTTTTTAAACCAATTTAAATGCCACGGCCGTAGCAGCATAAATTTATTTTAAAAATATCACTGCGACTGATTGTTGTTTTTTTAAGCATTATTTACGGTGGCATCAGGCAGGGAATCCCAATAAAGCGTAATGGATATATGTGTTAATGTACAAATGTGTACTTTTTTTTAATGTTTTGTAGTTAAGAGACAAAAGGCAAGCTGAAAATAAAGCAGTGCTGCATGTTTTGAAGAATGAGATGGTGTATAGGGAAAAGGTAGAGAAAGAGATGGAGGTAAGTGAGAGAGAGTGAAGAGAGAGAGAAATAAGGTATAAATAGAGAGAAAGAGCGAGAGAGAAAAGATGTGAGCTGGGCTGGGGAGAGGTCACTTTGTAGAAGAGCTTTGGACTGCTAAGGACGCTTACGTTGTGGTGGTTTAAAGATATGTGGGAGAGGGTGAGGGGAGGAAGCTTGCCGTACGGTAGGATGTGTGGAATTTGAGGCCTCAAATATGTCTGCTGGGTAGGAAGAGGTGACCCTGGAGAAGAACTCTGAACTGCTAAGGATACTTACCTTGTGGATTTTTGACGATGTGTGGGAGAGGATGGAGTTTGCGCTATGGTAGTATACGCTATTGTAGAATGTTTGCAGTTCCAGGCCTGAGACACTTAGCTGGGTTGGGGAGAAATCACAGTGCAGAAGAGCTTTTGACTGCTAAGGACGCGTACCTTGTGAGCCTCTCAGGCTTTATGGGAGAGGATGAGGGTAGGAAGCTTGCGCTCATATAGAGTTTTCTACAGGTGTAGGCCTTAGACAGCGTAGCTGGGCTGGGGAGAGGTCACCCTGCTGTATAGCTCTAGCTGCTAAGGACGCTTAGTTTGTGGGCTTGTCATGATATGTGGGAAAGCAGACAACAATAGCACACTAAAAAGCAAATTAGCCTGGTAGGAAAGATCCTTATCTTTATTGCAGCGGCATGTGTGGAAAACTGATGGCATGCTTGGCCATAAACAACAGGATGTGAAGATTCCCATAGAAAGTAAAACTTAGTTTTCAAGCTGCCAAGCCATTTGTTGTGAAGATTACGGCACATCTACTGTTCTGTTACATAAGTTTTAGTATTTTGTACGTTGAAAAGTATAGTAAAAGAAAGTACATTTTAAAACAATATCCCTACACGCTTTGTTCCCCAAAAACCCTTTTACACTTAAACATGTAAATAAACTTAAAAGCCAGACTGCCTTTCACATACCAGCGAAGCATTAGAAAAACATTGAAAACATAAATAAAACTAAGCGCTGGCTTTTATCCCATAGAAACAGATATAATTAATTGAATAAAAAATTACCTTTTTGTGTGTTTATATCGCACCAGGATTGTGTTGGCACATTGATTGCAAAATTAGTTGTAAGTTTGTTGGAATGTAAAAATGAAAACAACTAGTTGTGTATAATATTGAAATATAAAAAGATCATGCCGACTGGTTGTGGAACCAAAAATGCCCAGAAAAGCAGAAATGCTAATCTAATTTAAATATTTGACTACAAGTTATTTATCCAAAAGCGCATCAGTCAGCGAAGTACCAGTCATATACGTTTAATTGTAACAAAGGAGCACAGCTGAATGTGCGCACAGAAGATAACATGCGAAAGCCTTGTTAACCCCAAGCAGTTTATTTTGTAAAAATACGAGTTAGTAATAAACTGTAAGGAAATCCCAGCGACTGGGTCTTTATGTAAAGAAACCAAAATACAGCCTGTGGAGAAGCATAAATGCAATTAAAATGTAACAAGCATTGGCCGCGCGGCCGTGAAACTGACACGGCCGCGCGGCCGTGAAAGTGAAAGTAATCGCGGGTTTTGGAAGTGCAAACAGTGGCTTTTGCTGGTGACCAGCTTGCGTTCACGCGAGCGTCCAGATGGCGAGGAAGCCATATGGCGCCTGATCGCGCGTGCACGCTCGCGTGAACGCAGGCTAGTCGCCAGCAAAAGCCACTGTTTGCACTTCCAAAACCCGCTTACTAAAACTCTCGCCAGAGCAGCGCATGCGCTGGCTCAAGCGAGGCCTAAAAAACCAAAAAAACACAGGTACGATGTCTGCAAGGTCCGCGGGCCGCCAAGGAAGGCTTGCCGGGCTGCTGACGGCCCGCGGGCCGTACTATGAGTACCCGTGGTCTAGTTAGTACCCTCCCTCTCATGGCAGAACAACGTCAAAGGTTTTAGGGTACTCATGTATACCCAGAGCAGAGGCAGAAGGCAATACATGTTTCCCCACAGGCTTGATTTTCTTCCACAGACCTGGGCAAATGTTCTGGGGTATTCTTTTTCACAAAATCTTGTAATGGTTTCACAATGCTGGCATTACACAATATCCACTGTGCATAGTACCAGACCATCCCCCCAAAAAGAGCGTACCTTAGAGATAGTGACCAGTCAGGGTAGCCTACAGACAGCCTCAATGCAAACATAACGCAGGCAGTTTCAGTTGGCTGAGATGTCACAACTTAAATATCGAAAACAGGGTAAACAAAATTGCAATTTCTCTCTAGTGGCTTTAGGCCCTTGCTTAGCTGATTCAGTGAACAAATATATGGAATCATGTTTGCACTGGCACAGGGAATCAGAGGCAAACAACAAATCTTCAGCATAATGAAGCAGGGTACAACTATTGGAGAAAACCAGGGTGTCTAAATAGACCTTGGCAATATTATTTGGGAGCCGACGAAACAGAATGTGGAAAGAAACTGACCTTTGGGACGTATAGGGATAAAGAAGAAAGCGGAACATAGATGAAACCAGTTAAACCATGTGGCAGTGGGCATAATGCATAACCGGAACACTTTGTAACACCACAGCAATAATGGCATGCAGATCATGTAAAAAAGATGTTTCTTTACCTGGCATTTTAATAGGTAAAATGGGAAATGTTAACAATGGGGGTGGAGCAAAACCTTTTATTTCAACACAGCAGCTACAACCAGATGGATTCCTGCTTCTGCTTCAGGGCTTAGTAGATTTGTGATAAACAGGGACCCTTTTTCATTGGGTTCAACCTAATCTAGACAGGATTAGCAGTAAGCATACAGCCTCCAACACTCATTTTATGAAGAAGGACCGGTTCCTGTAAGTTTGCTGGAGAGGTGGGTCTCAAAAAGGAAAACGTGTTGGTGTATGATTGGAGCAAAAGAAATAGACACAGGGTTTCCAAGATGGTTTGGAACTTGTATGTTCTAAACACTAACTACATCAATCATTTTGCCCAAGACAGGAAGAGTAGGCAACTCTCTACTTTACAGAGCAGATCTACTAGGACCAGTATCAATAAGGCATGAAGGGGACTTTCTGTTGATGACATATCTTACTTACCGCCCCCTTTAGTCTACAAGGATTAAAGTGTGCACAGAGTTGTCAACTCTGCGGCTGTCCTAAAATGATGGCATCTGTTCGGAGGCAAAGGTGAGAAATCAGATTGTTCAGACTGTTGAGATAAATTTGGCCAGTTCTGGTTCCAGTGCTCCTACTCACCACAGCTGAAACATGAGGCATTACCAGGCTGGGCACCCCCTTTTTTTGCTCGTCCTTAGCCCCGCTCTACTTTTCCACCTTCATCCATCCAGCCCACTTGACTCACCATGTCCTCCTTTGTGCCACCCCTCCTCCTCCCAAATATTTGCTGGACGTATCACATTTGCAACAATGTTAATTTAGATTCAATGGATTCCTTCTTACTTTGTTGAACTACTACACAATGATCTCCTACAGAAACGAATTCAGACAAGTTTTTGCTTTGCCAGCCAATTCATATGCTCCTCGATTGCTCATGCACGTTGGAAACAGCACTTGGAAAAAAAACCAGCTCCAACCGCCTCCTTAGTGGTTTCGGCAGCATTTACAATACCATAATGATGACAAAAGATATCTTTCAAATGCTATAAGAAATTAGTAGGGGTTTTTCCTTTGTTTTCTTTACAACTGTTGATTTTGGACTAGTCAGTTTTAGTAGGCAAACTTCAGAAGAAGTCATTCAAGAAAGCATCTTTAGAAGTAATCTAACCCGCATTGTTCCCAGGTGATTGTTGTGGTCAGCTGGGTTTTTTCACCTACCACCAACTAGACTCTAACTTCTCCAGTCTAATAACATGCAACAAACTGATTCACATCAGCCCAATTAGGATTATAGCACTCAAATACTGTTTGCAATTTCTCCTGGGATTTCTGTGGATTTTCTCATCTTTTGGGGTCTGGTCTAGTAACATTCAAAAGGTAAGATGGAGACCAAGAGACACTAATGGTAATGTGACCACCTTGGCCAGGGCTGGGATAGTGTTGCAAGGGTAGAAGGGCATCAGCCTGAACACAGGCGAGGTCAATGGAGTTGTCGCTGTCATCATCACTAAGGGATCAGGCTTTTCTGCTGGGCAGGGCATACGTTCATGGCCCTGATCACTTTGTTTGGCAGTCGTCTCAGGTTATCCCAGGTGATAGTCAGGCTTCGATCCTAGCCGCTCCGACCAGATGCTTTGGAATAGTGAGGCACCAGTCGGGCCGTGCCAAAGGTGGTGGTAAATAGGTACTGCCATGTGAGCTTGGTCTATAGTCCTTGCGCGTGCAGCACTACTCTCAATCGTGCCAATGCTTGTCACATTAATGCCCGCTGCTTTTGTCTGCCTGCCCTTAGTTGTGCTGCTCCTCTCTGTATTAGACTGCCCATGGATGAGCACTGCACAGTTTCTGGGCAGACCTACTGGCTCACCTCCAGCAGCACCCTGTGGAATTGGAAAACTCAGAATATTTACCATAATATCTTCCCACTCTTCAGTTTCTTCCAGGATACAAAGTATGGAACAGACTGTGCAGTGAGAATGCAACCTCACATTCTATCCTTCATAGGGCTAATTAATTATCTCAGTTTCTCTTGAGCGCCTGTGAGACCCCTCACTTAATCATCATCTCGGCGTATTGTGGCTTCCCCACACCATTTCAACAAGGTCACACATTGTTCTTGAGTGGCTTTTAATCCTCCTTAAGGTTATTCAAGTGGGGGGGGGGGTGTATAGCCAAGCCAAATGGCAGACTAGATGTACCTGCTGAGTGCTCCAGCTCTCTCAGCTAAATCCTGTCATATACCCATGCTAACTCGGCCCATGGCATCCTATCTTGTGCACCATTTGCTCCTTGGGAATACAGCACCTCATGTGAGCAGGAATAGCTCTTGTACACTGGTGCAGGTCCTGCCGTCCCCTGGAGCTGCCAGCGGTGGAGTGAGGAGACTGTGGGATGTGGTGGAGCTGGTGGAGGAAGGCCACGGTCCCTGGTTGAGACTGCCTAGGGGAGCCCATGTAGGAGTTGGGTTCCAGCAGAAGAGCTGAGACTGGGTGCGCACTCCTCAGCGCATGCGGCGCCCAGCGCCCATCCACCCTTGATATGTCTGGGCCTAAGGCATGGTTCCGACAGGCTGCACCGAATCCTGCTTGATTGAAGAATAGGGGAAGCAGCACAGACCACTGATACTGTATTTGTGTGAAAAAGGCCACTGTCCCCTTTAGCCTTACAAAACTAAAACCTCACTATACAAATATGTTACCTTTATTAAACTACCCCCACCCCTAAAAGTCCCTCTCCCACAAAACTTAACCTGCAAGGTTCTACCTCCTCCTGTGCTGATCTTCAGCAATTGAGACCTTAAACCTCCAATACATTTTTCCTTCAACTATTAACCTCTAAGTAAGTAAACTTCGTAATGAACCTTAAGCTTCCTGCCTCATCCAGGCATGAGCTTGTCTACCTGTTCCCTTTCAGCCTGTATTGCTGCCATCAACAACAATAAACTTGGCTAACCCATGCCAACTTCTTCAGCCAACTGCTCCTGCATCTGCTTCAAAGTGACAACCATATATGCCTGTCAACCCCCTTGTACACTTGTTTCAACTGGAGCCAACCCTAATAAGCCAAACCTCAAATAACCATGACGCCTAAACCTCTTAATTAAGGAGTGGGAGGGTGGGAAAACCCATTACAAACTTCTACCAGCCACCATGTCACCACTATAAAATGGTGGCTGGTAGTAGAAAATGGCCAAATATATACACCTGGGATACATTATAGCTCAAATAGAGGCCAAATCCCGCAGCAGTCACTGGACTGCTCCATTCCCCAAACTATCCCAGGGGCAGACCTCCCGGTGGTCGGCTTCACCCCAAGACCCCATAGTACCCTACACAGTGGCTTGAGAGCCAGATGGTGAAGCAGAGCCCCACCAACCTTGAACATTGATGGTGAGGAACAGAGGGGCTGGCCCACTGCACACACTGGGTTCTTCCCCCTTGTTTTTGGAGACTGAAAGTAGTCGGGGTAGGATGAGCGCCCCTCTTAATTGAAGGGCGTGGGCCGTAATACAATTGTCACTCCCTCTGTGAAAGTACTGGCACGCACCTAGATCAGGGCTGGACTGGCCGTAGCAGGCACTGGGCATTTTCCCGGTGGGCCGGAAGGGTGGGGGCCGGTTTTGGACCAGTGAGGTTATTAGATGTTCTCTGTTAGCGCTGGATATACAGATCTGGAGTATATATCTGTATGCTCGAATTGCTCAAAACATGTCAGTGGAACATTGGAAGTGTGGATGTTGTCCGACTCTGGCTTAGGGTGCATCCATCAAAAATTGCTAATTGGACACAGGACATGGTAGAATGCGCCACAGAAGAGGAAATACTGAGGAGGCAGATTGGGCAAGATCAAGATGACAAATTAGGAGAAGACCTCATGATGTGGTCCGAGTTGTTTATATTACTGAATGATCCTCCGGAATGAAGGCCACCATGAACCCCCTGCTAATTGATATTGGTAGGCTGATGATCAGCAATAGGATAACTAAACAGTGATGGCACTTCGAGGGGTACATGCAGTGGTGTACTACTGGATTAGTGGGGATGATGAATAGATACACCATATTAAGTGTGACTTAAAGGGAATGATTTTGGATGGAGCAGACGTTTACCCGGCTCCTGCTACGATGGATGGAACAATTGCATATACAGGTGAGGTGTGGGAGTGGTTCCTGCAGCAGATACCTCATGCACGCTTATCTGGGGAAGCAATGTCGGAATCAACTTTAATGTACGGAGGTGTGGAGGAGCACTGGGGATGGGCGAGTACTGTGCAGGGGTTTAAATGTTGAAGTTCAATTTAGACTTGCTTTACAATGGTAATATTAACACTGAACATGCTATATGTAACTGTTATAATTGAAATTCTGTGTAAATTGTATGGCCTATGAGTTCTAAAAACAAATATATATATATATATATATATATATATATATATATATATATATATATATATATATATATATATATATATATATATATATAACACAAAGCCAAGGCTGCATTCTCGCATCTCATATTTCTTCCATCTAAGGGGCCTGACAGATCCGCTCAGTCTCATATGAAGTTCTGGTTATATCAAACAAAGTTTACCCTGGTATTTTAAACCCTGATTTGAGCTTCCTTTATTGGAACATTTGCTGGACCAAATAGCAATCCACATGATAAAATCTCGGCAACATGCATAAATAATCATCAGATTATCTGTCTGCAGGAGACTTGGTCCCGGACCATCACACACATTAATGGTTTTTATTCAGTGTTTACTCCTGCCACTATGTCATTGTCAGGGCGTCACAGCGGAGGTCTTCTAACCCTAATAAGTGTCACTATGGCAGACAAGATTGTGAGGACTTATGTGGATTCAGTTTTCTTTCAGATAATTTGTTTGACTGTGGTTGGGACACCTCTAATGGTTCTCATTAATTTCTATCACAATAATTTTGCTACCAAAAATGTCCAAGTTGTTGAGTCACTAGGGCATGCTCTAGATATGTTCCTGCTAGGTCTGAATGAAGATTTTGTAATTATATGGGAAGGAGATTTCAATCTTAGGCTATACCCCATTTTTAACGACCGTGTATGTGGAGTAGCGGATTACTTCTGTAATCTTTCACACTTTGACCACAACCCTTGTGGTGATAAATGTAATAGACTGCTGAAGACTCACAACCTTATACTCAGTATAGATTTGGTTGGAAAAGGAATTCTTAACCAGATAACATACACAGATAGAGGAACTGGGTCTCTGATCGTCTTCATTGCACTATCCAAGACATGTGCTAGGAAGGTGTGCAAGTTTTACATTTTAAAGAGCCCTATGAGCGATCACAACCGCTGGTTTTTAGCCTTAATTTAGGGATGTCCTCTGTGATACAACCCAAGGTGGTGTCTCAGATCGAATCTAAGAAAAATTGAGGAGTACGCTGTAAATGGCAGTATATTGAGCCAGAGGCGTTTTTAGCAACACTCATGGAGCACCAGAGGGTGAACTTTGAGTTGTGTCTAAGTTTTGAACCAGATCCAACAAGGGTATTGGGGCCTTTTCTGAAACATGTAGAAAGTCAACTGAGCATTTAGTGTCGCATAAGCGGCAAAATGCCACAAAGCATAGGAAATGGTTTGACAAAACGTGCTAATGAGCACATACTTGCCTCATACATGCTGTTAAATGCTTACCCAGAGATGTGGTAGAAATAAGAACCTGTAGAAAGTTCTATAGTGAGGCCATTCAGACAAGGAAAGAGGAGATCAGAAGGGAGGCCTGGGAGCAATTGACTGCCACCTGTGCTTGTAATGATCTCTCCCAGTTCTGGAAGGGAGTCAATGCACCCTTCTTCCTGAATAGTTCCACCTCTAGCTTCGATGTGACCATCCCTGAGCACGGCTGGGTTAAGCATTTTACTAATTTGTATGATCCAGACAGTACAGGTCGTAGTAATTACAGTGCAATAGTAGATACAGTTAATGTTGGGAGTGATGATCAGCTAACAATTACTCTTACAGACATTATATCGGCTGTGAACACGTGCCCAAACAGCAAAGCTTGGGGCCCTGATGGGGTCCCAGCAGACCTCTTTAAGGGTAACCTAGCACTTTGGGCTCCTATTTTGCTGAATGTACTGCACAGCGCATTGTGTGCTCCCCCCCCCCAGGTCTTGGTTTAGGGCAATTATTGTCCAAAACTTCAAGGAGGGGGATAGGGGTTACCCCCAATGTTACCAGCAATATCCTTTATCGATTACACGGCTAAGGTATTGGGCAGAGTACTGTTGGCTCATCTTGAAACCTGGGCAAATTAGAAGAGTATTTTAACAACTGCTCAATACGGCTTCAGACAGGGTCTCGGGACAACAGATCAATGCTTGAATCTTCACTTAGCAATGAACAAATATGTGCTGGCCAAAGAAGGTTGCCTTTTTCTGGCATTTATGGATCTAAGTGCAGCTTTCCATAATGTCATAAGGGGAAAGCTGTGGACCATGTAACTAAATAAGGGTGTTGATCGAAAGATTGTTCATCTCCTATCCCTGTTGCACAAGGATGTTGAAGGCAGCATTAGATTCGGACCAACCAGCGATTGTATGCCCCCATAAAGATAAGAATAGGGGTGAGGCAGCGGTGTGTGCTGGCCCCCTTTCTCTATAGTTTTTATATAAATGATCTTGATGAATTTTTGATTAATGCTGGTGCTGACCATCCTAGGGTAGGGTCTGGATCCCTACCAGTATTAATGTATGCTGAGTGTTGCGTTCTCATGGTCAGAATGGGGCAGGGGCTCCAGAAACTTTTAGACAGCTTTGCGGCCTTTATGTCCGACTTGGGCCTTACAACAAACAAAGCGAAATCTTTTGCCATGGTTTGCGGCCATCTCCTCTGCAGGCTATCCCCTTTCCATATAAATGGCTCTTCACTCAAGTGTGTATCCATATTCACCTATTTTGGCATGCCTTTTGATAATATGACATGGAAGCACTTGACAGACCCTCCAAGATTTCGCGATGTGCGAAATAATCGCGAAATCAGCCGACTATGGCAATGACTGCAAAATTTACCTTTTTGGCCACCAAAACCAGCCTGCAGCAGACAGGCAAAAGAATGGTGCCATTTTATTGGCTGTACGGGCACACGTAACTACGTGTACGTGGCGCTGAACAGCCGTAATAGCTGCCTGCTTCCTTCATTACAATGTTATTGAAAGAAAGTCGAGAGAAAACGAAAGTAGTGCTTAACTGGCAAACTCTGTGAAGGGTCTAAATGATGCACTGTGCTGTGTTGGAGACTGGCCGGCACTTGCTCGCTGGCTCGCAGGCACCAGTGCACCGAGCATTCACATAATTGCAAGAATGTGAAAAATGAGGATCCCAGCTTGCGAGCCCGGGAAAAGGTCAGAGCGAGGACAATCAGGTCCCACCCCTACTGTCAGCATGTTTCCTCAGAGTTGCAACTATTATGCAAGAAGTGGTGCTGGAAACTATGAGTGGGCATTGCTCCAAGAAGAGATGGCTGATAAAGCTTCTGCCTGTGGAAGAGATCTGCTTCAAGAGGCAGAGCTTCAGTGTGCTGGAAAAGGGGCATGAAAAGAACTAAAATTGTTCCTTCGCAGCCATTGATTCTAGATGTGCAGATGCCAAACAGTGATAAGTATACAGAAAAACGAATACACGCTAAAAAAACAAAGCTGCATATTCGAACCAGATTAGTAGAATAGATGACATTTTGAGGCAATGCTGTTAAGTTTCTGGGTCATCATCCGGACTGTGCTGAAGATATTGAGCTTCAGGAGGAGGGTGATGGTTTCACTGCCTCTGTGCCGGAACTACTGATTCTGTATGCCATTGATCAGCTACCATTCCAAGGATTTTCCTGGTTTATACATGATTTTTTATGTCTTCTAGCAAGTCAGTCCAGTCTTTTTGGATTACTTAACTTGTCCAAGGGATATACATTTTTCAACGTCTGTCCCTGTATGTCCTGCTCAAGGGGAACTGCAGGAGGAGTTTGACTAATTCCCCACCTCGAACTTTGCTTAAATTTATGGCAACCACTGTCCCATTTTTCTTTTGTGCTTTATCTTTCCACTGTGTTATGCACACTGAATTCACTTGGGCACTGCACTGCCACATTATGCACTATTATGCATCTTTCTGTTGCTGATTAATAATGATAAAATATACCATGATAATGATTTGAATATGGATCTTTGCTCTGTCCCTTTGGTATGTCTGTTGTGCTTTGTTATATTCCCCTCTACTTGAAATCTGTCTTTTTGGTGTGCCCTTTGTGCTTTGTTATATTTCCCACTACTTGAAATCTGTCCCTTTGGTATGTCCGTTGAGCTTTGTTATATTCCCCACTACTTGAAATCTGTCCCTTTGTGTCCTTTGTGCTTTGTTATGTTTCCCACTATTTGAAATATGTCTCTTTGGTGTGTCCTTTGTGCTTTGTTATGTTTCCCACTACTTGAAATCTGTCCCTTTGGTGTGTCCTTTGTTATGTTTCCCACTATTTGAAATCTGTCCCTTTGGTATGTCCGTTGTGCTTTGTTATACTCCCCACTACTTGAAATCTGTCCCTTTGGTGTGTCCTTTGTGCTTTGTTATGTTTCCCACTATTTGAAATCTGTCCCTTTGGTATGTCCTTTGTTATATTTACCACTACTTGAAATCTATGCATTTTAACAGGAACATCTGGCACAGTTGGTTTATTCCTAAATAGTGACAAGTCTGGAACCAATGACCCCCCCCCATAAAAGCCTTGTCTGTCTTCTTATACCTATTGTAATCAGGTGGGTTGCCCCGGTTTTGTCTCTATGGAAAAGGGACACAATCGGAGAAAAAGCTTCATGGATGGATATATGTACTTCTTCTTTTTCTGGAACAAATACCAAGAAAGGGCTGATGGCTCATTCAGTGTCTTTAAGAGAGATCCCATAAAGCTTTCGAGGTCATGAAGAGAGCCCAGACCAGGCGTGGGAGGGGACAGGGAGCCAGTGCACGCGACACAAGAGGGGGTTGTATGACTGCACCCAGGGAGTGAAGGGGAGCTGTGTGACTGAAGCCTGGGATTGAAGGGGACTGTATGACTAAACCCAGGGAGTGAAGGGGGCTGTGTGACTGAAATCAGAGAGTGAAGGCAGCTGCGTGACTGAAACCAAATAGAGAAAGGGGCTGTGTGATTTGAACCAGAGATCGAAGGGAGCTGTGTGACTGAAACCAGGGTGTGGTGAAGGTGGTGCCCCGGCAGAGGTGCATACATGGGCACTAAAACATTCCAGGGAGAAATACAGACCCCTCTCACAGTAGCAGCCCGTGGTGGGAGTGCTGCTGGGCGCTGACGTGGGGCGGGGGAGGGGCAAGGTGGGGGGTAGTGAACTACGGAGTTCGGCCGATTAGAGGTAAGTAAACATATAAATAAATAAAACGAATTTCGTTGCACGCGCTGCATCGCATTTGGCGATGCAGCGCGCGCAACCTGATTACCAATCTGATTACCTCCTGGGGTGCAGGGGTTTGGGGGTATACTGACCTCTCTCCAGCAAGCATCCAGACACCTCCGCTCCACAGGACTCCTACTCGCACACATCCCACAATTACACATAACCAGATCAGGAGGACAGATGTTCTTTTACATCCCTTCTAAAGCATGGCACAACCTCCCACTCCACATCAGAGCCTCCTCCTCTCTTCTTGAATTACGCAAGAAGCGGAAGACCTGCCTTTTCAATTAACCAACCTACCATATGCAGGGCTAGACACACACACCTGCTCAGCAGTGGGATACCCTCATGGGTGATAGTGTGCTTTACAAATACACAAAATATAACAATAAATTAACAGTTTACAGATGGTTTCATTGTAGCTGATATGGTGTGCTGTGGCTACCAAAACATTTCATCCCAAGGAGGGCCTTATTTCCCGTCACACACAGGGGCTAATTCATAAAAGGATTTATGAGTATGGGAAGTAGTACTACAGGTGTACTCTTCTACATACTATTAATTGCCTTTGTGAATTGACCGTGAAATATCCAACTCTCCATTAGCAAAAGTGCAAAGAGGGCACCATCCTTTCTATTTGGGTTAATTGCATATGAATATTCCCATTTTTTTTTATTTTAGATGTTTGGAGGCTAATTCACAAAGGTATGTAAGAGTGCATAGGAGAACAATAGGCACACTCATTTATGTACCTCAAAATGCCCTTGTGATTAGGCCCCACTCTCTTCAATCCTCCCTTAGTCCACTGTCTCCCTCTTCCTATCCCCTCATAAACACAAACACACGCAGGCACGCACGCACACACACACATTCAGACCTCCCTTTCACCCATGGTTCCCTTCTATCGCCCCCTCATAGACTCGGACCGCTCACTCCTCCTATCCCCTTTCACAGCCCTCCCTATCACTTGTGCATCCTTCCTACTGTCTCCGCACACACACACACACACCTCTCACACTGTCTTCTTCTTCCTGTTGCCACGCATGCTCAGTCCTCAATATCACATGACTTTCCTGCCCTCACACACTTAGTCCTCAGTATCATCCCTGCCTCCCTCTACTGCCGCACAAACAATCCTTGGTCCTGTCCATCACCCCTGTCTGCCTCATCGTACCCACACACACACACATTTTTCATGTAATTTCATTCTCTCTCCTCTCTCTCACACCTATACACCGATCAGTGTATCACTCATTATTAACAGTCCTCAACCTTTAGTCCACCCATCACCTTTGCCTCTCTCCACTTCTTCCCCAGGCGCTCTCCAGACTTCCCAACCAACCATGCTTGTCTTCCTCTCCTTCCCACACTCCTATTATTCTGCTTCCTTACTACTGTCCCATCACACACTCTTCAGACATTTTATCATCGCTGCCTCCGTCCTCAAATCCCCTCACACACAAACTCCTCAATTCTGTCTCCCTCCCTCCTAGCCCCTCACACGCAGGTAAAATGCTTCCTCCTTTCTCTTCAGTCTTTGTCTACTCCCTCCTTGCAACTCACATGCAGATGCCAGTTCTAGGCTCTTCCCTTCATCCTTTTTAGGTCTCAGCTAGACGGCGCATGCACAGTCCCGAAGAGACGTGCTGCATTCTATCTGTGGGCTTACAAACCGCCCATCTCTTATCGTTGGTAAACTTAAGCATCCCTCTCATTTTCTTTGATGACATTAGTCATGGCATGCGGGCGTCATGTCCTCTTTTTGTGTTTGGCCCCCCATAGCTCATGGACCAAGTACATGTCTCCTTACACTGCTCCCGGTTTGCGCAGCTAATGTTTCTTTGTTTTCAAGAACTCCATAGGAGTACTGGTGTTTTCAGGTCGTCTCCTTGTACACATACACACATACTACAAAAATGCATGATCGCGTACATAAACTAATGCATTTCCTAAAAAGCTGTTAAAGCATGAACAGCACTTCATATTTTTTTTTTTTGCATGATCTGATGGTATTGGAGTGCTTGTTCCGTCCTCCATCTTGCTATAGTGCTAACACGAGCCAATGGTATTAGAGCGCTTAAAGTGCTCACAAGTTACAATGCCCTTTTTCCCCATAATATTCGCATTGGCCATGGAACCACTAGTATGTGCCCTCCGTGCACAGCTCGTGGACTGGGGTCTCAGAGTTGGTGATCGTTGGCACATGGTCGACCTGTACGAGACGATGCCCTGGTGTATCTACGCGATGATGCTACGATTCTCCCAGGCAGACTGGCGCTTTTACAATTCGGGGATGTGTCTGGCCTTTGGGTGAATTGGGATAAATCCCATTTGTTCCCCGTTACGGCCTTGATAGAGGAACATCGGAGGGTACTCCCAATAACCCTGCTCCCTTGGGCATGCAACGCCTTTAAATACTTAGGTGTCCGAGTGTACCACTCCGACAAGGATTTGATCGATGGCAATGTGGGAAAAGCCCTTACAAGGATGAGGTTATCACTTCTGTTGTGGACTAACCTGCCACTTTCCCCAGCAGGTAGGATTACTATATTCAAAATGTTAATACTCTGCAGGCTCTTATATTTCTTTTTGGCCATACCCATCTTATTGCCTTGCAGAATATTTGCGGAAATGCGTTCTCTGATGACTGCGTTGATATGAGGTAAGGGAAGACAGTGTGTAGCGCTTTCCAAATTATACGCTCTGTTGGAACGGGGAGGACTAGGCGCCCCAAACTACAAACATTACTATGCTGCTGCCCAGCTCCAGTGGCCCATGCATTGGCTAGCGGGCCTGAATACGTCCGAATTGGGACATTGGTTTGGAAACTCTATGCCAACCTCGGTGCTGCGCTGGCTGCTTAGCTCTGAGGCGGAGTTAACGGCGAGAGCCAGCAATGCCCTAATGCGAGTGGCCAAGACGTGTTGGAAAACATACACAGTCCAGACCCGTGCCTGTCCCCCTTGCACTCCGAAGCTCTCCCTCTGAGCTTTACTAGGATGCATAGAATTACAACTGCGTCCAGATGCGGCCCTGTGGACTGAGGCAGGCCTCACTATCTGGGATGATCTTTTTACAGACAAGATTCTCGCCACATTTGAAAGCCTGGTGGATGACTATGGGTTATCCTTCTTTATCTTTGCCTCACTCACATGTTGCCTACATACGGTATGGCATAAGACACATGACAAGCCACAAACGTCCTCGACCCTCCAGGTTCTGCTGACACATGGGGAAGGGCGCAAAGATGTCCTGCACCACTACAGCTCCCTGAGCATGGCCAGGGAGCCTCCTCTTCAGGCGCTCCGCACCTATTGGGATACTGCCCTTGCCACCACATTAACTGATAAACAATGGGCACAATGCATAGAGTCACTGCAATACATCTCCACAAATGCCAGATTGAAGTATACGCAATTCAACTATCTACTCCACACTTACCTTATCCCTGAACACCTGGCACATGTAGCCTGGTACCACGGACACCTGCCCCCGCTGTTACACCAGCGTAGCAGACATCGTAAACATGGTATGGTACTGCCCCAACTCAACTCTTATTGGGGGGAGGTAACGGGGTTCCTCTCTGGGGCCGTGGGATCACCCGTATTACAAACGGGGCTCCACTGCCTACTGGGGGTTACCACCGGCACAGTCGCACACTAACCTATGAATACATTTATGAATACATTTATACACCTGGCCTTAGTTCTGGCAAAACAGAGAATAGCCATATGCTAAAAGTCCACCCTTCCCCCCCTCGGTCTCCCTGTGGCTTACTGACCTCCGCTCCAGTATCTTGGCAGAGCAGGGGGCACTATATGTGGCTGGGTCGAAGGGCATGGCCCGACCAGACCACCTGACTGGCAGCATTACTTAGAGCAAGTGAAGGCCAAATCTGACTATAGACCACCCTGATAGATGCCCTGTCACCTACGGACCATGGATACCTGTGATGGGCGCATGCCGTCCTCTCACTGGGGATGTTTGCCAATATCCCCTCTGATAACATAGACTCCCTGCTTCCTTAGCAGAGATCCATATCGATAATAGCCTCTCGATATTTTGAGTTGTATGCCCCCCTTCGCTCCACTCCCCCTCTCTCCCTCTCATCACCCACCGCCGACCGGACACTAGGCCGGGTACTCAAGGCCACACACCACAGCTCTGTTTCGTTTAAGAATATGTTAACATTAATCACAGATGTATGTCTACACAATGCATCCAATGTTGATAGTATTGTATTTCCTCACTGGCAGCAATAGCTCTGTTGTTATTACCCATGTTGCCCGTAGGATTGTAAATCTTACCTTAAACTGATGTCTGAATGTATATCATTGTTGACTGATTTGCTGCATATAAGATACATATTTACCTTGTTACCGCTCTGATACCCTCGGGGCATGCCAGGGCTATATAAAACTCTTAAATAAATAAGTAAAGACATACTGGGGAAAAAGTGCTCACCGGTTACATTACATAATGACACATTCATTGTTATAGACAGGAGTAAGCATAAGTGATTTGCCTAGGATCACAAATAGCTCAGCCGACCCTCAGATTCGAACCTGGTTCCCCTGTTGGCAGCTCTGGCTGTTACACCATATCTTTACTTCAAAGCTCCTCAGCTGTTTCTCACTATCACTTCCATATTTGTTCAGCAAGACCCCTTCAACACCGAACAAGCATTGGCAAAGCAAATAGATCGCGGCAATGCAGAAACTAATGGACTTGTCAATGTGAATGTCTTTTAGCCATGTTGTCTAGCAGCACATCTGCAGCTCAGCATGGCTGAAAGTCACTGAAAAACGTGTTGTGATGTGGCTAACGAAGGCCACGTCATGGGGCTTTTTTGTGTTAGGAAAGGCAGGACAATACGCTCAACATGGGGGGACGAAGAAACTCAGTGTCGGCTCAACATCCTGTGATTCTGGGCTTTCAGCCATGCTGAACAGCAGATGTGCTGCTAGACAACATGGCTAAAAGATGTTCACATTGACAAGGCCAATAGCTCGGGCATTGCAGAGACCTATTGGCTTAGCCAATGCTTGTTTTCTCGTGAAGTGAGAAGCTGAAGAAGTGAGGGTCTACCAAACACCTCTGCTCGATGGCAGGTCTAGCCCTGTCCACCATGCCCTGACTGTTCCCTCAGCTCTGTACCTATGGGTCACACCTGTGCTGGTCATACGTGTCCTGTCTACCATTCCTGCTTACTTGCCAATCCCACGAATTTAAAGGGTAAGCTGCCACTTTATCAGCAGTACTACTGCCTAGCGATTACAGCCAGCTAGCCTTCTACTTCCCACTAGGCCAGAGCAGAGTTAAATTGAGAACGGGTCTCTCGAAGGTGAAACTAGAAGTGTCTTGAAAGATGAAAAGGCAACCAAGTGAGAAGCCGTCCCATCAGATACAGCCCAGCATACCTATGCCGACTCCCATGTAACATAAGCACAAAAAGAAAGGTTTTAGAAAAACTGCTTCTTAACTAAACTGAACTTGTGTAAGTGGAGATTTCTGGGTTCAAAAGACAGATAACCCCGCATTTGAACCCAGAAATCTCCACTTACACAAGTCCTAGCAGCTGCATGTTAGTCGAGAAAGCTGTACTGAGAATGTGCCTAGCAATATGGTGTGGCTGGGCCTCTTGCGCAAACCTAGTTGGTATTCCCAATGTAACTGATCGTTTATCTAATTTTGTGGTGCTCAAAGGGAGGGTTCGGCCACCAGCGCTCCCACAGTGGCTGAGAAAACCCAGTCTGAACAATATATCAAAAGTCCCGAGCAACCAACTTCAAAAACAATCGTATGAAACAAATTAATTCAACTCCTCTTGGTTTCAGAAACCAAGAGGAGTTGAATTAATTTGTTTCATACGATTGTTTTTGAAGTTGGTTGCTCGGGACTTTTGATATACTGTACTGAGAATGCACAAGTGTACTCCTGCATCGGTGCAATGTCGTACTTACAGTCTTTATTGTGATTGTATCCATATTTGAGAAATGTGTCTCTTTGCCTAATGCGATATTCCTCCAAGTAACCCGCCATCACTCCCCGTCTACAAGTCACTGCCACTTCCGGACACGGCCTCTTGTGTCTCTTCCCACAGCAGTGGGGGCATTGGTAACTGAGCCTGTCTCAGGACTGGTAATCACATTCCCTGTCGCTGGACATTCTTGGCGCCCAAGGCCTATCATAAGCTAATGCTTTGGTTATCAGTTCCCGATTACCAAATAGTCAAAGTAGGCACCGGCCTATGGGCCCCACTCCTTTTAGGGGCCCACGACAACGGAACAAAATAATATTGATTTGATCTTGAAAGAAAATTACAATCAAGCTGTCTTGAATATTGTTTCCAAAAGATAGAAAACAAGCGTTTACAATGCAATAAGTCTCGCAATTGCGAGTTTTGGAGCTATTGGCATTGTAAATGGCAAATGCCTTTTATAAAAATTAAAAGGCATTGTCATTTACAATACCAAAAGCAACACCTATTGCATTGCAGAGCACGGTGTCCGTAAAGCGGGCGCCACGCTCATTAAAGTTAAAGAAAAAAAAAAGAAAGAGTGCGGTGTCCCTGAAGCGGGCGCCGTGCTCATGACTAAAGTTAATTTTTTTTTTAAATGAACCCGAGTGCGGTGTCCCTGAAGCGGGCGCCGCGCTCAGTATTACATTTTAAAAAATAATAAAATAAACTGAGCGCTGTCTCCCTGAAGCAGGCGCCGCGCTCGATATTAAATAAAAAAATAATAATAATAAACTCAATGCGGTGTCCCTGAAGCGGGCGCCACTCTCCGTATTAAAGTTTGAAATTTTAAGAAAAAAACAGAAAACGAAATGCAAATTATGTTTAGGAAGCGGCCTCCATTACCGAAGCTGGCACCCCGTGCGTGTTGTGTCCCTTAATGAAGTAAATAGTTTTTGGAACTGGTAATGAAAGCTCCCGAGTTAGGACACAGTAAAAGATCGAGTCCTCATGGGAGGTAACAAATGGAGACAAGGCAGTAACAAGGAGGGACTAACAAGCCTCATAATGAATCGGAAGCCAGCATTTACCAAGGACAATGACACCAGCCAATGAAAAGTATGGGCGAAGAGTGGGCGAGGCTTACACAGCATACTTTACTACTGCATGCCCCGCAGAGCGAGCAGTGCATGCGCACTGCCGCTAGGCTCGACCTAAAAATGAATCAAGCCAAAGAAACAAAAACTTTACATTAAAGACTCTATAGAGAAAATACTGTATTAATGTAATGTACCCATTAACTTAAAGTAAATAAACCAGAGATATCAGATTCACATAACAGTTTGTCTCTTAAAAGCTCATCTTCTGGTAGCTGCCAGTTTGTAAAACAATCCGGTGCATTGGGCATTAGGAGATAAATTGAGAGGGGGGCCCCGAAATGTCAACTGCCTAGGGACCTCCACAGGGTATAATCCGGCACTGTTGGTTATAGTAGCTCCCCACCTTGGAGTACAGTCTTAGGTGCTGTTTGTATCCCGGACTGAGGAGCACAGTCTCACTCTCTGATTATGAGTCTCACTTCTTGTGATGGAAGCCTCACTTGTTGCTCGTGAGTCTCACAATGTAGAATATCATCTCAGAGTGTGAACGTCACACATTGGAGCACAGCCTTGCTCACTGAAAGTGAGGTTTGCACTTTTGAACGCAACTGTACTCACTGAACCTGCCTTTCACACCTCGGAGCGCTGGCTTTTACTGTAAGTTTGTGATCAGGCCTCATGTGCAATTATATCCGGTGCTGTGATCATTATGCTTATTGATGGTTGTGCAACATAAAAAACTACCACTTTTCAGTCACAGAATGGTGGGACGTAAGTAGGTGTGTATTCACATCTGGCCTGTTGTTACAGTCTCTGCCTCTTTATGGTGGCAGGCCTAGCCCTGTTCACCATGGTTTTTGGTTTTGGCAACAAACAGCTTTCAGATGTCTGCTGGCAAAAGAACTAATGTGTACTATACCAGCACCACCAGTGGGCTTCTGATAAACCTATTGCTTACCAGTTATTGGCTTTGTTGTTAATCTCTTTTGCTTGCTTCTTATTTGATACATTTCCTTATCTTCTAGTGTTAGTTCTTCCAACGGAGAATAGCTACTTTATCATCCTTTTCTTTGGATGACATGTATCCTTTCAGCGCTTATGTTCAGGGAACAACTTTTTAGGCCTCGCCTATCAGACTACTTTTAGCTGTCTCGTTTCCAAAGACCTTTTGTGGGCTATACAAAGAACTTTGGGCATAGAGCATGTCCACGCAATCACTGGTTGACTTTATTGTCACTCTTATTTGCTTGCTTCTTATTCAATGGCTTTCTGCCCTCTTCTTGTGTTTGTCCCTACCCAAGAGCATACCCTCTTTACCATCCTTTTTATTGGCTAACTTGTGTCCTTACACTGCTAACTTTTAGGGAATATTTTTTTTTGTTAAGCTCCCTGTCACGTGTGCTTCTCGCCTGTGCTCTGTGTTGATCTCTCCCTCGTGTGCTTCTCCCCATGCTCTGTGTTGCTCTTTCCCTTGCGTGGTGCTTTCCCCTCCTTCCCTCTACCCCTCCTTCTCCCACCTGTCAGATTTATTGTTGTTTTTCCCCCAAGCCCATTCTACGTTGCTTTTCCCAACTCGCTCCTCCATTGCTCCCTCAACTCTCATGGGCATTAAATTATATTTTTGCCATGCATTTTTTGGGAGGCTTGGCAGCTGCCATTTGCTGCCAGGCACTCCACTACTAAAAAAGCCCTTTTATGCACTCAATACGATTTTTTTTTAATTTACTGATTTAAGTGGTGTCTGCCATCTTAGATTGGCCAATAAAAAAAAATGGTGCATGCTTCATTCTGTAGGTGTGTGCATGCCTGGTGACACATGCACAAAAAAGGTCATAACGTATGCATGCTCCTACAGAATGAAGTGACTGGCAACAGCGGCCGGGTCATTGTGCATTGTTTTGCTGATGCTGCACAGCATCAGCAAAAAGCATTGGCATGGTGAATAGTCTAGAAGTTGAGATCGGTTGACATGACAGATGCTTATTGCTTTTGCTTTTAAGACATATTCTTGCTCTCTTATTCTTGGCTGCTTATTTTGCCTCCTTTTTAGGTAAAAGCTTACTAGACAGCTGTGCTGTCTGGATGGCTAATGACATCTTGGGGACATTCGGAAAGCTTCTCTGGGAATGCATTCCGCCCATTGCTTACCATTGGCTTTCTGGTTTGTAACTCACGTTTGCTTGGTTTCTATTTGCTGGCTCTATTTGTTTTAGGCTGTCCAGCTTGAGTTCGGCCCTTTCGTTGCCCAAACTCTATCTACTGTATTCTTCAACCAGTACAGGATTTCTGTAAACAGGCCTTTAAATTGTGTTCTTATCTTGTCACATTTGCTGTGCATTCAAAGAGAGAGGTCAAATGTAAGGCTCTGTCTTCCAGGGAGCTTGGTGTTTACTTTTCTTTCACTCACTTCAAAGTGAACGGGTTTATGTGACAATCATGCAGACTACTTTTTTTTCTAGCACACAATTTAAATGTCTGTAAATGAACTTTGCAAATATTTCAGAACATATTAGAAGTAGAAAAGCACAAATGGGGCACATTTTTTGGTACTTCTGAAGTGTGGTGGAAACAAATATTTTAATACAACCAAAACAAATCAATACAGTAGGTGATGACATTTCCACACATTATTGTTTTTGTGCTATATACTTTGATCTGTAAATCTGTACGTCTGTGCAAATGAAATTGTCATTTCAAGTGAAGATATGTTGTCTGTAATGGTAGTACGCTACCACACCATGCATACTTTACTTTACCCCGCCCCACTCTACACTGCACCACTCCACACCACTGCAGTCTACTATGCACCACTCCACTCAATGCCACTTCACTCTACACCTCTCTACTCTACACCTCTCTATTCTATGCCGATGGACTCTACCCCAAACTATTCTACTATGCACCACTTCACCACTACACTCTACACCACTCCACTCTGCGCCAGTTCCCTCTATGCCACTCTTCTCTGCAACATTGCACTCTACTCTGTGCCACTCCATTCTACTCCAGTGCACTCTATACCAATCCACTCTAGCCCACTCTAATTTACTCTGCGCTGCCGCTCTCATTTACTCTGCACTCTATGCCACCCTACTCTACCGTGTACCACTTGACTCTACTCTGAAACAGTCTACTCTACGCAACTGCACTCAGCACCACTGCACTCTACGCCACTATACTTTACTCTGCAACACTTTACGCCACTGCACTCTATGCCATTGTACTCTACGTCACTGCTCTCTGCGCCACTCTACTCTGCACCACTGCACTCCATGCCAATGCACTCTACGCAACTCTACTATGCACCTCTGCACTCCACGCCACTGCACTCTACACCATTGCACTCTACTCTGCACCACTCTACTCTCCCCCACTCTACGTTCCCATGTTTCACGTTAGTTAACCTATGACAAAGTAACACCAGTAACCATGTTCAGGAGGAGCAGTCACAAGAGAGCAAATGTCTTATAAGGATAGTGAAAAAGAACAAGGATTTAGCAAAAAAAGCATCATTTCCTTAAGAACAAGCAGACAGTACTGACACAATGCTTGTACTCACATGGTCTTGGTAGTAAGCCAATGAGGAGTACACAAACAAGTCAAGATTGTTTCTATGATATATAAGCAAGAGACTTTGGGGAATGGACTTGAGTGTCAAATCCAAAATAACAAGCAGGTGGAAATGGATCAAGCAAAGAAAAATCATATGAGCTGAAAACAGTCAAAGATTTTATGTGTCCTAAAATAAGTTGTAAGTGGGCCGCTCAGAGAAACAGCCCAAATAAGGTTCAGGAGTTAACATCCCTTCAGGCCCATGCTGGGTTCACGTCTGGGTCTAGGGGCGTGGAAATACTGATCAAAAAGAATTTGCCATTAGTGTTTCAGCGAACATGGCAGGACAAACTGGCCAGATATGTGGCACTCTCCGGAGTATGGGAGGGCCGAGTCGTCAATCTCTGCTCAGTATATATACCGCCAAAGATTCATTCGGTCACACTGCCTGAGTTGATCTGAGCTCATTGCTATTACAGCTGCCTAGTATTGGGCTGTGAATTAAACGCAGTAATGAAGGGGGTAGTGGGGACTAGTATTGGGCTGTGAATTAAACGCAGTAATGAAGGGGGTAGTGGGGACTGACACCCTAAAGACATTTGTGTAGGCAATGGGGCTGACAGCTATCTGGCGCGAACACCACCCACAGACCAGAAAATACACGTTTTATTCAGCCTCGCACCGGGGATACTTGCGATTAGATTATTTCCTGACGCAATCAGTAACATCGGGGTGTTTTCGTGGAGCATTGCATAAAGCGAGGGGTCTATCCGACTACTCACCAGTGGAAGTGAGACTAATGGGCCCTAACAAAACAAATGCCCTGCCTCCCCGCATTGACCCCTGGCTCCTTAAGAACAAACAGATAAAAGGCAAGATACGTGAACACACGGTTCATTACTTCCAAGACAACCTGAGCTCAGTAGATTCAACAATAGTGATCTGGGAGGCCTATAAAACAGTAATGCGGGGGCAAACACAGGCACTGGCAGGAGGAGAAAGGAAAGAAAGTAAATTACAGTACAAAGCCCTTGAAGGGGAACTAGTGCAATTAGAAAAGAAATTAGCAACCATTACAGAACCAGGACCACCACTGGCTCATACGTTGAGGCTAAAGCAACAAGAACTACGCGATATTGAGGAAGGGAAAGCCATGGACTATGCGAGGGCAACCCAGCGGAGAATATACGAAATAGGGGACAAGGCTAATAAACTAATATCATGGCTCAAAAAGAGGGATAGAGAGAGGAGCTGGGTGTTGAGGGTTAATAACACAAGTGGAGATAGCTGTACCACTGCAGAGACCATAGCAGAGGCCTTTGCAGCCTATTATGAGCAGCTATATAAGCCCTCGACAACCCGCACTAAGGCGGATTGTGTGGAGCTTCTAGCTGACATGCGCCTCCCTACTCTCACGCAGGCAGACTGGGAAGACCTGGAAATAGATATCTCGGAGGAGGAGGTTTGTGGGGCCATAGGCGCGTTGCAGTCAGGCAAGGCGGCAGGACCGAACTGTATACCGATAGAGCTATATGAGGGGGTGGCAAGTCTGGTGGCGCCACATATGCTACACATGTTCGATGAGTCACTAAAAATAGGTAGTCTACCGGAAGACCAGAGAACGGCGACGATCGTTGTTATCCCCAAACAAGGCAAGCCTCTGGAAGATTGTGCCTCTTATAGGCCAATTTACCTGCTCAATGTAGAAGTGAAGGTCCTGGCCAAGATCATTGCAACTAGACTTACCAAAGTAATAACGGGATTGATACACCCGGATCAATCGGGCTTTATGCCCAAGAGGAGTACCAGACTAAACCTACGGCACCTATATGGTGTACAACAAGCAGTCAAAGCCCAACAAGTGGAGAATGCTGTGTTGTTGTCACTCGATGCTCGTATGGCGTTTGACACTTTAGAGTGGCAATACATGTTTGCGGTGCTTGAACGAATGGGCTTTGGCCCCAAGTTTTGTGCTTGGATACAACTATTATACACAGATCCCCTAGCCAGAGTACGGGTTAACGGTGCTGTGTCAAGGAGGGTGGGACTATATAAGGGCATGAGTCAGGGGTGCCCATTCTTGCCCATGATGTTTGCACTTGCACTGGAACCCTTGGCAGCATGGGTCAGGGCTGACCCATTGATAAGAGGTATCCCGATCGGGGGAGAATGGGAGGGAAGAATCTCGCTATATGCGGAGGACGTCCTCCTATATGTCACCAGCCCACGCTCCACCATTACACCAAGCACTACACATATTTCAATTATTAGGCAGCTATTCAGGATATCAAATAAATTGGGGCAAATCGCTGGTATTTGCATTGACGGGCGAAGTGCCTGCATTGACAACCATAGCAAAAGAGTTACTAATTAAATCTAAGCCTGGGCGTAGTTTGCGTAGTAGCACTTCACGTAGCTACGTGAAGTACAGCTTCAACTACATGTAGCTATGCAAATTGCGTAGTGCGTAGCTGTGTGCTTGATTGCACTGTACAATAATTACCAAAAGCATCTTGTACAGTACAAATTAAGATAAAATAAATATCTCTGTCTTTATAAGCTAAAAATGCATATAGTCACTTCACTAAAGTGAAATCAAAAAGTTAACAAGCAGTGAGAGAGGTGATGATTTTGGTATCCTCGCTAACTTAGGGAGAGAACCAAGCAGATGTCTTGAAAACAAAAAGCACATCTTATTGAACGATTCGGTGGTGGTCCCATCCTCTTAGGACCACCCCAAGCACAGTTATTGGCAAAAATACAATCCCAACCAAAGGCCCTGCAAAGCATTATGGGACGAGATTAGCAGTGGGCAGTGAATATTATAGCATCCAATATCAAAATAATTCTACAAAGAGCTGCAGTTCCACTAGTCGTTACTAGATGTCCCTCACGAGTCAAATGCAAAAGCTTCATGAAAGGTTTTCAATACTTTTGCATTTGACTCAGTGAGGACATCTTGTAGCGACTAGTGGAACTACAGCTTGATGTATTAATAATTTCAATGCTTTTGCATTTGACTCGTGAGGACACCTAGTAACGACTAGTTGAACTGCAGCTCTTTGTAGAATTATTTTGATATTGGACACTATAATATTCACTGCCCACTGCTAATCTCGTCCCATAATGCTTTGCAGGGCCTTTGGTTAGGATTGTATTTTGCCCATAACTGTGCTTGGAGTGGTCCTAAGAGGAAGGGACCACCATTGAATCGTTCACATGATGCTGCTTTTTGTGTTCAAGGCATCTGCTTGGTCCTCCCCTAGGTTAGGGGGACTCCAAAATCATCACCTCTCATTGCTTGATATTTCATTGTCAAAATTCATTTTTGTGAATTGGTTATATACTTTTTAGCATAAAGAGTTGCTTTATCAAAGCATTTGAAGGAGTTTATTAAATTATTATACTCCTGCTACGCTACGTTGATAAGCACAGTTATTCACTCTGCTACGTGCAATTTCCGTAGTGCGTAGTAGTACAAACTTTGCATGCTTCGTGAGCGTAGCAAAGTATTATGCCCAGGGTTAATTAAATCTAACTTTAAGAATCTGGGAATAGTGATCACACAAACAGAGCAGGAGTTTAGAGATGTGAATCTAGCTCCCCAGCTTGATCAACTACGGAATGATGTGGCTCATTGGCGCAAATTGCCACTTTCACTGATGGGTAGGGCTGCGATTTTTAAAATGATGGCGCTGCCTCGCTTACTGTATGTCCTACAAAACACCCCGTACACGGAATCAACAGATTATTTTCAAAAGATTGACTCTGAGATACGGCTACTGCTATGGGATGGAGGTAGTCCCCGGATAGCACTAAATAAGTTGCAGAGAGGGCCATACGATGGTGGACTGGTGGTCCCAGTTATTCGCAAATATTACTGGGCTGCACAACTGGTGACACTTAATGATTGGGTATTTGCAGGGAGAGACGAACCGGCCTACCGGGTAGATCACTGGGCGATGGGCAGAGGTGGGTACCTGAAAGCCCTATACACTAAAAAAGCAACCAGCGGGCTCCCGATCCAAACACAAACAACAGTAAGACTATGGAGAGAAGCAAACAAATTTCTGGGATGGGAGGGGAAATTGACGGAGCACACTCCCCTGTGGGAAAGTGACCTTTTGACGGAGGTAAGGGATCTACAGGGGTTTCGCGCTTGGGCCCTACTGGGCATTGAATACTTGGGTGACATCTGGAAAAGGGGAAAAATGATCGATTTTGAGGAATTACAAGCAGAATATCAGATGTCAAACTCCGAAAAATTTAAATACATACAACTGGCACATGCCCTAAGATCACATGTACACACGGGAGACCAACTACCAGAGATAGCCCCGCTAGAAGATAGAATATTAGTTGATACAATACCAGATAAGGCAACGTCACTCATTTATAAAAAAAAATTATGAACAATGCCCGAACCCACTACTGGCTCTTAGGGAACGGTGGGAATCAGACGTGGGGATTTTAGACGAGGAAGACTGGTTGGAAGTCACACAGAGCCCTAGAGAAGTAGCTATATGGGCACGCTTCTGATTGATCCAAATTAGAATTGTGCACAGATCTTACACAACCACATCCAAACTCTACGCAATGGGCAAATGCGTCTCAAGCGTATGTGCGAGTGGCTGTGGGGAAGTAGGCACTTTTTTCATACATTATGGGGCTGCCCTGAGTTGCATCGATACTGGGGCACAATTGTAGCAACAATGTCCAAGGTTATAGGACAAGCTGTCCCAATGGAAGCCCGTTGGCACATACTGTGCGTCACAGGGGAAGACAGCTGGCCAAAATATATTAAAATATGGTTAATGCTAGCAGATATGGTCGCAAAACGGAATATAGCCAGAGCATGGGGGAAGCAACAGCCGCCAACAGTGAGAGAATGGGAGCAAGACCTCAATTGGTGCTGTACGGTGGAGAAGGTAATCTCCCAAAGCCGAGGCTGTCCCTGAAAATGGGATAAAGTGTGGGGATTGTGGGTTCAATATAGAGGACTGTAATGGGTGGGACTATGTCTAACCGCAAAATAGATGATGTTGTGATCGTCGTGGTGAGCAACTGAATGACAAATTATCAATCGACCTGGAAACGAAACAAGAGGGGGATAAACGCAATGATTGCTTCCGAGTACCAGAGCCTGTGAATGTTAAAACAATCTGTGGTTGTGTTAGAAATTATGCATAAATGTATTGTTAAAAAAAAAAAAGTTAACATCCCACTCACTCCGAGATCTCGGTAAAACATCTCTTACAAGTGACCTCTAAAAAATAATCGAGCGAATCCGAAGAAAATGACTTGCAAAAGCAAGAATGCAAAGGAAGTAGATTGATGGAGGGCTATGATGTGGCTGGAACTCCACAGGGGAGTTCTGCCTCCTCTTATTTCCCTCATAAACACACAATACAGGCTGATATCCATCCCCCAATGAGTATCCACACAGTTATAGATAGTAGTACTCTACCCCACTCTATGCCAATGCACTCTATGCCATTACACTCTACGCCACTACATTCTGCATCACTCCACTCTACGCCACTGCACTCGACCCTGCACCACTCCACTCTACTCTGCAGCACTCCAGTCTACGCCACCCTACTCTGCAACACTGCACTCTCCACCACTGAACTCTACGCCACCCTTCTATGCATCACTGCACTCTATGCCACTGCACTCTACTCTGCACCACTATACTCTGCATCACTCCACTCTGTGCCACTAAATACTACTCCATCCACTCTAAGCCACTCTAATCTATTCTGCACCACTGCACTCTATGCCACTGCACTCTACTCTGAAACAATCTACTCTATGCCACTGCACTCTATGCCACTGCAATCTACCCTGCGCTACTCCACGCAACTCTATTCTATGCCAATGCACTCCACAATGCTTTACTCAAAACGAATACACTCTACGCTAATCTACTCTGCACCACTGCACTGTACACTACTATGCTCGACTCTGCAACACTCCACTCTGCATCACTGCAGTCTACGCAACTGTACTCTAAACAATTGCACTCTATGTCACTTTACTCTGCACCACTCTATGCCACTGCACTCTACACCAATGCACTCT
Source organism: Calotriton arnoldi (assembly GCA_963921515.1). NCBI lineage: Eukaryota > Metazoa > Chordata > Amphibia > Caudata > Salamandridae > Calotriton > Calotriton arnoldi. The sequence continues at coordinate 1,984,019 of CAWUFW010002033.1, read as the reverse complement.
ATGCCTCTCTATTCTACACCACTGATCTCTACAACACTCTGCTTTTCACTCTCCACCATCGAACTCTACGCCACACTAATCTGCACCACTCTGCTCTGCGTACTGCACTCTATGCCACTGCACTCTACTCTGCATCTGTTTACTCTACACCACTCTACTGCACTCTACTCCAATATGCTCTACGCCATTACACTCTATGCCCCTCTAATCTACTGCGCACCACTGCACTCTATGACACTGCCCTCTATGCCACTGCCCTCTATGCCACTTCACTCTATGCCTCTCTACTCACCACCACTCTACTCTACACCAGTGTACTCTAACCCACTCTACTCGGCACCACTGCACTCTACACCACTCAAGTCTAGGCCACTCCACTTTACTCTGCACCACTCCACTCTATGCCACTCTACTCTGAAACACTGCACTTTATGCCACTGTGCTCTACACCAGTGCACTCTATCCCACTACTCTATGCCACTGCACTCTACCCTGCACCACTCCACTCAACCTCACTCTAAAACAGTCTACTCTACACCACTGCACTCTTTGCCACTCTCCTCCACTATGCCTAACTCCACTCTAGTCTACTCTGCACCACTCTACTCTACGCCACTGAGCTCTGCGCCACTAGTCTATGCCACTGCACTCTACCCTGCACCACTCCACTCTGCACTGCACCACTGTATGCCACTTCACTCTACTTTGAAACAATGTACTCTATGCCACTGCGCTCTATACCACTGCATTCCACGCTACTCTGCGCTACTCCACTGTATGCCACTGCACTCTATGCTGAGCCACTCTGCTCTAAGCTGTGCCACTCTATTCTATGCAACTTTACACCACTGTACTCTACGCCACTGCACTCTACACCACTCTATTTCTAAACCACTGCACTCGACGCCAGTGCACTCAACACCCTTTTACTAAAAATCAATGCAATCTACGCCACTGCACTCTACGCCAACTAATCAGCAGCACCGCATTCTAAGCCATTATACTCTGCAGCACTCTAAGCCCGCACACTCTATAACACTGCACGCTAGGCCACTGCCCTCTATGCCACTCTACACCATTGTACTCTACATCACTGCACTCTACGCCACTGCTCTCTGCGCCACTTTACTCTGGGGCACTCTACCACACTCTACTCTGCAAGACTGCACTCTCTGCCAGTGAACTCAATGCCACTCTACTCTGCACCACTACACTCTACACCACTGCTATGCCACTCTACACCATTACACTCTATGTCACAGCACTCTACGCCACTCTATTTTACTCTGCACCACGGTACTCTACGCCACTGCTCTCTGCACCATTCTACTCTATGCCAATGCACTCTACGACACTGCACTCTACTCTGCACCACTCAACTCTACGCCACTCTACTGCACTCTATGCCAATGAAATCTATATCACTCCACGCCACTCTAATCTATTCTGCACCATTGCACTCAACGCCACAGAACTCTAATCCACTGCACTCTACACCTCTGTACTCTACCCTGCACCACTCCACCCCACACCACTCCACTTCTCTCCACTCTGAAACAATCTATTCAATGCCACTGCAATCTACGCCACTACAATCTACTCTGCACCACTCTTCTCTACACCACAGCACTCAATGCCACTCTACTCTATGTCACTGCACTCTACGCCACATACGCTCTAAACCACTTTACTGAAAAACCAATGCACTCTACACCACTGCACTCTACCCCAATCTACTCTCCACCACTTTTCTTTGCGCCACTTCACTCTAGGCTGCTCTAATCCACTCTATGACAATCCACTCTACGATACTCCACTGTATGATGCTCTACTCCTTTAAACTCAACTCCACTCTATGACACTCGACTTCACTCTATGACAATCCACTCTACTCAACTCTATGCCACTCTACAGCACTACTCCAATCTAGGACGCTCTACACAACTCCCTTTATGCCAATCCGTGCCACTTTACTCCACTCTATTCTACAACACGCTACTCCACTCTACTTCACTCTATCCCACTCAACTCTATGATACTCCACTCTATGCCATTCCACTCTCCTACACTACTCCACTCAATGCCACTCCACTCTAGGACAATCTACTCCGCTCTACGCAACACTCTCTATGCCATTCCACTCTGCGTTACACCACTCCACAACACTCTATGCCACTCTACTCTACGACACTCTACTCCACTCTACACCACTCAACTCTACTCCACTCTATGCCCTTCCACCCTACGACACTCTACTCCCTCCACGACACTCCACAACACTCTACACCACTCCACAGCATTCCATTACACTCAACTTCACTCAACTCTACTCTACACCAATCTACGCCACTCCACGCCACTCCATAACACTCCCCTCCACTCTACAACACTCCACTCCACGCCACTCTTCTTTACCCCACTAACTTTTAGCCATGCTGAACAGCAGCCAACCTGGTGTACAACATGGTTAAAACATGTTGGCAAAGCCAATAGCCCTTGCATAGGCGAGACCTATTGGCTTTGCCAGTGCTTGTCCCCAATGTGTAGGAAAGTGCCCCTTTTTGCATGGTTATCCCCTAACTTTTTGCCAGATACCTGACACCAACTTAACTGAGTGTGTGCTGGGAACCAGCTAACCAGGCCCCAGCACCTGTGTTGCTTTCCCAAAACTGTACCTTTATACCCACAACTGGCACATCTCGGGCCACAGGTAAGCCCCTTGTAAAAGGTACCATGGGTACCAAGGGTACTGTGACCAGGAAAGGCTTCTAAGGGCTGCAGCACCTATTGTGCCACCCGTAGGGGCCCTGCACCTTAACACCCACACACTGCCAATGCAGGCTGCGTGTTTTGGTGCAGAGAAAAGTGAAGAGTCGACATGGTACACATCCATGTGCGCCATGCCTGCAATCCACAGCCTGTGGCCTAGGAAAGTCAGCCCTCTAGCAAGGTGCCCTAGACCACAGGTGAGGGTGCAGTTGCATGAGCACTGCACCCCTACAGGATCTAAGCCCATTCTTAGACATTGTCAGTGTAGTAAAGCCATAAAGAGTATATGATCTGGGAGTTGGTCACTACGAACTCCACAGCTCCATAATGGCTTTACTGAAACCTGGGAAGTTTGGTAGCAAACTTCTCAGCACATTAAACCCACACTGATGCCAGTGTGGGATTTAATGTAAAATGCACTCAGAAAAACGACCAGCCCTGATGTGGTTCCTGAATGGCTGCCCGCCATTTGCCACCACCAGACATGTTTCTGGACCCCTGGGTAGAAGGCATCCACTCACTGGGTCCAGAAACATAATCCATCCTGGGCAGAGGTGTTATGCCTCTTCCCTCAGGATGGGCTGGGTCCACGAAGGGGAAGCTTCAAAGGCCTGCCGCCTTTGTTAACTGACCCTGCCTTTTGCTGCCCCTAGCAACTGGCTCCCACCGGCTCTGACCCCCACTTAGGGTGGGAGAATCGCCGGGAAAACCAACTTAGGCAGAGAGGTGTGCCCACCTTTGCCAACCCCACCCCTCAGGTGGGGGAGGCGAGGGGAAGCATACATCTCAGTCCCCTCCATCGTCAAGATGAGGGGACACAGCCAACCAGAGAGAGGCTCATGTCCCCCTCCCACTGGAGAGTGGCATAATAGGGGGTGTACTCACCCCAAGGAAGGGACCCATTGGTCCCAACCTGCACACCCCTGTAAACCTTCCTAAATTTAGTATTTAGGGGCAACCCCGAACCTTGCCTCCTCAGACTGAAGAAGAAGAAAGAAGAAGGACCGAAGAGCCGTGATGAAAGAGAAAGGACGACAACTGCTTTAGCCCCGGCCCTACCGGCCTGTCCCAACTCCGACCTGCTACAAGCGAAACCCCGGCATGTCCAGTAGCCATCCAGAAACCGGCGGACCTGCCCTGCCTTCACCAAACAGACTCTGTCTCCTATGAGCAGTGGATTTGGTCCAACCAAAGACTCCAACACAGACTGCAGATCCAGCAGATTCTGCGGTTTTGCAGCACTCTGCACCCGACGCCCACGGCCCGAGTTCGAGTGGCCCAACACCACAAGGAGCTTTCCCCATTGACCCTGACCTGGGATCTGGTGATCCCCGACCTGCCTCGACCTTCAGCCCGATGCCTGAAGCCCTAACCTGAGGGGCCCCAGTCCACGAATGGAGCTGGTAAGGAAACCCGACGCCCAATGATACCCCTGCACCCGACACCCCACGGCCATGGGTGGCCCAACCAATGGTGTCCAGGCATCCCCCAGCAAATCAACTTACCTCTCTTGCCGGCGGTCACCCTCAGGAAACCTCCTTGACCGAGCCTGCAGCATTTCTTTCGACCCGGATATCTTCCTTGGAAACAACAGGGCTTCCGACGACTTCCTGGCACCCTGCATCCGACCGCTGGTGGTGCAGCTCTTGTGCTGATTGTTGGCCCCTGCAGTGCTGATCCTAACCCCAGGAGCTTTGCTCCCACAACCGAGTGGCCTGCTCGTAAGCAGCCCCTAACCAATGGCCCCCTAGCACCATTGGCTAACATTTGGCCCCTGCACTCTGCACCCGGCCGCACTGGTGCCGCTGGTGGTGCGATTTGAGTGCCGCCTTGGGGAACCTTGGCCCTAACCCCAAACAGCTGTTCTTGTAGGTCGTTTATTTACCTGCAAACCAATAACATTCTTTCCTTCCATAGGAATCAATGTTATGATTTGTCTCCAAAAATGTTGTGCTGAACTGACTTTTATATTGAAACCAAAATAACTTTGCTTTGAACCCGAAACTGGCATACTTACCTGTGTTTTGTAAGAGCCACGGTGTGATATCTAGGCATATCGCCCCGAGTAATCAAAGTAACGGAAAAGTAACCCAAATGTAATCTAAAATAATTTCTATGTATTTTGAACTGTTTTGAAAGCAAATACAAACCTGTAACAAATCCAGTTTCAACTACAATTGCATTCCTGTGTACAGCCTTGCATTTGAAAGTATATTTTACCTACCAGTTCCAAGTTGTGCTCGGTTCTAGAAATAAAACTTAAGTATACATTTTTTATACTTACCACATTGGTCTGGATTCAGTCTCTGAGTGTGTGCCTTCAGTTCTTGTCTGAGTGAATACAGCAAATGCTTAACACGCCTCCTGATAAGCCTACCTGCTCGACCACACTACCACACATAGAGCTGTTAGTGATTATTTAATGTAACCTCTGCTATACCTCTGGGGATCCCCTGGACTCTGTGCACACTATGCCTTACTTTGGTATAGTATATACAGAGCCAGCTTCCTACACAATGTTTATGTTTATCTGTGTTTAATATGTACAATACAACTCCTCTGGTGCTTCCTATCTCTTTTTGATTGTTCTCAGTTTACTGTGCGGCTTTAGAACACTCTTACCTTTATTTACATGTAAACAGTTTCCGAGGCTGCTGGTAAAAGCAATTATTTGGCTAGCTTAATCTGTGCCAACAGCGTATTTGCTGTTCTTCCCCCAAGCCCTCCAGTTGCATAGGGTTTTATGGCGCTTTTACATTTACAAGCCTGTGAGGTTGCTGGTATATTTACATCTGCTTTGAAGCTGCTCTCTGTCTAATCAGGAGCCTGGGTGCGGCCTGCTGCTTTCTTCAAGTCTGAGTCACTGTGTGGCACTGAATGTGCTTTAAAAAACACAGCGCGCTCTCCCCGTGAGCTTGGTGTGACCGTGTGCACTTTGGGGCAGATTTACAAGCCCCTTGCGCCACTTTTGCGTCACTTTTAACATGGGAAAAGTGACGCAAAAGTGGCGCAAGAAGCTTGTAAATCTGCCCCTTGTGTTTAGCTGTCTAAGTGTAAATTTATCCTAAGCAACAAGTCTCTTAAAATGTATATGCTACTGCGCAACGCATCACTGACATTAGACGCCTCCCTTCTATTATTATTTGTATTATAAATTTGGAACGGAAATTGAATTTTTTGAGGCTAGGATGATTGACACATTTGCGAATTAGATTCACTTGCAAAAATACCGCTCACGAGTTCTTACCGGGTTCGTGAAAAGAACATTTGCTGAAAAAACAACACGCCCCACTTCCTGAAGCATGTGTCTCAGCTTGTTTACCAGTGAAAATTTACATCACCCACATTTTACGCATCTGTTGAAAGAGCCCACAGGGCGGAACCTGCAGCGTGTGCGTTTGTTTTGTATGGTCGCATTCACTTCAAGTGAAAACTTGCTGAATCGGTGGCCTTTGAAAAGAGTGGGGAGCCGGGTTCGAGTCTCGACAGAGATGCTCAACATCCTGTGATTCTGGACAAATCCCCCAGCCTAACAAAATTAATGTGTCTGTCTGTAACGCAATTGGTGCTCTTCTAAAGCACTCTGATACCTTCTGGTCGAGATTGCGCTATACAACCTCCCCCCAAAACCCAAAAAATTATATATATTACAACAGGAAATGACGCTGCACTCCCATGTTAGTTTGATGTTTTGCATTTACATTTCACCAGACATACCAACACGTTTCAACTTGTCCAGTCTTGATCACGGTGAGTTAATTTATGCATCATATCCCAGATTACCACGTAAGGGCATTATGGGAAACGTAGTCTCGTTTGCCTTCCCCATAGAAACAATTGCTGGAAGCGTGCACTCTTCCCAGCACCCTACACGGTGTTTTCCCATTTCTCCGGGCATTGTTTGCATTCCCCTTCAATATGCTTATTTATACTGCTGCCAGCATTTGCTTTGTAACTTTTATCTTTAGGCTAAATTCATTTTCCAAAATGTTTACTCACTTGTCTGGTAATAAAACCTTTGTTTTAAACTCACGGGCCCATTTTACTGAAGCAGTCTCCAATTAACAGGCCGCATCGGTCCCAAAAGATAAGATGTCCCAAGGCATATGCTCACCATTATCCTGGGTGAGGCGGTCCAAGTACAAACAACATTACTGAGTCTTGCACGTGGCGTGTATTGGAGTTAATTCCAAACCAGGGTTAAGTAGTCACCGTGTGTTGAGTACACAACGCAGAAGATTGGGGGGGCGGGGGATGCGTGTGCATGTGTGTGTGTGTGGGCGTGCGTGCGTGTGTGTGTGTGTGTGTATATATATATATATATGAGTGTGTGTGTGTACCTTTTCCCAATGTATCAATCGGGTCTGGCGCCTTAATCATTTAATTATTGGCTTGTCATCGTAACCAAACTCAGGCATATTGCACTGAGTGATTCTGAATTTCCTGCTCTTTTTATAAAAGTTCTCATCAGCTGAACTCAGTTCGCCTCCCTCCCACACCAACAGCAGGCTTCTTTTCACCTCCAAAAGGCTGCTTCTCCTTGCCCCAGCACACTCGCTGTATTTAAGTTCAGTATTCTCCTGACCACCAACAAAATGCTCTTTCTTACTACAATCGTTTTAAGTGTCCCTCCCAAAAGACTGTCCTTTACAGCACAAAGCCCCCAGCAGGCTGCTTCGACTTGCCCCCCCCCCTCCCACCCCAGAGCTCCATGCACTCTCAGCAGACTACTCCCTACTTCTCCTGTTGGTCTTAGAAGGTTTTTCTCTCTGCATCAGTACCTGGGTCAAAGGTCTTTGACTGGCATGTGGACGCAAGGATTGAGTAAGACCTCATCACAAATGTTTTCAAAATGATTTTCAGGAGACAGATGTAAAAAAAATGTTAATGTTGGCCCCTCCACAAGGCAAAGTCCCGCAGGAGGCTTAGGTGCCACCACTAATTGACTCCAAATTACAAAAATAAGCCAAAAAATTGTCTTTTGTTAATGCACAGGGAGCGGTCCAATGGCAAAATGTTATTTTTTTCTGCAGCACCAAAATCCTTGCACACTTCGAGCATTCTCTCTCTTTGTCTAAAACTTTCAAAGGCCAGTTACAAAAGGAGAAAAATATAGGTGGGAACTAGAGGTAAATGAAGGTCCAGCATACATGCCCCCACTCAGATATGTATGTACAGCAAATGGTATGCAGTTCCTGACAGATGAGAGAGAAGAAGAGGTCGGGAGCTATCTCTCATCTGTCAGCAACTGCATACCATTTGTTGTACACAGTTACAAAAGAACACAGACAACAGTCTCTAACTCCATGTTTTGTTCTACTGCACCAGAATTCATAGGCTGAGGCAGACGTTCGGGCCCATGGCTGGACCCCCAAATAAGGCACAGGCAACGATCAACAGATACACCACCTCGCAGCCGGCGGCGCAAGGACCACTGGCGAGGAAGGGACGGAGCAGTGGCACTCTGACCTGCCTGACTACACAGCACTTCTGGAAGCCATCCAGGTGTCGCATTCGGCGCTAGATCCAGAATTGGTGAACTTGAGGTGAACATAACCCTACTGCTGTAGGGCTTGCTCAACTCCGTGGACAGGATTGCGGGAGCCGAAGCCCACATCTCTGAGCTTGAGGATTCTGTCACCCCACTTAATGCAGAGGTGTTGTGCCTGTAAAGTAGTGGCCTAGGCCTGGGGTCACTACAATGATGAGACCTGGAGACGTGTGTACTTTGGTGGCCAGCTCCAGACTGCGCCACGCCCAGAGCCCTGGGCTATTTATTTGACCTTGTACGTCGCGCCGGCGTACGCCGGGCTGGCTCATTATGTTTGCGCTCACAGGGGGTGGGTTAACAGGACCACCCCTCCATATCGTGAGGGACGTGGAGGCTTCCACTGTCCTCACAACATTACATTCCTCCTTTACCAGGAGGGACAAAGTCAACTGAAACAAAATACCAACGGGTATGTAAGGCAGAACAAAATGAAACATCTAGTCCAGGAAAACACAACCCACGGGTGGGGTACATATGAAACAGTCTTACTTGGTTTCCATACGCGGCTGTTCCCTCAGGCTGCGACCCGCCCTACTGTCGCCGATTAGCCACAGGATACATAGTCTTTGTACTTCTGAGATGGCCTCGGACAAGGCCGCAAGTTGTATCGGTTCTGACTGCCTCGTGGTGTAGGTGTCGGTGACAGCTCGAGTGGGTTGCTGCAGGTTGGGAGTCTCAGGTCACGCTCAGGACTCAGGTCTTGTGTCGACGTGGTTACCGGATTCGAGGGTGGACCCTCAGTGGCTGGGTGACCAGGTCCACACACTCCGCCGTCAGGACTTGGGCACTCATTTGGGAATGTCTCGTTGTGCCTGTCGATCACCGGGAGGTCGTCTTCGTCGTCAAGGGGAACCTTTTTAAAGAAAGATATGTTGCGGGTTACTCTTTCGTGCTTTCTTTGGGCAGTCACCATGGTGCCTTTTACAGCCGTGACAGTCCAGGGGTTGAGTTCAAAGGGTAACCGGAACTTCCCTCCGGGGTAGCGGTCCCGTACAAGTACGCGGTCGCCAACTGCGATGGGGCTCTCTTTGGCGTGTCTTTTCTGGGATGCTGCTTTGTTGTTCTTCTCACGCCGGGAGTCTGACTGGTTCGGGGGGTTTGGTGTTTCTGCCCACGCCGGGTGATGGGGGATGGTATCTGTTACCACTCGGCCAAAACACAGTCGACTTGGGGATATACCCGTGGTGCAATGGGGTGTGAGCCGGTACTCTCGGAGGAATTGATACACGGCTTGCTCGAGATTGAGCCCATCAGCTAGGGCGATTTGAATAGTCTTGTTCAATGTCCGCATCAGCCGTTCTACTTCCCCATTGGCTTGGGGCCATCTTGGTGTGATTTTGTGATGCTTCACTTTATGGGAGGCGAGGTACTCTGCCACATCCGTGCTGGTGAACGGTGGTCCATTATCCGTGCGGAGCTCGCCGAATAGTCCATGAGTCGCCATCAGCTTCTCGAGTTTAGGAATCACTTCCGCAGCGGATGTGGATGGGATGAACTCGACTTCTGGATATCGTGAGAAATCATCCACCACCACCAGCATGTACTTTCCACCGGGCAGGCTGCCAAAATCAGCACTAACTCTTTCCCATGGGGCGCTCGGAGCTGCTTCCGTGATTATTGGTGCTGGCCTGCTAGGTAGGCTCGTTGCAAGGCACACAGGGCAGTGCTGCACTATTGACTCTATTTGTTGGTCCAGGCCGGGGAACCAGACTTTGCTGCGGAGTCTGTTTTTTGATTTGACAATTCCTTGGTGCGCGCCATGCGCAAGAAGAGCCGCTTGTCGAGTTAGGCTTTCAGGTAGGACGAGGCACGGGCCTCTCAGGAGGCAGCCATCAGCGGACACAGACAGTTCCTGATGGACTAGGTGCAGGGACTTCAATGTTGCTTGTGCCGACGCGGTCCGTAGTGGTGAGGGACTTTGTAGGAGCCTCCAGTCGCCTGAGATGACAGCTTGGATAGCGATTTGGAGGCAGTCATCTTCTTGTGTGGCTGCTATGACTTCTTGCAGAGATATCGGGAGAGGCCGAGACCTTTCTACCACCAGCCGTACGTAGTCTTCTGTGGCCGCCGCTTCAGCTGCTTCTGGAGGGGTGACTGGTCGAGCGTGCCGCGACAGAAAGTCAGCAGGATTGCGGGTGCCAGGTCGGTATTCTACTGTAAGGTGGAATTCTTGCAACTGCAGGATCCACTTCTCGATCCATGGTGGAGGGCGAGACGAAGAGCCGCGGAACAGCGGGATCAGCGGTTTGTGATCTGTGATTACGGTGAATGGGTGACCGTACAGGTATATGTGAAAATGGCGGCACCCCCATAGGATCGCGATGGCTTCCTTCTCGATCTGAGAATACCGTTGCTCCGTAGGTGTGAGGGTTCGGCTGGCATAAGCGACAGGGCCCACTCGCCACAGTCTTGTTGTTGCGCTAGGACAGCACCTAGGCCTGTGGGGCTGGCGTCTACCACTAATTGGGAGTCGTGTCGTGGGTTAAAGTAGACTAGCGTGGTATCGGCAGACAGGGCAGCTTTCGTCTGTTGGAACGCCTCTTCCTGTTCTGAATCCCACATCCAGTTGCTGGTGGTTTTGGTGAGATCTCGCAGGGGGCCTGTTAGATCCGAGAAGTTCTTGATGAACCGCCCGCAGTATGTGACCATACCCAGAAAGCTGCGGACTCCGGACACTGATGTGGGGGCGGGCGCCTCCTGGACATCCTTCACCTTGTCGGGGTCTGGACCGATGCCTTTGTCCGAGAAGCGATAACCGAAGAAGCTGATGTCTCGCCGCAGGAATTCACATTTCTCCCTGTGCAGGGTCAACCCGCGGTCTCGAAGGCGATTGAACACGGCAGTAAGGCGTAGTAGATGCTCTTCCAGGGAGGGAGCGTGCACTAAGATGTCGTCGCTCACGTTGAGCACTCCCTCTAGCCCTTGCAGGACGGTCTTGATGATGTTCTGGAATACTTCGACCGCGCTCGAGATCCCGAAGTTGAGGTGGGTGTAGCGCCAGAGACCAGCATGGGTGGAGAAAGTAGTGATCGGGCGGGAGTCCGGGTGCAGAGGAACCTGGTGGTATCCTGAGCGAAGGTCCATCTTCGAGAACCACTTTGACCCTGCAAGTTCGCCAATGATGTCGTCAACTGTGGGCGTCAGATGGCGCTCTCGTTTGATGGCGAGGTTCGGGATCCGCATATCTACGCAGATGCGGACTGCGTCGGGCTGCTTCGGTTTCTTCGCGACAACGATGGGGGACACCCACGGGGTGGGGCCGCGCACCCGTTCAATGATTCCAGCAGCTTCCAGGAGGCGGAGCTCCGCTTCGACCTTCGGGCGGAGGTGAAAGGCGATCCTCCGGTGTCTGAGGGCAATGGGGGCCACCGACTTGTCTATGTGTAGCTGGACTGCTGGGCCTTGGAGGCATCCGATCCCTTCGAAGAGAGGTGTGAACTCGGTCAGCAGGCGCCCTAGGTCGTGGGCATGTACGTTGAAGGCAAAGTGAATGAGACGAAGGTCTTGTGCAGTGCGACAGCTGAGTAAGAACCCAGACCCTTCCTGTGATACGTAGACCCTGGACCGCTGGTGGACATTGTCGTGGGAAAGGCCAGCCTGGAAAACACCGCATATCTTGAGCGGGGTGTGGGTGCCGAATGCATACACCTGGACGTTGGTGTGGTGAAGGGCTGGTAGGCCGGGCAGGCGCTGGTAGACACTGGCAGACATGAGATTGATGGTTGCGCTAGTGTCGATGAGCACTGCCACCGGATGGTCTTGCACGTTGATGGTGCACATGGGCGCTGCCTGCGGGGAGGCTGTGAGGGTGTGTAGCATGTGTACCACATGCACTGTTGCAGCCTCGTCTTCGTCCATGTCGCCGCTTGAAGAGTCATCCAAGAGGGGTTCGAGGGTTCGCACGTGGCGGGGTGGGCCTTTCGTTGGTCGTCGCGGCATCGAGCGGCAAACTTTGGAAAAATGATTGAGCTTGCCACACGCACTGCAGGGTTTTCCGCGTGCTGGGCAGGCGCCGTCGTGGGGAAACGGGCCGCCACACCATCCGCAGGGCCGAGGCCTTGGGCTCTGTCTGGAGGCTTGGGTCGGAGGTCTCTTGGCCTTCTGTTGAGAGTTGCGGGCGTCTGAGCGGACAGCGCAGATAGGCTCCTCTTTGATGGCAGCCGCGGCTTTGAGTTCCATGTGGGCTGCTCTGACTCTGGAGAGTTCCTTGGAGCGTCCCAGGGTCAGGATGTCCCTCATCGGCATGTTGTGTTCTTGTAGGACACGCTCCCGTAGCTTGGAGGAGGCACAGCCTTGAATGAATTGCGCTCGGATTTCGTCGTCCTCATCGGGGAGGGTGCACGTGCTCGCCAGTTCTTTAAGGCGGCTGTAGAAGACGTCAACAGACTCATCTGGCTGCTGTTTCGCCTGGCGGAGAAGGAAGCGTTCATAATCGGCGTTGGCGTAGGGCTCAAAGTGGGCGGTGATGGCATCACGCATCGAGGCATAGTTCCTCGGGGGCCCAGCTTCGCGGACAGTCTTTGCGATTTTGTGAATGTCTGCCCCCCCCCAGGTGGAGGAGCATGGGTCTCCGCCGTGGGGCAGGGATGTCCGCTGCGTTGAAGAATGTTTCCAGGCGCTCAACCCACGCCTTCCATCGCGCGGCTTGGGAGGGTGGCGGCCCTGTGATGGTGAAGGACTCTAGCGGCGGGATGGACGTCATGCTGGCCAGAGCACGAGCTAGTAACTCACTGCAGGCAGCAGCACCCCCTGGTGGCAGAAGGGTGGGCGCAGCGGGAGTCCCCCAGGGGCCCTCGACGTGGGCGGGAGAGGCAGTTCACTGGCGGCTGGTAGGCCCCGCGGGCCGGGGAACTGGCGAGAGCCTGGGCCTCCGTGGGCGTGGTGGCGCGTGTAGCAGCGCAGGCAGCGCTGGGCTGGTAGATGGCAGCAGGTGGCAGCGGGCAGAGAGCGGCTTACCGGTAGCTGGTGCGCGGATCCGTCGAGCGCACTGGTAGAATGCAGGGCGCCGCAGCGTCACGCGGGCCTGAGGCTGAGGATGCACAACCACGCGCGCCCGTCCGCGGAGCCGCAGGAGGCGTATGCGGCGGGCGGGCGGCCGGTGAGCACGTTGCAGAGTTGCGGGGCTCTAGGGCCGGCGGGAGATCAGCTCCGGCTCGGACTGCAGGGCAAAGCGGTCACACGGCAGGGGCGCGCCGGAATGAAGGCCTGGGAGGCACGGCAGGGGCGCTCTCAGCGGTGCAGCAGAGGCGGGCACGGTGGGTGAGAGGCGGTGCAGCTGGCTGCAGGACCACCTCGTCGCCAATGTAAAGTAGTGGCCTAGGCCTGGGGTCACTACAATGATGAGACCTGGAGACGTGTGTACTTTGGTGGCCAGCTCCAGACTGCGCCACGCCCAGAGCCCTGGGCTATTTATTTGACCTCTGTACGTCGCGCCGGCGTACGCCGGGCTGGCTCATTATGTTTGCGCTCACAGGGGGGGTGGGTTAACAGGACCACCCCTCCATATCGTGAGGGACATGGAGGCTTCCACTGTCCTCACAACATTACAGTGCCTGACCGCAGCTACCAGGACCCTGAAGCACCGAGCAAAAATCGAGCACGGAGGAGCAATCTACGCTTCATAGACATTCCTGTGGGATCAGAGGGGGCCGTCCCAGATGTCTTCCTAGAACAGTGGATCTCCACCTGGGTACCGTTTTAGAGGCTCTTAACCTGCTTCATGGTTGAACAGGCCCTCTAGTGGCGAGGCCTCCTCCGGGAGTGCCCCCCCCCCCCATGATCACCAAAGTACTCAACTACAGGGGCAGAGATGTGATCCTCAGGATGGCTAGAGAGTACCAGTACTCCAACATTCTTATCTTCCCAGATTATACTGTCAAGTGCAACAGCAAAATAAATCCTTTGACGCCGTTAAACAAAAGTTGCAGCCAATGGAGATGCCCTACATGCTTTCATTTCCCGCCAAGCTTAGGGTGATTCATTCGTCCAAATCCTTCTTTTTCGACACCCCAGAGGCGGGCTGGGATTGGCCTTTGCAGTGTGATTCGCCTCAGCCGAGAGGGCAATCAATCACTAAATCTGGTAAACTGCCAGGGCCTAAACACAGAGGCCGTGGTAAGCGCAGGAACTCACAGTGGAGGCGCGGCATCCGCAGGAGGTCATCTGAGTCCTCTGCATCGGGCACGGACTGGCTGGGTGCGGAGCGTGGCCTGGCCCCCTTACGAACACCGGGGGCACAGCGAGGGCCTCTAACGGCAAGATCACACTAGTGGAATGTGCTGAGAAACCTCACAATGTGGTCGATTCGCTAGCCAGGCAGTGACATCTCAATAATGTCCATGCTTTTCTTGGCTGGTTCCTCAAAAACTATTTTGACAGCAACACAGCATTCTTGTCTTTTGAGCAAGTCCTGGGGGTCAGTTTCAGCACTGTTGCCTTTGAAGTTTTTGCAAGTTGTGTGTGCTAGTCAATGTTGGGGTGACAGATGTTTTTTGTGTTGAAGTGTGGGGGAGGGGGGGAGGGGGGGGCTGAGAGGTGTCAATTGGGAGGAATTAGGTCCTGTTGGCCATGGTTTATAGGGTTTTGCAGGCTATCGTTAGGGTGTACAACAGCATCATTTTCTCCTGAACGATTCTGTCGAAGGATACAGGTGGCAAATTGACCCACATACATCTTTCATAAAAGAATTTCTAAGGAGCTAACCGGTCCGACTGCAATAAGTCTTATATCAGGTCTGGCTGCTGGGTGGACCAATTAATCCTGGCACCCTGATATACCTCCATAAAAAATTGTTGTCCAGAGATTTTCATTTTTTTTTCGATTTCATATATTTTTATTAGTTGTTTTCAATAAGGAGACAGAAAAAGGAAAAACAGCAATAGTATATGGTGTACAGCAAGATAACATTATCTTCATTTTTGATTTGTGTTTTTGGACCATTAGAGAAATAATTTAGCTTGGGCAAACTTTGCTGATCTGGGCTGAATTTTTCTGGACGACATTTTTAAAAATAGCAGATGTGTTGCAGTGATGATGTAATATTTCAGGAACCATGAGACCTATATACTTAATTTTGGTGTCAAAACATAGAGACAGAAAACCACTCCTCAGATCAACCCTGCCACCATTTTCCAAAATGGCGGCTAGAATAGAGGAAGAAGAGACATATAGAAATGAAACAAATAATAATGGTTTTTAATCCTTTGATGTATACACAAAACAATGATTATGATCTGAATATGAAAAAAAAGAATTGTTTATCACTCTTGTTTTAGACACATTTTCATAGTTCACTTCATTTATTTGTTTCTCCTGTTTTAGACACATTTTCATAGTTCACTTCATTTATTTGTTTCTCCTGTTTTAGACACATTTTCATAGTTCACTTCATTTATTTGTTTCAGCAATCACTTGTGGTACATTTGCAGAATTCTGAGCATTTGAGAAGAGCACATTGACTTTTTGTAGCACAGGTTTAGCAAGTACATGTACATGTACGTGTAAGTTCTGTGGGTAGAGGCTTTAGAAATTTCATAGGTTTTAGCAACCCATCAATATCTTCCTAACCAAATTCATACTGATCTTTCTCTACATATAAATAATCCAAAACATTTACACATCTTCTGATCAAGTAGAATGGTGGAAGGTCACTTAGCGGGACTAATCTCTTGAACTTACTGTACCGAAGATTGTCAAATGTGTGACAGTCAGAATTTGTTTTCCACACACCCACAAGGTATTTTTCTACGTCTTTAAAATCACATTCACCTTCTATCTCAGCAAATCCTTTTAGAAATTTCACAGGTTCAGCAGTTAAAGCTCCAAGCATTGTTCCAATTTTGCTCATAGTGTCATCACCCGTAAGAATGTGCCTTGATAAGAACACTGGGCATCTCTGGGTCAGGTTTCTTGTACAGAATATGAAGCGGGATTAAGTGTCTTTTCACGCCTGTTCCATAACGTATCCATAACTCTGACAATCCTTGACTTATGAACATTACAACAAATCTAAGTAGCACAATAATAACATCTGTGTCATTTGACAGTACAATGAATCGATTGGAACCATTTCCAACAGCCCACTCAACATGTGGCACAACACAAAGTTCAGCTTCCTCCAATTTGCTGTTAGGTTCTTGAACAATATGGCCCGTACCTTTTGAATATATCTCTGCAGGCACCAACTCCTTGCTAACAATCGTTCCACTTGCAATAATTGGAAATTCAGTGTTCATTGAAGCATCAGCAATGTTTTGGCGAGTTAACATCTTCAAGTTCATCTTTTCGATGTTGATGACCAGAATTTATCAAGTTGCACAGGTATAGGTGTCGTATTTCTGACGCAGGTGAAGTCAATTGTTCCACTAGGACATTCATCTGATTCTCTCACATTCTTTAACAGATAGTTCAAGATGACTGTTAAAGACAATGTGCAGTTCTTGCAAGGTGCACACTGACTTTGATATTTGTAGAACAGTCTGAATGACCTCTCTGAAGTTTTGCATGGATGAAATCTTGACCATTTGCAATTGTGACATAGTCCACAACAACAGCAGTTTTCAATGAGGACACCTTTTCGAATTGAGATTCTTCGAGCTCTTGTACGAGTTTGTGCTTGATTGGTTTGGTTGCAGCATCTTCATCAAATAATGCGTTTGCTGGAAGAAGATCATGCGACAGAATGTCCTTAATAAATTCAACCCTTTCTTTTGCTACATCCATCTCTGTATGTGCTTGCAAAAGTTGTGTTTTTTGTAATTTGTTCTGTAGTGCCTGGTTGGACGAAACTCTTACAATGGCAATTAAAGTGTGGAAGTTTAGCTTTAGTGATTATGACAAACACCTTTTTCTCTTTCAATGTAAATCTCCCCTGCTTCAGTTCTCCATATAATTTCGATCCATGTTCCAGGACATCTAGTAGATGTATTTTTATATAGTTATCCACATATTGTTTGGTCACAAAGTTGTGTAGTCGCACAGGCTAAGTCATTTCAAAGAGGTTTGCTTGCTGCTGCATAAAATGAAGAAGGCTGTCAACATGTTTATTAAAACGTTCCCCTCTCTTTCCCACGAGTTCGCTGTACGGAACAGTTTTATGATGGTTCATTAATTTTGAATTTGTCATCTCTCTGAAAACATTGCAAATAGAAAGGACTTCATGGTAAACTAGCTGCCATTGAGCAACATATTCACATTTACATATCTAACCAACAATTCCATTAGAGCTTTTCTGTGCTCTCTGGATCGTCTGTTCCAGCTTCGTATCTGCAGGCACAGCATTGAACCTTCCTTCTCTATCTTTCACCACAAAATGTCTTTGGGTGAAATTTCGGTAGAGGTATGGTTTTTCCACCTCTAGCTTCTTCACTCTTTCCAAATACTTGGACCCATATCTCAGGTAGTTTCTGCAATCGATTCGCGAAACACAGTAGTCAGTGACTCCAGTCTTCATGTACAGCCCCCAATCACCCTCCTGATCAGCATGTACCAAGTTTTTCAATAGAGCTATCATGTGTAAAACATTTCACCAGTACTTGCAAAGTTCAGATTTCTCCTACATACTTTGACAAACTCTACGAACCTGGTTTTCAGGTTTTCTGATTTTGAACTGTGTGTACTGAACATTGCCTGGCTTTGCATTATGTCTTTTGAATGAAGTGCACTCTGTGCCTTGTTCACTTCTGAGATAAGATATGCAAAACCTAACTTATCATTCTTATTCCAGAAAGCATTCCAACGCAATGTTTCTATAGCCTCAGATATGATGAGCATACCTTGTAACGAACGGATATAATGAGTTCCGCTTAATAGTGACTAGACAGCTTTGCTTCCAAAGATTTCAGCATCAATAAGTGCATCGTCTATGCCATCCACTGAGATAACTTCCTGCACAACGTAACGCAACTTTTGTCATGTGGAAAATGCCCGTCATTGGATAAAGATCATCAAATTCTGCTGGATTGCTCATAAAAATGTCAGCTACAATACGGAAAACAACTTCGTTGCAGAAAATTGGCAGGATAGGCTGGTCTTCAAGCTGAGCACGCACATTTTGAAATTATTTTAGAGCTGTGTATAGTGTTGCGTAGTTTGTGACTGGAGATGGTATTACTGGTAAAAACCCAACCTTCTTCAGTGGGACGATATTCTGGGAGATCAGAGCATGAATTCCAGCCCACCGAGGAACTGTCTTCAAAATCAAAATTATCAAGAGAAGCAATTGTAAATTCTTTCCTGGTAAAGTGACTTTGAAGTGGTGTGCTGTTGCATTCACAAGATTTTACAGCATGAGCTGCTAACAAATTCCTGCTCCGTACTATGTCATTATAACTTGTTGTTACACCACTCCTATTCATTGAAGTGATTAGCTCTCTACTTTTGCACTTGTCATAGATTGCGAGGGCAGTCATCATGTGTAGCGGAGTATTCTTTTTGCCATGATGTAATTCATAAAACATGATTTGGAAAAGACAGTACATTTACACAGCATAAGCCTGTCGGTTCATGGGATTGTCTTCCACTTCTTCTCTTATATCTTCAAAGCCATCATCAATGTTGTCAGCTTCTGTTCTGAACTCAAGAACTTTAGTTTGTAATAGTTTTGCTTTGCTGATATTAAACAATGATGTAAACAATTTTAAGACAACATCAGGCATTCTTGTTGACTCCCATGATTTGTGGAGCTCTGGGGCATCACAAAAGTTATCATTAAGTCCAAAATCTAAATTTTTCAGGACGTTTCTTAAAATGGTTCCTACTGATTTTACTGCATCCTGTGATCTTATTTTGGCAGCAAGAACTTCAGGAGTCAAATCAGCTGAGAACACCATAAGTGGTTCATTCTTTTGTTAGACTGACAAAAACAAATTCTGTCATTGTACATTCTCACCAGAAAAATCTTAATTTTATTATTATGGATCAATACAGTTTCATCAATGTTGACCATTATATCTCTGATTTCACTGAGTGTGAATCTGTAGCCAGCACTTAAGAGTGGTTTTAACACTTAATTTGCTTTTTCAAATATTGCAAACTTAACTGAAGGCTAGCAGTTATGTTGCTGCTGGTTCTCTTGTACATTCATATTTTCAAATGCATGCACACATGCAGTTCAGGTGGGTAAACAGATGCACTGCAAATACATTCACCTCACTCTTTAGATCAGCTACTCTGCTGAAAACGTCATCTTGGAAGAAACTAGCTGCAGATACAAACATATTTGCACTTTGAGACTCAAATACTATGTACTTTGTTCTTTCGTCAAGTCCTAAACCACAGATAACACATTGAAGATCCTTTGCTTTCTGATCAGTTGGAGGTAGACGAGTGGTAGCCATAGATTTACTAAGTAGATGGGCATTGGGTTTGGTTGTTGTCGCTTTCTCAGAAGACTTGGATTCTTGTTGTGATTCACTGATTTCTGCTATTTTTGGAGAATTTTTTTTTCTTTGTATATGACTTGTAGCACTTGTTGCAATGATAAAATATTTGATCCTCTTCACCCATCAGTTTCAATCTTTTGTGAACTTTGTCTTGCCGTATTTCTGCAGCATCTAGAACTCTCTTCTGTCCAGACGCAGTTGATGTTAACTTTTCTTTCGGATTAGTTTGGTATATGACACATTTTCCTTTGTTGAAGGAGTCCTCAGATTTTGAAGTTAGCACCACTTTGTCAGGAGGTAAAGATTCTCTGCTACCACCTGCTTCGCTCATGTTTACGAATTTGAATCAACTGAAAATCTGAAACAAAAACAATATTAAAATAAATTACCAATATGATGGCTAAAACACATCATTATAAAGTCGCCATTTTGAAAGATGTGGAACGGTTGCTCTGAGGATTTATTTTCTGTCTCAATCAGACCACTTGACCCCCAGAACCTATATTTTGACACCAAAATGAAGTATATAGGTCTCATGGGTCATGAAATATTACATCATCACTGCAACACAACCACCATTTTAAAAAATGTCGTCCAGAAAAATTCGGCCCGGAATAGCAATGTCTACCAAAGCTAAATTACTTCTCTAATGATACAAAAACACAGTTGTTTTAAGGAGGTATATCAAGGGGCCAGAACTAAATGCAGCCACTGATAGAATCTCAGTGGTTCGAATTCCAATCTTTCATCTTTCTGAGGTCCATAAAATGAGTATCATTGAGTTGAGTAATATAAACAGGACATAATCAGCAGCATTGTTAAGTTGTTTGTGGGGTGAATGTGTGTAATTACTTATAAAACCTGGTGATTTTCTTTTTGTTTGGGGCAATGTGCCCATTGGTTGTTAGCCTGTTTCCTTGTACGAGTGTTAATGTTTCTTGGTGCGACCTCAGTGAGTATTGCCACTTATATCATGTTGACTTCTTAATATTTTTTGTTGTGTTAATTTCAAATGTTGGTGTTGTTGTACGGAGCCACAAAAGTCATACAAACATGCAGCAGGCATCATAGAAATCTGTTACCACTGTGCACACTGTAAGCTGAAGCGTCTCTTGAGCTTAGCTTGTTACAATTGTTGAAATGGGGAACAGTTTTGGCCCCAATGAGGCAACAGTGCTTTTAAACATAGTTTACACTTTTCCAATCTAGCCTTGATCTGCTGAGCATTGCCTCGTAGCTCTAATCTCTTTTCTCATTATCTGTTCAGCATCTCTTCCCCCGCACATTCTCACCACGTGTCATTCCCTTCCCACCGCTTCCTCCAAAACCACTTCCTCTCTGGCTCCCTCTGAACGTCCCGCATACTGCTTGAGGGTTACTGTTTGCTCCACCTTCTTCTTCATGTTATGCCTACCTTCCTCAGCAAACACCTTTCACTAACATTTTCTCTGTAAGAGTTGTGTTTCACTAGTTCCTTCTTACAACTCTACCAGCATCTCTTTTTGTGAATACAACTTGCCTGTCTCATCCTCAATGATGCTCCCCCAGAATATTAGGAAGGGCCTCTGAGTCTCCCATATCTTACATATAATCATTGGTCTTGGGCTGAATGTTGTCCCCCTGAACAGTTGAGGGCGGGGGGGGGTTGTGCCACAGGGGCCTATGTTACACCCCTGTGCCTTGCTAATATTCTTTTGTCCTCAACCACTCAAGGATTCCCTTGTCTTTGAGTGACAGTGGGTGAACCCAGCTAGGGGTAGCGGAACTCGCAGAGTTGGACTCTGCGGAATTCCACAGGGTTACATTAAAACCCAGTGAGAATCTGCGGAGTTCCACCAACAGGTGGAAATAGGACCGGCACACAGATCGCGCTGTGATTTAGCACAAGTAGAGTATTCTGCACTGAAAAATCAGAGTGAATGGCACCACGCAGCTACTTGAGTTGATTTTGGTGCTGGTCGAATAGATTTTCTACTTAAGCGGCAGCCTTCTGACCGCGAATGGTCGCGACCACCAGTGTTTTAAAAATCGCACCGGATGTCCTCAAAGCAACCGTAAATTGTGTGAGAGGGCACCAAATCTTGCTCAACAACTTACCGTTCTGTAGCTGCGTGTGAGAAAAAATTCCACCACACGTCAATTGGCGGAATTCGGCTTGAACTTCAAGTCGCCAAAATTCCACCAATTCCGCAGGTGTAACATAATACTACACCCACCCCTGAACCCAATCCTCTATAAACAGTTGTGTTCTGCGATTCTCTGCTGCTTGGTGTTCTGCTGTCAGGGCAGAACTTTTGGCATTGGGCAGTCTTAAACACAAGTGAGCAGTAGTGTGGGAACAATTTTCAAAGTGGGGGTGCTGCCATCAATGATACATCCCAGAATTAATAGGGAATGTGAAAAGTCCAAGCTTGACCCAAAAAACAAGTGTAGCAAATGAGGGTGTGGGGGTGTCAGAGAGCCGGTGCGCAAGATGACTGCACTCATGTGAGGCTCTGGCAGTCCGGGGATACAATTCGGCATCTGGCCAAATTGGAGTCAAATAGAAAGAGATCTGCAATCCAGACACCTGCCGTACTCCACGTGTGAGTTTTTGGATAAGAGTGCTCCCATTTGTTTTTAAAAAGCGGCACGGAAAAAACTGGGCCACGAGGTCGACATGGCTGCTGCCTGAGTGACTGGCGAGGCATTGTAGCTCGGCCCTTCTGTGGTGCCTGCCTGGTCGGTGCAGCTTTTGGAGGTACATGGTCTCCTTTGCTGTGCTGTGGGGGGAGAAGCACAGCCCCTGGTGCTCAGGGAGATTCTCTGATGGGGCCGCTCTGACTGCCAGAGTTTTGGTGAGAGCACATGTTGGGCGGGGCCGGCTGCCACAGTAACTCTGGGTACTGCGGCCTATGAGCCTGGATCTGCGGTACATCTGCCTGGGCCGCCGGAGCAGATATTAGCTATGTGGAGCTCTAATGTATGAGGTAACAGCCTCCCACGCATAGTGCGGCACCCAAGCAGCGGCACCCAAGTGAGCGTATGAGAGCAAGTGCGGTGCCGCCCACACTAACCAAGGTGAGCTGGGTCCTGGCGAGCCATAGGCAATGCGAGGAGTGCTGGCAAAGGTGCAATCCATCCCTGATCTCTCCTGACCGACACCAGTTAACTCTGGGACACTCTAACTGAGGCTCATCCACCGCCTAATAACAGAAAGCGCAGGCAATGTTCGGTGCTACCTATCTACCACTCGGTGCTGCCCCAGCGGTGCTCATTCCTTTCCAAAACTGTTCATCAACATTGTTTTAATTGCTGCAAATTATAGCGCATGTACCTTTCCCATTCGCACCATTGGCGCCAGGCTGCAAACACCATATGCAACCTCTGAGCACACTATGGAAAGGACTATCTAACGGTGCCTTCCTTCTGTAAGATACCGCCCAATGGCATCGCCTACACCTGAATGTATCTCTCAGTCAATCTACCCTGGTCTGTAGACCACGTCCCTACCATCATCGCCATAGGGAAGCTAAGGTCTTGGAGGCTGCAGGCATTTGCTGCTGATGTCTGTCCTGGCACAGTGACTGTATAAACTTGGAAGATACCAGTTAGACCTGAGTCTGCTCGTGCCCCCCAGTGTGGATTGGCGGGGGTGAGGCAGCACTGGGTCGCTAAAGCTCCCTAAGCACACTCCTCACTATCCCTGCAAAGGCACTGCCACTTGTTGATACTGTAAGGGACAGCGCCACATGTACATTTCCACTAACAGTCCTATAGGCTCTTTGGATTCTGGACTGTGATCTGGCACACCAACCTGGTGTGGTGGTGACTGCGGTGCTGCTCTGCATCCACTATTGACAATCCCGGTAAGCACAGTTTAATTGCAGCCTGTGCAGCCATCGGTGATCACCCCTCGGACCCCTGTGCTCCGCAGCCGGGACCCCAGGTGCCCACAACTCAACCGCAACATGGGCAAACCAGACGGATGTCAAACCAAGTTACAATTTGACAATCTTCGATCTACACGGACAACTGGGGGCGGAGCCAACCATCCTGTCACTGATGATCCGCCATCGGAGGATCTAGCAGATGCAGAAGACATGAAAACGTTACAGGTGGCCATGCAGCAGAGTTTAACATCCATCGAAACCAAAATGGACACTATGTGTAGTAGGATGGATTCCATAATGCACAAGCTGGAGAAACAAGCTGGGCACCTCAAAGAAGTGGAACAACGCCTCTCTACAGTAGAGGATACGGTATCATCCCCTGGTGACCAACTACTCAGTATGAAAAAGATCCTAAAGCTTATTGCGGCAAAGAATAAAGACCTGGAAGCGAGATCTGGCTGCAATTATCTGTGCATTTTAGGAGTGCCAGAATCTACAAACACGGGCAAAATGAAGGGCTACAGTGAGAGGCTCCTTACCACCCTGTTTGGCGCAGAGTCCTTCTCTAAACTACTCATAGTTGAGAATGCCCACCATGCACTGCTAGCCCGCCCTCCCCCTGGGGCCCCTGCGAGAACTAGCATTGCCAGACTCCTTAATTATAGAGATTGAGACACAGCTCTTTCCTCAAGAGAGAAAAACGATCTCTACAATTTGATGGCAATGAGGTTACCATATACCCTGATTTCACTATTGCAGTCCAGGAAGGGAGGAGAAAATTCATACCAATTAAACAGAAACTGAGACAGGCTGCCATCCCTTACACAATGCTCTATCCTGCCCGCCTTCATATCTTCTTCCAGGGCAAGGATCATTTCTTCACAAGTCCTCAACTAGTGGCTGAGTTCCTGCGCCGCCAATCTATCCACACCTCTCCGACGAAACCACATGCCACCCCATCCAGGCCCTCCTTGCAAACATCAGAAGTGGACTTAGACGGACATCTCTACCATGCTATAATCTCATTTGGGGATGATCATGGTTGACGTCCACTATTGATCCGCCATTTACATTGATATACATGTTGGACCCAATTATTGCTCCTGCTCTCTTCGTAATAACTGTGCATACCAAGCTAGATGAGATGATACTGGACCTCCCTGGACACCTCGTATACACAAGGATAACCCCGCCTTGCCCTCTGGACTGCCTCTACAGGTTATCCCTAGTTGGGACATTGATATTGAGTCTGTATATTTTTCTTTGTTTCTTATCTTGCCGTTGAAGGCTCCTCTAACACACTCTTGATATTCTATCTCCTGTTGCTTTTGCTTTTTTTCTCTTGATTCTTTTTTTTCTCTCTATTCTTGTTCTTTTCCTTTATCTCTTTACTTTAAGCTGCGTATTGGTGGTATTCCCACCAAAGCACTGATGTGATTTCTGCCACGCCTGCAGCTTTTCATATGTTTGATGGGGAGGGATATGTATCCCTGGCAGGTCTGGGCCCCCAGTTTGGGTGGAGGGGAAATGGGGCTGTTTGATATGTTATGTTGTGCTCACTGCTGCATCATGATGATACTGCATTGTTCTCATCCTGCACTTTCCTACTTCTCCAATCGCTGCCCTTATCCAGTCCCTGATAACCTGCCTTAACATGACCACTAGGACTGCTGCACAGATAACTTCCTCTCACACAACATATAAATGCCTCACATGTAATATCAGAGGTCTTGGCAACCTGCGAAAGCGCAGACATACTTTATCATATTTGGACCGACATGACATTCGCTCCTCTTGTTAACGGTCATACTTGCACGCTTTTTATCTCTATTCTTGCACAGAGACCTTATTATCCTGTTTTTAAAACAACAACTGTTTGTTTTTAATTCACTAAGAATTTGCCGTTTTATATTGCCCTTTCGAAAAATTGGATGCACGGTTTGAATTTGCAATTGTTGAATTTGTTAAAGGTTCAAGGAAATGCTTACTGGCTGATTAGCAGCGTTTTCTGCCTGCCTGCACTCGCACTTTAGTTCTGGGTGGGAATCAGGAGCACAGAGGTTTGCCTCACTTCCAGGAGCGCCGGAAACACTTAAGGGAAGGGAAGCCGGTCAGCGGTATAGATGCTGAATACCGGGGGCTTCAAAAGCACGGCCGCGCCGATGACGCGCCAAAGGCAAGCCCGTCTGCGCCCGTCCTTGCACCGGCCGCGCACAGCACCAGCCACACTGCCGGATTAGGATCACAATCTCTAGTGACTACCCTCTATAGATACACAAGGGAACAGCTCCTGATGATAGGTGAGCGAAGGGGTGTTGCTCCCTATTACACCAATTTGACGCAGGTGAGAACACTCCCGGAGAAAGTTAGAGCAGATAACCTCAAATGTGGACTAGTCAATGTTAGATCCCTGGTGAAACATCACCAGGAGATATACATCTTGGTAGAATCCCTCAACCTGGACGCATTGTTTCTAACGGAAACATGGACACGCCCCGACTCAGATGTTGAGCTGGGGCTGGCATGTCCACCAAGATACAAGGTGTTACACAAACCACGGCCAAATGGGAGAGGAGGTGGAGTCGGATTAATTTTCAAGGATAGTTGGAACTTCACGCAGACCTCCATCGATGAAGCCGAGGGCATTGAGCTCTTGGGGTTCTCCTTGAAGGACCCTAAGGGGCATCTGCTCACCGGCATTGTCTGTTATAGACCCCCTGGCACAGTTAGCCCTCAGTATCAGACATTTATTGATATTCTTTACAATATGTCTCTTACTCACTCCAGAATGATTATTCTGGGAGATTTCAATCTTTTGGCTAATGGGAAGTTAGGTCCGGCGCTTAAAGACCTTCTTCAATCTTGTGAGAATTTGAATCTGCAGCAGCTGGTGAAGGAACCTACACATCAGGGTGGTCATATTTTAGACTTAATTTTTTCAGAGGAGAACGTAGCTGAAGTGGAAGAAATTTCACCTCTCTGCTGGACTGACCACTTTCTCATCACTTTCTCAGTGTCCAACCCCAGTAAGAGCAAAGACCCTACTGCCATGGGTAACTATCGTCAAGGCAGGGAATGGAACAAACTGCTTAATACAGCTAAACAATACCCAGTATTCATGGATAAAAATGTCTTTGATAGAAATAAATCAGTAGAGGAAAACTACTCAAACTTCTGTAATCAGATCACCAATGTTCTTGATCGGATCATTCCGGTGAAAAAACTAAAGAATAAGCAGAGGTCGTCCGCCCCTTGGTTCAATGAGAAGTTAAAAAATTTAAGGAGGGGCAGTAAACAAGCTGAAAGAAAATGGAGGAAATTTTATGAGGAAGATGATAAAATAGCCTTGAAGGTAACACTGGGCAACTACAAAAGGGAAATCGCTAAAGCAAAAGCTGAGTACTATGCCAACACCATATAGAGGCGTACAACAAAGCTAGAAGCATATTTAAAATAGTAAATGACCTGCATAAGCCCGACTGTTTAAAAAATAAGACCATCGCGACCCAAGACTTATGTAATGGTCTAGCGACTTTTTTTGAGGAGAAAATCACCAAAATAATTAATGGTTTTGCAGTAGATCAGGAAAATACGAGCGGAAGTGAATCCAAAGCGATGACGCAGCTGTCAGGGAGTCTGAAGGACGAAGGGGCAAGCGAGGTCAAGTTAGTAATTTTAGATCACTTTGAAACCCCTACAGAGGAAGAATTTCATAGACTCGCTATGAGCACTGCTCCTGGGTCCCCCATGGACCCCCTCCCTCATAGGATATGGAAGGAGCTTAGTGAGGAGCTCTTCCCACAGCTCCGTCAGATATGCTGTCAATCCTTGAGCAGTGGGGTAGTCCCTACCTGCTGGAAACAGGCAATTGAGACGCCCCTGTTAAAAAAAGCTACGCTTGACCCCCAGTGCCCAAACAATTATAGACCCATTTCCCTTCTACCTTACCCAGTGAAAATTCTAGAACGCCTGGTTAGTAAAACCCTCTTGCAATTTCTAGAAACTAATCATAGGCTGGAAGACGTACAATTTGGCTTTCGCCCGGGTCACTCATGGCACGGAGACTGCATTAGTAACAGGTTTGGACGAGCTTAGAATGCGTGCAGACAGAGGTCAGTCGGCCATTTTGATCCTACTGGACATGTCTGCCGCGTTCAACCATAAGATCCTTCTGAGGCGGCTCGTGGAAATTGGGGTAGAGGGCATGGCACTGAAATGGTTTCAGTCCTATCTTTGGAATAGACAGCAAGCAGTGGCCCTTCCCCCTTTTTTTTCGAAATATGGTATCATTCAGCATGGTGTCCCCCAAGGATCAGCAATTAGCCCGATCCTTTTTAATATCTATATGAGCCCGTTGATTCCAATCATCAAATCTTATAAAATCAATTTGGTGAACTATGCGGATGACACGCAACTCTTTCTGTCTCTAGAGGGAAATCAGTCAATACCACTTAATAGTTTTCATGAATGCATTCAAAAAACTGCTAGATGGCTGACGGACAATTCCCTGCAGTTCAATGGAGACAAAACAGAAATCCTGTACTGCACGGCCAAGAAAGTCCCTCGTTCCCTCCCGGCTAACTTTTGGCCTATACCTTCAGATAAGCCCCCTACATCCTCCGAGGCAGTACGTAACCTGGGGGTAGTTTTTGATGATAAGTTAAGCCTAGAAACCCACGTAAACAAAACAGTGGGTACATGCTTTTCCCTTATCAGAGCACTGCGGAAAATACTCCCTATGCTACCAATGACAGCCAGGGCACTTGTGGTGAGAATCGTCATTCTGAGTCGATTGGACTATTGTAATGCTCTGATATTGGGTGCCCCTAACTTTCTGATCATGAAACTCCAAAGAATTCAGACGATAGCTGCAAAGCTAGCCCTAAAGAAACCGTGCAGATCTTCTGCCTCTTTGTCCCTTAAAGAGCTCCATTGGCTTCCAATCCCACAGAGAATACAGTTCAAATCACTCTGTATCGTTTTTAAGGCTCTGCGTGGACTAGGGCCGGCGCCTTTGCAGGAAAAGTTTGTCTGGCACGCCCCTATAAGAAGCCTCCGATCCTCTACAGCTCATCTGGTTAGCACACCTAGAATTAGAACCACCAGGTTCGGTGGAAGAGCATTTAGCTGCACAGCCTCTCGCTTATGGAACGAACTCCCGCATAATCTTAGGCAAATAGAAGATTTTCCACACTTCAGGAAGAAGCTTAAAACCTGGCTCTTCCCAAGGGTGTAATGCAGAATAGCTATCTTTATGGTAACATGTGCAAAAAGGGGAGCTAATGCAACCTTAGCGCCAGGATACCCGTGGGGTGACAGTGCGCTTTATAAGACTGTATTACATTACATTCACATAACCCTACTACAAGAAACTCACCTGATTTAGGCTTTCGGTGCGTCATTAGCCACCCATTGGGCCTCCTACAGGCACATGCTCCTTTTAAGAGAAAGGTACTTTTACACTCATTCGCAAAGGGGTACCCTATGCTCCACAGGGATCACTGAACGGCACTCAAGGCTGCTTCTCAATTATGTGGGGTGGGCTGAATTTGTCTACTATTGTACTAGTAAACTGCTGATCTCACAGCTGATCCCACGTTCTTTGACTGTCTTTGGGGACAAATTGCAGATATATGCCCATCCATCATTCTATGGGGGAGTAATTTTAATATTGCCCTGAACACAGCCATCCACCGATCTCATATCCCACCCACTTCCCACAAGGCTGCTGCTCATCATATACTAGATATCATGGAAGATCATGATTTATTGGAAGCTTGGAGAACTTTTCACCCCTCTGACAGGGAGGGCACGTTTTATTCAGGGGTGCACAACAGCTGATCACCCCTAAACTACTGGCTTGTCTCCAGAGGGGTGAGGTCATGGATACACGAAGTCTCTCACCTTGAGCGAACATATTCAGATCACTCCCCTGTTCTAATGGTGTTGCACCTACCTACCCAAGCTCCAGTGAGTGTGACATGGTGACTTTCCCCTACCATGCTCCTGGATGCTCCCTTTCGCGAGTAGTTCCGACAGGAGATTGTTGACTTTTTCTCGAGGAACACCGATTCAGTGCCTATGATGGGCACGGTATGGGAGGCATTCAAAGTCACAATCTGTGGAATCTGCCTTGCAAAGAGTGGGGGTGTGTTGTGCTCACTGCGAAACCACCTGAGCCAATGGTAGGGAGAACGTAAATGGCTCGAGGCTCGGCTGGGTGATGCAGAAGGTCATAATTTATCTCAGCAAATTAGAACAACCCTCTCTGAGTTTTCAGGAAACTGCAGAGAGGAAATGCCTCTATTGAGGTAACTATGCCAAGGCTCAAGAATACGGCGAAGGCAAACGCCTAGGGCGCACCCTAGCTACCATGACCCAGAAACCACCCTCCGCCAATGACATTTAGAGGTGCAGGGCGATGATGGGCTACCATACAGGGATACGCCGGAGATCCTGCATGCATGCTCCCTATTTTATGGTTCACTCTATACGTCTCAAAGATCGGAGTCCACGGATGCAGACTCCTCCCTGGATGACGTGGCTCTGGGTTGACTGAGTGACGCTAGGATATCACTAATGATAAGATTAGAGAGGCGATTATTCAATTGCAGCCGGTAAGGCCCCAGGGCCCGATGGCTTACCGGCAGATTTTTACAAGTTATATGTTGGCCTATTAATACCGATACCAAAATCCGTATATTAGGAGGCGAAGACGAATGGCCTATTGCCCCCCTCTCTCCGTGAGGCTGTGATTATTACTCTGCTTAAGCCGGGTAAGTCACCTCATAAGTGTAAATCTTATAGGCTGTTGTCTCTAATTAATTGTGATGTTAAAATATTAGCTAAAATACTTGCTAACCGACTCGTCCTCCTCATGCCGTTCTTAGTAAGGCAGGACCAGTCAGGCTTTATACCTGGGCAGTCCACGTCCCATAATCTATGGACATTATTTGTTCTGATGTAGGACACTGATACAGACCTGACAATGGCGGGGTCTTCCTGGACACCACCAAAGCCTTTGATTCCCTTGAGTGGGATTTCTTACTGACTGTGCTCGGCCAGACGGGACTCCACAAATCCTTTCTGGCCTGGATTGCCCTTCTATATTCACAACCGGTAGCAAGAGTTAGGATCAATGGCTCGGTCTCCTCTCCCCTACTTATTACAAGGGCCAAACAGCAGAGTTGTCTACTCTTGCTGCTACTTTTTGCTCTAGCAATACAGCCACTAGCAGCCAAACTATGTCAATCTCATTGGGTTTATGCAATTTGGTACCCATCGAGGCATATTTTAGTCTCACTGTACGCGGGCGACATAACCCGGGTTAGCCATAATGGTGTCCTTTGTGAATTTTCTCGTAACTTTAACAACTTTATTTTATTCCCTTTTTCTATATTTCTTTATATTTCTTGCTACTTTTGTTCTACCCACAACTTTTTCACTTAACTAACTCTCCTTTCTTGGTGTTTCATTGCTACTTGTTTTGTACACAAACCCACACTTAATTGTATACTAACTATTGGCAATTTGGCCCTACCTTTGTCCTACAACATAACAATGTGGCTTATTGTCAGTGTCAGCCTTGAAAAAGCCCTCGGCCAACTGGCCACCCGGGCGAAACATGTGTCGGCTGTTTTTGTGTGATTTCACTGCTGGAATTAATAATTAAATATGGCATATCTTGCTTAAAAGCATAAAAGAACTTGAGTCTTGGAAATCATTATTCCTTTCACTGCAATTGATCAACGGGCACAGACCTCTCTCTATAACTTAAATAATCCTCTAATCAATGGCTCCCAGGTGTAGCCATTCTTGAGGCGCGTGCCATTCTTAACATTGGGTCTTGACCACTGGCGCGTGAATCCTAGACTTATCCACCCATGTTTTTTAATTGTTTTATTGTTAACATTTTTAGGCTGCTGGCGGGGGGCAATGCTCCTCTGCCATAGCAGAGGAGCCACTGCTGCCTACTAACTTGCAAAGTACGGTCTATTTTGATCTTCTAATATGATGCTGAACAATATGGAGGGTATATACTACAGATATGTGATATGTTGGGTTTTTCTTTGCTTTGTGCCTAAAGAAGGTGGGCGGTGTAGTGAGCCACCCGGCCCACTCTATACAATGTTGCACCTTCACCCTCCCGGGCCGGGCGCGGGCCGGGAGGTATAAATAAATGGTGACGTCAGCGCTCGTGGCTGACGGACACGAACAGAGCTACCGTGTTGTTGTCCGCTAATTGTATGCCTGTCAAGTAGGCCTAGTAGCCCCCGTCAGTATTCCCTGAGCCCCATCACATTGACGACGAGGCGGAAAGTCCGCCACCGTGCAGGACCTCAGAGCATCTCGAGTGCTTGGCGGAGGGCTCCCTTCGGGTCTGGTGCCGCTGGCTGCTGGGGGCCGTCGAACAGCGTGAGGCAGTTGCGGTAGAGGCCGTGGAGAGCAGCGACGTTGGCTGGGGGAGGCGTGACAGCCTGGCGAAGCACCCGTCGCTGAGAGCGAAGGTACCGGCGTGTAGCAGCGGCGGTGAGTGCGTGCACCCGCTGGGAGGCCCGGAGACTGGGGGAGCGCCTGGGAGTGCGGCGCTGCCACGCAGAGGCTGCTGGCATGGTGTGGCCCACTTCAGTGGCTTGAGAGGGGGAAAGTGATCGGCGGCTGGCCAGGGCAGAAGTAAAGAGCACCGCGCAGCCCAGGGCGCGTGCAGACACACGTGCTGACGGAAGGAATCGCCGTGCACACGCAGCAAGGCCGCAGACGTGGACAGGCTCACCAGGCCAGACCCGGAGGCGCACACGAGCTGTGGAGGAAGGCCGGGGTACGGAGCAGTGTGCAACAGGTGTCACACAAACTGTCTGAAGAGGGAAATAAGCTTGTCAGTGTTACACACCATACAGAGCCAAGAGGAGGGTTGCAGACAAGGGGATAGCACGGACGGCAGGTCAAGTGGTGCACAACCTTCCCCACACCATAACAGCAAGTATCAACGGAAAAGGAGGACTTTGTTGGGGGCTAGTCAGAGCCACCAAACACTATGTCCCAAGCAGCGGAGGGAAGCGGCAGAGCCAGAATCGCGCACCACCCTAAATGCACTACCGCCGTTCAGCCAGTTGGCGGATCCGGCTACAGCGGCGCCGCGATGGCGCAAGTGGATAGGGCAACTAGAGAACTATTTTATTGCGGCTAGAGAAACGGACAGTGCTGTCAAGAGATCCACCATGCTGCACATAGGAGGAGATGAACTCTACAAATTGTTTCTTGACCTACCAGACACCGGCGACCGGAACGATTACGAACGGGCAGTGAGGGCGTTAGACCGTTATTTCGACCCGCAAGTCAATCCTGACTTCGAACATTTTAAACTGCGCCAAGCAAAGCAAAGAGAGGAGGAGTCGGTCGATATGTTCCATGAGCGGCTGCGCAAACTAGCCAGTTCGTGCACCGGATTCGACAAACAACTAGAAATCCGAGCCCAACTTATTCAGGGCTGCAAGTCGTCGGACTTGCGGAAACTTATTCTGCGACAGCCTGGAATTTCCCTAGAGGAAATACTCATCCTTGGAAGGTCACACGAGCTGGCCGACGCACGTGCAGGGGAGATGGAATCGGCACTAGCAAAAAGGTCGGCAGGAAGTAGCCAGAGGATCACGGCAGCAGTCAAGGAGGAAAGAGTGGACGTTATTCAGAAAGGGCACAGCAGAGGAAGAGGAGGTGCGATAGGTCGCTCGAGTGGTAGAGGATGCGGAAGTTGCGGCCTAGAGAGTCACCCGCCTCGGGGGTGTCCAGCACAAGGCAAGGCGTGCCTGAAATGTGGAAAATTCGGACACTTCGCAAAGGTGTGCATGGGCCCAACCAAGGGGTCGGCTCAAGGAGGGAAGGCAAAGAGAGCGGGAATGCACAGGCAAGCAGTGCATGCAGCCGAGGCTGACGAGGAAGTGGACAGCCAACTCCAAACAATATGCATTACAGAGGACGATGAGGACGACGAGGTATTCGTCATCTCCTACACAGGAAGGAAGCCGTACAGAAAGAGACCACATCCCATGTGGCAAATATGTATTGGGAACAATAACATCACATCATTGATAGATACAGGGGCATCGGTGAACATTCTCGATGCTGCACAATACGAACGACTCAGTCCCAAGCCATCACTCCAGAGCACCAAGGCGAGAATATTCACTTACGGAGGGGACACTCCCATTCCTCTACAAGGCATGATCGAAGTTGAGGTTACTCATGGTGATAGATCAG
The DNA here is from genome assembly GCA_963921515.1 of Calotriton arnoldi. Classification (NCBI taxonomy): domain Eukaryota; kingdom Metazoa; phylum Chordata; class Amphibia; order Caudata; family Salamandridae; genus Calotriton; species Calotriton arnoldi. Next base: position 1,950,192 of record CAWUFW010002033.1, on the reverse strand, counting down.
CCGCCACCAGGTTTCATGTCACCAAGGACAGTGCTGGAACGTTGTTAAGCTGTCATTCGGCAGAAGACTTAGGTCAGGTAACATTCGCACGGCAAATTCATCAATCTCACGCCGACAAAATCATGGAAGAGTTTCCGAGCCTCTTCAAAGGATTAGGGTACCTGAAAGGAGTGAAAGTGAAACTGCACATAGACAAAACAGTCAAATCCGTAGCACTGAGGCACCTCAGAGTGCCATTCCACCTCCGACCATTAGTAGAAGCGGAATTGGAAAATTTGGAGAAGGCTGGAGTAATTGAAAAGGTGTCGGGCCCCACCCCATGGGTCTCTCCGCTTGTTATTGCGCCTAAACCAAAACAACCGGGGGCGATACGGTTGTGTGTAGATATGCGCCTACCGAATGCTGCGATCAAAAGAGAGAGGCACATTACCCCGACAATCGATGAAATTGTGGCCGATATTAATGGAGCGCAATGGTTTTCCAAAGTTGACCTTAACTCTGGCTATCACCAGCTGATGCTTGATGAAGCGAGCCGCTACATAACCACCTTTTCCACCCACGTGGGGTTGAGACGCTTCAAGAGGCTTAGTTTCGGGGTGTCGTCGGCAGCCGAAGTGTTTCAGGACGCAATTCGAGGGGCCTTGTCAGGCCTTATGGGGGTGCTAAATGTGAGTGATGACGTGCTCATATTCTCCAAGTCGCTGGAAGAGCATCATGTGCGCCTGCGAGCCACGCTCCAACGTCTGGTGGACCAAGGGCTGACACTGCCCAGACAAGTGCCACTTTTATGCTAATGAAGTAGAATTCTTTGGATACCGCTTCTCAAAGAAGGGGTTGCAAGTGGATCCGGCAAAAGTGGAAGCGATAAGAGCCGCGACCATACCTCAAATTCCAACAGAAGTGAGAAGTTTTCTTGGGATGGCGAACTACTGCGGTCGTTTCATCCCCCATCTGGCAACACTTTCGGAACCTTTGAGAGCACTCACTAAAAAGGAGGCAAGGTGGCAGTGGAACAGCGAAGCGGCGAAAGCCTTTCAGGACATCAAAGGAGCTCTCCTGCAGGGGGCGACCGTGGCGTACTTCAAGCCAGGACATCCCACGGAACTGGTGGTGGATGCAAGCCCAGTCGGCTTGGGAGCAGTGCTACTTCAGCAGCACAGTGGAGATGAATGGATGCCCATCGCGTACGCCAGTAGGGCCTTAACCGCTGTGGAGACTCGGTATGCACAAATCGAGAGGGAGGCACTGGCGATAAGGTGGGCGTGCCAGCACTTCGATATCTATCTGTGTGGACACAAGTTCCGAGTTGTGACTGACCACAAGCCTTTGGTGCCCCTGTTCACAGGTACGGCGAGGAGCGGACCCCCAAGAATCGAAAGGTGGGCTGTACAGATCAAACACTACAATTTTGAAGTTGTATATCGCCCTGGAGTCAATAATCCGGCCGGCTATTTGGCGCAACACCCTGTAGCAGGAAACGGAGGTCGATGAGGGAGCGGAGTCGTTTGTAAAACACCTTACAGGGATCGCGTGCCCCCGAGCGTTGTCTCTTGAGGAGATCCGATCAGCCACGGAGGAAGATGACTGTCTAATAGCAGTAAAAGGCACGCTACGACGTCATGCGTGGAAGAACTTTCTAGATGGAGTAAACTGGCAAACGGAGGAAGACCGGGAGGCATGGATGGGAGTATGGAGATGCCGTGAAGAGCTCAGAGAGAGCAGCGATGGAATCATACTTCGGGGAACAAGAATTGTGATACCGAGGAAGCTGTGAAAAAGAACTGTCGACCTGGCCCACCAAGGGCATCAAGGGATTGTAAAGACCAAAGCTCGGTTACGCACCAAAGTATGGTTCCCCGGGATGGATCGCATGGTTGAGGAGAGAGTGCGAAGCTGTCACGAATGTCAGATCACTGGGAGTGATGCACCAGTTCCGCCAATAATTACGGAAGTACCGTCAACGAAGCCGTGGACTTCGGTATGTATGGACTTTGGAAGTTTCCCGGACGGGAGACTGACTCTTGTCATGATTGACAGTTATTCTAAATTTCCTGTCGTGGAAGTGGTGAGGTCGACGGCTTTTGAGAATGTCAAGCCCGTGCTAGACAAGACGTTTGCAATGCTTGGAACGCCAGAGGAAATACGAACGGATAACGGGCCGCCCTTCCACAGTCAAGAGTTCAGAGAATACCTGGAGCTCCACAACATCCATCATAGGAAGGTAACTCCCCAGCGGCCTCAAGCAAATGGCGAGGTGGAGCGGCTGATGAGGACGATTAATAAGGCTCTGAGAATCGGAGTGGATCAACGGGAAGATCTGGAGGCCTGTTTACATCCGTTTTTGCGAGCATACCGACAGACACCACATAGCACCACCGGGTGTGCCCCGAGTGATGCACTCATTAAGAGGGCTGTCCGAGATGTCGTCCCGGTGAGTGAAGAGTGGACGCCCGGTACGTTGGACGGAGCGGCAGTTCAAGCAAAAAGGATGGTCACTAACAACCAGGCCAGCAAGAAGAGAAGGGCGCGTGCCATGGAGTTCAGGAGGGGAGACCAGGTGATCGTAAAGGATAGACATCTGGGATGGAAATTTAGAACGCCGTTCGAATCTGAGCCGTGGGAAGTAGAGGAAGTGCAAGGAACAATGGTGACAGCGAGAAGAGGAGATAGGCAAATAGCCCGGAACGTGTCGTGGTTCAAGAAGCTAGTGTTGCCGGCCCAAGAAGCTCAGGATGCTCCGGAGCTGGAGCTACAAGAGAGGGAAGAGAGAGAAACCGAGGGACGTGACCACAGTGCCGAGGGCACCCTGACTGGCAGGCATGAAGGCGAATCACAGGTGTCCCCACCAGAAGATGTTAGTATCCCGACAGCAGGGGCCAGCAGTTCCCAAAGAGGAGGGCCGTACAGACTGAGGAGCAACCCAATGCCCAGTCAGAGATTGAGAGACTTTCTGTGTTGAAGGACTTCACACATCAACGGAATGAGACTGTGTTGAACTGTTGATGGTTTGTTATTTCAGTATATTGTGTTGGTTTGTTGTGTTAATTTGTTGTTTTGAACCTGATGGATAAGGAGGGATGTAGTGAGCCACCCGGCCCACTCTATACAATGTTGCACCTTCACCCTCTCGGGCCGGGCGCAGGCCGGGAGGTATAAATAAATGGTGACGTCAGCGCTCGTGGCTGACGGACACGAACAGAGCTACCGTGTGGTTGTCCCCTAATTGTATGCCGGTCAAGTAGGCCTAGTAGCCCCCGTTAGTATTCCCTGAGCCCCATCACAGGCGGGTGGGGCATGATGAAAGGTTTTCACTCTGTTTACAATGAAGTATCCGCACAACTGGTGATGCACATTGATTTTTATTGTTATTGTTGATTAACGAAAAATCAATAAAAAAAATTTCAACAAAAATTGTAGCAAATGAGCCTCGCCCATTAATCAAGAGAGTGGTAAGGGTGTAGTATGTGTCTGATGGTGCATGTTGGAGCACACTGTCACAAAAATATTACTAAAGTATGGTGTGGTAACACCTTTTCATTTACAGACAGCATATTTTCCATTGAAATGCTCACTAAAATTGCACAGACATACAGTTTTACTGATAAAACTATATAGCGCTCAAAGGATAATCTGTGAAAAAGGGTTTCAGACAATATTTATCATTTGCCCATCACCAAGTAAAGTGCTGTGATTTGTTTGGATATTGTTAAAATCTTTATTTTCATCAAAATTCAGAAATACAAATTTGCCTCATTTATTCTTTCCTTGCTGCTAGTATATTTTGAAATATTTGTACAGGTAATTTACAAGTGTTTAAATGCTGTTGTTGTTAGAAACAATTGACACCCTACTGCCTTTCTTTTCACACTCCATGTACCTTGCCTAGATTGTCACATAGTTCACTTTACAAAATCCTTTCACTTTGCAGTCAGACAAAAAAAAATCAAACGACAATATGCCTTTTAAAAAAATAAGCAGCAATTTATCAGAAGACATAGCTTGACATTTGACTCTTGTCTTTGAATGCATTGCAAATGCAGCAAAAGAAAAAGATAATTTAAAGACATCTTTACTGTTTGTTCACCTTCTGAATTCGAGCAGGGTTATTTTGGGGGTGCCGCAGCAACGCCCGCACCCCTACTTTCAGCGCCTATGCAAATAAGTGGAAGTGGCAATCAGTAATGTAGCAAGGATGACATGGCCCTTGGTGCAAGCAAGGAAACTGGCCCATTTTACTACTGTTCGGGTAACATACAGCAATTATCAGGGTTAAATTTGCCCCGGTGCCATTGCACCTGCAGCACTAATGGTAGCTATTGATCTGGTAGCAATCCTCATGCCACACCACGTGGCATAAGCAGCAACAGGAATGATTTCCCACCTATGCAAAGTCCTTTGAAACTGCCTTCTCAATATTTTTTTTTACTTTGCAAAGGTTTTTTGAAGTTTAAAAAATATATGCTGAATTATAACTTTGCAGACTTTGCAACTTCACACACCCCTACTGAATACTCACAATGTTTAAACTTAGCAGATGTTCCAAGTATTTGAATGCGCCGCCCTCTCATCCCCATGAAACATAGTATTTTACCATCCTTCGCCCTACACTCAATGCTCTGTAAAATTCCCCTTACTGACAGTTTCCTAACAAATATTTTTGTGGTTGAAAAACTCATTAAAGCCTTATTATTTGATTCATGATTTGGAAATTTCGACTACAAATTCAACTTTCTGAACACCTAAGTCACACTTGGGCAGATACAGATGGTGTTGTGAATTAGTTCCTTTTAAGGTCTCACCTCTGACAGCCCATGCACTGTTGCTTGTGAGCCATTTTGTTAGCTTAAAGGAGGCTTAGATCCAACCCATTGCTTACAATTGGTTGGCTTCATCGTCACTTTTATTTGCTGCCTCCTGTTTGGTCAGATAGTGCCAGATTCACATCCTCTTCATGTGTTTCTCCCTCCCCAGGAGCCTGCTTGTGTTTCATGCCTTAAACCGCAACCTTCGGGCATCAGTGGGTGTGGTGGACACTGGGAAATTAAATTTACTATTCTAACTCCAGTCCTAGAATATTTGGGGAAAGGGCACGTTTCCTCCACTTATTCCAGACGGCTTATTTACTATTCTAGCGCTGGAATATTTTTGGGAAAGTTATAAATTCCCTAAGTATTTTTACGAAAGGTTGAAAAGTATTCATTTTGAAGTGCAGAAAGTGCTGCTGGGAGGGTGCAGCTCGGGGCAAAAACTAGGAGTACTGCTTCCTTTCTTTGTGAGTGTCCTTCCACAGCTCAAGCTTTCTTTGTGAGTGTCCTTCCACAGCTCATGCTTGCTGGCCTGGGCTACTTCTTTCTTCTGCTTACAACACTCACTAAGAGTATATATGTTTGCAGACTGTATCCCCTCCTCTTCCATTCCACTCCATGTCAGTGCTTTCCCCATTCCCCTCTCCCTCATGCATTGTTGCCCCGTAACCATGGCCTGCCCTGTCCCCCTCCCCACTACAGCATTGATGTTTGACCCGTTTCCCCCTCCCTCTGCCCTGTCGCTGCTTCCTCATCCCCTTCCCCCATCGTTGCTTGCCTGCTCCCCGTCCCCTCCTCCCTCCCGCATTATTGCCCCATTATCGTTGCTTGCCCAATCCAACTCCTCTATGTTATGTTGTTGCTTGACCTATACCCCATTCCTCCACCCCACCCCTGTTGCTGCTTCCCCCACCCCACCTCCATCCCTGTCGTTCCATGCCCTGTGCCACCCCAACCCTCCCCCTTCGTTGCTTACTCCATACCCCTGCCCCCTCCCCATATTCCTTGCCCTGTTTCCCTACCCCCTCACCTGTTGTTGCTTGCCCCTTCCACCCTGCATCCTCCCACCAGAAAAAAAGTGCTATGACGTGCCCTGCGCTGGTAAATCATAGTAATTGTTTCCATAACTGTCAGCCATGCTGCACCACAGCTGCACTGCTGTAAACATGGGTAAATCATGCTGACTAAGCCAATAACTCTCACGTAGGTGAGACCTATTGGCTTTGTCAATGTTTGTTTTATCTTTCTTGATCCTGGTTCATTTTGTCACCAATATAGTATTTTATGTTCCTTATTATCCAGTTAAATGTGAAAAAGTAAAAGGAGGGGGGGGGGCTCAACATTTTACTGGACATAGCTTTGTGAACATCAACATCGACATTCTTCCTAGGAAGGGTCAACAATGCCTACCACCATGTTGTGTTACATGACTCTGCCTGATGGATTAGCGCGGGTGAAAAGAAGGCCCACTTACAACACATCTGCCAAAGCCTTTGTTTCCAAAACACTGAAGCCACTCATGCGAATCAAGCAAAATGTGAACACAGATGCAGCTCAAACATATATTTGGGCAAAAGCTGAATGAGCAAATCCAATGAGTTAAAACGTCCAAATGAATTGCAGCAGTTTTATTTATTTTTACTGTGTTTTGTCAGAAATTAAAATGCTAGCTTGAGTTTATAATAAATGACCAAGAATGCACCTTTAACCAAGGCTTAATTTGTGCAGACGCATGCAGGTTGTGGACTCTGACACTTGTGTTTAGGTATGTCTATATACAGCTTTTAGCTGTCTTTTATGGATGACCTATAGTAGGTAGGACCAATACATACAGTACACTGCTCCCCAGTGGTTGGTTGTGTTGTCAATCACTTTTTGTTGTTTTGTATTTAATGGCTTTCCTTCCACTTCTTGTGTTTGCCCTCCACTGAAGCATACTTTATTTACCATCCTCTTGATTGCATGACTTCTATCCTTCAATCAATCAATCAGGAGTTTGTAAAGTGTGGCTACTCACCCGTGAGGGTCTCAAGGTGCTGGGGTGGTGGGGGGCTGCTGATCCGTCTGGGCACTCGGGTTCAGTCGAAGAGGCAGGTCTTTAGATCCTTCCTTAATTGAGTCTGAGGTAGAGAGGCAGGGTGTTCCAGGTCTTGGCGGCAAGGTAGGAGAAGGATCTTCCTCCAGTTCTGGTCTTGTGGATCCGTGGGACGGTGGCCAGGGCCAGTTGGGCGGAGCGGAGGTGTCTGGTGGGTATGTGGAATGAGAGGCGGTGGTTCAGTTTTGCTGGTACTGCGTCGTGGAGGGCTTTGTAGGCATGTGTGAGGAGCTTGAAAGTGATTCTTTTGTTGACTGGGAGCCAGTGGAGTTCTCGAAGGTGTTCGGTGATGTGACTACGGCGGGGGAGGTTGAGGATCAGTCTGGCTACGGCATTTTGAATGTTCTGTAGTTTTCTGAAGAGTTTCTGGGTGACGCCGGCGTAGAGTGCATTGCCGTAGTTGAGTCTGCAGCTGATGTGAGTGTGGGTGACCGTCTTTCTGGATTCGGTGGGGATTCATCAGAATGTCTTACGAAGTAGGCGAAGTGTGTGGAAGCAAGATGAGGATACAGCATTGATCTGGCAGTTCATTGTGAGTGAGGAGTCCAGTATGATGCTGCGGTTTCATGCGTGGTACGTAGGGGGTTCCCAATGTGGCCACCAGGAGTCGTCCCAAGCTTACAGGGTGGGTCCCAGGATGAGGACTTCGGTCTTGTCTTAGTTGAGTTTGAGGCAACTGTCTTTCATCCAGGTGGCAACGGCCTTCATCCCGCAGTGGAGGTTGTTTCTGGCGGTTGTGGGTTCGTTGGTGAGGGAGAGGATCAGTTGGGTGTCGTCGGCGTAGGAGATGATGTTGAGTCCGTGGTTCCTGACGATGTCTGCGAGCGGAGCCATGCAGATGTTGAAGAGAGTGGGGCTCAGGTAAGAGCCCTGGGGCACTCCGCAGCTGATCTCTGTGGGTTCAGAGAGGAACGGTGGTAGTCTGACTCGCTGTGTTCGACCAGTGAGAAAGGAGTGGATCCAGTCCTGGGCCTTGTTGCGGATGCCGGCGTCGTGGAGTCTCGTGATTAGGGTGTGGTGGGAGACGGTGTTGAGGGTGGACGAGAGGTCTAGGAGGATGAGGGCTGCAGTTTTGCCCCACTCGAGGAGGGAGCGGATGTCGTTGGTGGCGGCAAGGAGTGCGGTCTCGGTGCTGTGGTTGCTTCGGAAGCCGGTTCGGCGAGATGTCCGAGACCTGGTTCGCTTCGATGAACTCGGAGAGTTGGGCGTTGATGGCCTTTTCGATGACCTTGGCTGGGAAGGGGAGCAGGGAGATGGGTCTGAAGTTCTTTAGGTCTGTCGGGTCAGCGGATGGCTTCTTCAGCAGGGGGTTGATCTGTGTGCGTTGGTATTGATTCTGTCTGGGAGGGCCATTTTCTTTGTGGGTTTGAGGAGAAGGTGGTGTGCGGTGACGGCGTCTTTGAAGGTTGCATTGGTTTCCAGGGTTTTGTTGTTCCTCCATCACTCCTCGAGTCGTCTACAAGTGGCCTGGACTCATGGAAGGCAGGGGTGAACCTACTGGCTTTCTTGGAGTGTTGCTTGCCGGGTGCCTTCTTGAGGGGTGCCAGAGAGTCGGAGCAGATGGAGATCCATCGGTGGAGGTTGCGTGCTGAGGTATTAGCATTGGTGGATGTCAGTGGAGTGGTGGCGCTGAGGGATGCGGTGAGATGTTCTACGGTGACCTTGTTCCAGCTGCAGCGGGGGGCAGTGAGGACGATTGTGTACGGTGGGTTTTGTGAAGGCGAAATGCACGCAGTAGTGGTCGGTTCCAAAGGAGTTCAGTGGTATGGCTGTAGGTGATGTTTTCGCTGGCGGAGAAGATGGGGTCGAGCGTGTGTCCTGCTGTGTGGGTTGGAGAGGTGACTAGCTGCTTGAGTCCTACGTTGGCGAGGTTCTCCAGGAGGCTGCGGTGTTCTGGTCATTGGAGTTGTCCAGGTGGAAGCTGAGGTCACCGAGAAGGATGTTGTCGGTGGATGCGAGAGGATGGGGTGCGATGAAGTCGCCGATGGTGTCGGTGAAGTGTGGGCAGGGGCCAGAAGGTCTGTAGACGAGGGTGCTGTGGAAGGTGATGTTGGTCTGGATCTGGAAGTGGAGGTGTTCCACAGTTGTTTTTGGGTCGTCCGAGTGGGTGGTCAGATGGAGGGTGTTTTTGTGGACGATTGAGATGCTTCCTCCTGGTCGGTTGGTGCGGTTCTTGTGGGTGATCCTTCCATTGCTTACATTCAGGAGGCTACTTTTTCCTTTTGCTTTGAGCCCTACATGGAAAACCATGTTTTCTTGCTCTCTTTCGCTCTCTCTCATGTGCTCACGTATATCAGACTACGGACACTTTTTTTTGTTGTTTCGCCGATATTGTTCTCCATCGGCAAACAAGCTATTTTTAGGCCTCGCCTAGCGACGCAGCGCATGCGCTGCTCGCCTTGGCGAGATCTATTGTTGTCGGTTTCTGTTCGGAAGGGGGACAGGACATGTGCACGCGTATGGAGGACAGCCGATGTGCACGCGTACGGCTCGTGAGATGTGCTCGCGTACGGAGGACAGGAGATGTGCACGCCTACGGCTCCCGGTGTTAGCACAACTCCTGCTTGCTCGCTCGCTCCCTCCCTGTGTCTCGTGAAGAGACAGAACAGCGTGTTGCTAATATAGCGCTTCACACCACGCTCATTCCACATCCCTGCCCGAGGAAGCAATCCTAGCGCTTTGCCCGGAATGATGGGGAAGAGAAGGCCCACTGCAGGTACTAGCGCCTCGTCCCAGGTAAGCAGTCACTCGGCGCCTTCATACTAGCGCCTCGTCCCAGGTAAGCAGTCACTCGGCGCCTTCATAGGGTTCAACCTGCTCTCATAGCGCTGTAGGAGAACCCACGCATAGTAGCACTAGAAGTTCCCATGGCTCATCACTCAGGAGCTGTGCAGGACATAAGCGTGATCCGACCGGATCCTGAAGCTATCAGTGAACCGGATCCGGGCCGACACCAGTCACTTCACTCCCGCCTTGGAGACAGATTCGGAATGGACTCTACCCCTGTGTATAAGAGCTACGCATGCGCTGTAAGAATGTCAGCGGTAGCTGCCTGCGTGAGTACTCACACCAAAAACAATATAAATAGAACCTATTCTTTGCGCAACTTCTATTATAGCGCTAATCATCCCAATGTGCGGTGTCGTGGAGCTTTATAGCACACGTGTGATAGTAAAAGTGCGCACCCCCTATACTTTAAATGCTACATAAGACAATGAGGGTTAGGTGTAGGAGTCACACAGCATCCTTACACTATATGCTAACAGCTTGGACTCGAGAAAAGTCCGAACTCAAAGCGTAACGCAGTGGCGGGGATTGCATGCACTAATCAAACGTTATCACTACCCATGGGAACCTTTTTTGTAGCAATAAAGGAGGGGGAAAAAACAAAAGGGTTCTAAACCCACGCCTAGAAGTGTGCACGAGGCTTTTTGGCGCTGCTGCTCACTTTGCTTTATTAGAAGGACTGCAGATTAGTAAGTGCGAGTAACAAAAGGTTCTCTGTGCCAAAAGCAGTAACCCGCGGAGCTATCCACATCAAATACAACTCTGTGACGCAAACTGCACTTTGTGCTTCGCAGGAGGCCCATTGACCCTCTGTGCTACTTTACGTTGAGCTAATACATAGTCTTTTACTAAAAAAACACACATATCCGGAGAAACTCCATCAAGCGCCTTTCAGCTGTGAGTTATCATCTATCCCCTGAGCTGCTGGGCACACAGATCTCTGCAGCAGGAGTGCTAACCCCACAAAACATTTTAGTTTTACAACCCAGCCTTACTTCCTGTAAACAAAATCGGTTCCTCTTATCTCCTGGGGTTTCTTCTCTTAACAGAAATTCTTCTTTCTCAGCCCCAACCACAAACCAAACACTTCTACGAGAAACACAACTTGAAAAAAGCGTTTTCTGGAAAGCATAAGTGTGTGAAAAAGGAAGGGCCGTGGTTCCCCAGCTGCCGAGCAGCCGAGAGGCAGCGACTGACTGCGGGGAGGGCCTGACAGCACAGGTTCAGTGAAAGTCTGCGGAATTTCCAGCAATGAAAACCCCAAAGCAGGTTTCTTCAGCGCCCTCACTCCACTGCAGCCATCTCTGCCTGTGCCCAGCTATAAAGTCCAGGGTGTAGTGATCATGATTCATCACCGTCATTCACTCAGCCCCAGCCTTCGTTTGTGCATTCGTTCATTCGTTTGTTTGTTCATTCATTCGTTCATTCATTCCTTGTTCATTCATTCGTTCATTCATCCATCTAATCACAAACTCCTTTCACCAAGCTCCAAACTGGTGATGAAACAAACTCAAAGCGAGCTGAACACGGCAGACATACTCAAGGGGGCAATCCTTGCAGCCAGGCGCAGCCAATAAGGTCTAGTTTCCATTTAAAGTCCCGAGTAAAACATTAGACAAGCATTGGCATAGCCAATAGGTCTCGCTTTTGGGACCTTATAAGTATTTAGTTATACAGCACAATATCCTTGGTGCAACAACATCAACCGTTGCATGGCTAAACACTTATAAGGTCCCAAAGGCGAGACCTATTGGCTATGCCAATGCTTGTTAGGTTAGCAGTCTAGACAGTTCGGTAATGGTTGGCCACTTCCTTTCCTGGTATAACTTGTGCCTCGTTTCCTGTTAACAATTCCATTTGTTAATGAGTCATTCCGATGCGTGCAGATTCTTAATTTATTCTCCCAAAACACCGGTCTTGAGATGTGGCCTTTTGTATGCGGCGTTCATAGCTTGGCACCCAGCTGAGCGCTACAGCCTGCACACATCCTTGCGTAGAATGCTCGTGACATTCACACAGACGAGAGCAAGGGATAGGTGGAGACACATGGCCTGCACACTAAGAATGCCGCTTTGTGACGTACACACAGGCGGGAGCACAGGACAGCCGGAGGCACGCGAGGAATCTAAAAGGTACACACGAGGATGCACGTGATCGGCACCAACAGCAAAATATAACTGTGGGTTAAGTGCTTTAAAGTCAGTACAAAGGAATACTGCAAGTTTTGACTCACCAGTAGCGCAGAGGGTTAATTGTGCCTGCTGCAAAGAATGTGTATCATGAATATCACAGAACCCAATGTTCAAGTAGGCGGAGTTAATTATGCTAATTAGTGGGTTTGGTGGAGTGGGCGGAGCTTTGGGGAAGTGTGTGTGGTACATTTTCAAGTAAGTAATTGATAGCTGTGCTGCAAAGTGTCCCTGGAATTTTTTTTCAAATGTTGGCAACTATGTATGCTGCATTTTGAGAAAATGGAAGATACATTTTGTTGCATATGAGAAATTGAGTCAGACAACCTATAACTACATCATTTAAGGCACATGCTTAAAATGTAGCCCCGCTAATGGGTCTGAATACAGAAGGAAAGTATCCCAGGGAGTACAAAATGGCCAGAGAGCAGCATACATGCATGACCACTGAGTGACAGTGCTCTGACCAAGCTTGAAGTCTGGCCATTGTTCTCAAATTGATTACCTGTTTCTTTCTGATACTATCTGTTGCAACTGAGTTTTTGTTTTCTTCAGAGCCATTACCAGATTTCTTGTTGTCCAAAACTCAAATTTCATCTCCCTTCAATTTTGTGTTTCTTATCATACAAGTAGGGACCAGCCAGTACCACCCTCAAAGGGTAGGACAGTATTGGCGCCATTTATAACTATAGTAGGAAAAGAAAAGTGGCTTTGATGAGCAGAGGCTAAAAGAGACCGTGGTGCATCAGGCATTCAGTGGGTAACAGCTACCCAAGTGCGGCAAGAACTACAACTGCTTGTTTCATCAGAGGCCCGAGATATACATTTATTTTTTCCTTCTGAACACCAAGGCCATCTGTCTCCCTCTGATCAGGCCGGTGCTGTGTGGCTACCTGAATCTTTTGGTCCTCAGTAAAATTCTAATATGTGCGCCTGTCTCTCACACCTTGTCCTCCGTCGCACTCCTAAGCGCTACACCCCAAGACAAGAGCACCTCTCTGGTCACTCATGCACGAGACCAAAATACTTCTCACAAAGAATCACAACAAATACAACACTGCCAACCACACACACTCCCACAGTGCAACAGTGTAGCACGCTACAAGTTTGCATGTGCTTTGGTGTCTCACGTAGGGGCATGAAGCACTATAGAAATGCTACAACAGAATACGGTGCATTATGCTTCGGAACATTGTTCCAGCAACTCTCCAAGTAGTATCACATGTTAAAATGATAGTGACATATTCCAGTCTTCAAGACAACTGGGGTAGGAACAAGCACATACACATGACTGCTTTGTCTGAAACGCCTGCTCTGCTGTGCAGTCAGATTTGTTTTTTTAAAGAGGGAGCATACCATTTACAACTAGGAAGTAGTCACAGGCCTCCTGTGATGACTCAACCTGTGTGTGAAGTCAAAGGCAGCACGCGATGCAATAGCAGCTTCTGTAGAGATAGCAGGCTCGTGCAGGTGATAAACAGACACTTAATGGCGCCCTACACATATCTTAAGCAGGCCACAAGCGGTGAAAGTCCGTGCCAACACCCGTTTCCAACAAAAACAACGGAACCGAGGACAGTGGCGACAACGTTCATATGTTGCAGCAATTCTTTCCCTTCGATTTTCAATATCATTTTCAGCAGTACAGTCAGTGCAATAATGTCCAATTTGCCTTCGTCCACTACTTTTCAATTGCCTCGGAAACCCAGCCATTAACCAGGTTTATAGGGCCCGGTTCATTTGCTTCACACTGGTATCTGCCTGATTTCCTCAATCAAGCCTCCAATTCAACGAACGGCTTTCTCCTCATGGGGGTATCATCTAAAAGAGAGATTCCCCTGATCCCTGAGGAATGAGATACGCTAAGGCACGCCGCATCCTGTCACAATTAACACCTACAAAGCATGCAGCCGAACAATATAAGGCTTGTTTTTAACGATGAGTGAGAGTTTCACATCTTTCAAAATTTACCTCAAGAGAGTCTGTGGGCTTCATGCAGTGACTATCTCCAAACCGTAATTGCAAAGACAGCAGTAAAGAACAAGCGCGGCCCCGCGGCAGCGAAAGTTAATTGTTGTGAGAGAGAGGGGGAGCAGGAGGTGAGCCCGCGAGTGGTGCGCGCGCGCGCGCTTAAGAGAGTCTTCACTTTTCAAGCACTGCACTCGTGCTTGTGGCGCGCCCATGCTCGCTCCCGCATGAGTGCAGTGCTTGAAAATGAGCAGAGCGACGGCTAAAGGCCCTCCTAAGCAACGCATGCGCGCTGCGTAGGCGAGACCTAAAAAATGCTCCTGGAGAGTAAAAACAACAAGCATTTGCAATGCAATAGGTCTCGCATTTGTGAAACTTTGAGCTACTGGCATTGTAAATAACAAACCTTTTATTTATGTGTTGGTTTTGAAAACATATAAATAAAAGGCATTGTAATTTACAATGCCAATCGCTTAAAATTTCGCAAATGCGAGACCTATTGCATTGCAAATGCTTGTTTTCTTTGGCATAAGGCCATTGAAAGGCGAGGTCTGATGGCTTCTCTTCAGCAGCTCAGCTCTATCTTTAACTATCAATGTGTGCACCCTGCACTCTTGCAGACATCAGGAAAAGGTTCCAGCATGCATCTCAGATCCTTTTCTGCCTTTCCTGTCGGTGTTTTAAATGGATATATCAAAATGCAGGTACTCACTATACCTGTGTGCTCTTGAGAAGTGCTGGTACTCTCCCATTAAAAGTATTGAAACCCTGCTGAGAGGTACAGGTCCTCTCCCTTTCAAATTAAAGCAGTGCAGGTAATCAGTACCGGACAGTACGTGCCCATTTAAAGCACTGTTTACTGTAAAAAAAAAATATATCAGTCAGTAAATGAGGACACTTGCAGGCCCCGATACCAGAGAACGACTAGAGGAGTTGATTTCTGCAGGTTGGCCTAAATGGGGTGAAATCTGAAGTGGACTTCGAGTGTGGGTGGCAGGGCGCTCTGCACCCCAGCATGCCTTATTGCTGGTGAGTGAGTTTGTCGACCGAGGATCCACTGTGAATAAAAATAGCTGGCTGGAGTCCAAAACAACCTGTTTTTCCAAGATGCAGACTTGTCGGAACATTTAGTGCTACCTGCATTATCAAGCTCAGACATGAAGGGCCGTTTTTTTGCCAAGGTTTGCAGACGCTTAAATGTAGACACTGCTATCAGTCATAGTTTATGAATATTTAACAAGCACCTGACACACACACACATCACATAATATCGAGCGGTGGAAATGGAAAAAAATCCACTCCAGGTTTCCAAACACTGGCGGAAAATATGTGGTAGTAGAAAGGGAACAGAGTCAGCAGGTTTTAAGTCACGAGGAGAGGAATTTGACAGTCCACTAATGAATTTATTTTTGTCTGGTAGAATCTTGTAAATATATGTCATTTTTTCCATAATGTTTAGTTTGATCATTATTACAATATTTGACGTCTTAAAAAAGCACTGGCTGGACATTGAATATTTTGTTATTTGTGTGTGTTGCTGAGTTTTAATTTTCTATCCCACATCACCTCCCTGAGTCAGCTGCTGAGGGCTTTGCCTCATTGCCCTGAGAGCCCAATGTTAAAAGGGTACCTGGTCCCCAGGTTGAGAGACTGGGTACAGAGGCTCCAGGGGAGCAAAGGAAAAAGACCCCCATTAACACAATTTGGTGCCCACCACTAGGAAATCCTGAAATCTATTTCTCAAATACAATAAAAAGACATTTTGCATTGTGAACTATCTAATACAAATAATAGGAAGGGATTTTTCATTGTGAAGTCTTTTACAAACACCACTGGAAGGAGTTGTTTTTATTGTGAGCTTCCTGACAGATGCAGTGAGTGGGCCGTCAACCCTGACAAGTACAATAGGAAGAGATTTTACACTGTGAACTCTGACAAATACAACAAGAAGGCCTTTTACACTGCGAACTCTATGACAAACACCACTGGAAGAGGCTTTACATTGTCAATTCTCTGGCAAACATAACAGGAAGAGGATTTATATTGTGAATTCTCTGACACATGCAATAAGAAGGGGTTTAATACGTCTGTTTTCTTGGTCGGACACTGGAAAATGTTTGATATCTCCAGATAGATATTTAATGTTAATGTCACTGTATACTTTGAATCTTCATCAAATATTTGATAGGCCTCTCTTTAGAAAGAGATCACATGGCGATTTTATTTATTTTCATGTTAAGCAGTGGCGGCTCGCACAAGTATTGCTGTGGGGCGGTGAGGCGGGCGAGGCGAGGAGGGGCCAGGTGGGGGGGTAGTGTTGTACGACATACGACGGGAAAGTGAAATGGAAATAAATAAATAAAACCACTTACCTTGCGCTGGCCGCATCGCCGAGTCAGCGATGCGGCCAGCACAAGTTAAGTGGTTTTATTTATGTATTTATTTCCGTTCCACTTTCCCGTCGTATGTCGTACTCCACTACCCCCCCACCTGGCCCCTCCCCTGCCCCGCATCACCGCCCCACAGCGTTACCTGTGCGAGCTGCCACTGATGTTAAGGCCAACATGGTTGCGTTTTTCCTTATTTAATGTGGTGACAAAAACAGTAGCCTTCTCAATTCACATTTTGAATTACTGACAGCATGTAGGCTTAACTTTTTTGATTGCGACAAGCCTCATGTTTTTCAATAGGAACATATGGAAGCATTATGTGATTATAGGATTGTAGCCTGCTCATGCAAAAATTGCTCTATGGTACTGCATAGATAACAGGAGAAGACTACATCTTCAGGGTTAGTTGCCCCTGTGATAGTTCCTTAGGGTACGTGATTTGCCCCTTGGTAAGTCTGCGAGACCCCAAAAGGAGGAATCCCAATTTGTAATTCCACCTGAAATCTTGTACATATTTGTCTTTTTGAATATAGTATTTACTTGTGCATGCATTAATTTACTCTTTTTTTTTTTACAGAGTTGGAGTTTCATATAGCGCGAACTTGACCCGAAGGTATCGGGTATCAGAGTGCTTTACAGAGCACCACTTGCGTTACATGAGGACACATTCATTTTTGTTAGGCACGGGGAGATTAAGGGATTTGCACAGAATCACAGGATGTTCAGCGTCATTGCCGAGACTCGAAACAGGTTCCCCAAATTCGAGGTTGACTGCCCTAGCCGTTAGGCCAATTCCTCTCCTCTCTTTTCCCTCTGAAAGACAAGACATTGGTTGGGCATTGATTTGTTGTGTATTGTTTTTTGCTCACTTCTGAATTTCAGGCACACAACTCCTCCCTGAGTCAGACTTAAAACACTGTGCCTCAATACCCTGAGAGTCAGGTTTTACAACTGGAGCACTCCGCCAAATGAACTGTGGAGGGGGTTTACATTATGAACTCTCTAACGAATGCACGGTGAAAGGGTTTCAGACTGAGAACACTGTGTCAGCTGCAAAAGGAAGAATTTTCCTTTGTGAACTCCTTATGGAACACCATGGAAAGGGACTACGCATTTTACACCATGGAAAGGGACTATGCAGTTTTATCACTAAAAGGCCTTCTTAAATAGATCTCTAGTTCGAGTGGTGCTAGAAAGGCCTCAATTTCATTGTATACGTTTGTAATTTTATACTCTGTCTTTTTGTTGTGTGTAATTTTAAGAACGTTTTCATTTTAAAAGTAAATATGTTGGGTATTTATTGTGCACTTTGTAGAGTTCTGTCATTGTTATTTAACCCCTTCAGGTTATTTAATTTGTTCTTTTGGCTTTACTTTTATAGACATTTAAATACATTTTTAATAAGACATAACAAAAAGCACTTGGGCCTCAGTTCTTCGCTGGTACAAAACACTAAGGGGCATATTCTCAAGAACGTGTGATAACCATCGCAAATTTAGCTTAACGCAACTTTGCATATCGCAGTCCATCGCGAGAAAATAACACCATCTTAACGTCCAATTCCCAACCCTGCGGCACCATGCGATAGCAGCATGATAACCCACCAAATGACCGCGTAAAAAACAACGCGGCAAACAAAAAATGCGAAACACGAACGCCCAAAAAGTTGCGATGCCACAAAGCGCGATACCAAAATCAGCGAAAACCAGCGACAGGCCTGCAATACCCACGCGTCATGCGTGAAAATGCACTATAAAAGCAAAAAAAAATAAAAATAAAAATCCAAACTGCGTAGCACCATGGATGCACCCGGACCGAGTGCAGAGGACAAGCCGAACTCCACAAGCCCCACGGAGGACCAGCATGGAACCCCGTGTTCGGGGGAGGGCAAGGAGAAGAGGAAGAGGAAGACGGGGTTCAGTCCGCAGGAAGACCGGATCACCATCACGGAGGTGATAGAACACTACCAACAACTGTTCGTCACCTCCACTGCATCATTGGCAACACAAACGGAAATATGGCATCCCATCGTCACCAAAGTGAATGCAGTCGGAGTGTCGAGGAGGTCAATGGAGGAGGTCAAGAGGCGCTGGCATGAAGTGCACAGCCAAACCAAACAGAAACTCGCTGCCAACATGAAGGCAGCAAAGGCGACTGGAGGTGGGAGTCCTGCGCCACAGGAGGAGCTGGATGAGCTGGAGGAAATGGTGGCCACAGTCATCAGTGTGTGAGACGGTGCAAGGAGTCTGGGGTCTGGACACAGCCTGATATGACCTGACCCAACAGCAACAGGGTGAGTAACGACCAGGGACTGGGGGACAGGGGCAGATGGGCACAATGGCACACATGCACAATCATGTGCAGCACACTGCACACCCACAATGAGTGTGGAACATGTCCCTGATACCCTTGGCACACTGCAGCACACATAGAAACACCAAGTAGGCCCCCGTCCACAATGTGCACAAATGGGCCCCCTCCATATCACCAATGCCACAACCTACCCATGCACATGTGCTGAATCCAGAAAAGCAGCCGCTCTGTGAGCCACACTGACAATGCAAGTGACACTGCATGACAGATAGCATGGCTGAAGTCACAATACATGACACGGTGCATGAGACGACACTGAGGTGGCTGAGTGTGGACCACATCTGTAAAGGAGCAGGTCACACCCTGACACATCCACGTGCACCTACGACCCATGACGTCAAAAACACATCTGCAGACAAACAATGCACAAGAGTACCAAATATCTCCAGTAGCACAAATGACCCAAGTCGCAAACATCCCAGCACCCGAAAAGCACACAAGTCAAATGCACACCAACTCAAAGGGATAAGGGTCCGCCAATGCAGAGCTGCAGGGGCGAATCGCCAACAATGCAGCACACACACATAGCAATCACAGTACATCAACATTGACGACAAGGTGGGACAGAGTGCAACCCCTACACCCCAGGACAGAGGACACAACTGGTGCCTCTCGTGCGTAGAAACTGGCCAATCACATCTGGCAATGCATGACACTGTGAGATGATAATGTACGAGTACAACCACACATCCGTCATGTAGTCGAAATGTCCACTGACTCCCATCAAATAGCCAGCTTCACCAAAACAGTCACAATGTACATCGTCATGCAGTCTGAATGTAAACATCTACAATGCGTCAACATACATGGAACACACTGTTAACCTGCATCTCCCCTTTACATTGCAGAGGGACAATCAACACCTCCTGCAGAGCAGACCACACATCTCTTCAGTGATGATGAAGAGGACACCCTGCCCATTTGCCCAGACACACTCCAACAGCTCGTGGACAGCCTCCGCACCCCACCTCCAGGAGCAGGGCAGCCCAGCTGCATCGCGGTGAGCCCACACCCTGCACAGACCGCAAAGCAGGAAGCACACACCACCACGGGTGCCTCCCAGGACCTCCACGACCAACACATGGATTTCAAACGCCGTGTGTTAGGGTGCCAGGAGAAGATGGCGGATCAGCTGCAGCTGGCTTTCGTGCTCATGGCAGCCAAACTCGATGCCATACGTGGGTGCGTGAGTCCCATCAGGGAGCACCTACAGTCCCTAACGGATACCCACTGTCCGCACCATGCTCACCAACAATCCTTGGCTGACATTGCTGGGTCCATTACTCGGATACAAGAACTGTCTAGGCAGACAGGCTCCAGCGATGACAGCACAGAGTTGGCACAGATGCGGAGGACAATGGAGACCATGGAGCCGATGCAGGCTGGAAGTATGGCTGCCACTGCTGAACACCAGCGAGATGTAGCTGCGATCTTCCATGCCTTGCAGATCCTCATCTTGCCATTGCTGCCACTGAGCCTGTTCCAGATGACTGCTGCAGGAACCTCGACACACACATCTCCGACCCCTGATGTGTCAGTGGCACACAGTGATGCAGCCCCATCACACTTCGCACCCTGATGTGTCAGTGGCACACAGTGATGCAGCCCCATCACCTTCGCACCCTGATCTGTCAGTGGCACACTGTGATGCAGCCATTACACCGCCACACACACCGGACACACCCGACACAGAGAAGTATCAGAGGAGTAAGATGTGGATGGTAATTACTGTGTGAGGAAGGAGGCAGTAGCATCCATCACCTCCAGAAGGCCTGTCCCTGCCTGGCTCTGCCCTATGCATCATGCCCTGGGACAACACCTTCCACTGACCCCCGGAACACTCTGCGACATTCACCCGGACCCCGACACGGACTGCCATATCTCCACTGCTTGACAATTACACAGCAATCTGCTGTGGACTGCACTCCCCCTCTTCCAAATCACTTTTCAATCCCCAAAGGACTCTGGTTGGCCCACCACTGGGCTTCCATGTTATGTGGGCTTGGATGGCCATGTACAGCTCCCTCTCCGTCATTCACCAGAATGTGAATAAAACATTCGAAATCATACAGATGTGTCATGACTATGTTCACTCACGTATGGAAGTATGGCTGGATGTAGGGACAATGATTGCACAAGAAGGTACACCCTGGTAAATGACATCAATGCGCATGTTTATCCCCGAGACACATGGCCAATTGGATGACTGTGAAGGTGAGTACTAGCTGTGTCCCCATTGCACATTAACAACAATCTCACAACCCCCAACGTAGGCACAAGTCCATGTATTGAATAGGGCTGTGTGTAGGAATGACCAAATAGGTAGCAGGCCAGAAGTGGTGTCCTACATCACATGTGACAACAAAACTTCACGTCGCATACCTACTCACACACATCTGTGTGGACACATTCTGTTATGATTTATAACATTGCTCAACATGGTCAGAGGTTGGACACCATACTCACATTGCTGAAGACACATAAGTGCACAGGTCGGCCAGCAACTATCCCAAAACAATGTCTGGCTCACAGAGGTGGAGCTGTCAAAAGGGACCAACCCCATTGTACATGCGTCAGTCAGTTCCTCCCTGTGTAGGGACGATGCTCATTGTGGCACACGAGTGGTCAATATAATCAACACTCATCACAGTTAGACACCAGTGGTGTTGCGTAGACTTTATTGGCATGTGTGTGTCAGTACGGACAAGGCAACGGCCACAACAGGCAGGGACATGCTTAAGACACTTACACGCAGCATGGGAACATGTAGAGGTGCAGGAAATGGGGAGGCAAAAATGAACACCAATCATCACGGATGGCAACGGTCTCAGCCCACCTTGCCTTGCTGGACGAGTCATGTGTTGTTTGGCGTCTGCCCATTGCCCCGTGTGAGGGGGCACGACTCACAGCCCATGGGGTCTGCATAGTGCTCTGCCACCCGACTGCGCCGACTGTCTGCTCTGCTGACAGTGATCAGGTGAAAGGGTCCGACAAGTTCACATGTCGTGCTACATTGCCATGTGTGTACTCTCCCCCAGCAGTGTGTCTGACTTGGTAACGTTGCCAAACGACGCTGTGCTGCTCTGACCATGGAACTGCATCACCTTGCACACGGTGTGTGTACACACGCGTAGTTCCACGCACATGCATTCAGAGTCCAGACGAAGGCAGACACGTCCTCTGTAGTGGTGGGATATGTGAGCATTCCCCACGATGTTACAAGGTGTTGGGACCTGTGCTGTGGGTGACAATCCGATGTGGCTGCAGGAACGTAGTTACTCGTCCATGAATGCCAGCGCAGCTTCATGTGCAATGTGTTCCAATAGTACGTTGTTGTCGGGTTCAAGGAACACCAGGGTGAGCCAATCCATTAACTGGTCCGGGCAGATGTGCTCAGTCCACGCCGTTTCCCCAATCCGCAACACAGCCCAATAGGGGAGCGCCTCGATGTGGTCACTGCACACGAGGAGTTGTGCAATCTCCCATGCGCAACTGCCAGCACACACGCCAAGGATCAGTGCATCCCATGCACGGCTATCCAGGTGACACTTCTGTTCGTGGGCCAACAGGGGCGCACTGTCAGGTCATAATCCAATTCAGCTACCGTTGCGTTGGATAGGCAGACCTCCATGGGCCACTCGAATGTGCATGATCGACAGTGGAACCAGGGCTGGACGCAGGTGACGTAGGCAAGACGGAAACTCAGATGGAAACTGATTCGCAACACTGCCATTGGCAGGGATCCCAACAGATGCAGCATTCGTGCACGGTACAGTTCCACGTGACAGGGGTTGTGCATGTGCCCGGGAATGCCTGCCATTGCGTTTGTTGGTCTCGTGGCACCGGCACTCCTCAGACTGGCGGAAGTTTGTGGACGATATGCCACAGCTCTGGGCAATGAGTTGTATGTGTGTGCAATGTTTGGACGTATGGGTAGTTTTTAACCAATGTGTCAAGGGCATCCCTTGCAGGTGTAGGTCGTGCAGGGACAAGTGTGTGTGGGGTGTGGGCACGTTGGTGTTTCATTAGCGCAGTTCGTGGTGTGGGAGTCGTCGGAGGCTGGTATGGTATCTCACGCAGGGTGTGCCAGCCGCATTCAGGACCAAGGTCGGGGGTTTGGTTGGCCTTCGGCCTTGTGTGTTGAGACAAAGGAGCTTTCATTCCTGATTTTAGTCTGACTACTGCTTGCATGTCTTAATTGTGATGTGGACTTCGCGCTGACTTTGATGCCAGGCCTGTGATTTGGGGTGCGCAGATTTCGAGACACACGCAGCTGTTGGCATGTTTGCATGAGCCAAGGGCCTGATTGGCCTTGCGCTCCTTGTTCAGTCTCTCTCTTTCTCTCTCTTTCTCTCTCTCTCTCTCTCTCTCTCTCCTTTGATGAGTGCCTGACACACCTTCTTATCTTGGATATTGTCTTGCAGGCTGTGAGTCACAGATTGTCCAGGGATGCCCCGCCATGACTCTTCAAAATAGATGTTTGGTGACAAATTAGAATGTGACATTTTGTTTGGTCTTTCAATGGTGTATGTATGAATCAGGATTTCAGTGCTCACATGTATGTTCATTGTTGCAATTGTGCGACATCAGGCGGGTGCTTTTGTTCATGTTTTCGTGCAGTTGATGTGCTGTGTCTTGGTCCGGGGGAGGTGGGGGGTGCCCGGGGTGGGGCCCGGGGAAGGGGTGGGGGGGTGTGGTCCTGGGGGTGGTGGCGGTGGGTGTTGTGGCCCTCTTGGGTGTCCGGCATGCATGTTCAGTGGCTCCATGGCATCTGTTGTTCTTCAGGTGTGGCTCTGGGCTGGGCTCTCTTTTGTGGTGCAGGCTGTCGTCCGACTTTGCACCAGGTCGGAGCAGGTGTTAGTTTCCTGCTGCTAACGCGCCTTATCGCATGTTTTGTGATCTTATCGCAGATCTGGCTGGTCGTTGAGAATGTTGAGGAGTGGTGTTGTCGCGGCTTTTTGCACGGGAACGCCTACTCTGCATCTCATTAGCGATAGTTGCCGGGGTCATCTGTGGCGATGTTTTTTGCGGCTGCTATCGCGGGTAAACTGGTGTTATGGGCTGTTAACACCAGCTTGTGAATGGGGCGATGAATTTATCGCAACTTTGGCTGCGATAAAGTGCCGTTAACGCGGCGATAGCTCCTTGAGAATATGCCCCTAGGTTTAAACACCCTCCAATAACCCATCTACAAGCACTCAGATAGTAACACTGAATATTTTTTCATTGTGATATCTCTTAAGACAAAAATAGCAACCCACTATTTTGTCACCCCCGAGCAAAGAACCGATGGAGAAGAGAGGTAGGAAGAGAGAGGGAGGCATCACAAACAGTACATATTGGAAATCAGTCTCAGAGTTCTACCGAAACAACAATCCTTACTGAACACAATGTATTCTTACAGGAAAAAAACAATTTCCCTGGCTATAGAGTATGGAGGAAAATCAGACGTAAATAGGCCCATAGTTACTGCCTGTCTTACTATATAGATATAGAGTATATTCATCACCCTGTCATCTTGGAACATCCCATAGGTTCGAATTTAGTAGAATGATACTCTCACAATGACTCAGGTTTGGAGAAAACAAATATTGTAACCCCATCTTGGACTCTCAGTCTGGCCGAGTCCCACAGCAAAAGGCTTGCATTCCATTAGAGTTCATCTCCTTGGACTTTAGCTCTCTTCCCCATGGTAGTCACTAAGCAGAAATCAGGGAATGTATGAATCCAAGATCCATTGATTTCTAAATCTTTATTCTGGGCAGCTGCTTTCACACTCGTTCATGATATAATGTAATGTATGCCATATCTGCTAGTATTGTGCCCCCTCTCGCCACTCCTGCAGAAGCACCTCTCGAGGGCAAACACCCTACTCACAGCACTGGATTCACAAATTTGCCACCAAAAAGTAGAATGTGTAGAAAGAGCTTTAACTCAGAGTTCTTGTCTCCCTTGTCCTGTGACGTAGGTAATCCCAAATTGTAAATCTTGTTAGCCTTAGCATCGTTCTTCAGGAATTCTACTTTACTTTCCAACTGGAGACAGAGGCAAGAGCAGAACTCTCAAATCTCTTGCCACTCTTGACAGATTTCCTATGATCTTTGGTGGCCCCCTCAACCACAGCCATTCTCTAGTCCAGGGCTCTAACCTCCCCCTCTGTAGTCATGATGCACCACTGGACCTCCACTTCCTTTTCCATTGAGGAAACCTTCTCCTCAATCTTTTGGTGTGTTCTTTGTAAAGTTTTAAGTGTGTTCATTATCCGGGTTTCTCCCTCTTTGAGTTGCGGCCCACAACACTCTGGCAAACCCATGTGTCCCTTGCCTCATTCCCTGTGAGCCTGGCCTTTGAGGTTAAAAAAAGTTCTCTTTTGATTTAGTAGGGGTATAGTTCTCCTTAAGTGGCATAATGTCGTCAGTGCTCTTGCATCACTAGGGGCTTTTCAGGTGCTGCAATGTAGCCAGTTGTCATAATCCTGTAGGGGGGACCCTCTATGGTCAGGCCCAACAGTTTTCCCCTTCTTACCTCAGGATAGTCGCTCTTCCTCCTCTCACTGCCACACCACCTCCCATCCTGAGAGGGTCTCCTGATGGCTGGCTTCACCTTGAGGGTCACAAGGCCTCCCAATAGCACACCATAAAATTAAATAACCTTATGGCCTAATGAAGCTCTGTGTTTTCCACCCCACATATGCAGGTGCTGCCATCTTGTCAATCCTGTAGGCGGGATAAGTCAAGCTGTCATGGGGGCCAGACAATCCGCAGGCCAGGAGGGTATCCATCGGGACACACAACTTCCTGCATACACCTCACCACCCACACTATGGCCCCGTCACAGGCTCTAAGTTGCAGAAAGAGGTCTCGAGATCAGAGTCGAGGCAGCACTTCAAAAATAGCAACCATCCTGGAGAACAGCAAGGTCTGCCCTCTTGGTTTTATTTTTATTTGTTTTAACTATGCTGTTGATATTCAATTCCTGATACAACAATGTGGGAATAACATAGACTTTCCCCTTAAATTTTGGGAATGTCGAACTCTGTGGCTGCCACCGCTCCGACCATTGCTGCTTTAGAACTGGCACATCCTGCGACATTATTATCTCCAGCCTTGGAACAGGACTTGCCACCCAAAATGAGTGACCATCATCATGGGAAAGGTCACCAAGAAAAAGGAAACATCAGAGTCCAGCTCATCCCAAATGCCGGGCTCACAGGCCGCTGGCAGGTTGCCCTCAGATGAGGGGACTCCACGTGGGAGGCGCCTTGGTCCTACACTGGATACAATTTTGCAGGCCATTGCTGTTTCCAGAGAGGTTCTTGAATTAAAGATTGACACCATGGTGGAAGACATGGGTGTATTGCGAGATGACCAGCGGTGACTGGCTGAACGTGTCACCATCACGGAACATGCTATAAATGACCTCATGCCGAAATTGACTTCAGCACAAACCAGACTGTCCACCATGGAAAAAAGGATCAAGACCTTAGAAACCAGAGCTGGAGATGCAGAATATAGAGCGCGTAGGGACAACAACAGAATTATTAGGCTCCTGGAGCGGATTGAAGGCTCTGCTGCAAACATGATTGACTTCCTGGAGAAATGGATTATGGAGAAGGTGGCCCCAGAGGGTCTTTCTCCTTACTATGTGTTGGAACATGCTTATCGCATCCCTTCATGACCACCACTGCCTGGAGCAACTATCCGACCAACAGTAGCAAAACCTTTACACTACAGGGACCGCAACCGTATCCTGCCCCAAGCCAGACTCCGTGTAGACATCAAGATTGAGAATCACAAAGTTATGTTCTTTCCTGACTTCACGAGGGAAGTCCAGAAGCAAAGAGCCTCTTTCACAGATGCAAAAAAAGTCTTCACCAACTAGGTCTCACATACGCTATGCTGTTCCCGGCTAAACTGAGGGTGACAGCTGATGAAAAGGTGCAATTCTTCACATTGCTTCAATCACTATGTGAAAGGATAGATCGCCTCACTCAACATGGAGGAGATCTCACTCTGGAGACCAGGCGACATGGCCGGCGACCACCTCGGAAGAGAGTCAAGCGTAGCCGGGGGTTGCCCCATCGCAATCGCAGGTGCGCCATGAACGCCGGTGTGTGATGGAAGCAGTAGCTGCCCTGAGTGAGGGGGTGGGACTCTGCTCTGCCATCTGTCCACAATGAAAGTGAACTACATGGCAGTGACTCTGATCAACCATCTGTTTCCTCGTGGGGATCTGTTGACTCTTTGCCCAAGATTACTTTTGGCACATCGGATGAGATCATCTGAGAAGACTGCCCTAGTCTGGTTAACCATGTTATGTTAACCCAACTTGTATAGCGCAACAGCTGCCTCAGCGAAGAGGCGTCCCGGCGATGATAGCAGCAAGACATAGAGGCTAAGGCCTAAGCCGGGGGGAAGAGATAGGTTTTGATATCCTTCCGAAACATCAGATAGTTGTCCAGACAGCGGATCTGGGAGGGGAAGGAGTTCCAGAGTTTGGCCGCTAAGCTACGAAACGACCGTCCCCCAGCACGTGTACGTTTCACCCGAGGGACGGTAACCAGGCATTGCCCCATGGAGCGCAGATGGCGCATGGGTGTGTAAGGCACTAACAGATTGGCCAAAATACCCGGGGAAGAGTACTTCAGAATTTTAAAGGCCAGGCAAAGGGCCTTGAATTCAATACGCTTGGCCATAGGCAGCCAATGTAACCGTTGAATGGCACCGGTTGTCGGGCAGCTTCTAGGGAGCCCAAGCAGGGCTCTGGCTGCCGCATTTTGGACCCTTTGCAGACGCATGACCTCTGCCTTATTTACCCCCAGGTAGAGTGAACTGGCATAGTCCAGCCTTGACAGGATAGCCTCTTGGACAATCATTTGTCGGGTGGATGGGTCAAAGTACCCCAGCAGAGGTTTCAATCCCCGGAGTAAGCCAAAGCACGTGCCTGCCACTTTCTTGGTATGGTCCTGAAAGCTGAGGGTCGAATCCAACCACACCCCTAGATTTTTCACCACCGACTTAGGGGTGGGTGCACTCCCAAGGATATTCGGCCACCATTGCTCACTCCATAACTCAGTATCTCTCCCCACTAGCAGCACCTCAGATTTATTGGCGTTGCGCTGGAGACAGTTGGCGGTCATCCACTCCGCGACTGCCGCCAGACCGCTCCTAAATTTGGGAGCATCCAGTGTAGAGTCGTCGGAGAGAACCACCACCAACTGCGTGTCATCAGCGTAAGAGACAATGGAGAGACCCCAGTCCCTGGCCACCACAGCCAATGGTTGTACATACAGATTGAATAGTACAGGACTCAGAGCAGAGCCCTGTGGTACACCCTGTCCGATAGACTGGACACGAGAAAGAAAAGGCGGGGCGGTCACCTGGAATGTTCTCTCAGAGAGGAACGATCTAAACCACTCTAGAGCTGAGCCAACGATACCGGCCTCCTCCAGACGATGTAGTAGAATCTGGTGGGAGACCGTATCGAACGCGGCACTAAGATCTAATAGTATCAGTGCAGCGGTGTTCCCAGCATCCAAAACGGACCGCAGATGTTCGGTCACAGCAATTAGAGCTGTCTCCGTGCTGTGACCTGGGCGGAAACCATTCTGCGAGAAATCCAGGACACCGTGGTTATCCAAGAATGCCATTAGAATGGAATTAATGTGTGCCTCTGCAATCTTAGCCGCCCAAGGTAAGAGAGAAATCGGACGGACGCTTTCCAATTTGGCTGGGTCCAGTGAAGGTTTTTTAAGTAGGGGGACCACCATTGCCTGCTTCCATGGCCTAGTAACCACTGCAGTGGAGAGAGAAGTATTACTCACCTGGCACAAAGGTGCCAATAGCACAGGCAGCGAGTTCATGAACTGGTCTGGCTTAAGAGGGTCTGCAGGAGAGCCAGATTTTAACTTTGCTGCATAGCAGACGAAGCTCATCCTGTGAGACCGAGGGAAAGACCGTGAGAATATGGGTAGTAGGGGGTGTATGTGTGGGGCTCGGACAAGGGGAAACCCGAGGGAAGGATTTATATATAGTTTCCACCTTCGTGACAAAAAAGGTAGCCAGGTCCTCACAGTGCTGCTTAGACGTGATCACAGACGCCGTAGGGGTTTTCCTTAGTTTAAGATCGTTGAGTATTTTGAAAATACACTTGGCTGGATTGCTGCTAGACTTAATTTCATTAGCAAAGTAGGCAGCCCGCTCAGATTGTATAGCCCGATGGTAGCTCTTAATAGCGGCCTGATAGCGTCTCTTAGCCACCAGGTCGTAATCCCTCCTCCAATCCCGCTCCAGTTTTTTACAGGCTTTACGCATGGTGGCCAGTCTATCAGAGAACCAAGGGTTGGAGTTGGAGTTGCGGCATTTTGACCATATGGCCAGAATGAGAGAGTCCAATGTTTGAGTAATCCAGTCGCAAAGTATTTTATATACCACGTCTGGATCACTAGGCAGCTTAGGAGTTTCTAGGGCAAGCAGGGCATGAAATTGCTCAAGGTTCAGTTTTCGCCAAGGGCGCTTACGGCAGGACTTCTGAGCAGTTCTGTGCAGGGGTTCAGAGGTCGGAAAGGACACAGAAATCAGAAAGTGGTCAGACCAACAAACCGGGCTAGGTGTATTGACAGTAAGGGAAGGGAGGTTGGAGAAGACGGGGTCTAGCAAGTGACCTGCAGCATGAGTAGGACCTGCAACTAATTGAGTTAGTTGGCAGGCTGCCAGGTCTGCGAGAAAACTACTGATTTCTGTATCTGTGTGGCAGTCAAAGTGAAGGTTCAGGTCACCAAAAATGGTAAAGTTAGCTGTTCTCATTGCCAGGGCACTGGTGACTTCAGTGAGTGCGGATTTAAACTCCTTGGCTGGTCCAGGAGGGCGGTAGACCAGCAGCCCTGACATGGTGTGGTTGGCGCTGAAGGAGATCGCGAAGCGTGCACATTTGCAACCTGCCACGGGCTCTTTAACAAACGTGCAACCATAGCAGGATTTAAAAATGACAGCGATACCGCCGCCTCTCGATATCCTATTTAAGGTCAAAATACTGTAGCCAGGCGGAAGCGCTAAACCTGGCTCCGCAACCATATCATCAGCGAGCCAGGTTTCCGTTAAGAAAAAGACATCAGGAGCTTCATCCTGTACTAAGTCATGTACATCCAAATAGTGTTTAGCCAGTGAGCGGCAATTGAGACTCAAAATTTTAATAAAAGGCCTAAGCGAAGGCAGGGAGAGTGGCAGAAGCAATTTAGTATGGGAATTAAACAACAGAGGAGTGTAACACTAAAGAGAAGAGCACTCATGTATCCTGTAAGCTCGCCACTATCACCATTTCCTCCTTTGTTCTGTTTATTATTCAGTCCATTCCGAGCGGACACTGACGCAACTAATTGTTTGTTAATTTTTTGTTGATGCTCCATGTTGAGTATCAATTTTGCTAGTCACACATATGAGGTGGGCCTATTTTTACATTGGTATGGAGAATCGTTTGAATCATACGAACGTTACCCTGACAACGCTCGCGCTAGCCTCCAGTCACTGGACACGCTATTCTCCTTCTGGTTGGAGACATGTGGTACAACCTTTTAAATATCCCCCCTACAGGCTTGCTTTTACAGTTATTGTCCGTGTGGATTGGCTATTTCGTTAACTTGTTGTTGAGGCTCCATGTTGAGTATCAATTTTTGCGAATCATACACATGAGGTGTGCCTATTCTTACATTCATATGTATAATTGTTTGGGATTACACGAACGTTGCCTTGACAACGCTCGCGCCAGCCTCTAGTCACTGGATATACTATCCTCCTTCTGATTGGAGACGAGTCGATCAACCTTTCAAATATCCCCCTGATTGGCTTGCTTCCTATGTTATTGTCCGTGTGGATTGGCTAGGCTGTGACCTTGCAACCTAACTCTGATGCCTAGGGGTTTGGTGAGTCTTACCGCTGGAACCACGCCCACCCCGCGGTTTCCGCTTGTTCCCCGGGCCTTTATTAACAGCGTTCATTTGGACTACGGTTGTTCCTCGGGTCCGGTTATAGAGATTGCATTCAGGTTCCAAACGGGTGCCTGGCGGACAGGGCGTGAGTAATACCCCACAGAAGTTAAGTATGCTCCTGTGTGTGGTGCCCCTCTCTTGTGTGTCTTTCCTCATTCATGGTTTGTCTTTTAGGTGTGCCAAGCGCCATCACCCATCTCCCGAGACCCATGGTGCTTTGAGAGTTAGCACTTTTTGTAAGATTTTTCGTTTATTTAGTGTTATTATTTTGCCCTATGAGCACTATTGTGTATTCTGTTTTCTGTTTTGGTCCATGTTTATGTGGACCTGCTAGGTATAGCACACATATAGGTCAGTATTTTAACAGGGCATTTGAACACTCCTTGCTCCACCATTTGCTTTAATAATGCACGCCATTTAGCGCGACGAGGGTTTTCGACCTTTGTTCGCATCACGGGAATCATGCGAATTGAGTAGGTGCACGAGATCACAAATTTTGACACTCGTGTCCATGTTATGGTTACCTCAGCACCTCGATGAGCACCCGACTATGTTATTCTTGCTATGACATTCATCTAGGGCGTATCGCAATAACCTGATGTTGTTCTTTGTCTCCTATGTGTATGTTTGTCATTTTTTATCTTCACAGAATAAACCTCGGTTCCTCTCTAAATTGAGGGAATCTTTCTAGTGTTTTGGGATAAACATTTTTAACACTAGTAACCCTTGGTTAGGTGGGCCTTAGTGCGCCCATACCGCCGGTTCATTCACTATAAATATTGGTCCTGACGAATGCCTGACGATATGTCCTTGAAAGGCAGAAACATGTTGACCTACACCTGGGGAGAAATCTGGACTTTTAATTTGGTCCTTTATCCTACACTTGTTTTTAACTAAGTCTAATTGGCAAAATAAATAAAAGATTTTTTTGACACAAGTTAGACTTTTTTAACATTCACTTTTTTCACTCTTCACCAATCACTGAACCAGCTCCGCAGTAATTCTGGCGTTGTAGCACACTAGGGTGGCATTCGGCCACTCCTGGTGGGGCCCGATGATGAAGCATGTCACCAACCAGGTTGGTGAGTGAGGGCTTTCTGAATAACCTAAAGAGGTTTTTTCTATTAGCAAAACGCTACAGTGAAGAAGGATACATGAGTGCTCTTCTCTTTAGTGTTACACTCCTCTGTTGTTTATTTGACTTAGTTTGAGGGGAGTAGGAGTGTCCTTTATTTTCCCTTCCTCTCCTATTGTTATATACGTATGGGAATTAAAGCCACAACGGATGCAGCAAAATGGCCCTTCCAGAGAGCCAGTTAACGGCTGGCCGCACAGATTTACCGTTTTATTAATGGCCCATTGATCCTCCCTTGAATATGACAGAGCACAACGTTCGCCGCCGACAGCATGTCTGGCGTCTGGCGACGTCCAGGCGCGGACGGGCGCATTCGGGCTTGCCTTTGGCGCGCCACCGGCGCGCCCACTGCGCGCGTCCGCTGAGCGTCGGCGCCATTAGTTCTTAATGTAGGCAGGCTCGCCAGAGAACTCGGGAGACTAGAGCGTCACCCAACAAAGATGGCGTCCTAAAGTGGACCGCAGGAAGTGAGGGGGATCGAGAGAAGTTCCCTCTGACCAGCCGGACCCCTTCCACACAATCAGCACGGGCAGCTGCGGTGGACCGAGGGGCAGGCGGCGGAAATACAGTTAAAACAGAGTGGGTCAAGTTCAAGTATAAACAATTAAAAGTTACAACAGATAAAAACAATTAAATTCAGGCACGAGCTGCATGCCACTCAAAGTGTAACTAGTGAAAAGCACAGTACAGCAGATAATTAGAAAGTGAGGAAACGCGGCAGCAGCTCCTACCACGCGAGCTAGCCTCTAACTCTATGAGAGCTTTAGTGGTGATGATGACAGTGGTATCTGAACTGCTTGTTTGCCATTCTTCTTCTTATAATGCATATTATTTTTCATACAGGGCTCTGGCTAGAGGTGAATATCCTACTTACTCCCTTCGGATGGTGTGCTGTGATGCTGGGAAGCGCCTCGGCAGGTCCCTCCCCGCATCATTGTTGTACTTGTGATGCATGCACGTGTGTTGAATAGTTTTTGATTGGTTTAAATGGGGAGTCGTTTGCTTCTGATCCTGATCCTGGAGTTGGAAAGTTGGGTTTGAATGGGCCACCCTCCCCCCGGACCATTGCCATACAATTCTAGCTCTCCCAAATTGCACCCCACATGACATACAACTTTATCTCCTGCAACGTCTGGGGTATCAACATGTCCAAGAGGTATAAAGTATATTCTTATCTTAAAAGACGGAGAACGCACATACCCTACAGCACGGGTACTCATAGTACGGCACGCGGGCTGCCAGCGGCCTGGCAAGCCTTCCTTGGCGGCCCGCGGACCTTGCAGACATCGTACCCGTGTTTGTTGTTTTTTTTTAAAGTGTCAGCAAATACCGCAGTTGCAGCAGCGCGGACTCTGAGAGACTCTGCTCTATGGGGGCCGGGCGATTCTTTAAATGACCATTCACTTGCTATGAGGCTTTGTTGTATTTCACCTCTTCTTAGCGCTCCTGCATCTCCACTCTGACTGAGTGAAGCTGCATGGGCGCTAAGAAGATGTGAAATACAACAAAGCCTCATTAACAAGTGAATGGTCATTTAAAGACCTGTGAAGTACTCGGGTGCGGCTGTGTGTGTTCCCAGGAAGCTGTCTCAGCCCGGCTGACACACACACGGGGTGAGGTGAGAGAGGGTGAGGTGAGAGAGGGACACAGAGAGAGGGAGACAGAGAGAGGGAGACAGAGGGAGGGAGACAGAGGGAGGGAGACAGAGAGGGGGAGACAGAGAGAGAGGGAGACATAGAGAGGGAGACAGAGGGAGGGAGACAGAGGGAGGCAGAGGGAGACAGAGGGAGGGAATGGGGGAGACAGAGGGAGGGAGAGGGAGACAGACAGAGGGAGACAGAGGGAGGGAGGGAGACAGACAGAGGGAGACAGAGACAGAGGGAGACAGAGACAGAGGGAGACAGAGACAGACAGAGAGAGAGGGAGACAGAGAGGGAGACAGAGGGAGAGGGAGGGAGACAGAGGGAGGGAGACAGAGGGAGACAGACAGAGGGAGAGGGAGGGAGACAGAGGGAGGGAGACAGAGAGAGGGAGACAGAGAGAGGGAGACACAGAGAGAGGGAGACAGAGAGAGGGGAGACAGAGAGAGAGGGAGACAGACAGAGGGAGACAGACAGAGGGAGACAGACAGAGGGAGAGGGAGGGAGACAGAGGGAGGCAGAGGGAGACAGAGGGAGGGAATCGGGGGGAGACAGAGGGAGACAGAGGGAGACAGACAGAGGGAGACAGACGGAGGGAGGGAGACAGATAGAGGGAGACAGAGACTGAGGGAGACAGAGACAGACAGAGAGAGAGGGAGACAGAGAGAGAGGGAGACAGAGAGAGAGGGAGACAGAGAGGGAGACAGACAGAGGGAGGGAGACAGACAGACAGAGGGAGGGAGACAGACAGAGGGAGGGAGACAGACAGAGGGAGGGAGACAGACAGAGGGAGACAGAGAGAGGGAGAGGGAGACAGAGGGAGGGAGACAGACAGACCAACAGAGGGAGACAGAGAGAGGGAGGCAGAGACAGAGGGAGGGAGGGAGACAGAGGTAGCGAGACAGAGGGAGGGAGACAGAGGGGGAGGGAGACAGGGAGAGGGAGACAGAGGGAGACAGAGGGGGAGGGAGACAGAGGGAGAGACAGAGGGAGAGACAGAGGGAGAGACAGAGAGAGGGAGACAGAGGGAGGGAGACAGAGGGAGGGAGACAGAGAGAGACAGAGGGGGAGGGAGACAGAGGGAGAGACAGAGGGAGAGACAGAGGGCAACAGACAGAGGGAGACAGACAGAGGGAGGGAGACAGACAGAGGGAGACAGACAGAGGGAGGGAGACAGGTAGAGGGAGACAGAGGGAGGGAGACAGACAGAGGGAGGGAGACAGAGGGAGGGAGACAGAGGGAGGGAGAGACAGAGAGAGACAGACGGAGGGAGACAGAGGGAGGGAGACAGAGGAGGGAGACAGAGAGAGAGAGAGAGGAGGGAGAGAGAGAGGAGGGAGACAGAGAGAGAGAGGGAGGGAGACGAGAGAGAGAGACAAACAGAGTGAGTGAGACAGGGGGAGACAGAGAGAGAGGAGGGAGGGAGAGAGAGAGAGGGAGAGAGAGAGAGAGAGAGAGAGGGAGGGAGACGGAGAGAGAGAGGGAGGGAGAGATAGAGAGAGGGAGGGAGAGATAGAGGGAGGGAGACAGAGCGAGAGAGAGAGAGATAGATAGAGAGAGAGAGATGTGTGTATGCCGGGTCTGGTGGCTCAGTGGATGAAGGCGTCCGCTGCAGGGGCCTGTGTTCACCCTCATGGTCATAGTTTTTTTTTTGCTCTAGCCCCGCCCCTCCCCCACTGACCCCGCCCCACCGGTGCGGCCCTCGGCCACAAACCACACTGTAAATTTGGCCCCCGAGAGAAAGTTTGTGAGTACCCATGCCCTACAGCAAGAAACCCACCTCACTACATCTGAGGGGCTGGCTCTCCATAAGAAATGACGGGGCCAGGTGTACAGCACGTTGTACTTGACTTTTGCTAGAGGTGTTTTGCTGTGGGTGAGACCAGGGATACCCTTCCAGAAAACAACTGCGCTAATAGACCCGGAGAGGATATACGTGGTGATTTCGGGGAGGTTGGCAGGATGCAACTTAACCATAGCTGGAATTTATGCCCCCAGTACTGATCAAGGAGGGTTCTTTGCGGAGTTGTCTAGGGTCTTGCCACCATACCTGATGCACACCGTGTTGCTGGGAGGAGACTTCAACAGCATTGCTGACTCCACTCATGATCGATCCCACCCACCCCTGGGAGATTCCCCAGAGACCCGGTTGGTGCTATTTTGTTTCCCCCTGGCAGCAACAGTGGGGAAAAGTGGACTCCTGGAGATGACTCCACCCTGGGGCACGAAACTACTCATTCTATTCAGGCATGCACGGATCATAACCCAGTCTTACTCTCTCTGAATTGGGAACGCAAGTGGCCTCGCATACCTGACTGGCAGCTATGACTCAAGGCATTGGACAACCCAATATCCTAAGTAACCCTGGGCGGAAAAATCCGCTCCACTCGCGGAGTTTGCGGATTTTTGGTAACTCTGCGTTCCGCGTAGAACGCGGAGTTACCGAAAACTCCGCGCTCCGCAACGGATCGGAGGTTTTTTTTTTGTTCGCGCGTTCAAAATGCATTTTCCCACGCGCAAGGAGCAACTTACCGGGATGCCTGAGTTCGGCGACGAGATTTCCTATCCGTTCGCGTGCGCCACGAGATTTGGTAGCCGGCCGCACGGTCCCGCGAGAGTCTGCGATCGCGAACAAGTCATTCGGACGCGCCATCGGTCTTCCGGCGGAAGGTTCGTGAAGATCGCGATGCCGAACACGCAGAATTTGCAAGCTGGAGAAGAATATCTCTCGAGCAGCATAAAACCTTCTCGAAATGATGATTTGGATGAAAAAAACTCCTCAGATTGACATTTGGCTGTACTTTTTTGTGCAACGAGTCCTTTATCTTTTTTTACTTATTTTTTGAAGAGGAAGGAAGTGCCCCAGTGTCTCCAACTTCCTGTTCCTGTCCAGCAGGCTCCTCCCAGTGCTTTGTCCATCTCCTGTTCACTTTTCATTTGGATTTGGAGCTGGAAGGATCCCTTTTTTTGTCTGCTGCATCATATATCATTGTATTTGAGGACTTTTGGATTTGAGATTTCACAAGTAAGTTGGAAAATTGGTGTTGTTTGTTTGATTGGGGCATTGCACCTACATTTTTTTGTACTTTTCATTGGTTTTTTTCAATGTATTGTGGTGGGTGGCCTGTAGTTGCAGTAGGGGCCTAGTTGTTTCTTTGTATGTAATTTTTCTTCTAGTTTTCTTTTATAAAGGAAACATGTTGCAAAGTTCACTACATTTTCTGCAACTTTTGCAATCAATTTGCAACATTTATTTAATTCACTAGCCCAGTAGTCTGCCAATAGGCCTTTTTCAGCCAGTAGGCCCAGAGCTACTCATGTGTGCATGAAACAACTGTTTCTGTGGTGTCTGTTGAATTTAAACATCATTTAGGGCATGGATGGCATTGGATTGAATTGCAAAATGTGTTTTTTGGGGGGTATTTCACTTTTTTCGTGTGTGTTAAATAAATGCCTTTGTTGGATGTGTGTGGTGTGGTTGTTGTGTAACTTGCAAACCTTTTTAGCCCTGTGGTTTTTCGTTTTTGCATTGTTGCATTAAAGCTGTGTTGTTTAGCATGCCTCCTTTGTCTGGCCATATAGGCCTGCTTGAGTTCATTGTTTTACAGGCCTCCTGCTTGTTGTTGTGTGAGTGACCATGTGGCTGGTGGCCATTTTGTGGTGGTAGTTAGTTAGTGTGCTGCTTTTGCCATAGGCCTGCATTTTTTTCCTTTGTTCCTCTTGGCTTACTGCTTCTTGTTGTTGTGGCCTGGCCATGTGGCTGGTGGCCATTTTGTGAAGCCAGCCAGTGTGCTTTTGCCATAGGCCTGCATTGTCTGTCTTCCCTTTCTTGTTGTTGTGGTGGCCTGGCCATGTGGCTGGCGGCCATTTTGTGAAGCCAGCCAGTGTGCTTTGCAATAGGCCTGCATTGTCTAGCATTGTCTGTCTTCCCTTTCTTGTTGTTGTGGTGGTGGCCTGGTCATGTGGCTGGCGGCCATTTTGGGAAGCCAGCCAGTGTGCTTTGCCATAGGCCTGCATTGTCTAGCATTGTCTGTCTTCCCTTTCTTGTTGTTGTGGTGGCCTGGCCATGTGGCTGGCGGCCATTTTGTGAAGCCAGCCAGTGTGCTTTGCCATAGGCCTGCATTGTCTAGCATTGTCTGTCTTCCCTTTCTTGTTGTTGTGGTGGTGGCCTGGCCATGTGGCTGGCGGCCATTTTGTACAGGCAGCCAGTGTGCTTTTGCCATAGGCCTGCAAACTTTCTTTGTGGTGACAATGCCTTGCCCTTATTGTTGTTTTGCATGTAATTTTTTTCTTTTTACCCAGCAAAAAAATGCAGGACAGTTCACTACATTTTGTAATACATTTGCAATATTATTTATTTGAATTGATTCACTATGTGGCCTGGTCTACCAATAGGCCTTTTTCAGCCAGTAGGCCCAGAGCTACTCATGTGTGCATGAAACAACTGTTTATGTGGTGTCTGTTGAATTTAAACATCATTTAGGGCAGGGATGGCATTGGATTGAATTGCAAAATTTGTTTTTTTGGGGGTATTTCACTTTTTCCGTCTGTGTTAAATAAATGCCTTTGTTGGATGTGTGTGGTGTGGTTGTTGTTGTGTAACTTGCAAACCTTTTTTAGCCCTGTGATTTTTCGTTTTTTGCATTTGTTGCACTAAAGCTGTGTTGTTTAGCATGCCTCCTTTGTCTGGCCATATAGGCCTGCTTGAGTTCATTGTTTTACAGGCCTCCTGCTTGTTGTTGTGTGAGTGAGCTGACTATGTGGCTGGTGGCCATTTTGTGGTGGTAGTTAGTTAGTGTGCTGCTTTTGCCATAGGCCTGCATGTCTTTCCTTTGTTCCTCTTGGCCTACTGCTTCCATCCCCATTGCCAGCTGCAGCTTCCTGAATGATGCTGCATCCCACGTGATGCACAATCACATTCACACATCACAATGCCACACAGGTTCCATTACATCTGTATTTTTGTTTTTGTTCTTCTTCTTTCCTATCCTTCCTGAGTGTACACAGTGCACATGAAAGCCCTTGTTGTCAAAGTCACACAAATGGTTACACTGTTGTTCTGTTCTTTTAATAACTGAGTTAATACAATTTATTAATATTAATAATAACACTAACAAGTGTGGTCACCACACACTAATTTATATATTATATTTGTTTGTTTGTACAGTAGTAAATTGAACCACAACAAAATAAATGCCACGTTTCACTGATGTTCTTCTTGCTTCTTTGCATTTAGGTGCACAAAAGAGGAGGAGGCATCATCACCCATTGTACTGCCAGACAGAGGTCCTGCTGCGCACGACGTCACGTGACGTGTGACCACAGATATCTCTTCAACTTGTGCCACTGCATGCTGCTGACATCTGAAGAAGATGGCCCCAAAGAAAGGTACCAGTTCCTCCAGTACCAAGAAAGTTGCCAGTGAGAAGAAGAAGGAAGTGCCACTTACCACCACTTCTGGTGTGCCGACCAAGATCTTTTTTGGGAAACCAAAAATTGCGCTTGCAGCAGCAGTGTCTGGGGATCAAGCTGGGAGCAGCACCCCCGCAGCAGTGGATCCACCTCACCAACCTAGGCCCAAGCCCATGTCTGTCGCAGAGGCAGCCAGTCTCATCACAACAACCCCAACGAGCAGCGATGTTGAAATTGACTTATCATTATCGCAAAGTAGTACCCAATCAACGCAGGAAACTCAGATAAGTGGACAACAACACCCTCAACCAGCACCCACAATAGTAGTTGTACCTCCCGGAGTAGGGGAAGTTCAGGAAATCGAGCTTCCTGCAGAGGAAGAAGAGCAAGCCACTCTTTCAGAAGATCCATTGTCTTCCAGATCCCCAGCAAGGAAAAGGGGGGTTAGTCCATCGAGTTCTTCTGCAAGCCCCCCTTCTGATGATCTAGATGCCACTTTGAAGCCACCACCTCAGTCTGAGAGTGAGAGACGCCACGAGACAAGACTAGGGAAAAGGAAGGTTCCAGAAAGCCTCAGAGTTATGGAGGTAGATGTAGAAGAGGAGGATGATGATGAGCCAGTCCTCATCATGGACATCAGTCCCGCCCCACTGGAGACCGACATTACCCCATCCCAAATTGCTGTGAGGGATGTGGCACAGATATCACCAACACAGGTAACACCAACACCACCTCCAGCTTCCATATTTGCATTTGCAAAGGCCCGGCTGCGACCTACATCCAGCACAACCACCTCAGTAGAAGTAGGTAGTGGTAGTGCACAGAATCAAATCCCACACCCACCCTCCAATTCATCCGGCATTGCAAGTGACACCTCCAGCAGCTCCAGAAAGTTCACCTCCCCAGTTTGGGACTTCTTTTCGGTTAGCAGTAAGGAGGAGAACGTTGCTATATGCTCCATTTGTAAACAAGGTGTTAGTCGGGGTAAGCTTGGTACAAACTATGGTACCGGAGGCCAAACAACCCATCTGAAAACACACCACTTGATCCAGTGGGAGGAACACCTTAAAGGCCAAAAAGTAAAACTGCACCCATTGCTGTTGGTGGTGATGAAGATGTAGAAGATACGATCGCGGTGGAAGGTGAACAAGAGGGAGACATTTTCTCTGGAACACAAAGTAGCCCTGTCCCCAGCAGTGCAGTGGTACCGCCCACATCCTCAGCAACATCTCAGTGGCACAAGAGTAAGAGTCAGGCTGAGACACCAAGGCAGCAACAGAGTACTGCAACGGAAAAAAGGTCGGCGTTGAGCCTAACAACATCTGGCTTCAAGAAGTCACCTGCATCAGTGGCACCAGAAAGGAAAAAAATCCAGCCTACCATTCTCAGCATGTTTAGGTCGGAGGGGCAGTACGAACGCAACCACCCAATGGCACGTTTGTACAATGCGAAGCTGGCTAAAA
Organism: Calotriton arnoldi; assembly: GCA_963921515.1. NCBI lineage: Eukaryota > Metazoa > Chordata > Amphibia > Caudata > Salamandridae > Calotriton > Calotriton arnoldi. The sequence continues at coordinate 1,909,952 of CAWUFW010002033.1, read as the reverse complement.
TGTTAGCGTTGGACCTTCTCCCTTTTTCTTTTGTGGAAGGGGTGGGTTTTCTTGAATTTGTGACATCCATCTTCCCAAAATGGAAGGTTCCCAGCCGGTCCTATTTTGCCAGAGTTGCTGTTCCAGCACTACATCACGACTTGCTGGAATTGCTTGGACTAGCTTTGCGGCAGAGTGCTGTTCACAGTATCCACATGACAACAGACATGTGGACCAGTTGCCAAGCCACTGATTACATGTGCATCACTGCACACTGGATCTCTTTTGTGGGGGTTAGAGAAAAGATATCTGCAGTGTTGACACTGCTGAGATTTTTAATGCCACTAGGAAACAGGCAACTGTAGCCATGTTCACCATGGAGAAATCTCATACTGCTGCAAACATTTTGGAAGAGTTTAACAGCAAGGTCTTTGAATGGCTGCACCCAAGAGGGCTTAACATTGGTTTTGTTGCCACGGACAATGGCAGTAATATAGTTAAGGCCATGGACAATGGTGGCTATTTCAGGGTCCTGTGTTTGGCTCACTGCATTAACATCATTGTTCAAGACTTTCTGAAAAAAGAATACCTAGTCAGCAACTTACTGACCACCTGCAGAAGAATATGCACACATTTCAGCCATTCTTTTAAAGCCCGGAAGCAGCTGAGGATCATTCAACGTGAGTATAGAGTGCCAGTTAAAGCACTCATCCAGGAGGTGCCAACACGTTGGAACTCAACTTATTACATGCTTGACCGTCTGTTTGAGCAGTACAGACCAATCAATGAATATGTCATGCGAAGACTAGGGGATGCTAGTGTGAAAGGCATGACCCTTGAGATGGACCAATGGGGCCTAGTTAAATGCCTGACAGAGATGCTACTTCCTTTAGAGCTCTTCACACGTGAAGTCAGCAAGGAGGACTGTACTATTGGCCAAGCTATCCCATTGTTGCACATGCTACAGGTACAGCTGAAGGGGGTGTCTGCAATGTACGCAGGTGTGGAGGAAAAAAAAGAAGCATTTGAGTTGGTGGAGAGCTTATCCCTTCGCTTGGCTGAAAATACAAGGGTGCAAAATATGATTGTGTCATCCAAACATTACATTTCTGCCACAATTCTGGATCCACGGTATAAATCAGTACTGAACACAAACACATGAATTCCTTTTTCACAAGTGGATGTTGCCAAGTATAAAACTTGGATAGCTGCGGCAGCCAGTGACTTTGAAAAAGACCGGCTGGAAATTAGAGGCCCGCTACTCCAGCCCACAACAAGTACTGCAGGGCAGCCTGCGTCAAGTTCAACTTCAGAGCCTGAGGGCAGTGCGGTTGGCTCACAGCAGTCAAAAACACCAACATCAACAACAGCAAGAACAGGATCATCACCAGCCCCAGCAAAATCGGCACAAGAATGGTATCTACAGCAAGGGCTTGTTAGGTCCAGTGCTGATGCAAATGCAATGGCAAAAGAGGCCAGGCAAAGCGGAGCACCCCTGAGCATTGAGCGGATGGTCCAGGCCTATCTGGATGACCCAACAGAGGTCTACATTGATCAAAACCCATTGCTGTATTGGTATGGGAAAAGTCACCATTGGCCAGTGCTCAGCAGGCTGTCGATAAACTATCTGGTTTGCCTTGTCGCAAGTGTCTCTTCTGAGCATGTTTTCAGTGCTGCTGGTGCCATTGTAACAGTGAAAAGGACCAGCCTCTCGCCCCAAAACGTGGAGAGGTTAACCATGATCAAAATGAATCAGCACTTTATACCACCGAATTACACCATACCTGAAGCACAGCAGGAACAGGAGGACAGTGACTTAGGTGACGAAAGTAGTGTGGTAGATGACCTACTTCTGGGTGAACCACCAGAGTTTGAGGACAAGCTCTACTTCCCTGACAACTAGGCTTTCAACTTGTTACTTTCTTTCTTCCTTATTTACTTTTATTATTTGAGTGTGTCTCTGTTTTTCTGGTTCGAATCACAACAAATCCATCACCACCGTCTTGTCTTTTTATTGCCGTATTGGAGTTGCAACTGTGTACATTTATTAAAGAAGTCCACTCCTCCGAGTCCTGCTCCATCCATCCTGACTCGCCCTAAATCCAGTTCCCTCAAGGCAGACATTGGATGGAGAATAGTACAAGAAATGTGTGCCTGCCTCGTCGAGTCCCTCCAAAAGAACATGACTATAGCTATCCTCCTTTCAGAGCTGAGAGGGACTGCCCCTTAAGATGAGAACAGGTAATACTAATGATGAATCTGATGGCATGCATTGGACGCTGACTCTGAGTTATTAGTGTTTGTGTTGTTGTTGTTGTGCATGAAGTGTACTAGTATTTAATCTACACACTAAAACAAAGTGACTCAAGTCAATGTTTCCCTTCTTGTTGTTTAACCCCTTCGATGCTCGTGACGAGCTCAGCTCGTCAATGCTGCGCGGTCGCGCTGTGCGCATGACGAGCTGAGCTCGTCACGACCACACCCGCGATCGGAATGTCCAGCACACGAGCGGAATTCCGATCGCGGTCAAGGGTTAATAACAAATTGTACTTCTACTGCAGGGCGATCCATTGCATTTTTGAATATGGAATCTAGACTCACTCGGTACAACAGCACTACAGACTGAGTTGGACACCATGCTGACCATGATGACCACATACTCTATACTCTTCGCAGTCAGTCAGTAGGATCGGAGATGATTGATGGAATAACTCGGGCGTTTCATGAAGTGGCATAAAGGTAAACAAGTCAATCATCAACAACCACAGCAGACCTACATGTCTGTGACTGTGTAGTGGTAGAGTCGAGTCAGTGTAGTGGAGTGGTATGACTGACAGCGGTGCATTGATTTAGTTACTTAATTTGGAAAATGCTATGTTGCTGTATATGTATATGTGTGCTCTGTTTGGCTCAGTCAAAATCTAAGCTAACTGGAGTTTTGGTGGGTGCCGTGGGCGTGCTCTGTCCTGTTGTTGTTGTAGCGTGGTTAATGCTGGAAACAGAGGAGACATGATGTAGCCATGCCGCCTCTGAAACTGTTCTTGTTGCACTGCTCCGTAATATATGCATTTTGTTTCTCCTTGATTTTTCAATATCCCTTTGGGTTTTCCATCTACACTTACAGGCCGGCCTTTACCCTGTGCTATACTGGGAAAAACAACTCACACTTACCTTACCAATCCGCATCCGCCAGGCAGGCATTGGGGCACCCAAGATTGACGGACGGAGCATCCATGGAAGGGAGGAGACCAAGAGGAATAACGAGATGCAACTTCCCAATTTGACCAGGATAATACAGTAACTTAGTATCATTCATCATCTTTTAATTAATTTGATTCATTTTTCTCTTCAATCATTACGACTGTGTGTTGTTGTTTATTTGGTTTGCTCTTAGTCTTTGCTTATATCCCTACAGCTATTTTTTAATTTTCTTTGCTAGCTTTAAAAGGAAGCCCGGTACAACATAACATAAATATAATGTATGTAATTTGGGTCTCTCTGAGGGCAAACAGGCAATGCAATTGCATAATAATAATTAATAATATACTGCTGCCCTGTGTCTACTAGTCTACTTTAGTAGTAGTACTACTTATCATTAACCACATCATGCATGCATTTCCTTTTCTCTCTTAACAGATTTATGAATATGATGGTCGTCTGCCAAGATTGTGTGTTGTCCATGTGTAGTGTTTGTCTTTGTCAAACCTTTCCCTCAAATACCCCTTCCCAACCATTCATCAAACCCTAACCCTCTTCCCCCAGGCTGTGTGATTTATATTGAGGTGTGACTAAATTAAATTAATTTATACCAATAATTGATCACACACTTGCTGGGGCGGATGTGGTGAAAGCAACACTAACTCAAGGCAGGGCGAGGATCTTCTTCTGCTTGCCCACCCATGCTCAGTATTTGCAAGTCAAATCTTTTTCCAGAGGAACATAATCCATCATAATTATTTGCCGGCATCGATTCATCATCCTTACAGCACTAAAGGTTACGCTTGTCCACTTCATAGGTCGAGTCAACTACAGTTTGTAACTTGTACTATGCTATCCCCGTCACCATTAAGTTTTATTTTACTTTAGCATTGCTAATCATTATGGTTTCTTGTTTGGCAGTCTTCTTGTGTACTGTACTTTGTTCTACTACTCCTTCCCGAGTCTCCCTCAGGCGACTGACTGTCTCATTTTCTTTTTTGCAAATGCTACTGCCAGTGTCTACTACTACTACCACCACCACCATGGCATCTTGGGAAACCAAACCATCATCACCATACAGCCATCGCTTTGCCTAAGTTTAAATAAACATCAATCACAGGTAAGAGAAGAAGTTTTGGGGGAGGCATAATTAATAATGGAAATTAATTTATTAATTCACACACCCACACCCTTCCGAGTCCAGTTGCAGACTGCATAGACTAGGAGGAGAGACTGACAGTACTAGTAGGACAAGTCACTTACAAGTGAGGGTACCGCATCTATCTGTTCGTGTGTTACACTATCGGCAGATTATTTAAATCAAAAACTGGCTGCGGCCCTGCAGCAGCAAAGGAAACCGTGTGAAGTAAAAGAGTAACCCCCCACAAAACATTTACATTGTATGTAAAGTTTAAGTATAAATATAATTTATTACCTAAACAAAATAAACTAATGTAAAAATCCCACAACACCTGACCCACCCCTCTCCCTAACCCCAACCAATGTCCAAAGAAAGAGTCCAACCAATGTCCGGTCAATTGTCCATAATAAATAATAAATATAAACCCCAACTTTTCCCCAACGCCAACGCCCAAGTCCCACCCACCAAAAAAAAAGATTAAAAAAGGGGCAATACGATGGAGTTCTCTAGCGGCGGGCTCGCTTCTTACCCTCCAGGACCTTTATCCGCTCCTCTAGGCGCGCCACCCAGAGGAGCATGCGGCGCTTGAAAGAATTACAATTGCATCCACGGGGGGCAGCAGTGTTGAATGAAGCACGGCGGGCGGCTGCCAGACCGCGGTGCCGTACCACTGGGGGGCCTGGCTGGGTCACGGGGCATTGGAGGAGGCTACAGCTGCTGCCGCCTCTTCCTCCTCCTCTGCCAGAACCACCAGCCACCGATATTCCTTGCAGACGGCCTCCAGCTTCCGGCGCCGGGCCATGGCTGCCAACTCCTTCCTGTCTGGTTTTGCTTTTGGTTGGGAAGGAGTAGCTATATCAAGAAAGAAAACAGACTATTGTAACCAATACTCTTAGCAAAACAGTAACACAAAATGAATTCTACACATAGTGGCACAGTAGCACTAGCAAGCACAGTACATAACATTTGTGGTATCCTCCCACTTCCTCGGCCTCTAACATTTGTGGGAGTTTCAGGCATTACTACTACTAGGCACTACGGAGTAGACCAGTCTTCTTCTTCTCTCTCTCTTGTTTAGCTAAATTAACCTTGTTGTAGCCGGTATACCAGCTCAGTCAGCTTGCGCCCTAGACAAACATACTCGTGTCGCAGACTCACGTTATTTTTATTTACTACTGTCTGCAGGTGGGGAAGCTGTAGTCTACAACTACACAACCATCTTATTTTTCTATTATGGGTGGCCATACTCTGTTACATCAAGGGCAACTGCTCAATTTCACTTTCACCCTGACTACTACAACAAGGCAGATGATATCTGATCCAAATGATCATTGATTATATATGGGACGACATGAGGTACTTTTGATTGATGCAGCCGATAGGCCACCCATGGCAGGCTGACACTGTCGAAAATAAATGACATAGGTAGGGAGTGGGCCTCGGAGTCGGAGGGAGGCGCTTGATAACATACATACACAATATATATGCTTTGCTTGCAAACTACTGTGAGTCAAGGGAGTATTCTGAAAATACAACCTTGAATCAAAAACCTTGCATAAAAACAGTCCTGTTGTTTCTCTTCCCAGCGATTTTTCCATCTATCAATCATTGCATTGCTCTTCTAGCCTCATATTTTTTCAATTCTAATCTTCTATTCTCCTTGGCTTTGCTACTCTGGCGCAGTTTATTTTTCTTTTACATTCTCTTCAAAGACTCTTCATCCAGTGACAGTCTCCACCTATGCTATGATGATTGAATACCATCCAGGCATCCATCCATTCAAAGTAAACATGTCTATCATTCTTCTTAATCTCTCAAGAATCCTTAGTGTCACCAACAACATACATTTGCTATTTTTTTTAAACCACCACCCATGCGTCCTTCCTTCCTTGCTTGCCTTTGAGTTTGACCCATGAAACACCCTGGAGGATTCTTCCTATCACCCATACAGTTTGACCCACCCACCCAGCAGGCATCTTTTCTTTCACCTTTCACCCATCCGTCAACCACCCATGCATCTGATTCCTATCAGCCACCTATGCATCCCACGCATCCTTCTCTGCCAGTCATATATTACATCTCACCCGTCCTTCCTCCTTCCATCCTTCTTTCCCTTTTCGTTCAACCCATCCATCAAGGTCGTCTGACTCTTAGTCTTCTCCATAAAGCTTTCCCAGCTGAGTTGAAAGTCAGATAGAAGAGGCCATTAGTTACTCAACTCCCGCCGCTAATGCTATTGCTCTAATGCAAAGTAAAGGGTATCTTCTTCTTCAACCGTTGTTCACAACAACTTAGTCTCTCTCAACATACAGTGTACACCCTTGCAGCGAGTGTGTAACTATTGTCAATAAGTAAGGAATAGTATAACTTACCACCGCCCGCCACTGCTGCTGGCTCACCCACCCCTGCGGCAGCTGCCGCATCCGCTGCTCAATCCTGGCTGGCGTCACCTGCCCCGCCGCTGGCCCCGGCACTGGTGGTCGGTACGCCTAGAAAAAACATTACACATTTTTTAAATGCCATATACGCCTCCCCCTATTTATTCTTTTTCACTAGCAAGATTGAAAAAATAGTTAAAATACATACATACACCACATACATCACTAGTACAAATCGGGTACTAGAGTAGAGTAGACAGTAGTAGTATGTCCTATCCTATCATAAATAGTAAAATATCTGGTTGGGCATTTTGTTGGTGGCAATTGTCGAAATGCCTCTCAAGAAGATTAAGAAGACTAGAAGAGGACAACCCAATGGACTGGAATCAGTGGCTAGAGCTATTGGTGAATCTGAGTTTTAAAACTTTTTAAAAATAAAGAGTGGCCAACTGGGCAAGCTTAGCTACAGACAGACTAATAGTAGTAGTACAGAGTCAGAGCAAAGGCAGTTAGAGGCAGGGATAACAAGAATTTAGAAACAGATAGATCGAAGAAGATTTGGTAAAAAATAGAATTAGGAAACGGAAATAATAGTTCTGAAAAAATAAGGTGCAGTAAAAGTTAGGGAAATATAATTATTAATATTAACAACAGAAAGACTTAATGGGGCCAGCAGCAGAGCCCTATGTAGAGGAGCGGTCCTGGCCCTCGGAGGCATCTTCTCCAGCTCCTGCCTCAGATCCCGTCTTCTTGCCCCTGGGTGCTGATCATGTAAGAAATAATAAAGAAAGAGACAAACATTGATGATTGGTGTGAAACAAATAAAATATTTTTAAAAGCGCTCCAAAAAACATTTTTGGAAACAACAATTGCAATAAATTTGACCTATCTAATCTGATCGACTAGTAGTATCGCGGGATTCACGGACCATCTAGTTATTATTTATTAACGAATCCAGTGTTCCATTCTGATTCCAGAATCCTAAACCGAAGTACCACCTGACCTAGCCCACTGTAGGAGAGTAGGATCTGCCTCTTATGTTGCCCCCACTTTTTTTCTGATGTTTACACTGGTTTCTGGCTATAGTCAGGCTGGGACCCTGCTAATCAGGGCCCCAGCCTCTCTGTTCTCTCTAAACGATTTGGAGTGCACTCTAGGTGCACTAGTGATTGGATACTGTGGCACCTTATGAGTCCCTAGTATATGGTACCTTAGGTACCAAGGGCATAGGTACTTCACAGGCCTACCAGGGGCTGCAGCATGTATTATGCCACCCCTGGGAAGCAGACTAAATCTGACACCACAGGCCTGCTACTGCAGCCTGAGTGAGGAAGTGCTAGCACCCCTCACTGAGATATAGGTTCCCTATATCTCTCCTACACACACATATAACCCTATCAGTCACCCCTAAGGCAGGCCCTATCAATCCTGAGGGCAGGGTGCTTGGCTTCTATGTGAGGGGGTGCCTCTGCCTGAGCAGGGCCCCTCTGCAGCTCTCAGAGTCCATTCTCTGGTGCTGTTTGTGGATGCGGTTAAACCATATACTTTTAAGTGCATTATATCCTCGCGGTAAAATGCTAACTTTGGAATGGCTGCATCGAAACATGTCGTGTTTGGTGTCAAACACCTTGGAATACTACCCCCCGCCAGTCCTGGCGGCGGGGGTAGCATTCCACCCTTCTAGAGGGATAGACATGTACCTACTGTGGAAACGCGGTAGAATCCTGCAGAGCCCTGGCATCACAAAATGGATGCCACCAGTCACAGACACTGGGCTGCCCTCCTGCTGATGACCAACACTCGCAGTGGAGGAAGCCCAACAATAGATATCCTGTCCCAAGGGGTGTGACCACCTCCCAGACAGGGTTTAGTGTATTGGGGCTGGGTGGGTGCACTCTTAGAGTGCTTTGAAGTCCTGCACTGGGGAGCAGAAGGCTCCTCTGTGCATATGCCAGTTCAAACCGGCTCAGGGGCTACCTGTCCCTGCTCTGGCGCGAAACTGGACAAAGGGAAGTGGGTGTAGCCACCCACTCCCTGACCCTCCCATAGGTAGGGTCATAGAGCTAGTCCCTCCCTTTCTTTTAGTATAAGAGGGGAACCTGTGCATTGCACCCTAGATTTCCCTGGACGACGCTCTACAAGAAGAATCCTGGACCTTCGACGTTCCACTACCTTTGGAAGACTGAAGAATCTCCCTTGGAGTCAAGGAGTGACTCCCCTGCTTGGCAGGCACCAAAAACTACAAACGACGGTCGCAAACTACGCCGCTCCCGCCGGAGTCCGAAGTCCCTGCAGCCCAAGAAGTGGATTTCCTGACTTCTCAAAGGCCATCGTGAGTCTCCAGCGAAGCTGAGGCCAGTGGACCCCAAGAGTAACGAGGAACCGCGACCCCTGGGTACCGTGCACTATTGTCGAGTGCAACCCCTTCACAACGTTCCACGAACTTGTGCTTTGGACCACGTGTGGTCCCAGCCTCCAACAGGAATCCCTCCTAAGATCAGAGGCCTACCACGTCCCGAGTGACCGTGGGCCCCTGTGAGCGAATCCTCCCGAGGCGTCTTCGCGATCCCTTGCCAGCCGGCTTGTGGGTCCCCAGAAGACTTTCTAAAGAAACCAAAGGGCTCCCCTGGTTGCTCCAGGCCTGCCCTGACTTACCCTCGCTGGGTGAGTCCCACAGACCTTGCTGGTCTGCGCCACTGCCTCTTCACACTTTCCCCGAGACTTGCTGTTACCAAGGCTTGTTGGCTCCGATCGAGTCGCCGACACCGCAGTAAGCTGCAGACATCGTGGGACACGCCGAATCCAGCTCCTGGTCGTCGTCGACGCCTCCTGGACCTCGTGGCTGAAGAGTCAAGGCAACCGCGACCGACCTGAATCTTGCGACGACGGTGGGCATCCATCTTCCTTGCCCCGAGTCACTGCCAAGTGACTTTGAACACTGTCCCCTCTGCTTTCAGGTCTTCCATCTTCCGAATCCAGACTTGGATTCCTCCGGACACTTCTCCTGTCGCCGCAAGCAGCAAGTCTTCACTGGCTCCCATTGAAAACGACGCCGCGACCCGACACCAAAGATCACCTATGCACCCGGCTCCCCTGGGTGAGGTAACTTCAGCACTACGGTGCTCCTGTGGGTGTGGGCCCTAGAACTACTTACCCTGTAAGTGACTTGCTTGTAGCGTCCCTAGAAGTGTCCTAAAACTCTTACTTTCCAAGTGCGACTATCGCGCTGACTCGTACATGGTTCGCGTCTGTGTTAGACACACCGCGTCCAACTCCCTTGCAATCCTATCTGTAACCGTATCCTTCGACTCGTACTGAGTCCGATCGGTGTGTTCGCCTCGAACACGCAAGGGACCTTTAACATTGAAATCTCAATCGCGTCTGTTCGCATAGACTCGTACAGGACTCGCACCGGTGCCAGGACACCGCGTCTGTCCCCTGTGGGTCTCCTACAACTACCTGGGGTGGTTCTTGGGGGTCCCTCGATTCTAGATGCCCTAGACCTAGGTCTAGCAAACTAAGATTGTGATATTCGATTGTGCTAAACTTATTCTGATAACATTTGACTTGTACATATGTTCCTGACTTCTAATCTCATAAAGAGATTAGTAGAGAGTGTTTATTAATAAATACATATATATTTGATATATATACCTGTGTGGTGTCTTTTCATTTGGTGATTCAAGAGATTGTGTGGTAAAACAAGCTGCTTTACATTCCTTCAAGACTTAGCCTGAAGGCTGCTCTCCACAGCTACCACTAGGATAGCTTTCTATAAAGGTTGTCTTAAACCTATCTACCATAAGAGTCGAATTGTTCTGGTGCAAGGTGTCCACTTTAATTAGTGAACAGCATATACCAGGCCAACTTCTCACACCCACCTATTCCAAAGACATTGGAAATGAATTGCCAAAAATATATTTGCTTCTTCTAAGTTTAATCTCATTCGAAATCATCAATGAATCAACCCCTTTGACGGGCCAACTGTTCACTAAGTCTGCATTTCCATTTATTTTAGTCCTCAAAAATGCATAGATGGACGCATGGATAAATTTGCATACACCAAATTGTTGGTTGGTTGCTGCTGATGTGCTGCTGATGACTTAGTTGCTATATTACTCACTCACTAACAAACTACAAAAGGTTCTACTAAGGACTGGAGTCAGCACTCAGCAGCACGTGACATGACGGAGGATGCGTCACGCAGACCGCTAAAAATTACCAACTAATACTAAGTAACTAAACTACCTATCAATCCACCACTATCTTAGTGACAGGAGGACAAAGGAAAGGAATAGAGTCTCTCTAGCATTACCTAACTTAAGTTCTCTAGACTCTCTTACATAATCAGCCCAAGCGAGCGCAAAGTTGCAAACAAGTAAGATTAGTAGCGGTGAGCACCTGTCTAGTGTCTAGAAGAATAACAATCACAGAAGATTTTTAAACGTAACTTACCTGCATATAAGCAGCAGCATTCTTGCTATTTGGGAAAAAATAATATTCGCAATAACAGTAACACAGAACAGAACACAGAATACTACTATAATTAGCTACTCACCAAGCCCCAGCGACCTCAACACCTAGCAGGTCCAGCAGGTCCTGCTCCCGGCCCAAGATGTCTGACCACCGGTGGGTCAGCTGATTATGGGTGCGCCGGACCCCAGAGCAGCGAAACACTGCCCGGCGCACCCTCGCCCACCGGCGGTGACGCTCCTGGGTAGCGTAACCGGAGCCAGGCCTGCCGCCTGCTGCCAAGGTTAAGGGGAGGTGGCGCTGAACAAAAAAAACAAGGGCGGCCACCTCCTCCTCGGTGAAAAGGGCCCGGGGCTGCACCCCTTCCGGTCGCCGTCTGCCGCAAGGAAGGCGGCTCTTGGGTGCAGGCACCTTCCCCTTACTGGAGGTACCCTTAGCCATAGTTCTGGGTGGGTGGAGGGCGGAAAAGAAAATGTAGGAGTAAAAAATATAGTCAGGAGAAGAAGTAGGAGAGTAAAAAAGCAAGTAATATAAAACAGTAGAAAAAGTTTAAAAAACGCAGTAAAAGTAGAAATAAACGCAAAATATACACTTAGGGAGAGAGAGGGATAGATAATAATTAAAAAAGATCAGAAAAACAGTGTAAAAAACAAAGGATTGAAAAGATTAGAGAGGGATGATGAGACAGGCCCCAGAACCATGCAAAGAGTAGGAAAACAAGATGGCCGCGCCCATTGGCGACCGCGTGGTGAAGTTCGCGCGATATTTCCCCCCGAACACACAATCTGCGTTGCCGAACGTCAAAAACATCTCGTGAGCATGCGGAACAAGCAACTCCGCATGCTCGCGTAACTCCGCGTAGCACTGCAAAGTTTTTTTGCCGCTTCGCGTAGCCTCGCGTAGAGCGGCTACGCGAACTCCGCCCGGGGTTAATCCTAAGCTCCTCTCCCTCATGTATGACAACTCAATAGATAAATAGGGAAGGCCTTTGATAGCCTGAGTTGGGACTTCCTATGCTGGCACAAATGGGCTTGAGCCCTGGATGTATACAATGTACTAAACGTCTTTACATGGGCCCCACGGCATGGGTGTGCACAGGTAGAACTATATTCTGACTTTTATCAGGTAGGGCATGGGACCAGACAGGGGTGTCCACTCTCCCCCTCACTATTCGTCATTGCGGTGAAACTGCTGGCATGTAGCGCTCGCACTGGTCGGTTTTACTGAGGGTTGGAGGGCAGAGGGCAATCCCATTATATGCCGATGATATGCTTTTGTTTCTTTGAGTCTCCGCACTGGACTCACCTGGGGCAATAGACTTATTGGAGCTCTTTGGTGAAGTATTGGGTCTGCGCATTAATTGGCAGAAATCCCACCTGTTTCCCCTCTGTGGGGACACCACACCTCCCTGGACCTGCTTGGACTCACCTGGAACCCGACCTGCCTGAAATACTTAGGTGTTAATATATACCATGACCATCACAATCTATTAAAACATGGGGGTAGCAGTTGGGGCACTCCGAGCTAATGTAAACTTTTGGACAACATTGCCATTATCTGTTGCCGGTAGAATAGCAGTGGCTAATATGGTAGCGCTCCCGAGGCTGCTTTATTTGTCCTCCTAGCACACTGCCCCTGCTCATACCTTGCCGGCTGTTCCGGGACCTGGAGTCCCTATTGCTGGAGCTAATCTGGAGTTCAGGTAGACACAGAGTGGCACTGTCTAAGTTGCAGCACCCTGTAACGGAGGACGGGCTGTCTGCACCAGACTTTGAGGCGTATTTTCTGGTAGCACAGCGGCAATGGTACAATCAGTGGATCTATTGCAGGATGAACCCCGAGAGGGGAGACGTCAGCTCACTTCCTGACTTACGAGACTTGTCACTTAGCCCCACTGCCTGCCACCTCCCAGGAACTCCTAGTAATGCAGCAATGCTGGTGACACTGTTAACAGAGAACCTGCAGTTGAGTGCCCTACTTGCTGGACCTGCCATTGAGATGGTTGGAGGTGGTGGCTCATGGGGGGAGTTGGGGGGATAGCAGGGTGGACCGCCCTTGGGATAACCTGTATGGGAGACCTTTATCCTGCCAGTGAACTGCTCCTATTTGAAGATCTAGTAGTGGAATTTGAAATTGCCGACGACCAATTCTTATCACACCGAGAATTGGCAGCCATGATTAGGAACCATTGGAGGATATGGAAATACAGAACCAGTGACACATCAAAGCTATCAGCTGCTCTGTACAGGTACTGGTTGCATTAATGCAGTCACTGGCCTATATCGGTCCATTCGTACTAACATTCTTACTAGCTTACCAGACTTGAAGATAAATTAGGAGAGAGATCTAGACCTTCAATTTACAGATGCAGACTGGGAGAAGATCCTAGCCAACATACCCTCTGTCTCTCACAACGATGGTTCAAGTTGATTCATTTTTATTTTCTGCACAGAGCCTACCTTACCCATGCGAAAATAAATAGGTTCTACACAACAGGTGCTGCGCCATGCCCTAGATGTGGGGAACTCGGTGCGGAACTGTTTCCATATGGGAGGTGCCTGCCCCTCCTTAGTGGGGTTCTGACAAGCCGTAATGGATTGTGTTAACAATGTCACCCAGCGTGCCGTCCCTTGCACTCCCCTGGCCTGCTTCCTGGGGGGCTACCCATACCTAAACAATCGCAAAATCACTACTAGATTTACTGACCTAGCATTGATACTTGCAAACGGGAACTACCAATGCATTGGAAAGCTACTGGGGGACAGAGTCAGGCTTAATGCCGGGAAGAACTGGTGAAGTGGGCGGGACTCAAGAGTGCTGTGTTGTTCTGGGAACTGAAGAGGGGACAGGGAACACTAGATAGAGCTACAGCATGGAAACACCTAGTCGATAGCCTAATGGTCCCGGGCGATGACACAGACACACTGAATTTCTCTACTGTCAGTGGTGGATTTAATCGATGATAGTAACTGAGCACCCCCAACCCTACACGGAGCGCCATGTTGTTCCCGGCCCGGCTGAGAGTAGCAGATCACCCGGGAGCACAGTTCTTCCTTACACCACAGGAGGCCTGGGAATGGCTGGAGACTCGGCGTGGTCAGAATGAAGGAACTACCTCGCCTGCTCACTCACAACGACTCACAGAGAAAAGTAAACCTGCGGCTCGTGCCCCATCCTCCAGAGAGGCCAGGTCTGAGAGGCGCAAAGCATTGCAAGCAGCAGCCGAAATTACCAGAGGAGATTCTAGTCCTGGCTCGGGCAATAATGGTCAAGATGCGGACAAGTCAGAGGGATCTGTGGTTGTCAGCTCTATTGAAGATACAGATGAGGACTTGCCGAAGGTCACACCCCAAACGGCAGATTACATTGCTTGAACATGGTATCCTGGGTGGACGAACGGAGTTCTTCCAGCGCTGCTGGCTTTCCTGGGGGGGGGGGCACCATCACATGCCTGATGCCTAAAGCCGCTAACTTGAACCCGGGGATGTCAATCTCCTAGTCTACTATTTGGGGGTGTGGCCTGGCGGAGTTCTGAGGTCTGCAGAGTTCGTTACACGACCCCACATCCATAAGAGGATCTTGGTTTTGGAGTCTGCTCCCAAGTTTGGATGGGATCTTGTATGTTAGCACCTGTCCTGGGGAGGGGAGTTGGGGCTTTCTTATTGTTTTATCTAGGGGACTGTTTTTAGGGGCCGGGCGTGTCACAGGTAAAGATATCGCGGATATGATGCTGCAACCGTTCCAATGGTATCCCCCATAGATCTTAAATGTATCTCTTGGAATGTACGGGGGATGCATACACTGTCAAGACGGCATAGGATACATGCTTACCTAGTCAGAAGAGGAGTACAGATCGCATTCCTCCAAGAAACACATGTTATGGCAAAAGAGGGAGCTGCACTTCAATGTAGGTGGAGAGGGCAGGTGTTTTATACTAATTATTCGGCATTTGCACGGGTTTGGGTGCGGGCAGGGGTGCCCTTTCAGTGTACTGACCAATTGACTGACCCAGAAGGCCGTTACATAATACTTTCAGGTAAACTAGATGGTAGAGACATCACCCTGGGTAGCCTCTATGGACCTAATACGGAGCAGGCTGCGTTCCTGGCCCAGCTCTCTAGAACCTTGGCCCCGTCCTGCGGGATCAGTATTGCTGGGAGGGGACTTTAACTGTATGGAAGGCACATGTTGGTTGTCATTGATGACTTCTCGAAATATCCAGAGGTTGAAATCCAGGATTCAACAACAGCGAGTAACACTATACCACGGCTGGAGAAGATAATGGCCACACACTGACTTCTTAAAGAATTACATACGGATAATGGCCCTCCTTTTACCAGCCATGAATTTTCAGACTATTTATTGTCTCGGGGTGTTCAGCATCGAAAGATCACCCCACGCTGACCCCAAGCCAATGGAGAAGCGGAGCGTTTTATGCGCACGCAAAACAAAGTCCTTCAAATTGCACTAGCCCGTGGCCAGAACATGGAATGTGCGCTGTACACGTTCCTGAGAGAGTATCGACTCACGCCCCGCTCAACAACCCAAGTGAGTCCGGTCTCTCTCTGTATTAACAGAGCGGTGAGTGATATTATAACTCAATTGGAACAACCGTAAAAATTACAGGAACGTGTTGAGGTGCAACTGAGGCAAAGGCCGGACAAGAATGACAATATGTCCAGGGTCCGTGGAGCAAAGACAAAATCGTTTGCTGTTGGTGATGCTGTCATGGTGAAGACCCGCAGACCACGGGGTGAAGTTCACGCTCCCTTTTGAAATAAACCAATGGATAACCCAAGCTGTGAAGGAACAATGGTCATGGCCCAGAGGGCAGGAGAGACAATCACAAGGAACGTATCCTGTTTCAAAGGGTACATAAGTCCGAGAAGCCCAGGGACAGAGACATCCTCCGAAATGATGGACGGGGCGAAATACGATGGTGTTTACAATTTTCCAGAGCCCCCTGATGATGAGGTTTTCTCACCTGGGACACAAGGCGTGGATCCTGCCGGGCGTTCTGAGACTGTTACCCGCACGGGTTCGGAACACCTTCCCCAGGAAATCCCTACAGCGCCCGCAAGGGACCAGAGAAGATTATGGCCGGGAGAGTGATGATCGGTTCGGGTACCATCACCGACCATGTCCTGCAGCATCCTCCCGCCTGAAGGACTTTGTGTTGATCTGAAGTTCTGAAGTATATCCCAGGGTTTGTGGTATTTTGTTTTTTTTCTCTTTTCCCTCTCTCTTCTCTCTTTTTCTTCTCTCTCTTTGTTTCTTTTTTTTCTTTCGTTTTTCTTTATTTGTTTTTCTTCTTTTTCTTCTATTAAAGATGAAGGAGGAATGTTATGTTTGGTAATGAGGTGGTAGAGGCCAGTACTGGGAGTGGCCGTCCTGTGACATCAATAAAATGCACCGGAACCCGGACCTGGGGGTTCAGTGGCCATACTAGCAACTAGAGCATTTTGTGTGTCTATTATGTGGAAAGGTTAGTCCAGTCATACAGCCCTTCTAGCCATATCCCGTACCTGTTTCCTCAACGGAACAATAGTATTCAAATATTTGCTTCCATCATAATTCAGAATTACAGAAAAAAATGTGGTTCATCTGTACTTTCCAAATTCGGATATCTTCTGAAATATCAACACAGTTCATTTTTGTTGTGTGCTAGAGAAAATAACATCCAATAGCCTCTCCCTTCACATGGCTACCCAGTAGGATTGTCATATAAATTCTCTCACTTTGAAGTCAGAGAAAAAAAGTAAACACCAAGCTCCCTCAAAGACAGAGCTTGGCATTTGACCTCTGCCTTTTAATTGCACAGCAAGTGTGACAAGATAAGAACAAGATTTAAAGGCCTGTTTACAGAATGTGATTACCCCGAAGGATACAGTAAACAAGGGATGCTCCACGGAAGGGACGAACTCAAGCTGGTCGGTCTAAAGCAAATAAAGCCAGCAAATAGAAAGCAAGAAACTGTGTTACAAACCACAAAGCAAATGGTAAGCAATGGGTAACATTTAGAAGAGCTTAAGGAAGATTCTTTCCTGCCTGTTAGTTATAGCAAGAAGGTGGGTCTCCCATGCAGCTATCTCACCCAGTTTGGATTTTAGGAATGCAGTATTGCTTGGCTCATCAACATATCTCATATATTGCCTTTAGATTGTGCAAAAGGCAGCTGTCATGTCTGCTACTTAATTTACCTCAGTGTGCCTCTGTTAAATCCCAGTTGGACTCCTCCACAGTTACCAGTAAATAAACAAATCTTGTTTAAGGCACTTTGCATGCTGCACAAGATAGTTGCTGACACTTGTCCTGAGTAGCTCAGTTCTAGTCTTCATCCATACTTGCCCTGTCAAATGCTTCATTTCCCTTATCATGCACTCTCGATTGTGAACATATTCCTTCACACAAGAGCAAGCAGAGCCTCTTCCTTGGTTCTCGCTCAATTCCTAGCTCACCAGAGGTAATAGACTCTTCCTGTGTGAGTGCAAGGTGAGCAGTGTGCCTGTCAGTGTAGGGGGCAGCACATTAAAACCATCCCTATTGGCACTGGCATTGCCAAAGCTTATTTAATAATTCTGCCCCCAGAGACACTGGCAACAATGACTAATGTGATACAAATATGTTCTAGCTAACTTAATTGGCCACAGTTAGTTTGCATTTTAAGATATCTTACAGGGTTAGGGCACTTGCTTCTGAGATCTTTATGTACCCAGGAATATCCGGGTATGAAAGCACTCTGCTGGTAAAAGGACTTGCTGGAGAGGTGTGTGAGCAGTCTAATCCGAGGTTTGACTCATAATAATCATAAAAAGCATAGAAGTACAATGTGCCCGCTGCAAGGCGCAGCATGTTGCATGCAGGTTCAGATTTGTATTTTATGTAAATTTCTCTGTTGGTTACTGTTTTTGTTGCCAAGATCTTTGTGTTACCTGAACGTCACAAATTACAACTCTTTGCAATTTAGTTTAGTGAGTTATGAGCTGGCATCAAGAGTTGCATACAAACCTCAAGGCATAAATTTAGAAACGTTCTCTTTTTTGACTCGATCTTTCATTATTCTAAGGCTGCAAAGAAAACAAGCATTGGCATAGCCAATAGGTCTCGCCTTTGGGGCCTTATAAGTGTTTAGCCAGAGCTATTGACTTTGCCAATGTCTTTAAGCTGTGCTGTAGAGAAGTGTGGCTGCTGTGCAGCATGCTAAAAGTTTTAATAAAAAAGTGTCAGAAGCATTTTTGTTACCATATATATGACCAAGAAGGCATTATGTACAACTGAACGACCATATTAAAAAAAGTATTTACAATAAAAAATTTCCTCAGTTTTCTTTTGTTCTTGCAATGCTGGCAACTTGTTTCTGCCTATTCCAATGGTTGTTTGTTAAAGCTTTTTTTTGAGGGGCATAAACAATCGGAGGGTGAAGGTTGGGAACTATTACCTGTATTTTAACACTAGCAGCGGCCAGATGCTAGGGGAGAATCAACAGATGTCAGATTTCGAGAGCAGGCTGAGGTGGTGCCGAGGGATGCTGAGGTGGTAGTGGTGGTGGTGGTGGTGACTGGTGCGGAGACGATGCTGAGGTGATGCTGAATGATACTCAGGTCTTGCTGAGTAATGATGATGTGGTGGTGTACTAGTGCAAAGGCGATGCTGAGTGATACTGATGTGGTGCTGAGTGATGCTGTGGTGGTGCTGAGTGATGCTGTGGTGGTGCTGAGTGATGCTGTGGTGGCGCTGAGTGATGCTGTGGTGGCGCTGAGTGATGCTGTGATGGCGCTGAGTGATGCTGTGGTGGTGCTGAGTGATGCTGTGGTAGTGCTGAGTGATGCTGTGGTGGTGCTGAGGGATGCTGTGGTGGTGCTGAGTGATATTGTTGTGACCCTGAGTGATGCTGTGGTGGTGCTGAGTGATGCTGTGGTGGTGCTGAGTGATGCTGTGGTGGTGCTGAGTGATGCTGTGGTGGCCCTGAGTGATGCTGTGGTGGCGCTGAGTGATGCTGTGGTGGCGCTGAGTGATGCTGTGGTGGTGCTGAGTGATGCTGTGGTGGCCCTGAGTGATGCTGTGGTGGCGCTGAGTGATGCTGTGGTGGTGCTGAGTGATGCTGTTGTGGCGCTGAGTGACGCTGTGGTGGCGCTGAGTGATGCTGTGGTGGCGCTAAGTGACGCTGTGGTGGCGCTGAGTGATGCTGTGGTGGCGCTGAGTGATGCTGTGGTGGCGCTGAGTGATGCTGCTGTTGCGCTGAGTGATGCTGTGGTGGTGCTGAGTGATGCTGTGGTGGTGCTGACAGATGCTGTGGTGGTGCTGACAATGACAATGCAAATGACAATGTTTTTCACTTATTTTTTTTGTATGCAGTGGAGTAGATGTATGTTGTTTGTAGTGGAATTCAGTGGTTTGAATAGGAATTGTTCGTTGTGAATCAATGTGTTCTTAATTGCGCACAGGGAGGAGCACAGCAAAGAGGGGGCAGAGCTACAGAAGCGGGGTTATTTCAACCCAAAGCAGGCCTTTTGTAGCTTCTTAAGAGTCCAACGCTCCATCTCCTCCAGTACATCAGAACATAACGAGGAACACCAAAAATAAGAGTAAGACCCAATGGCATCTTTGTGAATCCTGCACTAAGTGTTTGAATATATGGTGCATGCACGAGTGTGCACGTATGTTTATATATGGTACACAGCAATTTAATTCACCTCAAGATGCGTACTCAGCAAAAAGAATAATAGTGTCACAGTGTTTAACTAGCTTATATAAAGCGAGGCAGCTTGAGAGTTTTCTGGAAGTGGCACGCTTATATGATATCTGACACCACAATCTTAAGTCTACAAGAAAAAAACCTACGTCGCACACACCAGCAGCCAAGAATCGAATGCAGACTCTTACTTTAAATGAAATGTCATTTACACATCGCACAGGAGTTCATGCCAACTTTGCTACATCCCCAGTGAGCAGAAGATTTATGACTGAGAGGGAACATTCTAGATTCCACTGCCCTTGTGTTGGGTCTGCAAAGTGCATCTGGAATAGTGCGTCTTTTTGTGTTTACAACTAAACAACGTGTTGCACTGAAGCAGGTGGTGTCACCGGCTGGTGCCTGAAGAAAGCACATGCATGTTGTGCTAACGCTGAAGTGCTGGCAATCCCAAACAGATTCACATAGAGTAATTTCTGAGTTATATGGCATCACTGAAAAGACCACTCTCCCAACTGAGCACATCCCATCACTGGTTCGGGGATGCACACGTCTCTGAAGAAACAAACGCACAAATGCACCATAAACCCCAAGACTTTCCTCCACACAAAAAAACACACACAGACAAAAGAAACACAGCAAAGGAGACCGTCCTAAATAAATCATATGAACTTAAAGCTGTCTACCGTCACGATCTAGCTTATTTGTGAAGGTAACCTAACAAATAATTACCTAGCGTCATAAAGTTGATAAAACTATAATGTATTTTCTTTTGTCCTGTGCGCGTGCCAAGGCGAGTCTCCTGACATGCAGCCTTGCAGAGAAGGAATGCACAGTGGCTAGTAGCCTCGGCACTCCTAGAGTGTTTAGAGGGGGCTGGGCGAGTGCTTAATGATGCGTTTGGTGGTTTCACTTATTGTGGTGCACAGAATGGATTTAATGTATCCTTTTTCAGCGATACCCTCCCCCGCAGACATCAAATGTGCCTTTATGTTTGAGTTTGGAATTAACTATTTGCAGGGATCCTAAGAAAAAAATCACGAAAGCAAATATATGCCAGACAAAATAAACTACAGAATGTTATGGGTTCTTAAAAGTGGGAGGGGAGGAGAGAGTGGGAGGGAGAAAGGGGAAGAGTGAAGAGGGCGGGTGGGGAGCCAGTGAAGGGGAGATAGATGGGAGAGATAAGAAACAGTGCTAAATAAAAATTTAAAAAAACAGGTGGGAAAGAGAAATAAGAAACAGTGCTAAAAAACAGTAGAAAGGCATATTAAAGTATGCTGCAGCATTTTTTAAAACACCATGGATGCCGCACAACCCATGAGCGTTAAGGTGCAGGCAGATGGGACAATGATGCAGTCCTGTGATGTTGAAATGCACAGTTACAGCACATGGATGTAAGTAGGGCCCTGATACAGTCCAAGAGTTGGATCTTCAGCTACACTAGGCAGTAGGGGGAGGAGGCAAAGGGACGCATTTCATAAAGTTCTGCTTCTTTTTGCAGGCTCATCTCGGGGGGTTACCTACTACTAAAATAAAGTAGAGTGCACTGGGGCGAACAGCATTTCGTGACAATTCAAAAATATCTCGTACGGAGCTTTGGGCGTGCACTGGTCGGGGAGTAGGCGCAGTGCTGGTTTTCTGCAGAGGAGTGGTGCGCTGCTGAATTATGTGAAGAGGGGGAGTTGGGATTGGGAGTGCTGGGGGAGCAGTACCCCTGCACGCCTCCCATGCTTGCTGCCCAGGCAATAAAAAAGCAAAACTCAGGAACCGCACATACTAAAAGCAAACTCTGCACGCTCATGCACTGCCTACGCGCACTTAAATTACTGATCACCACTCGGCAAGCGCAGTTATTACTGATTACCCAGCCACTATTTACATGGGCAAACGCAAAAGTGCATAAATGAAACCTGCATAGAGCCGCTTTTATGTGGAGTCGTGTAAGGCGAGACACTGTCAGTAATTAGAGTGGAGAGGGTGTGGGGGAGGTGTGCAACGGTAGACGGGCCAAGCTTCCAGAAGACGTTTTGAGTTTTCTGGAAAGAGCAGCCCGCTGTTCTCATCACGCACCAGGAAAGGGAGGGATGAGGGAGGGGGCGGGAGCAAAGGCAACAAGGAAAACGGGTAGCGCTTGTGCTTGAAGATCATAGATATCCAGAAAAGGAATGAGAGCGGCAGCGGGCAAGCGAGAAACGGCGTGGGACCATTGAATGCCAAAGAAACAAGTCAGGCATCGAGTCCCCGCGTTGAACCCAGTCGACCAAGCCACAGAGCGGGGAAGAGAAGACAGCGCGTCCTAGCGCTTCTAGCAAGGCATACCGTCAGCGCGTCCTCGCGCTGAGATTCCAGACACACAGGCAGCACGTCCTCGCACTGAAGCCAAACTGTTAGGCAGCGCGTCCTCGCGCTAAGAAAAGAATGCGCAGGCAGTCGTCACGCTGATAAAATACAGCTGATGAGCAGGGAGCGGTAGGGAGAATGTGCACGCGATGCGCTTAATGAGCCATGACGAGAGAGGAAAGCCAGATGGCGCCTCTGCTCGTAACTGTGCGCGTAACCGCAAGCTTTAGGCCACACAAAAAGCTGTGGTCGGCTTTTTGAAGTCCACTTACTAAAAGTCTCGCCAGAGCAGCGCATGCGCTGGCTCAGGCGAGACCTAAAAGACTTCCTTTGGGTAATAAAAAATAAGTTTTAGTATGTGCTACATAAATGGTTAGTAGTATTAGTAGGAGAGTTGTACATATAAGCACATACATCTGACCTTCTTACAGTGCATGCCTATCTCTTACATAGAGAACTTAGAAAAGTCAAAAAGTGCCTCCCAAATCCACCACTCAAATTACTTTCATATTTCACTATACTAATTTTCAACACTAATCCTTTATGGGTTCCGGAGTAGCGTGCTACTCACCAAAAAAGCGCTTCAACACCCCATCAGGGTTAGCAAGCACTATATAAATGCAAACCTTTTTCCCTCTTCTATCCCTCCGCTATCCTTTCTCACTCCAAATAACTGATTAATATCCACCACACAAATTACTTTCATATTTCACTATACTAATTCACCACTAATCCTTTATGGGTTTCCAGAGTAGCGTGCTACTCACCAAATAAGCACTTCAACACCTCATATGGGGTAACAAGCGCTATATAAATACAAACCTTTTTCCCTCTTCTATCCTTCCACTATCCTTCTGAATCCAAATAACTGACTAACATAGCCACAAATTACTTTCATATTTCACTATACTAATTCAACACTAATCCTTTGTGGGTTCTGGAGTAGCGTGCTACTCGCCAAAAAGCACTTTGACACCTTGTATAAATGCAATTACAATACAATAATGTATCTCTTAAGCGCTTGCGAAGTAACAAGCTGGGGGTCTTTTTTCATGATTGCATTGACAACATGGTTTTAAGCCAGCCAGGAAGAGACTCAAATAAAAGGAGTGATGATGGTCCTTTAAGTGAGGCACTTATGTTGGGACCAGCTGAAACTGAGAATAAGAAGCCTCTCTCAGCCTCTGCAGTTTGCTGCTCTGAACACAAAGCACGCAACTTGCGTGGGCTGCTAAATATGTCCAGTGTTGGCACATTGCAGTGGCACACAGTACATTTGACTGGGGTAGGCCTGGATCCCAGATCCAGCTCAATAACATCTGCTGACTCAAGAATCTGGCTGGGGACCCTTCTATTCGAATACTGCCATCTCTAAAAACTGGCCTGGATGAGTTAGTCACGCATGGAACTGGGAAACCTGGGCGCTTATTATGAATGAATGTCATCCTTGTAGATCAGTAAATGTCCTAGCACTATAGAAACCTCTGACCTATAGCATTCAATAATTGAAAATGTGTCGAAATCATTGCTTCTCGATATCTGCGTGAACCTTGACTTGCAACAAGCAAAAGCTTAACAGATATCAGGATATTTCAATGATCTGTAGAAGTAAATAGCTGAACAGGAGTATGGCTTGATGCTTCATGGTGTCTCGATGATCTTTGACCTGGAGCAGTCACCATCAGATCAGATCGATGCTTCTCGACATCTCAAATAATCTGGGTACTTTTTTTAATGCCTCGCCTATTGACACATATATATCAGGCGAGAGTTCATGTCATTACACAACACATACATCCATATAGATTCAGAATGGGGCATTTGGACAGCTCCATACATTCATTGGCTACTTTGGCTGAACTTGCTAAAAGCATTGGCTGACAGGGTTGTCCAGCAGCCCTAGTTTCAGCCCACAGCATTTCGCAGGTGTGGATTAGGTTAAAAAAATAGTTCACACATACCTTGGCATTAATGTCTGTTTTTTATGTCTATACCCTCACCCACCCGTCCTTAGTCCACTTTATTTTTTTTTCTCAGGGGTCTGCAGCTCTGAAGATCATCAGGGCCATCTGCTTTATTTGTAAGAGCTCTGTGCAACCTTATTGGAACAGTAAAGTTAAAATATAAGCCAAAATGGCTGGCATGCCTCAAGAAGTATACACACACATGTATACGTGACAGCTATCTCTGAATAGTTAGTGTTCCAAGATGGCTACCATGTGTGCCCATGCATACACATGTTGTGACACATGCACACATATGCATCACAACTCATAGATATGCAGGTGGGCATTTGGTTGCCTTTTTGGAATAGTTAGCAGCCCAAGATGGCCACCGCATGAGCTTGAATCCAGCTGGTTGTGACAATGTAGACAAGCACTGGCAAGCCGATTCAGCAGAATTGGCCTCATTGAGGCGATTTGGTTTAATACATCACTTAATGCATCGCTTGTGCTCGAGGTAGAATTTTTTCAAATCATACTCATTTGCAGCTCCAAGAGTGTGTTTTTTTATATGCTGAAACCAGATTGTCACTGCAGCTCCATCATAGGATGTCGCATCAGTAGTGAAGCAGAGGTAAATCCTGACACGAGGATTCCTGTGTATGATAGCCCAGTATAAAATAGGGCGAAGGGCTTGTGGGTTTGATGACAAGTTCGAAGTGTAGGCGTATCAAAGGGGTGCCCGGCCCCAGATAGAGGAGTCATCTTAGGAAGCTGTCTTCTACCACTTGTAGTTATTTTATCACGTTGCAGCTCCATATGTAGGCCCACAATTAGCTGCTGATACTGCCTTTACCCTGTATACTTGGAGGAGTGTGCTAACTTAATGGTTAGCGATACCAAAGGGGATGATGGACGGAGCGCTTGAGCTAATCAAACACTCACCCCCAGTCAACTGATCTGGGTTTAATCCATCATCATTCTTTAGCTCACTCCACCACCCCAGTTCAGACATGGCCATATGTAAATCAGTCTGACCCTGTGCCTCATGGGAACAGTCCAGCCCGAACTGCCAAGCCATGTCTTCCCTGGACCGGAAACAAGCATCCTGGGACCGGTTTCTGGCTATTCAGCCGTCATCAGCCAGGCTAGCTTGAATCCAGTGGCAAAGTGAGCAAGGGACCCACGTCTGGGCATACCCTGCCAACCTAGGGCGAACTAAGCGATACCAAAGGGGATGATGGACGGAGCGCTTGAGCTAATCAAACACTCACCCCCAGTCAGCTGATCTGGGTTTAATCCATCATCATTCTTTAGCTCACTCCACCACCCCAGTTCAGACATGGCCATATGCAAATCAGTCTGACCCTGTGCCTCCAGGGAACAGTCCAACCCGAACTGCCAAGCCATGTCTTCCCTGGACCGGAAACAAGCATCCTGGGACCGGTTTCTGGCTATTCAGCCGTCATCAGCCAGGCTAGCTTGAATCCAGTGGCAAAGTGAGCAAGGGACCCACGTCTGGGCATACCCTGCCAACCTAGGGCGAACAAAGCGATACCAAAGGGGATGATGGACGGAGCGCTTGAGCTAATCAAACACTCACCCCCAGTCAACTGATCTGGGTTTAATCCATCATCATTCTTTAGCTCACTCCACCACCCCAGTTCAGACATGGCCATATGCAAATCAGTCTGACCCTGTGCCTCATGGGAACAGTCCAGCCCGAACTGCCAAGCCATGTCTTCCCTGGACCGGAAACAAGCATCCTGGGACCGGTTTCTGGCTATTCAGCCGTCATCAGCCAGGCTAGCTTGAATCCAGTGGCAAAGTGAGCAAGGCACCCACGTCTGGGCATACCCTGCCAACCTAGTGCGAACAAAGCGATACCAAAGGGGATGATGGACGGAGCGCTTGAGCTAATCAAACACTCACCCCCAGTCAACTGATCTGGGTTTAATCCATCATCATTCTTTAGCTCACTCCACCACCCCAGTTCAGACATGGCCATATGCAAATCAGTCTGACCCTGTGCCTCATGGGAACAGTCCAGCCCGAACTGCCAAGCCATGTCTTCCCTGGACCGGAAACAAGCATCCTGGAACCGGTTTCTGGCTATTCAGCCGTCATCAGCCAGGCTAGCTTGAATCCAGTGGCAAAGTGAGCAAGGGACCCACGTCTGGGCATACCCTGCCAACCTAGGGCGAACAAAGCGATACCAAAGGGGATGATGGACGGAGCGCTTGAGCTAATCAAACACTCACCCCCAGTCAACTGATCTGGGTTTAATCCATCATCATTCTTTAGCTCACTCCACCACCCAACTTAATGGTTGCCTACTTTTTGTTACCATCTTAGGACTGTTGCAACACTTTGCCTCAGGATACTGGTGGCTTTCTCTCGATGTAATTTCCAACCAAATTTGGAATTAAAGCGAATACCTAGATATTAAAATGTTACACATGCTCCAAAGGTTCACTATTAACCCTATATGATCTCTCCATAGAGGGTGAGATTTATGATCATGACTTTTGTTCTTGTCATATTATCAGATTTTTGCCACAATAAAGTCAGTAAACCATTTAAATGGATAGATCCGTTATGGAGACCAGAGTGGCATATGAACAATCTCGGGGGCAACACACATCCCTGCAGGAGTCCAGATGGGACTGTGATGCTCTCAGTGCAAAACCCCAATGTGCTGTGCCACATTTGCACAGGGATTGCAGAATGACTACCTTGCATGGCTAGCAAGGAAATGCCAGTTGCCTGCTGCTGAAGTGTGAGCCATAATTTAGGTCTGCTGACCAGGCCAAACCCTGGCTTAAGATCCACAAACGTTATATATATATATATATATATTTTTTTCTGTTAAAAGCATATCCTAGTCAACTGTTTCAGTTGTTTTCCTGAAGCCTGTTCGTACATCTGAGTGGACTGCTTTCGAATCGGTCCAGCATTGCAGTTGTTTCAGAAGCACTCGATCAAATATTTTACCAGCTCCATCGAGGAGTCAGGACTGTCACACTGCTACTGTGTGGGGGTGTGAGTGCTGTTGACATATTGTGAGAGGGTGTGAGAGTTCTTCTACTAGAGTGACTGCTACTGTGATGCCTCTGGGAGTGCTCATGGCAATGCAAGACATCTGGTATGTAGGAGCGAAAGGATGCTTCTGTAAATATGTATGGCTGTGAAAGAGCTTTTGGTAGTGTGTGACTGCTAGTCTGGGAGGGGAGTGAGATGCTGTCAGGATTTTGGCTGTTTGTTTTTCCACCATAAGGGTTTTACCCGTTTCCCTAGTGTTTTGTAATTGTAAGTGTAAATTTAATTTATATAGCACTTACTACCCGACGAGGCATTGAAGCGCTTTACGCTTGGCAGTACTCTGCTCCTGAGCCCAAGGTTAGTGCTTAGTCCAATATTATTGGTAATTATTGGCTAATGAGATTAGTTTTGTGTATTTAAGATAACAATGCCATGCATTCACTCCAGTTTCTTTGTGATGGATTAAATTAATTGACTGGCCTGATCAAGTGTCATTGACAGTTTGCTTCCGCACACCACAGTACACAGCATGTAACAATGGGCCAGTCGTTTCAGCTCTTGGCTCTTTTCACTGTAACTGGCTGCATTTTTGATCTTGCACAGGTACACATCCAACGAAAGGGTAGACTAGTTCAGTGCCAGGGACCCCAGGCCAACCTCTACTTCCATTAAATGTTTTTATTTATTTTTCCCATGTCCCATTTACATTTTTTGCAAACATACTCATCCCACATTTGGATAGCAGCATTTTTACTTTTTATCACTTTTGCACTTTTAGTTTTTAAGGTATGCGCTCGTAAAAAATAAATAAATAAACTGCATGGTTGACAAGGTAAGGCCTTTTGGCTTGGCAGATGTTTGTTGGATAGAAGGTGAGGCTGAGCGCGCGTGTCCATACGCGAGCCTTTTATCCTCCACTGACCACCAGTGCTTACACATCTGTCTGGCGGTTTGCATTTTTCAGGGAACCGTCTGGCTCACTCTGAAATAGTGGAAGACGAGTGGGTAACCTTGCCTTCTCTTCTATCTGGTTAGTGAATATAAACTCTTGTAGCTGAAAGCGTGTGTTTAAGACTCTGAGGTGGCAGAACATACTACTGCTGTACTGCAAGTTACGATATACATCCATAGACGATGCTATTGAGCCCGATGGAGTGGTGGGTCTCCTTTTTCGACGCCTTTAAATCTCAGAAAGAGCCCCTGAGAGCACCGAGAGAGCATATGTGAGTTGTTGTTGTGTGCACCTAAGACAAGCGCCGCCAACAACGCCCTTCTGCGGTTGCGTCTATTTTTCCTGTGATTAGTTAGCAGGTTTTCAGGCTTGAGATACTGGGCCAGGCGCAGGAGGATATATTGTGAACTGTGTTTATTTCTTTATTTTGCGGTTTTAGGTATGGCGCAACGAAGCATGAAGAACCACAGGGCGCTTTCGCAATTGCAACGGCATCACCACCAGGCGCCAACATGATCTCGGGTCGCGCCCTGCGGCTAACTGCCATCGAGTGTTCTGAGACGGATTGGTCAATGGGAAAACGGAAGGAGAGCGTCGGATTTTTCTGGAACACCGCCGGGGCAGGGTGGGCAGGGGTGGCTATCAACCGTGAAGCAGGTGCAGCTGCCTCAAGGTCCAGGGTCTGAGCAATTACGGTTGTGTTTCAGTACCTAGGTATTAGTGAGCGAGGAGGGGGGGCTTTGCTTGCTTGCAACAGGCCCCCCATTTCCCTCCCAGACACAGGGGCTGGAGCAATGTCTTTCATCTGCTCCTGGGGTAGAGGTACTGATAAGATAGAGACAACCAGTGCCTGAAATGGAAAAATAGAGGTGCAGTTACTCTGTATTAGAGTACCTGCTTGTTTCTGAGAAGTGCTGGTACTTTCCAATTAAAAGTATTACGTTTCCCTTGAGAAGTGCAGGTACTCTCCCTCTCAAAATAAAAAAGTGCTGTTACTATGTGCCAGACGGTACAGGCCCATTTAAAGCACTGGAGACAACAATACTAATTTCTGGGAGAGTCCCTAGCACTCAGGGGTTACCAATAATTGGACATCATAGGCATTATTTATAAATAAACTGAACAATTGGAAACCAAGGCTCATCAGCCCTGCCAGGGTGCATGCAGGGCTGGGATACTCTCAGTGCACTCTTCCATTCCGCCATGTCACACTGGCAAAGAGATTGCAGAATGACTACCTAGCATGGCTAGCATGGAACTGCCAGGGACTGCTGACGTGTGAGCCATAATTTACGTCTGCTAGCCAGCAGGGGCGTAGCTTGGTCACTAAGCTTGGGGGGGTGTGTGAGCTTTATATTTCCCAACAATCCCGTTGGCACATAATGTTAAAATACATTATACGACAAGCAGGGTGCACAAGAGGGGCTTAATGGGCAATGGAAAGGAAAAGGAATGCGAAATGGTAGGGGTACTAAGTGAGAGAAAGCACAATATTTTGTTAAATAACCAAAAATTTTAAGTCTTTCCGGACAGAGAGAGTGTGCGTGCATTTTTGACTGTGTGTGTAAAAATTTCTGGTGAAATTCAACAGACACCACACCATACCCGACTGAAAGCACCTGTACCTAACTATTCATCACAAAATACATTTATTAAGGGGGTATAGCACCCGAAACACCCCCCTGAAGCTATGCCCCTGCTGACCAGGCCAAACCCTGGCTTAAGATCCACAAACATTAGATATGATAGCATTTTTTGTTAAAGGCATATCCTAGTGGACTGTTCCCCAGTTTTTTTCCTGAAGCCTGTTTGTACATCTGAATGGACTGCTTTCGAATTGGTCTAGCACTGCAATTGGTTTAGAAGTACTCGACCAAATATTTTACTAGCACCATGGAGGTGTCAGGAGTATCACACTCCTACTGTGTATGGGGGAGGGGTGTGAGTGATGTCGACAGTTTGTGACTGCTAGTTTGTGAGATGTGAGGCAGTACTTCTAGTAGTGTGTGACTGCTACTGTGATAGCTGTGGGAGTCCTCTTGTCAATGCCAGATGCAGGGCTTTAAGTGGGCTGGGTCCCTCCAAGTCTCAGACACGATAGTAATTTAAAATGGACATTGAAACGGGCAGAGGCAACTGCTGTTTAAACAAGCATTGGAAATGCAATAGGTCTCGCATTTGTTTGATTTTGAGCTTTTGGCGTTGTAAATGGCAATGTTTTGTACCCATGTGTTATGGAGTGTATGTATGTGGTGTGTAGTGGAATATTTTGAGTTGGATTAGAATTTTTATTTGTGGAGCGCCATGAAGCATCAGGAAGGAGATTGAGGAGGTGAAGAGCTGCATGAGGCACAAGGACGGAGAGTGAGGAGAAGAAAAGCGTGAAGCACATGGAAGGAGAGTGAGGAGGAGAGCAGCATGAGGCACAAGGAATGAGAAGAACAGCGTGAGGCACAAGGACGGAGAGTGAGAAGAGCAGCATGAGGCACAAGGAATGAGAAGAACAGCGTGAGGCACAAGGACGGAGAGTGAAAAGAGCAGCATGAGGCACAAGGAATGAGAAGAACAGCGTGAGGCACAAGGACGGAGAGTGAGAAGAGCAGCATGAGGCACAAGGACAGAGAGTGAGAAGAGCAGCATGAGGCAAAAGAAAAGGAGAGTGAGGAGAAGAGAAGCGTGAGGCAGAAGGAAGGAGAGTGAGGAGGAGAAGAGCAGCGTGAGGCACAAGGAAGGAGAGTGAGAAGAGAAGCAGGAGATACAAGGAAGGAGAGTGAGAAGAAGAGCGGCAAGAGGACGGAGAGTGAGAAGAAGAGCAGCGTGAGGCACAAGGAAGGAGAGTGAGGGAGAAAGCGATGCAGTGTATATATACTCCCGCAAAGGACCTCAGGTTAAAAGAAGCTTCACCTTGAAAAGTATACAAAACACGAAATAGCATACAATGTATAAGAAAGTAAAGCAACTTGCTGTAGACATATATAATAAAGAAAAACTCCTTTTTGTTCTCTATATGAAAATAGGAAAAAGAAAAAAAAATCAACAGTCACTGAAGAAGGCAGCCCTTCACCTTTCCCCTGTTTGTTTTTTTAAAATCTTGTTCCCCTGTTTCTTTAAATGAGAAAGGTAAGACCAGAAAACTAGTTTGCTACTGAAACTTCTAACAGCAGCATAAGAAGCAAGTACAGGCCAGATTTGAGTATTTCTGTTCAGTGTTCTGGCAGATCGGAAAGGAATGCTGGGTGAAACAGACATCAGTTATTTCTTCAGTAAAGGCAGCAATAAAGATTCTAAGATCGAGCCAAAATGACAGCTCCGCTTGAGCTTGCACAAAAAGAGTTTTACATTACACTAGTAGCACAAGGCACTTGCAAACATTAAGATGTCCATACAAAATGCACGTGCACAGGATGGCTCCTCTTGGCCTCTGAATCGCGATGACTCGACTTGCAAACGCTATAGCTGACAGTTTTGGAGTGGGACACTTTTAGAAAATGCATTTATTGATACGCTAGCGTGTACACTGGGATGTTTTTGAATAATGCTGTGTCCTTTTTCACAGTTTGGCATGTGCATCCTAGGGATACTAATATGCCACACAACACTGCATCGAGGAAAAAGAACAAGCAGGAAATGTGGCCAGCCCGGCCCCCAGTAATAAAATCGGCCCCCACTAGCTTCATAAACAGCCACCACCATGCCAGCTCACCGGTAAAACAACAGTCCGGCCTTGCTGAAAACTCATAAACTGTCGCCCTTCCATGTCCAGCTGCCTGCCACTTTCTGAGACAGAGCAGAGCTGAAGAGGGCGGACTGTTGGATCTACTAAAACTAGCACATAAAATGCGGTGTTTTACAAACTGGATTCCGTCTCTCCGCCGCCCTAAACTCTATGGCAACCAGTCCGGGGTCATCCGTGGAGAACAAAGCGAAAACAACGTTGCGTAAAAACAACCATCTTGTCACACAATTCCATTGCATTTCTCGCGAATTCTGTCCATCGACGCCCACTGGATTAGTTTTGACACAAAGCGCATTCTGCACACCGGTTGTGTGTTTTCATTCACACGCCCCTTAAGGGGGTGGGGCGAGACCTGCCGGTGCCTGTCGCAACCCCCGGCTCATTTTTTTTTTTCCTCCGAATGCCTTTTATCAGATCTTGGGCACTTGATAAAATGCAGGCCTCCTACTACCAGATAAAAATATGACGTCCTGTCTGCCTAAAGCATGGGGCCTACACACACACGTACAGCTTACAAGCATGATTGCACACAGGCTTAAACCACTTGCAAGCTTGACTGCACAAACTCCTTTTAACCACTTCCCGAACAGAACGTCAAACACAGCTCCCAGGAAATGTATTTATTTACGGAAGGAAAAGTTTATGTCTTCGCTGTGACCGACAACAATTTTCGCTTCTGGATTCAAGATCACATTTTAAGGTAATAAGAGTAACAAATCTGTCAATCACCCACATATGGCAGTCACACATTTACCATCACTGTCGGTTCTCACAGATTCTACAACGCCACACAGTATCGAAAATATACTGAACAAACATTAAAACAATTAGAACAAGTTTAAAACTTATCGCGGCGCTGCTTGAAGGACACCGCGCTCGTTTTTTTTTTTTTTTAACTTTAACACTGAGCCTGATGTCCTTGAAGCGGGCGCAGCGCTCAGTGTTAAAGTTAAGACTTATATAAATAAACCGAGCGCGGTGTCCTTGAAGCAGCGCCGCCTCAGTTACAAAGTAAAAAAATAAATAAAGCAAACAGAGCGCGGTGTCCCTGAAGTGGACGCCGCGAAAATATAAATAAATAAAGTGAGCGCGGTGTCCCTAGCGGGTGCCGCGCTCATTGAAGAAATCAAAAAAAAATACCATTTAGAGGGCATAGCGCTGCAGCATCGCGCTTCGTGGACGAAAGACAAAAAGAAAGTGCCTACCAACTAATTAAAGGAGACAGACTAACGCCGCAAGTAAAAGATCCAGTCCGGGTGGGCGGGGCCAAAAGGAGACAGGGCGGTAACAAAAAAGCCTCATTTCTAATCGGAAGCCAGCGTTTACCATAAATGATGATGCCAGCCAATGGGAATGATGGGCGTGGCTTCAAGTCCCCTTCTGAAAGCTTATCGATGACAATAAGCCTCGCAGAGCGAGGAGCGCATGCGCGCTCCAGCGCTAGGTCTACGAGACCTAAAAAGCGTTAAGAAGCAGAATCAATGTGATAACAAGCGCTGTATAAAAACCGAGCTATTGTTGCAAGGCAAGACGCTAGCGGAACAATTTATTGTAAGGGCCAGGCAGAGAGCCATTCTAGGACAAGCTGTCGC
Organism: Calotriton arnoldi; assembly: GCA_963921515.1. Lineage (NCBI taxonomy): Eukaryota > Metazoa > Chordata > Amphibia > Caudata > Salamandridae > Calotriton > Calotriton arnoldi. Next base: position 1,876,483 of record CAWUFW010002033.1, on the reverse strand, counting down.
CATTGCGCGAATGAGGAAAAAAAGTGTTCACAGAGTAATTGAAGGAGACTGTATAATGCCGCAAGTAAAAGATCCAGTCTGGGTGGGCGGGGCCAAAAGGAGACAGGGCGGTAACAAAAAAGCCTCATTTTCAATCGGAGGCCAGCGTTTTGCATAAATGATGACGCCAGCCAATGGCAATGATGGGCGGGGCTTCAAGTCCCCTTCTGAAAGCGTATCGATGACAATAAGCCTCGCAGAGCGAGGAGCGCATGCGCGCTCCAGCGCTAGGTCTGCGAGACCTAAAAATATGGTGGGGCGCGATGGAGTCAAACTCACCATATATGCTGCACTTCATCTCCCCGGCGTTCCATCAGCAGTAATGAAAGGACTTCCTTCCTGCTCAGTGGAATGCAAATCCAACCAATCCTGGAGCTGCTCTCATCAGCGTGAGAGCAGCTCCAGGATTGGTGGAAGCTAGGCTAACTCAGCGCTCATTTTGAGACTGGGGGCCTGTGCCAGCAATCCTCTAGCTGTTTGACAGCCGGTGGATTGCTGGGTATACAGTGCGCGTGTCGGGCTGGCCGTAGGTATCCAGCCTGGTTGTATGATGGTACAACGCATGCCTGAGCAATGCATGCCTGTACCACACGGTCTCTACCACGACCGCATCTTTATCACGCATGCCTTTACCACGCAAGTCTTTACCACGCAATTTTGTGGTAAAGACATGATGGGTAAAGGGACATGCATGCTAAAGATCATACCCCTGCCCTGTAAACTGTCCCTTTTCCCTCTGCCCTGAGCCCTAAAAATTAAACCCACACCCCAAAAACTACCCCGACCCCAGGGCCACCTGCCCTTAGCCCTAAAAACTGTCCTCTACATCCCTAAGCTACCCTGACACTGCCCCCCGCCCTGAGGTCTAAAACTGTCCCTGCCCTGTAAACTGTCCCTTTTCTCCCTACCCTGAGGCCTAAAAATTAACCCCATGCCCCAAAAACTACCCCTACAACCCTGAAGTACCCCATTCCAGCCCCTCCGCCCTCCCGCCCTGAAGACTAAAACTGCCCCCTGCCCTGTAAATTGTCCCTTTTCTCCTGTGCTTAACCCTAAAAACTGACCCCACCCTAAAACTACCCTGACCCCAGCCCCCCACCCTGAGCCCTTAAAACTGTCCCCTACAGCTGCTAACTACCCTGAACCCAGCCCCCCTGCCTTGAGCCCTAAAATTGCTCCCTGCCCTTCAAACAACCCCGACCGCCTCCTGAGTTCTAAAACCTACATGCACCCTGAAAAATTACACCCCCAAGACCCAGCCCCACTTACCTCACCACGTCCTCTCCGATTCCCAATCGTCCCTCCTCTTCCTTTCTTCCTCTTCCGCAAATCCACTCGGCAACTAGACCGCGCATTGCCTTAACCACGCATATGCGTTATTAAGCCATATGCGTGGTTGAGGCAAGCGAGTTACGCTTGCGTTGGTCGAACACGCATGGCTGAGCCTGCGTTGTTCCGACAGTTTACCATCCAGCCAGCCAACCCAGCATGCGCACTGAAAGGGGCAGCAGTAATCCTGCAATAGCAGGATTCAGCCCCGCCCCCTTCCTCACGCTCGCGCTGTACACAGTGCGTGCTGGTGGCAAAATAAAATGGCAATATTATGCAATTTTATCTATGTGTGCTTGCCTGCGGGCGATGCTCCTTTGCTCTTGTGGAGGAGCCACCGCTGCGGGTCCCTTTCGGGCCCTGTATTCATGTCCTTAACTTTTCATGCAAAAACACTGATCTATAGCTGAAAAATGGGTGTGAAAAACGTTAAGGCTTCCATGTCCTTGCTGCTTATACTTATCCATGTCCTTGCTGCTTATACTTCACAAGCTTTACTTAATCTTGCGTTCCCTATGAGTATTTGCTTTTTCCAGGATGTTGTATTGATTTTTTTCATGCAGCAAATTGCTCTCGTCTAGTGCATAATTTTAAATCAGTCATATCCAGGTGTTTATAACGGGGCACAATTGAGTTGTGGAAGGCAGTGCCTGTCAGGGGCAAAAAGGTGCTCAGAAAATGTGGGCATCCAATGCTTGGCCTCTCTGCAAACAGCGCAGAGCAATGGTCACGTGTCCCAGCTGCAGTTGTGATTCTGTGCAAATATGTGGGTAGAGTGGCACTTCTTTTTAGTGTAAACGTTTAAGCCACGCCCTTAGTTATATAGGCCACTCCCTTTCAGGGACCCCTCTCTTTTAAATTCCACTTAAAGCCCTGGTAAGAAATCTAGTGGAACAGACTGAAGAGACAAGGGGCCCCTTTCAAATTGATATATGACCCTCCACCCTGCCGATTTCTGGGAACAAATTTCGTTGGCAGTCCAACATAATGCACATACCTATACCATAAAAACAGAGAGTGCGAAAACGAAGACAGAAGAGACATGATAAACACCCCCTCAATTACAAGCACAATGTAGTTATCTGGGAGGGGACAGTACACACTATGGGGCTTATTACAGGTCTGGCGGTCCGTGAACTGCCAGACTCATGGGAGCGCGGTGGTGGCGGTCCCCTGACTTCCCTATTACGATTAGGGCGGTCGGACCACCATTGCCCCACCGCAGCCGTCAGGGAACCGCCGTTCCCTGGCGATTGTGCGGAGGTCAGGAGGCATCAATATGCTTGGCGGGACAGCTGCAGTTACCATATTAGGAGTTTCCTCTCCGCCATGGTTTTCATGGCAGTTCCTTCTCCATGAAAACCCTGGTGGAGAGGAAACCCCTGGTGCCTCACGCGCTGTGTATGCACACAGTGGGGCACAACATGTTCCCCTCTGCGTGCAGGAACTGACTTTGGCGTTCCGATTACGGTGCCCATTTTTAGAGGCACCGCTGTGGGAACGCCAAAAAAAGCACGCCAACAGGAGGAACCTCCTAATCAGGCGGGCGGCCCGACCACAGCTTTGGCAGTGCAGTGGCGGGGCGGACCCGGCGCTGCACTGCCAAAGTCTTAATAAGGTCCATTGAATACTACCAGACTGCATGCATCTTCAGTTGCAGGCTCCGACACTAAAGACACCCGAGAGCTTTGAATCCCTTCAGATGAAAGGGATTAAAGGACCTGATGCACCCCTTGCTGACAGTAGGATTGGGACTGAGCTAGTCACATGCAGGCGTCCCGAGATGTACCTGGTTATGTCCCTATCTTCACAGCCTGTATAGACTTGAAATAGGCCAGTCCTCCTACGCGTTACGAGAACCTGCAACGGCAGCCGTTAACCTGCAATGGAGAAAGTGTAGGGCCACACTGTTCCAAGAGGGAACCGAGTAGGATGCTGCAATCGAAAGAACAATCTTCCTTCTAGATTTATTTAGGACCCTTCATTTGAGGGTTCACAGAGATTATGAATGTGTCGGCGCGTACCTGAGTTTGGAATTTATCGGGTGCCACAAATAGCACCTTTCCTGAGTTTTTCAGGACTAACGTGGATTTTGGTGTAGAGTGCAGCAAGATCAGCATGTTACAGTAAATACCGTATTGTTTTCCCTTGTTAAATTCCGGCCAGTATGACCTGCATAAATTTAACAAAGAAGGAGGTCTTTAACTGACCCTGTATGTTACTGTGTGCAGTAACTGTCACAGAACTCAAAATTATGACCCCCTACGCAAGTAGGTTTGCACAGAGGTCAGAAAACACTTACCGCCACTCATCCAGTAGGCGCCTTAGTGTTCTTATTATAACAAAAATGACATAAATGGCCGCAGAGAGAAACAAGCATTGGCATAGCCAATAGGTCTCGCCTTTGGGACCTTATAAGTGTTTAGCCATGCAACACTTGATGTTGTTGCACCAAGGATATTGTGCTGGATAACTAAACACTTATAAGGTCCCAAAGGCGAGACCTATTGGCTATGCCAATGCTTGTTCTTTCTTATGATCGTCTATATAGGTTTCAATTTAAAACATGTCTTGCATACCTCCAATGTACATTATCTGTCCTCACTGTACCATCATCTCTGAGAAGCAAACTCCAGAGAAAGATATGAGGAAATTATTGACCGGCTTAAAGATCCAGAACGTTGCGTCTGAATTACAGTGTACAATCTATCCTTGACTGCTGTATGTGGCTCCTCTTACAGTGCAACTAAAACAATGGCAAGCATGCAGTGTCTTACCCTGTAGTGTGTGTCCTATGAAATGTCCTATTCAGAAGAGTATGACACAAGCTCTCTATCTGTTGGGCATTCCGAGTTCAAGCCCACCCACGTAGCGACCTAATTCCTGAGTTGCGACATGTTAGTATAGTGCTGCGCTTGCACGTTGCACGCATCAGATACCACAAGCCTTTAGTTATCCAGGTCCCAGTCTTATGGGGTTGGTAATCGTTGTGACTTATTGCGGTGTCTGCTGCGAGGAAGATGTTCCAGGATTCACAACACACAGATGCACGACTACACAGTCCACAATGTACTCTGTAGACGAGGAAGGCAGGAGGGTAGAAAGGGAAGGGCAGGGAGTGATGAGAGAGAGGCAAGGGAAAGGAAGGAAGGAGGGAGGGAGGGAGGAACGATAGAAGGAAGGAATGAAGGAAGGAGGGAAGAAGGGAAGGAAGGAAGAAAGGAAGGAGGGTAGGAAAAGAGGAGGGAACAGAGGGAAGAGAAGAGGACAGGGAAAGATGGAAAGAGAGCAAAAAAGGATGGAATGAAGCAGGAGGGAGGGAGGAGCAAAAAAGGATGGAATGAAGCAGCAGGGAGGGAGGAACGATAGAAGGAAGGAATGAAGGAAGGAGGGAAGAAAGGAAGGAAGGAAGGAGGGTATAAGTAAAGAGGGAAGAGAGGAGGACATGGAAAGATGGAAAGAAGAGCAAAAAGGATGGAATGAAGCAAGATGGAGGGAGGAACGAATGAAGGTAGGAAGGCAGAAAGGAAGGAAGAGAGCAGAGGATAGAGAGAAGTGAACAGAGGGAAGAGAGGAGGGAAGAAAGGAAGGAAGGAGGGAAGAGGGGAAGAAAAAAAGAAAGGAAGGAAGGAGTTAGGAAGGCGCTTATATGAGGACTCAGGGGAGGGAGCGAGAAAAAGGGATAATGAGACAGAGAAAGACGGAGGACAGGATCGGGACAGTAGGAGCAAGGCCATAAATTCCCTTCTAATTCCAAATAATTCCGATTACACGCATGAGTAGTTTTCAATCAGGAAGATAATCTCAGAGATAGATGGCAGGATAATTGTTCGTCGGCGCCGCGTAAATATTGTGTCGTTTCTATTAATCTCAGCGAATCGGGTGTCAGGCTTGTCAGTCATTCCTCAAAGCAAATTAAAAAAAGCATATTAAAAAAGGAGATGTGGGTGGGGATGTTTGTATCCGATGCACTGTTTACCCCCCACCCGGGGTAATGAAAGCCGCCAACGCTAAATCTGTGTTTATTTATTCGAAGTATTGGCGATTCCTGCGGGCCTGAAGACTTCATCAGTACCCGTGGGGAGCTGGCGAAGCCGGGCGGGAAGAGACGGGCACAGAGTAATGGGAGGCACACAGGGGGAGCACAGGGAGAGGGGCAGAAAGAGAGGGAAAGGGGCAGAGAGAGGGAGGGAGCCGGGGAGAAACAGAGGAAAGAGGTACACGGGGAGAAAGGGGCCGACAAAGAGATGCAAGCAGGGACAAAAATAACAAGCATTGGCCGCGCGGCATTGAAAGTGAAACTGATCAAGATCGCGATCGCGCGCTGTTGCCGTCCCTTCTAGCACGCGAAAGTGAAAGCAGCTGCAGCGTCACGTCTGGCGAGTGGTGTGCGATGTGCGCGCACCATGACGAGAGAGGAAAGCCAGATGGCGCCTCTGCTCGTTACTGTGCGCGTAACCGCACGCTCTATGCCACCCAAAAAGCTGTGGTCGGCTTTTTAAAGCCCACTCACTAAATGTCTCGCCAGAGCAGCGCATGCGCTGGCTCAGGCGAGACCTAAAAAGGGGGATTTGTTTATTCAGTACATCTCACCACAGAATATGTAGATGTGACGGCAATAAAATGATGAAAGGAATGCTTGAATTAATCTCATCCACTGGCAATTGCCACACTCCCCTTCAGATGGGAACACAAGCATCCCCAGGCTGGTTTTGACATGCTTTGGCCTCATCAAAGAGGTATTCCCCGAATCCTATAACACAGCAGCACAGGACCCACGCCTTGACACTCACAGCACACTTTTTTTGTTGCAGTTTTATATAGCGCAAACTCGACCCGAAGGTACTGGAACGCTTTACATGAGCACCAATTACATTACCCAAGAATTCTCGGGATATCCACTGCCTGTTCTGCAGTTTGAGCTGCACTGCTCTGCTGGAGTAGGAACAGGACTGATTCGCATTTCGCTGGCCTCTGTCTAGCATAGCACATTGGGCAAAAGACGAAGGACTGGAATGCGCCCGAGCGATTCCAGTGGATGAGATTAATTCAAGCATTCTTTCCATGGCTTTGTTGGCTCTTACAGTAAATGTTGCCACAGACAGGATTGCCACCTGCTGTGTGTTTTCTACAACCTGATTTTGTGAAGTCCAAGGCTATAAAATATTGGGAAAAAGCATCAAAATCTAGTATTTTTTCTATCTTAAACATAAATCTAAAAAGCAAACACAAAAGGAGATCACCCAGTTAAAAAGTATTTGAAAGCTGTCGTAATTGTTTCAGAATGACTATTAGAGCAGAGTTCTTTGTTTTGTGTTCCTGTCTTTTTATACATGCTTTTATGATCAATTTTGATCGAGTAGAGAATTACTTGACTTGACTAGATTGTTAGAGCTCACAGGGGGATAATTGCCATTTTACAGTAGTCCTGACAATTTTACTCGAATTCTTTTCTCGCCTACCAGCTCTTGGCTGACGTAAAGAAATTGTGTGGGGGGGGGGGTTCCAACGAAAGGTGGCATCCTTAGGCACAGAGCGTCTCAACATAGTTGTCTATGTGCAATTGTGAAGCACGGTGTGCTTTGTAATTAAATATTAAAAATCACAAACTAAACAAATTTAGTTACATGTGTATTGACTATCGGACCGGTAGCTAAAAGGTATGACGTTTTGACTGACACCTTAGGCTTGAATTGACAGGGACATGAGCACATGCAATATGACTGATTTTAAGTCATCTTGCAAGTTTGGATTAAGGAGGGTGAACACATCCAATGATCCCCTAAAAATCTGTAACAGCTAGTCAAACGTGTGCCTCGGGTCCGCCATCATGGATGACGCAGCTCAGATCTCATGCGCCCCTTATATATGATGATGCAGTCAGAAACGGGCAAGCACCATTTTGTTTTGTTTATATATGACAATACAGCGGCGACAAGTGTCATATGACTAGTAAATTGTCACAGAAGGGATACTACAAAATGCCTTCTTTTTGTTCAGTTTAAATGTTTGTTTCTTCTAGCATCAACAAGGAGTTGAGATTGTCAAAATTAAAGAAGTCACTAAAATTCAGGATTGAAGAGAATGTTCTAAAAGATTTCTTTGACAGGCTACAAAAATAGTAGAATGGCCAATAAGCTGGAGTCACTCACCCTTTCATTTCTTAAGGAGTCTAAATATTTTTTGGGTTTTCTTCCTGTAAACTCGCAGATGAATGTAATCCTCGTCCATCTGTGGGGACAGCTTTCCATGGGTTTACACCTAGATCTAACAAACAGGGTTTTGTGACAGTCGTAATACGGGGGCAGCAATCGATGAGAGTAACGTGCTGCTGGTTCTGGGTCCAGACCTGGCCTCCTGTAAGAAAATATATTAAAATAAGTAAACAAGAGTTGACAAAGTCAATAGGTCGGGGTTTAATGTACCGACAAATGTAAACACAGGCATGCACAAATACTGTTTGCATGCATTATGTGCACACGTTGTTCATCACATCAAAGCCTGTCGTTTTGTCTTTGCCAACGCTGGGGGAAAAGTAACACAAATATTGTTTTCTGTCTAGAATGCACATACAAGAGAGAACTGAATGTGATAAACAGCATAGATGAGTAGATTTTTCAGATATACAATAAGCCCTTGTGTATCATAATGATAGCACTTTCTGGAAGGTGATTGATACATCGCTAGCCGCAGCATGAATTGAGAGGGTAATATTCCTGGGGGGAGCAAAGCACAAGCCCACTCTATGCACATTTTAAACAATTGCTAAAATATATCACCAGCCGTGGTCCATGCATGTAACAGCGTGGGGCGGTGGGAGCCGGGTAGGGGAATTTCGAGGACGATGCAGAGTGAATATTAAATAAATAATTAATTTTCCCTCTGAATCGTCCCTCGAAGCCCCCTTACACGGCCCCACCGCTGTTACCTGCACGGACCGCGGCTGTAATGTCACCCAGACAGCTGTGCTGTGAAGGTATTCCATTATTACGAAACATTTAGAAAAATAATGCACCAATATTTGGTATCTGTTATAATTTGTAGACATGCTATTTTGGGTGGTCATGTAGAATATGTGGGAATCTGTAAAATCGGTTAAATGTTTTCTGTGCATATTCTGCTATATATGCTCTAAGAAACTGTACGGCATTCCGTGCTATTAGTACCAGAACACAAGCAAAGAGCAGGACCTTATTTTACATCAATATTCACAGAAAAAGAGACTGAAACAATGCTTGCACGTTTATCTCTAAATGTTAGGTAATGTCATGATAACTGGTTGTAGTAAAGGTGTTATTAAATTGTGGTATAACAGCAAAACATCCAAGTATTATTAAATTGTGGTATAACAGCAAAACATCCAATGTTCTGTAAATGATTCCATAATGGGGCGGTGATCATTTCTCTCAAATGGCAATGCAGCACAGCTCCACTGTACATAAACAGCAGAATGTAGTGCTGAAAGTGCTTCCACTAATGTCCTAAAAATGTTCTAACTCTTTAAAGAGGTAAGCCTTTCCATGTTGCTTGAGGCCACTCAGGGCTTTATAACAACATCCGTGATGTCACCCAGTAACTGCTCTCAAGACTTCCTGCGGGCATTGATAACTACAGGGAAGGAGGTGGAAATAGAAATAACATGTATCACAAGTGGGACACTGAGAGTCATTTTAGAAATGAGGGCTCACTGGAGGAATCAGTAATTTGATTCCCAATTCCTCCCAGCATTTCACCCTTTGGCTCCCCTTTCATTCAGCGGGCAAAGTGCCTGGGTGATTAATAAGGGGTAGTAAGTAGTTTGTAGGGTTCAGGAAAGGGCACCATTAAGGGGTAGTAAGGTGTGCTCCTGAAAGCTCTGTTTTAGGTTGATCATATAGGGTCTGTTGACAGTTGTGCTGTCAAGCCACACCTAACGGTTTCCTTCACGATGCAGGCAACTTGGCCAAACCACTAGCTGCCGCCAACAACAGTTTTGTCTGCAAATATTTGTTCTCTAGTTACAAGAAGAGCCGAGCGAGCCAAAAAATTTAAAGGGAGATCCAAGACACGGCTCTGGCTTCACTCTAAGGGCCCATGCACAAGCCAAGCCTTGAAAATATTTGGCATGTAAATCATTCAACAAATGTGTAAAAATAGAATCAAATCTCTTCAAAATTAAAAAGTGTTATTATTTAATACACAGGGAAGTTTCACCTTAGTACATCAGATTATATCACTGAATTCAGAAGCATTTATTAAACATGATAGTTTAAAAAAAAGAACTTAAAAACATTTCTGCCCCTAACCTGTATTGGTGACAATGCAATTAGTGCAAGTCAGTTGTTTTATGTATGTGTAAATATATATATATATACCAGTAGGTAGTTATAATTAGGACCTAGATTCCATAGTAAAAGCTTTTTATGACTTGTTTGTAACTTCGATGCTGTTGGAAAAATCTTTCGAAATTTTCCCAAAAACTGTCCACCTGGTACTAGTTGTGCATTTTCAGGGTGATTCGTTAAGTAGGGGCCGAGAAAAGGGGTGTAAATAAAAGTGTGTTTCACATGTTAATTCCCACAGGGATTTGAGACACGACTACAGCACGAAACACTGGATCGAATTTCACCAAATTTGGCAGAAAGGTAGCTATTTGTCCAGAAAGAGCCCTTTTAGGTCTCGCGTGCGTTGCAGCGCAAGCGCTGCTCCGCCTCCGCGAGAGATTTTGTAGGAGAGGATTTTCAGAAAAGGGCTTGAAGCCTCGCCCTCATTTCCATTGGGTAGCGTCAGCGTTTATGGTAAACGCTGGCTTCCCATTGGAAAGGAGGGTTTTTCGTTGCCTCCTTTGGCTTTTTGGTCCGGCCCGTCCGGACTGGATAGCCTGCTTCATGGCTGTCGTGAAGACTTTTCTTATCTGCTTGTTTATTTAACAAGCAGATAAGAAAAGTCTTCACAACAGCTGTGAAGCAGGCACGGAGCTCAGAGGCGCACGGGGTCACGGGGAGGACAAGGGATTCCGGCAGACTCTGGGTGCTTGAACTTTCTATTTCAGCTTTTTTTTTTTTACTTTAAAGATAAACGCGGTGCCTGCTTCAGAGTCACCACGCTTTCTGTTTCTATTATTGTTTTACTGACGTGCGACCTCAGAAGATAACCCTCCCTCTGCCCACCTCCTGCACTAACAGCTCAGCATCAGAGTCTCGGGTGCGAGATGCGTGCCAGCGCCTGCCTTTAAAAAACAAATAACTGGTACTTTCCAACAGGAAATATATCCCGGGTATCTCAGCGCTATTTTAATTTGTATTTCGCCATACCATTTAGCTAGACAGTTTGTTTACATCTCTCCCTCACACTCCTTCCTGCTCCGTCCTGATCCTGTCCCCCGCACAGAGTTGGACTTCGCCTGGATACATTTGGCGGCCTCGCAGCTGCTGCTTAATAAAACGAGGCCCTGTTGTGTCCCCAGGCCAGACCTTCGATGGTGACCTCAGAACAGCGGCTGGCCTCTGAACACATCGTTCCATCAGTCACCAGAATGACTCCCTGCTTCACTCAGTCGCGCTGGTGCCAAGTTGTTTGGGGTGGGGGGTAGGAAGTGGGCTGTTGGTGTGGGCGGCAGGGGGTGAGGAGGAAATGGGGGTGCAAGAAAGGGGCTGTGGGGGTCTTAAAGAGCACCCGGAGCCAAGAGAGACGCTGGCGCTGTTTGTATGACCTTATTACAGATAGTTCTGTGCGCCCTTCTAAAGAGTGGTGCCCTGGGCCAGGGCCCCAGCTCGCCCATGTCAAAAACCGGCGCCGCCCCTACATCTAGTCGGTTACCTCCTTCCCTTTCTCCATACCTTCCTCCCCTACTTTCTGCTCTATCGCTTCTTCCCCTATCTAGTTTCTCCCCTCCGCCTTTACCTTCCCTCCTTCCTTCCCCCCTCCCTTCCCTGTCCTAGAGGTGTCGGTGAAGGGTGGCCGGGTGAGTTTTTGCACCCCCTCCTGTGCATGCTGTACAACCAGCAATACATACAGGCAGGTTGCTCATTAAAAGTTTAACTTTGCCTGTACAGTTTGGCCTCCCGGTCCAGGGGCCTCCGTCCTAGAGGTGTGGTGACGGGTGACCAGGTGGATGTTTGCACCCCCACGGCCCCACCCCTCCTTGTGACCGGGTGAGTGTTTGCACACCCCTTCTGCATGGTGTACAAGTGCTACATACAGGCAGGTTATTTATTAAAAGTTTCACTTTGCCTGTAGAGTCTGGCCTCTGGTCTAGGGTCCTCTGTCCTAGAGGTGTGGTGAAGGGTGAGTGTTTGCACCAGTGCTTTAAGTGGGATGGAGAAGGTGTGGGGGAGGGGCACAAACGGGCGTGGCCTATTCAGCTAAGGGCGTGGTCTAATAGAGGGGTCTACAATCATGCACTGTAGAAGTTGATAAACTTTCCTTTCACAAAACAATACATTGAAAATCACATGCAACAATACATTTAGGTTTATACAGAAACATGTTTCCGTGCTATTAGAAGTAGTAAGCGTGAAAAGGACATTTTGGGGAAAAGTACTCGGTATTTTTAAACAACTGAAACATTTACAGTCTAACTGTATGAACTGCAAAAATAAACACTCCTCGAGGGGCGAGCAGCACTTACAATGTGTACCCAGCCAGGGAAAGAGCAGAGTGGTCTAAAGCAGGATGGTAAAGGAAAACATTTATCACAGCGAGAGAACCATTATCTAGAAATAAAAAATAAAAAATCCACTCAGCAGAACTTGACATCAGTTACACTGAATGCTCTAAAGCTGTAACTTCAGTGAAGGAAGGGTTTTAAAAGAGTGCTTTATTTTCAGCCTTCAGCATCCGATCATTGTCCGCATGATACATTTGGAGTCTGACCTCTGCCCACCATGTCCCCCCTCTTGTTCACCTGTGGACTTTATGGTGTGCCCTTTCAGATCACGAGCAGGTGATCATGTCTTCCATTAGCTGCTGATGGTGGCAGCAGACCTAAACCAAGCAGTCTCTTGAAAGGCGGGGGATGGGTGGCGCGGCTAATGAGGCCAGATTTTGTTTCCACTGGCTGTGAGGGCAACAGAGGGCCTGATAGTGACCCGTCTCAGCACCTGGTTTATAGAGCTGCCAGTTTCTAGCTCAATCGATTCAAAAGTTACTAAAAATACAGTGATATGTGCTACTGCGGAGTGGAAGATCCTTTGCAAAGGTTGACTGGTCATTCTTTCTATTGCTTATTGCTGTATTTCATTGTTAAACTAGTACTAATGAGGCGCAACCAATGGCCAGACAGTGTTTAAACAAGTGTAAAAAAATTACAAAATAATGAAATAATACTGTCCAAAATGTGCCGCATTACGCCGCATACTTTGCCCTTCTTGCAGCACGGGTGGCCTTTTCCGGTCTCATAATTTGTCCCTCTCTTACCGCATAATTCCAGTGGCCCACATTATATATAGCGCACACAACAAATTAAACTTCCTCTTGGCGGTTAATCGTGGGTGTTAATTTATTAAGGGCTTTAGACTTCAGAGCATGAAATGAGTACGTGTGTAATACACCCTCATCCTCAGCCGGGTGTGGTTAGCCGAGCCTCACGCCGCGGTCGGTTTATTTTATTACCACCGCGCTTAGAACACACACTCACTGTCTGAGTCCTCACTCGCTCTTTCCCAAACTACTGACTCTCTGGCAGTTCACAACACTGTCCTTTCAGAGCCCTGATACCATTGGATCCTCCAAACCCTCACTCTCTACGGAGAGCACTCTTCTGCAAGGGCTCACTCCCCGCTCGGAGCATTCTTGCATTTAATATGAGCTGAGAAGAGCAGTCGCCAGGCGCTCGCATCACTCCGGTCTCTCACTCAAAGCACTCTCCTCGGCAGTTTGACAGCTGCTGCCCCAGAACACTCTCCCCAATGCTCACTGACTGCTCAAAACGCCCTCCCTGTTCACCCTCACCTCGAATTCTCACGCATGGTCCAGATTATGCACTCTGTGGGCAGGGATGTGTGGTGCACGCGGGAGTGGGGCGTGTGTATGATACAGTGGGGTTTGTGTATGGTGGGTGGTATAGAGTGTTATTTATGGGTTCTGGGGTGTAAAGGTGTGATGTTGTTGGGCACATCATAGGGGTTAGGTGTCTAATGTGTGGTACGCAATACGGATGATGGGGGTGATATACATGTAATTATGGCACGCCTATTCGGCAGATGCTGGGCTATTGGGGTGTGCGCTAAAGCGTTTGCAGAGAGTTATAGAACTGTGATAAGGCTGTGGTATAGAGATGTTGGGTGTGTGAGGGGATAAGGTGTGATATCTACGTGCTGGGAGAAAGGGGTGTGCTGGGATATGTTTTGGCGTGCAGCGCATGTGTATCTGGGAGTGTGGGTGCAGATGGGGTGTGTAGGGGTGATGGAGGCTGTATTAGCTCTGCTGAAGGTGCGATATTAGGTGCTAGGTGTGTGTGTGTAGGGCGTGTCCAAAGGTCAGTCATGGGTGTGCCGGGTGTGAAGTGGCCATGCTGCAGGGATGCTGAGGTCCTGTGTTGGTGTGCTAAAAGGCTGGGTATGTGTGTAGGCAGCGAGCTGTATATTTTAAAAGATGCTTTAAGTCACAGTCATGTGCTTAACTGGTCCATAATTATGTCCACCAGTGAGTGCGGGGTGCCTTAGTTGTAGATAGGAACAACTCCCGGCACCTGTATTCACCTGTCTGATGAGCTCACCCTTCTGAGAGCTCTGCCTACCCACAGCCAAGACACTAGAAGACTAGGGATGAAGAAGTACAAAAAAGGTAAAACAAACATTTGCAATGCAATAGGTTTCACATTTGCGATAGTTTACGATATCAGCATTGTAAATGACTATGCCTTTATTTATGTTTTAAAAACACACCGCTGCTGACACACCGCTGCTGACACACCACTTGCTGACACACCACTTGCTGACACACCGCTTGCTGACACACCGCTGCTGACACACCGCTGCTGACACACCGCTGCTGACACACCGCTGCTGACACACCATTGCTGCCACGCCGCTGCTGCCACGCCGCTGCTGCCACGCCGCTGCTGCCACGCCGCTGCTGCCACGCCGCTGCAGACACCACTGCTGACACACCGCTGCTGACACATCGCTGCTGACACGCCGCTGCTGACATCACATGCTGACACACCGCTGCTGACAGGGACGAAATCCATTTGATCCCAAAGCGGAGTCACGCGGGCGGGGATAAGAAGGTGGGTGCAACTAAAAGAGGTGGAGTAGGAGGAGGCAAGAGCTCTGATGTAAAGAAACAACCAGCTCCGTAGAGCAGATGGACGACAAGGGGTGCTACCAGGTGGACGAGGCTTTACAGAGCAGATTAAGGCTGCTCGGCCCTCACTAAGGATAGTCGCAGGTGCAGGTAGAAGGGATGTTTGGTAAGGATTGTAGGGGAGAGGACATGGGACAGTTACACGAATAGAACAAGCATTGAAAATGTAATAGGTCTCGCTTTGATTAGTTAAGCCATTTGCTTTGCTAATGGTATGTATAGCAAAGCAAATGGCTTTAACTTAATGAAAGGCGAGACCTATTGCATTTTTAATGGTTGTTGTTATTTGGTGTAAATCCGTTCAGTAGTTTTTGAGATATTAATGGTTAAACAAATTTGTATATCTAGAAGCGCAAAGCCTTTGCGAATACATGCGCCAACAGGAAGACTGTGATTGGCTGGCCGCAACCTGTGTAGAAAGTTGTGGATGCCATTTTATATAACAGGACACTGTACAAGGGGCTCAAAATAAAGATTTAAAGTTATATAAAGGGTCAGAGTAGAAGTACCCTGACCCCATGGGTGTGATAAAGGGGTCTTTGAGGGGAAACAGCGTTTACAACGCTGTTAAAACAACGCAATGCTATTACAACGCGGTCGTTACAATGACCGCGTTGTTAGTACGCAATACCTTTACATCACAAGTCATTACAATGACTTGCTGTAGGGTGCAAAGGTATTGGATATAAAATCCAACACCTTCCCTGCTGTTAGGCAAACTGGAGTAGGAATAGTAAATAATACTATTCCTAAGTCCAGCGCACTCCTACAGCAAGTCGTTGTAATGACTTGCGATTTAAAGGTTTTGCGTACTACCAATGCAGTTGTTGTAACGACCGCGTTGTAATAGTACGCGATGTATTAGCATGCATTGTAACATGCTATATTAGTCTTTGAGGGACCCCTTTAATGTACAACATGTCGAAAAACACTTTCTTTTTCCACTTACGATATTCACAAATTTGTCGTGCCTATCCGCGCAAGCCCCGTGTAACGTTGCAACATATTCACGAATATCGCCCAAATAAATACATACTCACACACCCACTCGGAGTCACACAGTCACTCACAGACCCAATCACAGCTCCACTCAGAGACTCATCTACCCACTCACAGATCTACTCAGACACTCAAGTACCTACTGACAGACCCACTCAGAGACTCATGCACCCACTCACACACCCACTCAGGGAGTCACACACTCACTCACAGATGAACTCAGACACTCATGTACCTACTCACTGACCTACTCAGACACTCATGCATCCATTCACAGACCCATTCAAACACTCACGCACCCATTCCAAGACCTACTAAGACACTCATGCACCCACTCACAGACCCACTCAGAGACTCACACTCCCAGTCACAGACCCACTCAGACACTCATGCACTGACTCAAAGACCCACAAACACACTCACGCACAAACTCACAGACCCACTCAGAAACTCATGCACCCACCTCACAGACCCACTCAACACTAACACTTCCACTCACAGACCCACTCAAACACTCATGCACCCACTCCCAGACCTACTCAGCACTCATGCACCCACTCACAGACCCACTCAGAGACTCACACACCCATTCACAGACCCACTCAGACACTCATGTACCCACTCAAAGACCCACAAACACACTCACGCACAAACTCACAGACCTACTCAGAAACTCATGCACCCACACACAGACCCTCTCACGCATCCACTCACAGACCCACTCAGAGTCACACACCCACTCACGGACCCACTCACAGACTCACAGACCCACTCACAGACTGATTCAGACATTCACACACCCACTCACAGACCCACTAAGACACCCAAAGACCCACTCAGACACTCACACACCCACTCACAGATACATTCAGGCACTACTACACCAACTCACAAACCCACCCAGAGACTCACACACCCACTCACAGACCTACTCAGACTCATGCACCCACTCACAGTCCCATTCAGACACTCTCACACCTACTCACAGACCCATTCAGATACTCAGGCACCTACTCACAGACCCATTCAGAGACTCATGCACACACTCACAGACCCACTCAGACACTCACACACCCACTCACAGATCCATTCAGGCACTACTGCACCCACTCAGAGACCCACAAACACACTCACGCACAAACTCATAGACTCACTCAGAAACTCACAAACCCACTCAGACCAACTCAGACACTAACACACCCATTCACAGACTCATTCAAAGACTCAAGCACCCATGCACAGAGTCACTCACACACTCACGCATTCACTCACAGGCCCACTCAGACTCAAGCACCCACTCACGGACCCACTCAGAGAAACACACCCACACACAGACTGACTCAGGTAATCACACAGCCACACACAGACCCACTTAGACACTCACACAGCTACTCACAGACCCACTCACAGATCTATTCAGGCACTACTGCACCCACTCACAGACCTACCCAGAGACTCACACACCCACTCGCAGACCCACTCAGAGACTCATGCACCCACTCACAGACCCACTCAGAAACTCATGCACTCACTCACTGACCCCCCTTACTTACACACCCACTCACAGACCCATTCAGAACCTTAGGCACACACTCACAGACCCACTCAGAGACTCATGCATCCACTCACAGACCCACTCAGAGACTCACACACCCACTCATAGACCCACTCATGCACCTACTCACTGGCCCACACACCCACTCAGACACTCATGCACTTACTCACAGACTGACTCAGACACTCATGTGCCCACTCACAGACCCAATTAGACACTCACACACCCACTCAGAGGTTCATCCATCCACTCACAGACCTCAGAGACTCACATACCCACTTACAGACCCACTCAGACACTCATGCACCCATTCACAGACCCACTCAGAGACTCATGCACCCACTCACAGACCCACTCAGACACTCATGCACCCAGTCAAAGACCCACACAGAGACTCATGCACCCACTCCCAGACCCACTCAGACACTCACGCACCCACTCACAGATCCATTCAGGTACTGCTGCACCCACTCAGAGCCCCACCCAGAGACTCACACACAAACTCACAGATCCACTCAGACTCATGCACCCACTCACAGACTCACTCAGACACTCATGCACCCACTTATATATCTATTCAGAGACTCATGCACCCACTCAAAGACCCACTCAGACATTCATGTACCCACTCAGAGACTCATGCACCCACTCACAGACCACTCAGAGACTCATGCACTCACTCACAGACCCACTCAGACACTCACACACCCACCCAGAGACTCATGTACCCAGTTACAGACCCACTCAGGGACTCATGCACTCACTCCCAGGCCCACTCACACACCCATTCACAGACCCACTCAGACACTCACACACCCACTCACAGACCTACTCAGACATTCATGCACCAACTCACCGACCCACTCAGACAGTCATGTACCCACTCACAGACCAACTCAGACACTCACGCACCCACTCACAGACTTATGCTCCTACTCACAGACCCACTCAGAGACACCTGCAACCACTCCCAGATCCACTCATACACTCACACACCCACTCATAGATTCACTGACATTCACGCACCCACCCAAAGACCTACTCAGACACTCATGCACCTACTTACAGACCCACTCAGAGACTGATGCACCCACTCACAGACCCACTCAGACACTCATGCACCCACTTACAGACCCACTCAGACTCGTGCACCCACTCAGAGATCCAGTTAGACATTCACGCACCCACCCACAGACCCACTCAGAGAGTCATGCACCCACTCACAGATCCACTCAGGGACTCATGCACCCACTTACAGACTCACTTACAGACTCATGCACCCACTCACAGACTCACTTAGTCACATATTCACCTACTCACAGATCCACTCAGACACTCATGCACCCACTCACAAATCCACTCAGAGACCCATGCACCTGCTCACATGCTCATTCAAACACTAGTTCACCCACTCAGATGTACAGAGTCACTTATATAGTTGTAAATTTTAAATGTGCTGGTGTCACTTGAATGTCTGCTTTTGTTTTGCTTATTTGCGAATTTGAACCCCTCCCCCAAAGAAGGTATTCAAAAAGAAAATGAACCAGTGTTTGGGAAATAGGGTGGCTCTGATAAGAGGCTTTGTGTGTATTGTCTGTAGATGATAACTACACATAAAACAGGATGCAGTGTTTTGGGTTGTTGAAGAACACCCTGTTGCCTTTCTCTGTGAAGCGATCTCCATCACTTCTATATATACCTTCCATGTCAAAGAGCAAGTTGTTGTTGTAGATAGAGCTTGTTATGGTCTCTGAGGTTGGTAAAGTGTGTATGATATATAAAAAAAAGTATTTTGAGTGTACGAGGGGATCTGTGAGTGGGTGTTTGAGTGTTTCTGTGGGTTTATGAATGGGTGTGTTAATGTCTCTGGGTGTGTGAGTCAGTATGTGAGTGTCTGTCCGGGTCTGAGAGTAGGTGTGTGAGTAGTCCTTTCATCATGTGCTGTTCTGGAACTGTAGAGTGTGCATGTGTTGTTTTACTGAATGGTCGAGTTGGCATTAAAAACACCTTGCTGAACTTTAAACTTCTGTTTTATTATGTACTACTTACCCCTTAGATAGGGTTAGGTAAGTCATAGGGCAGGATGCTATGTGCTTACAGGGTAAGACATGCACTTTAAAGTCTCAGTGAGTCACACATGTACTTTGAGACCCCTAGGCATAGTTAAATATGCAGGTTTTCACCCATACTGCAAGTTATATACATATTTAGAAAAGCAGAGTTACTCACCTAGCGTGTGAGAGAGAGAGACAGAAGGCATGTAGATATTCAGTGACATGCTCATACAACACTTATGCATGCAGCAGTAACAGATGCACTTGCATACACATTTATAAAAGCCAAGTAATAGAGAAAGTAAGTAATATATACAGCAACAGCCACTTACATAGACATAAAGAGATTGCGGCTTAATTACTTTCACATCCAGTGATACACCCAGAGAGGGACTGATATACTTATTCAGATATGTACTGAAGAAGTGATACTGCTAATCACCCATGCAGACAAGTAGCCCTAAAAGTATGTGTTGGGCCTGCTACTGCAGAGCCTGCGTATGCAGTTTTACTGCTAGGTCGAGTTGGCTTTTATAACTCCTTGCCAAGCTTCAAACTTCTCTTCTACTACATATGTCACCCCTAAGGTAGGCTGTACATAGGCCATAGGGCAGGGGGCTATGTGCTTAAGGTAAGACATGTACTTTGAAGTTTTAGTTAGTCGCATGCGCACTTCCAAATCCTTATACCCAGCTAAACATCCAGTTTACCACACATACTGCAACTCACATACATATTTACAAAAGCTGAGTCACTCACCTAGTCAGTCAGACAGAGACAGAGGCACTTGCACATTCAGTCACATGTCTATACCGCACTTATGCATCTAGCAGTAACAAAGCCAGTTGTCCACACAATTATAAACCCCAACACTCAGTAATAGAGCTAGTAAGTAATATCTACAGTCAGTCACATACACATATAGAGACCCATAAAGAAACTAAGACAGGTAGTCATATAGCTTTATAGCTACTTAAACATGCAGTAACACACCCAGGAAGGGACTGATACCCTTATTTAGATTTGTCCAGAAGTACTGGCGCTCCTACTCAGCCATCTAGACAAATAGCCCTTTAAGCATGCTACTGCAGAGACTAGGGGGTCGATTCCGATTCGGGCCGGAAAAAGCACCGACCGACTCGGATCCGGAAAAAATACCGACCAACACGTACCCGTGGCGCCCGACACGCCAAGTACGATGCAAGGCGCGAAAAATCCGACCGACACGTAACGAAACCAAGTCGACCGACCGAGCCGCACGGAAAATAGCAATCCGGCCGGAAAAACACGCGAATCCAACCGACCGACACGCACCCGGAACAAATCCGACCGAAACGTACACGCCAACTCCAAACCGCAAAGTACGATGCAAGGCGCGAAAACCACGACCGAGTCGGACGGAGGACAAGCCGTACGACCGACACGCATACAAAACCGAGCCGAAGCAACACAAAACACCGCGACCGACGCGTACGCAGCATAGAAAACTGCACAAACACAGCGTGAACGAAACGGAAAACACCGTACGAGACCAATGCAGGGTCCGACTCGGTCACAAGAACGTTTCCAACATACACAAACAACACAAAGGAAAAATCACCCAAAAAAAGGCCAAACAAGCAATTACCAAGCCAATAAATACTGGGGGGGTGGGGACAGAGAACAAAGACACACCCACAACTCCACCTATATAAAGGACACAAATCACTACCATGAGCCTTTGCAAATGCCATTCCACTGCCAGCACCCAAGAGAAAGCAGCCACACACCCACAGCTCATCCCTCACACAAGCCACACACCATCAGCACACCAACAAATACCTACCTCACATACACCCAGCAAAACACACACTCACACACCCTCACCTGCACACCAACACACACATCACCCACCATCACCACCCATCACCATGCCCCCCAAGAAGAATCCCAAGTTCCTAGATAGTGAATTGGAAGTCATGGTAGACGAGATCCTCAGGGTGGAGCCACAGCTGTTTGGCACTCTGGTCCAACAGACCCCCATGTCGCAGAAAACCAAGATGTGGGAGAGGATCATCAACAGGGTGAACGCCCAATCACCATGTCGGTGCACAAAGACGGACATCCAGAACAGGTGGTATGACGTGCGCAGGAGGGTACGGGACATGCTGAAGAAAGACTACATCAACAGCCAACACACCGGCAGTGGCCCTCCTGCCAAGCCAATATACCTCAGGCCCTGGGAGGAGAAGGTGCGGGCCATCCTTCCGCCAGTGAGCGTATATGGACTAGAGGACATCCCAGAGCCTGGTGAGTACACAACAAATGTACACAATAAACTGCCACAAAACACACACATCACTGTCAAGGGGAGAGTCAAACCATGCACTCATAGCAATTACACAGCAACTAGAACAGAATCATCCCAAAATGTGTATGTCAGTCAGATAAACACAACACATGCCATCAAAAAAGTCACATCCAACTGTGCCAACACATGTACAAACACAACCACAACTACAGCTAGGCAGTGGCACAAATAGAACTAACAAACACATCCACACATGTAGCCACCACAACAACACCAACACACAGTGAAGACCACTCAAAGGAAGGAATTCTGTGTATGCTGGCCAAGTCAGTGTAGCCAATAGCATCATGGGAGTCGCAGTCACACATATTGCCCGCCCCAAAACTGTCCCATCAACACCACCATGAACCATGCGCACATCACAGGGAGTGGAGAAGGACTCACAAGATGGCTGACACTGGCTACTGCTGTGGGGAGCACAAGGCCCTGCTGCCAACTGTGCACCAACAAACAGCAGGCCACCACTGACTGACATCCTGAGAGACAACTTCCACTCCCTGCAATGCAAGCACGTTCCATGGTGGGATATCTGGCTGGCTGGGTGGGAAGGGGGACTTGCAGCACTGACTATAGTCACCAGCACCTCCCCTCACACCCCCCAACACAAACTCCACAGTACCCACCTGGTAGAATGCAATGCCCTCCATCCTAACACAAGATCCCACAAAGCACCACCACCCTGGGTTATGTTGTGTGAAGCACAGGGACACTCTTGGGACTCTTAGCCAAACAACTGCCAGGACAACACTCCCAGCCATCCTGTCAGCACAGCCAGCCCACCCCACAGGGAAGCAGAGTCAAAAGGAAGGAAGCATGGGCATGCTGGGAAGGGGGTGGAGGCAATAGCATGATGGGAGTCGTAGTCACAGACATTGCTCAGCCTCACAACTGGCCCATCAACACCACCCTGAACCATGCTCACATCACAGGGAGTGGAGAAGGACTCACAAGATGGCTGACACTGGCTACTGCTGTGGGGAGCACAAGGCCCTGCTGCCAACTGTGCACCAACAAACAGCAGGACACCACTGACTGACATCCTGAGAGACAACTTCCACTCCCTGCAATGCAAGCACGTTCCATGGTGGGATATCTGGCTGGCTGGGTGGGAAGGGGGACTTGCAGCACTGACTATAGTCACCAGCACCTCCCCTCACACCCCCCAACACAAACTCCACAGTACCCACCTGGTAGAATGCAATGCCCTCCATCCTAACACAAGATCCCACAAAGCACCACCACCCTGGGTTATGTTGTGTGAAGCACAGGGACACTCTTGGGACTCTTAGCCAAACAACTGCCAGGACAACACTCCCAGCCATCCTGTCAGCACAGCCAGCCCACCCCACAGGGAAGCAGAGTCAAAAGGAAGGAAGCATGGGCATGCTGGGAAGGGGGGTGGAGGCAATAGCATGATGGGAGTCGTAGTCACAGACATTGCTCAGCCTCACAACTGGCCCATCAACACCACCCTGAACCATGCTCACATCACAGGGAGTGGAGAAGGACTCACAAGATGGCTGACACTGGCTACTGCTGTGGGGAGCACAAGGCCCTGCTGCCAACTGTGCACCAACAAACAGCAGGACACCACTGACTGACATCCTGAGAGACAACTTACACTCCCTGCAATGCAAGCACGTTCCATGGTGGGATATCTGGCTGGCTAGGTGGGAAGGGGGACTTGCAGCACTGACTATAGTCACCAGCACCTCCCCTCACACCCCCCAACACAAACTCCACAGTACCCACCTGGTAGAATGCAATGCCCTCCATCCTAACACAAGATCCCACAAAGCACCACCACCCAGGGTTATGTTGTGTGAAGCACAGGGACACTCTTGGGACTCTTAGCCAAACAACTGCCAGGACAACACTCCCAGCCATCCTGTCAGCACAGCCAGCCCACCCCACAGGGAAGCAGAGTCAAAAGGAAGGAAGCATGGGCATGCTGGGAAGGGGGTGGAGGCAATAGCATGATGGGAGTCGTACTCACAGCCCTACATCCCCCACCACATGGCCCAGCAAGCTCACACTCACGCATGCACATCCCACAGAGAGTGGAAAGGCCCATCAAAGATGTCTGACACTGTTGCTGTGTCGTGGGGAGCACAAGGGCATGCTGGGTACTGCACACCAACCAACAGCAGGACACCACTGTCAGCCATCTTGCCATTGCCCTCACACCCACACCCACTGAACTCCACACAAAAGCAAGTAAGTATGGGAATGCTGGCAAGTGGGGTGGAGGCAATGGCATGATGGGAGTCGTAGTCACAGACATAGCTCACCCCCACAACTGTCCCATCAACACCACCCTGAACCATGCTCACATCACAGGGAGTGGAGAAGGACTCACAAGATGGCTGACACTGGCTACTGCTGTGGGGAGCACAAGGCCCTGCTGCCAACTGTGCACCAACAAACAGCAGAACACCACTGACTGACATCCTGAGAGACAACTTCCACTCCCTGCAACGCAAGCACGTTCCATGGTGGGATAACTGACTGGCTGGCTGGGTGGGAAGGAGGTCTGGCTGTCAACCAAACACAAGCAATGCAGACCATGTTCACACCCCAGAAAATACATAGAAATGCCCAAATAATGCAGGACAATGTGCCACACCAATATCAACCCCTGACTGTGACGACTTAGGACAATGCACCCGCACCCAGAGGCACAGTCACAACTGTCATGTGTGTCAACCACTGATGCCTGCAGAAACATGACATACATTGTTTGTGTCTCCCAAAAACAGGTGATGATGGGGACACAGCAGCAGACGCTGAGGAGTCCCAGTCCCAGGCTCAAGAGGATGCCGAGCTCACTGGCGTCGTACAGCCTCTGTCCTCCTCGGACGATGAACAACCTGGCACATCCGGTGCAAGTCAACATGCAGCACCAGCAGGACCACCAGCTGCAGCACCAGCAGGACCACCAGCTGCACTCCCTGCACCCACCCCTACAACGACTGTCACCACGAATACCATCCCTGCCGACATGGACAGAATAAGGAGCAACACCAGCGCAGTGACCCTGGACCAACCTGGGGCCATGGACACCACCACCACCACCAACCCCCAAGGTGGACCAGGGTTATCTGTGCGTGCAACTGCACACACTGCACATGTCAGCAGGGGTGGTGGGAGGGGTGGGAGACAGAGGTCGCTGCTTGCAGACGTTGCTGGTGTGCATGACGACCCACAACTGGTACGCATAGCTGATGCGTACCAGTCCAGCACCGGAGAGCTCAGCCAGGTAGTGGGGCTCCTCAGAGACATCAAACAGCAGCAGGCTGCCCATCATGCCCGCTTGGACTCCCACATGTCCCACGTGGAGTCACACATGTCCCGTGTGGACTCACACATGTCCCGTGTGGAGTCCAAGTGGGATGTACTGCATGAGATGACGGCGGTGCACAGGGACATTTTACAATGCCTCCGCCAGATGAACAGCAACCAGTCCACACCTCCCTGTGTGCCAACAACATCTGGTGCCGAACAAACTGCAACTGCCACAGGGAGGGAGGAGGACTCTGGCGGAGAGTCCCCTGCACCGCAGCAGCCTGCACTTGAGGGCCCCCCCCAAGAAGAGGGGTCATCCGAGGAGGGAAAAGTGAGAGGCCGATGGCCAAGCGCAACTCCCAGGAAGCCTGAACCTGTTCTGGATGTTCGCCTTTGTGCACAGACTGTTCACCCTGTTGACGGCAACACTACTCCCACACATTGCATGGGGAGTACAAGTTGGACCAATGTGTCAGACAACTGTGGCCCCCGATACTGGGGATCCTGTCTACCCGGACTTTCAATTCACCTAGGAACTTGGGATTGCAAGATTCATGTACAGCACAACCCATCCTATGCACTATTAACACAAATGTATCACAATAAACACACTAATACACCATACTTGCCTCTGTCGTGATTCCAACATGGGTGCTGTTTTGGGGATGATGAACTGCAAAATTACACTGTGTATGCGAACTGCAACAGCAAGGACAACACAGGCATGTGAGTAAAGGCAACGTGACACATATGAGGGAGACACACCACCAGGGCTACACAACACATACACACCTAGGCCATCTGACTCATTGCCTACACTGATGTTGCCAGGGAAGACGGTGCAATGCACAGACACCACACCCATTCCCAGTTGTAGTCAAGTAGCCCACAGGTGCAGTAAGCAAATGGCAGTCAAATGTGTGACCACAGACAACGCACATCACTAAGTGAAGCACAGGTTTATTACACAGTAGCAACATGCCGTAACCACTACAGATGCAAGGTAACCCCACCTGGTAGCGGGCACACAGTCAACAACTGTAGACGGAAGGAAGTCCATGGGTGTGGCGCACATCACCTGTAGGGACACAACAGCTACCAGCCTGGATGTGCAATCACGTCGTCGGTGGACACAGTTGACCAAACGAATCTGAAAGTACCCTGTGAAGGACAGAAATGACACACAGTCAAAAGCAATGCAGTACAGGACAGAACAGCAAAACTCATGCACAATACATGTTACAAGATACCCACCCAGAACCAAGTTAGCATGTCAACACTGTTGGGGAGTACAGCCCACCTGTAACCACACATCGCAACACACATCCAGTCAAGTAGCCCATGGACACACTCCAACAGCGCCAGAGCCCCACCCACACATCATGCCAACTCACATCATTCACATGACACCTCAGGATACTCACATTCAGCTAAAGAAGTTGGTGATGAGCTGTGTGCGGACATCACCATCACCATCATCATCATCATCGTCACTGGCATCGTGGTCCAGGCCAGGATCCTCCACAGGTGGCGGATGTTGGTCATCGTCATCCTGGATGA
This sequence comes from Calotriton arnoldi, assembly GCA_963921515.1. Classification (NCBI taxonomy): domain Eukaryota; kingdom Metazoa; phylum Chordata; class Amphibia; order Caudata; family Salamandridae; genus Calotriton; species Calotriton arnoldi. The sequence goes on along the minus strand of CAWUFW010002033.1, from coordinate 1,850,025 downwards.
GAGGCAACTCCTTCCGCACTGCCAGGTTGTGGAGCATGCAGCAGACGATGATAATCTTGCACACTTTCGCAGGGGCATATGGGAGGGACCCTCCGGTCTTGTCCAGGCAGCGGAAGCGGCTCTTCAGGAGACCAAAGGTCCGCTCAATCACTCTCCTGGTCCGACCATGTGCCTCATTGTAGCGCATCTGGGCAGGTGTCACAGGGTTCCTGAGGGGTGTCAGCAACCACGGCATGTTGGGGTATCCCGAGTCACCTACGGACAGACAAGTGCACATCAGCTGACTTGGAAAAGTGGGCGGAATACTACAGATCAGATCACACACAATGGCACAAAGTCAGTACACACCGACAAGCCAGGCACGCTGGTTCTGCATCTGTGCCATCATCCTGGGGATGCGACTACTCCTCATCACAAAGGCATCGTGTGCTGAACCAGGGAAACGGGCACACACGTGTGTGATGGTCATGTCTGCAAGACACACCACCAGTGCATTGACCGAGTGGTAGTGCTTGCGGTTCCTGTAGGCCTGCTCCTGGGCCTGTGGTGGTACCAAAGCCACATGTGTCCCATCAATGGAGCCAATTACATGCGGCATCCTCCCCAGGGCATAAAAGTCACTCTTCACGTCAGTGAGTCGTCGCAGTCTAGGGAAATAGATGTGCCGGTTCAGGAAGAGCAACATTGCCGCCAAAACATCGCGGAGCACACGGCTGAACATGGTCTGTGACATCCCACCAGCAGACGCCACAGTATGTTGGAAGGTACCGGTGGCAAAGAAGTGTAGGGCTGCCATCACCTTCACCTTGGGGGTCAGCGCTGTAGGATACGGCCGGCCAGGCTGCAAATGTGGGGACAACTGCACTGCCAAATCCTCAATCAGCTGCCTGGTGAAGCGGTACCGTCGGATGCTGTCCCGTTCCACCATCGTTGCCAGGTCTGGGAATGGCCGATGGACAGCAGGAGCCCTGCAGTGCAGAGGAGAAGTAAGCAAGATCGTCAGTCACCCCACATATGCGGCATTGAACACACTCAAGATCCCAACATACATCATCATGAGGCACAACTACATGAAGTGTGCAGTACCGGAAGGACATGTATGGTACATACATGGCCAACATCTGTCAACACGGTCCTACAGGTGGCATCAATTTGTCCCAGGTTGGCCCATTGGATATCATGATGCCGTGTCACAGTCACCCCCCACAGTGACATGTGAGGACAGATGTGCCCCAGGCACCACAGCTCAACGACAGGTACATTCCCAGGGACCCTGTAATGCCACATGGACACTGGCATCACCTGGAGTATCATGTGTACACCACAGCAAAACAAACATGACCCCCACAGGTAGTGGCCACACTTGCCATGGCAGGACAGACATGGACGTCTGTGACACACACGCACAACATCAGAGTCCATGCACACACAACGTGGATGTGGAGACTGTCTCCCATTGTGCACATGAAATCAGAGACATTGTAAACACTACATGCACAAAGACTGTGGAGGGCCATCACTATTGTGCCACTGGGACACCCTGGCTCAAACATACCGTCCCACATGGGACTCACGGGGTATGTGACATGACATACACAAACACCACTGTGAAATGTGACCATGACACATGCACAGATATGAACAGTTGCACATCACAGTGGTCACGTACACGTAACACCCAGGATCCTGTCCCCATGAACACGTGCACAGCCTGGGGGTGGCTGCCCACAGGTGACACCCACAGGACAACATGTACATCAACATACACACAATAGGAAATGCAGCCTTACATGCCTTATGATAAGGTTTGGACAGGCTGTCGTGATGTAGGTGTGCCCCTCACTCCCTGGGAGCTATCTGTGGCTGGCATATGTCCATCTGAGACAGGCATGCTGACCTATGCCAGTCACATGTACAGTGATGCGTTGTACCGCAATGGACCGATCGGTGCCTCCGGCCGGCCCATTGCCTTCAATGTGTGCGGGTACGCGTTGTACCCCTGTGCGCATTGAACCGCAATGGACCGATCGGTGCCTCCGGCCGGCCCATTGCCTTCAATGTGTGCGGGTACGCGTTGTACCCCTGTGCGCGTTGTACCGCAATGGACCGATCGGTGCCTCCGGCTGGCCCATTGCCTTCAATGTGTGCGGGTACGCCTTGTACCCCTGTGCGCGTTGTACCGCAATGGACCGATCGGTGCCTCCGGCCGGCCCATTGCCTTCAATGTGTGCGGGTACGCGTTGTACCCCTGTGCGCGTTGAACCGCAATGGACCGATCGGTGCCTCCGGCCGGCCCATTGCCTTCAATGTGTGCAGGTACGCGTTGTACCCCTGTGCGCGTTGTAACGCAATGGACCAATCGGTGCCTCCGGCCGGCCCATTGCCTTCAATGTGTGCGGGTACGCCTTGTACCCTGTGCGCGTTGTACCGCAATGGACCGATCGGTGCCTCCGGCCGGCCCATTGCCTTCAATGTGTGCGGGTACAGCGTTGTACCCCTGTGCGCGTTGAACCGCAATGGACCGATCGGTGCCTCCGGCCGGCCCATTGCCTTCAATGTGTGCGGGTGCGCGTTGTACCCCTGTGCGCGTTGTACCGCAATGGACCGATCGGTGCCTCCGGCCGGCCCATTGCCTTCAATGTGTCGGGTACGCCTTGTACCCTGTGCGCGTTGTACCGCAATGGACCGATCGGTGCCTCCGGCCGGCCCATTGCCTTCAATGTGTGCGAGTACGCGTTGTACCCCTGTGCGCGTTGTACCGCAATGGACCGATCGGTGCCTCCGGCCGGCCCATTGCCTTCAATGTGTGCGGGTACGCGTTGTACCCCTGTGCGCGTTGTACCGCAATGGACCGATCGGTGCCTCCGGCCGGCCCATTGCCTTCAATGTGTGCGGGTACGCGTTGTACCCCTGTGCGCGTTGTACCGCAATGGACCGATCGGTGCCTCCGGCCGGCCCATTGCCTTCAATGTGTGCGGGTGCAGCGTTGTACCCCTGTGCGCGTTGTACCGCAATGGACCGATCGGTGCCTCTGGCGGCCCATTGCCTTCAATGTGTGCGGGTACGCGTTGTACCCCTGTGCGCGTTGTACCGCAATGGACCGATCGGTGCCTCCGGCCGGCCCATTGCCTTCAATGTGTGCGGGTACGCGTTGTACCCCTGTGCGCGTTGTACCGCAATGGACCGATCGGTGCCTCCGGCCGGCCCATTGCCTTCAATGTGTGCGGGTACGCCTTGTACCCCTGTGCGCGTTGTACCGCAATGGACCGATCGGTGCCTCCGGCCGGCCCATTGCCTTCAATGTGTGCGGGTACGCGTTGTACCCCTGTGCGCGTTGTACCGCAATGGACCGATCGGTGCCTCCGGCCGGCCCATTGCCTTCAATGTGTGCGGGTACGCCTTGTACCCCTGTGCGTGTTGTACCGTAATGGACCGATCGGTGCCTCCGGCCGGCCCATTGCCTTCAATGTGTGCGGGTACGCGTTGTACCCCTGTACGCGTTGTACCGCAATGGACCGATCGGTGCGCACCCATTGACAATGGGCTTGCCTGGCAACGGACGCGTTTTCGAATTTCGAGCGAGTCGGTTGCTGGGAATTCAGTTGGTCACCCACAACAATGTTGCAAAATCATGTATGTCATGAAGTTGAAGATTTGAAGGATGCTGTGGGCGTGTTTTGGTGCTGCTATTCCATGGATTGGCCAGATTCAGAAGATGCAAACGACTTGGACCTATCACTTTGGACACAAGGGACAGGATCTGCCTCTCCAGCACATATATATTGCTGGCTGTTCCCCTGAGAGCCCACTTGCCTGCACTACATGCTCCAGGACGACATCTGCCACTGCACTGCTGCTGTCTCTGCCCCTCTGGACCCTGCAATGGCACGTACTGTGGAGAGAGCCCCAGCCTTCAGCCTTGAGGAGAACCAGGCCCTGCTGGACAGCCTACTTCCACAGTACAGCAAGCTGTATGGGACACCAGGGGAGCAGGTGAGTGTCCTGTGCACTGCCTTTCTGAATGTGCATTTTGTCTGACTAGCAAGGCTGAGAGTCTGCACGCCACTGGCTAGCAGGCTCACTGAGTAGTTGTCACCCCCCATAGTGTGTAGTGACTTGCACTGGACAGGTATGGTGCAGTGACAGTGCTTCTGAACAGGGTTTTACTCCCCATGCAATGATACCATGTAGTGACTTCTGGAAAACTGTCCATGGGCAGCCGTGCACTGCCTGTGTACACCATGTGCCCCTGTGATTGCGACATGTATATGCAACTGTGTCATGCACGGATATGTTGCATGTGTAGTAATGGCCTTATCACTTTGTCATCCTGACAGGCTTCTGCCCATCGGAAGCAGGAGATATGGAAGGACATCGTCCGGGCTGTCCGGTCCGTGGGGGTCTACAAGCGCCGGATCCGCAACTGCCAAAAGAGGTGGCAGGACCTTCGGGGCTGGACCCGGAGGATTGCACGGGTCCAGCTGAAGCTGTCGCCTCCTCGCAGGAGGGGCGGAACACGGACCCTGACCCCCACATGCTCAGGATCCTGGCGGTGGTCTTTCCAGACCTGGATGGGCAGCTGAAGGCCAGAGAGCAGCAAGGAGGGGGTGAGTCAAAGACTGCACTGTGAACTCTGTCTAACATGCTATGTGCCCTCCTCGGGCCTGGTTAAACTGCCACAGTACAGCAGTCATGTTGTCCAGGAGCCATGTCCCTCTATTGTGCACTGCCCACTCCTCATCTGATACCCAGGTGTGGCCCTTACATGCAGGGAATTCTGTCACTTAGGACTGTGTCCTTGCAGTTTGCTTGACTCAAGGTGGGAGACAGCATCTGTTTCCCTGACTCTGTGGTGGGCATCATGGGTGGGTCCATTGCTTACACAATGCCTGTATTCTGACATGTATTCAGCGTGTTACTTTGATCTGTGGTCCAATTGCTGAGCTGATCCACCACATGTGGCTGGGGTATCTGGCACACACCCATGCTGCGGGTGGGAACAATGTTTGGGCCCCAGGAGTATGTATATGACGTGTGTCACACATACTTAGCCAGCTGCCTACAGTCCAGGGCTCATCCCTCATTCATGTGGGGCTGGACAGTCATGCCTACTCCAGGCCATACAATACACTCTGTACTCCCACTCCCGTGTATCAGCTGACACATTGTGCGCAGTGATTTGACCCCTCAGGTGTCTGCCTCTGTGTCAGTGTGCTGTGGATTAGTCGCCAGGACTGCTGTGGAGTTTCTTGGTAGGGGCTCAGCATGCCACTGGAGATGTGACCATAGGAGACGATACTTGTGTGACACATAGGTGTCTGATCAGCTGCCCATGCAGACTGGGGCATGTGAATGTGAAGTTCAGGCAGCTGTTCCCCATGCACAGCAGAGTGTGAGGGGCTCAGGTTCAGAGGGTAGTGTCACAGGTCTACCATATGTCCAATAGGTATGACCTGGACAGATGAGGGTTAAGAGGATGTGTTGTGGGGGGGATGTACATGTGCACTTGTGCAGCTCCAGGACTTGCATTCCCCATGACCTACTATTGTGACACAGTGCAGAGTGTTGTTGTCTGGCTGCAAAGTCATACATCACTGAGACAGTGATGTATGACTTTGCAGTCATGCCTCCGCCATGGCATGTGTCTACTGATTGGTGAGCCTGCAGGGGAGTGACATGTGCTACATGCACACCTTAGTGGCGCTGGCTATCAGGACATGGGTGCATCATGGTGTCTGTCGCTGGTATGCATCACATGCATTTCCTATTTGACTCTGGGCATCCCTTTCATCCGGAAACCTGTACTGACTCAGTGGCAAGAGCTGTGATGTGTGCATGTCCACATGCCACACCGTGTCCTCTGCACTGTCCAACTACTGTGTACTTGGTGCATGTGTCAACACTGGGGTGTTGCAATCCAACAGACACCAGACAGATGGGTGCAAGGCCATGTGGGATGTGAGTGCCATGCTTGGCATCAGACTGACAATTGACTTCTCCTGTTCAATTAGGGCACTTTTAGCAATGTACAACTAATGATGCCAGGGCTTGCTCTGTGATGTGCTGTGCTCACAGTGGTGTGTGCGTTATGTGCAGGTGACTGATGATTGTCTGTATCCCCATTGTTTGCAGATACATCCACGGCCACGGAAGGGGACAGCTCCACGGACCAGGAGGAGCCAGAGAGCCAGACTGGGTCAGCAGCCGAGGAGTGGTCGGAGGGACCCAGTGGCACGGAGGGCGAGGGAGCCACACCGAGGAGTCCTCAGCAGCATCCACCTCAGCTGAGGACCAGAGCAACTCGGAGGATGACTCCCTTGTGGAGGCGGGTGTCAGCAGCCACCACACCCCAGCTAGTGTTGCTGTCCCCGCCACCACCAGCACCACCACCGCCCTCCCATCGGCTCCCATTCCCCAGGTCCGTGGAGGCTCCCATGTCCGGGAGCGTGTCTCCTTTGGGCCAGGCACCGCACCCCCTGCCCCTGTGTCCCCTGCTGCCCTGAGTGAGGAGTCTGTGTACCTCCTTCGCCAGCTCCATGTAGGGCAGACAGCCATGCTGAGTGTCCTCCATGCGCACACCGCGCTGTTGACTCAGCTGGTGTCGTTCATGGAGGGCATCTCATCGGGCATGTCTGACCTACAGAGGGGCAATAGGTCCATGGACTCCTCCCTGACGGCAGCAGTGTCCCTCCTCAAACGGTCCCTCACCCCTCCTGCCTCTGCTCCATCCACACTCCCCAGCACCTTACCCGTCCCAAGCACACACACACCGGCACAGGCACACACCAGCACACACACATCCAGCACACTGACACACACGCCAATGACAAAACGCACACGCACGCACATTCAGGGGACTGAAGCCAGACTCACAGGGGATGGGGCCCTGGAACACACACACGCATCCACATGCACTGGGCAGTCCTCAGTTCCCTCTCCCTCCAAAGCACCCTCCCTTGCCTCACCTGCAACCCCAAAGTCACAGCAGCTCTTCCTCTGTGACCTCGGCCTCTTCCCCACCGATGAAGCTGCTCCAGCATCCCGGGGGAAGAGGAAGCCCACCCACACGGAGCAGAGTGCCCCTCGCCCCCGGACACCCTCCCCCAGGCGCAGACGGACTGAGGCCCCCACCCGCAAGTCCCCCCGGAGTCCTAAGAGCAAGACCCCGCCACCGCCCTGCAGCTCAGGCACAAGGTCTCCGTCCTCCATCCCTCAGGCCCCCACTGCACAGGTGCCCCCACCACACCCTGCCCCAGGTTCCCCCACCCACAGATATACCATCCCCAAGAGGATCAGGCCTTCTCCCCCTGCCACTTGCTCTCCCAGCACCACACCCCCCGCTGCGCTTGTCTGTGCCACTGATGTGGTGAGGGTGTCCTCCCCCTCTGTCCAACCCACCTTGCCTGTTCCCCATTCTCCTCCCCTGGAGGTAGGCACTGCAGTGGAGTCCACTACCGCCCTGTCTGACTTGGGCACTGCAGTGGCGGACCTGTCCACTCCATCTGCAGGGTCCACTGCAGTTGTGCCGGCACCCACGACATCTGAGTCATGCCCCCCAGTTGTGCCGGCACACACCATGTCAGACACCTCCACTGCAGTTGTCAGTGGCTCTCCAGCACCCACCACCCCTTCCCTGACTCCCCCTGGTGAGCCCTGATCCTGTCCCTGCGGTGCCTGGCCTGCCCCCCGGTTGCCCCTCCTAGTGGATTGTCCCTGGTTTTGTGCAGGCATGCGTAGGGTGACATCTGCCAGTGTCACCCTGTTTGAACTTTGACAATGGACTGGCCATTGGCCTTTGCTCTATTTTTTCTGGACGTCGTTTTCAATCAACACATATGCTGAATAAAGCAACTTTCTTTTCTCTAGTGCTCATGCTTCAGATGTACATGTTGTTGGTGCTGCTAACCATGCCCTTGCTGCAGTGATGGTGATATCTGGTCTCATGATTATGAAGTGTTACTGTGCAGGAACCCATGTGGTCCAGGGGGAATGTGTCCTATCATGTGGTGTATCCATGTCATCAATAGCAGCATCTGAGGGTGTCATGTGTTCAGTATTTGGCAATGGGTTTCCTACTTACATTAGCAATTTCATATCTGTGGCTTCCACCCCTGCACATCTGTTGTGCCTGCCATCGTTGCATTTGTCTACTTCCCTGACCGTGTTGCCATCTCCACTGGACATGCAGGTTTGGGCATCAATGGGGAAGGACTCATCCGTGTAGTCAGTGCAACATTGCTATACAAGTGTGTTGGATCTGTGCTGATGATTCCGTTGGCACATCCATGACCAGGCTGATGTGATGGGAGCCCTCATTTGGTGCTAATTGTTGATTGTGTGACCAAGTGCTCAGCTGACATGATGGGGCCCTACTGAGGCAACATATGGCACAGCTTTCCTCACACAGGAGTGGAGTCCCCTCATGGCAGTGTGTACACGTGTGACATTGCCTGCGCCCAAGGTGTGTGTCGTATGTGCATGTCTGTGTGTTCACTTCCATTTATCTGCGCATGCTGTGATCCCTAGTGTTGTACCTGTTTGTGATGCTTGCTGACTTGAGCTATGTTCCCCCAAAGTCTTCTCCCTGTGTTCTCTGTGATGTGGGTGCATGGCACATTACTGGTCATCAGGGTGTCACCCATAGGTGTGTTTGCTGTCAGGGCTGAGTTTGTGTGCAGACGCAGATGGGTCACAGTCAGGTTTCCCCTTGGCACTTGTTGTTTGCCCCTGTCATGTGATTTTCAGTTCGTGTTATCTTTCAGTGATTGTGACACGTTGTGTGTGTGACTGCTGGCACTCCTCAGGGTCCGGGCTGCAATGTTGGTTGTTGTCTATGTGTGTTCTTTGTGGGTGACCTTGGCTTCTTCATTGGTGTGTGACTGTGGCTGGGATCCCATTGGTTGGTGTGGTATCGCCGTCATGTCCATGTACAGCGTAGTGTGCAGTGTGTCAGACATTCAGGAGTCTTGTTGAGTGGCCATGTGTGATGTGTTTCTGCACCTTGGTTCCCACCCACCACCCTGGAATAGTCATGGGTGCATGTGCAATGTCACCAGTGCATGTGTACTTCACTGCTGCACATTGTTAGAGGTCGAGGGGTGTGGTCTTGAGTGTGTGCAGATGGGAGTTGTTGCCCAGCTAGTCCCCTGCCTCCATGTTGGCCTTGGCTTACTGGCCATGCTGATTGATTTGTGCTTGTGTAGGTGTGATGGTAGTTTGTTGCTCAGGACACCTGACTGTGGTTCACAGTGTGAACGACATTTAGCTTTGTCATCACAGTGGGATTTTTATTCAGCCCAGGGTCACCACATTGTGGGGGCCCTGGGGGTGGTGCTGTGGTGTGTCTGTGTCTTGCTGTGTCAGTTGTTGTTCCTACGTGCCTGTGTGACATGTGTGTTTTGTGCTCCCTCTCATCTGACAATGCCTGCTTGCCCACATAGGGGATTTGGATCCATGAGTTACCTTAGTGTGGCAGTGTATGCACATCTGTATGATTGGTATTCAGCTCTCCTCATGTGTTGTGTGGTTGCCTGGGGACACTGGCACCCCCACCCCTCACCTGCTGTGTATGATGACAGTGTTGGTCTGCCTGTTTGTGTTTGTGCATCTGCACCACTGCATTGGCATATCTTGGGTGTGCCATTGGCTGTATGTTGTTTGGTGTGTTTCCCCTGCTGTCCCTGGGACTCCTAGGTCATCGGTCAGCACAGTGATCATGGTTTGTGTGTCCCATTGCTGCCATGGTATGGTATCTGTTCACCTCACATCTGCTGTCTCCACAGGATATCTGCATTTGTGTGCCCATTGGTGCAAATATGTGGTTCTGCATTCTGATGGTCACTTCTGTCATTGTGTCATTGATGACTGTTGACGGTCTCAGCCCCCATGGGTGTTGTTTGTCTGCACATGGCCAAAGGAATGTCTCATTTGCACTGCAGTATTTGGCTCCCCCAATTTATGTTGCAATGGGACACATACACTACTTTGCCACAGATGAGTTTTTGGTTCTGTGACCAGGAATGATCCATGCAGTTTGGCAGTTGCAGCTCTTTCTTTGTCAACACTTACCTTTTGGTCACTGTGATGATGGGGGTGTAGACCCCATTGCCACAATGGTCAAAATGTGCTTCAGCTATGGACCCCACACTTGCCTTTTGGTCACTGTGATGATGGGGGTTTAGACCCCATTGCCACAATGGTCAAAATGTGCTTCAGCTATGGACCCCACACTTGCCTTTTGGTCACTGTGATGATGGGGGTTTAGACCCCATTGCCACAATGGTCAAAATGTGCTTCAGCTATGGACCCCACACTTGCCTTTTGGTCACTGTGATGATGGGGGTTTAGGCCCCATTGCCACAATGGTCAAAATGTGCTTGACTATGGACCCCACACTTACCTTTTGGTCACTGTGATGATGGGGGTTTAGGCCCCATTGCCACAATGGTCATGGGCTGCTTGCATTGTGGGTGCCACACACATATATGTGTGGCACATGTGCTAGGGGGTCACATTGTATGTTCAAAGTCATGTTCGGTGTTGTAGGCATTTGACACAGCCTACACACGCTTGTCATGGTGGTGGGGGGATGTCTTTATCTTGCATTCCCTAGGTTGTGGTGTGCTTGTTGTGTCATGCATTGTCCATCCTATGAGTGGGGGTGGTAGTAGTGGTAGGCATCCAGCCCCCCTGGGTGTGGGTGGTAGTAGTGGTAGGCATCCAGCCCCCCTGGGTGTGGGTGGTAGTAGTGGTAGGCATCCAGCCCCCCTGGGTGTGGGTGGTAGTAGTGGTAGGCATCCTGCCCCCCTGGCTAAGGGTGGTAGTAGTGGTAGGCATCCAGCCCCCTGGCTAAGGGTGGTAGTAGTGGTAGGCATCCAGCCCCCTTGGCTAAGGGTGGTAGTAGTGGTAGGCATCCAGCCCCCCTGGGTGAGGGTGGTAGTAGTGGTAGGCATCCAGCCCCCCTGGGTGTGGGTGGTAGTAGTGGTAGGCATCCAGCCCCCTGGGTGTGGGTGGTAGTAGTGGTAGGCATCCAGCCCCCCTGGGTGTGGTTGGTAGTAGTGGTGGGCATCCAGCCCCCCTGGCTAAGGGTGGTAGTAGTGGTAGGCATCCAGCCCCCTTGGCTAAGGGTGGTAGTAGTGGTAGGCATCCAGCCCCCCTGGGTGAGGGTGGTAGTAGTGGTAGGCATCCAGCCCCCCTGGGTGTGGGTGGTAGTAGTGGTAGGCATCCAGCCCCCCTGGGTGTGGGTGGTAGTAGTGGTAGGCATCCTGCCCCCCTGGCTAAGGGTGGTAGTAGTGGTAGGCATCCAGCCCCCCTGGCTAAGGGTGGTAGTAGTGGTAGGCATCCAGCCCCCTTGGCTAAGGGTGGTAGTAGTGGTAGGCATCCAGCCCCCCTGGGTGAGGGTGGTAGTAGTGGTAGGCATCCAGCCCCCCTGGGTGTGGGTGGTAGTAGTGGTAGGCATCCAGCCCCCCTGGGTGTGGGTGGTAGTAGTGGTAGGCATCCAGCCCCCCTGGGTGTGGTTGGTAGTAGTGGTGGGCATCCAGCCCCCCTGGCTAAGGGTGGTAGTAGTGGTAGGCATCCAGCCCCCTTGGCTAAGGGTGGTAGTAGTGGTAGGCATCCAGCCCCCCTGGGTGAGGGTGGTAGTAGTGGTAGGCATCCAGCCCCCCTGGGTGTGGGTGGTAGTAGTGGTAGGCATCCTGCCCCCTGGCTAAGGGTGGTAGTAGTGGTAGGCATCCAGCCCCCCTGGGTGTGGGTGGTAGTTGTGGTAGGCATCCAGCCCCCCTGGGTGTGGGTGGTAGTAGTGGTAGGCATCCAGCCCCCCTGGGTGTGGTTGGTAGTAGTGGTAGGCATCCAGCCCCCCTGGCTAAGGGTGGTAGTAGTGGTAGGCATCCAGCCCCCTTGGCTAAGGGTGGTAGTAGTGGTAGGCATCCAGCCCCCCTGGCTAAGGGTGGTAGTAGTGGTAGGCATCCAGCCCCCCTGGCTAAGGGTGGTAGTAGTGGTAGGCATCCAGCCCCCTGGGTGAGGGTGGTAGTAGTGGTAGGCATCCAGCCCCCTGGCTAAGGGTGGTAGTAGTGGTAGGCATCCAGCCCCCCTGGGTGAGGGTGGTAGTAGTGGTAGGTATCCAGCCCCCCCTGGGTAGGGGTGGTGGTGCGCATTCAGGCCCCTGTGTGCATATGTGGCATTGGTGATGGGCATCCCGCCCTTATGGTGCTGCTGTTGCTGGTGTAAGTATATTCAGCATCCCCGTGTATGTGTGTGATGTGTCGTGTACGTGTTGTATGTGTTTTGTGGTTGGTGTCTGGCTTACCTTCTGCGCCGTACGCGTCCGTGCCTGTTCCGGTAGTAGATGTAGAATATTGGTATGATCGGGACGAAGGGATTCATGGTTGGTTCGTGTCGTTCGTCCTTCTCGTTGCTTCGCGTCGTCCTCGTCGCTTCGCATCGTCCTCGTCGCTTCGCGTCGTCCTCGTCGGTGCCGTGTTCGTCTCGTAGCCGTGGATCGTGTTGTGGCGCGAATCGGAGCTTATGTGCGCCTCTCCCGGATGCTTTAACGTGCCGTGCGTAGCGACGGGTTCGGCGCGTACGGGAAGCGCATCGTACTTGTCCGGCCGGACGGGGCTGCATTTTCCCTTCCGTGCGACTCGATTCGGCGTTTCCGGATTCGCCTCGGTCGGAGAACAGGACCTGGTTTGGGTGAGTACGGCTCGGCCGGATTTTTTGCTGTTGTGCGCATCGTACTTGCTCGTTCGGTGTGCTGTACGGATCGGTCGGGAAACAGGCTTTCGCATGGCTTTTTTCCCGACCGAATGGTATTGGGTGCGCCTCCGACCGAGATCGGAATCAGCCCCTATGTGTGCAGTATTAATGTCTGGTTGATTTGGCATTGATAACTGCTTACCAAGCCTTAAACCTTCCTTCTACTAGATATAAGTCACCCCTAAGGTAGGGTGTACCTAGGCCATAGGGCAAGGTGCTATGTCTTTAGAAGGTAAGACATGTACTTTGAAGTTTCAGTGAGTCACATGCACACTTTCAGACTTATATGCCCAGCTAAACATCCAGTGTCCCACCCATACATACATTTACAAAAAATGTTAGAGACACTCAACCAGCCAGTCAGACAGAGACAGAGGCACTTACACATTCAGTCATATGTCAACAGAGTAAGTTATGTATGCAGCAGTGATAGAGCCAGTTGCACACACAATTATAAACCCCAATACTCACTAATACAACCAGTAAGTAATCCATACTGCCAGTTACATACAGATATAGAGAACCATAGAGATACTATGACGGCTAGTCATATAACGACATAGGGGCCGATTCCGATCTCGGCCGGTAGGGCACCGAATCGGATTCGGCTTAACCGGATCCGATTCGGAGCCCTATTTCCCGACCGAGTCGTACGTGCGTCCGGGCGAGCGAGTACGATGCGTGCGCTCGCGAAAACTCTGACCGACTCGTTCGCAGGACCCGACCGCTCCGACCGACTCGCACGGGGACGACGCGCACCGCGCAATGGAGACGTTCCCCGGCCGGGTAAGTACGATGCGTACCTCGACCGCTCCGACCGACTCGCGCAGTCCGGCTCCAAGGAGCTGTCGGAGCCGCACTTTGGGGGTCCGTGTCGGACCCCCCTAGAAGCGTAGGCGTGCGAGTCGCACACAGGGGGGACCCATGGGTCCCCCCTACACGGGCATGTACGGCGCGACCCGCATCGACACGAACACGCTGTAGGGGGCGCCCTTGTTCGTGTCGTGCCCATTGAGTCAATGGGAGCCCGTGTACGCGTGCCGTACGACTGGCTCCCATTGACTTCAATGGGAGTCCGACCGAATCGAGTCCGATAGCATACGTGCGCATCGTACTCGTTCGGTCGGACTGCTAGGGTCCGATTCAGTCGGAAATCTCTCCGGGTCCGGCTCGGTCGGAGAGATTTCCGGCCTGAATCGGAATCGGCCCCATAGTCATTTACACATCCAGTGACACACTCGGAGAAAGAGCGATACAGTTATTTAGATATGTATTGAAGTACTGATACTCCTATTCACCAATGCAGACAAGAGGCCCTTTAAAGATTTTTGGGGCTGCTACTGCACAGTCTATGTGTGCAATTTTACTGCTAGTTTGAGTAGGCATTTAAAATCCCTTGCTAAGCCATAAAGTCCTTTTTTATATATAAGTCACCTCTAAGGTGGGCCATAGGTAGACATACACTGATGCATACACTGATATACCCAGATATACTCAAATGCATATAGTAGCAGTCCCAGACACACACTGATTCATATTCTAACACCCTGAAGCACACACTCATGTGTACACTAAGACATCCAGTACAAACTGACTTATACAGTAAGACATGCAGGAAAACACTTATGCATACTCTGATACACCCAGGCACACACTGATGCATACACTGAAACATACAGGCACACACTAACACACCCAGTTACAGACTTAAGGATACACTGTCACACATTGGAACACACTTATACATACACTGACACACCCAGGTACACTCTGAAGCAAATAGTGACACAACCATGCATGCACTAATACATACGCTGACACACCCAGGCACATACTGATTCACACACTAACACACCCAGGCACACACTGATACACACACTGATACAACCAGACACACACAGATGCATACAGCGATACATCCAGGCGCACATGTATGAATACACTTAGACACCCAGGTACACTCTGATGCACTCGACACAGTCTCCCACCACACCCTATGCACAAGACTCCACGACACCGACATCCTCGACAAAGCCCTGGAATGGATCCGCTCCTTCCTCACCGGTCGAACACAGAGAGTCAGACTACCTCCGTTGTACTCTGAACCCACAGAGATCAGCTGTGGAGTGCATCACGGCTCCTCCCTGAGCCCCACTCTCTTCAACTTCTACATGGCCCGGCTCGCAGCCATCATCAGGAACCACAGCCTCAACATCATCTCCTACGCTGACGCTATGCAGCTGATCCTCTCCCTCACCAATGAACCCACAGTTGCCAAGAACAACTTCCACGATGGGATGAAGGCTGTTGCCACCTGGATGAAGGACAGCTGCCTCAAGCTCAACTCCGAGAAGACCGAAGTCCTCATCCTGGGCTCCACCCCCTCCACCTGGGACGATTCCTGGTGGCCCGCAGATCTTGGATCCCCCCCACACCCACAGACCAAGCAGGAAACCTTGGAATCATCCTGGACTCCACGCTCACCATGAACCGCCAGATTAACGTCGTCTCATCATCCTGCTTCCACACGCTGCACCTGCTCCGAAAGATCTTCAAGTGGATCCCCACCGAGTCCAGAAAGACAGTCACCCACACACTCATCAGCAGCAGACTCGACTACCGCAATGCACTCTACACTGGCATAATCCAGAAACTCCTCAAGAAACTGCAGAACATTCAGAACGCCTCCGCCAGACTCATCCTCAATATCCACCGCCGCAGCCACATCACCAGCCACTTGAGAGACCTCCACTGGCTCCCAGTCAACAAAAGAATCACCTTCAAGCTCCTCACACATGCCTACAAAGTCCTACACATTGCGGGACCTGCGTACCTTAACCACCGCCTCTCATTCTACGCACCCACCAGAGACCTCCGCTCCGTCCATCTGGCCTTGGCCACCGTCCCACGTATCCGCAAGACCACAGCTGGAGGAAGGTCCTTCTCCTACCTCACAGCAAAGACCTGGAACACCCTGCCTCTCCATCTCAGGCAATCACTGTCACTGCTTCAAATCAGGAAGGACCTCAAGACCTGGCTCTTCGACTGAACCACAGCGCCTTCGGCGGATCAGCAGCCCCACCCAGCGCCTTGAGACCCTTACGGGTGAGTAGTCGCGCTTTACAAGTCACCTGATTGATTGATTGATTGACACAGCTAAACATACAGTAATGTATACACTGACAAATCTAGGCATACACTAATGCACACACTAACTCACCCAGTCACACACTGACCCATACGCTAACACACTCAGGCACACACTGACCCATACACTGACACACCCAGGCAGACAGTAAAACATACATTAACATATGCAGGTACATATTCATGCATACACTAACACACCAAATGACACACTAAGGAATACACTAACAGAGTCAGTCACACACTTTTTCATACAGTATCACACCAAGACACTTATTTATGCATACCGTGAGACACCCTAAGACACACTGATGCATATGCTAAGACACCCATGGACACACTGATGAATACTGTAGTATACCCAGGCACAGACTGATGCATATGCTGAGACAGGTAGAGACAGACAGATATAAACATGGAAATCAATAGACTAGGACTGGCTATAATATAGTAACGTAACTGTTTATATCTGTAGTTAAATGTTTAAAATATGTCATTTAATAGTATGTAATGAGAAGCTAAATGTACTGATTTGTTTTTCTTTCCAGACATCTACTTCTACTTAAAACCAGAGAATTACAATGCCAAAATAAACTGAAACAAGAAAGAAACAGAAGCAAGGATATTATCTTCTTACAACAGAGAAACTAAAAGGAAAGAATGTGGACGATGTGGTTAAAGAAAAAAGAGCTGCTGGTAAGAAAACTAAAAAGTTTCCTAAAATAGTATGTGGAAAACTGAAAAGCGAGCATAAGCAAGTAAATAAAAATGCGAGGCTTCAATTTAGCTACAAAGGACAAAAAGAAAGTGACATTAAGAGAAATAAAGCGTACAAGAAAGCAAATAGTTTAACAAGAAGACAGAGGCAGTTTAAGGAAATGAGAGTCAGAATGTTTTGCAGTAGGGTAATTCAGAATCACATATGACCTATGAAGTAATATAAAAGGAGAAGAGAAGCAGTCTAACAAACGGAACGTGTTGAGGATGTAGTTAATAAGGCATTTGACCTGAAGAGGAAGCTATTTAATTTGATTCTGAGCAGAATGAGAACACTGGATAAAACAGTGTTCTCTATGAGGAGAAGAAGCCAAAAGAAAAGACTTCTGAATAGAAGTCATTTTTACAAAATTATCAGTGGTGAATGGAAGTATACTTCCAGTACTGAGTCTTTCTTTAATTAAGAACGCTACTTCCAAGAGAACACATTTATGCATGCAGTTGAAACAACTGGTTGGTGTTATGAGGTGAAGAATGGTACTCCCATTCCAAAAGAGGAGATGCTTCCTAGGAATGTTGAGGAAGGAAAACATAGACAGGCCCCTGTATACAAATTGAACTGTAGCAATATTTGCAGTGTTCGGCAGGAATCTATTGATATATTGAGAAGTTTCCTATGTAACTTTCAATGCAAAAGTCTGAAATAGGAATTTTGTAAGGATTAGATCCACGCAAAGTAATTAAGTACCCACATTTACAGGAACATTCACTAGCATGTCTATCAAAGAAAGTGTGCCAAAGCAGTTGTCATCACTTCAGAATGTTGGCTGTTCATCACTCTAAAATGCGAAATTTAGTTATGAGGCTTAACTATGTCAAAACTACTGCCCTATATTTAGGAGAAATGAATTTTGCATGGTACAGTAGCAGAGGTAGAAAATGTTTGTGAAGATGTTCAGTTTCAGTTCTTTGGTCCTGAGCAGGAGTCTAGGAAAAATGAGGAGTTGGTATGTGCAGGTGTAGAGGAACAGGACCCAGGTATCAGTGTTGATAACTTTACAGAAGAGATTAGGAAGTTTAACACAGTTTCTTCTGAGAAACCAAACAGTGTTTCTATTTGTTGTCAAAGCATTCGCTACAAAAGCCAAACTTGCAATGCAGTTACATTCTCAAAAACTGAACAGGAGAACAAAGATAAGTGGCAAGAATTTGCTGTTTATTTATTTGTAGAGGAACGCTTTGAGTTGTCCACACAGCAAATTATATGTAAGTACTGCTATGATAAGTCAGAGCAGTGGTGCTCAAAGTACAGCCCACAGACCTCTGGCAGCCCAGCAGATCTTTCCTTGCGGCTCGCAGAGCTCCCTCTGGGAACCCCGGGTTCAGTA
Organism: Calotriton arnoldi; assembly: GCA_963921515.1. NCBI lineage: Eukaryota > Metazoa > Chordata > Amphibia > Caudata > Salamandridae > Calotriton > Calotriton arnoldi. The sequence continues at coordinate 1,832,020 of CAWUFW010002033.1, read as the reverse complement.
GAGAAAGCTGCTCAATATCCGTTTTTTGGTAAATTCTGCATGCCAAGAAACATCATTTTGTGAGTCTAGGCTTTTTTTCTAAAGTTAGTTCACCTTATTTTACATGCAAGGCTGCCCTGCTCATAGAACAAGCTGAAATGACTCTAGAAATAAAGCCCAGAATTGGAAAAACTACAAAAACGATGTTGCTTTTCTGGTTTTGGGCTTTGTTTCAACAGCAAGATCAGCTTGTACTTCCAGCAAGGCATCCCTGGCTTAGCTGAGAGGACAGCGGAGGCGCATAAAAAAGGTAAGGAAACTGTGATCGTGAGTAAAGTGGGGCAGGGTCAGTGAGTGCGGGTAGGGGGGGCAGGCAGTTAAAATGAACAAAATATTCTGTATCTATTTTTGGTCTTATAACTTACAGGTAATAGAATGCAAAATGTACAAAAAGATTTGAAATAAATAATTTTCTAGAAATCTTTGAAAAAGGTGTGGTTTTTTTCAATCCGCATAATCCCCCACCCAACTCTGTCTCATTGGGAATGCCACGGCTTTGATGTGACCCTTGGGCACATACCTGCTTGTATGGTGTGGCCCTGAGTAAAAGTTTCTGAGTAGCCATGAGTTAGAGAATAACAAAATGCTAGCTAGAGCAGTATATAACAAGTTAGAATTAGTATTTATTCCACAAGAACTTTGAGATTTAAATGTTTATGAATCGATTCTTATACAATGTGTACACCCTTTTCAAGTAATAGTTCGCATGGAACCGAAGACAGGAAAATTACCTCCAACAGAGCTCCAGAAAGGCCTTAAAGGAAGAGTTATTTCTTTACCTTTAGATTTTAAACAGAAAATTGAAACTGTAGGGGTAGAGAGAGATATTGATGAACCAGTTATCATTCTTGTAAATGGTGTACCTACCAAGAGTTAAAAAACTTGGCAAGAGTTAGTGGATGTTAATAAAGTAAAAAAAGAAACATTATACCTGGTACAAAATAATATTTATTATAACAATATTGATGTTTTGAGATAAATATATGGAGATGAACACTACCATCAAGTGGACATATTGAAAAAGTGGATTGATCTAGATCAGAAGAAATGTATGAGCACTACAGCATCCATTCCCTGCATTCTAAAGAAGTCATCAGTGATGCTATTGATCTCTTTCAAATGAAACAAGCAAAAGGAGCACCCTTGAGTGTGTGAGAGAAATGTTTAGAGGCTCACTGTTTTCCACAACTGTTTCCCACTGGAGCAGGTGGCCGCTATGATGACTGCCCCATATAGATACCAGCAGCTGAATTCCAGTCAACCAGATTATATTCAGATGATCCAACATTACACCAGTGCATTCCATATATTTTCCATCTTCTGTTTGAGAGTGACTTGTCTGGACTTTCATATGCTGTAAACCACATACTAAATTCGGAGTTAATCTTCAAAATCTCTCGGCGAAGGAATTTGTTGACAAAGTTCATGGGAAGAATAAGAAGTTAGAATACAACTTGTTTAATTTGATGGCATGCCAATGTGGCACCAACGAGTATTGGTATCATCGTCATGGAGAACTCAAATGTATGTTGAGAAATCTAGGTGAACCTACTTGGTTTCTGGCACTCAGTTGTGGTGGGTATGCGTGGAATGACCTGCTTGAAGTTTTGAGAGAAGTAAACTCAAACATTAAGGACATCAATGTGAAGACAGCAGGAGACATTTGGTTGTTGGATCCTGCAAATGTTTGTATATATTTTGACCACTGATTCCAAGCCATGCTGTCTTTCATCTGCAACAAAACAAATCCTCCTCTAGGTGAAGTAACTGATTTCTTTTGGCGTAAAGGGTACCAAGCAAGAGTTGCTCCTTATATTCACATGCTGTTATGAATAAAAGATGCACCGAAATTGGAACAGACAGTGATGAGTCTGTACTGTCTTTCATAGAACAGTATGTGCCATGCGCCATCCCAAAAGACAGTAGTGAAAAAGGTCCGAGACAACAAGTTCTGCGCTTTCAAAACACATAGATGTGGGAAGTACTGCAATCAAAAATACAGATGCAAAGGGAAATTTTACACAAGATGTCGATTTGGATTCCCACAACCTGTCATTTCCCAAGGAAGAGTGAACAGCTTTTTGTCTGCAGTCAAGCATACACTGACACGGAAATCACCAAAATACACATACAACCTGAGAAGAACAGATGCCTCCAAGTATATTAATGACTATAACCCTGTCATACTCAAAAAGTGAAATGCAAACATGAGTATATCATATTGTTGCAGGCAACTCCATCACTGTTGCTCGGTATGTTACTTCATATATTACGAAGTCAGAGAAAACAGAGATGAAGACAATGTGGGAGGAGACGTCTGCAGAAAAGACTCTAAACAAAAAATTGTACAGCTTCAGCTTGAAAATGTTTTCCCATGGAGAGATGTGGTCCTATGAGTGCTGTGACCGGTTGCGCTCGGCCAGTATGTTCTCAAAGTCAAGGAGAATTGTTTGGGTAAGTCTAGGCACAGCAAGTATGTGAAATAGAGTACTAAAGTCTTTCCCAGAAATTCAGTACCTAGTAGAGTTTGACCCGGAAAGTACATATATTGTGAAATACAAGTATGTTGGATACGTACTATCCAAGAAGGAGTCCACATCTAGAAAGTCATGTCCCTTTATGAAGTGCTACAACATTACAGATACAGAAACAATGTAACTGAAAACATAGGAGAATGGAAATATGCAGTAGTTGGATGTGATGGTTGTTTGGTGAGACATGCCAAAGGAAATCTAATTAACTACAAAAAACTTAGTTGCCAAACTCCAGACAGAAGAGAATTTTTCTATTTGGCACTTCTACAACTCTTCAAACCTTGGCGTGCTGAAACAGAATTACTTGGAGAGTATTATTGCTATGAAGATTCTTTCAATGCTATGAAATACACCATTCAGTGTTCAGTCTTCCCAAACTATGTGCAAATGTTAAATGATGGAATTGAACAGGAGGAAACAATTACTGCTGAGATAGCTAAGGAGAGCTCACAAAGCAGCCAAAGTTCGGGACCACTGAATCAAGATCCTCTTGGACAGCCAATTATTGAAAATGAAGCTGCAATAGCCATGAATGAGGTGGAAAGTGCAATGCAACAAACTAGACAAGAAAGTGTTGATTTGGAACAGTTAGTTGGACAACTGAACGAAGAACAGAAAGAAATTTATATGGAGGTAAAAGAGAAAATAGAGCATGGATTCCTCCACGATATGAAAGAATGTAAATGCTCTTCATTTAAGCCAATACTATTATACAACAGTGGTCAAGCTGGCACCGGGAAACGCTTTTTAAAGTTCTCACTGCTTACCTACAGAGGGCAACAGAATCAAATGTATTGTGTGTAGTAACATCACCAACTGGATTAGCTCCACACAACATTAAAGGAATTACTCTACATCGACTACTAATACTACCTGTTGGACATGACAATTAACTGGAATACCAGAAGTTATGCAGTGAAACTTGTCAAGGGGATTCAAAAGTATTGAAGAAACTGAAGCTTTTAATCATCAATGAGGTGAGTTTGGTCTGAAACTTAATGCTTGCCTTCATACACTCGAGAATGCAACAGATTTTAAAAACAGAGTATGATGTGCTGTTTGGAGGAAAGCATTTCATTGTCTTCGGTGACCTACTGCAACTTACCCCCTTCAAAGGACAGCCTGTTTTCAAGACACTTCTTCATGATGAAACTCAGAATTCTTTGGGAAGTATTGGCTATGTAAACATTTGGCTAAACTTCCAATACAAGGAACTTCTGAAAAATATGCATCAAGCATCTGACGTGGAATACGAAAATATTCTGAAAGACATTATAGTAGGAGTTCTGACAAAGGAGGGGAACTGTACCTTAGACAGTTGGCTTATCAAGAAACTATTTTCCTCTAAGAACACAGCAGCACAGCTAATGTTCAATTTCATTGAAGAAGGGAAATCCATAGTCTGTTTAATGCCTACACTTCAAGAGTGCTCCAATTTTAATGAACAATTACTAAAGCTGGAGAAAGAAGAAATTTTGGAAATTACAGCTATTAACAAAATGGAACACCAGGGAGTAACAGCACTGCTAAATTGAAAGCTACAAGCAAAATTGGATTAATTGGAGAAATCCGTATCTAGGACTGTAGAATTAGAAAAGTGTTTACGCATGTGCAAAAGCTGTAGAGTAATTTTGTGGTGTAATTTAAATATTGAGGAAGGATTAGTAAATGATGGATAAAGTTATTGATTTAATTAATTTTCAAAATAGGGATGAGGTTGAATATTTAGCTATAAAATGTGATCAGATTGATGGCTTGAAGCAGATTGGCCGATGTGTTGTATGTTTTTTGCTTGTGAAAGACTTATATGTCTGGCGGCAGCAGTTCCCAGTATCTCTAGCACATGCTGTTACTATCCATAAATCTCAAGCTTTAAGTGTAGACACAGCTTTTATTAATATTGGTAGTACTGTATATAAAATAGGTATATCATATGTTGCATTGTCTCGAGAAAGAACATTGTCTGGTTTTTTTGGGTTGAATTTGATGAGAGGAAAGTTAGTGCTGATGCAAGTTGTGTCAGAGAGTACAAGCGGTTAAGAAGGTTATACGCTCCTCATTTAGGACAGTATCCCATTTATGAAAAACAGATAATCTGTCCAAAGTGGAAGCTCACAAAAGACTCTATGGATGTTGCTGTAAAGAATAGAAAAAGAAGGAACACAAGGAAGGTGTTAAGAAGAAAAAACTGGAGAATGAGGGAGATATTGTAAGTTACCAGTTGTCAAACACTTCTGGTGTCAACTGCTATGCAAATGTTGTTCTCAATGTACTGTTTCATTTGCCACATCTTATAAATACAGTTGAACAGAAACCACAGAAGAGATTATGTTCTGCACTGTGTGGTTTGCTGCAACTTTTACATAGTGATAGAACTGTGATATATTGTGCTTCAGGCATTTTAAATCTAAGAGATACATGCAGTGGATCAGTACCATTTATTCAGAACACTCAACAAGATGCTCAGGAATTGATATTGGTCATCCATGGAGTTTTAGAAGAAGAAAAAATAAATATAGATGACTTATTTGGACTGAGTTGCACATGGAACCATGACTGTGAAGATTGCTCTTTTACGTGTACCACTTATATAAATTCTGAATGATTTTTGTACTTAACATTACCAGATTCCAAGACTGTGTCTTTTGACAAATTGATCAAAACGACTAACCAAAATATAACCTGCCCAATTGTAGATCAGATGTTATGTCTACATTGCATATACGAAGAAGTGGAAAATACTTTATATTAATGCTACAACGGTGCAGAGCAGATGCATCTAAATTGGAAACCGAAATTACAAACTTCAAAGCAGGACAAATATCAATTTCTGGAAGAACTTATAATACTATGGCTATCATCTTTAACGAAGGACTTAATGTAACATCTGGACATTATACTGACTATTTAAAGAGTGAAACTGGATGGACGGAATGCAATGACACCAACCTTAAATTAAAACAAAAACTGCCTTTCAAACTTCCAAATTCTTACCTCCTGTTCCTTCAACCAAAGTTCTAAGGAGTATTTCTAATAAAAAAAGTGGTGTATGGTATTTCTTCTATGTGTATTGTCAGTGTTTAAGGGCCTTATTATGACTATGGAGGTCTCAGAGCGGGGCCGCCAGGCCGCCACCCCACTCTGAGACCGCTACAGCCATAAAAAAACGCCCGCCAGAGTACGACTTTTAAAGTCTTTGGCGGGCAGTTCTTTGGCGGGGCCTTTAAATAAAGCACCGCAATAGGAGCATCAAAAGCAGTTCCTGCAGGGCATGGACTGTCAAGTCCATGCCCTGCAAGAACTGGGGGTGCAAGCAGACAGGGGGGCACAACATGTACCCCCCTGCATGCACCCCATGGCGCAGAGGCACAAGGGGGCCCTATAGGGTCCCCTTTGTTTCCTCACCGCCACACTTTTTAAGGCGGTCACACCGCCATGAAAAGTGTGGTGGTGATGAAACTTGTAATATGCTTGGCAGGGCTGCAGCAGTCCCGGCAAGCATATTGCGGCCTAAAGACTGCCGCAACACCGTCAGGGATCTCTGATCGCTGGTGGTTGCGGCAGTGCCAATGCGGTCTGACCGCCAAAGTTGTAATGGGGTGGTCGGACCGCCAGTGCGGTGGTGCCCGCACGGCCACCATGCTACGGCAGACCGCCGTAGTCACAATAAGGTCCTTAGACATCATTCGGACTACGAGGGGTGATGTTTTCAAAAGGATCTCCAAAATTCAAGTGTGCTTTATATCTGTCAGTAGTATTGTACCAGTTATAATAATAAAATATATGTTTTTTAGAATATGGTTGTTTAGATTAGTGTAGTGACTGTAGATAATACAACTGATAAATTATTTGTAGTGAGTAAAATGCATAGTGTCACTTATTTGTAATGATATATTGTTCAGTTTTTTTTTCTACAATCTATGCAATTGTTTTTTCCCCACTGTTGAATCTTTATACAGTACATAATTTATGGTGTACAAGTATAAAAGCTGAGAACAGTAAAAAAGGAAAATGAAATGTTTACCATAATGTTATATACTGTAACAGAATAAGCAATCTGTACTGTTTTGTTTGTTTAATTTTGTAAACGTAATACTAACTATATTTATGTTCTTTTTGTTTTTCAACATTGGTTGTAAATGATACATTTTTAGATGTCTGAACATACTCATTGTGCCACACAAATATTTGTTTCACAGACCCCTGGAGAGTATTTTCATGCATAAGGAGCACTTGACATGCTTTGCCAATACTTTCTTTTGCCTGGAGAGTATGGTGAAAAAAATCCCATGCTATTGATTGCCGCTTTGCTGGGGGTTGCTCCTCCAAAGAACTGTGTTCAACAGGGTGTGGCAACTTATCTTCACTGCCACCAGATGCCATTTTATTGGCAAATGATGGAAAAGGCAACAAAGTTAATTTTGTAAAGATAAAGAGCAGGTGCTCAAATGAGAAAAGTTTTTTCTTACAATCTTTATGATTGCTTTTTTCCCCACAGTTCAAGGATGAAACTTTATACAATACATTGATTATGGTGTACAAGTACAAAAGCCGAGAACAGTAAAAAGGGAAAAGGAAATGCGTTACTATAATGTGAAATACTATTACAGCATAAAAAATGTCTACTGTTTGGTTTATGGTATGAACTTATGCACTGCAGAAACTAAGGGTTTATCATGGAATTTTGCAAACAGTAATACTAAGTTATATTTATGTTCTTTATGTTTTTAAACAGATGAGTGACACCATCTATTGGAGTAATGTAATTTCCGAATTACTTCTTTCTGTGTAGTTATTCAAACTTACATTGTCAAGGTATAAACCAAGATACAGTTTCATAGAGCCACTGAGACATCCAGACACACAGTGATAGAGCCACTCATATGCCCAATTACTCACCCATTCAGCCACTCATACACCTACTCACTCACTGACACAGCCAATAACAGACCAATCCATTTACCAACATATATACTACCACATGCACTCACTTAGCCATACAGAAACTCACACACTCATCCACTCACTCATACAGGTACTAACTCATGCACTCACTCACCCATAGAGTCACTCATATATCCACTAAGTCACCCATACAATCACTAACACACCCAGTCACTCTCCCATGTAACCACTGATATATTCAATTACTCACCCATACAACTACAAACAGATCCACTCACTCACCCACTAACTCATACATACACCCATCCACTCACCCATACAGTTACTAACACAGCCACTCACTCACCTATACAGCCACTCATACCCAGTCGCATACCTATGCAGTCACTGACACACCCATTCACTCACCCATACAGTCACTGACATACCCACTCACTCACCCACCCAGTCACTGACACATGCACTCACTCACCCACACAGTCACTGACATGCACTCACTCACCCATACAGCTACTAGCATATACACATACTAAATCATAGACCCTGTCACCCACCCACCCACCCACTCACTCACTCACTCACTCACTCACTCACTCACTCACTCACCCATACAGTCACTAACATACCCACTCACTCACCCACACAGTCACTGACACACACCATCACTCACCCATGCAGTCACTGACACACCCACTCAGTCACTGACACATATAATCACTCACCCACCCATGCAGTCACTGACACACCTGCTCACTAACCCATGCACTCACAGATATATCCACTCTCTCACCCATACACTCACTGACACACCCACTCACTCACCCATATAACTACTAACACATGCACTCATTCACCCATACACCCATTCAGACACCCACTCATTCACCCATACACCTACTAACACATGTACTCACTCACCCATACACCCATTCAGACACCCACTCACTCACTCATACAGTCACTCTCATACACACTCACCCACCCATACAGCCACTCACACACGCATGCACTCACTCACCCATATAGGCACTGACACCCACTCACTCACTCATACAGCTATTAACACATTTACTCACTCACCTATACACCCATTCAAACACACACTCACTCACCCATACAGTCACTCACATACCCACTCATCCACCCATGCAGCTACTAACACATGCACTCACTCACCCATACAGGCACTCACACACCCACTCACAGACCCACACAGCCACTGACACACCCACTTACTAACCCATACAGTCGCTAACACACGACTCACTCACCCATACAGCTACTAACACAGCCACTCACTTACCTATACAGCTACTCACACACCCAGTCACACACCTATACAGTTACTGACACACCTATTCACTCACCCATATATTTACTAACGCATGCACTCACTTAACCATACAGCCTGTCACACATGTGCTCACTCACTCACCCATAAAGTTACTGACACACCCACTCACTCACCCACACAGTCACTGACACATGCACTCACTCACTCATACAGTCACTGCCAAACCCACTCACTCAGCCATGCAGCCACTAACACACCCACTTACTTACCTATACAGGTATTAACAAAGCTTACAGCCAATCATATACCCAGTCACACACCTATACTGTTGCGGAGATTCTGCACATACACAGAACTATGCGCAGGAAAACAGGACCTCGGTGTGTAGGGGCTAAGCCTTCCTACCGCCTCAGTACCCAACATCCCAGAACCGACTAGCTATAGTGTCTCATTCGTTCTCCTACATAATCACAAAGCTACAAATGATTAGACAATCCAGAAAACAACACTCCTGACTCTCTCAGAAATCGCGGTAGCAAGACGTACCCTTTCGCTCATTCACTCGTACTTGTCCACAATAAGAATAGTCAGAGTCACTGTTATAGTTTAAAATGTTTATGTTAACTATAGTGCTCTATAACGCAGTATACGAGCCACTACCAGCAGCAAAACGCATAAACCTAAAACAGTTAGCATTGTAGCAAGTCCATAGACTATGAAAGGGGATGTCATCGTATACAGACAGTGGGTAAAGGATTATAAGGCCTAACCACCCTCCCCTTAGACAGAAGAAGTTTTATTATATAATGGAAGATCTCTGGGCTTTGTCAGCAGACCCATACCTTAGTGTCTAGATGGTAGTTTTACATCATAGGAACAGCATAGCTCTTCTCCCTGGAAAGGTCCCTCTCCTTGTGTGTGTTAAACCAACATGCAACCCCATAATATAAAAACACGAGTTTCCAACAGCCGCAGCTGTGTAGCATGTTTTGTCTAAGTGCTAGGGACTGACCAGAACAGAAAAACAAGGGGCATTGTTTATCAACCTTGCACTCCGTGTTCAGACTAAACTCCAGGAACAGGCAGAAAGCAGACGGTTCTCATGTGAAAGGCACAAACAGAGTCTTGCAAAATAAAGTCATATAGTAACGTGCGTAAAAGCAGCATCATGGCAGCAGAGCTCATGCTAACTTAGCAATGTCGACAATGACGCCAACGGCCATATGACACCCTCCCCTTGGCCAGGTCGTAGTATATAGACAAAAGACCCAAACAGAGTTCAAAGACAAGCAGAGTCAAGAAAAAAAACACATTTGGAAAATTTAAAAAAAAAACATTGTCATTTAAAATGTTGTCGTCCATTAAGAACGGGATTAATTTGGAGTTGGAAAATCCATCAAAGTAAGTGAACCTAAGAAGGCAATCCGTTCCAAAAGGTCATCCCTATGTTCGTAGCAAAAAGGATGCCATCCAATCAAGTAACTCAAAGGAACACACGTGTTCCTCATAATCCGATGCTTCCAAGAGCATATCCGGGCAACTTGCGTGATATTAGATGAAACTCTGTAGCAAGAGGTGCTGTGAAGCCGCACAGATATTCCACTCAGCCAACACTCCAAGTGCAGCCGCATGCACCATACGGTCATCCTGAGAATAGGCCGGGTCATGGGCCACTAAGGGACCCATTAACAGATCATAATCCTGGTCTGTGCATGACGCATCGAAGAGGCATAAATGCAAGGCCCAATAGAAAGGGCATCGCTGGCAGTAAAACACTGGTTGCACACAAGTGAAGTAGGCAAAGCAAAAAGTTAGTCTGTAACTCACGCTAAGCGTTGCTAATGGCAAGCATCCAAAACGTTGTTGCATTTGGTCACGGTACAGTTACAATTGGCTGGGTCTGTGCAGGACCACAAGATGGGCAGCCATTGCGTAACAGGAGCAGAAGTATCAGTACGCCAGCCGCCAGCGCTAGCATTAAGGGAAACCCTCCGAAGGCGCTGGAAAAAATAGAATGTATAAAGAACGGTATTACTCCAAAAATCGTCTGAAAAGAAGTCACAAGGCCGGATCCCACAAGTTTAAAAAAATGAGCAAAGCCTTCTGTATCAGACGCATTAAATATTTGATGTATCAGTTCCCCAAAATGCAGTGGGAGATTCGTGTTCAGAAGTGACTGAATCTCACTCGATGTTCTAGCCACCTGCAATTCGAAGGTCTCTCGAGCCGAAGTGAGAGCCACTTTTTGTTGAAACAATAGCGCTTTGAGTCTGTTTGATTTGTTGGAATCTGTTTTCAAAGTCGGAATGGAAGGCCAAATGGAACTATCTACATTCCCAGGCGGGGGCGGAAAAAGCACATTGCTACAACAAGTAACACATTGTGAAACTGTTACTATATATGGGATTCGTGCCCGTAAACCACAGCAGTCGTGGTTATTCAAAATAAGATAACTGCCTTTAGAAAGCAATGTTAGAGCAGGAATTAATGCTAGGACGGGAGTTCCTTTAAAAAAACAAGCAAGATTAGGTGCATGCACATTACAAGCTCTGTGCAACTTAACGTGTTTACAAACTTGGGAATGTCCTACTGTGGAATCACATTCCCCCCTTTTAGGAAAACTTCCGTACCCTCCCATTGACATCTGTAAGTGAATGGCAGGGACCATAATTCATGTAGAAAGGCACTACCCGAGGGTTCAAAGCGGCCAATCGGGAAATGTTTCATGCAAGATTTAAATTGAAACAGCGAAAATGGCAGAGAGATAACGCCATGAATTAACCATACAGCCAAATCAGTTTCCGCTACAGAAAATGGCAAGTGTTCTAATTGTTCAAGGTGTAACAGCGTGTATGTAGCGTCTTTCATGGACATGAATCTCTGTTTATCAGTTAAATTAAATGGCAAAAACATACAGACGCGTTCAAATAATCCCATGGTACTTTTCCCATTTTCAGAGTCTGTAATGTCCATGCAAATTGCATCACAGATCGTAACTGATTTTGACCATGATATAACACAGATACATCACTTTGAACAATATCAATAACAGATAAAACAATATTATCTAAAGTATAAATGCGGGAAGACAGCGTATTTATGCTATTGTCGACTACTGCAAGTACCTTCTCTAAATTTGCTTTGTCAATATGGCGCAGACGGAACGCTGTCTCCATCTGCGATAATTTCCATATTTCATTATAAGCAGCATAGATGAATCTTTTTGATCTGGGAACCTTAGGACCCAAGAGAAAATCTGCCAAATTGATGTCGCTTGACAAGAGTGACAGGTGTTGTTTCACTGACGACAGAGTGGAGTGTTCCAACCTTTGTTGACACAATTTTCCCACTGAATATGTGATAACCGAATGTGAATGTGGGTATCGGGCATCAGGTCTAGCTTGTGTAAAACTGGTCGTCGCATTATAAAAACACAGTTGACAAGTATTCGAATTGGTTTGCCACAACAACCACCCCGTAGGGTCAACATCAGAGATATTGAGACTGTCATTTTGAAACAGAGCTTGTATAATTGGTGTGTTTACACCAATTATCATACTCAGCCAATGACGGAATAGAAGGAGTATTCAAATTTTTGGCAGTAGCCAGGCCAAAACAAGTAGTTTGGTGCACCATGTCATTTAAAAATAATATTTGAGTCGGAATGAGGCACGCACGATGCAAAGCTTCGGTCCCTTGGACCTGCCAAACCTTAGTGCCCCAGATCGATTTTAAATCAATGGTATCTTTCCAGTGTTCATACCCCTGTAAAAGAATTTGAATATATTAACTTCGTGTATGCCAAGATAAATTTAGATTGAGATGGCAATTTCAATTTAAAGAAGTAGGAGTCTGGATTGGACGTGTTGTAATCAGTCAAATAGGTGAACTTATTTCTAAGTGTTTTTGAGCTACCCTGTAAGGGAGTTGGACAATGTTCCCACTGCGTGTAATTAAAAGTAGGTCTTAACGTGTTTGTTTTGTGCAAGAAATGGTGGCCATAATGTTGATAACAGAATAAATCAGCATAATTGGCAGTATTTAAATACAAATCTTCAGCATCAAAAGCAGCATAATACTTCAAATCTGAAAACAATGAATGTACTGCTTGTACAACCCAATCATCAGAATGTATGTCCTGCGTTACCACAACTCCTAAAGAAACGCAAAACACGTATGGTATCTTGAGGACCTCCGTAGGACAATGGATTTCGTTTAAAAAAAAAAAAATCTTTATTGTGCATTTTCGACCTTTTATAACAATAACCGAAAAAACCGCCACCCACCCGCCCTACCTCCCCGGTCAGGGTAGAATATCATCAAATCGTACAAATTAATTTTGATACATCAATTGGAATGAGAGCAGAATAAAATCAGCAGTAATAAGGCACAATTGTCAACAGCAAACCATTATTTAAAGTGCAACGTGCGTAATAAATATAATGACGGGACTGACAATAATAATAATTAACTAAGGTAAAAACCGGCAGTACTACGGCTCAAAATGTAAACAACAGACCATTCTTCAAAGTGCAAGTGTGCAAGATAAATATAATTACAAGGCTAACAGTAATAAATATTAACAATACTCCCAGCTTTGCACGTACCCTTACCCTAGCCTTCCATCATAGGAATGCGGTTCAAATGCACTATACCTTAAGGCATACCAAAATTTACCTAAATCTGTTATTTAAAGTGCAAGATACAGATAAAGAAGGGGGAGCCAGGGAAATCCCTCCTATAATTTCAAACCCCCTCAAATTTCTAATCTAGATAAAGGGCTCCCATATTAGCAGTCCTTTTCTCTTTGTTTTAGCACCCTTTCTGGCATAGATTGCTTTCTCTAGACTGGAAATAGCTAATAGGCGAGCAAGCCAGTGTTGGAACTGCGGGGGTTGTGGATCTAGCCATGCTGTAGCTAATACCAGTCTAAAAATTGTCATAGCGACTGCAATAAAATAATCTATCTCTGGGGTCGATTTTTCATCCACAACTCCAAGCAAGATTACCTTTGGGCTCAGTGCAACATTAATATCTAGCTTGGTGCGAAAAAGTTTTGGATTTCATTCTTAAAAGGATTAAAAAAAGAACATGTTGCAAACATATGCACAATATCGGCACTAAACATGGAACAACGCAGGCACTTAGTACCCTGCCCCGAGCTCCACTTGGCAATTCTTGCAGGTGTATAATAAAGCATAAATCAAGTTTTCAAAAACTGCACTTGAAAATAGGCCGACATTAACACTGTTTGGGATTAGTTGAGGGCTTTCGCAAATTCATTTTCAGTCACTGTCAGCTTATCCTGCCATTTCATGCACTGTTTGTCGAGATCATCTTTCATTTCACAATTCAACATCTGATAGATTGACCCGATGCGGATTGTGCCCTCGGCTATTAGCCGATCCACCAGGGCATTCTTATCAAAGCTGCTCGGGCCCCCTGCTTTCCGCTGAAGGTAACCTCTTACTTGCAGGTACTCAAAAAACTCTTTGGGGCCGATTCACAGAACTAATCGGAGATGAAATCCTAAACTTACTACTTTTGGTATTCACAGAAGGCACTTAGTAGGAGTAAAGTTAGGACTCCTAACTTTACTACTACTAAACTGAGATAAAATCCTACACTTACTACTTTTGGTATTCACAGAAGGCATTTAGTAGTAGTAAAGTTAGGAGTCCTAACTTTACTACTACTAAATGCCTTCTGTGAATACCAAAAGTAGTAAGTTTAGGATTTTATCTCAGATTAGTTCTGTGAATCGGCCCCTTTGTTGTTTATGCCTAATTTGGTTTTTAACTCGTCAAACGAGACAAGGCACGCCGGGGAGAAAAATACACCCAGTTTATCTATACCTGCCCCAGACCATACATGCATATAGCCGTCATTGAAGATTCCAGGTAGGTTTGGATTATTTAAAATCGGGGTATAAAAATTCAGTCTCCCCAAGCCCAGCATCTTCCGTATTGCAACCCAGGCCTTTGCTGTGCCCAAGAGGCACCGGACCATGGATTTCGAATGCAACTTTATCCCAAACGATGCCATCTGCAACCGGAAAAGCCAAAATGTTCACAAGGGCTTGATCACGTTTCATGATATGGGACGATGTATGGGGGGCCAGAATACCATCGACCAACTTTACCGTGCAGGCAAATAATGACCATTTTGACAGAATACTGTCACAAATCCAATCGACATGAAGAGGAAAATCACGATAAGCACTAACCAAATGTAGGTCCAGGGCGGTACCAGGTATGTCTTTTTGAACCAAGTGATGAAAATGCTCGTTTTTGTCGGTGGAGGTGCCACAGAGGAGGACGAGGAGGAATCATAAGAGAAGCTCATACAGCCCTCAAAATAACTGCTTGCTCCCACGTTCATTAACGGTGGCAGCCCAGCATCAGCATCATGATGTAAAGGTCTGTCCGGTACTTCCATATGGAACTCATCAGCAGGATAAGTATACTCAACGTCCACGTTGGAAGGCTCAGTGGATGAAGGCAGAGCTGGTAAAAGGCTAGCTGTAGTCTCCATTTCACCGTCAACGACACAGGGATTAGTCGGAGATGCAGGAGTCATCTGATTCAAAGAAATAGCGTTACATGAAACACTCAGAGTCACACTATTCAGAATCAGCCAGATGATGTAGTTTGACATGGTCAATCGAAATGTATCTGTTTTCTTTGCGACCAGGCAAAGGTGGCAGTATCACTGTACGAGTACCCTTCAATCCAAGAACTGAGACTGGTGCAGGATAAGGGGGACCAAATTCTTTTTTGTTCTCCAGCTTTTCTCGTACCAGATCTCCAATCTTAGGAAGCCAGCCGGCGACAGGGATCAGCATTGCCGTGCCATTGGAAGAGAGTAAATGTTCAGTTGCGTAGCTGTCACCGGTCTGTTGCAGGTCCTGTAACATAGTAGAATGGTTATCTACGTCAAACGTTGCAGCCGCTGCCACAACATCTAGACCATCAATATCAGGCACAAACATTTTAATGCCAAAGAGCATTTCGTATGGGGTCCGTCCACCCAGAGATCTTCTTGGGAGATTATTAAGTGCACGTTGAACCCCATACAAATGGGCCAGCCAGTTCCTGCCAGTACCTAAGACTCTAGCTGTCAAAGATTGCTTTAAGTCCCGGTTCATTCGCTCCACAATAGAATTGCCATCAGGCCTATATGGAGACGAAAACTGCACCAGCACCCCCAAAGACTTCATTGCGTCCTTGTACGCCTTAGAGGCGAACGCTGGAGCTTGGTCAGAATGGAAGGCGCCACAGGCAAACGTCCCGACAAAGACACGCAAATCTCTAATGACGTTTCGAGCGTCAGCACTGCGTTGTGGCCAAACCCATAGGAATCTAGTGCACGAATCAACTGCAACAAAAATATATTTATAAGCAGTATCAAAGGTCAATGGACCGCAGTGATCAAGATATATACAGCCGAACGGCTGATTTGATATACAGAGTTGTGTCGGTGGTGGACGCGAAACCGTAGATGGTTTGATTTGTTGACAAATGTCACAAGAAAGCACATAACTACGGGTTTGTTTATATAAACCATGCCACCAATAACGTTGCTGTAGAATAGACACAGTCGCAGACACTCCTGCATGTGCAGAAGCTATGCCCTCATGTGCTGCTATGATCAAAGGAAGTCTGCGGTCCATGTGGGAATCAGCCGATCCCCAACTGACGGACTTGTAGCATAAGGAACTTGTTCGGGAGACAAATGATAAGAATATTTGGAAAGAAAGCCCTGCGGGTAAGCAGTTCCATCCTTCGTAGCAGCTATAGCTGCCAGAATTTCATTATCTATCCGAGTCATGGACCTAGTAACTGCTGCAACGGAACACGCGGCTACTGCAGATTTTGCTGCCTTGTCAGCCAAAGAATTACCAGCAGCATGTGCTCCCACAAGTTGATGGGCAAGAGTATGAATAACTTGTGCGAGTGGCAGAAGTTTTTTAAGCTTCGCCACTCGAACCCAGAGCATTTAATGCTTTATGGCGTGGCCTTTAGAGTCTCGATAATCATTTTGAGACCAAAAGAATATGTTGTCATCAAAGGACTGGACACAGTAGTAAGAATCGCACACAATAAGATTATTCACATCAGGATCTGCAAACTCAAGAGCTAGAATAAGAGCACGCAGCTCCGCCAATTGTGCCGTACAGTCTCCAAGCGCTTGCGTATGCACAATCGAAGACTTAAATTCACCATTTACTATTGAACCAGCAACAATAGCGCAAGCCGCAGAATAAGCATGTTTGGACCCAATGGCCGGTTGAGCCGAGCCGTCGGTGTAAATGATACATTTGTACTCATCTAAAGGAAGCAACGACAACGGAGGAGGATGAACATGTTCATACTGTAGAAATTCCTGTGTCTGAAGAGCAGGATCAAAGATAAACGTGACATCAGCCGATGTCAAAGAAGTAGCCCATTGTATCCAACGGGGATGTAAAGCATTAGAGTTTGGTACACTTGCCTTAGTCACTGCTTCTAAAGCAGGGATAGGCGAAACCACCAGAATGCGTTTCCCCTGCGCCAGCGAACGTTCTTTCAGAATCGCCATTTGGACTGCAGTCAAAATCTTTTCAACATTTGAAAAGCCCATTTCCGCTGCTGTGTACAAATGTGATTTGTATGCAATAGGTATTGTGTCACCTTCGTTGAACGTTAAGTACGTGAAACCCACCGTCCCCGGTACAATACGTATGACCAGGCTCGTAGAATTATCACCCGTCAACAAGAAGTTAGTGTCTAGCAGATCAGACTGCAAAGATCGAACGCATAGAGCAGTTTGATACGCTGGGCACAATCGGGAATGTATGTCCTCCCGAAATTCAAAAATCCCAGCAAAGACTGAAGCTTCTCTAGTGTGGACGGAGGTTGCTATTGTGCACATTTCACCAGAAAGTGGAGGGCTAACCCCCTACCTTCATTATTGAGCTCGTAGCCCAAAAAGAGCACCGCAAAGCAAGCGATGTGTGATTTAGCAAAATTAAATTTGTATCCATAGTCAGCAAACGACAGAATAATTTGGTCGACTCGGACAAGATGCGGTATCAGTTCGTCGTCCGTCAGATAAATATCACCTACGTACGAGAACGCATCTGGATCTATGCTATGTAACAAAGACACAACACATGCAGCAAAAGCCCCGGGGCTGTTCTTATACCCCATAGGTAAACGCGTAAATTGTTTCTGATTTCCGACTGCGGTAAATGCTGTCAAGTAACGGATCTAAGGAGCCAAGTTGTGACTGTAGAAACCATTGGATATATCTAGTGTTGTCTTATATTTTTTTACGAACTATGCTGTTCACTAGCGCAGAGCTGTGAGTGTTCTGTACCACAAACGTACGACAATGACTATTCAAATTTCGGTAATCTAATACAATGCGATAGGAACCGTCCGCTTTCGATACCGGAAAAAGAGGATTATTCATCGGTGATACACAGGATTCAATTACACGTTGATATTCCAATTGAGTTAGAATCTCACAAACAGGAGCTTTAGCCTCCCGCCTGATTGGATATTGCGGTTGTGGCTGCGGCATAGACCGCAATGGAATCTCGTGTGCCTGCGAATCTCTATCCCAGCCCACTTGATTACGGTACACTGCTGGGGCAAGGGCCAAAGACCACTCCGATGCGTATGCCTGTTTAGCCTCCTCAGGGACGAATAGTGAAAAACTCAGAAGTTTCACGTCTTCCCCTCTAGAAGCAGCCAAAACAAATGGTGGAGGCCGATCTGCCTCCGCCAACAAAATGTCATATGAAGAAGTGAGATTTTCCCAGAAAACCGCTTTAATTGTACGCTGTATATCACCCTCAATTTGGAAGACTATCTCATAAAGTCTATCCGGGGGAGCAACTCGAGTATCCGCTGTTTCTACTATAATAAATGTATCAGTTGCTCTCGCCTCCAGACAGGGACGCAGTGCCTCCCGCACTATGGTAACCTCTGCTGCGCTGTTGAGCAGAGTCACTGCCAATTGCCAGTCTAGGAGTAGCGTCCTCACCATCTGAGGCATATTTTGCTGTTAAAACGGCAACTTTCTTCTTTTGATACGGGGGTCCAAAATGAGGCAGTTCCTCCTGTTTGGCCTTCACGTCAAACTGGCGAGGTTGATCCCGTCCCTGTTGAGGGGTCGCACCTTTGCCGCGATCTTGGCACTCCCTCCACTGACTCGAGAGTCCGATGAGTCCTGTAAAGAACGAGGAGAGCGCTGATCAGGGACTTGAAATTGATCAGGAGACTTAATTTTCACGCGATCGTGCAAATCATAAGTTCGCTCAGAAGATTCGGGTGTCGGTGAACCAGCACGCGAACCCTGCTTCTGTTGTTGCTGCCCCTGTTTTTTATTTTTCCAGTTCTTTTTAGGAAAGAACTGTCGCCCATCCTTATCAGATTGGGCTTTTTGTTGAGTTTGAGTTTGAGGTTGTTTAAAATGCTTAATTCCCAGACTATTGCGCCCTAAGGTTTTATAAGCTTTAGCGATAATCTTCGGCAATTTGCGCTGTTTGTTTGCGTCAGCAACAGCCTCCAAGCCACTTGCAAGCTTACTGCATCTCCCTTTACATTCGCAAGGATCATATCGCAAACAATATCGAACACTCCCACCAGTCTCATCCCCAATTCCAGGGCTGCCTCGGCCCCATGTTCATCCTGAACACGTTTTATCACGGAAAGGAGAACGGTCATTGAGGGGGTCCCGAAACACATCGAATATACTGCTGCAAACACTCTACCCCAAGTGTTACAATCCGCTAACTCGGGAACAAGGCCTTTAGGTAAACTCATGGTGAGGATCCTGTGTTTCTCCACAGGTGTGGTATTCAGAAAAACAGCTTCGAGTTGTCCAAATTTTTCAGCAAGCCAATAAGGAAGATCGTCCTTATTTTGCAGACGCTTGCCCATCACTGAATTAGTCATGACAGGACTGATAACTACACCACTGGGTCCCGGTGGTTGTGCAGCAACTCCAGGGGGTCCCACCTGCATGTAGCATGACATGAACTGTATAACAGCTCTATGTACACGTATTAATGAAGTGTGTAATATGCGAAGCTCTGAGACTGGAACATTAAATTTGGATGCGGGGTATACCCAGCCAAAATGGGCCATGTGGCCCCATCAATTGACAAGGGGCCTAAACGGACCGCTGTTACAGGGTGAGGAAGGGCGCATTAAACCAAATGGTATGTTGCCAAGCCGTTAACGGAATTTCAAGAGATCTATAAGGTCGATAATCCAGCGGAAGTGCACTGGCAGTATATTCGTGAAAGAAATTATCATTTCCATTCACTGCCGGAAAGGTGACCCAAGAATAAAATACCTCGAAGCGGTAAGCTGCATCCGCTTCAACAACAAAAATAAGAGCAGCTCCAGCATTAGGGACTCCATGTTGAGTCAAATAAGCTGTGACTGGAGCGCGGTTAGGAGCGTTATGGCAACCGCCACATTGACAGAATAGAACGACAACCTATGTGTGGCATCGCAACACTGGGTTTGAGAATGAGAAAGACCTTTTAAAATTCAAGCTTGAAAAACCTATAATATTTCAACAATAGGAGGCTACACCGTCACATCCGTCTTCGGAAACAGAAGTGAGGGGATTGTGGACAAGCACAAGCACTATTCAGGAGTCTCGCAGATAAGTACCAGACCAAACTATTGCAACGCCATGTTGCGGGGATTATGCACATACACAGAACTATGCGCAGGAAAACAGGACCTCGGTGTGTAGGGGCTAAGCCTTCCTACCGCCTCAGTACCCAAAATCCCAGAACCGACTAGCTATAGTGTCTCATTCGTTCTCCTACATAATCACAAAGCTGCAAACGATTAGACAACCCAGAACACGACACTCCCGTCTCTCTCAAGAATCGCGGTAGCAAGACGTACCCTTTCGCTCACTCACTCGTACTTGTCCACAATAAGAATAGTCAGAGTCACTGTTATAGTTTAAAATGTTTATTTTAACTATAGTGCTCTATAACGCAGTATATGAGCCACAACCAGCAGCAAAACGCATAAACCTAAAACAGTTAGCATTGTAGCAAGTCCATAGACTATGAAAGGGGATGTCATTGTGTACAGACAGTGGATAAAGGACTATAAGGCATAACCACCCTCCCCTTGGACAGAAGAAGTTTTATTATATATAAGAAGATCTCTGGGCTTTGTCAGCAGACCCCATACCTTAGTGCCTAGATGGTAGCTTTACATCATAGGAACAGCATAGCTCTTCTCCCTGGAAAGGTCCCTCTCCTTGTGTGTGTTAAACCAACATGCAACCCCATAATATCAAAGCACGAGTTTCCAACAGCCACAGCTGTGTAGCATGTTTTATCTAAGTGCTAGGGACTGACCAGAACAGAATAACAAGGGGCATTGTTTATCGACCTTGAACTCCGTGTTCAGACTAAACTCCAGGAACAGGCAGAGAATGCAGAAAGCAGACGTTCTCATGTGAAAGGCACAAACAGAGTCTTGCAAAATAAAGTCATATAGTAACGTGCGCAAAAGCAGCATCATGGCAGCAGAGCTCATGCTAACTTAACTGAAAAAACTCATAACTGCAGTTACAAGAGTCATTTAAGCAACAACAACAAAATAACACTTGTGGTGCTTTGCAGCCTCTAAAACCGTGGCAAGTGATTGTTCCCACACTGATAGCACTTTTTTACAATCCAAACAAAATGTTCCAATTCTTCAGAGCTCCGGGGACTTCTGAGGGAGATGTTGCTCAACTTCAGTGGGAGTAGGCTCCCCTGGTATAATTGGTGTTACACCTGATGTTGATGCATCTTGTTAAGTGCGCTCCCTGTGGGCTCTGGTCAAGTGGTTTTTGTGATAGGTCTCCAGGTGGTTCTGCATGCTCATTGTGCCACAGGAGTATTTTTAGACACCCCTAGACAGGTTTTTGTACCACAGAGAGCTCCTCACGTGCTTAGCCACTATTTTCTTTTTTCCAGAGGGGATAGTAAAAAATTCCCAGGCGATGGACTGGCACTTTGCTGGGGGTTCCTCCTTTGAAGAATTCTGGTCCTCAGGATGTGGCTCCTGTTCTCCTCTGCCAGCAGATGCCATTTTATTTTTAAAATGTTTGCCAAAAAAGTCCAAAATGATTTCCTAATGTTAGAAATAGCAGGTGCTGCAAGAAGTACTTTCAATCTGAGCACTGGAAGTGTGAAGAAAAGAAAACTGGGTGGGAACTTTGTTTCTAGAATAATCAAAAGTGTCTTGTCCAATGAAATCCCTTCCTTCTGTAGTCATGTGATATTTGTGAATGCCGACATAGTCGCGAAAATGGGAAATAGAATACAACAGTGTTGAACCATAAAATTACTTATGAAAATCTCACGTTACAGGTTATATTAGTGAACTACTGACCTCAAATATTAATTACAATATCTGCATATATGTTTTTTACACTTTCTAAAAATCACGCCGTTTTAACAAATAACCACGGTACCGGAATATATGTATTGCAACTGCTTGTGACAAATTCCCAAATATGAAAAAAAACAGGCCACAAAACTCTAAATGAACTCTGCACTTTGACAGCTGAAGAAGACCTGATACCACTGGCCAAGGTAAGCCAGAGTGCCAGTGGTAGCAGTGGTGGAAGTGGGTGGATTGAAGGGGCACGCTGTGCCCATACCTTTATAATTTATGGAAACTAGTTCCTCTACTTCTTGTTGAAAGATAACTGTCCCAGAATGGTTAATTGCATGAGTGAAATGTTTTGCCTGCACGAAAGTGCTGTCAGACGAAGGTAGGGGCAGACAACTATACAAACCTTCATGAAGGGGTTTCTGCTTGCGTGAAAGAAATGTAAATGGGCACAAGTTGTTAATCTGCAAATGTAAAGACTGCTGAGAAGCCGGTATTGGCTTTAATTGATGTAAGAACTTCAAGCTTCCTGAAGGCGCAGAAGTATTCTTCATGACTGCTATTGGAAGGGAGATACCAGGGAGCTGTTAAATGTCTGCTTTTAAAGGACAGTATAAAATAAATTGCACTATGAACACTCTGAGTATTACTAAATTATAATCTTTTGCAAGCCCTTTTTTAAAAAACCTGTTTGCACATTTTGTAACACCACATTTTATACTGTGTGTAATGTAAGTTTAAAAGAATGAATTATATAGTCACAGTGCTTTCTGACACAGATTAAGGCCTATTAGTACTAAACATACAAAAGCAACTCTTCTCCACTGCTCCAACCAGAATTCAATTCTGTGTCTCTCTGATTACAAACACAGAGCTTTGCAGTACATTCACAAATACAGTGACATTATAGTTAGCATATAGAATAAAAAAACATAGAAATTCACTGAAAAAAACAAAGGTTACAGGGGCGGTATAGTTAGGAAATAGATTAAATAAACCCTTAGAAATTCACTGAAAAAAGCAAAGGTTACAGGGATGTTATATTTAGGAAATCGAATAAAAAAAACTTTGAAATTTACTGAAAAAAAATCAAAGGTTACAGGAACATAATAGTTAGGGCTCACATTTCACTCATACAAAAACAGAAATTCAGCATTTATAGTTATATGAGCAAACTACAACTCATGCCCCTGCAATGTCCTGCTTATGACCTCACATATTACATCACTCATGACATGGTCAGTGACATCCCTGATAACATCTCAGATGACATCTCAGATGACATCACTGATGGTATCATCCACAGCACCACTCACATACCCACTCACATCCCTATACAACCTCTCATACACCCATTCACATACCCACACATTCACTCTCATACCCATTCACAGACCCATACATGTGCTCACACAACCACTCACTCATCCATAGAACCACTCACATACCCATTCACTCATAGTCACTCACCCATACAGCTACTCATACAACCAGTCACTCACCCATATAGCCACTCACACAGCCAAACACTCACCCATACAGCTACTCACACACCCACTTATCTACCTATACAGCCACTCACATACAGGTACAAGCACTCACACATCCGCTCACTCACCCATAAAGTCATTCTCACAGACACTCACTCTCCAATACAGACACTCACACACCAACTCATTTAACCAAACACCCACTCAAACAGCCACTCACTCACCCATACAGCCACTTACATACTCACCCAGTCACCCATACAGCTACTTACATACCCACCCAGTCACCCATACAGCCACTTACATACCAAGTCACTCACTCATACATCCATTCAGACACCCACTCACTCACCCATACAGTCACTCCCACACCCATACAGCCACTCACACAGCCACTCACTGGCTGAAACAGCTACTGACACACCCACTGACTCACCAATACAGCCACTCATACAGCAACTCGCACCCACACAGCTACTCACACACCTACTTATACACCCATACAGCCTCTCACACACTTATGCAGCCACTCAGATACCCACTCACACACTGATACATACAGTCACACAGCCACTCACATAATATATGTTAGAAGTAATATTACTCATTAGTAGTACACTTAGTATACTAATTTAACTTTTGTAGTAGCTTAGTATATATGTTTAACACTCATAAACTCTTAGAAAACTCTTACACTCACTAGATGATGTTATCAGTGATGTCATCAATGATGTCACTGATGAAGTCACTGATGTCACTGACCATGTCATGAGTGACGTAATATGTGAGGTCATAAGCAGTGCATTGCAGGGGCGTAAGTTATAGTTCGCTCAGGTAACTATAACTGCTAAATTTCTATGGTTTTGTACGAGTGAAATGTGAGCTTAACTATAACTTCCCTGTAACATTTGTTTTTCTTCAGTGAATATATATATATATATATTCATTGGCCGGTTGCCAGTAGGTAGTTATAGTTAGGACCAAAGTTTCCATAGGAAAAGCGTTTTTTGTTTTACCAATAACTTTGGTGCCGCTTGACGAATCTTCACGGAATTTTTTTAAAAGTCCCCATTTTAGTTCAGCGGCTGGGTTGAAAGTTTAGGGGTGATCTGTCAATTGGGGGCCTAGAAAAAAAGGGGGGTCCCAAAATGCGTTTTCCCCATGTTATGTCTATGGGGACTTTTCATTTTTTGAACACGACTACAGCCCAAACTGCTGAACGGAATTACACCAGATTTGGCAGAAAGCCAGATGTTGGACCAGAAAGCATGCTTTTTGTGATTTGGTATAAATCCATTTAGTAGTTTCAGAGATATTTACAGTAAAAAAAATGTAGACATCTGGGGATGCGAGTCCTTGCAGTAGACTTGCGGATCCTACTAAAATTTGAAGAAACAAAAGGGGGCAGGGTAGGAATACCCTGACCCCCCCAGATATGGTGGGAGGGCAGGGTCCCTGCCAGGGGTCAAAAGTATTTATTTATCTAATTTTGCAGTGAATTCGCGAGTGGACCCTTGGCACAATTTTTAGAAAAAGATGCGGGGGCTCCCGTGCATCCCGTGCATCTTTTTTATGAAGGCCCCGAGTGGGCCAAATCCCTGGGGCATGTGGGCTTAAGTGAGGGAGGGAGGGAGGGAGGGCTCACAGGGCTCCCCTCCTAGGCTTTTAAAAAGCCCCGGGGACAGCCACCTCCCCGGGACACTGAAGTATACAAATGCGGGGGGCCTGCTTGCCCCCACGGCAACCCCATGGACTGCTACCTCCCCGGGGCAATGAACTATACAAATGAGGGGGGCCCTGCGTGGCTCCAGTGCAGCCCTAGTGACCGCCACCTCCCTGGGGCTATGAATTATTGAAGTGCGTGGGGTCACCCAGCCCCCCCTGCAGCCCTGGGGACCACCACCTCCCCCGAGGCAATGAATTATACACGTGGGGGGGCTTGCACGGCCCCTGCAGCCTCCAGCACCAGCACCTCCCCGGGGCTCAAATAATATAATGGAGGGGGTATGTTGTGGGCCCTGGGGACCACCACCTCCTGGGGCAAATTCTAAAAAATGCACAGCCCCCCTCCTGGAGACAAAGATGGCCCTGGGGACCGCCACCCCCCCCAGGGCTGGCTCTTGGTATGTCCCGGCGTGCCCACCCCCAGGACATAGCTGTTTGCTATGGCTTGGCATGAGCTTTACCACTTCCGCCAAACCATAGCAAACTGCACTCGCTTTCAGCAAGCCAGAGCATAGAAAATGGTCTCACTTGCTGAAAGCGAGCACGATTGCTTTGACAGAGAGGGAGCTGCATGTTAGCAGACTCCTGCATGCTGTTTAGGTAATCAAGATGTTCGTCGTGATCCACACCCTAGGCTTAAACCACTCTCTAGGCTACTGATTCCAGGTAACCCAATGGACATCTGGGCTCTTGCAAATGCGTGGGTGGAGTATCTTGGAATTTCATTTATGGTACGAGGCATTCTCTCCTTTTGGGATTTTGTGGCTTTATTAACTTAAGCAACAGGGAATGTCAGGATCCTGCAAAGGATTTATTTTATCTCCTCCAAATGTCTTTCAGATGGATCTTTCCCACTCTCAAAATTGCAGTAGAAGATAACACCACTGTCCATATTTTATCGTTGTGCCTGTTGGCGCAATCCTTTTTGGAAGTGATGCAGATGAGGTAATTTCGGTGATGTTGCCACATAACAATTGACCCGAATGAAATATTTTTAGGAAGATATAATCATAGCTCAGTTTTGCTTAGTTTAACACGAGCAAAGAAGAAAATTGTGCATATCGTCCTGCTTTCTACCAGAAAAGCCATTAAACCGATGTAAAACTTTGGCAGCAAACCCTTTCACACCTACGTACACTTGAGAGGAAAGGTTTTCACTCAAGTTGTCAGTGGATTATGGCAGAATAATTTTGTGGAAGTTGATAATATAAGTATATATAGCGAATGGAATATAAATATTTGCTACCCAAGGCCTGTACAATAATAAATAGTTTTAATTAAGTACTGAGTGTACTAGAGATGTGATTCAGGTTTGGATGTAAAGAATGAGAGGGCTGTGGTCAGGGTGTGGACATTACAAGGCCTATTGTTCTGAACAGTAGAGAAGATTCAGGAGTGCCCTATACAGAATACTCTTTCCAAGGTGATAGGTTGCATACAATCTTGGAAATCGTTTATAAGGCAGTGTAAATGGAAATGGACTATTGCATTTCAAGAGAATTTCCCATAGCTGTTTACTGTTATGGATATTGTGCTCATTATTGAAATGTTCAATAAAAGTTTCAAAATTTTAAAAGGTTGGCTCGTAACCTTGACAAAAATGTTTTATAAGTGGTACCCTGTAGACGTCTTAAAGAAATTTGCAGATTTACCTGGGTTTGTCTGTGTAATGGATAAAATGCAACTCAGTGTGACATTATCCCTCCATTATGATTACTTTTTCAAGCCTAGAGAACTCTTTTGTTGATGAGCTATCTGCAAGTGATGGCAGCCTTTCCTATAATTCCTCTTCTGGCTTAATCTATGGGCTAGTAACCTACCATAAATGACGCAGTCTGAACAACAAGTTCTCAAATCATTGACTCTAGACCAGGGGTCTCCAACCTTTTCTGTAACTAGAGCTACTTGTGTTCAGTGAAAGTGATCCCAAGCTACTAATATTATTAGTGTTGTAATAGTGAGCACGTAAGATAAGACTACATTAGTGGCCACCCCATGCAAGATTACCAGCAGTGATCACCTCAGTGCATCATGCAGAGTTGCCAGCACTAATGTAAAAAGGTTTTTTCAATTTGGAATTCCTCAACATTGGTAATTCTGGGCAGAAATAGTTGCAATGCCCCAGTCATGAGGGTAATATTAGTAATATTGCATGATTTATCATTCAAATACAAGCTTTAAATAAATTTTGGAAATCCATTTTATCCCAAACATCAGCTTATGAGTTCTGAAAACACACACATATTCATCGCAGAGACACACCTTTCAATTTTGGGATTCATATGTTAATTCAACCCAACAAACGTTTCTAATTTAGTATGCTGTGCTACACACAGGAGAGCTACTTCCAGGTAGCTGGAGAGCTACCAGTAGCTCACAAGCTACTTGTTGGAGAAGCCTGCTCTAGACAGTATGATATTCATGGTTAAAGTTGACTTATTCTTGTAAGAGGGAGTCTGCAGCAGTGCCCTATGCCCTTAGTATTAACTACTTTGTGAGAGTAGATAAATACTTAAAATTGAACCCCTACTTTATGGCTTAGTTGTAACAATTCATATACCCCACAAAACAACCTTTCATGACATTCAGAACAGTCACCTGCCTGTCATATGTATCATTTTTGTATACAGTTTTCAGTCTAGATACAACCAGGCAAATGCACAGATGAAATTAAGTCGAAACACATTGCTTTGAAAACAGTGGATACTCGCTTTACTCTTGAAATGTAAAGGAATAATACCGATGAATTGTTGAGTCTTATTGTGGCATTCACCATAGTACTTCATTACTTCAATATTTTTTTAATTAATTGCTTTTTATTTCAATATTTCCAGTAGTGACCACAGCCAGGCCTGTTTTATCTCTCAGTATGTTGAGACATAAATTCTAAAATATACAGAATTATGTAAAGATTTCAAGTAGATCGTATAGTTTTAGACCCACATACCATGAACAGCTGGTGGAAAATCCACACCAAGCCAGAAAATAGCATAATCATTCCTTGTTCCAGGATAAGTATTCCATTTTTTAAATTAAATTCAAGTATTACAAAAGTTGAAGTGGAGAACATTTTGTTGCACATCCACAACATTTAATACAAAGTTGTAAAATACCCAATTTTGATTGGTGCTCTAAACCAGAAATACCTTGCTATTACTGGTTTTGATTGGAAAATTCAAACATTGCTCATTTGTTACATATATGTTCAGATGATGGTGGTCCAACCAAATATTTCATCATATTTAAGTCAATTCATATTTCCATAAGTATCTCACACAATCTTAGAAACACAAGATTACATATAATCTACAAGCTCTGATAACTTGTTATTTTTGTGAAGAGCGTTTTTTTTAAATTGTAGCAGAAAAGCCAATAGCCAAAACGTGTTTCATCATCTCATTTGCCTTTTACAATGCTGTAACATGTAAGGACAGGCCATTATTGCATAGTGGTAACCTTTTATAAAGTAAATTATGACACAAAGTTTATAAATCATACCCAAAGTGGAGGTGAGCATACAAACCTGGGAAAGAGACCAATTTGACAATATGTAATACACCAACATGTGTGAGTGCTCCAATATTTGTGACAATCCCTGTCATGCATACAGCATCAGTAATCACTGATTTCCTTTTTAAATACAGATTAAAAATTTCATTTTACAAATTGATATATTACATTTTATAAACAAATTGGTCTAAGTGACACACAGAAGGTCAGCTATACACCCCTAGCAATGTGTTGTTGGTTGTAAAATAGAATACTTATACAAAGGACTAAAAAATATAGTGGGAGTCTATTGTGAATGTACAGATATTAATAATGACCAACTGAGTCAGATTCTCTATTCCAAGTACAATAGAAAATGGACTTTTTTTATGCATTGAGGCCGTGGGAAAGGAAATTATATTAGAGTTGTATGACTGATCATGTAGTTAAGTATTTTAAATTGCAAGGAGTTACAATGTAATTACTAATTACTGGAATATGGGAGTGTATTTCCATATAGTATGCCTAATCTTGTGGGTCTAGCGAGTATGCAACAATTAATAAGAGCAGAAAAATATGTGCCTCTGTATAATAATTGTCTGAACATAAAGTTGTAAGACTGAATGCAAATAGGTTTGGGGATAGGTGAAATAATGGAATGTGAGGAAACACATTGAAAGTAATCTACTTACTGGACAAAGGTTCTCACCTAAATCTTGGCAGAGAGGGAGCTCCATTGCAAAGGCGACAGAGTTCCTCCTCCCACCAACATTATGGTCCACTAGCCTGATTTAAATTCGGACAGACCATAGTTTGACAACGGTGAAGATTACTCTATCTCTGCCGTGGTCAAACTCCCCAGACTATGTCGTAGAAAAAGGTAATTCGCCCATGCAAGCTGTGCAGTTCTGTGATAGGATCTGCAAACCTGGAATTTTATTGATAAATGAGAAAAGAAATGAAATTAAGGAAAAAGATAGAATAATAAAGTAACAATAATTCAAGCAAAGCTTGTAGAAATATAAATATATGGTTTGTTGAGACCATACCCATAAAACCAGATGGCAAATGCTCCTTAAGAGTATAGGGGAATACACTTTACAGATCCTCCTTCCACAACATTGCGGCCTAGTTTGCTAATTTTGCGGCTGTCAAAAAATAAGAATGCAAAAACAACAATTGATGGACAGAATGCAGAACAATGTCATACATTCACCCCAGTACAGAGATCTGGTCCTAAATCCATTGTTTTTTTGCTCACCATGCCATTCCAGTTTGAACCCAGCCATATGCAAATCAGTCTTGACCCTGTGCCCAATGGGAACAGTCCAGCCCGAACTGCCAGGCCAGGTCCTCCCTGGACTGGAAACAAGCATCCTAGGACCGGTTTCGGGGTTTCACCCCTCTTCAGCCAGGATAGCTTGACTCCAGTGGCATGGAGAGCAAGGGACCCACGTCTGGGCATACCCGTCCCACTTGGGGTGACAAATGCAAAAACAACAATTGATGGACAGAATGCAGAACAATGTCATACATTCACCCCAGTACAGAGATCTGGGCCTAAATCCATCGTTTTTTTGCTCACCATGCCATTCCAGTTTGAACCCAGCCATATGCAAATCAGTCTTGACCCTGTGCCCAATGGGAACAGTCCAGCCCGAACTGCCAGGCCAGGTCCTCCCTGGACTGGAAACAAGCATCCTAGGACCGGTTTCGGGGTTTCACCCCTCTTCAGCCAGGATAGCTTGACTCCAGTGGCATGGAGAGCACGGGACCCACGTCTGGGCATACCCGTCCCACTCGGGGTGACAAATGCAAAAACAACAATTGATGGACAGAATGCAGAACAATGTCATACATTCACCCCAGTACAGAGATCTGGGCCTAAATCCATCGTTTTTTGCTCACCATGCCATTCCAGTTTGAACCCAGCCATATGCAAATCAGTCTTGACCCTGTGCCCAATGGGAACAGTCCAGCCCGAACTGCCAGGCCAGGTCCTCCTTGGACTGGAAACAAGCATCCTAGGACCGGTTTCGGGGTTTCACCCCTCTTCAGCCAGGATAGCTTGACTCCAGTGGCATGGAGAGCAAGGGACCCACGTCTGGGCATACCCGTCCCACTCGGGGTGACAAATGCAAAAACAACAATTGATGGACAGAATGCAGAACAATGTCATACATTCACCCCAGTACAGAGATCTGGGCCTAAATCCATCGTTTTTTGCTCACCATGCCATTCCAGTTTGAACCCAGCCATATGCAAATCAGTCTTGACCCTGTGCCCAATGGGAACAGTCCAGCCCGAACTGCCAGGCCAGGTCCTCCCTGGACTGGAAACAAGCATCCTAGGACCGGTTTCGGGGTTTCACCCCTCTTCAGCCAGGATAGCTTGACTCCAGTGGCATGGAGAGCACGGGACCCACGTCTGGGCATACCCGTCCCACTCGGGGTGACAAATGCAAAAACAACAATTGATGGACAGAATGCAGAACAATGTCATACATTCACCCCAGTACAGAGATCTGGGCCTAAATTCATCGTTTTTTTGCTCACCCATTCCAGTTTGAACCCAGCCATATGCAAATCAGTCTTGACCCTGTGCCCAATGGGAACAGTCCAGCCCGAACTGCCAGGCCAGGTCCTCCCTGGACTGGAAACAAGCATCCTAGGACCGGTTTCGGGGTTTCACCCCTCTTCAGCCAGGATAGCTTGACTCCAGTGGCATGGAGAGCACGGGACCCACATCTGGGCATACCCGTCCCACTCGGGGTGACAAATGCAAAAACAACAATTGATGGACAGAATGCAGAACTATGTCATACATTCACCCCAGTACAGAGATCTGGGCCTAAATCCATCGTTTTTTGCTCACCATGCCATTCCAGTTTGAACCCAGCCATATGCAAATCAGTCTTGACCCTGTGCCCAATGGGAACAGTCCAGCCCGAACTGCCAGGCCAGGTCCTCCCTGGGCTGGAAACAAGCATCCTAGGACCGGTTTCGGGGTTTCACCCCTCTTCAGCCAGGATAGCTTGACTCCAGTGGCATGGAGAGCACGGGACCCACGTCTGGGCATACCCGTCCCACTCGGGGTGACAAATGCAAAAACAACAATTGATGGACAGAATGCAGAACAATGTCATACATTCACCCCAGTACAGAGATCTGGGCCTAAATCCATCGTTGTTTTGCTCACCATGCCATTCCAGTTTGAACCCAGCCATATGCAAATCAGTCTTGACCCTGTGCCCAATGGGAACAGTCCAGCCCGAACTGCCAGGCCAGGTCCTCCCTGGACTGGAAACAAGCATCCTCGGACCGGTTTCGGGGTTTCACCCCTCTTCAGCCAGGGTAGCTTGACTCCAGTGGCATGGCGAGCACGGGACCCACGTCTGGGCATACCCGTCCCACTCGGGGTGACAAATGCAAAAACAACAATTGATGGACAGAATGCAGAACAATGTCATACATTCACCCCAGTACAGAGATCTGGGCCTAAATCCATCGTTTTTTTGCTCACCATGCCATTCCAGTTTGAACCCAGCCATATGCAAATCAGTCTTGACCCTGTGCCCAATGTGAACAGTCCAGCCCGAACTGCCAGGCCAGGTCCTCCCTGGACTGGAAACAAGCATCCTAGGACCGGTTTCGGGGTTTCACCCCTCTTCAGCCAGGATAGCTTGACTCCAGTGGCATGGAGAGCACGGGACCCACGTCTGGGCATACCCGTTCCACTCGGGGTGACAAATGCAAAAACAACAATTGATGGACAGAATGCAGAACAATGTCATACATTCACCCCAGTACAGAGATCTGGGCCTAAATCCATCGTTTTTTTGCTCACCATGCCATTCCAGTTTGAACCCAGCCATATGCAAATCAGTCTTGACCCTGTGCCCAATGGGAACAGTCCAGCCCGAACTGCCAGGCCAGGTCCTCCCTGGACTGGAAATAAGCATCCTAGGACCGATTTCAGGGTTTCATCCCTCTTCAGCCAGGATAGCTTGACTCCAGTGGCATGGAGAGCGCGGGACCCACGTCTGGGCATACCCGTCCCACTCGGGGTGACAAATGCAAAAACAACAATTGATGGACAGAATGCAGAACAATGTCATACATTCACCCCAGTACAGAGATCTGGGCCTAAATCCATCGTTTTTTGCTCACCATGCCATTCCAGTTTGAACCCAGCCATATGCAAATCAGTCTTGACCCTGTGCCCAATGTGAACAGTCCAGCCCAACTGCCAGGCCAGGTCCTCCCTGGACTGGAAACAAGCATCTTAGGACCGGTTTCGGGGTTTCACCCCTCTTCAGCCAGGATAGCTTGACTCCAGTGGCATGGACAGCACGGGACCCACGTCTGGGCATACCCATTCCACTCGGGGTGACAAATGCAAAAACAACAATTGATGGACAGAATGCAGAACAATGTCATACATTCACCCCAGTACAGAGATCTGGGCCTAAATCCATCGTTTTTTTGCTCACCATGCCATTCCAGTTTGAACCCAGCTATATGCAAATCAGTCTTGACCCTGTGCCCAATAGGAACAGTCCAGCCCGAACTGCCAGGCCAGGTCTTCCCTGGACTGGAAACAAGCATCCTAGGACCGGTTTCGGGGTTTCATCCCTCTTCAGCCAGGATAGCTTGACCCCAGTGGCATGGAGAGCACAGGACCCATGTCTGGGCATACCCGTCCCACTCGGGGTGACAAATGCAAAAATAACAATTGATGGACAGAATGCAGAACAATGTCATACATTCACCCCAGTACAGAGATCTGGGCCTAAATCCATCGTTTTTTTGCTCACCATGCCATTCCAGTTTGAACCCAGCCATATGCAAATCAGTCTTGACCCTGTGCCCAATGGGAACAGTCCAGCCCGAACTGCCAGGCCAGGTCCTCCCTGGACTGGAAACAAGCATCCTAGGACCGGTTTCGGGATTTCACCCCTCTTCAGCCAGGATAGCTTGACTCCAGTGGCATGGAGAGCACGGGACCCACGTCTGGGCATACCCGTCCCACTCGGGGTGACAAATGCAAAAACAACAATTGATGGACAGAATGCAGAACAATGTCATACATTCACCCCAGTACAGAGTTCTGGGCCTAAATCCATCGTTTTTTTGCTCACCATGCCATTCCAGTTTGAACCCAGCCATATGCAAATCAGTCTTGTCCCTGTGCCCAATGGGAACAGTCCAGCCCGAACTGCCAGGCCAGGTCCTCCCTGGACTGGAAACTAGCATCCTAGGACCGGTTTCGGGGTTTCACCCCTCTTCAGCTAGGATAGCTTGACTCCAGTGGCATGGAGAGCACGGGACCCACGTCTGGGCATACCCGGACCACTCGGGGTGACAAATGCAAAAACAACAATTGATGGACAGAATGCAGAACAATGTCATACATTCACCCCAGTACAGAGATCTGGGCCTAAATCCATCGTTTTTTTGCTCACCATGCCACTCCAGTTTGAACCCAGCCATATGCAAATCAGTCTTGACCCTGTGCCCAATGGGAACAGTCCAGCCCGAACTGCCAGGCCAGGTCCTCCCTGGACTGGAAACAAGCATCCTAGGACCGGTTTCGGGGTTTCACCCCTCTTCAGCCAGGATAGCTTGACTCCAGTGGCATGGAGAGCACGGGACCCACATCTGGGCATACCCGTCCCACTCGGGGTGACAAATGCAAAAACAACAATTGATGGACAGAATGCAGAACAATGTCATACATTCACCCCAGTACAGAGATCTGGGCCTAAATCCATCGTTTTTTGCTCACCATGCCATTCCAGTTTGAACCCAGCCATATGCAAATCAGTCTTGACCCTGTGCCCAATGGGAACAGTCCAGCCCGAACTGCCAGGCCAGGTCCTCCCTGGGCTGGAAACAAGCATCCTAGGACCGGTTTCGGGGTTTCACCCCTCTTCAGCCAGGATAGCTTGACTCCAGTGGCATGGAGAGCACGGGACCCACGTCTGGGCATACCCGTCCCACTCGGGGTGACAAATGCAAAAACAACAATTGATGGACAGAATGCAGAACAATGTCATACATTCACCCCAGTACAGAGATCTGGGCCTAAATCCATCGTTTTTTGCTCACCATGCCATTCCAGTTTGAACCCAGCCATATGCAAATCAGTCTTGACCCTGTGCCCAATGGGAACAGTCCAGCCCGAACTGCCAGGCCAGGTCCTCCCTGGACTGGAAACAAGCATCCTAGGACCGGTTTCGGGGTTTCACCCCTCTTCAGCCAGGATAGCTTGACTCCAGTGGCATGGAGAGCACGGAACCCTCGTCTGGGCATACCCGTCACACTCGGGGTGACAAATGCAAAAACAACAATTGATGGACAGAATGCAGAACAAAGTCATACATTCACCCCAATACAGAGATCTGGGCCTAAATCCATCGTCTTTTTGCTCACCATGCCATTCCAGTTTGAACCCAGCCATATGCAAATCAGTCTTGACCCTGTGCCCAATGGGAACAGTCCAGCCCGAACTGCCAGGCCAGGTCCTCCCTGGACTGGAAACAAGCATCCTAGGACCGGTTTCGGGGTTTCACCCCTCTTCAGCCAGGATAGCTTGACTCCAGTGGCATGGAGAGCACGGGACCCACGTCTGGGCATACCCGTTCCACTCGGGGTGACAAATGCAAAAACAACAATTGATGGACAGAATGCAGAACAATGTCATACATTCACCCCAGTACAGAGATCTGGGCCTAAATCCATCGTTTTTTGCTCACCATGCCATTCCAGTTTGAACCCAGCCATATGCAAATCAGTCTTGACCCTGTGCCCAATGTGAACAGTCCAGCCCGAACTGCCAGGCCAGGTCCTCCCTGGACTGGAAACAAGCATCCTAGGACCGGTTTCGGGGTTTCACCCCTCTTCAGCCAGGATAGCTTGACTCCAGTGGCATGGACAGCACGGGACCCACGTCTGGGCATACCCATTCCACTCGGGGTGACAAATGCAAAAACAACAATTGATGGACAGAATGTAGAACAATGTCATACATTCACCCCAGTACAGAGATCTGGGCCTAAATCCATAGTTTTTTTGCTCACCATGCCATTCCAGTTTGAACCCAGCTATATGCAAATCAGTCTTGACCCTGTGCCCAATGGGAACAGTCCAGCCCGAACTGCCAGGCCAGGTCCTCCCTGGACTGGAAACAAGCATCCTAGGACCGGTTTCGGGGTTTCATCCCTCTTCAGCCAGGAAAGCTTGACTCCAGTGGCATGGAGAGCACAGGACCCACGTCTGGGCATACCCGTCACACTCAGGGTGACAAATGCAAAAACAACAATTGATGGACAGAATGCAGAACAATGTCATACATTCACCCCAGTACAGAGATCTGGGCCTAAATCCATACTTTTTTTGCTCACCATGCCATTCCAGTTTGAACCCAGCCATATGCAAATCAGTCTTGACCCTGTGCCCAATGTGAACAGTCCAGCCCGAACTGCCAGGCCAGGTCCTCCCTGGACTGGAAACAAGCATCCTAGGACCGGTTTCGGGGTTTCACCCCTCTTCAGCCAGGATAGCTTGATTCCAGTGGCATGGACAGCACGGGACCCACGTCTGGGCATACCCATTCCACTCGGGGTGACAAATGCAAAAACAACAATTGATGGACAGAATGCAGAACAATGTCATACATTCACCCCAGTACAGAGATCTGGGCCTAAATCCATCGTTTTTGCTCACCATGCCATTCCAGTTAGAACCCAGCTATATGCAAATCAGTCTTGACCCTGTGCCCAATGGGAACAGTCCAGCCCGAACTGCCAGGCCAGGTCCTCCCTGGACTGGAAACAAGCATCCTAGGACCGGTTTCGGGGTTTCATCCCTCTTCAGCCAGGATAGCTTGACTCCAGTGGCATGGAGAGCACGGGACCCACGTCTGGGCATACCCGTCCCACTCGGGGTGACAAATGCAAAAACAACAATTGATGGACAGAATGCAGAACAATGTCATACATTCACCCCAGTACAGAGATCTGGGCCTAAATCCATCGTTTTTTTGCTCACTATGCCATTCCAGTTTGAACCCAGCCATATGCAAATCAGTCTTGACCCTGTGCCCAATGGGAACAGTCCAGCCCAAACTGCCAGGCCAGGTCCTCCCTGGACTGGAAACAAGCATCCTAAGACCGGTTTCGGGGTTTCATCCCTCTTCAGCCAGGATAGCTTGACTCCAGTGGCATGGAGAGCACGGGACCCACGTCTGGGCATGCCCGTCCCACTCGGGGTGACAAATGCAAAAACAACAATTGATGGACAGAATGCAGAACAATGTCATACATGCACCCCAGTACAGAGATCTGGGCCTAAATCCATAGTTTTTTTGCTCACCATGCCATTCCAGTTTGAACCCAGCCATATGCAAATCAATCTTGACCCTGTGCCCAATGGAAACAGTCCAGCCCGAACTGCCAGGCCAGGTCCTCCCTGGACTGGAAACAAGCATCCTAGGACCGGTTTCGGGGTTTCACCTCTCTTCAGCCAGGATAGCTTGACTCCAGTGGCATGGAGAGCACGGGACCCACGTCTGGGCATACCCGTCCCACTCGGGGTGACAAATGCAAAAACAACAATTGATGGACAGAATGCAGAGCAATGTCATACATTCACCCCAGTACAGAGATCTGGGCCTAAATCCATAGTTGTTTTGCTCACCATGCCATTCCAGTTTGAACCCAGCCATATGCAAATCAGTCTTGACCCTGTGCCCAATGGGAACAGTCCAGCCCAAACTGCCAGGCCAGGTCCTCCCTGGACTGGAAACAAGCATCCTAGGACCGGTTTCGGGGTTTCACCCCTCTTCAGCCAGGATAGCTTGACTCCAGTGGCATGGACAGCACGGGACTCACGTCTGGGCATACCCGTTCCACTCGGGGTGACAAATGCAAAACCAACAATTGATGGACAGAATGCAGAACAATGTCATACATTCACCCCAGTACAGAGATCTGGGCCTAAATCCATCGTTTTTTTGCTCACCATGCCATTCCAGTTTGAACCCAGCCATATGCAAATCAGTCTTGACCCTGTGCCCAATGGGAACAGTCCAGCCCGAACTGCCAGGCCAGGTCCTCCCTGGACTGGAAACAAGCATCCTAGGACCGGTTCGGGGTTTCATCCCTCTTCAGCCAGGATAGCTTGACTCCAGTGGCATGGAGAGCACGGGACCCACGTCTGGGCATACCCGTCCCACTCGGGGTGACAAATGCAAAAACAACAATTGATGGACAGAATGCAGAACAATGTCATACATTCACCCCAGTACAGAGGTCTGGTCCTAAATCCATTGTTTTTTTGCTCACCATGCCATTCCAGTTTGAACCCAGCCATATGCAAATCAGTCTTGACCCTGTGCCCAATGGGAACAGTCCAGCCCGAACTGCCAGGCCAGGTCCTCCCTGGACTGGAAACAAGCATCCTAGGACCGGTTTCGGGGTTTCACCCCTCTTCAGCCATGAGGCACATGGTCAAGACTGATTTGCATATGGCCAGGTCTAAACTGGGGTGGCATGGTGAGCAAAAGAATGATGGATTTAACCCAGATCTCTTGACTGGGGGTGAATGTTTTGATTTGTTCTGCATTCCGTCCATCAATTGTGTGTCTTTTGCTTTCTCGCCCTAAGTGCGCCGGGTATGCCCAGACGTGGGTCCCGGGCTCACTGTGCCACTGGAATCAAGCTATCCGGGCTGAAAAGGGGTGAAACCCCGAAACCGGTCCTAGGATGCTTGTTTCCGGTCCAGGGAGGACCTGGCTTGGCAGTTCGGGCTGGACTGTTCCCATGAGGCACAGGGTCAAGACTGATTTGCATATGGCCAGGTCTAAACTGAGGTGGCATGGTGAGCAAAAGAATGATGGATTTAACCTAGATCTCTTGACTGGGGGTGAGTGTTTTGATTTGTTCTGCATTCCGTCCATCAATTGTGTGTCATTTGCCGTCAAAAAATAAGAAGTGGCCTAAAACAGCAAAATTTGGTGTATTTTTGTGACAGTCACAATATGTGCCCGTCTCAAAAATATTGTGGCTCACATGCAGAGCCAGTAAACCAGGGCCCACTCATCTTGCAACAGTAAAGAGAGATGGCTAGACTGGTGCCAAAGAGGGCAGATTTTAATTTTAAAATTGTGCACTCTCCCTGGAACCACCTTGACATCTTGCTTCCTAATATGAAGTACACAGTGCTGGAGGGAGCTATTATTTTAGCCTCACTCTACCCGTTGCATAATATACAGTATGTAACTATTGTATATTATATCGTGAACTGTAATCTATATTTTATATCAGAATGAACATGCCTAATTTGCCATCTGTATAATGAGAAAAGATAAATGTATGAACCCAAGTCTAGAATTCTATTTTATATGTCAATTAAGTAATGCTATATTAACTTTACAGGGATCCTGAAGTAAACACATTTGTATTTTAATAACTGAGTATTTTCATATCATATTGCACTGTAGTAGGTCATATGTACTTTATGCCACTACACACCGACCAAGTGGCCACTGGGTAATTAGAGTTAGGACCACATTTCCATAGGAAAAGCATTTTTTTATGCTAATAACTTTGACATTGTTTGACGAATCTTCACAAAACTGTCCAAAAAATAGTTAATCCTCCTAAGCTCCTTCCTGATAAGTTTTAGGGTGATCTGTCAAGCAGGAGGCATAAAAAGGGGGAGTTGTCCCCAAAACAGGGTTTCCCCATTCATTTTCTATAGCAAAATTAGACACATCTACAGCCAAAATGGCTGAACGGAATTACACCAAATATGGCAGAAAGCTGAATCTTGGTCCAGAAAGCATGCTTTTTGTAATTTGGTGTAAATCCATTCACTGATGCTTTAGAATTTAAGGTTTAAAATGTATGTATATATCATGCCTCAGAGTATCCTCAGAGCTGACAGATCTTTAGCTAAGATCTGATTGGCTGCCACAACATCAAGAAAGGTGTGGCAACAGCCATCTTAGGACTCAGGGACTCAGTCTCATGTCCTAGTTAAAAGTATTAAAAAAACATGTAGGGATACTCTACCCCTAGGCCTAGTGGGGACTCCCAGAGGGATCCATGGCTCCAATTAAAAGAAGTGGAAGGCTTCCACCTTACACTAAATGCCCTCTCCCCGGGGTGGGCAAAGGCCCGGAAGGGCAACACAGTTATATTTTTGGGGAGGGGGCATGCAGACCCCACCTTATGCCTCTATGCGATCTCTGTGGCCGTATCTTTATAATTAGAGGAGAGGGGCATGCAGCTCCCCTCCCTGAGTCATAGATCGGCCTAGGGATCCCATCCTCGGGTCTGATTTAAGCAGTGTCCGAGGTACCCATCTCCCGGGACACTGCTGTTTCCTGCCCAGGAGAGTGCGGGCATACCCTGCAAACACTCTCACTGTCAGGAATCAACTTTTCTCCCACTCAGCATGAGCAGTGAAAAATGCTGCTTCCACCCAGGCTATAGCAAAGTGAGTGAGCTGGCTTCCGTCAGCATGACTATGAGTGCTGGCTGGTGAGACGGCTGAGGCCACGGAGCCTTCGGGGTCCACTTGCTGTCACCAACCACAGGGGTAATGTGGGTGCCACCCTTGGTTTGCATCGGGGCATCCACCTAAAAACTTTTTTTTTAAAAAGGCCGGCTCATCACCACTGAGATGGCTGGGGAGCTGACAGGAGCCGCGGGGGCCCTGGGTTTACCTCCATGCCCCCAACTATCTTCAATGTGGTGTGGGTGCCCCGGGTGGGCACTGGGGCACCCACTTTAAACATAAATATAGGCTAAAAATAATGCTGGCTCCCTTCACCACTGTTATGGGTGCTGGTGGGGAGTAGGCAGGGGCCTGGGGCTCCCCCCGCAGCCCCCAACATTAAAAATCGTGTGGGTGCCCGAGGGCACGCAAATAAAAAAGTAAAAAAAGGAGCTGTTCATTTATTATTCACTGCTCCAGTTAAGGAGCACCTTATAATGCCCTGCAAGGGCTTTTAACTTATATTTTTGGGAGCTTGGTTGTGACCTTAGAATGGCAGGGGCACCACCAAGCATTTCTTTTATGTTGCGGAGGGCTCCAGGGAGTACAGCAGCCCTCCAGCAACAATAAAAAAAACAATAAAAAACACACAGTACGTCTCTTGGATAGTTAATCCATGATCTCAGAAGAACTTACCATATTTATATAAAGCACTCGAGCTGGAGAGCCAGGACTCCTTGTGGGTTCTATGGCTTCACTATGTGCCTTAAAAATGTTAAAAGATTCAAAACCATGTTGCTTTTATAATAAGGCTTTATTAAAACACTTTTATGATCACTTTTATAAAACATTGCAATATGTGAATTTATATAATATACACTTGATTACAATTATTGCTGACTTCTTGACAAAGACAATAGGCCTGCTTAGATATGTTATTATGCTGACTATTTGATAAAGTTAATAGGCCCACTTTTTATATTTTGGTGTTCTGACCCTTTGACAAAGTTAGTAGGTCTGCCTTACATAAAATTACACCCTTTAAATTGTTACATCACATGCACGGCCACGGGGATTGGGTATGAGTGGAGAGTTGGCTGCAGTGCACTCTGTTTCCAACCCCTCATCACGCACAGTGGGAATGGCGCCCATGAGGATTAGGTGCAGGGCCTGGATGCAGGCCAGACCCTGTGTCCTACCCCATGCCACACACGCCCTTTTGCTGTGGGTGGGTAGGGCACCCATGCCGGTTTGGGTGCCATATGTGTAAGGAAGCAAACACAAGGAGATGATGGACGGAGAGCTGAAACTTTTCAGACACTCACCCCCAGTCACAGATCTGGGTTAAATCCATCATCGTTCTTTAGCTCACTTTGCCACCCCAGTTCAGACACAGCTATATGCAAATCAGTCTTGACCCTGTGCCTCATGGGAACAATCCGGCCCGAACTGCCAAGCCATGTCTTCCCTGGACCGGAAACAAGCATCCTGGGACCGGTTTCGGGCTATCAGCCCTCATCAGCCAGGCTAGCTTGAATCCAGTGGCAAAGTGAGCAAGGGACCCACATCTGGGCACACCCTGCCAACTTAGGGCAAACAAAGCAAACACAAAGAGATGATGGATGGAGAGCTGAAACGTTTGAGACACTCACCCCCAGTCACAGATCTGGGTTGAATCCATCATCGTTCTTTAGCTCACTTTGCCACCCCAACTGGAGTGGTGTGGTGAGCAAAAGAATGATGGATTAAACCCAGATCCTTGTGACTGGGGGTGAATGTTTGCATTGTCCAGCATTCCGTCCATGAACTGTTTCTTTTGCATATGTCACCCTAAGTGGGAAGGGTATGCCCAGATGTGGGTCCCGTGCTCACTACACCTCTGGATTCAAGCTAGCCTGGCTGATGAAGGGTGATGCCTGAAACCGGTCCCAGGATGCTTGATTCCGGTCCAGGAAGGACCTGGCTTGGGAGTT
This sequence comes from Calotriton arnoldi, assembly GCA_963921515.1. Classification (NCBI taxonomy): domain Eukaryota; kingdom Metazoa; phylum Chordata; class Amphibia; order Caudata; family Salamandridae; genus Calotriton; species Calotriton arnoldi. Next base: position 1,789,655 of record CAWUFW010002033.1, on the reverse strand, counting down.
CCGGCTGGACTGTTCCCACAAGGAACAGAGTAAAGACTGATTTGCATATGGCAGGATCCAAACTGGAATGGTGTGGTGAGCAAAAGAATGATGGATTAAACCCAGATCCTTGTGAATGGGGGTGAATGTGTGCATTGTCCAGCATTCCGTCCATCGACTGTTTCTTTGGCATATGTCGCCCTAAGTGGGAGGGGTATGCCCAGACATGGGTCCCGTGCTCACTACACCACTGGATTCAAGCTAGCCTGGCTGATGAAGGGTGATGCCCTGAAACCGGTCCGAAGATGCTTGTTTCCGGTCCAGGAAGGACCTGACTTGGCAGTTCGGGCTGGACTGTTCCCACAAGGAACAGGGTCAAGACTGATTTGCATATGGCTGGGTACAAACTGACGTGGTGTGGTGAGCAAAAGAATGATGGATTAAACCCAGATCCTTGTGACTGGGGGTGAATGTTTGCATTGTCCAGCATTCCGTCTATCAACTGTTTCTTTTGCATATGTGTAAGGAAGGCATCATTTAAGTACAAATCACCTGCCACGCTCCAGCTGCCCTCCAGCCACTGAGTCATATCTTTCAAGGACTGTATTTGCTGGAAAGGTCGCAACTACCAAAGAGGGAGAGGCCTGGCATATGGTGCTGTACACAAAACCTGCCACACTGCCTGCTCCTAGGCCACAGTCACCTGTCTCACAATGTGGGGGCAGTCCACCGGCACACCAACGCCACTCATCAATAGTTTGGGGAGAACGTTGTCATCCACCAAGTCGGCCAAAAAGCATTTCTCCCAATTGGGGCTGTCTGCACGCCACAATGCTGCATACTGCACGAGCCGTGCCAGATAATAGAGCTGCAAATCCGGAAGACCTAGCCTACCCTCATCAGGATCCTGTTTAAAGTTGTCCAATTTGACCTGGCTCCTCTTGCCAGCCCACACCAAGGACACCAACAAACTATTGAATTCAGTGAACATAGACCCCGATAAGTCTCAGAAAGAATTTTGCATCATATACATGCAGTGGGGCAAAAGCACCATCTTTGCTCAGGGCTACCCTGCTCCATCACCGAGACTGGGAGTGTATTCCAAAACCAAATCAAAGCTCACAGACCCTCGGCCACCCTCCCCATATTCAGGTCATACTGGGGTCCCAATCCATGAGCAATCTGCATGCCCAAATACCAAAATTGCTCCGTCTCCCATGGCAGACCTACCTCGGGAAGCTCCCGCCAACGGAAAGAGCAACGTCTTTAGTCTATTGACATGTAAACCGGAAGCCCTACCAAAGTCCTCCAGCACCACTAGCAATCAGTAGCGGCCCGTGGTGGGAGTGCTGCCGGGCGGTGACGTGGGGCGGAGGAGGGGCAGGGTGGGGGGTAGTAAAGTACGGAATACAGTCGTATAGAGGTAAGTAGACATATAAATAAATAAAACGAATTTTGTTGCGCGCGCTGCATCGCCAAATGCGATGCAGTGCGCGCAACGAAATTTGTTTTATTTATTTATATGTCTACTTACCTCTATACGGCCGTATTCCGTACTTTACTACCCCCCACCCTGCCCTTCCCCCGCCCTACATCACTGCCCGGCAGCATTCCCACCACGGCCGCTACTGCTAGCAATACTGGTATAGAGTCCCCCAGTCTGCACATGTATAGCAAAGTGTCATCAGCATACAATGACACGGTATGCATCACATTCCCAATGTGCACACCCCATTCTGCCAGGTCTTGCCAAAGGCACGCAGTCAGGGGCTCCATTACCGAGCAAACAGGAGTGGGGACAGGGGGCATCCCTGCCGCGTACCTCTTCCCACACGAAATGCCTGAGAAACTACTCCGCCCGTCCGCACCCATGCTGTGGGCCCGGCATAAAGAAGGGGCACCCAGAACAGGAATTATGGTCCCACACCCATACCTTTAACACCTCCCACAAGTTTTCCCAACCCAGGGTGTCAAATGCCTTCTCGATGTCCAGTGCCACCAGGGCCACTTCCAAGTCCATCCCCTGAGTCGAGTGCATCACATGGGACAACCGTCTAAGATTCATATGGGTACCTCTCCCCGCATGAACCCACACTGATCGTTCTCCACAAGGTTCAACACCACCAGCCACATGCTCATGACCAGAGCCTTGGAAAGGATCTTAGTGTCCACGTTCAACATGGAGAGTGACCGATAAGACCCTGGGTCACTCAGATCTTTATCCGACTTAGGGAGCATCACAATAAGCTCCTCGCTCATAGGCGCCAGCAGCTCACCCCGGTGTCTAGCTTCCAGGAGCTTCTACCAGAGTTTGGGTACAAATAAAGTGGAATAAGTTTGGTAATATTCCACCAGCAAGCAATCGGGCTGGGACTTTGATCATGGGCCCCATCCCGTACAGCTACACTGAGCTCCTCATCACGAAGCTCCCCTTCCAGGCTCTCCCTTTGCTCGTCTGTAAACCGGGGTAACACCACTTTGCCTAAAAATCTCCCCACCGCTCAGCTCGTGTCAATCAATGGTGCCTCATATATCTTAGCCACATGGGCTCACAATAGTGCATTAATGCCCACCTGCCTGACCACTGTCGTACCATCCGCCCTGGACAAGGATAAAATCAATGAGGGGGGTCTTTCCCATTTAAGAAACCCCGCCAGCAGGCGCCATGATTTGGCCCCCTCTTGATGTAATCATTGTCTATATTCCTTCCTAGTATAATGGTCTAACCTGTCCCTTATAGTTGCGACAGTGCGCTGAGCCGCTGTCAGTGCACCACCCACTGTTCCCTGCCTTCCAGCTTGTTGCTATAGGCTGGTCAGGTCCTGCTCTGCTGGTCAGGTCCTGCTCTGCTGGTCAGGTCTCTCTCCAGCTTCTGCAGAGTGCCACATACAAAGGAATGGCTTTCACCCCTCACAACAACTTTCAAGGTATCCTACTCCGTACCCTGCAGGTGGGTGGAATTCCAATAGGTGTCAAATACTCCTGCAGGGCTGACTGGATCTCCTCTTGGTAGACTGGATCACCCAGTGCCTCAGGGTGGAGTCGCCATAAGGGGATCCTGGGGTGGTACCTCCCCGCTCTGTATTCCAGTAATAATGGTGCACAATGTGAAATGCAATCGCACCAAGTACTGAGTGCAAGACTCATTGGCAGCGCAATCTTCCAACATCAAAACCCAGGACATAGTGGACTATGTACTTGGTCTCCGCTCTAGGATGGCTGAGTACATGAAGAAGGCATCCAAAAACCTTGAGGCTAGCCAGGAATTACAGAAAGCCTGGCATGACCAAAAGGCTGTTTTGACTGTGTATCAGCCAGGACAGAAGGTATGGGTGTTGGAGCCTGTGGCCCCAGCAGCTCTCCAAGACAAGTGGAGTGGGCCCCATACCATTCTTGAGCAAAAGGGAGAGGTTACCTACCTGGTGGACCTTGGACCTCCCAGGAGCCCCCATAGGGTGCTCCATGTGAACAGGCTCAAGCCATATGTAGACAGGGCAGACATGGGCTTGCTCATGGCTACTGGTGAGGGACAGGAGGAAGAGAGTGACCCACTCCCTGACCTCCTCTCACAGAACCCTGATGGTGGTTCAGTTGATGGTGTAGCCTTGGCAGGCAGCCTCACTGAACAGCAACAGACTGATTGTAGGAAGGTCCTCAAACAGTACAGACACATGTTTTCACTGACTCCAAGTCAGACTACCTGGTGTACACATGAGGTGGACACAGGTGACAGTCTGACTGTTAAAAATAAGATTTACAAGCAAACTGATCATGTCAGGGACTGTATGAGGACTGAAGTCCAGAAGATGTTGGAACTGGGAGTGATTGAGCCCTCAGATAGCCGTTGGGCTAGTCCAGTAGTCTTGGTACCAAAACCTCACACCCAGGGTGGTAAGAGAGAGATGAGGTTCTGTGTTGACTACAGGGGACTCAATGCAGTCACTAGGACTGATGCTCATCCAATTCCAAGGGCAGATGAACTGATTGATACTTTGGCCTCAGCCAAGTTCTTAAGTACATTTGACCTGACAGCTGGTTACTGGCAAATCAGATTTGCTGAGGATGCTAAACCAAAAACAGCATTTTCAACCCCTAGTGGGCATTATCAATTTATTGTATTGCCCTTTGGTTTGAAGAATGCACCTGCCACATTTCAAAGGCTGGTGAATAAAGTTCTCACAGGTCTGGAAGCCTATAGTGCAGCTTATCTTGATGATATTGCTGACTTTAGCTCCACCTGGGAGGATCACCTGGTCCACCTGAGAAATGTTCTGGAGGCCCTGCAAAAGGCAGGCCTCACTATCAAGGCCACCAAGTGCCAGATAGGGCAGAGTAAGGTTGTGTACCTGGGCCACCTTGTGGGTGCAGGCCAAGTTCAACCATTGCAGAGCAAAATCCAAACCATCATGGAATGGGTTGCTCCAACTACCCAGACTCAGGTCAGAGCTTTCTTGGGCCTGACTGGGTACTACAGGAGGTTTGTCAAAGGATATGGCTCCATAGTGACCCCTTTGAGTGACTTAACTTCCAAGAAAATGCCTAAGAAAGTTCAGTGGACAGTTAGCTGTCAATAGGCATTTGATGACCTGAAGCAGGCCATGTGCACTGCTCCCATTCTGCAAAGTCATGATTATTCCAAACAATTCATTGTTCAAACAGATGCATCTGAATTGGGGGTAGGGGCTGTGTTATCACAATTAAATGGAGAGGGTCAGGATCAGCCAGTAGCTTTCATAAGCAGAAGGCTGACCCCCAGAGAGAAACGTTGGTCAGCTATTGAGAGGGAAGCCTTTGCTGTGGTTTGGGCTCTGAAGAAGTTGAGGCCATACCTGTTTGGTACTCACTTCATTGTTCAGACAGACCATAAGCCCTTCTTATGGCTAAAACAGATGAAGGGTGAAAACCCCAAACTCTTGAGGTGGTCCATTTCCCTACAGGGGATGGACTATACAGTGGAACATAGACCTGGGAGTAACCATGCCAATGCAGATGGACTCTCCAGATATTTCCACTTAAAACATGAAGACTCAACTGGTCAAGGTTAGTTTAATGTCCTTGCGTTTGGGGGGGGGGTTGTGTAGGAAAGTAGTATCTGCTTCTTATGGTTACCCCCACTTTTTGCTGATGTCACACTGTTTTTGGACTAGTCTGACTGGGTTCCTGCTATCCAGGACCCCAATCTATCTGCTTTCTCCCTTAAATTGTAAGTATGTACTTTAGGTACACTCCAGATTGGATACTTGGATACCCTTATCAGTCCCTAGTATATGGTACCCCATGTACCCAGGGCATAGGTACCCCAGAGGCCTCCCATGGGCTGAATCATGTATTATGCCACCCATGAGAGGCCATTCAAAATGACACCACAGGTCTGCTACAGCAACCTGTGTAAGCTGGTGCTTGCACCACTTACTTAGATATAGGTTCACTATATCTATCTAAATCACTACACTTAAAAACCTATCAGTCACCCCTATTGCAGGCCTTATCAATCCTGAAGGCAGGGTGCTGGGTTTTACGTGAGAGGGTGCCCCTGCATGAGTAGGGCCCCTTCTACAGCCTTCGGAGACCATTCTCCGGGGTTGTCTGTGATGCAGCCAGACATATAGGTCTAAGTGCATTATAACCTTGCGGTAAATGCTAACTTTAAAACGGCTGCTTAGAAACATGTTGTGTTTGGTGTCAAACACCTTGGAATCATACCTCCACACCAGTAACTGGTGTGGGAGGTATGATTCCACCCTTACAAAATCGACATGTATGGATCACCGGTCTACCCGGTACCAGCTTTCTCGACCTGTGCAGCACAAAATGGACGCTGCCAGCCACAGACACGATTCTGCTCTCCTGCTGCTGAGCCAAGCTCGAGCAGAGGAAGGCATGACAATAGGCATCCTGTCACAGGGAGGTGTGACCACCTCCCAGACAGGGTTTAGTGTATTGGGGCTGGGTGGGTGCACTCTGAGAGTGCCAGAAAGTCTGCACTGGGGGCACATTTGGTGTCCCTGTGCATAGTCCAGCTCAAACCAGTTCTGGGAGCCATTGGCTCCTGCTCTGGCGTGAAACTGAACAAAGGACATGGGTGTAGCCACCCCTCTGTCCTTCCCCTCCCCTAGGAGGGTCCCTAGAATCTTCCAACCCCTTCCCATGGGTATAAAGTGGGTTACCTGGCTACAGGACTTTAGATTTTACCTGGACAAGATTCTTCTAAGAAGAAACCAAGTACTTCGACTGTCTGCACGACGCTGGACGACTGAAGAATCTCCCTTGGAGTAAAGGAGTTACTCTCCTGCAGAAGCAGGCACCTAAGCGCATCTGACCGGTTTTCTTCTCCCAAGCTCCTGAGGACTCTGAAGATTTCAGCAACACAGAAGGTGGGTTTCCAAAGGTCCCTGAGGTAGATCTGACCTCTCAGTGATTCTGAGACCAGTATCCCTCGTGGGGACCGTGCAACCCAAACCCCTGTGCACCATGTACATTTGCAAGTGCATATGCTTGTTGGCAATTCCTGAGCTTGTGCCTTGGACTCCGTATAGTCCTGACCCCAAGCAGCATTTAAACTGAAGATATCTGGTCTCCACTCACCGAGTGCTCTGCGAGCTGGCGCTTTGTAATTTGGCTCGAGGTCTCCTCGCGATCCCTGGTTCCAAAATCTGTGGATCCTGGCGAGGGTCACCTTGTTTGTTCTTGGGCTTCCCTGGTTGCTCCAGATGTGCCCTGACTCCCCATTGCTTGAAGAATCTCCTGGACCTTGCTGGTCCACACCGTAACCTGTTTGCTCTGCCCATGTGGGTTGCATTTGCCAAGGCTTGTCGGTGCTCCAGCCAGACATCGACCCCTCAGCTCCTGACATCCTTCATGGGACAGCTCACCTCCGGATCCTGGTTGTCCTCGACATCTCCTGGTCCCCGTGGCTGCAGTGTCAAGCAACCCTTCTTCGCACCTGAAGCGACCGACATCGGTGGGCATTCGACTACCGACCCCCTGGTCACCTGAAGTGACCCAGACTCTGTCCCCTCTGCTTTCAGGTTCCTCTCACCTTGAATCCAGGCTTGGATTCCACCGGACACTCTTCGCCTTCCTGGCAGCAGTACTTCTTTGCAACTCTCCATTGAAAACGACGAAGGTTTCCGACACCACTTGACCCCTATGCACCCGGCTCCTCTGGGATAGGTAACATGGGTACCTTGGTACTCACTGGTGGGTTGGCCTAGGAACCTCCTATGTTCCAAAGGGTTTGCTCGAAGTCCTCATAGAAGTGTCCTTAAATTGTAACTTTACAACCGCCACTTTCCCATAGAGCTGCACGGAGCACGCGGTCGTGTTTCCTCACTGCACCCGTCCTCCTTGGGCGCCCTCTGTCACTGCCTTGGGTGGTTCCTTGGGGTCCCAGCGATTCTACGTGCTCTAGGCACTGTGTCTAGTCAAGTCGTGATTGTTATACCATTTTTTTAGTATATGGTTCGGTCTCCCCCTGGAACCCGCTTTGTATTTTGCTACTTATGAATGTTCTATTGATTCAGTATTGTGTGCTTTATGCCCTAGTCTCGTGTAGAGACTAGTAGAGAGTGTTATATTAATAAATACATATTTTTATATAACTACTGTGTGGTTCTCCTTTCATTTAGTCATTCAGGAGGTGATATTCTGGTAAAACAAGCTGCTTTACATTCCTTCAAGACTAAGCCTGAAGGCTGCTCTCCACAGCTACCACTAGGATAGCTTTCTAAAGGTTATCTTTGACCTCATACATCATAAGGGTCGTATGGACTGGTACAGGGTGCCCACTTTAATTAGTGGACAGCATATACCTGGCCACCTTCTCACATTGGTGTGCAGCGGTTGGGATTCAAGCTTGCTATTGTTTTGCCTGATAAATCTCATTGATTGATTAACTGAAAACCACTAAGTATTAGGCACATATAATACATCAAGATTTGAATAAGTAAGTTCTACTGAACTTGGAGTTGGGTAAGCCAAGGGTCTAGCACACCCTTTCTCCAACTCAAGAGAGTTTAGTCTCCACTAGGTTAGGTAGGTGCCTACACCACATAACACTAGTATGTCTTCTAGAGGGGAAGCCAGTGGCTCTCTGCCAACTAGGTACAATGGTCTCTCATTTCAAGAATTGAAAGCCATGTGTGTGTCTAGGAAGTTGAGGACAGGGAGAAGTGCAAACACCCAACATCTCATTGAGATTTTGCTCTTGGATGACCTTAGGAAGACCCCAGGGTCTGATGAGGTAGATAGAGTGGGTGGGGCAGGGAATGAGGAAAGGCCAGGAAGTGAAACCTTCTTTGACCTGGACTCAAACCCTGACCAGGAGAATCAAGATGATTCTAACCTGGGCAACATAGATCTTCCTTTAGGTGGGGGAGAAGGCCCCAGTGGCCTTCTTTTTACTCCACCAGGAAGAGTACAGAGGTTACCTAGGAGATCCAGGTCTCCCTCTGTAGATCTCGACACTCAGGAACTTCTATAGGGACTTCCATATCAAATAAGAGGGAATCCTCTTATGATAGACAGTGCCAACTTCTGGAGCTTGAGAAAATCAAGCTTAGGCTCAAGAAGGAGCAGTTGGCCCTAGACAGGGAATCCCTAGAGCACCAGAGAGCTACAAAGAGATTGGGACTAGAGTCCCATGGTGGCAGCAACAGTGTCCTTAGGGTTAAGGAGTATACTCATGATCCTAGGAACCTGAACAAGATAGTCCCTCCCTATCAGAGTGGGGATGACATCCACAAATGGATAACTGCACTAGAAAGGCCCTGTAAGGTACAGAGGGACCCTCAGGAGCAGTGGGCAGCTATCTTGTGGCTCTCCTTTGCTGACAAAGGTAGAGATAAGCTCCTCACTGTTAGAGAAGAGGATGCTGACAATTATTCAGTCCTGAAAAGTGCTCTCATTGATGAGTTTGGCTTAACCACTGAACACTACAGGATTAAGTTCAGAGACACCCAGAAGACACAGACTCAGGACTGGGTAGACTTTGTAGATTGTGCTACTAAGGCTCTGGAAGGCTGGTTACTTGGCAGTAAAGTGAATGATTTTAAAAGATTGTACAATTTAATTATGAGGGAGCAGATCCTTAATAATTGCCAAAACCAGTTGTTGCATCAGTACTTGGTTGATTCTGATCTGACCTCTCCCCAAGAATTGGGAAAGAAGGGAGACAAATGGGTCAGAACCAGGGTGAAGCAGAAAACTCAGAATCAAGGTGGTGACCAAAAGAAGCAAGATGCTAAAACTTCAGATAAGGGTGGGGAAAAGGGTAAAGACCAGAAGTCTTCACAAGGGCCCCAAAAACCTGCATTTGGAGGGGAGTCACAATCTAACAAGGGAAAAGGCAAAAAGAAACCTTGGTGTCATATCTGTAAAGAGAAGACCCATTGAACAAAGGATGCCAATTGTCCAAGGGCCAAGGATTCTACTCCTACCACCACTGCCCCTAAGGCAACTGTCCCCCTTAGCACAGTTTCAAGTGGTGGTACACAGAACAAGGGAATAGTGGGGTTAACCTTGGGATCTGAGATGGATTCTGGCCTAGTCAGAATTCCAACTCAGGCTGTTTTGGTCTGTGATGGAGGCCTGGATATTGCCTCCTTATTTGTCAGTCCTAGTAATCTGGGCAAGTACAGACAACAGCCTTTAATTAATGGTAAGGAGGCCATGGCCTACAGGGACACAGGTGCAAGTGTCACAATGGTGACAAAAGATCGTGTGGACCCTGAACAGATCATACTTGGTGAGATGTACCAAGTGACCAATGCAAGCAATGTCAGGACAGACCATTCCTTGGCAGTTGTGAATTTCACCTGGGGAGGGGTAATTGGCCCTAAGAAGGTTGTGGTAAGTTCAGACCTCCCTGTAGAATGCTTATTGGGCAATGATTTGGAGACTTCAGCCTGGGCTGAAGTGGAACTCAGGACACATGCAGAAATGTTGGGCATCCCTGCAGATGTGTTTGCCATGACTAGGTCACAGGCAAAAATGTCTTCCACTGAACAGGCCCTGGATCCTGAAAGGATGGACCAGGTGCCTTCCAAGAAAAGGAGCAGAAGGGTAAGGCAGTGTCTTACCCCCTGCCTAAGAGTGAGGATCAGTCTCCTGAGGGAGATGATCTCAGCCCCTGTGAAGGAACTGTCTCAGAGGAACTTGAACCTGACCAGGTTGAGTTCTTGGGGACAGGGGGCCCTTCCAGGGCAGATCTGAGCCAGGAGCAGCTGAGCTGCCCCTCTCTTGAACCCCTCAGACAGCAAGCTGCTGCTGAGGCTGCTGGGAGTGCCAGTGGGTCCCACAGGATCTACTGGGATGATGGACTTCTATATGGCTTCTATATGGCTTCTTCTATGGCTTTCCTGGAAGAAGCTCAGGTACTTGACTCTACTCAATATGGCTTTCGCAGTGGTCATAGCACGGAAACTGCGTTACTTAAAACTACAGAGGAGATTAGGACTACACTCGACCGTGGAGGAAAAGCAGTCATGATTATGCTGGATCTCTCTGCAGCCTTCGATACGGTCCATCACGCCCTGTTGATGGACCGGCTGCGAGAGATCGGAGTACAGGGCTCAGCATGGAAATTACTTAAATCTTTCCTCTCAGACAGACAACAGACAGTCACCCTTGGCGAATTCTCATCCAAACCTTTCTCTCTGCCTTGTGGGGTCCCTCAAGGGTCGTCTTTGAGCCCAACACTTTTTAATATTTATGTGTCGCTCTTAGCTCCCTTGATTGAATCATTTGGGTTCAATTTAACCTCATATGCAGACGACACCCAAATTGTAGTGTCATTAAGGCCAGGAGAGTTGCAGGGAACGGCAGCCAGATTTCACGACTGCATGATAGCAGTGGGCAACTGGATGGCCCAAAACTGTCTAAAACTAAATTCTAGTAAGACAGAGGTCGTTCTGTTTAGCAATTATGCTAACTTTTGGAACTCGACTTGGTGGCCTGACACACTAGGCCCTCCTCCCACGCCTGTCAAAAAGGCAAAGAATTTAGGAGTCTGGATAGACAATAAGCTCAACCTCAAGGATCAGGTGAATGCAGTAGTCTCATCCACCTCCTACATATTAAAAACTTGCAAGAAGATCATACATGTTTTACCTAATGATAGCCGTCAGTTAGTGATCACCGCTCTAGTGATGTCCAGACTAGATTATTGTAACAGTTTATATCTCAACATCCAGGAAGGTTTGATGAATAAACTGCAACTTTTACAAAACGCAGCGGCCAGATTGCTGTCCGGCATCCCAAAACATGTCTCCATCTCAGCAGAGATTAAAAGACTTCACTGGCTGCCGATGCGAAAACGGGTACAATTTAAGGCTCTGTGTATAGTACACAAAGCCCTTCATAGAACCGGGCCCAACCATCTCATTACGCAATTCCAATGGTACACACCAACTAGATGTCTACGCTCCTCGGAAGCTAAACTTGTATCGGTGCCCTTTGCAAAAAAGACCAATTGGGGTGGAAGAAGCTTGGTGGTTAGCGCAGCCAAGGCATGGAATGGCCTTCCGCTGCCGTTGAGATCCCTGCCAAGCCTGCTGGCCATTAAAAAGGCTCTGAAAACTTGGCTCTTTACCGCACAGTCTTAGGTTTTTATCTTTCTGCCTCTTGACTCAGGATCTCTCTATGACTTCAGGTAGCGCCAGGACACCTTCGGGTAGCAGTTCGCGCTTTATAAATGTTAATAACATAACATAACATAACATAACATAACATATTCAGAGGGTAGAGACCCCAAGCCGGGTGCTACCAGGAGATGGGTTATACCTCTGAAGTTTAGAGGCTTCCTATTAACACTGGCACATGACATCCCATTAGCAGGACACTTAGGCCAACACAAGACCTGGGACAGGCTTGTCCCTCACTTTCACTGGCCTCACATGTCAGAAGACACAAAGGAGTTTTGTCACTCCTGTATTACTTGCCAAGCCAGAGGTAAGGCAGGTGGTACTACAAAGGCCCCCCTGATACCACTACCTGTGGTGGGGGTTCCCTTTGAGAGGGTTGGGATTGACATTGTTGGTCCCATGGATCCCCCAACTGCATCTGGGCACAGATTCATACTAGTGGTGGTGGACCATGCCACTAGGTATCCAGAGGCAATACCCCTTAGGACTACCACAGCTCCTGCTGTGGCTAGAGCCCTCCTGGGAATCTTTTCCAGAGTGGGTTTCCCTAAGGAGGTGGTATCAGACAGAGATGCAAACTTTATGTCTGGTTATCCTACTGCTATGTGGAAGGAGTGTGGAGTGAATTACAAATTCACCACACCCTATCACCCACAATGCAATGGGTTAGTTGAGAGATTCAACAAAACCCTCAAGGGCATGATAAAAGGTCTCCCTGACAAGCTTAGGCGTAGATGGGATATCCTTTTGCCCTGCCTTCTCTTTACCTACAGAGAGGTTCCTCAGAAGGGGGTTGGCTACAGCCCTTTTGAACTTCTGTTTGGACATCCAGTTAGGGGTCCCTTATGTTTGGTTAAGGAGGGATGGGAGTTACCTCTCAAACCACCTAAACAGGACATAGTGGACTATGTACTTGGTCTCCGCTCCAGGATGGCTCAGTACATGAAGAAGGCATCCAAAAACCTTGAGGCTAGCCAGGAATTACAGAAAGCCTGGCATGACCAAAAGGCTGTTTTGACTGTGTATCAGCCAGGACAGAAGGTATGGGTGTTGGAGCCTGTGGCCCCAGCAGCTCTCCAAGACAAGTGGAGTGGGCCCCATACCATTCTTGAGCAAAAGGGAGAGGTTACCTACCTGGTGGACCTTGGAACTCCCAGGAGCCCCCATAGGGTGCTCCATGTGAACAGGCTCAAGCTATATGTGGACAGGGCAGACATGGGCTTGCTCATGGCTACTGATGAGGGACAGGAGGAAGAGAGTGACCCACTCCCTGACCTCCTCTCACAGAACCCTGATGATGGTTCAGTTGATGGTGTAGCCTTGGCAGGCAGCCTCACTGAACAGCAACAGACTGATTGTAGGAAGGTCCTCAAACAGTACAGACACATGTTTTCACTGACTCCAAATCAGACTTCCTGGTGTACACATGAGGTGGACACAGGTGACAGTCTGCCTGTTAAAAATAAGATTTACAGGCAACCTGATCATGTCAGGGACTGCATGAGGACTGAAGTCCAGAAGATGTTGGAACTGGGAGTGATTGAGCCCTCAGATTGCCCTTGGGCTAGTCCAGTAGTGTTGGTACCAAAACCTCACACCCAGGGTGGTAAGAGAGAGATGAGGTTCTGTGCTGACTACAGGGGACTCAATGCAGTCACTAGGACTGATGCTCATCCAATTCCAAGGGCAGATGAACTGATTGATACTTTGGCCTCAGCCAAGTTCTGAAGTACATTTGACCTGACAGCTGGTTACTGGCAAATCAGATTAGCTGAGGATGCTAAACCAAAAACAGCATTTTCAACCCCTAGTGGGCATTATCAATTTATTGTATTGCCCTTTGGTTTGAAGAATGCACCTGCCACATTTCAAAGGCTGGTGAATAAAGTTCTCACAGGTCTGGAAGCCTATAGTGCAGCTTATCTTGATGATATTGCTGACTTTAGCTCCACCTGGGAGGATCACCTGGTCCACCTGAGAAATGTTCTGGAGGCCCTGCAAAAGGCAGGCCTCACTATCAAGGCCACCAAGGGCCAGATAGGGCAGAGTAAGGTTGTGTACCTGGGCCACCTTGTGGGTGGAGGCCAAGTTCAACCATTGCAGAGCAAAATCCAAACCATCATGGAATGGGTTGCTCCAACTACCCAGACTCAGGTCAGAGCTTTCTTGGGCCTGACTGGGTACTACAGGAGGTTTGTCAAAGGATATGGCTCCCTAGTGACCCCTTTGAATGACTTAACTTCCAAGAAAATGCCTAAGAAAGTTCAGTGGACAGTTAGCTGTCAATAGGCATTTGATGACCTGGAGCAGGCCATGTGCACTGCTCCCATTCTGCAAAGTCATGATTATTCCAAACAATTCATTGTTCAAACAGATGCATCTGAATTGGGGGTAGGGGCTGTGTTATCACAATTAAATGGAGAGGGTCAGGATCAGCCAGTAGCTTTCATAAGCAGAAGGCTGACCCCCAGAGAGAAACGTTGGTCAGCTATTGAGAGGGAAGCCTTTGCTGTGGTTTGGGCTCTGAAGAAGTTGAGGCCATACCTGTTTGGTACTCACTTCATTGTTCAGACAGACCATAAGCCCTTCTTATGGCTAAAACAGATGAAGGGTGAAAACCCCAAACTCTTGAGGTGGTCCATTTCCCTACAGGGGCTGGACTATACAGTGGAACATAGACCTGGGAGTAACCATGCCAATGCAGATGGACTCTCCAGATATTTCCACTTAAAACATGAAGACTCAACTGGTCAAGGTTAGTTTAATGTCCTTGCGTTTGGGGGGGTTGTTGTGTAGGAAAGTAGTATCTGCTTCTTATGGTTACCCCCACTTTTTGCTGATGTCACACTGTTTTTGGACTAGTCTGACTGGGTTCCTGCTATCCAGGACCCCAGTCTATCTGCTTTCTCCCTTAAATTGTAAGTATGTACTTTAGGTACACTCCAGATTGGATACTGGGATACCCTTATCAGTCCCTAGTATATGGTACCCCATGTACCCAGGGCATAGGTACCCCAGAGGCCTCCCATGGGCTGAATCATGTATTATGCCACCCATGAGAGGCCATTCAAAATGACACCACAGGTCTGCTACAGCAACCTGTGTAAGCTGGTGCTTGCACCACTTACTTAGATATAGGTTCACTATATCTATCTAAATCACTACACTTAAAAACCTATCAGTCACCCCTATTGCAGGCCTTATCAATCCTGAAGGCAGGGTGCTGGGTTTTACGTGAGAGGGTGCCCCTGCATGAGTAGGGCCCCTCTGCAGCCTTCGGAGACCATTCTCCGGGGTTGTCTGTGATGCAGCTAGACATATAGGTCTAAGTGCATTATAACCTCGCGGTAAATGCTAACTTTAAAACGGCTGCTTAGAAACATGTCGTGTTTGGTGTCAAACACCTTGGAATCATAACTCCACACCAGTAACTGGTGTGGGAGGTATGATTCCACCCTTACAAAATGGACATGTATGGATCACCGGTCTACCCAGTACCAGCTTTCTCGACCTGGGCAGCACAAAATGGACGCTGCCAGCCACAGACACGATTCTGCTCTCCTGCTGCTGAGCCAAGCTCGAGCAGAGGAAGGCATGACAATAGGCATCCTGTCACAGGGAGGTGTGACCACCTCCCAGACAGGGTTTAGTGTATTGGGGCTGGGTGGGTGCACTCCGAGAGTGCCAGAAAGTCTGCACTAGGGGCACATTTGGTGTCCCTGTGCATAGTCCAGCTCAAACCAGTTCTGGGAGCCATTGGCTCCTGCTCTAATGCGAAACTGGACAAAGGACATGGGTGTAGCCACCCCTCTGTCCTGCCCCTCCCCTAGGAGGGTCCCTAGAATCTTTCCAACCCCTTCCCATGGGTATAAAGTGGGTTACCTGGCTACAGGACTTTAGATTTTACCTGGACAAAATTCTGCTAAGAAGAAACCAAGTACTTTGACTGTCTGCACGACGCTGGACGACTGAAGAATCTCCCTTGGAGTGAAGGAGTTGCTCCCCTGCAGAAGCAGGCACCTAAGCGCATCTGACCAGTTTTCTTCTCCCGAGCTCCTGAGGACTCCGAAGAGTTCAGCAACACAGGAGGTGGGTTCCCAAAGGTCCCTGAGATAGATCTGACCTCTCAGCGATTCTGAGACCAGTATCCCTCGTGGGGACCGTGCAACCCGAACCCCTGTGCACCATGTACATTTGCAAGTGCATATGCCTGTTGGCAATTCCTGAGCTTGTGCATTGGACTCCGTATGGTCCTGACCCCAAGCAGCATTTACACTGAAGATATCCGGCCTCCACTCAACGAGTGCTCTGTGGGCTGGTGCTTTGTAATTTGGCTCGAGGTCTCCTCGCGATCCCTGGTCCGTTGATCTGTGGATCCTGGCGAGGGTCACCTTGTTTGTTCTTGGACTTCCCTGGTTGCTCCAGACGTGCCCTGACTCCCCATTGCTTGAAGAGTCTCCTGGACCTTGCTGGTCCACACCGTAACCTGTTTGCTCTGCCTGTGTGGGTTGCATTTGCCAAGGCTTGTCGGTGCTCCAGCCAGACATCGACCCCTCAGCTCCTGACATCCTTGATGGGACAGCTCACCTCCAGCTCCTGGTCATCCTCGACGTCTCCTGGTCCCCGTGACTGCAGAGTCCAGCAACCCTTCTTCGCACCTGAAGCGACTGACATCGGTGGGCATTTGACTACCAAGCCCCTGGTCACCTGAAGTGACCCAGACTCTGTCCCCTCTGCTTTCAGGTTCCTCTCACCTTGAATCCAGGCTTGGATTCCACTGGACACTCTTCGCCTTCCTGGCAGCAGTACTTCTTTGCAACTCTCCATTGAAAACGACGAAGGTTTCCGACACCACTTGACCCCTATGCACCCGGCTCCTCTGGGATAGGTAACACGGGTATCTTGGTACTCACTGGTGGGTTGGCCTTAGAACCTCCTATGTTCCAAAGGGTTTGCTCGAAGTCCTCGTAGAAGTGTCCTTAAATTGTAACTTTACAACCGTGACTTTCCCATAGAGTTGCACGGAGCACGCGGTCGTGTTTCCTCACTGCACCCGTCCTCCGTGGGCGCCCTGTGTCACTGCCTTGGGTGGTTCCTTGGGGTCCCAGCGATTCTTCGTGCTCTAGGCACTGTGTCTAGTCAAGTCGTGATTGTTATACCATTTGTTTAGTATATGGTTCGGGCTCCCCCTGGAGCCCGCTGTATATTTTGCTACTTATGAATGTTCTATTGATTCAGTATTGTGTGCTTTATGCCCTAGTCTCGTGTAGAGACTAGTAGAGAGTGTTATATTAATAAATACATATTTTTATATAACTACTGTGTGGTTCTCCTTTCATTTAGTCATTCAGGAGGTGATATTCTGGTAAAACAAGCTGCTTTACATTCCTTCAAGATTAAGCCTGGAGGCTCCTCTCCACAGCTACCACTAGGATAGCTTTCTAAAGGTTATCTTTGACCTCATACATCATAAGGGTCGTGTAGACTGGTACAGGGTGCCCACTTTAATTAGTGGACAGCATATACCAGGCCACCTTCTCACAACCACCACAGCTCCGCTGCAGCCTTTTCGGTGTTGTGGTGGTCAGGCGGCTGCAACATGCTTGGCGGGGTTGGAGCGGTCTCTCCAGGCATATTACGAGTTTCCTCTCTGCCGGCAGTGTCATGGAGGTTCCTCCTCCATGAACACTGTGGTGGAGAGGAAACAATGGGGCCCTGCAGGGCCCCCTGTGCCTCCTCCACATGGGGATGCATGCAGGGTGGCACAACATGTGTCCCCCCAGTGTGCATCCACCCCAGTTCCTGCACTGCATCGATTTTCAGTCCATGCCGTGCAGGAACTGTTTTTGGCATTCCCATTGCGTTGCCCATTTTCGGAGGCACCGTCATGGGAACGCCAAAAACTAGCCCGCCAGACAAGATGAAACTCCTAATCTGGCGGTCGGTCTGACCACAGCTTTGGGGGTGTGGCGTCAGGGCTGAGCCGGCGCCACACTGCCAAAGTCGTAATCAGGCCCTTAAACACTAGCATGGTGATCAGTTGCATCTCCGGACCAATCCACGCACAACAGCCTAAAGAACACCCCGGCCCCAAACATTATCCCTACTGCACTTTCCCACATACACCTACAGAAAACAAGCACTCTCACTTTTGTTTAAGTATCCACCCCACCCAACTTGTCACTCAGCAGGCACTCAACACACCAAGAGAAAAATAAATCAAAGAAACCAAGAAAAGAAGAAGCACTAAGGAGAAAAGCAGAAGAGGGAGAGTGGCATAGATGTCCACTGTTGCCCTTCACAGTGTGCCACTATACAGTGTGCCTTACAATCCAGTGTCTCATGAAACAGCACAATGAGGACTCCAAGACACACAGCAGGAGGAACTCCTTGACCTCCGCCAGGGCCAAATGTCCTTCAGTGGCAAGTCAGTACCCCAGTTGCAACCCGTAGACTGCCCAGGGTCACCCCGAGCTCCACTAGGCCCCAACAACAGAGTCAGAGGGCATTGCCACTCCACAGTCTCAGAAATCACCGGCCAGACAGGTCTAGAGTTTCCTCGACCAGCTTCGATCCACTGTCCGTGGAAGTTGCCGATGTAAATGCCTCCACCAGTGCTCTCGCTTCCTTCTTCTCCAAACGTTGTTTCATATCCAGTGTGCCATCCTGACGGACCACTACATGGGAGTTCAAGTGCGTTTCTCTCCTGCGGCTGCCGCGTCATCTACCCACCGCTCCTCTTCAACGAGAGCCAACCGACAAGCTAGAGACATCCCCAGCGCCAGGCACTGGAATTCTGCAGTCACCCTGAATGTCTATCTAGTCCCACACTTCCTCTGGTAAAACAAAGGTTAAAGGGATGTTATAGTTAGGTGAAAATGTCAGTTAAAACATACTGTTTTAAATTAACAGAACCATTTAAATTCACCAGCTACAGTTA
The DNA here is from genome assembly GCA_963921515.1 of Calotriton arnoldi. Lineage (NCBI taxonomy): Eukaryota > Metazoa > Chordata > Amphibia > Caudata > Salamandridae > Calotriton > Calotriton arnoldi. Next base: position 1,771,094 of record CAWUFW010002033.1, on the reverse strand, counting down.
TCTCATGTAAGTATAACTTGTTCCCTCGCTATGCCCTGCTAATGCCCTCCAGTATTGCATAGCTCATGACAGGTTCAATATATCATTGATAACATCACTGCAACATCTAAAATGACATCATTGATAATGACACTGTTCTTTTAAATGCAAGGAAGGAAGCAAGGAGAGCTCATAACAAGAGTGAAACACATGTGAGGGGTTACCTTTATTATTTCCAGGTTGGCTTGATTCGTATTTTATCAATCCAAAGTAAAAATGGCAAAAGACATTGTCACTTTCCAGCATGGCGTGGGTCACACTGTGCTAATCCTATGCCTAAAAACTTCAGAGTGTCACTGGTGTCGTAGGGTTCTCTATATAGGAGCTGTTCTCCACTTAAACTTGGAAACTACACATAGTTCCTTACTTCCTTTTTTGCATAATTTATGTGGAACTCTAAGCCTAAAAGAGTATTGTTTTGACTTATACTGGGTGCTCCCTTGTGTCTGGACAAACCTAAACCTCTCTGAAGAGCTCATAACAAGAGCAAAACCCATGTCAGGGGTTGATTTTATTCATTCCAGGTTGGCTTCGATGGCATTTTACCAATTCAAAGATGTAATACTGTGCCTGGAGTGATAATCACACCTATTCCTTATTTCAATGTATTGAAGGCAATGTTAGCTTTGTGTAAACTCTTCTAATTGTCTTAAAGACATTTTTTGTGAAAAGGTGTCCACAACTGTAACTGTGAAGGATATTCAATCCCATGTAATCATCACTTCTGGCTACATTGTGTTGTTTTTTTATGTACCCTGTATAAATGAACTATTTTTGAATCAATACTAAATTATTTTTTTTCAATATATACACCCGTGTTTTTTCTAATTCTTTTTTCTAATTCTTTCTTCCTTGATGATTCACTCATTGATAAGTTATTTTAATTGTCTTCTGAATAATTCAACTGTGAGTTACTTGAATAGTACTTACTTAAAGTGAATTGATCAATTATTGTTGAAATACCTTTTGAACAAATCCCTTGTAGGGGCACTTACCTGCTCATACTAAACTGCCCAAGCCGCCAAGGGGTTATTGGGTTTCCCACTTTTTGTGATTTTGGAGTGGTAAAAGGCTTTTTTTGTTTTTCAGCTCGGCATGGATGGCACTAGCTGATCCTATGTTTAAAGACTTTGCTGTAAAAATGGCAAAAGACTTTGACAGTTTTTAGCTCAGCGTGAATGGCACAGTGCTAATCCTATGTCTAAAAACTTTGCTAGAAAACCAGATATTTAAGGTGAGCAGAGTGTCTCTCAGGGGCGGCTCCTCCATGTGGGCGGAGGAGCGTCGCCCCACTGCTTTCTCGCAGTGCGAGAAGCAGAAACTTAAAATGGTATTATGAATACCATTTTATGTTTCTGCTTCTCGCACTGCGAGAAAGCAGAAGGGTTCGGATGGGGGCGGGCGGGTGGGCGGGTCTGCTCTAGGGCAGGGGAGGAGTGGCTTGTCCAGTGCTGTGGGCCCTGACTGTTTGGTCGGCCCTCTGAGGCCGACCAAACCAGTCATGTGCACTCTCCCTTTTCTCCATGTAGGCTGCATGCAGCCTACATGGAGAAAATGGCATCCCTGTAGACGCCTGTGTGGTCGGTGTCCCAACCAAGAACAACGCTGCCATTGCAGCATTGTGATTGGCTTCTTAGGGGAGGGGAGGGGAGGGAGGCTGACTGCTTCCTGTTCCTGCGGAGGCAGGAAAGCAGGAGCAGACCGAGCAGTGAAGACGCGGGACCCGGGAAAGGTAAGTTTTTTTTTTTTTTTAATTATATAAACCCTCCCTCCCTGTGTGACCCCCTCTTCCCTCGCGACCACTCACCCGTCCCTCCCCACCCCGCGCGATCCCGTGCCCGCCCCCACTAGTGAACCATGCCGGCCGCGACTGGTGTCTCTTGTGCTGTAGGGTGCTCTAGGTATGAGCTGTGCACTACTTAAACTTGGGAACTACCCAGAGTTCCTTGCTTCCGAGCCCGGAAGTAACTGAACTTCACACACTGCCATGCACAGTGTTTTCATTAATTATATAATTTCAGATGTTGCATTGATGTTATCAATACTGCCACTGAACATGTCATCAATGATGCAACATGTGACGGTACAAGCAGCGCATGGCGAATTTGAGCTATAGTTACTTCAGGGCTTGAGCTATAGTTACTTCATTTAACTATAACTGGTGAATTTCTGTGTTTTTTATAGTTTAAAATGTTGTGTTGCAACTGACATTGTCGCCTATAACTATAATGTCACTTTAACCATTTTCCCAGTGAATTTCTAAGGTTTTTTGAAATACCTAACTATAACTGTCACTTGAACCTTTGTTTTTTTCAATGAATTTCTAGTGTTTTTTTTTAATGTAAGTCAATGTCAATATATACATGACCAGCCCATTGCAATATCTGTTAATAAACATTTAAATAAAGCATTTATTGTCACACAAACATTAAACAGGTGTTAGTCTTTCTGTTACAGTCCTCAGGCCACATATTGCAACCATAAGACCAACCACAAAGTGTGTCTGCCTTCCCAAGCTGAAAACCTCTGGGCATGCTTACAAATATCATCAATTGTTCTTGGGATCATGTTCTATAGACCCAAGGAAACATAGGGCTATATTATTTTAAGTCTTCCTGGGGGGCTGCAGCGCTCCCTGCATCCTCCCCAGCCCAGTACACTTTTGGAGACGCCCATGGCCTGATTGGGGCACCATAAAGGAGGAAGAAATATGCAAATGTGCCCTTGAAGGGCATTAGGGGGTGCTCCTGTTTGGGAGCAGTTAAACATAAATGAGTGGCTCCATCTGCTCATTTATTATTCTTTATTTTCCTTTTGTTTTTTAATTAGCAGGTGCCTTGGTCCCACCCAGATCACCCACAACTTTTTTGTTGGGAGCTGTGGGGGAGCTCCACTGCCCCCGTGGCCCTACTGGCTCCCTGGTCAGGAGACATTGTGGGTGTCGGCGGGAGGCAGCCAATTTGTTTTGTGGGTGCCCTGGCCCTACTCACATATCTCTGAAATATGTTGGAGGTTGTGGGGGAGTCCCAATGCCCCACGCAGCCCCTGCTGGCTCCCATGCCCGCACCCATACTGAGTGCTGGTGGGGGCCGGCAACAACTATGCTCCCGCCCTGTGGAAGCAGTTTTTAACTCTGCTCCCACATTGGGAGCAAACATTATTCTCTGTCCACACTTGCAGGCATGGAAGATAAGGAAACATTTGCTCCAGCCGGAGGTGAGAGACATAATTAGAACCCCCCCAGAGGATGGGGTCCCTGGGGCCATACTACGGATCGGGAGAAGGGCCGAACTCTCCCTTGCAAAAAAAAGGAAATTGGCTCGGTGAGGGGGTCTCTCAGGTCTTCGAAAAGCTCAAATGGGGACTGCACACCCTCCTCCTCATAAAAATACATTGGCTCCAGGGGATGGGGTCTCTATATGTTTTTTTAAAGTATTTTTTCAGGACACGGGACTGAGACCTTGAATTCTAAAATGGCTGCAGCAACATCTTTGTTGATGTTGTGGCAGCCAATCATATCTTGTCTTTTGATCTATTGAATCTGCAGATCCTCTGCGTCCCTGTATATGAATACAGCTTTAAACCTTAATTTCTCAACAAATACTGAATGGATTTACAACAAATCACAAAAAACACGCTATCTGGGAAAATAATTCCGTTCAGTTGTTTTCCCTGTAGCTATCGTATTTTCCTATTGGAAACTGCATTTGAGAAAAAGTGATTTGGGACCACACCTCTTTTCCTTGGCCCCTGCTTGATGAATCACCCTGAAACTTTCTAGAAAGGAACTGGGGTGGATGAGACGTTTTTTGGAAATTTTTGTGAAAATTTGTCAAACGGCACCAAAGTTATAAGCAACATTTACACATATATAAATATATGCTCCCTTTTGGCGTTCCGTCCGCACAACACCTCATGCAGCGGCACAATCCAGAAAAGCAGCATTCAAGAGGCAAGTTCTCTTTTTTGGTGTTTTTATTCTAATATATATATATATATATATATATATATATATATATATATATATATTCACTGAAAAAACCATAGGTTTTAGGGACAGTTATAGTTAGTTGGACATTTCACTCGTACAAAACCATAGAAATTCCCCCGTTATAGTTAGTTCAGCTAACTATAACTCGCGCCCGCAATGCACTGCTGATGACGTCACATATTACATCACTCATGACATGGTCAGTGACATCACTGATGACATCTCAAATGACATCACTGATGACATCACTGATGACATCATCCAGTGACTGTGTGTTTCTGTAAAGTTTAAATATGTTTAATATATATAGGGAAAGGCGTATTGAAGAATGAGTGGGTGTATAAGTGTCTGAATGGATGATTTAGTACGTGAGTGACTGACTCTACAAGTGAGTGATTAAACGTATCTTACTGAATGCATGGGTTAGTGACTAAACTGTGTGAATGTCTGTATCCGTCTGTTTGTTGGTGTGTAAGTGGATGCATGGATTTGCGAATAGCTACATGAGTGTCTATATGGGTTATTGATTGGTTCTCTGAGTAACTGTATGGCTGCCTGAGTGTTTGTGTGGGGGGGTGTGTGTGACTCTGTACATAGATGTGTGAGTGGGTGATTCACTGGGTGCATGATTTCAAGAGTGCATCTGTGATGGACTGCTTGGGTGGGTGAGTGTGTGTATGGGTGTGTTAGTGAGTGAATGTATATCTCAGTGGTACATGTGCGAGTAACTACATATGTAAAAGGCAGTATATATGTGTGTTAGAGTATTTAAATGGCTATAAGTGAGAGTGTGTGATTGTGAGAGTGGCTGTATGGATGCGTGTGTGCTTGTATCAGTTATTGTATAAGAGCGTAAGAATGTGCTAGTATTTGTATGAGTAAGTGAGCTGGTGTGTGTATAACTGTGTAGGTGAGTAAATGGGTGTGTGATTAATTTTTTGCATGACTGACTAGGTGTGTGAGTACCTCTATGGATGAGTGGCGGTGTGTGAGTGTTTATATAGGTGTATGAGTGCATATGATAGTCCTGTACTGAGTGACTGTAAGTATGAGTGACTGTACGGGTGAGTGAGTGGATGTGTGTGTAGACCTAAGAATCAGTGAGTGGGTATGTAGTTTTTGGTGTTGGAGTGTCTATGGTTTTGAGAATGGCAGTCTGTAATTTAGAGTGGGTGTATCAAAAGTTATATTAGGGTGTGAGAAGATGCATGAAATTATCACATGGATGATGTCATCAGTGATGTCATTTGAGATGTCATCAGTGATGTCATCAGTGATGTCACTGACCATGTCATGAGTGATGTAATATGTGACGTCATCAGCAGTGCATTGCGGGGGCGCGAGTTATAGGAATTTCTATGGTTTTGTACGAGTGAAATGTCCAATTAAATATAACTGTCCCTAAAACCTATGGTTTTTTCAGTGAATTTCAAAGGTTTTTTAAATGCTAATTTCTAACTATAACGTGTCTGAAACCTATAGTTTTTTCAGTGAATTTCAAAGGTTTTTTAAATGCTAATTTCTAACTATAACGTGCCTGAAACCTATGAATTTTTAAGTGAATTTCAAAGGTTTTTAAATGCTAGTTTCTAACTATGCCTACAGAGGTAGGACATGTGAAGAAAGAAGAAAAAACGCACAGAAAGAAGCAAAAGATGTGCAGAAAGAACCAACAGATGAGCAGAAAGAGGCCTTGTTGCAAAATCATCCTGTGCCCACAACTTTTTCAGACGGGTACTGGTGGTAACTGACTCGGACTAACCAGAGCCAGTGCTATGCTAAAAGACACTTAGAATACAGTGAAAACACCTACATACACTAGAGAACACTATGCATTGGGGTACCCCTGTGATTAGCATGACCTCCTCTGCAAGTCCCTAGTACATAATAGGGCAGGGGGATTAAAACTACCTCTTAAAACGCGCTACAGGGCGCGTTTGCACAGTGGTGAAGGGAGGGGGGCCTGAGGTGACATGTGTGCAAACGCGCCCCGTGGCGCGTTTTAAGTTGCGGGATTAAGTCCCCTTGAATCCTGAGGGTCCCTGGGGCCCAACTAGCCCCCAGGTACCTACAGTTAGGACCACAGAGCTGAGTTGCAGAGAGGCGTTCCGAGGCCACGCACCTTTTTCACCTCTCTGCAACGCAACTCTGTTGTGCTTACTGAAGGTACCTGGTGGGCTAGTTGGCCCCCAGGGTCCCTCAGGATTCAAAGGGAATTAATTCCCCAACTTAAAACGCACCACAGGGCGTGTTTGCGCACATGTCACCTGAGGCCCCGCCTCCTCCATCACTGTGCATGGCACGTGTGCGAAATTGGTCACCTTGAATCCTGAGGGTCCCTGGGGCCCAACTAGCCCACCAGGTACTTCCAGTAAGCACCACAGGCCTGCGTTGCAACGCCTGTAACAAATTGTGCAGTTGTGTTTAGGTAGTGAAGAGGGTCGTGCTGGGGGTAGTGTTTTAGGGTTTAGGGTAGTGCAGTGGTGTTTGTGTAGTGTAGGGGTCATGCTGGGGGTAGATTTAGGGTTTAGGGTAGTGCAGTGGTGTTTGGGTAGTGTAGGGAGTCGTGCTGGGGGAGTGTTTTAGGGTTTAGGGTAGTGCAGTGGTGTTCGGGCAGTGTAGGGGGTCGTGCTGGGGGTGGTGTTTCAGGGTTTAGGGCAGTGCAGTGGTGTTCGGGCAGTGTAGGGTGTCGTGCTGAGGGGTGGTGTTTCAGGGTTTAGGGCAGTGCAGTGGTGTTCGGGCAGTGTAGGGGGTCGTGCTGGGTCTGGTGTTTTAGGGTTTAGGGCAGTACAGTGGTGTTCGGGCAGTGTAGGGGGTCGTGCTGGGGCTGGTGTTTCAGGGTTTAGGGCAGTGCAGTGGTGTTCGGGCAGTGTAGGGGTTGTGCTGGGGCTGGTGTTTCAGGGTTTAGGGCAGTGCAGTGGTCTTCGGGCAGTGTAGGTGGTCGTGCTGGGGCTGGTGTTTCAGGGTTTAGGGCAGTGCAGTGGTGTTCGGGCAGTGTAGGGGGTCATGCTGGGGCTGGTGTTTCAGGGTTTAGGGCAGTGCAGTGGTGTTCGGGCAGTGTAGGGGGTCTTGCTGGGGCTGGTGTTTCAGAGTCTAGGGCAGTGCAGTGGTGTTCGGGCAGTGTAGGGGTCTTGCTGGGGCTGGTGTTTCAGGGTTTAGGGCAGTGCAGTGGTGTTTGGGCATGTAGGGGGTGGTGCTGGGGGTGGTGTTTCATGGTTTAGGGCAGTGCAGTGGTGTTCGGGCAGTGTAGGGGGTCGTGCTGGGGCTAGTGTTTCAGGGTTTAGGGCAGAGCAATGGTGTTCAGGCAGTGTAGGGGGTTGTGCTGAAGGTGGTGTTTCAGGGTTTAGGGCAGTGCAGTGGGGTTCGGGCAGTGTAGGGAGTCTTGCTGGGGGTGGTGTTTCAGGGTTTAGGGCAGTGGTGTTCAGGCAGTGTAGGGGGTCTTGCTGGGGGTGATGTTTCAGGGTTTAGGGCAGTGCAGTGGTGTTCGGGCAGTGTAGGGGTCGTGCTGGGGGTGGTGTTTCAGGGTTTAGGGCAGTGCAGTGGTGTTCCGGCAGTGTAGGGGGTCGTGCAGGGGGTGGTGTTTCAGGGTTTAGGGCAGTGCAGTGGTGTTTGGGCAGTGTAGGGGGTCGTGCTGGGGGTGGTGTTTCAGGGTTTAGGGCAGTGCAGTGGTGTTCGGGCAGTGTAGGGGGTCGTGCAGGGGGTGGTGTTTCAGGGTTTAGGGCAGTGCAGTGGTGTTCGGGCAGTGTAGGGGGTCTTGCTGGGGCTGGTGTTTCAGGGTTTAGGGCAGTGCAGTGGTGTTCGGGCAGTGTAGGGGGTCATGCTGGGGCTGGTGTTTGAGGGTTTAGGGCAGTGCAGTGGTGTTCGAGCAGTATAGGGGGTCATGCTGGGGCTGGTGTTTAGGGCAGTGCAGTGGTTTTCGGGCAGTGTAGGCGGTCGTGCTGGGGCTGGTGTTTCAGGGTTTAGGGCAGTGCAGTGGTGTTCGGGCAGTGTACTGGGTTGTGCTGGGGCTGGTGTTTCAGGGTTTAGGGCAGTGCAGTAGTGTTCGGGCAGTGTAGGGGGTCGTGCAGGGGGTGGTGTTTCAGGGTTTAGGGCAGTGCAGTAGTGTTCGGGCGGTGTAGGGGGTCATGCAGGGGGTGGTGTTTCAGGGTTTAGGGCAGGGCAGTGGTGTTCGGGCAGTGTAGGGGGTCGTGTTGGGGGTGGTGTTTCAAGGGTTTAGGGCAGTGCAGTGGTGTTCGGGCAGTGTAGGGGGCCGTGCAGGGGGTGGTGTTTCAGGGTTTAGGGCAGTGCAGTGGTGTTCGGGCAGTGTAGGGGGTCGTGCTGGGCTGGTGTTTCAGAGTTTAGGGCAGTGCAGTGGTGTTCGGGCAGTGTAGGGGGTCTTGCTGGGGGTGGTGTTTCAGGGTTTAGGGCAGTGGTGTTCGGGCAGTGTAGGGGGTCTTGCTGGGGGTGATGTTTCAGGGTTTAGGGCAGTGCAGTGGTGTTCGGGCAGTGTAGGGGGTCTTGCTGGGGTAGTGTTTCAGGGTTTAGGGCAGTGCAGTGGTGTTCGTGCAGTGTAGGGGGTCGTGCTGGGGGTGGTGTTTCAGGGTTTAGGGCAGTGCAGTGGTGTTCGGGCAGTGTAGGGGGTCGTGCACGGGGTGGTGTTTCAGGGTTTAGGGCAGTGCAGTGGTGTTCGGGCAGTGTAGGGGGTCGTGCCGGTGTTTCAGGGTTCAGGGCAGTGCAGTGGTGTTCGGGCAGTGTAGGGGGTCGTGCTGTGGCTGGTGTTTCAGGGTTTAGGGCAGTGCAGTGGTGTTTGGGCAGTGTAGGGGGTCGTGCTGGGGCTGGTGTTTCAGGGTTTAGGGCAGTGCAGTGGTGTTCGGGCAGTGTAGGTGGTCGTGCTGGGGCTGGTGTTTCAGGGTTTAGGGCAGTGCAGTGGTGTTCGGGCAGTGTTGGTGTCGTGCTGGGGCTGGTGTTTCAGGGTTTAGGGCAGTGCAGTGGTGTTCGGGCAGTGTAGGGGGTCTTGCTGGGGCTGGTGTTTCAGGGTTTAGGGCAGTGCAGTGGTGTTCGGGCAGTGTAGGGGGTCGTGCTGCGGCTGGTGTTTGAGGGTTTAGGGCAGTGCAGTGGTGTTCGAGCAGTATAGGGGGTCGTGCTGGGGCTGGTGTTTCAGGGTTTAGGGCAGTGCAGTGGTTTTCGGGCAGTGTAGGCGATCGTGCTGGGGCTGGTGTTTCAGGGTTTAGGGCAGTGCAGTGGTGTTCGGGCAGTGTACTGGGTTGTGCTGGGGCTCGTGTTTCAGGGTTTAGGGCAGTGCAGTGGTGTTCGTGCAGTGTAGGGGGTCGTGCTGGGGGTGGTGTTTCAGGGTTTAGGGCAGTGCAGTGGTGTTCGGGCAGTGTAGGGGGTCGTGCTGGGGCTGGTGTTTCAGGGTTCAGGGCAGTGCAGTGGTGTTCGGGCATTGTAGGGGGTTGTGCTGAGGCTGGTGTTTCAGGGTTTAGGGCAGTGCAGTGGTGTTCGGGCAGTGTAGGGGTTGTGCTGGGGCTGGTGTTTCAGGGTTTAGGGCAGTGCAGTGGTGTTCGGGCAGTGTAGGTGGTCGTGCTGGGGCTGGTGTTTCAGGGTTTAGGGCAGTGCAGTGGTGTTCGGGCAGTTTAGGGGTCTTGCTGGGGGTGGTGTTTCAGGGTTTAGGGCAGTGGTGTTCGGGCAGTGTAGGGGGTCTTGCTGGGGGTGATGTTTCAGGGTTTAGGGCAGTGCAGTGGTGTTCGTGCAGTGTAGGGGGTCGTGCTGGGGGGTAGTGTTTTAGGATTTAGGTTAGTGCAGTGGTGTTTGGGTAGTATAGGGGGTCATGCTGGGGTAGTGTTTTAGGGTTTAGGGTAGTGCAGCGGTGTTTGTGTAGTGTAGGGGGTCATGCTTGGGGTAGTGTTTTAGGGTTTAGGATAGTGCAGTGGTGCTTGTGTAGTGTAGGGGGTCGTGCTGGGGGTAGTGTTTTAGGGTTTTGGGTAGTGCAGTGGTGTTTTTGTAGTGTAGGGGGTCATGTTTTAAGATGCAACACTCCAATACCTGACCAGTCTGCACTACATAAAACTGCAAAAAACTAAAAATAAAAAGTGTTTTGCACACTTTTGTCATTGGGCTATATGTGGGCTACATCTGGGTAATATTTGTGCTACATTTGGGCTCTTTTTTCACTGGTGGCCATCTTGGAAGACTTCTTTGTTATGAACTTTCCTAATTTCCTCATTTACTGCAGTCTCCTCAGTAGGAAATGCTTTCAGTTTTTTACTTTGATTCCATCAAGAAGGCATTCAGATGTGTCTCACATTTGCCATAAATTCAGAATGTTAGCACTCTAGTTGCTCATTAGATCACTGTAGTAAAGCTACTGCTCACCAGGGAGTTAACTGGAAGTCTGCTGCTGGTATTGAAAGTGATTGTTTCAGTCTGCATATCAGAATTTTCTAATGAAATAGAAGAGGATTTGAGATCTCACTTAAAACATGCCCTAATTTTTCTTTCTACAGCACTAACCATAATTTCTATGACAAAATGAACCCCATCATTTTGTTCCTTTTTAAATTAAATGTTTTAAGTGTTACCAGTTTATTCCAATCAAGATGGCTTCAGGTGTGCCATACTTTTGTCATAAGTAAGGCTGTTAGCACTCTAGTTGTTCTTTAGAACACTCTGGGAAGCTGCAATAGAACACAAAGGCATCAACTGACAGGCTGCTCCTGTTGAAATATAACAGGAAGATATTGGAGATCACACTTGAAACGTCCTAATTTTTCTTTCTACAGCACTAACCATAATTTCTATGACAAAATGAACCCCAAAGGAATCAACTGACAGTCTCTGCCCTTGTTGGATGTACATGTTTAACTGAGAATGTCAGACTTCATTCTCACATGACTGAGAAAGATAATGTGAATTTACAGAAAATATGCTCTCATTTTAGCTTCTGGAGCACCTTCCAAAACTCTATGGGACAAGCATGTGAAAATAGTTTTCTCTCAAACATGATTCATGATATCCCAGCAGAAGGTTTTTCACAGGGTAAAATCACCTTAGAACACACCACAATTCCTGAAATTAGTATGGTACCATCAACAAATGAATTCTAATGTAACTAAAGTCTGTTATCACCCTTTATAGTTCTCCTTTTGGTAACCCTCAAAATCTTTGATTCACTACAATGCATTTCAATGGGGTACTATCATGTATATTGGTCTCAAGATGGCTGCCAGCAATTCCAGGATGAAGTGCTGACAGCCAATCAGATCTCACAATGACATGTGTGGTTAGGCTCCGCCCAGATATATATGTGATTTTACTTTTGATTTTCTCAGGAACTACTGAACGGATTTACACCATTTAAGCAAAAGGCACGACACTGAACCAAGGGCTACCTCTTTGCCAAATTTGGTGTAATTCCGTTCAGCAGTTCGGGCTGTAGCTGCGACTAAAGGTTCCTATGGAAAAATGAATGGGGAAAACACGTTTTGGGACCCCCTTTTTCTCGGCCCCCGCTTGACGAATCACCCCGAGACTTTCAGGATAGGAGCGGACCGGAGCGCCCCAACAAGTTGGAAACTTTCGCGAAGATTCGTCAACCGGCGCCAACGTTATTTCAAATAGAATGTTGCGGATTTCCTATGGAAAATAGGTCCTAACTATAACTATCTACTGGCGACCGCCAGTAGATAATATATATATATATATATATATATTCACTGAAAAAACCATAGGTTTTACAGACGTTATAGTTAGAAATTAGCATTTAAAAAACCTTAGAAATTCACTGAAAAAACCATAGGTTTCACGGATGTTATAGTTAGCTGGACATTTCACTCATACAAAACCATAGAAATTCCACCGTTATAGTTAGTTCAGTTAACTATAACTCGTGCCCCCGCAATGCACTGCTCATGACGTCACATATTACATCATTCATGGCATGGTCAGTGACATCACTGATGACATCACTGATGACATCTCAAAAGACATCACTGATGACATCACTGATGACATCATCCAGTGACTGTGTATTTCTGTAAAGTTTAAATATGTTTTATATATATGGCAAGGTGTATTGAAGAATGAGTGGGTGTATAAGTGTCTGGATGGAGGATTTAGGAGGTATGTAACTGATTGTATAAGTGACTCATTAAACGTGTCTTACTGAATGCATGGGTTAGTGACTAAACTGTGTGAATGTCTGTATCAGTCTGTCTGTTGTTGTGTAAGCTGCTACATGGGTTGGTCAGTAGCTACATGAGTGTCTATATGGGTTATTGATTGTTTGCTTGAGTATTTGTATGGGGGACTGAGTGTGTGTGTGGGTGGGTTGGAGGTGTGTGACTCTCTGCATAGATGTGTGAGTGGTTGATTCACTGGGTGTATGGGTTCAAGAGTGCATGTGGAAACAGCTGTATGGGTGGGTGAGTGTGTGTATGGGTGTGTTGGTGAGTGAATGGATGTCTCAGTGGTACATATGTGAGTAACTACATATGTAAAAGGCAGTATATGTGAGTGATGGTGTATATAAATAACTATATGTGAGACTGAGTGATTGTGAGAGTGGCATGTATGGATGAGTCTGTACTTGTTTCAGTGATTACATAAGAGAGTAACTATGCATTACTGTCTGTATGAATTAGTGAGGTGGTGTGAATATAACTGTTTAGGTGAGTAATAGGGAGTGTGATTGATTCTTTGCATGGCTGACTAGGTGTGTGAGTAACTCCATGGATGAGTGGCGGTGTGTGAGTGTCTGAATAGGTGTATGAGTGCATATGATAGTGTTGTATTGATAAGTGACTGCATGTATAAGTGATTGTATAGGTGAATGAGTGGATGTGTGTACAGACATAGGAATCAGTGAGTGAGTATGTAGTAACTGGTATTGGTGTGTGGATGCTTTCGAAAATGGTAGTGTGTATTTTACAGTGGGTGTATTAAAGGTTATATTAGGGTGTGATGAGGTGCATCAGATTATCACGTGGATGATGTCATCAGTGAAGTCATCAGTGATGTCATTTGAGATGTCATCAGTGATGTCATCAGTGATGTCACTGACCATGCCATGAATGATGTAATATGTGACGTCTTGAGCAGTGCATTGCGGGGGCGCGAGTTATAGTTTTTTTTTTCCCAAGACCTTTATTGGTGCCATACGATTTGTACACAGCATAATGCCTACATCCCATGCGGGCCGGCAATGCAAGATGACGTGCGATGAGGCAGTAGTGGTGGGAAGAAGGATACACAGCAAGCCGCCTACAACCGCAATGGGCCGGCCGCGTCAGGTGGGCAGTCATGATAAAATGGCCACAGAAACGGTCATAAACATACATAACCAAATACTCTAATAACTCAATAACAGTGCCACTAGCCATCAATTACAGCAGAAATAGAGGTACGCATTCATGGATGCCTGCCTCGCCGATGTGTTCGTACTCGGCCCGCCCTAGTCACTAGAGCTACACATTAGTAATCATAGTTCTACTCCTGCGAATTCCCCATGCCTTGTGTCCCATCCCTGCCCCGTGCGTCCTCCCCATCAGTACGGGAGTCAGTGGTTGTGTCTTCGGTTGTGGAATATTCCAGGAGGTAAGTTTAAAGGTGACCCCAGATATCCCGGGGGCGAGAGGAGGGCGGTAGTAATTCAGCATAGGTGTGTAACTGTTCTTGGCAGTATATGAGATCTTGGAGCCAATCCTTAAATTTAGGAGCTCTACCCCTGCCCCATTTACAAGCAATTCGTCGTTTAGCAAGGAGAAGTGCCAGGGAGACAAACCTCCTTATCTTCGCGGGTATTGGTTCAGTGTATCCCAAGAGAGCAGTGAGGGGGTCTTCCGGGATGTGTGCCCCTGTCATGCGACCTAAAGCTAAAAAAACTTCCCCCCAGTATCGGCGAACTTGTGTGCAGTCCCAGGCCAGGTGTTTGAAATCAGCTTCAGTTTCCCCACATCGATCGCAGTGATCGTTATCTCGCAGGTGGAGGTGATGTAAGCGTGCCGGTGAATAGTATAACCAATGTAGATACTTGTAGTGTATGATGCACAATCTACTACTGGCGGAAACTTCCCCAGTTTGACGACAACAAAAGGACCATTGTTCCTCTGTTAGGGGATGCCCTAGTTCCTCTTCCCATTTACTCTTTGTTGGGGAGGGATTGTGTTCACTATCTCTTTGGGTGGTGCGGTATAGGAGGGACACCACATGCGTTGGAGTGGTTCGATTCAGAAGGGCATGTAGGGGGGGCATGATAGCAGGCTCTTGTGGAAAGCATGGGGTGAGGGTCCGCATATCTTGTCTGAGCCTAATATAATAGAACCGGTCTAAAGGGGTGGGGGATGAGGTTCCAAAGAATTCATTGCTAGAACAGAATGACCCTTTCACATATAGTTGCCCCCAGGTGTGCATAGATAGTTTGCGCAGCAGGCGACGGCATCCTCCTTCTTGTGTAACCGGGAGATCGTGTCTCCCCTGTAATGGAAGCAGGGGTGAATACAGTAGGGGACATTGGGTTCGGCAGGCCAAGTCTTTCCAGGCACTCGTTGTGCATTGAACAGTGGTGGAAGCGTGACGCTGCGGAACCGCCGGGGTGCTCAGATATGCTGAACATGGTGTGGGGGTCATGTATCCGTCCTCTATCGCTAGGTGAGGCATATATGGAGGGGGATTTATCCAATAAGCTGCGAAATGGGCCTGGGCGCAGATGAAATAAAGTTATAGATCTGGTATCTCAAAGCCTCCGGCTTCAAAGAGTCGCGTAAGGGTGTTCCAATTTAATCTGGCCTGTTTTACACCCCACGTGAGACGAATCATTTGGGTTCTGAGGTCTTTAAAAAAGTGGCGGCTGGGGGCATAGGGAATGTTCGTGAAGAGATAAAGCAGTTTAGGCAGAACCACCATCTTGATCAGGGATGTTCTGCCAGCCATGGAGAGGGGCAGTGCTATCCATCTGGTGATTTTGTCTGTGAGGAGGTCGAGCGCCCTTCCATAATTAGATAGCATCAGTTCGTCTCGATTCCGGGAAATGACTATTCCGAGGTATGTCATTGTATCTGCACACCATGTGAGAGGGTAGTCCGGTTCAAAACGCGTGGTGGCGTCCGTAAGGGGGAATATTTGGGATTTAATATATTAATATTAACTCCAGAGAGGTGGCCAAATAGGATGAGCAGCCAAAGAATGGGGTTGAGGCTTTCGCCTGGATTGCGTAAGTATAATGTAATATCGTCAGCGTATAGAGAAATTAAAATCTGCCTCTCTGGATATATCAGCGCATGGTCCCGGAAATGTTGTCGGACCTTGGCAGCCAGGGGTTCAATCGCTATATTAAAAAGGAAGGGCGATAGGGGACACCCCTGGCGGGTGCCCCTGGTGATTTTGAAAGGGGAGGAGGGAACACCATTGACCATGACTCTAGCCTGCAGACCAGTATACAATAAATATATCCAAGCCAGGAATGGTGCGGGGAATCCCATGCGCTGCAGGACGAAGGCAAGGTAGTCCCATTCTAATGAATCGAACGCTTTTGTGGCGTCCAGAAATACCGCTGCGGCATTCAAGTCAGGCTCAATATCCTGGAGGATCGCGAACAGAGTGCACAGGTTGTGAGATGTGCCTCTACTGGGTACAAAGCCCGACTGGTCTGGGAGTACCAGGGCAGTCATGAGAGGGCTAATGCGATTAGCAATCAGTTTTGCCAAAATGTTGGCATCGACGTTGATTAAGGAAAGAGATCTATACGAGTCACATTGCGAGGATGGTTTGCCTGGCTTGGGCAGGGAGATTAGGCACACCTCACGCATTGTCGGGGGTAGTATGCCTGTTACTCGGGCCTCTTCGAAGACATGTCGTAGGACTGGAATAAGTAAGTGGCGGAACGCTTTGTAAAATTCAGCCGGGAGGCCGTCCGGCCCCTGGGCCTTCCCTGATTGCAGTTTCATTATGGCGGAGATAATTTCTTCATCCTCGTGGTGTGCTAAGAGGAATTCTCTTTGTCCATCTCCCAGCCATGCTATAGCAGTGTCCTCAAAAAAGGGGGTGAAGTCTACCGGGTGAGTTCTATGTGTCTTGTATAGGGTTTTATAAAAGCTGCAAAAGGCAGCTACGATATCCGAGGTGCTCCTGTGCATTTGACCGTCCGCATCTTCAATCTCCAAGACTATATTGGAAAATCGGGAGGGGAGAATCAGAGATGCAAGTGCCTTCCCCGGTCTGTCTCCCTCCCCATAGCGGCGCGCTTGGTGGTATTTCCCTCTAAACTTACATTCTGTTTCGGCTGCTTCTTGATATTCAGTAATTAAGCTTCTTAGCCGTGCCTGTAATTCTGGGGTGGGGGTTGTCTGTATTAAATGTTCCGTTTGTTTGAGCTCAGTTTCCAGTTTACGAAGCGTAGAGCGGAGATCTTTCAAAGTTCCCCCACTCTTTGCAATGCATATCCCGCGAATGGTGACTTTAAAAGCCTCCCATATTGTGGAATATTGGTCAACCGAATCTTCGTTGCGTGGGAAAAAATCCGATATTTCTTGTTCCAGTTCGTGGTGGAACACCGGATCTAATAGATTTTGTGGATTTAGGCGCCAGGACAGGAAGGGTGAGGCGATCTGGGGGGGGGCAATTGTGACTAGTGCTGGGGAATGGTCAGAATATGTGCGGGGGAGATAAGACGCATGTGTCAGCCAAGGGATAAGACCTTTGGTAATGAGCCAGCCGTCAATTCGTGACCAAGAGGAGCGGGTGGTCGTATAGCAGGATCCCTCCCGGCGCTGCGGGTATAAGTGGCACCAAGCATCAAGCAATTCGTGTTCTTCTACGATCGCTTTGAGAGTGTAGTGTGTATTGGAATAGTGATGCGGTTGTGGGTGCGAGCGGTCCATAGCAGGATCTAAGGTCACATTGAACTCCCCACCCCATAGCAAGTGTGTGGATCCAATGTCCAAGATCTTACCCCAGAGTATCTGAAAGAATTCTGGGTGTTTGGGCCATAGCAGGAGACAAGGGTTATGGACTGAGCTGCCAGTCGGCCCCAGATGATAGTGTAGCAGCCTTTGGGGTCTTCGTGGGAGCCTATGGGGTGTAGGGGAGAGATTGTTTTACCAGAATGGCTGTTCCTCTGGCGTAGGAGGAGTATGAGGAGAAATAGGAGTAGGTTGCCCAGCGGGACGCGAACGAGACAGTGGCATTGGGGCTGAAGTGTGTTTCTTGTAAAAGCGCACAATGAATATTATGGCGGTCTAGATATGAAAGGATGTGTTGGCGCTTACAAGGGTTACCCAGGCCGCGAACATTCCAAGTTAGAAAGTTGTATGTAATGGGTCTAGGGCGGTCTTCCATGTGGTTGACTTAAAATGTATGTTCTAGGGTATGGACATTGGCTGTTTAGGTTCTGCTATTGAGGCATGTGTCGACATAGTAGTACATTGAAAGTGGCATTAAATAAACAATCCGTGTATCTGCAAGAGCACGGATCAGGGTCCCCCTCCCACAACAGCAGCCCAATCCTGCCGTGGCCCAGTCCCCACCCCCCTCCCAATTTGCCCTTTGCGCCAGATTCCCAACTGGGGAAGGTGGCCTAACCATAAACAAATGCATAAGATACAGTACGTAGGGTTCACCTGTCGGGTGGAATCTAGAGGGCAACCAGTCTCTCCTCGCGTGAGCGAGGGTGCTCGGGTAGGATTTTGCAGGTTCATCTCGTCACAGTGTCTGTTACGATTCTTCAACTGAAGGATTCTGTCCGGAGGTTAGTGCGGATCAGTTTTTGTGTCACAGGTGGCTGGGGAATTGCGGGACAGAGCGCGTGAATGTTGTTGTGTGAATTAGATATTAGTCTGTGGTCTGCCCCGGGCATCCTTAGGGGGAAGACCGAAAGTCCCTGCAGGGCATCAATGCTGGCAGAGTTCCAGGGGTGTGTTCTTCCCCGTTACGTTATGCAAATGTCATCATGACCATGTGGGCTCTTCTGTGACATATGTGCTCTGGACTTTGCATGCTCCGCAGTCTACCCCGAAGGGGCCGAGCTATGTGTGCCAGTTCAATGTTCGCAGCGTCACCAGATGCTTGAGTCTGTGCGCAGGGACATAACGCATATCTTCCCCCTGTCAGGGTTTTTCCTCCCGTGGATTCATTCTATGTCGGATGCATTGCCATTCCCTTCCGGACGGTGCAAGGGGGATGACCGATCTGTAGCTTCTTTGGGCAGGGCCTTTAGGAAGTCCTGGACATGTTGTGGATTGGTGAAGAAATGCTGTTTGTGTTGATGTGTTACTTTGAGACGGGCAGGGAACTGCATGGCATAGGGTATGTTGAGTTGTTGTAATTTTTTCTTGACCTGGAGGAATTTTCGCCTTTGCTCCTGGACAGCCATGGTGAAGTCGGGGTAAATTGATATCTCCATCCCTTCGTGCCGAAGCAGACCTTTTTCTCTGGAAAGGCGGAGGGCAGTGTCCCGGTCCCGGTAGTTAAGCATTCTAGCTATTATTGGACGGGGAGGGGTACCAGGAGCAGGTCGGTTAGCCAATGATCGATGCGCCCGTTCAACAACGAAGACTGGCGAAAATACTTCTCTGCCAAAAAGCGTTATGAGTAGGTGCTCGATATATTCTTCCATCCTGCCAGTGGCTGTTGATTCCGCCACTCCAAGAATACGTAGGTTGTTTCTCCTCGAGCGGGATTCTAAATCTTTGTTTTTGGCAGCTATCACCTTCAGGACCTTTTCAATTTCGAGTGTGCGGCTTGTGGTGGCGTTGGAGGTGTCCTCCAGGTCAGATATTCTACGTTCCGCCTCAGTTAAGCGATCGTCATGTTTCTCTACTCTATGGGTTAGGCCATCCAGCCTAGCGTTCATGGAGTCCATTTTTGACTCAATAGATGTCAGGCTCGACTGCATCACTAGTAGTAATTCTTTCAGGTCAGCAGTAGATGTGGTCGGAGCGTCGGACTGATCTTCTTCAGGCTCCGTGTGGGATCGGGGAGTCTTACGCGTGTCGAAGTTCAGCTTCGGCTGTCGTCCATCCGGTTTCCCCATGGCGACTGGGCGGGAGACACGGCGGTGCAGTTGTAGTCGGGGAGGGTCCGTATCGCGCTCTTGTTGCTTTCGCCTGCTTCCACTTGACGTGGGTCCTGAGCTCAATGTGTGGGGGGGGCGGCGGCAAGGGAATCAGTTCGTTTTCCAGATCTATGTTCTCCAGATGACATCAGCATATGTGCCGTTCAATCAACATCAATAGATCTTCAGGGCCTCGCGTGTTGGTCAGGGCCTTGGTTTGTTCCCCCTCGAGAGCCAAATAGGCCGAAGCGTGGCATGGGGTCGAGGGCTTAAGCGGTGGGCCACAGAGTCTCCCGGGGCATGCCCGCTGTCAAGGGCGCGTGTCCAAGCACTTAATTAGGGTCTGTAGGGAGCAGCCTCGTGTTATCTCTCCCTGTCTTAGGGGGCCCAGAGCGGGCAGGATCCCCAGGCACAGCGCACGCCAGGCCGCAGCTTGAGCAGTGCGCTGAAGGGTAGCGGCGGAAGCTTCACCGCGGCCCCCTGGCAATCGCAGCTGAATCAGAGGACACCCCTGCGGTTTCACGTCTCAATTTCCAGCCCCCAGAGGGGGGGAGGGGTAGAGGTCCCAGCGGCAGTTCAGGCAGCCCGCAGCAGCCCCGCCAGATGCCGCCACCCAGCGACGCTGTCCTCGGGGCGGTAGCGCAGCCCAGTCCCTAGCAGCGCCGGCGGTCACCCCACACAATCTAGGCCCCGCAGGAAGAAAGTTCGCTGGGGTCCTCAGCAGCAACGTTGGGTCAGGTAGGGTTATTTATGGGGGAGGACCAGGGCTCCGCAATGGGCGCCGATCGCTTCAGGTAGCTCACGTCCAGGGCCGCAGCGGGCCAACTCCCGCAGCCGCCCGGGCCGTCCAAAGGGCCCCGCCGAGCCGCTGCCGTCTATTCCAGAGGGGGAGGTGCAGCGCCGGAGCAAACGATGGAGACAGGCAGTCCGGTCCCAGCGGCGCCGCAGGTGTCACAACGGCCGCCTGGGGGGACACAAGGCGACGCAGCACACTCACCACCTCCGGGGTCCGGGGTCCGGGGCGTCCCAGCTTCCTCTCCCGCCCAGCGCCCCCAGACAGGCCCAGTAGGCCACAGCAGTGCCTCAGGGGGGCGCGGGTCAAGCTCCGGCGGAAGAAGTCGGCGAGTCGGCAGCACAGCTGGCGGGAGGATCGGCAGGTACGTGTACAGGAGCGGCGGGTCCGCGCCGCTCGGTATATCCCCAGCTCGGGACGCTCACCAGCAGGCCTCTGCCGCCATGTTCGTACGTTCTGCCCGGGAGAATCTTATCTCGTAGTGCTCCGGTGCAGGGTGGCTGTGCAGGCAGCAGGGTGGCTCGCCGGTCACTCCTTTGTTGTGGCAATCAGGTAGAACCGTTTAACGGCTTGCTAGGTGGGAGATGATGAGGATATTTGTCGGATAGAGTTCCGAGCAGCAAGAGCCTCACGCAAGTGCGGCCATCTTGCTTGGCGCCCTCTAGCGCCCCCGGGCGCGAGTTATAGTTAACTGAACTAACTATAACGGTGGAATTTCTATGGTTTTGTACGAGTGAAATGTCCAGCTAACTATAACGTCCCTGAAACCTATGGTTTTTTCAGTGACTTTCTAAGGTTTTTTAAATGCTAATTTCTAACTATAACGTCTGTAAAACCTATGGTTTTTTCAGTGAATTTGAAGTTTTTTAAAAAAATATTAAACTACTATTCTGCTATTTGTCATTAGTACTGTTTTTTCTGACTTTTCCACTACAGAAAAGAAAATAAACTGTAAAACTGTTGTGTAATGTAATATATTTCACAAATTACACTGTTACTTATCAAATAATACAACATAATATAACATTTTCAAAACATATTTTTCTCCTTTTTATGCTGTTATCAGATTCTACTTAACTTCACTATTCACAGTGATGTCAGTGTAGTATCATCATAAACAGCTGGGGAAAAAAACAATCAACTAGATTGTTAAAAAAAAACAAATGACTAACTCTTACAACCACAATAATAAATCAACACAAATAACACATCCAATACTATTTCCAGTTTTTAAATCTTACCTTTACTGTGTAGTGTCTGTTGACATTTTTCCTCAAGGCCAAATAATGTGTGGAATTTTTTTTTAAATCATCCAGTATCAATTCTTTAAAGCATCTTCCCATTTTCCCTCTAGGCCGAATAATGTATCTAAAATTTTTGTTTCAGAAATATCAAGTATGAGTTGGGTAATTCATAAGGCAATCTCGGTTTAATTTCCAAGTGTGTATCGTTGCAGTGACTCCAACCATTTTTGCATTTCAAATATACAGTATAATGTCCACATGTGGTAGTACCTCCAGCATGGAAAACAATAGCCGGTGTTGTGAAAGTTCTTCCAGAAATAGATACTTGACTAGCAACAACATTTTTAATTTTCGTTTCCACTTTTCTTCCATTTGGTCTACAGCGTTGTAGCATTAAAATTACATATTTTCCATATCTTTCTAGGCATAATGTAGATAACATTTCTGATTGACAACGAGAACATTTCATATCATGATTTGCTTCTTTTACTAATTTCGGAAAAGGTACAGATTTGCAGTCAGGTACTGTTAAATATAGAAATCGTTCTCTATCAACTATAGTACTAGAAGTTAATGAACACTGTTCACATTTGTGATCCCATTTGTAACTAAGTCCAAATAAACTCTCAAACTGGATTCCTTCATCTTCTAATACTCCAAGCATAGCCATCAGAAACTCTTGTGCATCATGTTGTATATTAGGACTGAATGTTAAAGATCCAGTACATGTATCCAAGAGTTCTCGAATACCAGAAGCAGTATGGATCTTACTTCTGTCAGTTCTCAATTGTTCAAATAAAGTATAAAGTGCAGAACATAATCTTTTTCCTGACTTTCCATAATTTCACCATAAAGATCTTCTAGATAAAATATAACGTTTAGAATAACATTACCATAGCAGTTGACACCAGAAGCATTTTCTAATTGGTATCCCACAACATCATCACTTGTTTGTATTTTCTGTTTCATTGCACCTTTTCTTTTCTCTTGAATTTTTTTCTGCTTTTCAACCTCACTTGATTCATCAACATGTTTGCGTTTTGAACACACAGCACGTTTTTCATAAATAGGAAATTCACCTAAAGTTGGTGCATAAAGTCTTCTTAAATGATTATATTCTCTTACACAATTTACATCAGCACTAACCTTGTTTTCATCGAAATCAATTAAATACAAACCAGACAATGTTCTAACTCGAGATAATGCAACGTATGCCATTCCCTCTTTAAACACAGTTCTTCCAACATTTACTAAAGCATTATCTACACTTAAACCTTGAGATTTATGAATGGTTATTGCATATGCTAAACAGAAAGGAAACTGTTTTCTACGAACATACAAGTCTTTTACCAGCAAAAAACGTACAGCACAACGCCCAATTTGTTTCACCTCTGCAATCTGATCAAATTTAATTTTCAAGAATTCAATTGCATTTCTGTTTTGATATTTTACAAATTCAACAACTTTCCCTATTGCTCCATTCACTAAACCTTGTTCTATATTCAAATTACGCCTCAAAATTACCCGACAGTTTATACATACATCTAAATTTTTTTCTAAGCCAGCAGTTTTTGATACAGACTTTTCCAAAGAATCCAATTTAGTCTGTAGTTTATTTGAAAGAAGAATTGTTATTCCTTGATGCTCGATTTTATCAATAGCTTCAATGTGAACTATTTCTTGATTTTCCAATTTCAGAAGCTCTTGATTAAATGTATAACACTCTTCCAGTGTAGGCATTAATCAAAGTATAGACTTTTTTTCTGCAATGTTCTCGTACAGTACTGATGCTGGTGTGTTTTCAGTTGTAAACAAGTTCTTTAGTAGACGACTTTCTAAAGCTTGTTTACCATGTTTGCTTAGAACACCAATTCTTACATCTTTCAGAATATTTCCATAATCTTCATCACTTGCTTGTCGCATATTCTGAGTGAGTTCTTTATATTCAAAATTTAACCAGAGATTCACATTTCCAATACTTCCCAAAGATTTCCTAGTGTCTTCATGTAGAAGAGTTTTAAAGACTGGTTCTCCTTTTACAGGAGTTAGTTGTAGCAGATCTCCAAATACAATTAAATATTTTCCTCCAAAGAGAACGTCGTAATCTGTTTTTAATACCTGTTGCATTCTTAAATGCACGAAAGCAAGCATCAAGTTTGAGACAATGCTCACCTCATCAATAATTAAAAGTTTCATCTTCTTCAGCACTCTTGACACTTCATAAGAAGCTTCTCCAGAGAACTTCTGATATTCTAATTTATTATCATGCTCAACTGGTAACATTAGTGATCTATTCAAAGTAATTCCTTTAACATTGTGCGCAGCTAATCCAGTTGGAGCTGTTACTACACAAGATAAATGTGAACCAGTAGTTTTTTTAAGATAACTGGTCAAAACTTTAATTAAAAAACTTTTACCCGTTCCAGCTTGACCACTGATGTACATCAGAATAGGTTTAAATGATGAACATACACATTCTTTTTTTTCATGCAACAAACCATGTTCTATCTGTTCTCTCACTTGTACATATATTTATTTCTGTTCAATATTTACTTGTTCTTCTAACTTTTCCAATGTAATATTCTCCTCTTGTGCTTGTTGCATTGCAATTTCCACTTCATGCATAACAATCGCTGCTTCATTTTCCACTATTGGTTGACCAAGTGGATCTTGACTACATGGACCAGAACTTTGACTATCTTGAGAACTTTCATTTGCAACTTCAGCTGTAATAGTCTTTTCCTGTTCAACTTCATCATTCAACATTTTTAAATATGTAGGGAAAATTGAACATGCAATGCTATCTTTACATGCATTAAAAGAATCTTCGTAGCAGTCGAAATCTCCAAGTAATTCACTTTCGCTATGCCATGGTTTGAACAGTTGGAGAAGTGCTAAATAGTAAAATTCTCGCTTGTCTGGAGTTTCACAACTGAGTTTCTTGTGGTTGATAAGGTTACCTTTTGTGTGTTTTACTAAACATCCATGACATCCAAGTACTGCATATTTTCCTTGTTTTAAACTCTGTTTAACATTTCTTTTGAAGCTGTAATGTTGAAGTACTTCATACAGACATAGCTGTTTCAGATGTTGACTCCTTTTAGCATAGTATGTATCCAACATATTAGTTTTAAGAATTTCTGTACTGTCTGGTTCATTTGCTGCTAAGTATTCAATTTCTTCTAATGATTTCAACACTCTATTTCGTGAGCAGGCAAGACCTAAACTTACCCAAATGATCCCTCGTGATTTTGAATATAAACTTGAAGAGGACAAGCGGTCTGAACATTCATACGATCCAATTTCTCTGTGGGAAAGCATTTTCAAAGTAAAGCTGTACAATTTTTTGCTAAGGCTTTTCTCTTGTGCAATTTCTTCCCACATTTGTTTCATCTCGGTTTTTTCTGATTTCATTATATATGATGTAACGTAGCGTGCAACAGCAATTGAGTTGTCTGCAACATACTGGATGTCCATATTTGCATTCCACATTTTTAAAATAACCGGATTGTAGTCATTAATATACTTTGACAGTTCTGTTCTTTTCAAGTTGTAGGTATTCTTTGGAGATTTGTGAGTTATTGTGTGCCTTACAGAAGAAAAAAAAGAATTTACTCTTCCTTTAGAAATTACTGGACGTGGAAATCCAAACCGACACTTGGTATAAAATTTTCCTTTAGACTTGTATTTTCATCGGCAGTACTTTCCACAACGGTGACTTTGGAAACGTAAAACTTGCTGTCTCAAGCTTCTATCTCCTCCTTCTCTTGGAATCTCACATGTCACATACTGTTCAATGAAAGACAATACTATTTCATCTGAATCAGTTCCAAATTTAGGTGCATTCTTGATCCACAATAGCATATGTATATGAGGAGCACCTCTCGCTTGGTACTCCTTTCTCCAAAAGAAATCGGTAACTTCTCCAAGAGGTGGATTCTTTTTATTGCAGATGAAAGACATCATAGCTTGAAACCTATGATTAAAATATCTGCACACATTTACAGGATCCAAAGAACACAGTTCTCCAGGTGTCTTCATTTCAACATTCTTTATATTGGAATTTGCTTCTCGTAGAAATTCAAGCAAATCTTCCCATGCATACTCTGCACAGCTAAGTGTCACAAACCATGTTGGTGTACCTAAGTTCCGTAACATACACTTCAGTTCTCCATGACGACGATACCAATACTCATTTGTTCCTCGTTGACATGCCATCAAATTAATTAACTGTGCTTCTAAATTTTCATCTGTTTGTTGAACTTTCTCCACAAATTCTTTCGCTGAAAGAAGTGATTGATGAACTCCAGTTTTCAGTATGTGGTTCACTGCATAGGACAGAGAAGACAGATCACTTTCAAACAAAAGGTGAAATATATATGGTATACACTGCCGGAATCTAGGATCTTCAGAGTATAATTTTGTTGAGCGATATTCTGAAGCTGGAATACGTACAGGTCGGTCATCATATCGTCCACCTTCTCCAGTAGGAAACATCTGTGGAAAACAACGAGCTTCTAAGCTTTTCTCCCATACACTCATTGGAGTTCCCTCTGCTTTTTTCATTTGAAATAACTCAATACTGTTTCCTATTACTTCTTTTGAATGCAGAGGACATATTGTGTAATGTTCATAAATCTCTTCACTCCTTGACTTGTCCACTTTCTCTATTTGACCACTTGAAATTTCAGATTCATCTTCCAAACTTATTACCTGTTGTTCCACATTTACACTTTTATAATAAATATTATTCTCCACAAGATATAACGTAGCCTTTTGAAGTTTTTTAACATCCACAAATTCTTGCCATATTTTCCGACTCTTTGTTGGTACTCCATTTACTAGAATGACTACTGCTTCATTTTCATCTTTCTCTCCACCAACAATTTCAATATTTTTCTTAAAATCCAAAGGTAAGTACACTACTCTTCGTTTCAGCCCTCTTTGTAAGTCTGTTGGTGGCAGTTTACCTGTTTTAGGCTCCATGTGAATTATAGTTTGAAATGGATGAACAGATTGAATTAGAACTGACTCGTATGTATTCAAATCTGACAGTTCCTCCGGAATAGCTACTAATTCTAACTTATTATGTACTGCTCTAGCGGGCATTTTGTTCTCTTCTAATTTGTTATAACAATATTTACAAATACGTTGATCACTGCCTAACTCAAATTGACCTTCCACTAACAAGTAAGTTGCAAATTCTTTCCATTTATCATTATTCTTCTTTTCAGATTTCAACTACAAATCAACATTCCTAGTTTGAATTTCATAATTAGTACGTCGACAACAAACACAAACATAGTTTGGAATTTCAGAGCACACTATGTTAAACTTTCCAATTTCTTCTTCAAACTGATCAATCATAATCACTTTCCCATCTTCTTCAACATCTGTAATTGTCAAACTTTCACTTTCTATACACTGCTTTTCTGAACCAAAATATCGGAACTGAATATCATCACACTTTTTTTGTACATCTGATAAAGAACCTAAACATAATGCAGGACTTTTTACATAGTACAGTTTCCTTACAAACTTCCGCATTTCTGAATGGTGTACTGCTAACATCCTTAAGTGATGAAAAACACTTTTACACACTTTTCTTGAAAGACAAGCCAGAGAATGCCCATGTTTCTCAGTATATTTTCTTACATTACAAGGATCTAGTGTTTGTAACAACCTAATCTTCTGTTTTACATTTTTCTGTGTATATTCTCGTAACAAATTTCGCATTATATCAATAGATTCCTGTCGAATACTACAAATACTGCTACAGCCCCACTTATACACAGGAGCTTGTGTGCGTTTCCCTTGCACTTCTTCAGCTATTAACTGTTCTGCACTAATAGTAACCATTTCCTCTTTTGCAACAGGACAACCATTCTGAACTTCGTAGCAACGACCTCCAGTATCAACTGCAAATGGTAAACTATTTTCTTGGAAGTAACTCTCTTCATTAAAAAAAGGTTCACTATTAGATGTATGTTTCCATTTTCCACTGAAGATTTTACAAAAGTTGCTTCTGTTCACACGTCTTTTTTTTTTACTTTTGTCTTTCAGAATCTTCATTGTTTTATCCAACACTTTCATCCTCTTCAAAATGAAAATGAATATTTTTTGTTTTAACTTAAAAGCAGTATCCACTATGCTTTCAACATGCTGTTTCTGTTTCAATTGCAGCACTTTCTTTTTATATTTGCGGCATCCTTTTATTAAATTCTGAATTACTCTATTTCGAAAAACTCTTTGACGAATTTCTTGAAATTGTTTTTGTCTACGGGTAACAAATACTCTTTCCTTATCATGTTTTTTTTTCTTGCAATTTGAAGTCGAAGTCTTCTCCCCCTTACTTGAAAATGTTTTATTTTTCCTTTGTGTGATGTTATTTTCATTAAATGTTCGTAGTACTTTTTTTTAGATATTGTCTAGTGTTTTTACCAGAAGAAACTATTTTTGTAGTACTCTGATTTTCTTGTAATGCACATTTTTGACTTTTCTTTAAGTAGATTGCCTTTTTGTTTTTCCTTTTTTTTTCAGTTCTTCTAGGCATTTTCAATTTTTAATCCAAACAAAATAATTTTCGGCGAATGAAATAAAAGTTTCAATTATTTGTTATATCTGTTCAATATGTCAAAATAATCACATACAATTATATAAGTTCCAGTAGCGGCTTGCAGAGGAAATGCTGCATGGTACTGGAGCGGAATAAGGGAACAGTAGGGTGGCAGGTAGTGTCATCCGACATACAGCACGTATTTATTGAATTATTTAGATTCACCTTCCCATTTTATATGTGACTCCACTACCTCATACTTTTCCCCTCGCCCCCCGCCGCACCCCCCATCCCATGCACCCCACCGTCCCACACCACTTCCTCTGCAACCCACTACAGATAACTTTGTAGATACTATTTTGTAAAATTGTTATCTGTATACTTAGAGTGATATTCTCAACTAAATGGCACATGTAAACGTTACCCTTATTAGTTTAACACTTCTATCGGCAACTTAGCAAGCATAACACTGCACCATATTAGCAAAAATATGGTACAGGCTTACATTTCATTGTGGATGCACATAAACAAGTACAGATAAACAGACAGCAACAAAAACCACCGACATGGAGATGGAGAGGGGGGAAAGATTAAGGGACATATTCACAAGGAGCCATCGCCGAATTAACGGCACTTTATTGCAGCCAAACTCGTGATAAATTTACCCCTCATTCACAAGCCGGTGTTAACAGCCCACAGCACCAGTATAGCCGCGATAGCAGCCTCAAAAAACATTGCCACAGAGGACCCTCGCAAATATCGCTAATGAGATGCAGAGTAGGCGTTCCCGTGACAAAAGCCGAGACAACAGCACACCTCAACATTCACAACGACCAGCCACATCCGCGATAAAAACACAAAACCGGCAATAAGGCGCGTTAGCACCAGGAAATTTACACCTGCTCTGACCTGGTGTAAAGTTGGGCGGCAGCCAGCACCACAAAAGGGAGCACAGCCCAGGGCCACATCCGAAGGGCAACAGATGCCATGGAGCAACTCATCATGCGGCCCGGCCACCCAACAGGGCCACAACACCCACCGCCAACACCCCAGGACCCCATCCCACACCCGGAACACCCCCCGGCACCACCCCCAACACCGGACTAAGAAATTGCACACCAACACCACCAACCCCAAAACAAACATCTTGCCTGATGTCACACAAGCAGCAAAATAAACATACATGCGTGACCAGAAAATGGAGAATCAGTCATACAGCAATGCAACCACCAACACAAAACACCACACAAACAACAGCAGAAACAACCCCTAGGATGAGTCCTAGCTGCTCCCACTGGACAATCCGTAGCACACAGCCCGGTAGACCAAATCCAAGACAAGATGGTGTGCCATGCGCGCAACAAACAAAACAGAGGGAGAGAGCGAGGGAGAGAGACGGAGTGAGTTAGCACAAGCAGCGCAAGGACGCACGGGCACCTGGCTCCACATGCCAACATATGTGTGTGCATCGCCATCCGTACACCATGAGCCCAAGGCCGTGTCCCAATCTCAGCACCAAAGCCACATCACATTCCCAAAACGAAAGTAGTAGTGAGACAAACATCAGGGATGAAAGCACCATTGTCCCAATTCAGAAGCCGGGAGGACACCTGCACCTCTGACCTTGGTCCCGAACGCGCCTGGAACACCCTGATAGAGATACAATGGCAGATGGGGACGACTCCCACACCACGCATTCCGCAAATAAACCATCCGACTTATCCACAGCCCACACATAGAAGCCCCTGCCTGTAGTACCCCTGCATGGGAAGGCCTTGACACCCACGGAAACAGCAACCCATGTCCCACAACGTTGCACACACATTCAAATTATTGCTCAGAGCTGTGGCATATCCTCCACACAACAGCCGCAGTCCAGAAGAGTGCCTGTTCACGAGATGCACCAATGCAATGGCAGGCCATACCGGGCACATGCACAACACCCGTCACGTGGAACAGTACGGTGCACGTATGCTGCATTTACTGGGCGCACTGTCACTGGCAGTGCTGCGGATCAGTTACAAGCTCAGCTTCCGCATTGCCCACGTCACCTGCGTCCAGCCCTGGTTCCACTGCCGAACATGCACATTCGAGTGTCCCATGGATCTCTGCCTATCCAACACAACTGTTGATGAATTGGACTATTACCTGTGTTTGTGCCCCCTGTTGGATCACGAACAGGAGTGTAACCGAGACAGCCGTGCATGGGATGCCTTGACATACTGCGTATGTATTGGTAGTTGTGCATGGAAGATGGCACAATTTCTCGTCTGCAGTGACCACATCGAGGCGCTCCCCTATTGGGCTGTGCTGCGGATCGGTGACACGGCGTGGGCTGAGCACACCTGCCCGGACCACCTAATGGATTGGATCACCCTGGTGTTCCTTGAACACGACAACGACGTACTATTGGAACACATTGCACATGAAGCTGCACGGGCATTCATGGACGAGTAACTACGTACCTGCAGCCACATCCTATTGCCACCCACAGCACATGGCCCAACAACTTGTTGCACAGTGGGGATTGCTCACATATCGCACCAAAACAGAGGACACGTGTCCCTTCAGTCGGGCTCTGGATGCATGTGCGTGGAATAACGCGTGTGCACACACACCTGTCCAAGGCGACGCAGGTCCATGGTCCGAGCAACACAGCGTTGTTTCGCAACGTTGCCAATTGGGACACACTGCTGGGTGAGAGCAGACACATGGCGATGTAGCACGACATGCGAACCTGTCGGACCCTCACACCTGATCACTGTCGGCAGAGCAGACAATTGCTGCACCCCGGAGGCAGAGCACCATGCAGACCCCACGTACAGTCAGTCGTGCCCCGTCACACGGGGCACTGTGCGTCAAGACGCCAAACAACACATGACTCGTCCAGCAAGGCAAGGTGGGCTGTGAGCGTTGCCATATGTGATCAATCTTGTCCATTTGAGCCCCAACATCATCTGCCCCTCAACATGTACCCATGCTGCGTGTAAGTGTCTTAAGCATGTCCGTGCCTGTTGTGGCCGTTGCCTCGTCCGTACTGACATGCCCATGCCAATAAAGCCTATGCCACTCCACTGGTGTCTAACTGTGAGGTGTGTTGTAAAGATTGTCCACTCGTGTGCCATAATGAGCCTCGTCCCAACACAGGGAAGAACTGACTGTCGCATGTGCAATGGGGGTGTATCCCTTAGGCAAGCTCCGCCTCTGTGAGCCAGACATTGTTTTTGCATAGGTGCTGGACGACATCTGATGCAGCCCCATCACCTACGCAGTCTGATGTGTCAGGGGCACACAGCCATGCAGCCATCACCCCGCCATGCACACCGGACACAGAACCCGTATGAGGGGAGTTTTGTACCACATTGCCTCCATTGCTGATGTTCTGTGATTGCTATGTATGTGGGCTGCATTGTGGGGGAATTGCCCCTGCAGCTCTGATTTCGTGTAGCCTTCTCCCCTTGAGACGGGGTGCCTTTGGATTGTGTGCTTTTCGGGGCCTGTTTTGCTTTTGACTTGGGTGATGTGTGCTCGCGGACTTATTTTGTGGCCTGGTGCATTGTTGGTCTGCTGCGTGTATTGTAAGGCATGGGTTGTGGTTGCACGCGGACACGTCGGAGTGTGACCCGCTCCTTTGAGGATGTGATCCGCACCTGGCTCCGTCCATGTCGCTTCGTGGGCCATGTCATTTTCTTTGCGCAGCTGCTATGCTATCCGAAATGCAGTGTTACTTGCATAGTCAGTGTGGGTCACGGATCTGCTGGTTTGCTGGATTCAGCATATGTGCAAGGGTAGGTTGTGATATTGGTGATAAGGGGGGGCACTCTGTGCACATTGTGGATGGGGGCCTACTTGGCGTTTGGATGTGTGCTGCAGTGTGCCAAGGCATTCAGGGACATGTTCCAGGGTCATTGTGGGTGTACTGTGTGCTGCACAAATCAACGCCGTATCTGATTTACAAAACTACATACTCGTTTAAACATAACAAACTATACTGCTTATTTGTTACCTCTATTCCTTACTCCTAAAACCATGTAATCTTTCAAACATATGTTACGTCACTTTTGTACCAATGAAACTGATTACGACCTTTTCTTTACACTACAGATCCCATGAACATGCTAATAAAGGTATAAGTGCTATTTTCATACTAAATAAAGCTCTCTTACTTAATTTTTATAAACACTATTGTTTGGTGCACAAAATGGGAATGACACATGAGGAGAGGAAACGGAGGTGTAATCCCTAAACTTTTATTGTACCATTCCTTTAATATACGTATATTGAGGGTTTTAAGTGGGATGAAAAAAAATGCGGGTGTCTAAAAGGGGTAGCAGTGTTCAGCACCGGTAACACCCAGTCCACTTAAAGTCCTGCGTATATTCAGCACAGAGACACACCCTAACAATTTTCATCACTTATAATCACAGTTAGTTTACTAGTGTGAAAAAATCGTATAGAAACTTTACTAAGAACATTTTTAATTGTTTTTTTATCTCTCACACATTTATAAAATATCTCTTGTAAAGAAACGCCCCTCTCCACCTTTATTTCGTACAAACGAGCAATAAATAATACCTTTACCAGCATCTAGTCACTAACTACTAACACTGTGCACTGTACCCAATTGTAAAGCAGAAATAGTGTTTAGATTATGTCTTAAAGTATCATCAAATGATTCAAACCATGCATACATACACAAAGCAACGTGCACGTTTACTTTGTCCATTTACTCTCTATGTAATCTGTGCACATTCTGAACGGGTTCGCAGTATATCACCTGTTTTCACTTATACTCAAATGTACCTTACAGTAAAAAAATGACATTACAACCTATGCATTTGTAATATTTCCTACATAATACAGTGCATTTCTATACCATTGAAACTGATTGCAACATTCTTTATATAGTACAAATTCTACCAATATGCCAATAAACCTATAAGTGCTATTTTTATAATACAAAAAGCTGTATTAGATTATTTTTTATAAACAGTACTGCTGGGGGCACAAAATGGTGGTGCAAGGTAGACAGAGTAAATGAAGGTGTAATTCCAAACTTTTTATGTATCGTCCATTTACTATACGTATATTAACACCTTTAACTGGGATGAAAAAATTGGCGGCTCTCTTAAAGGGGTGGCGGAGCCTACTACTGATAACACCCGGACCACTTAAACGCCTGCGTATATTCAGCAGAGGAACACACCGTGAGAATTACTATCACTAATAATCACATTTACTTCACCACTGTGAACACAATCGGACAGAAAATATACAAAGAACATTTTCATTTATTTTTTTATCTCTCATATATGTAAAAAAAATGACTTCTGAAGAAACGCTCCATAACAACTTAGATTTCCTAAGAACACCCAAATGCAAAGCCTCTCAGTACCACACCAGCCTTGACTGACATTGAAATCTACCTCTCAGTGTAAAAAATGAGACCACAAACTGTGCACATAACATTTCTTCTTTTTTTCCCATCTCTGTTAAGTTAATAACACATGAATTTTCTACTGTCACCCCTCTCCACTATTTCCAGACTGAGCATAATTTTCAAACGTGCGACAATCTGTTTATCTAGCCGGAATAGATATACAAATCGAAATTAATGCTACATTGAATTTCCAAACCCATACAGGGCTATATTCACAAGAATGGCGATAACATTATCGCCGCTTTAGCGGCAGGAAACTGCAGCTAAAGCGGCGATAATGTTATCGCTCGTCTTGAGAATATGGCCCACAGTCTTTTACAGATAACAACTTACACTTTTTCTTTGTGAAAACTCCTAAACATATATAAAGTACTTGTTTAACAACTAGTTACACATTATGCATATTTTAGAACCAATAAAACACCAGACTTTACTAACACTGTGTTATTTAGAAATAAAAAATACTTTCAAAGTTAAAAATATCGTCTCAAATACTTAACCACTACTACAAAACACATAACACACCTTCTTAATTTCTAATTTACCTTGGTAGTTGGTATGCAGACTTCAAATGTCACAAACGCATGCAATTCTTTTCTTGTCACACAGTACATGTAATGCACCGCTTTCATCAAGAATGGAACCAGTAATGGCACAATTTCCCTGTTGCTCCACACATAAATACTTGTAAAGAACAAATCAGAATAGTTCCTTTTTTTTTTCGATTGCAAAACCTCTCTTTATTGGTTATTTTTGAACTTTCCATATAAACAGTTTTTTTAAGGACACATACAGATGAAAAGTTCAACGTATTGTATCAACACTTTCTAGAACATTCTACGACACGTGCAGGTTAAAAGTTCATCATTTTTTTAAACCAACTGATATTTTTTTTGCAACATTTTCTCCAACATTTAATGGCACGTGGAGGTCAAAAGTTCACCATTCTTTCAAGTTAGAACTGCACCTTCCAAATACAATTAGCAGGTGTGGTTGAACTGAGCAAATTTCATCCTATAATATGTACTCCACGTATAAACTGCTTTTTTATTAACCAATCACAAAGATGCTTTTCATCAAAACTAATATACACCCTACTTTTTAGGACACAATACATTTCATCTCCCAATCGGTTAAGGTTTTGTATGTAAAAAAAGTAGTTCCCCATGTTTAAACATATCTCTCATTCTACGAATGCACTGCATGAGCTACAGACATTTATCCATATCTTCTAGCCATACCTTCAAAATGCTAGTGTGGTTTGTAGGACATAGCTATGTTTTCTGGTGCAAGAGGTATGCAGAATAGAGACGTATTGACTTAGACCTAGGTTTACAAAATGTGCACATTAAATGGTTTGCACAGTGAGGATTCAAGTGGCACCAATTGCTCACTTTGGTTAAAACCTGTTTGCATCTCCAACACCCTGATCTCATGATTGTGCACTGTGGTGGTAACGATCTAGGCACATTGACTGGGGTAGGTTTGGAAATGCTTATGAAGGACACCTTTGGACAATAGATGTTACTTTTGCCTCAAACTGTCTTTGTATATTCCAATATATGCCAAAGACAGAAGTGGAAATGGTCAAACCAATTTTGTCATAAGATTGAAAAATCTAGGAAGAATGTCAACAAAGCTGTGTCTGCATACCTCAGAGACCATAGAATGGGGTTGATCTACAACAACAACATACGTTTTGATATGGCTGATATCTACAGAAGTGATGGAGTACACTTCACAGATGAGGGAAACCGAGTTTTCCTGATTAACCTGAAGCTGTGCATTCGCACTTACATGTAGCTCCAACTAATAAACACAAAGGCTCTTTTTAGAGCCGCCTTATATTCCCAATTTCGGCTCACAGAGTGTCAGCTGCGGTTCGGCTAGCAGAGGGACACCTGCGGGCCATTGGGCAGGCTCGCAGAGGAAGAGCTGCGGCCCGTGGGCTCAGCTCGCAGAGGGAGACCTACGAGCTGTTGGCTCGCAAAAGCACAGCACCGTACTGGCTCGCAGAGGGAGAGCTGTGGTCTGACTTGCAGAGGGAGACCAACGGGCCAACAGGCCTGCTAGCAGACACACAGCTATCAGTTAACGGGCTGGCTCACAGAGATACAGCTGCGAGCCCTCCGAGCTGCAACCCGACGGGCTAACTCGCAGAGGGAGAGTAACGGGCCTACGGGCCTGTTAGCACAGACACAGCTATGAGCTAATGAGGTAGCTCAGAGAGGTAGAGCTGAGGGCCCCACGCCTCACAGACACAGAGCTGCGACCCGACAGACTGGCTTCTAAAGGCATAGCCGCGAGCTGATGATGTGGGGGAGAGGCAGCATAAAACGAGCTAACGAAGTGGCTCACAGAGGTAAAGCTGCGGGCCCGCCGGCTTGCAGACACAGAGCTGCGAGCCGACGGACTGGCTTCTAAAGGCATAGCCGCGAGCTGATGATGTAGGGGGAGGGAGCGTAAAAGGAGTATCTCGCACAGACAGACCTGCGGGATATTTTCAGTATTGCCTCGCAGAGGTAGAATTACGGATCCGATGCCTTTTAGAGGGAGAGATGCGAGCTGACGGACTGAGTCACAAAATGGCTGACAGCTCGCAGTTGCAGAGCTGCGAGCCGATGGACTGGCTTGTAAAGGCATAGCCGCGAGCTGGTGATGTGGGGAGAGGGACCGTGAAAGGGGTATCTCGCACAGACAGAGCTGCGGTATATTTTTAGTGTTGCCTCGAAGAGGTAGAACTACGGACCTGATGCCTTGTAGAGGGAGAGTTGTGAATAACAAAATGGCTGCCAACACTTCCTAGTTTCAACAGTTCGCAGCCAATGAGCCGCAAGCTCGTGCTCGTAACGCCTCAGCCAATCAGATGTCAGAATTCTTAAATATCGATATCTGGAAATTTTGATATTTCTCTAAAACTACTGAACGGATTTACCCAATTTAAACAAAAGCGTGCTTTCTGGACCAAGACCTTTCCCTCTGCCAAATTTGGCGTAATTCCGTTCAGCAGTTTGACCTGTAGCCTTGTCTAAAGTTTCCTATGGAAATTGCATGGAGAAAACACGTTTTGGGACCCCCCTTTTTCTTAGCCCCCCCTTGATGAATCCCCCCAAACTTTTAGGATAGGAGCTGACCTGAAAAGAGGAACTTTTTGGAAAATTTGGTAAAGAATCGTCAAACGACGCCAAAGTTATAAGCACATCAAAAAATGCTTTTCCTATAGAAACGTGGTCCTAACTATAACTACCTACTGGCGACCGCCAGTAGGTAATATATATATATATATATATATATATATATATATATATATATATATATATATATATATATATATATATATATATATATATATATATATATATATATTTATATAGGTTTAGGCATCTTTGAGTGGTCTTGCAACAGTAGTTGCCTCAGTCGGACAGACTAGATCATAGTAATGGCTCTGGGTATTTCAATATATAGGCGTGAGTTGACAACTAAGCAATTGGCCGTACATATATATCGGCACTAGTCTGACAGCATGACATTATTATTGTGTAAATGTGGTTTATTTAAATTAATATTTACGAAGGTTAATCCGATCAGTATTAATCTATTTTATTTTATATAAAGGTCTTCACTGGTGTTAACCGTACCATGGTTCAACATTGGTAGTCCCCATGACATTATGCCACTTGGCGAATGCAGTTTGAGCACCTTTCCGTAGGTCTCCCATCTTGGGTTACACGTCCTTATAATTATCCACGCACATATATACGTGATATCGGACACTTGACTATTTAGTTCCGACCCGGAGCTTTTTCTTTGGCTGTACATCTCTATCATAATATCAATGTGTTGGCATTGTATAGAAACTTGATCATTAATTTGTATGTTACACAATGACGCATTTATTTAAGATGTGACACTTGTCTATTTTGTTTTGTCATGGAACAAAACTGTGGTTGTACTAGATACTGCTATGATAGTACCAACAAACTGCTTATGTATAGAAACATATGCATGAGTTTAAATGTTACAAAATGGCCACTGTTTTCGCCTACCATTGTGAATGACATGCATTTGAAGTCTTATGTTCATGTCGTTTGTTTATTTATGCACGTATTTCCGCAATGCTCTTCGTGTGATCAATTTGTCGAAACGCGTAACGTTTGAGCAATAAAGAGCAATCTGCTTAATGCATTAGGACCTTCAAGAGTGCCCTTCATTTGAAAATTTATTGGATTAATTGAAGTCCGGTTTGGGTCTTACCGGCATCGCGCACCACCTGACCATGGGCTCGATCCCGGAAGGACCCGCTTTTCTGAATGAATGAAACGGAGGGATCGTGAGCCGGCCGCTGATTCCAGATTGAGGACTCCAAAATTACAAAACTACCAAGGATATTGGTCGCTATTCCAGAGGTAAGCTTGGCCCCCGGGTACGTTGCTAAGGGAGGGGGGGCGTGCGTGCACTTGTGCTCGGGCGGACTCCCTCGTGGGTGTGGCGCTGGAGGGTCAAGTACTTACGTCTCTGGTTACCGGCTAACTAAGGAGAATCTATTTGAATAAGCATACGCTGGATTGACTGCAAATCTAACCTGTGCTTCACAATTACGTACTTGCCTCAAAAACTTTTACTGAACTACATGCAGAGTAAAATGGCACCCTTGTAACGTACTCGTATTTTTTCCCATATCCTTGCAACGCTCCAAATTCTCAGTGGCATCAGGAACTGCCTATTAAAGGCGGGAAGGTATCAGTGCTTGTGCAGCAGCTCCTGGGGAACCGGGAGAACTGGAGGCAAAAAGCGCCTAGCAGTCCCTAATAACACGTGTATTTCCAACAGCACGGAAAAAAGAAAAAAAACTACAACATCATATTAGTACAATAAACATGGAGGACGAAAACGAAAGACTTATAGCGGCGCAAACACTATTTGCTCGCGCGCCTGGTAAAGGACTATCGATAGGAG
Organism: Calotriton arnoldi; assembly: GCA_963921515.1. Taxonomy (NCBI): domain Eukaryota; kingdom Metazoa; phylum Chordata; class Amphibia; order Caudata; family Salamandridae; genus Calotriton; species Calotriton arnoldi. Next base: position 1,733,053 of record CAWUFW010002033.1, on the reverse strand, counting down.
TATCTCTTAACAAAGATGCAGATAATTCATTGAATAACCAATTAAAAAGGTACGAAAAATTGAAAAAACAAGAAACATCTAAATGGTGGGAGGCTATCTCCCTCCAGGACTATGTGGACAAACTAATGGTACCGCGTGGACTTAGAATATACATAACTCCATCACACGAATCCCCCAACCCATGCATGTTAAAAGAATGGGCGGAGAACTCAGCTATGAGTTCCAAAAACATGCTTTGCATACTCATCAAATATGCATGGGAAGATAGGGAAAAAATCATCAAAGAAATAATGGAGATTGAAAATGAACTCAAGAAAAGCAATGAACAAGAAAACATTAAAAAATGTAAAGATGAATTGAAGAGAAGACTGATGAAACACGAGGAAGACATCAAACTTCGGAAACAAAGAAAGTTACACAGAGACTGTATTGATTATGAGAATGGGCGAATCTTGACGTATAGCCATAAATATGATCATCTGTACAATCAAAAAACACTGCAGGAAGAACAAATAGTTTCAATCACTACGAAGGAAGATCCACCGCGTACTATCAACACCAGTGATTCAGACACAGATGTCTCAGTCAATACAGCAAGCACCTCCTCCGAAATTGAAACGATAACAAGACCGGCGATGTTTTTAGACGAGTTCCGGGTACTAAGAAAGGGTCGACAAACAGGGAAGACAACCCCCACACCAACACCACCACTCAGGGGACGAGGAAGAGGTCGAGGACGAGGAAGAGGAAGAGGCGCAGCAAACAAAGGCGACTCAAACGAAAACAAAGGTCAAAGAAATACAGAGCCCATGGGAACCAGACGAGGTGGCTTCAGGAAAACACAACCATGATGGATAACGCAATGGTAAATAAAACTATTGTGAATCTTACATCACGACCACTTTCCCAACTTGAGAAAACAACATTATGTTTGGGACTAACCTTCTGTCCAACTGAACTGTTTAACTATGCTAATACCCGTGTTGATATCTTTAAATTTGTAAGAAAGTTGAAGTTGAAAAAATGGCATACTTTGAAAAGCAACAGACCTCCAGTTCACAGTGTGACAACCTCTGATGCAATAACATAACAATTTCTTACAGTTGGTGACGCTAATATACTACAGATCATGCATGATCTAGAACAGTTACCAGGGGATGATAGTGAAGAAGTATCCGTCTTTGATTCAAACAATATTATTACTGACAAAGCGGCATGCACTGCCTTCAAACCACGATATGTATTTTACCCTAATCTTCCACATGACTCAATTGACACTTTTCATGATATAGTGACCAAAGAACTTGTTAAGCAGAAACACAGCAATGCTATCAAAAATATCACAGGTTTCAACCTGTCAAGCAAACAAAGAAATATCATTGTATCTTTGTCCCAAGATAAGAATATTGTAATACGCCCATCTGATAAAGGTGGGAATATAGTATTATGGAGTAGACAAATGTATATTGATGAAGCCCACAGACAACTGAATGATGAGAGAGTCTACTGTCCTTGCAATACCACCATGTATAATGCTAGCATAACTACCACCTGGGAAAAACTTTCTGAATGGCAGAAATCTGGTATCATTACGTGGCATGAGTATTGCTTTATGAAAAAAGATTATCCGAAATTGCCTATCTAGTACCTCCTCCCCAAAATTCATAAGCACCCCACGGTCCCTCCAGGGAGGCCAATAGTATCTTCTGTGGGAAATGTATGCGAAAATATTTCAAAGTATGTTGACCACTTTTTAAGAGAATTTGTCATCTTGTTGCCATCATATGTTAGGGATACTAAAGATTTTCTGAACAAAGTGGTGGGCATCACATGGGAGGAAGAGTACACGCTTATTACCCTGGACGTGAACTCATTGTATACCATCATTGATCACGTCCAGGGAATTGATGCCTGCATGCATTTCTTGAATGAGAAAAACATTAGCTACCTTGAACATACTCAAATGTTGGCTGACATGATGATGTTATGTCTTACTAATAACATCTTTATGTTTAATGGGGAGCTATACAGGCAGGTGCGAGGCACAGCGATGGGTACGTGCTTCGCACCCAGCTTTGCTAACCTTTTTCTTGGCAAATGGGAGGAGGAAATTCATAATGAAGCTGCACTTATTTCGGACTTTGAAAATTTAGCAGTCTGGCTGAGATACATTGACGACTTATTTATTGTTTGGAAAGGGAGTGAATCTGAAGCCACCAACTTTATTGACAAACTCGACAACAATAAATATAATATCGTCCTGACTCATAATATCAGTAAAAACGGTATTGAGTTCCTGGACACCAGGATTGAGGTCAGAGAAGGCAAACTGGTTACCAGTCTGTACCGGAAAGAAACTGCCGGCAACAGTCTCCTTCACGCCCTCAGTGGCCACCCTGATGCCCTTAAATGGAGCATTCCTTATGGAGAACTACTGAGGGCGAGAAGAAACTGTAGTACTGATGACACCTACAAGAATGAACAAGAAACCATGTCGAAAAGATTCAGAGAATGTGGTTACCCCGAGTGGGTCCTCAAAAAAGCTATCAAGAAAATAAATTATACCAGCAGAGAAAAGTCTCTTGAATATACAGAGAAAAAGGACAATATTGAGACCAACACCTGAGTGATTACCACATATAACCATCAATCCAAAAAAGTCCACAAAATTCTAGCAGATAATTGGAACATTCTAAAAACTGACACCATCATAGGCCCCAGCTTGAGTGATAGACCGTTGGTCACTTATAGAAAGGGGAGAAGTCTGAGAGATATTCTAGTCAAAGGGGACATTACCGAATCCAGTAAAAGCAACATGCATAACTTGAAGGGTTTTTTTCCTTGCGGGCATTGCAAAGCTTGCAAATTTAGTCACCTGGTTAAAGAATTTAATATCCCAGGATGTAAGAAGAACAGGAACATAACACAGTTTCTAACATGCAGCAGTAATTTTGTCATCTACGTTTTAGAATGTCCCTGCAGGCTTAGATATGTAGGAAGTACAACCTTTATGGTAAAAAAAAGAGTCCTGGAACACCTTAGGGCCATCACTAACATTGACTTGCACTATCCCATCGCTAGACATTTCCAGGAACGTCATCAATTCAATAGTTCTCTTCTTCGGTTCTTTGCCATTGAGCAGATAAATATGGGCAACAGAGGAGGCAACAGGGAACTAGCGTTAAGGAAAAAAGAATCCAAATGGATATTAGAGTTAGAAACTAGATTCCCGGGGGGCCATAACCTTGATGAAGAACTTGCAACACATCTTTATGAGGACTAATGGATGTGCGTTATAATAGTCTTTCCATGATATTGTCTCTTACTTTCTACGTTTCACGGATAACTGTTTTTAATATTGGAACTGTTTTTTATCTTTGAATTATTTTGTATGATATGTGTATATCTACATTGAATTTACTATGTTTTCTGTCTTACTCTTTTTCACAGGAAGAAAGGAAGGGACCCACCACCGAGCATGGTCACTTCACGGGTTCCCTACTCTTTTCTTCCCCGGGCCCGGCTTTGCACAGAGTTCAAGATAAGAGACATTTTTATCTTAATTCACTTTAAGTAACTTTTTTTGATTTTGTAGTTTTTGATTTTTCACCTTTAAGTCACTATGTATTTAATAGGACTGATTCTTCCGTAGCCACTTGGCGCGTGAAATTCTCACAAGGTTTAGGCATCTTTGTGTGGTCTTGCAACAGTAGTTGCCTCAGTCGGACAGACTAGATCATAGTAATCGCTCTGGGTATTTCAATATATAGGCGTGAGTTGACTACTAAGCAATTGGCCTTACATATATATCGGCACTAGTCTGACAGCATGACATTATTATTGTTTAAATGTGGTTTATTTAAATTAATATTTACGAAGGCTACCGATCAGTATTAATCTATTTTATTTTATATAAAGGTCTTCGCTGGTGTTAACCATACCATGGTTCAACATTGGTAGTCCCCATGATGTTATGCCACTTGGCGAATGCAGTTTGAGCACCTTTCCGTAGGTCTCCCGTCTTGGGTTACACGTCCTTATAATTATCCACGCACATATATACGTGATATCGGACACTTGACTATTTAGTTCCGACCCGGAGCTTTTTCTTTGGCTGTACTAGACATCTCTATCATAATATCAATGTGTTGCCATTGTATAGAAACGTATGCATTAATTTGTATGTTACACAATGACGCATTTATTTAAGATGTGACACTTGTCTATTTTGTTTTGTCATGGAACAAAACTGTGGTTGTACTAGATACTGCTATGATAGTACCAACAAACTGCTTATGTATAGAAACATATGCATGAGTTTAAATGTTACAAAATGGCCACTGTTTTCGCCTACCATTGTGAATGACATGCATTTGAAGTCCTATGTTCATGTTGTTTGTTTATTTATCCACTTATTTCCGCAATGCTCTTCGTGTGATCAAGGCATTAACTTGTCGAAACGCGAAACGTTTGAGCAATAAAGAGCAATCTGCTTAATGCACTAGGACCTTCGAGAGTGCGCTTCATTTGAAAATGTATTGGATATATATACCAGTGGTGCACATGGGCTCATGGCACACTGGAAACAATAAATCAAGCACGGTGTCACTTTATTGTTAAGAGATGAATAGTAATCATCACAACCACACTTTAGCACTTTTTGAGAGCGCGCTTTGCACTAACTTTGTACTGTATATAGGAACTCAATTACAGAAAATGTTTGGGCTCAATTAAGATTAACATCAATATATGTAAGGATGGACATTGGAATATATTTGATTAACCATGAACAAAAAGTAGACCAACAGTACTAATTATTGGTTTCAAAAAATTTTTGATCTGATTTTTAGCATGTGTAATTTGTTTTAACAAAAAGTATTTATACAGTTATTGTTTTAAAATGGCAAATTTGCACATAATGGCTACTCGTAAGAAAAAGAAAAAGAAATTAAATTGATGAGGAAAACATCATCTCTTTTTTTATGCATTATGCAGATATATGTTATATTTGTGTCCAAGTGTCACCTCCTTTTTAACTTGTGTTTAATATATTATTTATGTATTTATTCAGCAATATTTATGGATATATTTATATATTTTTTAACACAGGTTTTTATGAAAACATCTTTAATCTATATACGGCGAAATGTGTTAGAAGCAGGGTGTTGAAACAGAGATCGAATGGATAGTCTGTTTTTTATATTTATTTTTCACGTAATGCACTGTGTCACTTTAAAAATGGGGAAAAAAATGAGAGTATGTCATGTGATCAAGGGCTCTGGGTAGCCCGAAACGCGTCATGGCGGCAAGAAGCACAAAATAAAATACTAAAGCACGCATGAAGTGGAGTCCGTTCCGTTTTTCTTTGTGGATACAAGGAAGGAGTATTGAAAATATATATATATATATATATATATATATATATATATATATATATATATATATATATATATATATATATATATATATACTGTCTTTAAGAGAAGAAAAAGAAGAAGTCAAGCAAGAAGACTTCACCCAGCTGCAATGGAAGGGTCACCACTGCATTTCCTACTTCCCATCATCTCTCTGCTCAGGAAGTGACATCACAGGATTTACCATCAACCATATGCACAGGAAGTATCTTTTAACCTTCTCCCTACTTCACTCAACTTTTCAGTGTGTTCCATCACCCAGGGGTCCGAAGCAAAGGGCGATCACAGACAAAGACATGTTTGGGCCTGCTGAGGCCTATTGGGGCTGGAATGCACCCAGGATCTGGTACAACATCCCTGTATCCATCAGGACTACCCCATCGCTGCTCCAATTTAGGAAAGATCTGAAGACTCACTGCTTTAAAGAGCACAACATCACAGTGCATTACCCATCCACAACCTACCGCTTCTCTTACTCATTCATATTATGCTTGTCATTGACTATTTGAGATGTCATCAGTGATGTCATCAGTGATGTCACCGACCATGTCACGAGTGATGTAATATGAGGTCGTAAGCAGTGCATTGCGGGGCGTAAGTGATAGTTAGCTCAGGTTACTATAACTGCTGAATTTCACTGGTTTTGTACAAGTGAAATGTGAGCCTAACTATAACGTGTCTGTCACCTTTGGTTTTTTCTGTGACTTTCTAAGGTTTTTTTAAATTCTATTTCCTAACTATAACGTCCCTGTAACCTTTGTTTTTTTCAGTGAATTTCTAAGGTTTTTTGGTGAGTGTCTCAATGGGTGTGTGAGTGTCTGAGTTGGTCTGGTGTACCTGCATATGTGTTTCACAGAGTGTGTGAGTGGGTGCATGAGTGTCTGACTGGGTCTGTGAGTGAGTGAATAAGTGTCTGAGTGGGTCTGTGAGTGGGTGCATGAGTCTCTGAGTGGGTCTGTGATCAGCTGCGTGAGTGTCTACGTTGGTCTGTGCAAAAGTGCGTGAGTATCTGAGTATGTCTGTGAGTGGGTGCATGAGCCTCTGAGTGGGTGCATTGAGTGTCTGAGTGGGTCTGTGAGTGTATGTGTAAGTGTCTGTGTGGGTCTGTGAGTGAGTCTGTGAGTGGGTAAGTGGGTGTGTGAGTGGGTGTGTGAGTGGCCAGGCCACATTGGAATGTGGGTGGGGGCTGCATGGCCCCCCTCCAGGCTGATTTTCATCCCGGGGACCTCATTCCCCAGGACCCCCTCACCGGGCTGATTTCATCCCTGGGGACCCTATTCCCTGGGGCTCAGCCTTTTAATTTTTTTATTTTTAAATAGAAGAGGGGTGCCATGCGGCCCCCTCTGCCGGCCAATTATGGCCCTGGGGACCCCATCCCCTGTGGCCCGCCCATTAACAATTAGGGGGGGCCATGCAGCCCCCTCCTCACTTGGCTGATTTTGGCTCCGGGGACCCTCTCCCCAGGGTCCGGCCTTTTAATTAATTAATTATTTTAAATAGAGGAGGGGTGCTGTGATTTGGTGTAAATCCATTTAGTAGTTTTTGAGAAATTGAGGTTTAAAAAAATTTGTGTATCTGGACCGTTGGGTCAGAGGGACTCTTGCAAGAGTCTTGCAGGAGCGCCAATTAAAAAAATAGAGCTTCCTGATTGGCCCGGGGAGCTTTTTTTCCCTTGGGCCAATTCACTCCCGGGGAAGTCAGACTCTTGTGGGAGTGAACGCTCTGATTGAATGCCAGCAACATGAGAAAAAGTTTGCTGATAACCATTACAGGACTCGGGGACTAAGTACCCTGTCCAGACGATAAAATTTAAAATTAATATAAGGGAGAATGGTAGGGATATCCTGCCCCCCCCTCCAGGCCCCATGGGGTACACAAAGGGCCCCCCGATGCCAAAATAGAAAGAAATTTGGCAAATGTTGCCACGATCCCGCAAGACTCCCGCCGGATCAAAAAAACAAAAATGGCAGCCCACGGCCGCATTCTTCAATGAAGGGGAGGGGAGCATGCCCCGGGGACCCAATCCCCAGTGGCCCAATTTAGTTAATTAGTGGAGGGGGCGCATGGCCGCCACCCTTCCTGAGCCATATTCAGCCCCTTTTAGGAGAGGGGGCATGCAGCCCCCAAGCCTTTTTGGCCCTGGGGACACCATCCCCTGGTGTTTAATTTCATTTTTAGGGGAGGGACCCGTTGCCCCCTCCCTGAGCTCTTAAAAGGCCCTGGGGACCCCATCCCCCAGGGCTGTGCCTTTAAAAATAGGTGGGGGCGCCTCCTCCCTGAGCCTCTAATGGCCCCTGGACCCCATCCTCCGGGGACGGCCCACATACTGTGTCTCGGGGAGCCAACCACCAGAACACAGTAGTTTCCCTGCCTGCACTGGCGCAGGCAGGGTAAACATGTGTTTGTTGCCACTTGGCAGGAGCCTTTTTTAAGCTCCTACCAAATGGGAGCAAACATTAAGTCTGCTCTCAGCGGGCAGGAGATTTAAAAATACTCCTGCCAGCTGGATGAAAACTTCAGATCTGTTTCCATGCCTGTACTAATACGGGCAGGGAAACAGATCAACAGATTGCTCCCACTTACACACCCACTTACCCACCCATACAGCCACTCATACAGCCACTCGCCCATAACGCCACTGACACACCCACTCACTCATCAATATAGTCAGTTCAGTACAAAAGCTTTTTTCGGTATGTATAAAACAACCATAAAAGTGTACATACATTGAAACTGATTGCATTACACATAAAAATATCAAGTAGTAAGAAACAGGGCAGATGACGCTGGGTCTGCAACATGGGGCCAGAGTTGATCACATTTAAAATGGGTAAATACTAGTTTTTAAAAAGACAGCACAATTTCTTAAAATCATCATAGGGTTGTCACTATATCGATACAGCAATACTTTTGCGTGCATTGAAAGCATTTATAATAAAAAGTGCCACATTAAGGCAGACCCTGGCGTCGTTAAGTTCGGACAAGTATTTTACTGCGGCAAGATGCGAACCACTGCCATATGCAAGCAAAAGTGGTTTTTAATAGTAACTCGTGAAACCCGAGTAAAAACTACAAAACAACATAAAGTGCATGGTGCTCTGCTTGCTTTGTCCATCACATGGACAGGAGGTCATTGCCGGAGGACAATTTTTCGTGTTAGGGAAAGCCACTAAGTGGTGGGCAATTCCCAATCTGAATCTAACTAATACAAAACGGTGCATAAGATTGGGAATGTATGTTAAATAATCTTGGCAGCCCACATTAGAAGTAAGTGTTAAATAAAACTTTACAGTTGGTTTCCTGCATTTGCAATCAAGCCAAACTTCCCTCCTATGATTCATAAAAGTTTCTCTGATAAACAGCTTACTAAGTAATGATGCTTGGGGGAGATTAGTCCATACTGACATCTTAAATAATTTACTGTACAGTGAACTGATATAACTTAACCAGGGAATTTTCATGGCATTATCCAAAGTAAAACAGTCTAAAATGATTGATTTTGTAAAACTGGTTTCCTCTTTGGACCATATGGAGTGCCAGAGTAGTAAAGGGCAAGATGCAACTATATCTGTAAGGTACTGTAGCCCCACTTCTCTATGTATGATCTCTGAAGAAGCCGAAGTGGGTAGGCTGAGGAGGCGTTTGAGGAAACTATTTTCCTCCGTCTGCAGCACAGAACTATTGTGGTAACCCCAGACACCAGCCCCATATGTTGCAATAGATAAAACCCTCGCCCTATAAATTGCTGTCATCTCCTTAACTGGCCTAGAGCCCAGCTTTGCTGAAAATCTAAAAATACCATGGATGCTTCTGGCCATCTTGCTCCTGACATTGGTAGTTTCACGAGTCCACAATCCATTACCTGAAAAAGTAATGCCCAGGTAGCAGAAAGTATCAACCGAGGTCACAGGCGATTTATCCATAACAAATTGTTCTGCTTTGTTTGACCCGTGACCCACAGGCCATAGTATAGGTTTTACTTTTATTGATAATCAATTTCCTAGCGGCAATAAAATCACCAAAAGCATCCATTAGACGTTGCAGCCCCACTGGAGTCCTAGCCAGCAGGACAGCGTCGTCTGCATGCAAGAGTACAGGTGTAGGGCACCCGGCCACTTGGGGGACATCGGCATGCACTGCTTGTAAGGTCTCGTCTACCCCATTGATAAACAAAGAAAATACCACAGGGGCTAGTACACAGCCTTGCCGAATGCCTCGCTTAACTGCAAAGGTATCGGTGCGTTCCCCCCTGGGACTATAGCGGACTTTACTTATCAAATCCTCATATAATCTGGCCAGAAAATAGATGATTGGCCTGGGTGCCCCCATAGCGAGCAAAGTGGACCAAAGGATGGTATGATCTACTAAGTCGAAGGCGCTGCTCAAGTCAGCAAAACAGAGATATAATCTTCCGCCTTTGGCACAGATGTGCTTGCCTATAAGTAGGTCAAGGTTCACACATTGCTCTATGGTCCCCAGGCCTTTCCTGAAACCAAACTGGACGGGTGAAAGTATTGAGTAATCCCAAGCCCATTCTTCTAGTCTTTTTAGCAAGCCTTTACTCATCACTTTCACTGATGAATCTAGAAGTGAAATAGGCCTGTAATGTTTGGGGTCTGATTGTTGCCCTTCTTAAAAATTGGAACTATAATGGATGTGCCCCATGTCGGCGGAGTCATTGTCTCCGCAGCCGTGTTAAAAACTCTTGTTAAGATTGGCACCCATAACTCAGCATTATTCTTAAAAACAACTACAGGGACACCATCCGGTCCCCGAGGCTTTACCCCCTTTGCTTTCTTTCAGGGCCCATGACACTTCTTGTAACGTGATGTCTAAGGGTACGGGTGAATATAGCCACTGTTCCTCATTTTGAGTGGTTACCGTTAGTGCTATGGGTGGGCTAAAAATGCTAATAAAGTGGGGAACCCATGCGTTGCAATTGACATGTGACAGCAACTCTGGAAAAGAGTCATCCTTTAAGAAAGGAGAATTAACAGTATCCCTAAAAAGTTTGCTATCTCCTCTGTCCGCTGCTTGGGAAAGTTTCAACCATGCTGCATTTTGTTGTTCTTTTTTTCTAGCTAATAGTACCTCTTTATGTTTAAATCTGAGGGATTTGATTAATAGTAATATAGTCACTCACACAGCCACTCACTCACCCACACAGCTGCTCACATACCTACTTATACACCCCATACAGCCACTCATACACCCACTCACACACCCATACAGGCACTCAGACCAGCCGCGACTGGCACAGGTAAACTCGGTGGGGCGGTGAGGCGGGCAGGGTGCGGCGGCGGGAAGCCGACAGACGACGAAAGAGGTGTTTTTTATTTATTTAATTATACCTATTCCATCGTCTGTCGACTTCCCCCCGCTTGACCGCGTTTACCTGTGCCAGCCGCCGCTGACTCAGACACCCACTCACACACGGATACACACAGTCACACAGCAACTCACATAATGTATGTTAGAAATAGAATCACTCATTAGTAGTATAGAAAGTATACTATTTTAACTTTTGTAGTTTCTTGGTATATATGTTGCTCCCACCCATAGTGTGCAGCATAAATAGCTGCTCCCTCTAGGCGGGAGCAATGGCGGCTCCCGCAGCTTGCTGGGAACTGGCTGGGGCCACGGGGACCCTGGGGCACCCCCCGTAACCCCTAACTTGTTGTATGTGGGTGCCCCAGGTGGGCACTGGGCGACCCACTATAATATTAAAGAGAGCCCCCGGGGTATGAGGTTCTCAGGGCTACAATAGGCTCGGGAAGGGTGGCTGCACGGGGGGATGGAGTCCGACAGACCCCGGGGAATGGTCTCCCCGGGATCTGAGAAGGCTCAGGGAGGGGGGCTGCGTGGTCTGCCTTCCCTTTAAAGAAAATACACAGCCTGGGGAATTGGGTCCCCGGGGCCTAATAAGTCCCGGGGAGGGGGGGCTGTGTGGTATTTCACAACGATACTGATTAGGAGCCCTCTCCACGACTGATATATTGCGTTAGATTGAGACTATACCTGATATTGGAACTGACACTTTGAGTTGGCGTATTTTGCCTTATAAGGATCTACTACGGGTTACCCCACATCAAGAAGAAGTCAGAAGCTCATTACCTCTATGTGTTGGCTGGCTGTTTATATTGCATCACCGCTGTATTGATTTGATGTACAGAAATATTTTTCCATGATGTGATTTAGTGGATCGGATTAAGCTGACAGATAATTTATGAGTCCTTGGATTGGACGTTTGACTCATTTTGAACTCTGAGTGCTCAGAAAAATTGCCTTGTACCATATTGTGCTCCTGGACTCACTAGAGGTTCTTTGATAAACTTTGCCTAATAATAAAAAGAAACTTTATGATGTTTAGTTTGCAGCACACTTGTAACAGTTTTATTTAAACATAAGTAGAGTGTAATTTGAGTTTTAGTTTCCAATATTTTATACTCTGAACCCTCTTTCCTTCCTTCTTTCCATCTTTTTTCTTTCTTTATTTAATTTTTATTTCCTTCTTTCCTGCCTTTGCTTCTTCCTTCTTTCTTTTTTGCCTTTGTTCATTCTTTCTTTCCTTCCTTTTTACCTTGCCTTTATTCTTTCCCTCCTTATTTTTTCTTTTTTGCCTTCTTTCCTTTTTTCTTTCCTTCATTCCTATTTTCTCCTTTCCTTCTTTATGTCCTCCTTTCATTCATTCTCTCTTTTTTCCTCTTTTCTTTCTCTTTCGCCTTCTTTCTTGCCTACTTTTCTTTTTTTCTCTCTTTTTTCGTTCTTTATTTCGTTCTTTCTTTTATGCCTTCTTTCCTTCCTACCTTTCTTTTTTACCTTCATTCCTTTTCTTTCCTTCTTTCCTTTCCTTTGTTGCACCTTTATTTCTTGCTGTCCTTGGTTTTTTTCCTTTTCCTTTTCCATTCCTTCTTTCTTTCTTTGTTTTTTGCCTTTGTTCCTTCTTTTTTGCCTTCATTCATTCTTACTTTCTGCCTTTATGTGTTCTTTCTTTTTTATCTTCTTTCCTTCTTCCTTTCCGTCATTCTTTCTTTTTTGCCTTTTGCCTTTTTCCATTCCTACTTATTCTTTTTACCTTCTTTCCTTTGTTCTTTCTGTTTGCCTTCTTCCCTTCTTTCTTTCTGTTTTGCCTTCTTTCTTGCATTTGTTCCTTCTTTATATATTTTTCCATCTTTCCTTTCTCTGCCTTCTTTCTTTCTATCTTTTTTGCCTTATTTCTTTCTTCCTTTCTTTTATTTCTACTTTACTTCTTTTTTGGCTTTTTCCTTCTTTCTTTTTTGCACTCTTTCTTTCTTTCCTTTTTCCTTTTTCCTTTTCTTTCCTTTTCCTTCTGTTTGCCTTCTTTCCTTCTTTCCTTCTTCCCTTCTCTCTTCTTTTTTTGCCTTCCTTCCTTCCATTTTTGCCTTCCTCCCTTCCTTCCTTTCTTTTCAGCTCTTCTTACTTGCTTTTTTCTTCCTTCCTTCCTTTCTTCCCTTCTTTCTTGCCTTCTTTCGCAAAGGCGAGGCTAGTAGCCAATGCCAGACCAATAGCTTTTTTAGGTCTGTGTTAGTCAAGACCTTTTGATTTTACTTAAAATTGTATAACCTTATTTATATGGGTTTTCAGCCTTCATCCTTTAGTCTTTGATTGTGTCATTCACATTTTTCTCCCACCCACTCCAGCATGCATCTAGGGGCAATATGTCAGCCGACTTCACTATGAGTTACGGCATGCTGCCCTTCAAAAGGAACACATTTACACTCAAATGGTCCCCCTCAGTTCCAAGGATTATTAAAGTAATGTACACTTTTTGGTGACCAATAAACATTTTCACCCTTAGTCAATATTTTTTGTTAGATTTGATGAGGGCCTGGCAGCTTCCCCAACAATAAAGCCTTGCAAAAGTCATGAAAACCAAAATAAAACAAATTGCTAAAAGGGTGGCGGCCAACACCAGAACTATTGGCTTTGCCAATGTTTGTGTACCTTTTTAGCCAAATTTCGCTCCCCAAGCACCAAATGTCCTTTACAGATAGATAATTTATTTATCCAACTATTTTTGTGATGCATTTAAGAAAGCATGCCATTGAATACGCGTGCAGTTCTCCATCTGGGATCTCAGAAGCTAGTGATCATGTTCTGTTTTTATTAGTGCTTCATGAAGGCGTCTTGACTGTGAAAGTTGTCTACAAAACGGCTAATTCAACTAATTTTTACGACACTCAGAAAAGTGTAAAAAAAAGTTAATCTTCTTTATCCCCATGCATCTTTTCCACATATCAATGGGTATTTCAGCTTTAAAGTGACACAAAGTGATATAATGTTAAAACAAAGAGGAGGTAAGATTAGTTGGTACTTTTAGAAAGCTTATTTTCATTGACAAGCATAATGTTTTGAGCGTAGTTGTTTAAAGTGATAATAAGAATGGACTGTAGCTGGTTTCAAATGCAATAATATATCTGTCTCCCGGGCAACCTTTGGACATGATAATCTAATTGACACCTTTAAGAGTTCTTTCAGACACTATGCAGCAGCTGGCGATAGAGTAGAGCTGGTGGTGAAATGCTGTCCTTTTTCACCTTTCTCCGCAGTCTATGGTAGGTCAGGCAAAGTTTAACGTGTCGCATTCATTAATTATTGCGGGGACAGACCAAAAAAATGTGGTGCCTATGATCTGGCTATTCGACTTCTTATTGGTTTAGTCATGCCCTTATTACATTTCAGGAGGATGCAGAACTTTGCACCAGGTCCAGGTCCAGGCCCAAATTGATCATGGAGGCAAAAAACTTTATTAAGGAAAATACATTATTACACCTGAATGCCAGTGCACCCCTGGGAGTGTTCCCAAGCATGGACCAGCTGATAAAAAGAATACATCAAAACAGAATCATATCCACCTCAATCTGGTGTATTGTCTAGAGCCTAGTGGATAAAATCTGAGAAATCAACTGTCCTTGTCCATCTCTCTGATGATCTATGACAACTTTGGTAGGACAAGAAACTCGAAAAAATTAACTTAAGTGTCAAATCCCAATGGGGCCAGGTGGTGGCCAACAGCCACTATGAAGGGCCTAGGCAAATGCTGTTGGATCAAGGAAGCAAAGGTGCAAATAAAATATTTATTCTCACTCAGAAAGCATCAACAGCCCTATCTTTAGTCATATCTGTCCCACGCACAACCTTCGCCCATCCTCAACCTGTGACAGCTACGCCACTGCAGCAACATTGAAGTAAACTTTTTGTCTTTTTTGGAGAGAACAACTCCAATGTTATAGGAGCTGATTCTGCATTTTTGATGAAATGATTAAGGTGCGGAGGGCTTCAAAAACCTATTTTTGAACACTTTGAAACTTGCTGCTCTGCCTCCAGACAACACACCCATCCAATCATGAGCAAGGGGCTGACCCAAAGCCCACTATGCACATTAGAAAAGGCTGTCTGTAGCGGAGAACCAAAAAGCACCACATGTGGTGCTGCACAGTGGCAGACTCTGACAATATTAGCGGGTCATCTTTCAATTGCCAGTTGCTGTAGTCAGGTGTTAAAATGGCCCCGATGAGGTTCAACCTTTGCCCAGACAATTTTTATATGTGTTTTACTGACAAATAGCAAAGTAATACTGAATGTGCTGCATTATGCCACATAACTTGTCTTTTCTTGCTGTATAAACTAGTCAACCCTGCCAGATAATTTGGGTCTACATTGTTGCATAATTTCAGTGGCCACGGATTATAGGCAGTTTGGCTGTGTTGACAACAGCTTTCTTACTGTATTACTTTTGAAAAAGCTGATAATTCCTTTTTGCCTTTTACGAGCCTTTTTAACGTTGACAATTTGTCATTTACACTTAATGTGAATGAAAATAAAAGAAGTCCATTAGCTAGTTTCGCTTCGCACTATTATAATTGTGTAATTCACATTTCAAAGGCGTATATGTCCATTTTAAATCTTGATGGTATGGTGTGCCATATATTGTTCAATAAAAATACATTTTTTTAATCATTCATACTCTTTTTAAAGATATGGATGCAACAAAAGTGGTCCGTTGTGCCATACAGGCACCCGTATTCATCTAGGAGACACACGCCCCTAAGACTCTCTTAGGATCAATAGCCATAGAGTGGCCCTTCCACCTAGATAGTGAGGCCGATGCTGAAATCCCAGGGTGGCCGCTCGGATATTCAAATGAATAATGGACCAATCTAATCAGATCCATACAGTATGATGTGGAACATGAACAAAAACGATATTGGCAGATTTTTTAGCACTCAGGCCATACTCTGTAATGAGCAATATTCACTTGACTAATCCCTCTGAAATGCAGCACATAAAGTATCGATCGCCACGAGGTGACACAGAGAACATAACAGAGCACACATCAAATCATTACTGCAAACACGAACACTTCTATTATTCGACAGTACACGAACGCACAGTTAATGGTTGTCATTCGCTTGGGCCGAGGAGAGTTTTATCACATTCTAGAGGTGGACGAGCCAACAAATTAACAAGGAGAGCAGAGCCAAGGGTCTGGCTGGGCTCTAAGAGCCCGTGCACGAACAGAGCCCTGATAATAGTTGGCACCTAAAATAATGCAACAAACAATATGTGAAAATATTATAGGCTCATTAAAATTAAAAAGGCATTTCTTTAACATGCAGAAGCGTTTCACCTTAAAGCATCATATTATTTTTGTACAGCCTGCATACACCGTGATCTCACGTATTGGAAGTTGCTCTCATGCCTGAAAACGAAGACAAATGAGGCGCTGTAAAATAAAATATTTGCCAAGAATCACAAATTTGGTCAAGGGGAGAAGCTAGGGTTGGTCCCAGGTTTTGTTGTTTCGCTTTTATGTAATATACACACCAGGTGGCTACCTCTTTCTCTCCCTTTTAAAAACGAAAGGTTTATGCTTTGTTTTTAATTCTTTGTCCATAATTGTAGAGCATGGGCGGCAGGCAAAACCAGAATAAAGCTCGGCTCGTTTTGGGCTCGAGGGACGAAAAGGTCCTCGAGCTGAGATGAAGCCAGGCCTCTGGCTCGAACATGCCTCAAGCTTTAAGTGGCTCACCCACCTCTATTACATTTGTCACATTTCACTATGTTGGTCTTCGGTCAATCCCTCCTTCCCAGTCCCCCATTTTGCTTCTTTAAATATCTTTTTTTGTGAATGTATTATGGTACAATAGATATTCATATAAATTATCTTACTGTTATATTTGTTAACAGGCAGTGACAAGATGACAAGAGTGACAAAAACCAAACTGGGTGTAACTTTTTTGTTTACACCATGCTTTGAGGAGGGGCAACAAGGCACAGGCGTATATGAAAGTTGGGGTATGACTTTGCCGTGATGATATATTATCCATTTCACTTTTACAGAGAATGACGTGTGCATTCTCAAGGGACTGACCCAAGCAATAGGAGCAAATGGAGGGGGAGGGTGTGTGTGTGTGTGTGTGTGTGTGTGTAGGGGGTTGTGACGTCATCTTTTTCCCTTAGTGGAGTCACATTGAATCAAGATCTCAGGTATGAAAAAAAGCTGGGTACCTGGATGAGGCCAAACTGCCAGTGATTGGATATCCCTCTTTTCCATAATTCAAGGATAGATGTTTTATAGTTTTTATTGTAAGATGTGTAATTGCATATCTAAATGCCTGAACTTTTCTTTCTGATTTCAAAAACACATGGGACCCAATTCACAAAGATAAGTTTACAGGTGGAAATTTCCACTTACATAAATTTACGCCTATGCTAAGACATAAATTTCAGTCCAAATGCAATTCAGCATGGAGAAGTATGTGTCCCCCGCCCTTAAATTAGTTTGTGTAGAGTATAGATGTACGATGCATCATGAGTTATTTCATAATTCATTAACAATTTACAAATCTGTTTTTTTCTGTGTATGTGCATCTGCTATGTTTACATCTTTATAATGTGGTTTGTATAGGCGTCTGCAATGTATACAGTTTTATAAACTATGTTAACATTAATTGTATTTCTTTTTTACATTTTATGATGTGATTTTTTTAGCTGTATGTGATGTCTGTTGCCATAGGAACATTTTCTTACATTTTTTTTATTAGCATTTTTGTTACATTTGTGCAAAGGGATGTATATGGTTATATCCACTTCATTTTTTTCTTTTTTTAAAACAGACTTTATTGGGTTTTCAATAAACATATGATAATAGATCACGTGTTACATTAGCAACAATTGAAAGGCAATACAGTGCAATGAAACGTAAATAACAATATCAGAAATAAATCTCTCCAGTTGCAGTTGCCCATTTCTCCCAATTATGGGAGAGGATAATAGAATGAAACATATCATCAGCCCAATGCCCAGTCTCAACAACCCTTTACATAGTATCAGCATAACCCCGTACTTTAGTAATCTTCAAGGATCACCTCTATCAGTTCTTGTATTCCCTATGCAACACTGGCCTACCTGCAACTGGTCTCCCGCCCTCCCCACCCCCCAGGCGCGTCGCTTACGGTCAAACCATATCTGTGTACTCTAGGGTTATCGTATGTTTTACACCGTCCTCCACTCTGACAAGAATGTGCCTCTGGAAGTTCGGTTGTGGAACTCACGATACAATGCGCCCGGTCCCATGTATGGGCAGCAACTAGGATCAGCGGTGGTGTTTGGGGGGCTAGTCGCCACCGTCTGGGCCATCTTTCACTAGGCTATCTTCTCCATCTTCATCTGGGTGTTTCAGAAGCTCCACCAGCGCTACCCATGCCCTGGCTGTTTCCAATGCTTTCTCACTCCCTGTCCTTTTTGCTATCTGCATTCTGACTGTTCCCTCGCATTCCACCCATTTAACAAATTCTCTTGTCCATCTGGATATATTAGGGCCATTCCTCGCTTTCCAGTGACTAGTGATATCCCTTTTAGCCAAAACCAGCCCCAAGTCCATAAACTTACTCGTGACTTTGTTCCAGGCTGTGTGGGGGAACCAGTGAAGTAGGCAATAACCTGGGGTCGCTTCAACCTCCCTGTCCGTTACATTAGCCAAGACTGTGGCGACTCCCTCCCAAAAGCTGTTCAAATTTGGGCAATCCCAGAACATGTGCAGAAACCCCGCTCCCTCCATATTACAGCGGGGGCAAGCGGCTGAGTTGGCACCAAAGTAGTCGTTAATCTTACCCGGGGTGAGGTATGCTCTGTGCAATACATAGAAGTGGACTAGCTGGAATCGTGCATTCCTGGTGCTCTTCCAGGCTCTCTCCACCAGCTCCCTCCATGGCTTTTCAGCTATACCCCCACCCAAATCCTCCTCCCACTTGAGACGCAACCCAGTCAGGGGCTGCAGTATTTCATGTGTTAGACGCCCATATAAGCAAGTGACTGCCTTGAAAGTTCCAGCTGCCGTCACTATGTATTGGCAGACTGTTGACGTCTGGGGTTCTGAGAGCCCCATCTGCGAGTGTTTCCGCATGGCTGCCGTAAGAGCTGCATGTAGGAGAAAATCACCTCTTGGTAGGTCGTATCTCTCTCGGAGGTCATTGAAGGGGAGCATAGTACTCTCTTCATATAGATCCCCTATGGTGGATATCCCCGCTTCTCCCCAGGCCGCTAACTTACGCAATCCCCCCGTGGGGTAAAGCCTCACATATGGTCAGTGGGATTTCGGGTGCGTAGGGGCATCGGATCCGCGCTTGTCGGAGGGATCTATTCCAGCATTTACGCACTGTAAGCAAGTCAGAAGGTAGCGGATGACCCCTTGTGGGGAGTTTCAGCAGTATTTGTGATAGGAGCCGCAGGCTCGGGTCGTCGCTCCAGTGGTCGTCCGTCCCCCTAATTCATCCCGCTATCCATTTCGTGAACCACTGCAGCTGCGCCGCGAGATAGTAGGCCTCAAAGTCAGGCACAGCTAAGCCTCCCTCTGCTCTAGGGCGCATCATGATACTGAGTGCAACCCTTCGTCTCCCAGTTCCCCACAGGAACCCCGTGACCATTGTTTTGAGCTGGGTAAATAGTCGGGGTGGTATCCAAATTGGTAGTGAGCCAAAATAATACAAGAGCCATGGCAATGTTACCATTTTTAGGAGGGCGACTTGGCCCGCAACGGATAACGGGAGGGTCCCCCAGAAGTCAAAGCTACCTTTAGTGGCTCGCAACATTCTTCCTATATTGCCCTCCAGCAGGTCCCCTGGAGCATGATATATTTGGGTACCCAGGTAAGTCAGGCATCTATATTACCACTTCACACCCTCCGTCTCTGGCGGCCCTAATCTATTTGTCCCGGTTAGGAAAAGACACAACTTTGCCAAATTTACTCCAAGCCCCGCCACCCTTCTCAGGGCATGCAGGAGCTCCTTAGCTCCACCGAGTGCCTCTCCTGAGTCGGCTAGGAACATCAATAAGTCGTCCGCATATAGTGCTATGTATTGGATCCGTCCCGACACTCTCAAGCCTTGGTAGTGCCGGCCCGATCTAGCACGGGCTGCCAGGGGCTCCATCGCCAGAGCAAACAGTAAAGGCGACAGCGGACAACCCTGCATTGTTCCTCGGCCCACCTTGCAGGCGTCCGAGATCAGTGCACCCGTCTTGACCCTGGCAGTGGAGTCTTTGTACAAGAGAGCCGTCCAGTCTGTGAACTTCGCTCCCAGCCCTAATTTCCACATTACTTGGAACAGGTAAGGCCATTCAAGGCTATCAAACGCCTTTTCGATATCAACTGCGAAGACTGTTGCCTCCTCTTTCTGGTAGATGTCCGCTTCGAATATGCGTAGGACCCGTCATATATTCATCGCTGTGTTTCTGGTGGGAATAAAACCCGCTTGATCTTGATGTACCAACATCGACATATGTGGTAGAAGGCGGGAAGCCAGTATCCGGCTCAAGATTTTGTAATCTAGATTGAGCATGGAGAGTGGCCGGTATGCTGTTCTATCCCAGGTCGGTTTCCCGGGCTTGAGGAGAGGGATAATTACCGCCTCTCTTGTCAAAACAGGCAAGTTCCCTTCTTGCTTCCCCCTATTATAAAGGGCCACCAGCCTGGGAGCTAACATGTCGACGTAAGCCGAATAGAGCTCTACCAGTAGGCCATCCGTCCCTGGCGTCTTATTTCTGGCCATGCATTTGATGGCTCCTCTCACCTCTCCAATTTCTATGTCTCTGCCTAGGTTTACCGCTGCCTCCCTATCTAAGCCTGGAAGCTCCACTTCTCCTATGAACTCTGCTATACCTTCATCTGTTGGGGCCAATCTGCTCGGTGTAATATGCCAGGAACTGGGTGTTAATATCCTGCTGTCTGTAATAGGTCTCGTCCTCCCGCCCTCGGGGCTCTAGTATCGTCGTCCCTCTCCTCGCCGTGTTAGCCAACCAAGCCAGGAGAGCCCCGGACTTGTCCCTCTCAGTGAGGGCTCGGGTGGCATAATTTGTGTAATCGAAACACCGAAGCCGCTCCACCTGGGCTGCCATTACTTCTTTAGCCTCTAGGAGTTCCGCATGTTTATCTGCCCTCTCTGGTCTTTCTTTCTCGACCTCGCTGAGTCGCTGTTCCGCCCCCTGTACCCCTGTATATCCTGCAAGAGAACCTTCCGTGTCCCCACCATCTCCACAATGCAACATCCTCTAATGACAGTTTTAAAGGCGTCCCATTCTATAAGCGGGTTCGTCGCCGTATTAGCATTTTCTAAAAAATAGTGATCTATAGCGGTACCCACTGAAGCATGGAAGACCTGGTCCTCCAGTGCCTCTGGCCTCAGGCGCCAAACGGGGATTTTGGGCCTATCACGGGTCCACCCCAGGCTCAGCAACAGCGGGTTATGGTCAGAGATCGTTCTGGTCAGGTATTCAATCATCTTGACCCCCCCCCCATTGTACATCCGGAGAGCACAATATTGCGTCTAAGCGAACATGGAGCTCATGCATCACCGAAAAAAAGGAGTAATCCCTTTCCCCAGGGTGCTGGGACCTCCAGGTATCTATCAGCCCCCACCTCTGCTGCCAATTTCGTCGGGCCTCCGCAAATTTATGTATGGGAGCATCAGGAAGTGGAGGGTGAGAGCGGTCCAACCCAGTGTCAGTCACACTATTAAAATCACCACCCAGTAGCACTGAACCCGTCGGAGCTGAAGCCAGTATCCTCGAAAGTTGCGACAGGAATGCAGGTTGCTCCGTATTAGGGGCATATAAACTCCCAAATGTTATGTCTCTGTCATCTTAGCGCCCCGAAACTACCACAAATCTCCCCTCCGGGTCGATTCTCTGTCTAGTGCATTGAAAGGGCACCCCCGTCCTCACCTAGATCAGGGCCCCCCCAGCGAATGCTGAGTAATTGGTATGGTGAGCAAAGAATGATGGATTTAACCCAGATCTTTTGACTGGGGGTGAATGTTTTGATTTGTTCTGCATTCCGTCCATCAATTGTGTGTCTTTTGCTTCCTCACCCTGAGTAATTGGTATAGAACACTTGCCTCCTCCACCTACGCTGGAGCGCGGCGCCTTCCTTTGCCGTTAAGTGGGTCTCCTGTAGCAGCGCAATTTGTACCCCCCTCCTGATCAGATATGCATGAATTTTATGGCGGCATGACATAGTGTGCATCCTACGGTGGATACCATTGTGGGAAGTGGGACACCCCTCTAGCAATTTCCCCTAAAGCGACACGCCTGACCCAGAACAACAATCCCTGAACATAATGAATCCCCCAACTCCCTCTCCCCAGGACAGGTACACACAAACTAGTTCCCATCCAAACTTAAACTTAGTTGTAGGAAGCCTTTTAGTAATGGTGGGGTTGTGTAGTTTACCCTACCGGGCCTGGAACTCCTCCAGACCGCACTCCCCAACATCATCACTTGATCAGCAGTCCCAGTGTCCATGTCATCATCGCTCAGCTGCCGTCATGCCTGGTTCCCAGCATGAGTCATACTCGGCGTCTCGAAGGTCTTCTGGAGCACATCATGAATTGCCCCCTTAGGCAATTTCGTCCGCCGTTTGAGGTGTAACTTCTGGTAGTTCATTTTCAGAGTCCTCGTTTGCACTAACTGGTAGTGATCTTTCAGATCTGTCCATGTCTGGACCGCTTTTGGTCGAACCAGGGCAGGTGCCTCCACGGCCAGGGTTGGATTGGGATTAAAAATCGGCCAGGGCACGCTAAAAAAAAGTGGCCCACATTTGCATATTGCCTTTCCGCAAAACACTGCTTCGGCAAAATTTTATTAAAAAAAAGGGGGTGGTAAAAAAAATGCACGGATTAGTTTACACTGGTGAAACACACCTGAAAACAAGTGAGGCCACTTCTGCTCAGGCCCCCTGCCCCTCTCAGTATGCATACATTAATGGGCCGGTCCAGCGAGAGAAAGGGAATTACACCTCTGCGTGTTGCTCAACGGGAGTTAATGAGCGCCCATCTGCCTCCAGGAAGGCCACTCAGACACCCACTGGGCCGCTGGCTGTATCTGAACAACAGAGACACCGCCCAAATCGGCCCCCCAGGCTGCCCAAAAAGCAGCCCACAGCTGGAACTCGGACACCGGCCCCTCGGGCATTGCCCGAGTGCCCAAGTTACCAATCCGACGCTGTCCACGGCTAAGTTTCGCAATTGCCTGTAGTGCTTTCCGCCGCTCCGACCGGCGCTCCTTAGGAGAGGGGGCTCTAGTTGAATGCTGGCTCTTGGTCGTAGTCTGCTGTGTCAGGTCCGGGGATAAAGCGCGGTCCTCTCGATCTCGGCGGGACTCAAGCCACTCCCATGCCTCTTGCAGTTTAGTGAAGAACTGTGACCCTGATTTATCAGTCACCCGGAGGTGTGCTGGGAACATCATTGCATATGGGATCTATAATTGACGAAGCTTTCGCTTGAGGGCCAAAAATGACGCCCGCTGGCATTGTACTTCTCTGGTAAAGTCCGGGAAGATCATCACTTTATTATTATCTATCTGTAGATTCTGTTTCTGACGGGCTTGCTGAAAAATATGGTCCCGATCCCTGAAGTGAAGGAGTCACGCCACAAGTGGTCGAGGGGGGCTCCGGGCTTGGGCGGTCTAGCTGGAAGTCTATGTGCCCTCTCCAGTGCATAGAAGGGGGAAAGTCCCTCCGGGGCCACCTCTGCCTTAATCCAGTCTTCACGGAATCGCACCGCATCTGTGCCTTCTGCCCGTTCCGGAACCCCCACAATGCGTAGGTTGTTTCTGTGTGATCTTCCCTCACTATCCTCTACTCGCGCTTCTAGTACCTTTACCTTGGCTTCCACAATTTTTAGCCATTTCTGCATAGTAGACACCGCTTCTGGAATGTCAGTGAGGGCTTTTTCGGTGACTACAACACGTTCTTTTAGCTTGCGGTGTTTGTCTTTTAGCAAATTAAGGTCTGTTCCAATTGAGTCAATCTTCGTTTCCAACGCCTCCCTAGAGGCAGTGATGACCTGCATAATGTCCACCAGAGTGGGCCCCACGGGGGCAATATCTCTTCTCGTCTCAACTGTTTCTTCCTCATCATCGGTCTGATGACCTGCACTCTCCGCACCTAGGACAGCATATCCCTTCTTCTTGGGAACTCTCCCCATAGTCGATTTCCAGCGCACACCCCTCGGGGTTCAGCTGACTGACGTTAGTGTTCCCTATTAGCCCTCGGCTCGGTGGGGCCAGACCAATCCCAAAGTCCTGGCGTTTCAATGGGGTCGGTTGCTCCGTATATTTAGACCGCCAGGAGGCAACGTTGCTGATAGGCGAGGGCTTCGCTAAACGTATTTTCCCCAGGGCCTCACCTCCCGCTGCCACTAGGTCCTTCCAGTGCCCTCTAGCTGCGATAGGGCCATTCCACAGTCACTCTCTCCTTCAGGACAATGGACCCCGCACACCACTGCCCAATATTCATCACTCGGCACCTTGATGTGATAGCCTCCCCCTGCACTTGTGGTATGATGGCTCTTCTCCCAGCGCCACAAGCCAGGGCGGGGCCTAGAGATTACTGCCGATCTGGGTTTCTTCTGTGGTCTAGTGTTACACCCAGCAGGCCTCCGTGTGTCAGGGTTCTACACTGGGGGGAAGAGCCCTCTCCAAGTGTTATTCTTGTTCTCCCCAGGTGCTCAGACTGCCACGTGCCCCTCTGGTGCGCCGTCTCACCTCTTTAGCCTGCTCCTGTCCGGTGCATCAGACGTGTGCCCGTACTCCGCTGCGCCGGCTGATTTCCGAGTTTCATGCTACCAGGGCGCACACAGATGCCACATCGGATCTGGAGTCCAGCCCCGTGCCGCACTGATCTGTGTGCAGGGCTACTGCCCCGGGGGGCTCTCGCTGCGTAGGTGCCCGTCAGAGTCCTTGCAGCTCGGGACTCACTTGCAGCTGCGCCTCGGCCCACACTTCCTCTCCACCTACACCAGGGTCCGCCTCCTCATTCCGCGGCCGTCATCTTGAGTCCTCACTCTCGTCCCCAACTCGGGAGAAAAGACAGCAATTTCTTCATTGCACGAGGTTTAATTGCGGTTTCTCCAAAGGCAGCACGATCCTTGAATGTTCCGCAGCCCATATTCGTTACGGGTTCATGCCCGGGGCTCAGGATAATTACTGCGGGGGGATTCGGCGGACGGAGCTCCGGAGTCCACTCCCTCTCACATCGGCGCCTGGCCACGCCCCCCCGGTTATATCCACTTCATATTGACCATTTTATTCTTTTTCTTTTTTTAAGGTGGTAGGGTTTGTGCTAGTAGATTTTTTCCATGCCTTTGTCGACCTATGTGTGATCCCCTTGCAGTACCTGTGAGTACCCCAGTGTGGTATAAGAGCTACTCCAAGGCTTGACTTTGAGCCTAGTTGGGCCACAGTACTACTGAACTAGTTGTGGGTGTACCTTTAGTGAATTACAACTGACGTGTCCATATGTAGGTGTGTTTTTGTATTGGCATGTTCCTCCTTGTGGTCTTCCTTAATTTTCTCTTTGCTCCTTCCACTTTTTAGTTTATATTCCCATTTTCCAGTCACTCCCACAATTACACCGAAAATGCAGAGCTAGGTGTGCACAGTTTTAAGCACTCTTGGCGGAGAACTCTGCACATAAGAGAAAAGACAAGAGTTGACGTACAGCAATGCCTATACCTATGCGAATTGCATTTATGAGTATGTGAAGTAGGACTACAAGAGCACTATTATCCACCGTAGTAAGTCCTTTTGTGAATGGAGCCCGTGGCCATTAGAGCAGTAAACAATGGTTTGTAACAGGCAAATCTTACTTTTTGCATGTCGTCACGAAAACAATAACATGTGAAATTTGTTTTTCCAGTTATGGACATACTTTGTGCTCGGTGCCTTAAACTTCCTCTGCAACAAGAACAACTGTTCTTTCTTGTTTCATCACGTAATATTTGTATGTATTACACTGGTGGCGCTAGCCACAGTGTAGTTATAGTTATGTCTAGCTTTCCATTGGAAGGGCATTTTTTGATTCTTTAATAACCTTGGAATTTTTTGACGAATCTGCACAAAACTTTCCAAAAAAGTTCACTCACTTCAGCTCCTTCGTGTAAAGTTTCATGGTGATCTGTCGGGCATTACACCAAATTTGACATAAAGTTAGAACTTTACTCAGAAAGTGTGCTTCTTATTATTTGATGTAAATCCGTTCAGTAGCTCTCGAGAAATTCACTGAAAAAAAACAAAGGCTAAGGTAAGGGTATAGGTAGTTGTTGGAATCTTCACAAAACTTTCCAAAAAAAAGTTCTTCTACCTCAGTTTCTTCATGGAAGGTTTCACACAAATTCCTCAAATGGGGGTCAAGAGAAAGGAGGGTTCCAAAACATTAATTTCCCATTTTTAATTCCCATAGGAAACTTTGCTCTCCGAAGCAGAAAACGGGCTGAATGGAATTACACCAAATTTGGCAAAAAGTCAGAATTTTACTCAAAAATCATGCTTTTTGTTATTTGCTGTAAGTCTGTTCAGACGTTTTCAAGAAATTCATGTTTAAGGTGGTGCTTGGGTTGGGCTTGAAGGTGGTAAAAAGTTAGGTATATGTGGATGGTTGGTTCCGCAGGAGTCCTGCGATAACATAAATTAAAAAAATAGGGCTTTCTGACTTGCCAGGAAGCCTTTCTCTCATTGCCCATTTTCGTATTTTGTGGGCCTGGAACTGGTCCCACAGTACAAAAGAATCTGATTGAGTGGTTACAACACAGAAGAAAATATTGCAGCTATCAAAACAGGACTCTGGAACTCGGTGCCCGTGTCCTGAAGATGTTTAAAAATAGGTTCTAAAAGAGCAGGGTAGGGACACCCTGCTCCCCTAGGGGCCAATGTTTTTTTTAAAATTGTGTGTTGCAGGTATCCCGGTATTCTCGCAGACCTCCTGTGAGGTACCGCAGTAATACCACGGGTGCCGCCACTCAAGCTTCACCCCCGTGTTACCCGAGAGCTGTGTATCCTTCCTCAGGTAGGCTTGCACTGTACCGTGGTGGTGATAGTTGAGTGGTGGGTACTGCAAGACGACCACAGTACCCAAATATAGTTTTAAAAAAAATGTAAAACAAAATGTGGGTTGGGGTGTTGGGTGCAGTGCCTTACTGGAGGCCAGGCCTTGTGGTCAACATCCAATTGTGCACGGCCATAGGCTGTGTGCAGTGGAGATGGTTGGTTTAATAAGATAAAAAAAGAAACAAATTTAGTGAGAAAAGAAAGGTGAAAGTGACATTAAAGTTAGGTACGATAATAAGATCCTAGCTTACATTAAAAACCCCAAGAAATTCACAGAAAAAACACAAAAGTTAAAGTGACGTTTTAGTTATGCATTGAAGTAAGATAAAAACTAATGTTTAAAAACCCCAAAAAACACTGAAATTTACCAGTTATAGTTTACAGAGATAACTATAACTTGCATTCCCTCCATGCACTGCTTAGGACCTCACATAATACATGACTCACAACAACGCACACAACAGCAAAGAGCTCTTCAACATCGTGAAGGAACTCTCCAACCCCAGCTCCAACACCAACGACATCCAGCCGTCGCGAGACCTGTGCGACTCACTGGCCACCTTCTTCCACCGCAAAATCGCCGACATCCACGACAGCTTCAACACCACGACCGCCCCGGCAACCACCGAGACCACTGCCCCCACAACCACCAACCGCCTGCTCTCCTGGACCAACATCAACGACGAGGACACCAGCGAGATCATGAACACCATCCACTCCGGTTCACCGCTAGACCCGTGCCCTCACCACATCTTCAACAAAGCCAGTACAGCCATTGCGCCCCATCTCCGGAAAATAATCAACATCTCCTTCGAGACAGCAACCTTCCCGGAAAGCTGGAAGCACGCCGAGATCACCGCCTTACTCAAGAAACCCAAGGCAGACCCCAAGGACCTCAAGAACTTCCGACCCATCTCTCTGCTCCCGTTCCCCGCGAAGGTCACCGAGAAAATCGTCAACAAACAACTGACCCGCTACCTCGAGGAGAACAACATCTTGGACCCTTCCCAGTCCGGCTTCCGCAGCAACCACAGCACCGAAACCGCCCTCATCGCCGCCACCGATGACATCAGGACCCTGCTAGACAACGGAGAAACAGCAGCCCTCATCCTCCTGGACCTATCAGCTGCCTTCGACACGGTCTGCCACCACACACTACGAACACGCCTTCACGACGCCGGGATCCAAGAGAAGGCCCTGGACTGGACCACATCCTTCCTTTCCGGCAGAACACAAAGCGTCCGCCTCACCCCCTTCCGATCCAAGGCCACCAAGATCATCTGCGGCGTACCCCAAGGCTCCTCCCTCAGCCCAACGCTGTTCAACATCTACATGGCACCCCTCGCCCACGTCGCCTGACAGCACAACCTCAACATCATCTCCTACGCCGACGACACCCAGCTGATCCTCTCCCTCACCAAAGACCCTCACACCGCCAAAGCCCACCTCCACGAAGGAATGAAGGCCGTCGCCGAATGGATGAGGACCAGCCGCCTGAAGCTGAACTCGGACAAGACGGAGGTCCTCATCCTTGGTTCCAACCCTTCAGCCTGGGACGACTCCTGGTGGCCAACATCACTGGGAACAGCCCCGCCACCCACCGACCACGTACGCAACCTAGGGGTCATCCTCGACCCCACCCTCTCCATGACTAAGCAGGTCAACGCCGTTTCCTCATCCTGCTTCAACATCCTCCGAATGCTCCGCAGGATCTTCAAGTGGATCCCCACCGAAACAAGAAAAACAGTCACCCAGGCCCTCGTCACCAGCAGGCTGGACTACGGAAACGCCCTCTACGCAGGAACAACGGCTAAGCTCCTGAGACGGCTGCAACGCATCCAGAACGCCTCTGCACGTCTTATCCTCGACATCCCCCGACGCAGCCACATCACACCCCACCTGAGAGACCTGCACTGGCTCCCTGTCAACAAGAGGATAACCTTCAAGCTCCTCACCCACGCACACAAAGCACTCCACAACTCCGGACCAGCCTACCTCAACAGACGACTCAGCTTCTACACCCCCACCCGCCAGCTCCGCTCGACCAGCCTCGCCCTCGCCACAGTCCCCCGCATCCGGAAAACGACCGCCGGCGGCAGATCCTTCTCCCACCTCGCCACCAAGACCTGGAACACCCTCCCCACCAACCTCCGACAGACCCAAGACCTACTGGCCTTCAGAAGACTCCTCAAGACCTGGCTCTTCGATCAGTAGCAGCACCACCCCCCTCTTCCCCCAGCGCCTTGAGACCCTCGCGGGTATGTAGTGCGCTTTATAAGTGACATGATTGATTGATTGATTGATGCTAAATTACATAATTCATGTCATCACTGATGAGATCATACAGTTATTGTGATACCGCCCTATAGGGTTTGTGAACTTGGAGTAATTTAACATGCTACACCTGTGGACAATTTTCTACTCGCTAAAATGGGATTACCTTCTTAAAGACTTCAAATACCCTGCAATTTTAAGTTGAGAGGTTGGCAGATATACATTTGCCACTTAAAAGACACCTCCCATCAGGCCTGATGGACAACCCTCTGTAGTTTAGTAAAATATACTACACCGATCCATGAAATGGGCACAAAGGCATACAATCTTAGAGATGCGCTAACTACACCAGAGTGAGATTAACCACCTGTAAATGGGATATCGCTGCATTCTGCATTATTCAATAATCTGCAGGGTCTCAAAATTGTCAGTGAAGTTCTGGAAATAAACAGACAAACATAATAAATGTCCTCACTACGTACAATTTGTTTATAGCACTCTATTACAACCATTTATCGTAGGCACTTTCCCTGATAGATGCTGGTGGATTATCTATTGTCAACAGAAGCATTGACCTTTTTCACAGAGTTTTAAAAAAGGTTTTGGCTTTAAGCCTCTACCTACTTTCATATATACCTCTGCAACCAACATCGGTGCTTTCACCCTTTACTTCCTTTAACATGGAGTAATACTTGCACCTCAACCTTTAGTGATTTGACAATGCACTATATAACTTTCAACATTCACAATCACAGTTGCCCCCACGGCTTACGCTATTTCCATGCTGTGAACAGAGACAAGTACACTCAGTAACTTTATGTTGTATATGACTATAGTGTTATCGGTGATGTCATCAGTAATATCATTTGAGATGTCATCAATGATGTAGTCAATTATCTCACCTAACACGTCTGTTATAACTGGTGAATTTCAATTTTTTGTTTTGTTTTTTAAAGGTTAGTTAACATAACTATAACTTTACTTGGGCACATGACGCAACAGGAATATTTGAGTGCTATTATTTTTTAAATACACTGACATTATTGCACCTATGCCATAAAAATATGCAAAGAACTGTAACTGTGTTATACATAAGTGGGGATATGAATCCTATGATGTATTGAAGTGCTCTCTTAAGCATTCTAGAGAACCCTCGCATGAATAGTCACACCTAGGATTCCTAGTTCTAGTATCTTGCCTTGATTCCTGTTTTACGTCTACAATTTTTAGTTTGTTTGCACCTTGAGTATGCAAGTGCTATGAGTATAGCTGTGGCATGTGAGAGAGTTGTTTTAGGCGAGACTGGATTTGAGTGAATGGATGAGGGGTGAGAGAAGAAAAAGTGCTATTTATTACTATATATTTTGGTATTATGTTAATAGTGATCATAATTTATTTATATTAGATTTTTGCTACTATTTTTAAACATATACTACATAAATAAAATGAATATATGTGGCAATGTTGTGTTTGTTGGAAATCTTGATCCATTTTTGTGATTTAAAACCCTTATCTATAGCGAGATATTTCCGCTCTACCATCTAAGAGGCAGGCGGCATTTCCCCTTTTTAGGGCTGTTTTTGGTATAACTTCACTTGAACCTTTATTTTTTCAGTGAATCAATCTATCTAACTATCTATCTATCTATCTATCTATCTGTCTGTCTGTCTGTCTGTCTGTCTGTCTGTCTGTCTATCTATCTATCTATCTATCCCCTGAAAAAACAAAGGTTAAAGGGACTTTATAGTTAGGTGAAAATGTCAGTTAAAATATACCTTATAAACAAAACTATTGAAATTAATCAGTTATAGTTATCTCAAGTAGCTATAAATCGTGTCTTAAAGTAACTACAACTCGTATGCTCGCTATGCACAGTGTTATTGTCAATGATGTCAGTGATGTTATCAATGAAGTCATAGAACATGTCAGGAGTGATGTAATATGTAAGGTAAAGAGCAGTGGTTGGCAAGGGCTCAAGCTTATAGTTGCTTTAGGGCATGAGTTATAGTTACTTAAGATACCTGGCGAATTGACATTTTCACCTAACTACAATGTCCATATACCCTTTGGTTTATAAGTTTATTTTTCAATTTGTTTTGAATACCTAACTATAACTGTCACTTTAACCATTGTGATTTAGTGAATTTCTAGTTTTTTTTAATGGAAGTTATTGTCAGTATATAAATGGCAAGCCTATTGGTTTTGTCAGTAAACATTAATAAAGTATTTAATGTAAAAAAACATTAAACATGTGCCAGTGGTTTTTTTTCCACTCCTCGTCCACATAACACAGCTATTAAACTAGCAGGGAATCACTGTGTTCCCAAGATAAAGAGCAAAAGCCCCAGCTCTGGGAATGCTCAGAAATACCAATACATTTTCCTGGTGTCATATTCTATAGACCCCAGGAAATATAAGGTTCATTGTTTTAAGTATTTATGGGAGGCTACTGCACTCCCCGAAGCCCACACAACACTAAAACATGCAAACTGAGGGAATGTAAAGAGGCTTGTGGGAATCCAGAACGTAATTGGAGGCTCAACAATGATAAAATGGAAAAAGAACGTTACGAACTAAAAATTAGGGAATACAAAGCCTTAATTTGCAAAGAAAAATCAGGCTACTTCATGCTCAAAATTAAAATGTAAAAAAATTCGACCAAGGAATTATTTCCTACGGTGAAAAAATTATCAAATTTTGAGTACCCTAAAAAGATTGATATCAATCAAGCTTTGTGTGATTCTATTGCATCCTTTTTTTTGGCAAAGGTGGAAGACATCTATAACGGCGTAACTGCTAAGAGCGCTTTGGTCCCTTCACCATTGGGATCTATTGAGCTGAAGGGGGAATCTAAAGATCTGCCTGGGTCTCAAAATACATATAAGAACATCGGCCCTGACTCAGCACTCTTCATCTTTTTCAACCCTATCTGCTGAGCAACTTGTGGACTTTTTTATATCAATAAAGTCAGGCTCCCCTATGGACCCTTGTCCTGCCAAGATTGTGCAGTTGGCTCCCAATGTATTAGCCAATCAACTGATGATTATTTTTTAATTAAATGATCACACAAAACTATTTTCCAACGGTATGGAAAATAGCATCAATTTTGCAGATACTTAAAACACCGAACCTGTCTCTTTCGGACCCAAATAATTATCAGCTTATCTCATGCCTCCCTTTCCCTGCTAAGATCATTGAGAAGGCGCTGAATAAAGAGTTGGTATCAGTCCTTGAGTCTAAACATCTGCTTGACCACTCAGAGTTCAGTTTCAGAGGCGAACATAGTACAGAGTCAGCCTTTACAGATGCTTCGGAAGAACTGAGGTCTACTCTAGATGCAGGATCAAATGGAGCATGCATCTGATACAGTCAGCCATGTTATATTGGTTGACTGGCTCCATGCTATAGGAATCAGGGGCTCTTCTCTGGCTATTTTAAAATCTTTCCTCATTGGAAAGAATACAATATGTGGTTCTTGATGATTTCTCCTCTAGCACCTTAACGCTACCTCATCATTGAGCCCTATGCTTTTTAATCTGCATGTGACCCTCTGGCCATGCTAATCAAAAAATCAGGTTTTTCTTTTGTCAGTTACACTGACGACACTCAGATAGTCAGGTCTGTGGCTGGTAACCCGGAAGACACAGCTAGTAGATTCCATAGCTGCATGCTGGAGATTAGCAATTGGAGGTCCAATAACTATTTGAAACTTAACTCCGGCAATACCAAGGTGCTCCCTGCTGGGTAACAACACATCTTTCTGGTCCCCCACTTGGGGGCCACAGGAACTTGGAGCATTACTCACACCGGTTTCTGAAGCCAAAATACTGGGTATTATTTTCGACGACAAACTGTCATTTGATAAAAACATCAATGCAGTGAATTCCTCATCTTTTCTTGTTCTCAAAATTTGAGGACGATTCTTCCATTCATTCCACAAGATATGCAGAACCTGATGTTACTGCACTTGTGCTGTCGAACCTTAATTACTGTAATGCACTATATGTTAATCTACAGCTGTGACTCCTAAATAAATTACAAGTCCTGCAGAATGCCACGGCGCGCTTGATGTTTAGGATCCCTAGGCATCATTCCGGCTCTCAAGCCTTGGCTCAGCTCCACTGGTTCCTATTTGCAAGCAAGTTGATTTCAAGGCACTTTGCATTGCTTTTAAAACACTGAATGGCCTTGGCCCTGAATATCTGGAACAGAAGTTCAGCTGGTACCGCCTGTCCAGAATCTTGCAGCCCTTCTCAGCCCTTAATGTGCTGGTCCCCACTGCCAACAGAATTCATTAGGGTGGTAGGAGTTTTGTCTACTGTACAGCCAAGAGATGGAACTCCCTTCCTCTTTATCTGAAGAAATGTACAGATCTTCCTGTTTTTAGAAAAGTCCTGAAAACATGGCTTTTTAATCTATAGTTTTTTCCTCCTTCTCCCCAAGTCAGGACCTCCTATCATCAATCTTTTGTTCGTCCATCTCTTTTCCTCCCGCAGCAAAAGACGCCTTGGAACAGTAGTGCGCCCTACAAAAACAAATAAATACATAAATGCTGGTGGTGCCCTTGACCAGACTGGGGAAAGCACCAGCTGAAAAATCTTTGTAAATTAGCCCTTGAAGGGCATTATGCGGTGCTCCTTGCTAGGAGCTGTGAATAATAAAAATAAGTGGCTCCAGCCCCTCATTTATTATTCACTTTTTTACTGTATTTTTTGTGGGTGTCCCAGTTCCACTTTACTAAACTGTGACTGCGTAGAACCCACTTGGGTAATAATTAAGGAGGCACTTTGTACTATACACCCCAGAATGCACCACACTTTGTGATTTACTTACCGGCCCACTGGAGGGCAAAATTAATAAAATGCAGCCTAAAAGGGGAGTGTTCTTGCTTGTAATGCTGCGCAGTCTCAGAGTTGCCTGTGATCAAGAAGTTGTTACTTCGAAACGCGTAAGGCTGTTTGAATTTTAATGAAGGAGGAATGCCGGTTGCCCTTAATTATCCACTCTGGAGTGCGCTTTCGAATGCAGGATGCTTTGTTCAAAAAAATTTCATTGCGGCTGTCCAGCCGTGAAAGCGCACCACCCGGGACTTCAAAGGGGCCGCGCAGACACAGAACTGTTTCAAGTCGTCATGTGGGGCAATGGATTGGCATACTATGCTGACATCGTCCTTCTGAAGCCCACTGGAGGGCGAAGAGAAATTAACTTTACTAAACTGTGACTGCGTAGAACCCACTTGGGTAATAATTAAGGAGGCACTTTGTACTATACACCCCAGAATGCACCACACTTTGTGATTTACTTACCGGCCCACTGGAGGGCAAAATGAATAAAATGCAGCCTAAAAGGGGAGTGTTCTTGCTTGTAATGCTGCGCAGTCTCAGTGTTGCCTGTGATCAAGAAGTTGTTACTTCGAAACGCGTAAGGCTGTTTGAATTTTAATGAAGGAGGAATGCTGGTTGCCCTTAATTATTCACTCTGGAGTGCGCTTTCGAATGCAGGATGCTTTGTTCAAAAAAATTTCATTGCGGCTGTCCAGCCGTGAAAGCGCACCACCCGGGACTTCAAAGGGGCCGCGCAGACACAGAACTGTTTCAAGTCTGCATGTGGGGGAATGGATTGGCATACTATGCTGACATAGTCCTTCTGAAGCCCACTGGAGGGCGAAGAGAAATTAACTTTACTACACTGTGACTGCGTAGAACCCACTTGGGTAATAATTAAGGAGGCACTTTGTACTATACACCCCAGAATGCACCACACTTTGTGATTTACTTACCGGCCCACTGGAGGGCAAAATGAATAAAATGCAGCCTAAAAGGGGAGTGTTCTTGCTTGTAATGCTGCGCAGTCTCAGAGTTGCCTGTGATCAAGAAGTTGTTACTTCGAAATGCGTAAGCCTGTTTGAATTTTAATGAAGGAGGAATGCCGGTTGCCCTTAATTATCCACTCTGGAGTGTGCTTTCGAATGCAGGATGCTTTGTTAAAAAAATAAAAAATAAAAATAAATATATATATATATATATATATATATATATCAAAGGAAAGACCACTTTACTGGAAAGCAAGTCACAACGGGAACATGTCGGGAGACTCCTTTATTAACTGGTATAGCTTGGCATAATGCATTTCGGCGTGTCAGCCTTCTTCAGACGCCGCTGTTACCACATCATCTCCTCCTCCCTCCTTTGTAGTTCCTCTGGCGCTCCCATTGGTGGAAGATCAGCTGACCCTGCTGCAAAAGGATCCTGCAGTCAAATGTGAGCCTACAGTTCCCAGCGTGCATCTGATCGGGTAAGTGCGGCAGCTGGATCCAATGTTTTTAAAATAATTGCTGAAGTTTGCCTTGCAAAGGAGGGGCCGTGTAGCAGCAGGTGAGGACATATTGATAGTGTTAAAAGTACTCCCTCCAGTCCCCTACGCCCGAGCCTCAAAATAGAAACAAACCGGGCTGTGAGGTGAACTGTAATTATGCTCACCTCCCCATGCAGTCACATGATGCCATTTGCAGCAGCCACTGGCGTGATTTTTTCTCGAGGCGGTCCTGGGACTATCAATCACTTGATACACACAAACAGTCCATTTGCCAGACTTGCCCAAGACGCTTGCAGGACGGGTCCTCGTTTCACGTTGCTGGCAAGCGCGACGAACATCAAAGGAAAGACCACTTTACTGGAAAGCAAGTCACAAGGACACAGCGGGGAACATGTCGGGAGACTCCTTTATTCACTGGTACAGCTTGGCATAATGCATTTCGGCGTGTCAGCCTTCTTCAGACGCTGCTGTTACCACATCATCTCCTCCTCCCTCCTTTGTAGTTCCTCTGGCGCTCCCATTGGTGGGAGATCAGCTGACCCTGCTGCAAAAGGATCCTGCAGCCAAATGTGAGCCTACAGTTCCCAGCGTGCATCTGATCGGGTAAGTGCGGCAGCTGGATCCGATGTTTTTAAAATAATTGCTGAAGTTTGCCTTGCAAAGGAGGGGCTGTGTAGCAGCAGGTGAGGACATATTGATAGTGTTAAAAGTACTCCCTCCAGTCCCCTACGCCCGAGCCTCAAAATAGAAACAAACCGGGCTGCGAGGTGAACTGTAATCATGCTCACCTCCCCATGCAGTCACAGGCTGCCATTGGCAGCAGCCACTGGCGTGATTTTTTCTCGAGGCGGTCCTGGGACTATCAATCACTTGATACACACAAACAGTCCATTTGCCAGACTTGCCCAGGACGCTTGCAGGACGGGTCCTCGTTTCACGTTGCTGGCAAGCGCGACGAACATCAAAGGAAAGACCACTTTACTGGAAAGCAAGTCACAAGGACACAGCGGGGAACAAGTCGGAAGACTCCTTTATTCACTGGTACAGCTTGGCATAATGCATTTCGGCGTGTCAGCCTTCTTCAGACGCCGCTGTTACCACATCATCTCCTCCTCCCTCCTTTGTAGTTCCTCTGGTGCTCCCATTGGTGGGAGATCAGCTGACCCTGCTGCAAAAGGATCCTGCAGTCAAATGTGAGCCTACAGTTCCCAGCGTGCATCTGATCGGGTAAGTGCGGCAGCTGGATCCGATGTTTTTAAAATAATTGCTGAAGTTTGCCTTGCAAAGGAGGGGCTGTGTAGCAGCAGGTGAGGACATATTGATAGTGTTAAAAGTACTCCCTCCAGTCCCCTACGCCCGAGCCTCAAAATAGAAACAAACCGGGCTGCGAGGTGAACTGTAATCATGCTCACCTCCCCATGCAGTCACAGGCTGCCATTGGCAGCAGCCACTGGCGTGATTTGTTCTCGAGGCGGTCCTGGGACTATCAATCACTTGATACACACAAACAGTCCATTTGCCAGACTTGCCCAGGACGCTTGCAGGACGGGTCCTCGTTTCACGTTGCTGGCAAGCGCGACGAACATCAAAGGAAAGACCACTTTACTGGAAAGCAAGTCACAAGGACACAGCGGGGAACAAGTCGGAAGACTCCTTTATTCACTGGTACAGCTTGGCATAATGCATTTCGGCGTGTCAGCCTTCTTCAGACGCCGCTGTTACCACATCATCTCCTCCTCCCTCCTTTGTAGTTCCTCTGGTGCTCCCATTGGTGGGAGATCAGCTGACCCTGCTGCAAAAGGATCCTGCAGTCAAATGTGAGCCTACAGTTCCCAGCGTGCATCTGATCGGGTAAGTGCGGCAGCTGGATCCGATGTTTTTAAAATAATTGCTGAAGTTTGCCTTGCAAAGGAGGGGCCGTGTAGCAGCAGGTGAGGACATATTGATAGTGTTAAAAGTACTCCCTCCAGTCCCCTACGCCCGAGCCTCAAAATAGAAACAAACCGGGCTGCGAGGTGAACTGTAATCATGCTCACCTCCCCATGCAGTCAAAGGCTGCCATGGGCAGCAGCCACTGGCGTGATTTTTTCTCAAGGCGGTCCTGGGACTATCAATCACTTGATACACACAAACAGTCCATTTGCCAGACTTGCCCAGGACGCTTGCAGGACGGGTCCTCGTTTCACGTTGCTGGCAAGCGCGACGAACATCAAAGGAAAGACCACTTTACTGGAAAGCAAGTCACAAGGACACAGCGGGGAACATGTCGGGAGACACCTTTATTCACTGGTACAGCTTGGCATAATGCATTTCGGCGTGTCAGCCTTCTTCAGACGCCGCTGTTACCACATCATCTCCTCCTCCCTCCTTTGTAGTTCCTCTGGCGCTCCCATTGGTGGGAGATCAGCTGACCCTGCTGCAAAAGGATCCTGCAGTCAAATATGAGCCTACAGTTCCCAGCGTGCATCTGATCGGGTAAGTGCGGCAGCTGGATCCGATGTTTTTAAAATAATTGCTGAAGTTTGCCTTGCAAAGGAGGGGCTGTGTAGTATATATATCATGCCAGTTTCCTGCAGTTTCTTGTTTTCTTTACATTTGACAGGATTGAGCAAACAGTCAGAGGCGGCAACAGGGAGAGGCGTTTGTGGCAAAATGAGTCGGAATATATTATTCTACTCGGCTGGAAGTACCCTGGAGGTCTTAATGAGAGTGAGGAGCTTCACATACACATCGGCTGATGTGGTATTTTACTGAAGTCTTTCTCACTCTGTTCTCCCGCGCAGTGACCTACCTGTGATTTCTTTACATGACATATGCCTTCATGTGTGTTTTTTCCTCCTTTCTTTCTCTCTCTCTTCTCTCCCTTTCTCCCCCATTTTCCTGCTCATTATTACACTTTTTCTCTCTAACAATAGCTACCGTATAACCTATTACTGGGTTATTATTGCCCAATTGATGTATCTAATTGATTGAATATGATATTTTGTTCAAACTCTCCCTGTTCTCCGGATTGCCTATTATTATGACAAACTGTGTTCTTTCATTGCATTATCTCTTTTATTTTTGTATTTTTCACCTTTATTGACTGCTCAGCTTGAGTAGGAAATCACGTGTTGTATTTTGCCGTTCTGCATATGAGTAATGAAAAAGGAGACGGGCAGACATAGATGCATTTACAATGTTGCTCATTTATTGCATGCTAGACATTAAGAAGCAAATTAGCACATCAGGCCACTTGGCCGACATTTGGTTTGGTTTGGTTTTGAACATTCGTTTTGGTTTTGAAATGGTCACTTGACCACAATTGTACCAGGTTGTGACATATCTAATGATATTAGCCATTTGGCTTTTAGCCGGGACACGGTTTGATTACCAGGTTATGACCATTGACAATGTTATTTACAGTACTGGGTAGCGCAATTTGCTGTTAGCCACTTGGCAAAGCAATGTTGCAAATTTAGCATGTATATATTTTCTACAGGGATTTTTCTGTGACATGCCAAGCCATTATTTTTCTTCTTTTTCATTGATTGTTTAATCATGTTTTGTAATTATGTATTTATCATTTGCATCAATTTGTACAATTTGCATTTTTCATTGTAAATTCAGTCTATCTTCATATGCATTAGACGACATGGTGCTAGTATTTTCTCACTGTCTATGACCCTAGAGGTTATTTCTAAGGTTGGTGGAGCCCTTCTGGTAACTGGCTGTGACGAAGACCTTTTCAGGTTGAAACGCGTTGCCAAATAAAACTCTATTGATTGCGGATACTGTGTGTGGTTCTGCGCTTCCTGAATACTTGTGTGGCGCTCCTCTGTTCATATATATATATATATATATATATATAACACCAATCCTGCTTCTTGTAGATCCAGAAACAGGCGCTGACACCGTGGAGTATATGCCACTGGAATTTATTTATTCCACTCGAGAGCCCTGACGCGTTTCGGCGGAGAACCGCCTTGCTCACAACCTATATATATATATATAAGCATTTAGTAGCAATAGGTTGGCGCGTGTATTTTATTGATCTTAAGGTAAAAGCACTTGCACTTTATTCAAAAATTCAATTTGCACGGAAGCACGTGCACTTTGAGAATTAGGACAAGGAAAACAAATACTCCATATGGAATAAACACTGTGGGGCCGATTCCGATCTCGGCCGGTAGGGCTCCGAATCGGATTCGGCTTAACCGGATCCGATTCGGAGCCCTATTGCCCGACCGATTCGTACGCGCGTCCGGGCGAGCGAGTACGATGCGAAATCGCCGACCGGCTCGTACGGGCGTCCCGACCGCTCCGACGACTTGTTCCCGGGTCTAATCGCACCGACCGACTTGCTCGGACTCGACTCGCACCGCGCAATGGAGACGTTCCCCGGCCGGGTAAGTACGATGCGCGCCGCGAGCAGTCCGACCGAGCCGCGCACTCCGGCTCGAAAGAGCAGTCGGAGCCGTACTTTGGGGGTCCGTGTCGGACCCCCCTGTACGCGTAGCCGCGCGAGTCGCACACAGGGGGGACCCATGGGTCCCCCCTACCTGTGCGTGTATGGCGCGAGTCGCTTCGCTGCGTACACGCTGTAGGGGACGCCCTTGTCCGCCTCGCACCCATTGAGTCAATGGGAGCCCGCGTACGTGTTGTACGACAGGCTCCCATTGACTTCAATGGGAGTCCGACCGACTCGAGTCCGATGGCATACGTGCGCATCGTACTCGTTCGGTCGGGCTGCTAGGGTCCGATTCGGTCGGAAATCTCTCCGGGTCCGGCTCGGTCGGAGAGATTTCCAACCCGAATCGGAATCGGCCCCCAAGTCTCAGTAATGTTGACAACCTAGGTTTCCAGTCAGATGGAATAGCTCTTGCACTCAGCACTTTCTATATTCCGATTTTACATTTGCACTCTTTGAAGCAATAATAATTTTTAATAATGTTTGACAACCCTATTGAAAGTTCATGCATTTGCATTTTAAAAGCAGGATACTAGGTAAATGCAGCCTACATTCATAAAAGAATTTGATGTAGACATGAGAGTGGTTTCTAGTATGAGGTACATAAAAGATTTGGTCTCACACATGAGGTTTCGTTCGATACAAATAGGCATTTAATTTACACATAAGGTTCAAATTTGCCCTCTGGTATGAGGATACATAGATTCTAATAAAAATGAGAAAAAATGTAAAAACAATATAAAAATTTGAAAAATGGAGAAAAAAAATAAATAAATTGTAATGATATATAAAAATATATGAATGATAATAATTCAGAATGTGTGCAAACAATGAAAACATTATGATGAAATAATAATGAAACCTGTTTGATCTGAAAAACAACACGTGTATTTAAAAAGTATTTTGTCTATGTCTATAACACCATGTGACAGGCTGTTTTTTGCATTAACTTAAAAGCTATTGCATTATGTCAGCTTGCTGTGTGAACAAGGCAGGGGATCCTGCCGCAACGCGTTACAGCCCTGATAATGAAAGAATAAAGCTTACTTAATCACTGGAATGGCGGTGTCGGAGTCTGGTTTGATGATGTTGTGTGCTGGAAGTGTTTGAAGATATATATATATGTATGTGATCAAGGCAGGTGAACTGCCGAAACGCGTCATGGCGGAGCTGTTTTTGGAGAAATAAACGAAAATAGCACTTAACTTGGGTCCACTCTCGTTTGTTCCCGCGGATGGGATCTGGAGAAGACGAGGGTTTTGCATATGTGTATATATATATATATATATATATATATATATATATATATACATATATATATTTTTTAAAATATATATTTATATATATTCACTGAAAAAACCATAGGTTTTAGGGACAGTTATAGTTAGTTGGACATTGCACTCGTACAGATTCTTCTCGTAATTTGACCCACTCTTCCATGTCTCGTGTCTGATATTGCCAACCTTCTCCGTCTCCTCGGGGTGGGGGGGTCCCACGTTGTGCAATGCACTTTCAAAACAACTTTACCAAGTCACAGCGGGACTCCAGATCAAGGATGCGACGGAAATGCCACACTCAGCAAGTCTATTGCCTATTTGCAAAGTATTTAAACAAAAGTAATTCATTCTGAGAAAGTATATTTTGTAATGTAATGTATAATGTAATTACAATGTAATTTAAAAAATAAAATATCTAAAAATAAATAGTTTAAAAAAATGTAGTAAATCAGTATCAAAAAAATAAATATAACAATTAATACATTTAAAAATTGTCATTTACAAAACCTTTGAAATTCACTGAAAAAAACCATAGGTTTCAGACATGTTATAGTTAGGAATTAGCATTTAAAAAACCTTTGAAATTCACTGAAAAAACCATAGGTTTCAGGCACGTTAAAGTTAGAAATTAGCATTTAAAAAACCTTACAAATTCACTGAAAAAACCATAGGTTTCAGACACGTTATAGTTAGAAATTAGCATTTAAAAAACCTTTGAAATTCACTGAAAAAACCATAGGTTTCAGACACGTTATAGTTAGAAATTTGCATTTAAAAAACCTTACAAATTCACTGAAAAAACCATAGGTTTTAGGGACAGTTATAGTTAGTTGGACATTGCACTCGTACAAAACCCGTGAAATTCCCCCGTTATAGTTAGTTCAGCTAACTATAACTCGCGCCCCCGCAATGCACTGCTGATGACGTCACATATTACATCACTCATGACATGGTCAGTGACATCACTGATGACATCACTGATGACATCTCAAATGACATCACTGATGACATCACTGATGACATCATCCACGTGATAATCTGATGCACATCCTCACACCCTAATATAACCTTTGATACACCCACTCTAAATTACAGACTGCCATTCGCAAAACCATAGACACTCCAACACCAATAACTACATACCCACTCATTGATTCTTAGGTCTACACACACATCCACTCACTCACCTGTACAGTCACTCATACTTACGGTCACTCAGTACAGGACTATCATATGCACTCATACTCCTATATAGACACTCAAACACCGCCACTCATCCATAGAGGTACTCACACACCTAGTCAGTCATGCAAATAATTAAACACACTGCCATTTGCTCACCTACTCAGTTATACACACACCAGCTCACTTACTCATACAAATACTAGCACATTCTTACGCTCTTATACAATCACTGATGCAAGCACACACTCATCCATACAGTCACTCTCACAATCACACACTCTCGCTTATAGCTATTTATATACTCCAACAAACATATATACTGCCTTTCACATATGTAGTTACTCACACATGTACCACTGGGACATACATTCACTCACTAATACACTCTTACACACACTTACCCACCCATACAGTCTATCACAGATGCACTCTTGAAACCATCCACCCAGTGAATCACCCACTCACACATCTATGCACAGAGTCGCACCCACCCCACCCACACAAACACTCAGGCACCCATACAGATACTCAGACAACCAATCAATAACTCATATAGACACTCATGTAGCTATTCACAAACCCATGCAGCCACTTACACAGCAACAGACAGACGGATACAGACATTCACCCAGTTTAGTCACTAACCCATGCATTCAGTAAGATACGTTTAATCACTCACTTATAGAGTTAGTCACGCACCTACTAAATCATCCATACAGACACTTATACACCCACTCATTCTTCAATACGCCTTTCCCTATATATATTAAAAATATTTAAACTTTACAGAAACACACAGTCACTGGATGATGTCATCAGTGATGTCATTTGAGATGGGGGTGGCGGTCCCCAGGGCCATCAATGGCTCCAGGAGGGGGCCGCGCGGCCCCCTCCCCACATCTGCAAAGCCCCGGGAGGTGGTGGTCCCTGGGGCTTCGGGGGTCCAAAACGGACCCCCATTTTAAATTTGTTAGTGCCCCGGGGAGGTGGCGGTCCCGGGGCGTGTGGGGGCTGGAGCCCCCACACAGGTGATTTAATTTTAAAAAAAGAAGCCCCAGGGGTGGCGGTCTCCGGGGCTGCGGGAGGGCTCAGAGCCCTCCCGCACCATTTTGTTTAAAGCCCCGGGGGGGTGGTGGTCCCCGGGGCTTGGGGGGGCCTTAGAGGCCCCCCATATAATTAATAATAAAGCCCCGCATGCCCCCGGGACTTGGCCCACCCGGGGGCCAATTAACCACGAAGCGCGGGAGCCCGCGCTTTTTTTTTTTTTTTTATTGGCAGGATCCGCGCACCCAGAGCGTTTTCTGCTGATTTTTTGGGCCCTGAGGGTCCTTGTAGGACCCCCTGAGCAGGGCTAGGGGGTCAGGGTGTTTCTACCCTGCCCCCTTTTTGCGTTTTGTGCCCTTGTTTTTGTCTTTTCTTGTCCCTCAGTTCTACCGAGGAACAAGATGGCTGCCAACACTTCCTGGTTTGGAGTGTTGACAGCCAATTAGCATGCAGCTCGTGGTCGGGAGGGTGCGCGGATCCTCCGTGCCTCTAAATATCAAAACTTTTATTTTGGATTTTCTCAGCAACTACTGAACGGATTTACACCATTTTTAAAAAGGGTGCTTTCTGACCCAAGCACTACCTTTGTGCCAAATTTGGTGTAATTCCGTTCAGCAGTTTTTGCTGTAGCCTTGCATAAAGTTTCCTATGGGAAATCGATTTTTTCACTCTTATTTTTTGAATTTCTCCGCAACTACTGAACGGATTTACACCATTTAAATAAAAGGTCGCTTTCTGAACCAATCGCTACCTTTTTGCAAAATTTGGTGTAATTCCGTTCAGCAGTTCGGGCTGTAGCCGTGGCTAAAATTTCCTATGGGAATTAACATGGAGAAAACGCGTTTTGGGACCCCCCTTTTTTATCGGCCCCTGCTTGACGAATCAACCCGAGACTTTCAGGGTAGGAGCGGAGCGGAGCGCCCCAACAAGTTGGAAGCTTTCGCGAAGGTTCGTCAACCGGCACAAGAGTTATTTCAAATAGAATGTTATGGATTTCCTATGGATAAAGGTCCTAACTATAACTATCTACTGGCGACCGCCAGTAGATAATATCGTTTCATTTAAAAGAGGAGGGAGCATGTAGCCCCCTCCCCAAGCCTTCAAGCCTTTGCTAGGAGCCTACCCCAGGACACTGCTTGCTTCCTGCCCAACTGAGGGCAGGGAAACTGCACTGTTCCTGCCTGGTGGGAACAGAAAAGCTCCC
The DNA here is from genome assembly GCA_963921515.1 of Calotriton arnoldi. Lineage (NCBI taxonomy): Eukaryota > Metazoa > Chordata > Amphibia > Caudata > Salamandridae > Calotriton > Calotriton arnoldi. The sequence continues at coordinate 1,688,488 of CAWUFW010002033.1, read as the reverse complement.
ACCGGGCGGGGAGGAGACAGTTTTGCAGAAATAAAGTTGTTCTCACCAGAGAACAAACTTGAAAGGCCGGCTCCCGGCAGCACCAAGGAGTGTGCTGACAGGGAAGAAAGGTTGAGCAGTTCATGAGTGGGCTCATTGCACTGCCCATAACAAAAAGATTTTATGAAAAGCTTTGCAGCACAAGAGTGGGCTTCCCGAGCTGCCGGCAAAGATATTAAAAAGAAAGGTTGGACAGCACAGGAATGGGCTCCTTGCATTGCCCATAAAGATTTTTTTAAAAGGCAATGGGCTCCCAGCGCTGTCTGTATTAAAATATAAAAAACATGTCATCGTAGGAGTAGGCTCCCCGCACTGCCATCACGGGAGTAAAAGGCATAGCAGTGAATATGAAATGAGCGGAGTAGCCTCTCATTTCATATTCACTGTTTCTGCTGGGGGAGCGCTCCATAATTCTCTGCGAGGGCTTTACATATTTATTTTTAGTTCCTGGTGGTGCCTCAAAAAGAGGCTTTAGCGCCACCAATCCTTTTTTTAATGATGTGGGGGGGCTGCAGGAAGTGCAGCAGCCCCCCAACAACAGCAAAAAAGAAATACAGTAAGCTGCCTGACAAGGTTGTGTGTAAAGTCAACCTCCTGCCACACACGGCCTTCGGGCGTGCGTGGCTTGGGGTTGGCCACAGGACCTAGCCTGTGGCCAGGGCCTGCAACCAATTCCCAGTGGGCAACCAACCCCCCTGCTGTGCAGGTCTTTGGCCGTGTGCAGCTTGTAGTTGGCCATGGGGCCTCGCCTGTAGGTAGGCCCTGCGTTCAGTCCCCCCCCGCAGGCAGCCAACCCCATGCCACTCATGCCCCCCATGGCCTCTGCCATGTACAGCGTGCAATTGGTGTAGTTGGTCCTAGCCACACTCAGGTACACCAGAACATAACAAGTGGGCCTAATAGCTTTATCAAGGAGTTAGCATATCAATATATATAAAACACATCTATCATCTTTCTAAAAAAAGGAATAATATTTTTAAGCAAATGCATATTTCACTAATTCACAGAATGCTTAATAATAGTGATTATTATAAGAATGTTTATTAAAGTTCTAATATAAAAAGTAATCAACATATCTGGGAGTCTTCCTTTTAGGTTTGTTTTTATGAACCCATTTTGTGGGCTGAGAAATGTTAAAAGAATTACTCAGACGTGTTTTTTTAAATAAAACCAATAGGTTTCTGAGTCTTTCTTTTAACATTTTTCAGTCTACAATATGCGATCATAAAAACAACCATAAGAAGGCCTTGCACTCCAGCTGAAGAGCATAGAGCTCCAGCTCATAGTGCTTTAAAAAAATATGGTAAGTTCTCCTGGAGTCATGGATCTAATGATCCAGGAGACTTACTGTTTTTTTATGTTGGGGGCTGCTACACTCCCTGCAGCACCCCACAACATTAGAAAATGCTTGGTGGTGCCCCTGCCTCTTCTAGGGGCACCACAAACATGAAAATGTGCTATTGTGAAATGCCCTAGGGCATTATGGGGTGCTCCTTCCTAGCAGCAGTGAACAATAAATGAATGTTTCTACCATGCACAGTGTTCTCATAAATGATGTAATTTCAGATATCATGAGTCTAGTTATGAATGCTAATATTTAACATGCTGTAAGTGATGTAATATGAAAGGGTGTAAGCAGTGCATGGGAAGGTGCAAGTTATAGTTAATTTACCGTGGCTAGCGAATTGACAACACTGTGTACAAAGGTGCACGAGTAATATTTATTTTTGTTTGGGTTACAAAGTATAACTTAAAGTTCGAACTTTAACTTTAGAATTTCAAATGTTTGTGTAGTTTAAGTTGGTTTTGTGTTGAAATAATAAATCAAGTGTTCTTAACTATAATTAAACATTTTGTTTTTTCATTGAATTGGTATTTTCTTATTAAGTTGTTTGTATTTACAGTGGAGTAGAGTGTCATAGTGTGGAGGGGCATAGGGTGGAGTTGAGTGTCATAGAGTGGAGTGTCATCAAGTGGAGTGTTGTCAAGTAGAGTGTTGTACAGTGGCATAGAGTGGAGTACAGTGCTGTAGAGTGGAGTGTTGTAGAACGGAGTTGAGTGTCGTGGAGTGTGTTAGAGTAGAGTGGCATAAAGTGTCATAGACTGGAGTGGCATAGAGTGGAGTAGAGTGGAGTAGAGTGAAGTAGTGTGTCATACAGTTGAGTGGAGTAAAGTGGCTTAGAGTGGAGTAGAGGGAGTTGCGTAGAGTGTCGTAGAGTGGAGTAGAGTATTGTGACATAGAGTTGAGTAGATTGTCGTACAGTGGCATAAAGTGGAATAGAGTGTTGTAGATGGGAGTAGAGTGTCATAGAGTGGACTAGAGTGGAATGGCATAGAGTGGAGTGATGTAGAGTGGAGTGTCGTACAGTGCTGTGGCATAGTGTTGTGACATAGAGTGCTGTGGTGTACAGTGGAAAGGCGTAAATGGGGTAGAGTGGAGTGGTGTAGAGTGAAGTGGCATGTCATAGAGTAGAGTGGTGTGGAGTGGAGTGGCGTGTCGTACAGTGGAGTGCCACCTGGTAGAGTGGAGTGGCATGTTATACAGTAGAGTTGCGTGGAATGTTGAAGCGTGGAGTGTAGTGTCGTACAGTGTAGTGGCATGTCGTTCAGTGGAGTGGCATGTCATGAATTGAAGTGACATGTTGTAGCGTGTTGTAGAGTGGCATAAAGTGGAGGGGCATAGAGTGGAGTAGAGTGTTGTGGAGTAGGGCAGAGTTTAGTGGCGTGTTGTAGAGTACAGTGGAGTGGCGTCTCATAGAGTGGCGTGCCAGACAGTGTCCTAGAGTAGTGTGGCATAGAGTGTAGTGGTGTAGAGAGGAGTGGCATGTCGTAGAGTGGAGTGGCATGTTGTAAAGTAGAGTGGTGTGTCGTAGAGTGGAGAGATGTTTTATAGAGTGAAGTGACTTGGAGTGTCATAGATTGCAGTGGCGTGTCGTAGAGTGTCATAAAGTGGAGGGGCATTCAGTGGAGTGGCATGCCTTAGAATGGCGTGGAGTGTCGTACAGTGGAGTGGAGTGGCGTGTCATAGAATGGTGTGTCATACAGTCTCATAGAGTGAAAGGCCATAGAGTGGAGTGGCCTAAAGTGCAGTGGCATGTTGTACAGTAGAGTGGCGTGCCGTACAGTGGAGTGGTGTACTATACAGTGGAGTGGCATGTTGTACAGTGGAGTGGAGTGTCATAGAGTTGAGTGGCGTATCGTAGAGTGGAGTGGCGTGTTGTAGAGTGGAGTGGCATAAAGTGGAGTGGTGTTTCATACAGTAGATTGGAGTGGCGTATCACAGAGTGGCGTGTCTTACAGGGTCTCAGACAGGAAGGCTGTAGAGTGGAGTGGTGTACAGTGGTGTAGCAGGAAGTACAGTGGAGCGGCATGCTGTACAGTGGAGTGGTGGACTGTACAGTGGTGTGGAGTGTCGACTGTACAGTAGAGTGGTGTGTCATACAGCGGAATAGCATGGAATGTCATACAGTAAAATGGCGTGTCATAGAGTTGAGTGGCGTGTTGTGGAGGGGAGTACAGAGTCTACTGGAGTAGAGTGTTGTAGAGTGTATTGGCATCTGTCACAGTTGAGTTGCGTGGAGTGTCGCAGAGTAAAGTGGAGTGTTGTAGAGTTGAGTGGAGTGTTGTAGAGTGGAGTGACTTGTTGTGGAGTTGAGTTCCATGTTGTAGAGTGGAGTACAGTGTTGTAGAGTGGAGTAGCATGGAGTCACATTTCATAGAGTAGAGTGGAGGGGCATAGGGTGAATTGGCGTAGAGTGGAGTGGCATGTCGTAGAGAGGAGTGGCCTGTCATACAGGGGAGTGGCGTGTCATACAGTAGAGTGGAGTGGTGTACAGTGGAGTGGTGTGTTGTAGAGTGGACTGACATGTCATACAGTAGAGTGGAGTGGAGTGGTGTACATGTTGTTGTTGTGTAGTTCCTATAAAACCTATATAGGATCTGCACGTTTAGACAACATACACTGTAGGATTGGTGTCAGACTGATTTTAGATACCCCCACCGGGTATGTTGGCCTGTGTACCAGCTAGCTCACAGTGCCACTAGAAACTCCTCTTACCAAGGACAGAATAGTTCTTGGCAACTATCGAATATGACAACCCTGATCCCTCAGGACCGTGGAAACAGTGTACTACTTTTCGCTCAGTCACTCGTGCTCACTTAGACTCAGAGAGATACACAGAATAAACGGTATGGACGTTTTTCAATAAGCATTTATTGAACAGTCGTTATTCCAGTGTAAAATGGGTGTGCTGAAACAACCACTAGACCGAAACAGATATAAATGATTAGAAGCACTAAGAAAGTAAAAGGATGGTAGATTTCTACCATTTTGCTATAACCATGAATACAGGCAAGTATATAAAATACATGACAATAAAATGCGTACTCCTATGATGCAATCCTAACTAGATGTACCTAAGTGTACCTAGCATGTGTGTAGGTGTTAAGCCAAGAATCCCTCTAGGATAAAGTCAACCCCATTACCTGAAGTGAGAGACTGTGCGACCCTGTCTTGGTCTTGAGTTGGACAGCCCGCAAGGGATGTTAGAACACTGCGAGCTTGAGTATCTGCATGCAGGAGCCTCAGCGTCTCGCGTCAGTGTGTCGGCAGGGAAGTCCTGATCTCCTTTGTTTGTCTCAGCAAGATGTGATGTTTATATACCCAAAGGTCTCCCCGGGAGTTCTACCTTGCTGTGCCACTTGTCAGACTTAGGATGACTTCGGGACTGAACTTTATACATAGTTATTATACAGGAAATGGTAGTCCTGCTGAGTTTCCAAGAATCCTCATGCATAATGTATGAGGCTTTTACCAGGGAAAATCCAGCGTTGTGTGTGCATTTGTCGTCTCTAGGTAAAAGGTCAGTCCCCAAGGGGAGAGTATAGCTGGAAGGTTACAACGTTACCTGAGCCTATATTGGGGTACCTATATGGAATATAACACCCACTCCTCATCCGACTGGATGACATAATTACATTCTAATGTACTACTAGGCTGTCTAGGCACTGGTACGCAAACAACTATAGTAAAACAATAGTTCTGCTAAAAAATATTTAAAAAATCTAAAATATGTTAAAAGGAAAAAATTGTCACTCAAACAATAGCTCTAATGTGTCCGTATATATAGTTCGAAGCACTACAAGCATCGGAAAGCCATTCAGGTCATAAAAAGTGTCAATTGTTTTGGAGTTCCAATTTTTAGTCTGTGTAAAAAAAAAAGCTGAATTTTTCCCAGCACATGACGAGCCAAATGTTTTTGTGTCCTGGCTGGTAGAGTCGTTGCTGGCTGAAGTGTGAGTGTTCTCATCACGAACTGTGTCATGTTTCTGTAAAGTCTTATTAGTTCTTTATGAAGTGTACGTAAGTCTCCTACTGGCATTGTTTCAATGTCAGGATGTGGTGTGTAGGCCGCTAGTACTGGCCATGTTGCTCCGTCTCTTCCGAGCGGACCGAGTCTTACTTTATTTCTTGTATGGGGGAAAGTGCCTTTAAACCAGTATATATGCTCCTGGTAAGTGAGCGGAACTTCAGTGTCCTCGTACGGACAATATTCGTTTGGTATGTCATCTTCTGTGTAGTAATGAAATGTTTTTGTTCGTGCATTTGCCTGTGGGAATCTAACCCATGAATAGAATACCTCTGTTCTATATGATTTGTATGCCTCAATCACGAAGGTTACTGGCCCACCCCTAGCTGTTAAACCCTATAAAGCTAGTTTTATGGTGATGGCATTTCTAACATTTTCTGTAATTTGTATTGCATCTGCATCTTCTTCTTCGGCTGAGAGATTTAGGTCATGCACAGCGTTATCCTGTTGCTCAGTCATTGTTTTTAGTAAGAAGAGTTTTTCAAGGGAACTGATATAAGGTGTTATGCACAATAGGAACAATGTGTCCTTCAAGCTTGATTAACCAACAGCCAATACATAGGATTTGCCTACTCAGCTGCGGTGGATTTTTGTACCCTCCCACTCCAGACGTCTCTGGGGAAATGTGAGTAGGGGTCTCTGAGAATAGCACAACTGAACTACTCAGATTTGACTGTTAAATAAGTACCCAACCAATGTTGGGCGCCATGTCATATAGTTCCTATAAAACCTATATAGGATCGGCACGTTTAGACAACATACACTGTAGGATTGGTGTCAGACTGATTCTAGACACCCCCACCGAGTATGTTGGCCTGTGTACCAGCTAGCTCACAGTGCCACTAGAAACTCCTCTTACCAAGGAGAGAATAGTTCTTGGCAACTATCGAACATGACAACCCTGATCCCTCAGGACTGTGGAAACAGTGTACTACTTTTCGCTCAGTCACTCGTGCTCACTTAGTCTCAGAGAGATACACAGAATAAACGGTATGGATGTTTTTCAATAAGTATTTATTGAACAGTCGTTATTCTAGTGTAAAATAGGTGTGCTGAAACAACCACTAGACAGAAACAGATATAAATGATTAGAAGCACTAAGAAAGTAAAAGGATGGTAGATTTCTACCATTTTGCTATAACCATGAATACAGGCAAGTATATAAAATACATGACAATAAAATGTGTACTCCTATGATGCAATCCTAACTAGATGTACCTAAGTGTACCTAGCATGTGTGTAGGTGTTAAGCCAAGAATCCCTCTAGGATAAAGTCAACCCCATTACCTGAAGTGAGAGACTGTGGGACCCCGTCTTGGTCTCGAGTTGGACACACTGCAAGGGATGTTAGACCACTGCGAGCTGGAGTATCTGCATGCAGGAGCCTCAGCGTCTTGCTTCAGTGTGTCGGTAGGGAAGTCCTGATCTCCTCTGTTCGTCTCAGCAAGATGTGATGTTTATATATCCAAAGGTCTCCCTGGGGGTTCTACCTTGCTGTGCCACTAGTCGGACTTAGGATGACGTCGGGACTGAACTTTATACATAGTTATCATACAGGAGATGGTAGTCCTGCTGAGTTTCCAAGAATCCTCATGCATAATGTATGAGGCTTTTACCAGGGAAACTCCCATGTTCTGTGTGCATTTGTCATCTCTAGGTAAAAGGTCAGTCCCCAAGAACCGTTATGTGTGTAATGTAGTGTAGAGTATAGGTGGAAGGTTACGACGTTACCTGAGCCTATATTGGGGTACCCTATATGGAATATAACATTGTTGAGTGGAGTGACGCGTCATACAGTAGAGTGGAGTGGCATACAGTGGAGTGGCGTGTGGTAGAGTGGAGTGACGGGTCATAGAGTGGTGTGTCTTAAAGTGTCTTAGAGGGGAGGGGCATGAAGTGATGTAGAGTGTAGTGGCATGTTGTATAGTGCAGTGGTATGTTGTAGAGTGGAGTGGCATGTCATAGAGTGTCATAGACTGGAGTGGCTGTCGTACAATAGAGTGGCGTGTCATAGAGTGGAGTGACGTATCATGGAGTTGCATGTCAAAGAGTGGCGTAGAGTGGCATAGAGCGGTGTAGAGTGGAGGGGCATAGAGTGGAGTAGAATGCTGTAGTGTGGAGTGGTGTAGCGTGTCATAGAGTAGAGTGAAGTGGCATGTCGTACAGTAGAGTGGCGTACAGTGGAGTAGCGTGGCATAGAGTGGCATGTTGTAGAGTGTCTTAGGCTGGAGGGGAATACAGTGGAGTGGTGTGAGGTACACTGTCATAGAGTGGAGTGTTGTAGAGTGGAGTATGGTTCAGTGGAGGGTTGTAGAGTGGAGTGTTGTAGAGTGGAGTGTCGTAGTGTGCAGTAGAATGCAGTGGCATAGAGTGGAGTAGAGTGTTGTAGAGTGGAGTGGTGTACAGTGGAGTAGAGTCAAGTGGCATAGAATGGAGTTGCATAGAGTGGAGTAGAATGGAGTAGTGTGTCATAGAGTAGAGTAGAGTAAAGTGGGGTGGAGTGGCATGGAGGGAGTTACGTAGAGTGTTGTAGAGTGGAGTAGAGTGTTGTATAGTGGCATAGAGTGGAGTAGAGTGCTGTAGAGTGACATAAAGTGGAGTAGACTGTAGTAGAGTCAAGTGGCATAAAGTGGAGTAGAATGTGGTAGAGTGGAGGGGTTTTAAGTGTCTTAGAGTGGAGTAGAGTTTCGAAGAGCAAAGCACAGTGGAGTGGCGTAGAGTGGAGTGTCGTACAGTGTTGTGTCATTGAGTGTCATGTTAAATAGCCTAGTGGCGTACATTGTCGTGGGGTGCAGTTGAGTGGCGTGGAGTGGCATAGAGTAGAGTTAAATGTCGTAGAGTGGAGTGGCATGTCATAGTGTGGTGTATCATATAGTGCCTTACAGTGGAGAGACGTGGAGTGGCATAGAGTGGAATGGCATGTTATAGAATGGCTGGTCGTAGAGTGGAGTCGGGTGACATACAGTGTAGTGGAGTGGTGGCATATCATAGAGTGTCATAGACTGGAGTAGAGTGGCATAGAATGGAGGTGCGTGGGGTGGAGTAGAGTGTTGTAGAGTGGAGCGGCGTACAGTAGAGTGGGGTGTCGTACATTAGAATGGAGTGCTTTTTATAGAGTGGTGTGTCATACAGTGTCTTACAGTAGAGAAGTGTAGAGTGGACTTGCATACAGTGGAGTGGCTTGTCATACAGTGGAGTGCAGTTCATAGACTGGAGTGTGAGTGTTGTACATTGGAGTGTTCTAGAGTGGAGTGGCTTGTCATAGAGTGTAGAGGCATTTCATAGAGTGGAGTGGAGTGGCGTGTTGTAGAGTGTCATATTTAATTATTTGTTTTGATTTCCATAAGTACCACGGTACTTCCTAGATTGTTTCAAGGAAGTACCGTGGTACTCCATAAGCTTTTTAAAAAATATATAAAACAATAAAAAGAATTTTCCTAACTCTACAGACATTTGTAAAGAGCCTCGTTTATTGCTATACATTCTAAAAACAGTACTAAGCTAGATTTCCACTTGAAACCCAGAACAAACAAAGTGTAGTCAAAACAATATGGCTGTCTTTTTATTTTTTAAAGGCTGTCATTAACCAATAATATTGTGTTTTGCCATCGCTATGTACGCGGTATACCCCAAAATTGCTTTGGTACACCGCGGCTTAATATAGATCACACATTTTTGGTCCCTTATTACTTTAAAACTAAAACAATTCACATCAAATAACAAAAAAAACAACACTTTCCATCCCATAATCTATATTTCTGCCAGACATCATCTAAATATGTTCAGCCATTTTGTGGCAATGTCTGAGTAAAAGGTCTATGGAAAAATAATTGGTGGAAAATGTGTTCTGCGACCCCCTTTTTTTCTTTGCACCCGTTAACTAATCACCACCAAACTTTGCATCATCAACCAATGTAGAAAAGTAATAGGTCTGCAAAGTTTTGTAGAGCTGACAAATGGTGGCAAGCAAAAATCCAAAGAATTCCGATTTTTGGAACTACAGAGTAGCTAAGCAGGGGTCCCAAAACGTGTATTGACACCAGTGCATTTTCTGCTGACTTTGTACTCACGTGTAGCGCAAAAATGGCTGAACCGAGTTGAATGAAATTTTGCAGGAATATAGATTATGGTGTATAAATTATCCTTTTGGGTAGTACAGGTAACTAGGGTAAGCATTTTTTTTACTTAAAAGAGATTTTAACTTAGTGATATCTGTGGCTAGGGTGGTTTTGAGGTATTTCGTGAAAGTACAGCAGTACATAGCGATGACAAAGCATTATGTCATTGGCTAATGACTGCCTTTACAAACGTTAAAGGCAGCCATGTTGTGAGGTTAGTATTAGGTTTTATAATTTTCCACTATCTATTACCACTTAATTCAAGTGGTAATGGGTGAGGAAAAATTAGATATAGTTACTATATATATATTTCTTAAAGTGAGGAGTATCGCAATACTACCAAGGAGGTACTGCAGTACGTAACAAAAAGTTTTACAAAATAATATATGTAAAAAAATTAAAAACACTGTAATACACTATATTTCACAAATATAATGTACTACAGTGCATTTGAACTTTTTACATATTTACCTCATTACAGAAAAAGTGTACAGAGTACCACCCAAATACTGAGAAATTACAGAGCAACTTAAAAACAATTAAAAAAGAAGGTATTTTTCTTAAAAAGAATGGTGCTTGCTAGGTACAAGCGAGGTATGCTGTAAATATTTTTACAAATATATAGAAAATTATAAATTTATTTTTCTACCTATTAACACTTTAATACGTGGTAATAGGTAGGGAAAAATAATAATAAAACCTATGACTTACCTATAATTAAGACCCTAACCCAGAACACAGGTAAAGTGTATAAAAAAAATATGCCTACCTTTTAATTTTGTGAAGGCAGCCATTAGCCAATTACATACTGCCTCGTCATCAGCATGTACCGCGGTATCCCATGAAGTTACTGTAGTATACTGTGGCACAATATATAACTAAGGCCAGATGCCACTCCACTTTATGCCACTCAACTGTACTCCACTCGACTTTACTCTATTGCACTATATGCCACTCCACTATATGCTACTCCACTCTACGCCACTCCACTGTACAACACTCCACTCTATGCTATTCCACCGTATGCCATTCCACTGTATACCATTACACTTTATGCTATTCCACTGCATGCCACTCCACTCCACTCTGCACCACTCCACTCTGCGCTATTCCACTCTAACCACTCCACTCTATGCCACTCCCCTGTACACTACTCCACTCTATGCCAATCTACTCTACACTATTCCACTGTATGCAACACAACTTTACGCCGCTCCACTCTATGCTATTTCACTCTATCTAACTCTGCTGTACGTCACTCCAGTGTATCCTACAGCACTGTGCACCCCTCCACTGTACGCTGCTCCACTCTACGCCACTGTACTGTACGCCACTTCAATCTATGCTATTCCACTGTATGCCACTGCACTCTATGCCACTCCAAACTACGCTATTCCATTGTATGGCACTCCACTGTATGCTCGTCCACTGTACCCCACTCCATTGTATGCTATTCCACTCTACCCCACTCCACTGTATGCCATTCCAGTCTAGGACACTCCACTATACATCACTCCACTGTATGCTTATTCACTCTATGCTAGCCCACTCTATACTACTCTACTGTATGCCGCTCCATTTTATGCTATTCCATTGGATGCCACTCCACTCTACATCACTCCGCTCTACGCCACTCCACTCTACGCTATTCCACTCTATGCTGTTCCACTGTATGCACTACACTGTACGCCGCTCAACTGTATGCCACTCCATTGTACACTATTCCAGTCTATGCCACTGTACTCTACACCACTCCAGTCTATGCCACTTCACTCTATGCCACTCCGCTCTACGCCACTCCACTATACGCCACAACACTCTACACCACAACACTGTATGACATGATTCTCTACAATACGACACTCAATGACTGGACACTGTATGACACTGCACTCTACGCCACTCTAATCTATGCCACTCGAGTCTACTCCGCTCTACGAACCTCTACTCCACTGTAAGATACTCTGCACTCTATTCTACTCCCCTGTACAAGACTGTCCAGTCTATGCCATTATACAACTCTGTAGTCCTCTCTCTCTCTATGCCACTCACCCAGACTGTATTCCATTCTATGTAACTCCTTCTATGGCACTCTACCAGAATTTACTCCATTCTACTCTATAACACACTACTCCACTCGACCGTACTCCACTGCTCCACTCTGCGCCACTCCACTCAATGGCACTGTGTGCCACTTGACTCTACAACACTCAATGCCACTCCTCTGCAACACACTCCACAACACTGTATTCCAGTCTACTCCTCTCTACGACAGTTTCACTCACTCTACGACATGGCATACTACTTCACTCTATAACACTTTACTCCACTCTATATTATACCGCTACGCTGTACTCCACTCCATGGCACTATACTATACGCAATGCCACGCCACTGTATAACACTTTAGTCCACTCTACACTACTTCACTCAATTCCACTGTATGACAGTTTAACCCACTTTACGCCACTGTACGACACTCCAATGTATGCCACTTTACTCTACAACACTCTACTCCATTAATGTGCATTCTACAACACTATACTACACTCAATGCCACGATACAACCCTCTACTCTACTCTATGCCACTGTACGACACTCTACTCAACTCCTGCCACTCTATGACACTTTACTCCTCTCTAAGACACACTACGCAACTACCTCCATGCCACTCTGGACTTTACGCCGCTCTACTCTGCGTGACTCCTTACCACTACACTCTACGACATTGCACTGTATGCCACTCCACTCTACAACACTCTACTTCACTCTATACTACTCCACTGTACTACACTGTATGACACTTTCCAACACTATGACACAACACTCCACTTTACTGAACCACACAGCACTCTGCTTTATGACACTTTATTACACTTTATTACACTGTTTGATAAGCCGGGCCACTCTACACTACTCTACTGTACAACATAACACTCCACTGTATTACACTTTACTCCACTTTATCCTACACGACTCCACTGAACTCCACTTAAGTCTACTCAACTGTATGATACTTTAGCCCACTGTTCACCACTGTTCAACAATCCACTCTACGCCACTTTATAGCACTTTGCTCCACTCAATATAACACCACTTCTCTATACTCTATTTCACTCTACAACACTAGAATCTATGGCACTAGGGTGTACAACTCTGTCCTTCACAATACTATATGACACTGCACTTAACAACACTCAATCAAATGACATTCAGCACTACGATTTAAAACACATTTTTATTAAAAAATAAAAACCATTTAAATTCAGTGAAATAAAAACAAATGTTAAGGATAAGTATAGGTATAGTTAGGAAAACTTTTTTTATTCTTTCGATACAAACACACCTTAAACTATACAAACATTAGAAATTCAAAAATTCTAGTTATAACTTTAATTTCTAATTTATGCACCACATTCAAATTACTACACGTCGCGCACCTCCGTACAATGTCTTGTCACCTCACTTGCCACACTACAATAAGCATCTTCTCCAAGCACTGGTTATACCCTTCCATATTAGATGACTTATAGCATGTGAAATTATATCATTCATAGCAATACTCATGACTTCTGAAATTACATCATTTCTGAGAACACAATGCATAATAGAGTGGCGAGTTCTAATTCTTGTCAAGTTTAAGTTGAGTAGTATAGAAAGAATAAATAAAGCTTTCCTAACTATAACTTATCCTTAACCTTTGGTGTCTTCATTATATATATATATATATATCCAACAGAAAAAGTCGCCTTACCCAAGCCTTCTTACGACGGCGGTCACGCAGCGGGATGGCGTATCCCTCGAAATCCTCAGAAATGCTGCACACTGTTTCTCTCAAACAGCAAACACCACGGACCAAAGCTTTAGCGAAGAATTTCTTTTTTTTAATGAAGTGGCACAACACTCGACGCGTTTTGGAGCCCACGCTCCTTGCTCACGAGTAATTACTCGTGAGCAAGGAGCGTGGGCTCCGAAACGCGTCGAGTGTTGTGCCACTTCATTAAAAAAAAGAAATTCTTTGCTAAAGCTTTGGTCCGCGGTGTTTGCTGTTCGAGAGAAACAGTGTGCAGCATTTCTGAGGATATATATATATATATATATATATATATATATATATATATATATATATATATATATATATATATATATATATTACAGCTCCAAAGACAGGCACGTAGCACTCTCGGGACATAAGTTGTTTTATTAGAGCAAATGCATTTCGGTAACAACCTTCTTCAGTGCTCCTTTCAAATGCCATCAAGATAACACAGGTTTAAATTGTTTCACGGATGATTTCATTGGAGGAGTTCATCAATTAGGCAACAAGAAGGACTAACAAAGTTTTTGGTTCAAATGCCGATATTGTGGTCGCCATGTCTGCATGTGCATTCTCTGTTTCAAACCTGATGATAACCATTTCGTTTTGCCATTATTGAAAAGTTCTCATAGTCTCTCATAGACAATGCAGCATTTGGTTTTGCATGAAATAAAAACGAAACTTTTTCTTATCTGATGTACCTTGCATGCAGACCTCTCTTTCAAGTCCTTCGTGAAATAGCAGCCTCCGTCCCCCAAACAGAGTGGTGTCCTGTTGACAGTCTCTCTTGTCCCTCGCCGCTGCCGTGGGTTTAGATAGTACACATTCCTATAGGTTGCAGTCTGTATAGCTGCAATCCTTCAGTTAAATAACTGACAACCTTTCAGATCGATAGGGTAATATTTCTCCTCAACCACGACGGTTCTAGCAGTCATTCAATAAAGGCTCCAATAAAACAACTTATGTCCCGAGAGTGCTACGTGCCTGTCTTTGGAGCTGTAATATTTACACGTGATTCACCCTCACGTTTGCAGGAGTGAAGCACCCGTCTTGAGTTCAGCAGCGCTGGGTGAAACCTGGAGCCTTTATTGAATGACTGCTAGAACCGTCGTGGTTGAGGAGAAATATTACCCTATCGATCTGAAAGGTTGTCAGTTATTTAACTGAAGGATTGCAGCTATACAGACTGCAACCTATAGGAATGTGTACTATCTAAACCCACGGCAGCGGCGAGGGACAAGAGAGACTGTCAACAGGACACCACTCTGTTTGGGGACGGAGGCTGCTATTTCACGAAGGACTTGAAAGAGAGGTCTGCATGCAAGGTACATCAGATAAGAAAAAGTTTCGTTTTATTTCATGCAAAACCAAATGCTGCATTGTCTATGAGAGACTATGAGAACTTTTCAATAATGGCAAAACGAAATGGTTATCATCAGGTTTGAAACAGAGAATGCACATGCAGACATGGCGACCACAATATCGGCATTTAAACCAAAAACTTTGTTAGTCCTTCTTTGTTGCCTAATTGATGAACTCCTCCAATGAAATCATCCGTGAAACAATTTAAACCTGTGTTATCTTGATGGCATTTGAAAGGAGCACTGAAGAAGGTTGTTACCGAAATGCATTTGCTCTAATAAAACAACTTATGTCCCGAGAGTGCTACGTGCCTGTCTTTGGAGCTGTAATATTTACACGTGATTCACCCTCACGTTTGCAGGAGTGAAGCACCCGTCTTGAGTTCAGCAGCGCTGGGTGAAACCTGGAGCCTTTATATATATATATATATATATATATTACCTACTGGCGGTTGCCAGTAGGTAGTTATAGTTAGGACCTAGTTTCCATAGGAAAAGCGTTTTTTCTTTTCCCAATAACTTTGGCGCCGGTTGACGAATCTTCGCGAAATTTTCAAAACTAGTGGGGCGCTTCGGTCAGCTCCTGTCTTGAAAGTTTCGTGGGTGATTCGACAAGCGGGGGCCGAGAAATAAGGGGGGTCCCAAAACGCGTTTTCCCCAATGTTAATTTCCATAGGAAACTTTAGACAAAGCTACAGTCCGAACTGCTGAACGGAATTACACCAAATTTTGCAAAAGGTAGTGCTTGGTTCAGAAAGCGACCTTTTTTAAATGGTGTAAATCCGTTCAGTAGTTGCTGAGAAATTTAAAAATAAAAGTTTCGAAATCTAGGGCAGCAGTGGATTTGCGAACCCTCCCGACCACGAGCTTCACTGTGATTGGCTGCCAACACTCCAAACCAGGAAGTGTTGGCAGCCATCTTGTGAATCGGTAGAACCGAGTCACAAGAAAACAGTAGAAAAAAATGTTAAAAAACAAGAAAAGGGGGCAGGGTAGAAACACCCTGACCCCCTAGGCCTGCTCAGGGGGTCCCACAAGGATCCCAGGGCCAAAAAAAGCATTTATGTTTTTATAATTTTGGCAGAATTCACGCTGGGGTCGCGAATCCCGCCGAAATTATAAAAAAAAATGAAGCGCGGGCTCCCGTGCTTCATTTAAATGAGGCCCCCGGGTGGGCCAGGTCCCGGGGGCATTGCGCAATATATAATTTATAATTGCAGGGGCCCGCCACCTCCCCGGGGCTATGTTAATAATATGTGGGAGGGCACGCGGTCCTCCCGCAGCCCCGGTGACCGCCACCTCCCCGGGGCATCTTTTTTATTAATGTGTGGGGGGCCTCCAAGGCCCCCCAAGCCCCAGGGACCACCACCCCCTGGGGCTTTTCTTAAATATTCGTGGGGGCATACGGCCCCCCCGCTGCCCCAGGGACCGCCATCCACCGGGGCTTCTATTTTTAAAAATCATTAAACCTGTGTGGGGGGCTCGAGCCCCCACACGCCCGAGGACCGCCACCTCCCCGGGGCTATTTTCACGAAGGGACGGGGGCTGCGCGGCCCCCTCCAGGAGCCCTCAATGGCCCTGGGGACTGCCACCTCCCAGGGCCGGCTCCTGCAGTGTCCCGGGGTGCCCAGCCCCCGGACACTGCTGTTTGCTATGGCAGGGAGGGAGCCGTGCGGCTCCCGCCCTGTCATTGCAAACTCTGCTTTGGATTTTGGAAGCGAGAGCAGGTTTCCTGCTCTCGCTTCCAAAATCCAAAGCAGATTGCTTTTCCACACGGGGAGCTGCATGTCAGCAGCTCCCCATGTGGAAAAGCAATGCCTGCTCCCGCAGGAGGCGGGGAGCTGGGGAGCCGGCAGGGACCGTGGGGGAATTGGGGCTCCCCCCACGGTCCCCAATGGAGAGGCCAGGCCCCGGGGGATGGAGTCCCCGGGGCCAGGAGTGGCCTGGGAGGGGGGCCAAGCGGCCCCCCTCCCCCCCAATTTAAAAAAAAATAAATAAATAAAAAAGGAAAGGCAGGCCCCGGGAGATTGGGTCCCCGGGGCTGAAAATGGCCTCGGGAGGGGGGCCACGTCGCCCCTTCTGTTTTTTTTTAAAAAAATTAAGAAAATAGGGGTCAGGCCCTGGGGGATGGGGTCCCCAGGGCCCAAAAAATAGGAAAGGAGGGGGCCACACAGCCCCCCTTCTAAAAAAGAAATTTAAAAAAGCCGGCATCGTGCCGGAGGCCCCGCCCCCTCCCAGCAACACTCTGCAAACGCGCCCCGTGGCACGTTTTAAGTTGGGGAATTAATTTTTTGGTCCGAGGCCACGCCCCTTTTTACACCTCTCTGCAACGCAGCTCTGTGGCGCTTACTGGAGGTACCTGGTGGGCTTGTTGGACCTCAGGGACCCTCAGGATTCAAGGGGACTTAATCCCCCAACTAAAACGCGCCACGGGCGCGTTTGCACACTGTCACATCAGGCCCCGTCCCCTGCCTTCACCACTGTGCAAGCGCGCCCCGTGGCGTGTTTTAAGTTAGGGATTAAATCCCTTGAATCCTGAGGGTCCCTGAGGCCAACTAGCCCACCAGGTACCTCCAGTAGCGCCAGAGAGCTGCCTTGCAGAGAGGTGGGCCAAGACCATGCCCCCTTTTACACCACTCTGCAACGCAGCTCTGTGGCGCTTACTGGAGCTAGCTGGTGGGCTAGTTGGCCCCCAGGGACCCTCAGGACTCAAGGGATTTAATCCCCCAATTTACAACGCACCCGGGGCGCGTTTGCACAGTGGTGAAGGCAGGGGGTGGGGCCTGATGTGACAAGTGTGCAAACGCGCCCTGTGGCGTGTTTTAAGTTGGGGGATTAAGTCCCCTTGAATCCTGAGGGTCCCTGGGGGCCAACCAGCCCACCAGGTATGTCCAGTAAGCGCCACAGAGTTGCGTTGCAGAGAGGTGTAAAAAGGGGCCTGGCCTCGGACCACCTCTCTGCAACGCAGCTCTGTGGCACCTACTGGAGGTACCTGGTGGGCTAGTTGGCCCCCAGGGACACTCAGGATTCAAGGGGAATTAATCCCCCAACTTAAAACCCGCCAGGAGGCGCATTTGCACAGTGGTGAAGGGAGGGGGCGGGCCTGATGTGACATGTGTGTACTTATCCAATCACTCTGCCAAAACCCAAGCACTTATAAATTCACCATGCACTTTCCTTGCAGCACTCTAATCATCCAGTCACTACCCATGCACTCATGCAATGACCCATGCACTAACTCATGCACTGCTACAATACCATGAGCACTACCCATGCAGTCCAGCCATCGCCCTGTCACTACCCATGCACTCCTCCAATCACCCAGCGAGCACCATGTACTTATCCAATACCTCCGCCAAAACCCAAGCACTTATAATTTCACCATGCACTCTCCGTGCAGTACTCTAATCATCCAATCAGTACCCATGTACTCATGCAATGACCCAGTCACTCCCCGTGCACTCCTCCAGTCAGTCAGCCACTACTATGTACTAATCCAAACACTCTGCCAATACCCAAGCACTTATAAATTCACTCAGGCACTCTCCTTGCAGTATTCTAATGTTTCAGTCAGTAGCTATGTACTCATGCAATGATCCAGGCACTAACTGATCACTGCTACAATCCCCTATGCACTACCCATGCAAACCTCTAACCACCTACACAGTACTGATTCACTCCTGCAATTACCCAGGTAGTGCCCATGCACCCCAGCAATCCCCCTGTCACTACCCATGCACTCCTCCAATCACCCATCCAGCATCATGTACTTATCCAATCACTCCGCCAAAACCCAAGCAGTTATAAAATCACCATACACTGTCCTTGCAGCACTCTAATCATCCAGTCACTACCCATGTACTCATGCAATGACCCAGGCACTAACTCATGGCAAATACAGAGAAGGTCATGCTAATCACAGGGGTACCCCAACACATAGTGTTCCCTAGTGTATGTAGGTGTTTTCACTGTATTCTAAGTGTCTTTTAGCATAGCACTGGCTCTAGGCCTGGTTAGTCAGAGTCAGTTACCACCAGTACCCGTCAGCAAAAAGTTGGGGGCACAGGAGGACTTTCTGCTCCTCTGTTGGTTCTTTCTGCACATCTCTTGCTTCTTCCTGCACTTTTCTTTGTCTTTCTAGACTTCTGTTGCCTCTTTCTACATTTGTCTTGCTTCTTTCTGCGCTTTTCTTCCTCTTTCTTCACATTTCTTACCTTTGTAGTCATAGTTAGAAATTAGCATTTAAAAAACCTTTGAAAGTCAGTGAAAAAACCATAGGTTTCAGTGACGTTATAGTTAGAAATTAGCATTTAAAAAACCTTTGAAATTCACTGAAAAAACCATAGGTTTCAGGGACGTTATAGTTAGAGATTAGCATTTAAAAAACCTTAGAAATTCACTGAAAAAACCACAGGTTTCAGGGACGTTATAGTTAGTTGGACATTTCACTCGTACAAAACCTGAGAAATTCGGCCGTTATAGTTTGTTCAGCTAACTATAACTCGCGCCCCCGCAATGCACTGCTGATGACGTCACATATTACATCATTCATGACATGGTCAGTGACATCACTGATGACATCATTGATGACATCTCAAATGGCATCACTGATGACATCACTGATGACATAATCCACGTGATAATCTGATGCACTTCCTCATACCCTAATATAACCTTTGATACACCCACTCTAAAATACAGACTACCATTTTCGAAACCATAGACACACCAATACCAGTTAGTACATACCCACTCACTAATTCCTAGGTCTACACACACATCCACTCATTCACCCATACAGTCACTCATACATGCAGTCAACCATCAATACGGCATTATCATATACACTCACTTATCTATACAGACACTCACACACCGCCACTCATCCATAGAGTTACTCACACACCTAGTCAGCCATGCAAAGAATCAATCACACTCCCATTTACTCACCTATACAGTTATACACACACCACCTCACTTATTCAAATATATACTAACACATACTTACACTCTTAGACGATAACTAATACAAGCACACACTGATCCATACAGCCACTCTCACAATCACTCACTCTCACATATAGTCATTTATACACTCCAGCACTCAGATATACTGCCTTTCACATATGCAGTTACTCACACATGTACCACTGAGGCATCCATTCACTCACCAACACACCCATACATACACTCACCCACCCATACAGCCCTTCACAGATGCACTCTTGAACCCGTACACCCAGTGAACCATCCACTCACACATCTATGCACAGAGTCACACACACCCCACCCACCCACACAGAAACTCAGGCACCCATACAGATACTCAGACAAGCAATCAATAACCCATATAGACACCAACCCATGCAACCGCTTACACACCAACTGACAAACTAAACTGTGTGAATGTATGTATCAGTCACTAACCCATGCATTCAGTAAGACACATTTAATCACTCACTTATACAGTCAGTGACGCACCTACTAAATCATCCATCTAGACACTTATACACCCACTCATTTTTCAATACACCTTGGCATATATATATATATATATATATATAAAACATATTTAAACTTTACAGAAACACATAGTCACTGGATGATGTCATCAGTGATGTCATTTGAGATGTCATCAGTGATGTCCCTGACCATGTCATGAATGATGTAATATGTGACGTCATCAGCAGTGCATTGCGGGGGCGCGAGTTATAGTTAGCTGAACTAACTATAACGGGCGAATTTCTCAGGTTTTGTACGAGTGAAATGTCCAACTAACTATAACGTCCCTGAAACCTGTGGTTTTTTCAGTGAATTTCTAAGGTTTTTTAAATGCTAATTTCTAACTATAACGTCCCTGAAACCTATGTTTTTTTCAGTGAATATATATATATATATATATATACACCATAACTCCAGTCCACCAGCCATCGCGCCACTCGCCACGGGTGCTGCTCACCGCAAGGTGGATTGCGGAATCAATCCAATGACCGCTATCGCCCATCCTGACAATAGCAAAATTATGAGCGCACTCTGGAGCAATTATAAATTTCAATAATTTATTCCACCGCAACCAGGATGACAGACGCATTTCGCCACGGTCGCCTTCCTCAGTGTCAACAATTAATTCATTTCTGTCCACATTTAAATAAAGTTTGTGCATTTCAAAACCGGAAGTCAGTGACAGTGAAAGTAAAGGAGTAAGAAATCAGAGCCTTTACAGGGATAGCGTGGCGGCCATCGTGGAACATATAATATCTCCAGTGTCGGCTTATCTTTAACCTGGAATATTTATTACTGTCTCATTGGAAAGTTCCAGTTTTGAAATGCACAAACTTTATTTAAATGTGGACAGAAATGAATTAATTGTTGACACTGAGGAAGGCGACCCTGCTGAAACCCGTCTGTCATCCTGGTTGCGGTGGAATAAATTATCGAAATCTATAATTGCTCCAGAGTGCACTCATTATTTTGCTATTGTCAGGATGGGTGATAGCGGTCATTGAATATATATATATATATATATATATATATATATATATATATGTATATATATATATATATTTTCATAAACAAAGATACGACACACTCCAAATCCAGTCTTAAGCTTTTTATTTTCAGTAGTACTTGCTCACACCAACGCGTTTCAGCCCTTGCGAGGCCTTTGTCAAAGGCCTCGCAAGGGCTGAAACGCGTTGGTGAGAGCCAGTACTGCTGAAAATAAAAAGCTTAAGACTGGATTTGGAGTGCTTGTATCTTTGTTTATGAAAATTAATTAAGGGCTTGGATTCAGCCCTATCGCGATTGCACCCGTCTTTGAGCATGCTGCTAACAGGATCCGATTGTGTTGGAATATATATATATATATATATATATATATATTCACTGAAAAAACCATAGGTTTCAGGCACGTTATAGTTAGAAATTAGCATTTAAAAAACCTTAGAAATTCACTGAAAAAACCATAAGTTTTAGGGACAGTTATAGTTAGTTGGACATTGCACTCGTACAAAACCCGTGAAATTCCCCGTTATAGTTAGTTCAGCTAACTATAACTCGCGCCCACAATGCACTGCTGATGACGTCACATATTACATCACTCATGACATGGTCAGTGACATCACTGATGACATCACTGATGACATCTCAAATGACATCACTGATGACATCATCCAGTGACTGTTTGTTTCTGTAAATTTTAAATATTTTTAATATATATAGGGAAAGGCGTATTGAAGAATGAGTGGGTGTATAAGTGTCTGTATGGATGATTTAGTAGGTGCGTGACTAACTCTATAAGTGAGTGATTAAACGTATCTTACTGAATGCATGGGTTAGTGACTAAACTGGGTGGATGTCTGTATCCGTCTGTCTGTTGCTGTGTAAGTGGCTGCATGGGTTTGTGAATAGCTACATGAATGTCTATATGAGTTATTGATTGGTTGTCTGAGTATCTGTATGGGTGCCTGAGTGTTTGTGTGGGTGGGGTGTGTGCAACTCTGTGCATAGATGTGTGAGTGGGTGATTCACTGGGTGCATGGTTTCAAGAGTGCATCTGTGATGGACTGTATGGGTGGGTGAGTGTGTGTATGGGTGTGTTAGTGAGTGAATGTATATCTCAGTGGTACATGTGTGAGTAACTACATATGTGAAAGGCAGTATATATGTGTGTTGGAGTATATAAATGGGTATAAGTGAGAGTGTGTGATTGTGAGAGTGGCTGTATGGATGAGTGCGTACTTGTATTAGTGATTGTATAAGAGTGTAAGAATGTGCTAGTATTTGTATGAGTAAGTGAGCTGGTGTGTGTATAACTGTATAGGTGAGTAAATGGCAGTGTGATTAATTATTTGCATGACTGACTAGGTGTGTGAGTACCTCTATGGATGAGTGGCAGTGTGTGAGTGTCTATGTAGGTGTATGAGTGCATATGATAGTCCTGTACTGAGTGACCGTAAGTATGAGTGACTGTACAGGTGAGTGAGTGGATGTGTGTGTGGACCTAAGAATCAGTGAGTGGGTATGTAGTTATTGGTGTTGGAGTGTCTATGGTTTTGAGAATGGCAGTCTGTAATTTAGAGTGGGTGTATCAAAAGTTATATTAGGGTGTGAGAAGATGCATGAAATTATCACATGGATGATGTCATCAGTTATGTCATCAGTGATGTCATTTGAGATGTCATCAGTGATGTCATCAGTGATGTCACTGACCATGTCATGAGTGATGTAATATGTGACGTCATCAGCAGTGCATTGCGGGGCGCGAGTTATAGTTAGCTGAACTAACTATAACGGGGAATTTCACGGGTTTTGTACGAGTGCAATGTCCAACTAACTATAACTGTCCCTAAAACCTATGGTTTTTCAGTGAATTTCAAAGGTTTTTTAAATGCTAATTTCTAACTATAACGTGCCTGAAACCTATGGTTTTTTCAGTGAATTTCAAAGGTTTTTAAATGCTAATTCCTAACTATAACATGTCTGAAACCTATGGTTTTTTTCAGTGAATTTCAAAGGTTTTGTAAATGACAATTTTTAAATGTATTAATTGTTATATTTATTTTTTTGATACTGATTTACTACATTTTTTTAAACTATTTATTTTTAGATATTTTATTTTTTAAATTACATTGTAATTACATTATACATTACATTACAAAATATACTTTCTCAGAATGAATTACTTTAGTTTAAATACTTTGCAAATAGGCAATAGACTTTTAAGTACAGTAGTTACAGTTGTTGCAATGGGCAACACAATTTCAAACACAATGCAACATTGAGCTCAATGTGAATTTCTAGTTAAATGCAAATAGTTACTTTATGGATTACTTTTCTAACCACAGGACTGGATCCTAGATTCAGTCCTGGGACAGCTCCTGTAAACAGTTGAGTAAAAGCGTTTTGGTTACAGTAGTGATTTTTAAGGAATATTATTGTATTTTAAAAGTTGACACTTAGAAACTTTTTCACATAGAATCACCAATGTTATCCTATGGGAGGAAATTCACTTAGAAGGTAAGTAGTGTTATCGTTACTTTTTCTTACTCAGTGGTGGATCCTGGATCCAGCACTGGTGCATCTCCTGTAAACAGTTGAAAGAATGTGTTTAAGTCATATAGGCGATTTTTAAGGAATATTTGTAGTTTGTGAAAAACGGCACTTTGAAACTTTTCTGCGGAAAACCAGACAATGGATTCCAATGGAAGGAAATACAAGTTACTGGTAAGTACGGTTAGAATTACTTATCAGGGTCAGTGCTGGGCTAAAAGATGCAGCACTGGGTTCTCTCCTGATAACAGGTGAGTAAATCGGAATTCGTAGTTCGGCTGATTTTAGAGGAATATTATAAAGTTCCAAAACTCCACACTTAGAAGAATTTCCAAGTGAAACCAGTCAATGTTAGCCTATGGAAGGAAATTCAAGTTACTGGTAAGTACGGTTAAAATTACTTTTCAGGATCAGTACTGGGCTGAAAGATGCAGCACTGGGTTCTCTCCTGATAACAGGTGAGTAAATCGGAATTCGTAGTTTGGCTGATTTTAGAGGAATATTATAAAGTTCCAAAACTCCACACTTAGAAGAATTTCCAAGTGAAACCAGTCAATGTTAGCCTATGGAAGGAAATTCAAGTTACTGGTAAGTACGGTTAGAATTACTTTTCAGGATCAGTACTGGGCTCAAAGATGCAGCACTGAGGACTCTCCTGATAACAGGTGAGTAAATCGGAATTCGTAGTTCGGCTGATTTTAGAGGAATATTTGCGCAATGGTGAAGGAAGGGGGTGGGGCCTGAGGTGACATGTCTGCAAACACGCCCTGTGGCGCGTTTTAAGTTGGAGAATTAATTCCTCCTCCATCCCGAGGGTCCCTAGGGGCCAACTAGCCCACCAGATACCTCCAGTATGCGCCAGAGAGCTGCGTTGCAGAGAGGTGTTCAGAGGCCACGCCCCTTTTTGCACCTCTCTGCAACGCAGCTCTGTGGCGCTTACTGGACGTACCTGGTGGGCTAGTTGGCCCCAGGGACCCTCAGGATTGAAGGTGATTTAATTCCCCATCTTAAAACGCGCCACGGGCCTGTTTGCACACATGTCACCTGAAGCCCCGCCCTCCCTTCACCACGGTGCAAACGCGCCCGTGGCGCGTTTTAAGTTGGGGTATTAAGTCCCCTTGAATCATGAGGTCCCTGGGGTCCAACTAGCCCACCCTGCACCTCCAGTATGCGCCAGGGAGCTGCGTTGCAGAGAGGTGTTCAGAGGCCATGCCCCGTTTTACACCTCTCTGCAACGCAGCTCTGTGGCGCTTTCTGGACGTACCTGGTGCGCTAGTTGGCCCCCAGGAACCCTCAGGATTGAAGGGATTTAATTCCCCATCTTAAACGCGACACGAGGCCTGTTTGCACACATGTCACCTCAGGCCCCGCCCCCTCCCTTCACCACTGTGCAAACGGGCCCCGTGGCGCATTTTAAGTTGGGGGATTAAGTCCCCTTGAATCCTGAGGGTCCCTGGGGTCCAACTATCCCACCAGGTACCTCCAGTAAGCGCCACAGAGCTGCGTTGCAGAGAGGTGTAAAAAGGGGCGTGGCCTCTGTACACCTCTCTGCAACACAGCCCCCTGCCAACCTGGCCCTCCCGCAGCCCCGGGACCACCACCTCCCCGGGGCTTCTTTTTTAAATGAAAAACCTGTGTGGGGGCTCCAGCCCCCACACGCCCGGAGACCGCCACCTCCCGGGGCACTAAACATTTAAATATGGGGTCCGTTACGGACCCCAGAGCCCGAGGACCACCACCTCCCGGGGCTGTGCACACGATGGGAGGGGCCGCGCGGCCCCCTCCTGGAGCCTGTGGTGGCCCTGGGGACCGCCACCCCCAGGGCCGGCTCCTGCAGTGTCCCGGGGTGCCTACCCCCGGGACACTGCTGTTTGTAATGACAGGACGGGAGCCTCGCGGCTCCCGTCCTGTCATTGCAAACTTGCTTTGGATATTGGAAGAGAGAGCAGGAAACCTGCTCTCTCTTCCAATATCCAAAGCCGATTGCTTTCCACATGGGGAGCAGCATGTTAGCTGCTCCCATGTGTAAAAGCAATGCCGGCTCCCGTAGGACACGGGGAGCCGGCGGGACTGTGGGGGTTTGGGGACCCCCACAGTCCCCAACGAGAGGGCCAGCCCGGGGGATGGGGTCCCCGGGGCAAGTAGTGGCCCGGGAGGGGGCCACGCGGCCCCCTCCCCAAAGTTTTGAAAAATTATAAAAAATAAAAAAGGGTATGGCCGGCCCGGGGATGGGGTCCCGGGCCTTAAAATGGCCAGAGGAGGGGGCCACGCAGCCCCCTCAAAATATTAAAAATAAAAATAGAGGCCATGCCCCGGGAGATGGGGTCCCGGGGCCAATACAGGCCCAGGGAAGGGGGCCACGCGGCCCCCTTCCCGTTTTTAAATTTAAAAAGAGGGTAAGGCCCTGGGGGATGGGGTCCCCAGGGC
The DNA here is from genome assembly GCA_963921515.1 of Calotriton arnoldi. Taxonomy (NCBI): domain Eukaryota; kingdom Metazoa; phylum Chordata; class Amphibia; order Caudata; family Salamandridae; genus Calotriton; species Calotriton arnoldi. The sequence continues at coordinate 1,662,305 of CAWUFW010002033.1, read as the reverse complement.
CCAAAAACAGAAAAAGGAAGGGGGCCACACAGCCCCCTTCAGGGGACAAAAAACAAACAAAAAAAAAACGATCGGGCCCGCAGGCCCCGCCCCTTCCTTCACCACTCTGCAAACGCGCCCCCTGGCGCGTTTGCAGAGGGGAACAATTCCCCTTGAATACTGGGGGTCCCTGGGGGCCAACTAGCCCACCAGGAACCTCCAGTATGCGCCAGGGCTGCCTTGCAGAGAGGTGTACAGAGGCCACGCCCCTTTTTACACCTCTCTGCAACGCAGCTCTGTGGCGCTTTTGGAGGTATATGGTGGGCTAGTTGGACTCCGGGGACCCTCAGGATTCAAGGGGACTTAATCCCCCAACTTAAAACGCACCACGGGCGCATTTGCACAGTGGTGAAGGGAGGGGCGGGGCTTCAGGTGACATGTGTGCAAACAGGCCCCGTGGCGCGTTTTAAGATGGGGAATTAAATCCCCTTCAATCCTGAGGGTCCCTGAGGCCAACTAGCCCAACAGGTACATCCAGAAAGCGCCACAGAGCTGCGTTGCAGAGAGGTGTAAAAGGGGTGTGGCCTCTCTACACGTCTCTGCAACGCAGCCCCTGGCGCATATTGGAGGTTCCTGGTGGGCTAGTTGGCCCATAGGGACCCTCAGGATTCAAGGGGACTTAATCCCCCAACTTAAAATGCGCCACGGGGCGCGTTTGCACAGATGTAACCTCAGGCCCCGCCCCTCCCTTCACCATTGTGCAAATATTCCTCTAAAATCAGCCGAAATACGAATTCCGATTTACTCACCTGTTATCAGGAGAGACCTCAGTGCTGTATCTTTCAGCCCAGTACTGGTCCTGAAAAGTAATTCTAACCATACTTACCAGTAACTTGAATTTCCTTCCATAGGCTAACATTGACTGGTTTCACTTGGAAATTCTTCTAAGTGTGGAGTTTTGGAACTTTAAAATATTCCTCTAAAATCAGCCGAAATACGAATTCCGATTTACTCACCTGTTATCAGGAGAGACCTCAGTGCTGCATCTTTCAGCCCAGTACTGGTCCTGAAAAGTAATTTTAGCCGTACTTACCGGTAACTTGAATTTCCTTCATAGGCTAACATTGACTGGTTTCACTTGGAAATTCTTCTAAGTGTGGAGTTTTGGAACTTTAAAATATTCCTCTAAAATCAGCCGAAATACGAATTCCGATTTACTCACCTGTTATCAGGAGAGACCTCAGTGCTGCATCTTTCAGCCCAGTACTGATCTTGAAAAGTAATTTTAACCGTACTTACCGGTAACTTGAATTTCCTTCGTAGGCTAACATTGACTGGTTTCACTTGGAAATTCTTCTAAGTGTGGAGTTTTGGAACTTTAAAATATTCCTCTAAAATCAGCCGAAATACGAATTCCGATTTACTCACCTGTTATCAGGAGAGACCTCAGTGCTGCATCTTTCAGCCCAGTACTGGTCCTGAAAAGTAATTTTAACCGTACTTACCAGTAACTTGAATTTCCTTCCATAGGCTAACACTGACTGGTTTCACTTGGAAATTCTTCTAAGTGTGGAGTTTTGGAACTTTAAAATATTCCTCTAAAATCAGCCGAAATACGAATTCCGATTTACTCACCTGTTATCAGGAGAGACCTCAGTGCTGCATCTTTCAGCCCAGTACTGATCCTCAAAAGTAATTTTAACCGTACTTACCGGTAACTTGAATTTCCTTCATAGGCTAAGATTGACTGGTTTTCAGCAAAAAAGTTTCAAAGTGTTGATTTTCACAAACTACAAATATTCCTTAAAAATCGCCTGTATGACTTAAACGCATTTTTTCAACTGTTTACAGGAGATGCACCAGTGCTGGATCCAGGATCCAACACTGAGTAAGAAAAAGTAACGATAACAGTTTTTACCTGCTAAGTGAATTTCCTTCCATAGGATAACATTGGTGATTCTATGAGAAAAAGTTTCTAAGTGTCAACTTTTAAAATACAATAATATTCCTTAAAAATCACGACTGTAACCAAAACGCTTTTACTCAACTGTTTACAGGAGATGTACCAGAACTGAATCTAGGATCCAGTCCTGTGGTTACAAAAGTAATCCATAAAGTAACTAATTGCATTTAACTAGAAATTCACATTGAGCTGAATGTTGCATTGTGTTTGAAAATGTGTTGCCCATTGCAACAACTGTAACTACTGTACTTAAAAGTCTATTGCCTATCTGCAAAGTATTTAAACTAAAGTAATTCATTCTGAGAAAGTATTTTTTGTAATGTAATGTATAATGTAATTACAATGTAATTTAAAAAATAAAATATGTAAAAAAAATTGTTTCTAAAAATGTAGTAAATCAGTATGAAAAAAATTAATATAACAATTAATACATTTAAAAATTGTCATTTACAAAACCTTTGAAATTCACTGAAAAAACCGTAGGTTTCAGGCACGTTATAGTTAGAAATTAGCATTTAAAAAACCTTTGAAATTCACTGAAAAAACCATAGGTTTCAGACACGTTATAGTTACAAATTAGCATTTAAAAAACCTTTGAAATTCACTGAAAAAAAATAGGTTTTAGGGACAGTTTTAGTTACTTGGACATTGCACTCGTACAAAACCCGTGAAATTCCCTCGTTATAGTTAGTTCAGCTAACTATAACTCGCGCCCTGCAATGCACTGCTGATGACGTCACATATTACATCACTCATGACATGGTCAGTGACATCACTGATGACATCACTGATGACATCTCAAATGACATCACTGATGACATCACTGATGACATCATCCAGTGACTGTGTGTTTCTGTAAAGTTTAAATATGTTTAATATATATAGGGAAAGGCATATTGAAGAATGAGTGGGTGTATAAGTGTCTGAATGGATGATTTAGTAGGTGCGTGACTGACTATGAGTGAGTGATTAAACGTATCTTACTGAATGCATGGGTTAATGACTAAACTGTGTGAATGTCTGTATCTGTCTGTCTGTTGGTGTGTAAGCGGCTGCATGGGTTTGCGAATAGCTACATGAGTGTCTATATGGGTTATTGATTTGTTGTTTGAGTATCTGTATGGGTGCCTGAGTGTTTGTGTGGGTGGGGTGTGTGTGACTCTGTGCATAGATGTGTGAGTGGGTGATTCACTGGGTGCATGTTTTCAAGAGTGCATCTGTGATGGACTGTATGGGTGGGTGAGTGTGTGTATGGCTGTGTTAGTGAGTAAATGTATATCTCAGTGGTACATGTGTGAGTAACTACATATGTGAAAGGCAGTATATATGTGTGTTGGAGTATATAAATGGCTATAAGTGAGAGTGTGTGATTGTGAGAGTGGCTGTATGGATGAGTGTGTGCTTGTATCAGTGATTGTGTAAGAGAGTAAGAATGTGCTAGTATTTGTATGAGTAAGTGAGCTGGTGTGTGTATAACTGTATAGGTAAGTAAATGGGAGTGTGATTAATTATTTGCATGACTGACTAGGTGTGTGAGTACCTCTATGGATGAGTGGAGGTGTGTGAGTGTGTATATAGGTGTATGAGTGCATATGATAGTCCTGTACTGAGTGACCATAAGTATGAGTGATTGTACTGGTGAGAGAGTAAATGTGTGTGTAGACCTAATAATCAGTGAGTGGGTATGTAGTTTTTGGTGTTGGAGTGTCTATGGTTTTGAGAATGGCAGTCTGTAATTTAGAGTGGGTATATCAAAGGTTATATTAGGGTGTGAGAAGATGCATGAAATTATCACATGGATGATGTCATCAGTGATGTCATCAGTGATGTCATTTGAGTTGTCATCAGTGATGTCATCAGTGATGTCACTGACCATGTCATGAGTGATGTAATATGTGATGTCATCAGCAGTGCATTGCAGGGCGCGAGTTATAGTTAGCTGAACTAACTATAACGGGGGAATTTCACGGGTTTTGTACGAGTGCAATGTCCAAGTAACTAAAACTGTCCCTAAAACCTATGGTTTTTTCAGTGAATATATATATATATATAAATTTATGTCAAAGTTTGTAGTTTGTATTTCTTTTGACTAGAAAATAGATACATTATACCTTCCCTTTGAAGAGAAGGATGTTTAAGCTAAATAAACTTTTAGCTATTTCTTAAGGTCTCGTTCACTAAAGGAATGGTTCACAGGAGAGTAAAATGGGCGTCAGGTGGCTGAAGGTCAGCTTGGGTGCCCAGTGCTGGTTGCTCAGTACTATACAAAAGTAACACATTAATGGTTTATGCATAGTCCAAGAGCCTGGGATTCTGGGGGAATGCAGTCATTCCAGTGACTGGGACATTGTAAAATGGAATTTGCAGTCCACTCATCGGTCTTAACCTCGACGGAACTGATCGTATGAACCTGACAAATGGAGGTGCAATATCAGAAATCATTCCGACTAAATGTCATAAAATATGTGATGTAAAGGAATATTCTCCGTACCTGCTGGGTGGTTTATGATTGCCTTTCGTTTTGCAAGTTGTCTTTATTTGTTACTGTTATTGCCTATCCCTGAACATTCAAAAATAGACAAGGGACACTGAAAAAAAGAATCATAAAATAATGTAATTGATTCTCGTTTTTCTATTTGCATTTTTCATTGATTTCCAGATGGGAAATAAAAATGGATTTGTAATACAAATATGTTTCGAGTCATTCAAAGTTAAAATTGGATGCAAGGCTGTCTTTGACTTTAGTTCGGCAAGAAAGACCAAAAACAGCAAGCATTGGCAAATCCAATAGGTATCTCCTTTGAGACCTATTGGCTTTGCAAATGGTGTTTAGTCATGATGCACAGCACAGCCAATGCTGTGCAGCATGGCTAAAGAATTTTTAAAAAGTCTTTGATTTGGCTTGCCTTGTTATTTTGTAGGCACGCGCACCACGCGCCTAAAATTTATGCAGTTGCATTTTTTCCTTTTTAGCTACCTTTCTGAGTTAGATCTGTAATTGAAAAAAAAAAAAAACATGTGAAAGCAGTTTTTTAAAGCAGGTGGGGAAAGCAACTCAGGTTGGGAGAAGCAACAAATGGGGCCGGAAGAAACAGGGGTGCTAAAGCAACATGATGTGGAAGCAACATGGCGACGTGGTTAAGGGTGGAAGTAACACGGCGGTGCTTGTGGGGGAAGCATCGTGGAGGGTGCGAATGGGTGCAGGTAAGCAACATAGTGGTTGTGGGTGGGTAGGGGAAGCAGTATGGAGAGTGCAGATGGGGAAATCAAATTAAAGGGAGAGAGAGAGCAAAGTGGGGTGCTGGGGAAGCAAATGGGTGAAAGAGGGGGACAGCAATACATGATGGAGGCAGATGGCAAACATCCAGTGTCTTGGAGTGCTTAATCAAAGCTTAATCAAAAATAAATAATAGCACTTAAAAAGCGAGCATTGGAAGGATACATGTAATGCATCCATTCTTCAGGGGAGGGGCAAACACAAGGAGAGGAAGTAAAGCTGCACAAGCTGATGAATAAGAAGCAAGCAAATGAAAGTGACAATCAAGCCTACCAATTGTAGCAATGGGTGAGCTTTCAGCCCACCTTAAGCTAACAATACGTTTCACAACAGACAGCGTATGCGCTGTCTAATGGACAAGATCTAAAGAGGGGTTTAGGTCATTAAACATGTCATGAGTGATGTATCATACCTGTTCACCGTGCACAGAAAATTGTTGGAACTGAGCCCAACTCCAGCAGGAGGCCAAATCATATGGATGACCAGCTCCATTTGGATATCCAACACCCAATTGGTAGCCCACCCTTTCATTCTAGCAACCCACCATGAACACACAACTCTCCAGTACACCTACCTATATTTTGTTTCACCGTACGCGATAGATACCCTCATGGGACCACACGTGAGGACCGTGCTAAGTTCAGTGAAAGTCCTGTGGTAGTTCACAGTGCCCTCACTGGGTCTAGTGAGACCTGTGGAATGAAAACAATAATTTTGCCCGGGGGGGGGGGGGCTAGGACCCACACCACAAGGGCCAGAGGGCTAAAGAAGCCTGTACTCTACACCCTTATGCCTTATTGTTTTTCTTAACTTCATGACACAGGAACTGGTTCCCCATGTCTTGTACTGGCGGTGCAACATTTCTGTTGATATTGCGGCCACTCAGATTGCTCAGGACCGAAGTGGCCGATGGGAAAAAAAACTCTCGCCCCCTCAGAATGCTCTATTTTTGTAATTTGCCATACTGGAGGACTCCTGCAGGACCAACCATCTGGATATCACTAACTTTTTAACCTTAATTTATCAAAAACGGCTGAAAATATTTACACCAAATCACAAAAAGCCTGCTTCTTGAGTAAAGACATACCATTCTACCAAATTTAGTGTAAATCTGTTCAGCTCTTTTTCTAAAACACTTTTTAAAATTCCTGTGGGAAATTGCATGAGGAAAAACATTTTCGGAACCCCTTTTTTCATAGCAGCAACTGGACGGATCACCTTAAAACTTTCAAGAAAGGAGCGGAAGTGGATGAACTTCTTGAAGATTCATCATACAGCATTAAAGTTATTAGCAAAACAAAAAACGCTCTTCCTATGGAAACTCTGCCCTAACTGTACCCACAAAGGGGCGACTGTTTCTGCGTAATATGTGGGTGTGTATTTATGTTACATATGTGTCTAAATTTTTTAAATATATAGATTTCTTTATTTATATATAGATTTATTACTACATTAAAAAAAAATTACATGATAAAAACGCTGTTTACACCTCCACAGATTGCATGTTACATTTACTTTACACATAGGAATAACTCTTCTAACAGTCACCAGGCCTCGCCAATTTGATTTTACCTTACTATACAAACTTAAAGCTTTGCATCCTAGTTTTGGGTAAATACCTTTTCTTTTTCAAACCAATAGACATGTAAAAATGCAACGTGATAAATCATATGTGCGGATGTGCAGAATGTCATATACTATTTAATATCATTGTTGAGGGAGAGGTCATGGACGTCATTTGGGAATAGTCAGGGGTCACAGCTGTGACCTCTAGCTTGCTCCCTGCTAGTCCTGGCACTTCCTTTGTGACCCCTGGCCTCAGACAGTCATGAGTGATGTAATATGTGCGGTCATAAGCAGTGCATTGCAGGGGCGTAAGGTATAGTTAGATCAAGAAACTATAACTGCAGAATTTCAATGGTTTTGTATGAGTGAAATCTGAGCCTAACTATAACGTCCCTGTAACCTTTGTTTTTTTCAGTGAATTTCTAAGATTTTTTTTAATTCCATTTCCTAATTATAATGTCCCTGAAACCTTTGTTTTTTTCAGTGAATTTCTAAGGTTTTTTAAATTTTATTTCCTAACTATAACATTCCTGCAACCTTTGTTCTTCCAGTGAATGTATATATATATATATATATATATATATATATATATATATATATATATATATATACACACACACACATATATATATCTTTGAGTATGTGTGTGTGTATGTGTGTGTGATCACTATCACTTATCAAGTTCCTCTGAAAGATGCCACTAGCCTAGGAAGAAACACTATGAGTTCTTGTATAGAATTCCCACCTGTCAAAAACGATAAATGAGAGCCAGATATGACGTTTCTAAACTTGTATTTCCTTCTCAGTGATTTTGCTTGTGCACCATCCCTTGATATATACAATCTTTAGTGCCCCATGATATGGGAATCAAAAAAAAAATACTACAACCAATTTGAAATATAGTATGCATATATGTCTTCAATAATAAACATAGCAGCGTTCTATATTCACACGCTTTTCAATCATTAGTTTAGGTGTTATGCACACCTCCTGTCTAAGATAAATATAAAGGCCCAAACAACATCTTGCATGTTCTGTTAGCCATTTCCTATCTCCAGACTCATATCACCAGTGAATCGCATATGTAGTCTGCCAAGCGTGTTTTTACTTCAAAGCGCCATTTCTCCTGTTAGCTATCTACATGATGTAGAATATACAAATATTAACATGAGTTCTGATTGTTTACTTACCTTACATTGACACCCCCACATGCATACTCTATATCTTGCAACAATAGGTATTTTACCATCACATCGCATATTAAAACTCATACTTTTCACAAAAGCGGCGCCCCGCCGTCCAAAAACATGTATTTTAGGACCGCCAATTACCGGAGTCTAACCTGCTACAAAGTTGCATTTCGCTCCATACATTTCTCAAGATAAAATCTTTATGCCTTCGGTGCTAAATGCGCTTTCTAAATATTCATGTTCCTGAACCACCAGCACACCGTGTATCTGTCTTCCTTCTCGACAAGGGCTTTCTGCTCAACCAGCTTCTATATAAATGTCTTAATTAATTCGTAATTGCTGTCGCATGTTTCTTCAATTGTATTTTTAAATTTAAAAAAAAAGAATTACCTTTACTTGTGTTGTTGCACCAGTTTCTACTCATTGTTATACAGTTCTCCTTTATTTATTACCTCTAGTGTTAATGAAGCAAATATGAGCCGTAATTCTGACACAAATATCTTCAAATTAGCGTGTGAAAAAATATAGTTAGAAGAAAATAAAATTGAAATAAACTATATTTTCCGCTCATTGAGTACCAACAGTGTCAAACCTTTAGCTTTACCGGTGTATATCTTGTCCTCGTTTCCCGCGAGCTATTGCGGATTCTATAGTCATGGAAACTGTTGTGATGCTTATTATTACACTTTAGGGTTCTATTGTTATTTATTTATATAGCTTACCTGAGTTGGAGTTTTCACTCTGACCGGGTTCTTAGAGTGTTAGGCTGACGGCACTCCACGGTCAACAGTTGCAGCTGGATCGTCGAGGTGGTCGGATGCCAGGCTGTGTTTTAGTAAAGATCTTCCTTTTGGAGTTGGTGTCCGTGTTTTCTTGGAAGAAGCTTCACAACATTTTTGGCGATGATTTCTGTTCCTGCAACTCCTGCGTCTACACAGCCTGGCAGTCTTCCGGATTTCTGCCAATTTCTACATTTCTGCGTGGCTGGCCCTTACTTGATGTTGACCTCCCGTATGTGAAGTTCCGGCGAGAGTGTCCTGCTTCACGGAGATTACTCTCGTATTCTGGCAATTCTGGGGCTTTTACGAAGATTTTGGCAGTGCGCGACCGTTGATGCGCGCGCTGTCTGCTCGAGCTTCCCGTTGACGTCATCAAGCCTCCTCAGCAGCACTAGAACGCACACGCTTCATGTTTTATGGCGTACTGTGTGCAACGCACGCAACGTGATGTGACGTGCTGCCATACTGTGAGGTATGTTTATTCTCCACAATCCCGGCGAAGCGCACATCACGATCTAAGGAGTGGAGCCTCTACGCAAAGGGTATTTATTAACTTATCTCTCAATCCTGGAAAATATTTATTGCGGTCACCTTGTGGGATATTCATTACGCTGACTGTGCTGACTGGAGCTGTTTTACGTTTCTGGAAATTTTCAACTGTTTCACGGAGCCCTTTTGTCACCGATGTCCTCTGCTGTTGGTACTTCCTTGTGCAGTCTCTAACGGTGATCTGCACACCTAACCTTCTTTGACAATTACAATTTATCTTTTGCAGTGTGACTAACTTTTATTTCCACAGGTTATTCTATTAATAGTATTAACATACATTTATTGTTTTTTTAACATGTCATCCAACATCTCGAATGTAATGTTGCCTCCTATGTTCTTCTCTCAACCAGGTCCTCCTTCCATAGTTTGGGAAGACTGGATTGAGATGTTGGATAATTATATTATTGCTGTTGATGGTAACAATTTTTCTGCAGCTAGGAAGAAAGCATTGTTACTGAGTGCTTTGGGGAGCGAGGGTCAACGTATTTTTAAATATTTACCGGTGGCTATGGGACCTAATGGACAACCTATGGACGATGTGTATAAAGAGGCAGTCAAAAGGCTGGAAATAAGATTCGCCAAGGAGACTAATCTAGTTATGGTGAGATACAAATTCTATACTCAGCCTCAAGTGGAAGGAGAAAGTATTGATGAATTTGTTGCTAGGTTACGAGAACTGTCAGTTAAGTGTCGTTTTGGAACAATGACGAATGAACTTATTTGAGACCAACTTATAGTTCAGTGTAGGGACAGGAAAATCCAAGAGAGGTTATGGGCTGCTAAAGATCCCTCACTGAAAGACGCTATAGACTTGGCAAAGGTCATTGAAGAATCCCAGAAATGTATTAAGGAACTTAATAGGAGAGATAAAGCCACTTTAGAAGTCTGTGAGGTAGAAAACAGAGAGGATGATGTAGATGTTAATGCTATTTCTAAAAAAAATCTCAGAAGTATGAATTCTAATTCCTTTGGTGTTGTACCCAAATCTAAATCTAGAGAATGTTCACGTTGTGGGAGTCAATACCACATGGCTGATTCCAAACGGTGCTTTGCCCTTGATCAGATATGTAGGCGTTGTGGTCGGAAAGGGCATTATGCACGAATGTGCAGGCAATCTGAATCTTTAGACAAAGTCAAGTCCAAGGTGAATGTAATACAGCACTTCAATGATGTTAAGTTAAGTATAAATAAGATTCTAGTTGTGGATGGTGTTACCAATGCTGAAGTTTGTCCTGCTGAGCAAGATGTTCAGAGAATGGTAAGACCCACTGCTATGTTCAATGTGTGTGGTAAAGAGGTGCGGTTAATGGTGGATTCTGGCTCCATGTTCACAATTATTCCAGAGTCTCTTTTCAGGGACACGTGGGAGGGGGTTTCCTTAGCGAATAAAGACATCAACCCAGTGGGTTATCAAGGCCAGACTATTGACATACTCGGTTTTATGCATGGCCCCATTACTTTTGGTTCAAGGAGTACCCATGGGAAAATTTATGTGGCTAAGGAGGGTCCCCCAATCCTTGGGTGGATGCATCAATATGATCTTCATATTATTATCAATCCGAGGGCTCCCAATCAGATTATGGTGGTACAAGATGATATTCAGATCCAACATATTTTACAGGATGCGCACAGAGGGCCCGATTCACAGAACTAACTTACGTCAAAACGTAAAGTTAGTACTTTTAGTATTCACAGAATACACTTACTCATTTGGTATTCACAGAATGCACTTACTCATTTGGTATTCACAGAATGCACTTACTCATTTGGTATTCACAGAATGCACTTACTCATACTAACTTTATGTCCGCACTCGGGCCGGAGATTCCGGCCCGGTGGTGGAGATTCCGGCCCGGAGGTGTAGATTCCGGCCAGTTGTGGAGATTCCGGCCGGGGGCGGACATTCCGCCACCAGCCGGAATCTCCACAACCGGCCGGAATCTCCACCTCCGGGCCGGAATCTCCACCTCCGGGCCGGAATCTCCACCAGCGGGCCGGAATCTCCGGCCCGAGTGCGGACATAAAGTTAGTATGAGTAAGTGCATTCTGTGAATACCAAAATGAGTAAGTGCATTCTGTGAATACCAAAATGAGTAAGTGCATTCTGTGAATACCAAATGAGTAAGTGTATTCTGTGAATACCAAAGTACTAACTTTACGTTTTTGACGTAAGTTAGTTCTGTGAATCAGGCCCAGAGTGTTTGAAGATAAGCTTGGTTGTGTTAAAAACTATCAGCATAAAATTGTCTTGAAACCCAATGCCTGCCCAGTACAACACAAGCTCAGGAAAGTTCCTTTGTCAGTAAGGCAAGGTCTCAAAGATCTTTTGCAGGATTTACTTAAATCTGGTGTCATTGAGCCAGTGGAGGCCTCTTCTTGGATTTCTCCGGTAGTTTTAACGCTTAAGTCTGATGGTCGTCTTCGTTTTTGCATCGACCTTAGGTCATTAAATCGTGATATTGTCACTGATACGTTTCCATTGCCAAACATAAACGAACTCCTGCAATCCGTAGATGGTGGTAAGTACTTCTCAAAGATTGACTTGAGGAGTGCGTATCACCAGATTAAGCTACATCCTGATTCCAAGTCGTTAACAGCGTTTATAACTACGGAAGGAACATTTCAATTCACTCGTATGCCGTTTGGCTTAGCCTCGGCTGCGAGTGTCTTCCAGAGAATGATGACTAATATGTTTGGGGACTTGGTTGGCGTGGTGTACTTCCAAGACGACATATTAGTATCTGGGAAAACCATTGAACAACACAATGCTACCCTTAGGCAGGTTTTGTGGAAACTAGAGCAGGCTGGGCTCACGGTTAATAAAGAAAAATGCAAATTCCTTACGGAACAAGTTGATTACTTAGGGTATTCTATTTCTAAAGGAGGGATTGCTCCTAAGAAAAATTTGTTGGATGCAATTAAAAATGCACCTGCTCCCAAGGACAAGGATCAACTCAGGTCATTTCTCGGCCTTGTGGAATATTATTCAAAGTTTGTACGTGGTTTTGCTGATTTGTCTGAACCTTTAAGGAGACTTCTTCGCAAAGGATGTAAATTTGAGTGAGGAGAGGAACAGATTGATACTTTTTCTAAAATTAAGTTTCAAATTTGCAATGCTGGTATTCTTTCACCTTTCAGTGCTTCATGTAAGACTTATCTTACTGTTGATGCCAATCTTACTGGTGTTGGTGTTGTGCTGTCCCAGAGTCAAAGAGGTACTGAAAAGACTATTGCTTTCGCTTCGAGAACTCTCACCCAGGCTGAAAGAAATTACTCTGTAATAGAGCGTGAAGCTCTTGCTGCAGCTTGGGGTGTAGAGTATTTTAGAGTATATCTGTGGGGGTCTAGATTTGTTTTAAGGACTGATCACAAACCGTTAATGAAAATTCTGTCTGCTGGTGGTGCTGGGAAAGGGTCAGCACGTTTGTCTAGGTTTGCTGCTAGACTTCAAGAGTATCTGTATGATATTGAATTTATTCGGGATGGAAGAATGTACAAGCAGACTGTTTATCTCGAATGTCACTTGATTGGGAGGTTGTTGATAAGGAAATAGTGGACAAGCTGGAGAAAGAAGAAGCTGTTGCTTTTGTGCATGATGTGTGTGAGTGCAGTTTGGGCGCTTTTTCCAGGACACAGTGGTTAGAAGCCATGCACAATGATACTGTGTTACAAGATGTTATAAATTTGGTTAAGAAAGGTGCTGCTCGTGAGAGTATGGTACCTTTAGCTATTAGGCCATTTTGGAAGGTTTTAGATGAGTTGTCACTCAATGGTCATGATATCATTATGCGGGGAGAGAGATTTGTACCACCATCTGGTCTTAGGACACATATTTGTAAACTTGCACACGAAGGTCACTTGGGCCAAGGTATGACCACTAGGAGAATAAAGCAGGAATTTTGGTGGCCTGCTATGGATGATCAAATTAGGAACTGGGTTGTGAATTGCAAATTTGTGCAAAGAAAGTGAAAAGAGATTGAAGGTGGGATCTCAGAATGTTATGGGGCAAATCACTGATCCAGGTAAACCATGGCACACAATCTGTCTATATTTTATAGACTCGTTAGCTGAACTTTCCTTGGATATGCGTTTTGCGGCTGTTGTGGTTGATGTTCATTCGAGGTGGCTTCATTTAGAATTTTTGAAGGATATCACCACAAGCTCTGCTGTGGCCATGTTGGAAACGTTATTTCTGCGAGAAGGTGTTCCACATGTTTTACTCACTGACAATGGCACTCAGCTTACTTCTGGGGAGATGCGGTGTTTTCTGGAGAAGTGTGGGGTTAAACATTCATGTACTTCTCTATATAATCCAATGGGTAATGGAATTGTGGAAAGAGCTAATAGACTTATTAAGGGCACTATCCAGCTTGCTTTGGCTAATGGTTTGGCTCCTAGGCGACTTATTCAGGACATGTTATGGTCTTATTGTACCACCATTCATAGCGTCACCAAGAAGTCGCCTTTTCTGGTTATGAGAGGTCGTCTTCTGGGTTCTCGTCTTGTTCCTGCATGGTTGAGAGACTGGGTGATGTCTGGGGGAGAGTGTAATCCAGATGTTGCTTATAATAAAATTGTAGTTGGTGATTGGGTAAAGTTGAAATCAGGTAGAGTTAAAGGAAGTCTCAGCAAATTTAAGGGACCTTTTCGTGTTACAGGTGTAGTTAAGTACTTTTTTGCTATTGAAGGTGGAGAACGTTGGAATTTACGTAGGGTTGCTTTGTATCAGAAAGGAGGTGAGGGTCTGGAACAACCTCGTGATGAAGCAGGATGTTCGGCTGCAATGTTTATTCCTGATAAGTCTGCTGACAGTGTGCCAAGTTTTTCTGATTTGTCTTTTTCTTCCCAAGGAGGAGGTGAGGGTTCTAATTTGTTTGGTTTCTGTGGATTTTCTGGAGCTTCTGAACGTCAAGTGCCTGAACGTCAAATGCCTTCTAGAGTTCGCAAACCTCCAGTTTATCTTCAGGATTATGTCAGAGATCAGGTATTTCTCTTTATTTGTTTTTTTTGTTTTCTTTGTTTTTCTAAGGAGAAGGATGTGTTGTGATGCTTATTATTACACTTTAGGATTCTATTGTTATTTATTTATATAGCTTAGCTGAGTTGGAGTTTTCACTCTGACCGGGTTCTTAGAGTGTTAGGCTGACGGCACTCCATGGTCAACAGTTGCAGCTGGATCGTCGAGGTGGTCGGATGCCAGGCTGTGTTTTAGTAAAGATCTTCCTTTTGGAGTTGGTGTCTGTGTTTTCTTGGAAGAAGCTTCACAACAGAAACACTAGAAGGAGTCTAAAAAACTCTAATATTTGTTTGCGATTGTTTGGTCTAGTAAATCCAAAATTGAAAATAGACCATCTGTCTTCCGAGCATTCTTTCTGTATTAATTTAAAGAATATTCATTATCAAGAGAACAGCCAAACTAATTTGAACGTTCATGCTATGCCATTCCAAGGACAGCCGTGCAAAAGTCCCCCCATCTCTTCAGCCGAGAAGTGAAATACACTCAGACAGGCTGCTACGTCAGGAGCTCCCACTTCACTGGAGTTTCTTCCAGATGCATTTAAATAAGCCCTGGGACCTGGACCACCGGGGGCTATTACTGTAAACAAGCATGGGAGCCCGCGCTTGTTTTTTGTTTTTTAGTTTTGCCGCAGGTTCGTGACTATGTCGCGATTTTGTCACAATTTTGTTTTTTAAATGCATTTTCGCCCTGGTGGGGTCCCTAAGGGAGCCCAGCATCAGAACTAGGGGGTCAGGGTATTCCTACACTGCCCCCTTTTCTTTATTTTAAACTGAGGTCGAGTCTCAAGATGGCTGCCAACACTTGCAGGTTGAAGCCAATCGGAGGATCCGCGTCCCTATATATACAAATTTGGATTTCTTTTAATATCTCTGAAACTACTGAGCAGATTTACACCAATTCACAAAATTGGGAGTCAACATGTGCGCTCGTAATCACTGAGAGTGAATACTTACCATAAAACTGAAATACCTTACAAGCTAAGAAATCAATTCATGCTGACATAATAATGGCTGGAAAATCGAGGCATCTGTCTTTGCTTGCTAAAAACAACCAGCCAATTAGCGAGCAACCAAGATGCTTTTAAAGATCTGTCATGTGTTTTCAATTATTATGACCAGCATCGAGAAAGGCGATTGTGTTGAAACGCGTATGTTGGCTTCAATAAATCAGAGTAAAAAGACCCATGACTTATCCTGCTTGCTCCGTGAGGGACATTGTTTGGAAATTATGTCTGTGAAGGCCACTTTCACAGAGGAGGCACCCGTTGTGTGAAGTGTTTGGCATCATTTAGTGGCATTTGGATTATATGTTTATTATTGATTGCCAGAACCGCCGCTGCCGGAAAGCAAGACACACCTGCCAACACTGAGTTGTTCATTACAAAATGAGGAGTGAATGGTTACCAAACCATTGCCAGCGGGTATGTTATGTGCAATATGGTATTTGAGGCTAAAACAAGGGTAATTGGATTTTGATTATTTTTAAAAACCTGACTTCTTTCTTGGACTAAAAATATGCCTGGGATCAACATGTGCGCTCGTAATCACTGAGAGTGAATACTTACCATAAGACTGAAATACCTTACGAGCTAGGAAATCAATTCATGCTGACATAATAATAGTTGGAAAATCGAGGAGTCTGTCTTTGCTTGCAAAAAACAACCAGCCAATGAGCGAGCAACCAAGATGCATTTAAAGATCTGTCAACTGTTTTCAATTGTGATGACCAACATTGAGAAAGGCGATTGCGCTGAAACACGTTTGTTGGCTTCAGTAAATCAGAGAAAAAAGACCAGTGAGTGTTCCTGCTTGCTCCGTGAGGGGCATTGTTTGGAATATATATATATATATATAAATAAAAAACGCTTCATCTATGGGAAAAATTGGTCCTATCTATAACTACCTGCTGGCTATCGCATATATATATATATATATATATATATATATATATATACATATATATATATATATATATATATATTCACTGAAAAAACCATAGGTTTTAGGGGCGTTATAGTTAGAAATTAGCATTTAAAAAACCTTTGAAATTCACTGAAAAACCATAGGTTTCAGGCACGTTATAGTTAGAAATTAGCATTTAAAAAACCTTTGAAATTCACTGAAAAAACATAGGTTTCAGACACGTTATAGTTAGAAATTAGCATTTAAAAAACCTTTGAAATTCACTGAAAAAACCATAGGTTTTAGGGACAGTTATAGTTAGTTGGACATTTCACTCGTACAAAACCCGTGAAATTCCCCGTTATAGTTAGTTCAGCTAACTATAACTCGCGCCCCGCAATGCACTGCTGATGACGTCACATATTACATCACTCATGACATGGTTTTTCAGTGAATTTCAAAGGTTTTTTAAATGCTAATTTCTAACTATAACGCCCTAAAACCTATTTTTTTTCAGTGAATTTCAAAGGTTTTATAAATGACAATTTTTAAATGTATTAATTGTTATATTTATTTTTTTGATACTGATTTACTACATTTTTTAAAACTATTTATTTTTAGATATTTTATTTTTTAAATTACATTGTAATTACATTATACATTACATTACAAAATATACTTTCTCAGAATGAATTACTTTAGTTTAAATACTTTGCAAATAGGCAATAGACTTTTAAGTACAGTAGTTACAGTTGTTGCAATGGGCAACACAATTTCAAACACAATGCAACATTGAGCTCAATGTGAATTTCTAGTTAAATGCAATTAGTTACTTTATGGATTACTTTTCTAACCACAGGACTGGATCCTAGATTCAGTCCTGGGACATCTCCTGTAAACAGTTGAGTAAAAGCGTTTTGGTTACAGTAGTGATTTTTAAGGGATATTATTGTATTTTAAAAGTTGACACAAACTTTTTCACATTGAATCACCAATGTTATCCTATGGGAGGAAATTCACTTAGCAGGTAAGTAGTGTTATCGTTACTTTTTCTTACTCAGTGGTGGATCCTGGATCCAGCATTGGTGCATCTCCTGTAAACAGTTGAAAGAATGCGTTTAAGTCATACAGGCGATTTTTAAGGAATATTTGTAGTTTGTGAAAATCGACACTTTGAAACTTTTCTGCTGAAAACCAGACAATGGATTCCAATGGAAGGAAATACAAGTTACTGGTAAGTACGGTTAGAATTACTTATCAGGGTCAGTGCTGGGCTAAAAGATGCAGCACTGGGTTCTCTCCTGATAACAGGTGAGTAAATCGGAATTCGTAGTTCGGCTGATTTTAGAGGAATATTATAAAGTTCCAAAACTCCACACTTAGAAGAATTTCCAAGTGAAACCAGTCAATGTTAGCCTATGGAAGGAAATTCAAGTTACTGGTAAGTACGGTTAAAATTACTTTTCAGGATCAGTACTGGGCTCAAAGATGCAGCACTGAGGTTTCTCCTGATAACCGGTGAGTAAATCGGAATTCGTAGTTCGGCTGATTTTAGAGGAATATTTGTATGTTTCAAAAATTGACACACAAACTTTTTCAGCAAAAAGCAGGCAATGATATCCTATGGAAGGAAATTCAAGTTACTGGTAAGTACGATTAAAATTACTTTTCAGGATCAGTACTGGGCTCAAAGATGCAGCACTGAGGTCTCTCCTGATAACAGGTGAGTAAATCGGAATTCGTAGTTCGGCTGATTTTAGAGGAATATTATAAAGTTCCAAAACTCCACACTTAGAAGAATTTCCAAGTGAAACCAGTCCTTGTTAGCCTATGGAAGGAAATTCAAGTTACTGGTAAGTACGGTTAAAATTACTTTTCAGGATCAGTACTGGGCTCAAAGATGCAGCACTGAGGTCTCTCCTGATAACCGGTGAGTAAATCGGAATTCGTAGTTCGGCTGATTTTAGAGGAATATTTGTATGTTTCAAAAATCGACACAGAAACTTTTTCAGCAAAAAGCAGGCAATGATATCCTATGGAAGGAAATTCAAGTTACTGGTAAGTACGATTAAAATTACTTTTCAGGATCAGTACTGGGCTCAAAGATGCAGCACTGAGGTCTCTCCTGATAACAGGTGAGTAGATCGGAATTCGTAGTTCGGCTGATTTTAGAGGAATATTATAAAGTTCCAAAACTCCACACTTAGAAGAATTTCCAAGTGAAACCAGTCAATGTTAGCCTATGGAAGGAAATTCAAGTTACTGGTAAGTACGGTTAAAATTACTTTTCAGGATCAGTACTGGGCTCAAAGATGCAGCACTGAGGTCTCTCCTGATAACCGGTGAGTAAATCGGAATTCGTAGTTCGGCTGATTTTAGAGGAATATTTGTATGTTTCAAAAATCGACACAGAAACTTTTTCAGCAAAAAGCAGGCAATGATATCCTATGGAAGGAAATTCAAGTTACTGGTAAGTACGATTAAAATTACTTTTCAGGATCAGTACTGGGCTCAAAGATGCAGCACTGAGGTCTCTCCTGATAACAGGTGAGTAAATCGGAATTCGTAGTTCGGCTGATTTTAGAGGAATATTATAAAGTTCCAAAACTCCACACTTAGAAGAATTTCCAAGTGAAACCAGTCAATGTTAGCCTATGGAAGGAAATTCAAGTTACTGGTAAGTACGGTTAAAATTACTTTTCAGGATCAGTACTGGGCTCAAAGATGCAGCACTGAGGTCTCTCCTGATAACAGGTGAGTAAATCGGAATTCGTAGTTCGGCTGATTTTAGAGGAATATTATAAAGTTCCAAAACTCCACACTTAGAAGAATTTCCAAGTGAAACCAGTCAATGTTAGCCTATGGAAGGAAATTCAAGTTACTGGTAAGTACGGTTAAAATTACTTTTCAGGATCAGTACTGGGCTCAAAGATGCAGCACTGAGGTCTCTCCTGATAACCGGTGAGTAAATCGGAATTCTTAGTTCGGCTGATTTTAGAGGAATATTTGTATGTTTCAAAAATCGACACTTGGAAACTTTTTCAGCAAAAAGCAGGCAATGATATCCTATGGAAGGAAATTCAAGTTACTGGTAAGTACGGTTAAAATTACTTTTCAGGATCAGTGCTGGGCTCAAAGATGCAGGAACTGAGGTCTCTCCTGATAACAGGTGAGTAAATCGGAATTCGTAGTTCGGCTGATTTTAGAGGAATATTATAAAGTTCCAAAACTCCACACTTAGAAGAATTTCCAAGTGAAACCAGTCAATGTTAGCCTATGGAAGGAAATTCAAGTTACTGGTAAATACGGTTAAAATTACTTTTCAGGATCAGTACTGGGCTCAAAGATGCAGCACTGAGGTCTCTCCTGATAACAGGTGAGTAAATCGGAATTCGTAGTTCGGCTGATTTTAGAGGAATATTTGCACAATGGTGAAGGAAGGGGTGGGGCCTGAAGTGACATGTCTGCAAACACGCCCTGTGGCGCGTTTTAAGTTGGAATTAATTCCTCCTCAATCCCGAGGGTCCCTAGGGGCCAACTGGCCCACCAGATACCTCCAGTATGCGCCAGAGAGCTGCGTTGCAGAGAGGTGTTCAGAGGCCACGCCCTTTTACAACACTCTGCAACGCAGCTCCGTGGCGCTTACTGGAGGTACCTGGTGGGCTAGTTGGCCCCAGGGACCCTCAGGATTGAAGAGGATTTAATTCCCCATCTTAAAACGCGCCACGGGCCTGTTTGCCCACATGTCACCTGAAGCCACGCCCCTCCCTTCACCACTGTGCAAATGCGCCCGTGGCGCGTTTTAAGTTGGGGGATTAAGTCCCCTTGAATACTGAGGGTCCCTGGAGTCCAACTAGCCCACCATGTACCTCCAAAAGCGCCACAGAGCTGCGTTGCAGAGAGGTGTAAAAGGGGCGTGGCCTCTGTACACCTCTCTGCAACGCAGCCCCTGGCGCATACCGGAGGTTCCTGGTGGGCTAGTGGGCCCCAGGGACCCCCAGTATTCAAGGGGAATTACTTCCCTTCTTAAAACGCGCCAGGGGCCCGTTTGCAGACTGCTGCAGGGAGGGGGCGGGGCCTCCGGCACAATGCCGGTCTTTTTTTTTTGTTGCTTTTTTTCACCCAGGGGGTCCTTGGGGGACCCCCTGAGCAGACCTAGGGGGTCAGGGTGTTTCTACCCTGCCCCCTTTGTGCGTTTTGCGCCCTTGTTTCTTGTGTGTTTTTTTTTAATCGGCGGGATCCGCGCACCCTAAGCGCATCCCGCCGATTTAAAAATAAATAAATGCTTTTTCTGCCCAGGGGTCCTTGTGGGACCCCTGAGCAGACCTAGGGGTCAGGGTGTTTCTACCCTGCCCCCTTTTGCGTTTTACGCACTTGTTTTACTGCTTTCTTGTTCCTCGGTTCTACCGAGGAACAAGATGGCTGCCAACACTTCCTGGTTTGGAGTGTTGACAGCCAATTAGCATGCAGCTCGTGGTCGGGAGGGTGCGCGGATCCACCGCGGCCATAGATATCGAAACTTTTATTTTGGATTTTGTCAGCAACTACTGAACGGATTTACACCATTTTTAAAAAGGGTGCTTTCTGAACCAAGCACTACCTTTTTGCCAAATTTGGTGTAATTCCGTTCAGCAGTTTTTGCTGTAGCCTTGCATAAAGTTTCCTATGGGAAATTGATTTTTTCACTCTTATTTTTTGAATTTCTCCGCAACTACTGAACGGATTTACACCATTTAAAAAAAAGGTCGCTTTCTGAACCAAGCGCTACCTTTTTGCAAAATTTGGTGTAATTCCGTTCAGCAGTTCGGGCTGTAGCCGTGGCTAAAATTTCCTATGGGAATTAACATGGAGAATGCAAAAACAACAGTTGATGAACAGAATGCAGAACAATGTCATACATTCACCCCAGTACAGAGATCTGGGCCTAAATCCATCGTTTTTTTGCTCACCATGCCATTCCAGTTTGGACCCAGCCATATGCAAATCAGTCTTGACCCTGTGCCTCATGGGAACAGTCCAGCCCGAACTGCCAAGCCAGGTCCTCCCTGGACTGGAAACAAGCATCCTAGGACCGGTTTCGGGGTTTCACCCTCTTCAGCCAGGATAGCTTGATTCCAGTGGCATGGAGAGCACGGGACCCACGTCTGGGCATACCCGTCCCACTCGGGGTGACAAATGCAAAAACAACAGTTGATGGACAGAATGCAGAACAATGTCATACATTCACCCCAGTACAGAGATCTGGGGCTAAATCCATCGTTTTTTGCTCACCATGCCATTCCAGTTTGGACCCAGCCATATGCAAATCAGTCTTGACCCTGTGCCTCATGGGAACAGTCCAGCCCGAACTGCCAAGCCAGGTCCTCCCTGGACTGGAAACAAGCATCCTAGGACCGGTTTCGGGGTTTCACCCCTCTTCAGCCAGGATAGCTTGATTCCAGTGGCATGGAGAGCACGGGACCCACGTCTGAGCATACCCGTCCCACTCGGGTGACAAATGCAAAAACAACAGTTGATGGACAGAATGCAGAACAATGTCATACATTCACCCCAGTACAGAGATCTGGGCCAAAATCCATCGTTTTTTTGCTCACCATGCCATTCCAGTTTGGACCCAGCCATATGCCAATCAGTCTTGACCCTGTGCCTCATGGGAACAGTCCAGCCCGAACTGCCAAGCCAGGTCCTCCCTGGACTGGAAACAAGCATCCTAGGACCGGTTTCGGGGTTTCACCCCTCTTCAGCCAGGATAGCTTGATTCCAGTGGCATGGAGAGCACGGGACCCATGTCTGGGCATACCCGTCCCACTCGGGGTGACAAATGCAAAAACAACAATTGATGGACAGAATGCAGAACAATGTCATACATTCACCCCAGTACAGAGATCTGGGCCTAAATCCATCGTTTTTTTGCTCACCATGCCATTCCAGTTTGAACCCAGCCGTATGCAAATCAGTCTTGACCCTGTGCCCGTGGTAAAGCAAAATAACGATGGATTAAACCCAGATCTGTGACTGGGGGTGAATGTTTGCCAATGTGCAGCATTCCGTCCATCATCTTGTGTGTTTTGTATTTCGCCCTAAGTGGGAAGGGTATGCCTAGACGTGGGTCCCGTGCTCACTACGCCACTGGAGTCAAGCTATCCTGGCTGATGAAGGCTGATAGCCTGAAACCGGTCCTAGGATGCTTGATTACGGTCCAGGGAAGACATGGCTTGGCAGTTCGGTCTGGACTGTTCCCATGAGGCACAGGGTCAAGACTGATTTGCATATGGCTATGTCTGAACTGGGGTGGCGTGGTGAAGCAAAATAACGATGGATTAAACCCAGATCTGTGACTGGGGGTGAATGTTTGCCAATGTGCAGCCTTCCGTCCGTCATCTTGTGTGTTTTGCATTTCGCCCTAAGTGGGAAGGGTATGCCCAGATGTGGGTCCCGTGCTCACTACGCCACTGGAGTCAAGCTATCCTGGCTGATGAAGGCTGATAGCCTGAAACCGGTCCTAGGATGCTTGATTCCGGTCCAGGAAGACATGGCTTGGCAGTTCGGTCTGGACTGTTCCCATGAGGCACAGGGTCAAGACTGATTTGCATATGGCTATGTCTGAACTGGGGTGGCGTGGTGAAGCAAAATAACGATGGATTAAACCCAGATCTGTGACTGGGGGTGAATGTTTGCCAATGTGCAGCATTCCGTCCATCATCTTCTGTGTGTTTTGCATTTCGCCCTAAGTGGGAAGGGTATGCCCAGACGTGGGTCCCGTGCTCACTACGCCACTGGAGTCAAGCTATCCTGGCTGATAAAGGCTGATAGCCTGAAACCGGTCCTAGGATGCTTGATTCCGGTCCAGGGAAGACATGGCTTGGCAGTTTGGTCTGGACTGTTCCCATGAGGCACAGGGTCAAGACTGATTTGCATATGGCTTTGTCTGAACTGGGGTGGCGTGGTGAAGCAAAATAACGATGGATTAAACCCAGATCTGTGACTGGGGGTGAATGTTTGCCATTGTGCAGCATTCCGTCCATCATCTTGTGTGTTTTGCATTTCGCCCTAAGTGGGAAGGGTATGCCCAGACGTGGGTCCCATGCTCACTACGCCACTGGAGTCAAGCTATCCTGGCTGATGAAGGCTGATAGCCTGAAACCGGTCCTAGGATGCTTGATTCCGGTCCAGGGAAGACATGGCTTGGCAGTTCGGTCTGGACTGTTCCCATGAGGCACAGGGTCAAGACTGATTTGCATATGGCTATGTCTGAACTGGGGTGGCGTGGTGAAGCAAAATAACGATGGATTAAACCCAGATCTGTGACTGGGGGTGAATGTTTGCCAATGTGGAGCATTCCGTCCATCATCTTGTGTGTTTTGCATTTCGCCCTAAGTGGGAAGGGTATGCCCAGACGTGGGTCCCATGCTCACTACGCCACTGGAGTCAAGCTATCCTGGCTGATGAAGGCTGATAGCCTGAAACCGGTCCTAGGATGCTTGATTCCGGTCCAGGGAAGACATGGCTTGGCAGTTCGGTCTGGACTGTTCCCATGAGGCACAGGGTCAAGACTGATTTGCATATGGCTATGTCTGAACTGGGGTGGCGTGGTGAAGCAAAATAACGATGGATTAAACCCAGATCTGTGACTGGGGGTGAATGTTTGCCAATGTGCAGCATTCCGTCCATCATCTTGTGTGTTTTGCATTTCGCCCTAAGTGGGAAGGGTATGCCCAGACGTGGGTCCCGTGCTCACTACGCCACTGGAGTCAAGCTATCCTGGCTGATGAAGGCTGATAGTCTGAAACCGGTCCTAGGATGCTTGATTCCGGTCCAGGGAAGACATGGCTTGGCAGTTCGGTCTGGACTGTTCCCATGAGGCACAGGGTCAAGACTGATTTGCATATGGCTATGTCTGAACTGGGGTGGCGTGGTGAAGCAAAATAACGATGGATTAAACCCAGATCTGTGACTGGGGGTGAATGTTTGCCAATGTGCAGCATTCCGTCCATCATCTTGTGTGTTTTGCATTTAGCCCTAAGTGGGAAGGGTATGCCCAGACGTGGGTCCCGTGCTCACTACGCCACTGGAGTCAAGCTATCCTGGCTGATGAAGGCTGATAGCCTGAAACCGGTCCTAGGATGCTTGATTCCGGTCCAGGGAAGACATGGCTTGGCAGTTCGGTCTGGACTGTTCCCATGAGGCACAGGGTCAAGACTGATTTGCATATGGCTATGTCTGAACTGGGGTGGCGTGGTGAAGCAAAATAACAATGGATTAAACACAGATCTGTGACTGGGGGTGAATGTTTGCCAATGTGCAGCATTCCGTCCATCATCTTGTGTGTTTTGCATTTCGCCCTAAGTGGGAAGGGTATGCCCAGACGTGGGTCCCGTGCTCACTACGCCACTGGAGTCAAGCTATCCTGGCTGATGAAGGCTGATAGCCTGAAACCGGTCCTAGGATGCTTGATTCCGGTCCAGGGAAGACATGGCTTGGCAGTTCGGTCTGGACTGTTCCCATGAGGCACAGGGTCAAGACTGATTTGCATATGGCTATGTCTGAACTGGGGTGGCGTGGTGAAGCAAAATAATGATGGATTAAACCCAGATCTGTGACTGGGGGTGAATGTTTGCCAATGTGCAGCATTCCGTCCATCATCTTGTGTGTTTTGCATTTCGCCCTAAGTGGGAAGGGTATGCCCAGATGTGGGTCCTGTGCTCACTACGCCACTGGAGTCAAGCTATCCTGGCTGATGAAGGCTGATGAAGGCTGATAGCCTGAAACCGGTTCTAGGATGCTTGATTCCGGTCCAGGGAAGACATGGCTTGGCAGTTCGGTCTGGACTGTTCCCATGAGGCACAGGGTCAAGACTGATTTGCATATGGCTATGTCTGAACTGGGGTGGCGTGGTGAAGCAAAATAACGATGGATTAAACCCAGATCTGTGACTGGGGGTGAATGTTTGCCAATGTGCAGCATTCCGTCCATCATCTTGTGTGTTTTGCATTTCGCCCTAAGTGGGAAGGGTATGCCCAGACGTGGGTCCCGTGCTCACTACGCCACTGGAGTCAAGCTATCCTGGCTGATGAAGGCTGATAGCCTGAAACCGGTCCTAGGATGCTTGATTCCGGTCCAGGGAAGACATGGCTTGGCAGTTCGGTCTGGACTGTTCCCATGAGGCACAGGGTCAAGACTGATTTGCATATGGCTATGTCTGAACTGGGGTGGCGTGGTGAAGCAAAATAACGATGGATTAAACCCAGATCTGTGACTGGGGGTGAATGTTTGCCAATGTGCAGCATTCCGTCCATCATCTTGTGTGTTTTGCATTTAGCCCTAAGTGGGAAGGGTATGCCCAGACGTGGGTCCCGTGCTCACTACGCCACTGGAGTCAAGCTATCCTGGCTGATGAAGGCTGATAGCCTGAAACCGGTCCTAGGATGCTTGATTCCGGTCCAGGGAAGACATGGCTTGGCAGTTCGGTCTGGACTGTTCCCATGAGGCACAGGGTCAAGACTGATTTGCATATGGCTATGTCTGAACTGGGGTGGCGTGGTGAAGCAAAATAACGATGGATTAAACCCAGATCTGTGACTGGGGGTGAATGTTTGCCAATGTGCAGCATTCCGTCCATCATCTTGTGTGTTTTGCATTTCGCCCTAAGTGGGAAGGGTATGCCCAGACGTGGGTCCCGTGCTCACTACGCCACTGGAGTCAAGCTACCCTGGCTGATGAAGGCTGATAGCCTGAAACCGGTCCTAGGATGCTTGATTCCGGTCCAGGGAAGACATGGCTTGGCAGTTCGGTCTGGACTGTTCCCATGAGGCACAGGGTCAAGACTGATTTGCATATGGCTATGTCTGAACTGGGGTGACGTGGTGAAGCAAAATAACGATGGATTAAACCCAGACCTGTGACTGGGGGTGAATGTTTGCCAATGTGCAGCATTCCGTCCATCATCTTGTGTGTTTTGCATTTTGCCCTAAGTGGGAAGGGTATGCCCAGACGTGGGTCCCGTGCTCACTACGCCACTGGAGTCAAGCTATCCTGGCTGATGAAGGCTGATAGCCTGAAACCAGTCCTAGGATGCTTGATTCCGGTCCAGGGAAGACATGGCTTGGCAGTTCGGTCTGGACTGTTCCCATGAGGCACAGGGTCAAGACTGATTTGCATATGGCTATGTCTGAACTGGGGTGGCGTGGTGAAGCAAAATAACGATGGATTAAACCCAGATCTGTGACTGGGGGTGAATGTTTGCCAATGTGCAGCATTCCGTCCATCATCTTGTGTGTTTTGCAATTAACATGGAGAAAACACGTTTTGGGACCCCCATTTTTTCTCGGCCCCCGCTTGATGAATCACCCCGAAACTTTCAAGACAGGAGCGGACCGGAGCGTCCCACTAGTTTTGAAAATTTCGCGATGATTCATCAAACGACGCCAAAGTTATTGGGAATAGAATGTTACTGATTTCCTATGGTTAATAGGTCCTAACTATAACTATCTTCTGGCGACCGCCAGTAGATAATATATATATATATATATATATATATATATATATATATATATATTCACTGAAAAAAACATAGGTTTTAGGGAAAGTTATAGTTAGTTGCACATTTCACTCGTACAAAACCATAGAAATTCCCCGTTATAGTTAGTTCAGCTAACTATAACTCGCGCCTCGCAATGCACTGCTGATGACGTCACATATTACATCACTCATGACATGGTCAGTGACATCACTGATGACATCTCAAATGACATCACTGATGACATCATCCAGTGACTGTGTGTTTCTGTAAAGTTTAAATATGTTTAATATATATAGGGAAAGGCGTATTGAAGAATGAGTGGGTGTATAAGTGTCTGAATGGATGATTTAGTAGGTGCGTGACTGACTATAAGTGAGTGATTAAACGTATCTTACTGAATGCATGGGTTAGTGACTAAACTGTGTGAATGTCTGTATCCGTCTGTCTGTTGGTGTGTAAGCGGCTGCATGGGTTTGCGAATAGCTACATGAGTGTCTATATGGGTTATTGATTTGTTGTCTGAGTATCTGTATGGGTGCCTGAGTGTTTGTGTGGGTGGGGTGTGTGTGACTCTGTGCATAGATATGTGAGTGGGTGATTTGCTGGGTGCATGTTTTCAAGAGTGCATCTGTGATGGACTGTATGGGTGGGTGAGTGTGTGTATGGGTGTGTTAGTGAGTAAATGTATATCTCAGTGGTACATGTGTGAGTAACTACATATGTAAAAGGCAGTATATATGTGTGTTGGAGTATATAAATGGCTACAAGTGAGAGTGTGTGATTGTGAGAGTGGCTGTATGGATGAGTGTGTGCTTGTATCAGTGATTGTATAAGAGCGTAAGAATGTGCTAGTATTTGTATGAGTAAGTGAGCTGGTGTGTGTATAACTGTATAGGTAAATAAATGGGAGTGTGATTAATTATTTGCATGACTGACTAGGTGTGTGAGTACCTCTATGGATGAGTGGCGGTGTGTGAGTGTCTATATAGGTGTATGAGAGAATATGATAGTCCTGTACTGAGTGACCATAAGTATGAGTGATTGTACGGGTGAGTGAGTAAATGTGTGTGTAAACCTAATAATCAGTGAGTGGGTATGTAGTTATTGGTGTTGGAGTGTCTTTGGTTTTGAGAAAGGCAGTCTGTAATTTAGAGTGGGTATATCAAAGGTTATATTAGGGTGTGAGAAGATGCATCAAATTATCACATGGATGATGTCATCAGTGATGTCATCAGTGATGTCACTGACCATGTTATGAGTGATGTAATATGTGACGTCATCAGCAGTGCATTGCGGAGCGCGAGTTATAGTTAGCTGAACTAACTATAACGGGGGAATTTCTTTGGTTTTGTACGAGTGAAATGTGCAACTAACTATAACTTTCCCTAAAACCTATGGTTTTTTTCAGTGAATTTCTAAGGTTTTTTAAATGCTAATTTCTAACTATAACGTACCTGAAACGTATGGTTTTTTCAGTGAATTTCAAAGGTTTTTTAAATGCTAATTTCTAACTATAACGTGCCTGAAACCTATGGTTTTTTCAGTGAATTTCAAAGGTTTTTCAAATGTTAATTTCTAACTATAACGTGCCTACAGAGGTAGGACATGTGAAGAAAGAAGAAAAAACGCACAGAAAGAAGCAAAAGAAATGCAGAAAGAAGCAACAGAAGTCCACAAAGACGAAGAAAAGTGCAGGAAGAAGCAAGACATGTGCAGAAAGAACCAACAGAGGAGCAGAAATAGGCCTTGTTGCAAAATCATCCTGTGCCCACATCTTTTTCAGACGGGTACTGGTGGTAACTGACTCTGACTAACCAGGCCTAGAGCCAGAGCTATGCTAAAAGTCACTTAGAATACAGTGAAAACACCTACATACACTAGGGAACACTATGCGTTGGGGTACCCCTGTGATTAGCATGACCTCCTCTGTAAGGCACTAGTACATAATAGGGCAGGGGGATTAAAACTACCTCTTAAAACGCCCTACGGGGCGCGTTTGCACAGTGGTGAAGGGAGGGGGGGGCCTGAGGTTACATGTGTGGAAACACGCCCTCTGGCCGTTTTAAGTTGGGGGATAAAGTCCCTTGAATCCTGACGGTCCCTGGGGTCCAACTAGCCAACCAGGTACCTCCAGTAAGCGCCACAGAGCTGCGTTGCAGAGAGGTGTAAAAAGGGGCATGGCCTGGACCACCTCTCTGCAATGCAGCACAGTGGCGCTTACTGGAAGCA
Source organism: Calotriton arnoldi (assembly GCA_963921515.1). Lineage (NCBI taxonomy): Eukaryota > Metazoa > Chordata > Amphibia > Caudata > Salamandridae > Calotriton > Calotriton arnoldi. The sequence goes on along the minus strand of CAWUFW010002033.1, from coordinate 1,633,333 downwards.
CCTGGTGGGCTAGTTGGCCCCCAGGGGCCTTCAGGATTGAAAGGGAATGAATTCCCCAACTTAAAATGCGCCACAGGGCGTGTTTGCACACGTCACCTCAGGCCCCGTCCCTTCACCACTGTGTAAACACGCCCTGTGGCCGTTTTAAGTTGGCAAATTAAGTCCCCTTGAATCCTGAGGGTCCCAGGGGTCCAACTAGCCCACTAAGTACCTCCAGTAAGTGCCACAGAGCTGCGTTGCAGAAAGGTGTAAAAAGGGGTGTGGCCTCTGAACACGTCTCTGCAACGCAGCTCCCTGGCGCATACTGGAGGTACCTGGTGGGCTAGTTGGCCCCCAGGGACCCTCAGTATTCAAGGGCAATTAATTCCCCAACTTACAACTCGCCAGGGGCGCGTTTGCACAGTGGTGAAGGAAGGGGGCGGGGCCTGAGGTGTCATGTGTGCAAACATGCCCTGTGGCGCGTTTTAAGTTGGGGAATTAATTCCTCTTCAATCCTGAAGGTCCCTGGGGGCCAACTAGCCCACCAGGTACCTCCAGTATGCGCCAGGGAGCTGCCTTGCAGAGAGGTGTTCAGAGGCCACGCCCCTTTTTACACCACTCTGCAACGCAGCTCTGTGGCGCTTACTGGAGGTACCTGGTGGGCTAGTTGGCCCCCAGGGACCCTCCGGATTGAAGAGGAATTCATTCCCCAACTGAAAACGCTCCACAGGGCGTGTTTGCACACATGTCACCTCAGGCCCCGCCCCCTCCCTTCACCACTGTGCAAACGCACCCCGTGGCCGCGTTTTAAGTTGGGTGATTAAGCCCCCCCACACATGTATTTTTTTTTTTTAAATGAAGCCCCGGGGGGTGGCGGTCCCCGGGGCTGGGGGGGCTGTGAGCCCCCCACAAATATGTAAGATAAGCCCCGGGGGGTTGCGGTCCCCGGGGTTGGGGGGCCCCTTTGGGCCCCCCATCACAATACTACTATTGCCCCCGGGATTTGGCCCACACGGGGGCTGAAAATTAACGAAGCGCGGGAGACCGCGCTTCGTTTTTTTTTTTTTCTCGGCAGGATCCGCGCACCCTGCGCTTATTTTGCCGATTTTTTTAAAAAAAGGGACCCCCCTAAGCAGGCCTAGGGGGTCAGGGTGTTTCTACCCTGCCCCCTTTTTGCATTTTGCGCACTTGTTTCTCAGATTTCTTGTGCCTCGGTTCTACCGAGGCACAAGATGGCTGCCAACACTTCCTGGTTTGGAGTGTTGACAGCCAATTAGCATACAGCTCGTGATCAGGAGGGTGCGCAGATCCTCCGCGGCCATAGATATATATGTGTTTTTACTTTTGATTTTCTCAGCAACTACTGAACAGATTTACACCATTTAACAAAAAGGGTTCTTTCTGAACCAAGAACTACCTCTTTGCCAAATTTGGTGTAATTCCGTTCAGCAGTTCGGGCTGTAGCCGTGTCTAAAGTTTCCTATGGAAAATTGCATGGGGAAAACACGTTTTGGGACCCCCCTTTTTTCTCGGCCCCCGCTTGCCGAATCACCCCGAAACTTTCAGGATAGGAGCGGAACGGAGCGCCCCACGAGTTTTGTAACGTTCGCGAAGATTCGTCAACCGGCGCCAAAGTTATTTGAAATAGAATGTTGTGAATTTCCTATGGAAAATCGGTCCTAACTATAACTATCTACTGGCGACCGCCAGTAGGTAGTTATAGTTAGGACCAACGTTCCCCATAGATGAAGCATTTTTTTATTTTGCTAATAACTTTGGCCCCGTTTGAAGAATCATCAGGACATTTTCAAAACTATTACCCAAGTTAGTTGAGCTGATGTCTAGAAAGTTTCCGGGTGATTTGTGAAGTGGGGCTGAGAAAAAGGGGGGTCCCAAAACGCTTTTTCCCCCCTGCAATGCCAATGGGGATTTTACAGATTTTAGACATGACCATAGCCTGTACCTCTGAACGGAATTACACCAATTTTGCAGAAATGAAGATCTTGGTCTAGAAAGAGACCTTTTTGTAATTTTGTGTAAATCTTTTCAGTAGTTTGGCAGTTATTAAAGAAAGCAATTTATAGATATCTAGGGATACAGATTCTTCGTGGATCCGCGGGTACCCGCAGGTATCCACGGATCCAAATCCCAATTGGGAAAAAAAACTCACCCACTATTACTTTAAGTTAAAAAAACCCATAGAAATTCACTGAAAAAAACACAGGTTACAGGGACGTTATAGTTAGGTTGACGTTTTACCTACACAAAACCATGTAAATTCAGCAGTTATAGATACACTTATAGTTATACTTATCTGAAGAAACTGTAAGTCATGCCGTTAAGTAACTTTAGGCCATGGGATATAGGGCCATATGTATCAATGTTAGGTTTTGCGATTCTCAAATAGTGAATTTTTGAGAATCGCTATTTGAGAATTGCAAAACGAGATGTATGTAGGATTTGCAAAAAAATGTGCGAATCCTACATATTCCTTAATTGTGAATCGCAAATTGAGATTCGCAATTAAGGAAACCCTCCCCATTCATTCCTATGGGCCTAGAGGCCCATAGGAATGAATGGGAAGACATTCTCAATTTGCGATTACCAATTAGAGAATCGCAAATTGAGAATGCAATTTCAAGCTTGCAAGGGTGTCAAAAGGACACCCTGTTGCACCCCTGAAATAAGCATGGGTGCACATGTGGCGCACATACATGCCCTAAGGGCATGTATGTGCGCCACATTGCACTTTGAAAAATGCTAAAAATTGCATTTTTCAAAGAAATCGCATATTACCACCAACTTGAAGTTGGTGGTAATTTGCGATTCCTTATGACCAATTTGCACTTTTTTGTGCTTCATACATTGCATTTAAGGAATCGCAATTTGCGATTCCTTAAATGCATTAACAAAATAGAGAATCGCAAATTTTGCGATTCCTTATTTTGCGTGTGCGTTTGTCTTTGATACATTGCACATTTCTAAATTGCGATCGCAAACGCAGAAATTCTGCGAATTTCAGCGTTTGCGATCGCAATTTTGTTTGATACATATGGCCCATAGTTTCTTAACATAAGTATAACTATAAGTATAACTATAACTGCTGCATTTCTATGATATTGTGTGGGTAAAATGTCAACCTATAACGTCTCTGTAACCTTTGTATTTTTCCAGTGAAGATATATATATTGTCTGGACATATCACGGGACGTGATTGTGGCTGCAACATATTCCACTGGGGTGTAAATTCAGTCCTCTGTCTATGACTATTCCGCTCGACCTATGAGAAGACACTGTGCTGGATTTAAACCGGCGCGCAAGTTCCTGGCTATTTGAACCCACATTGATGAAGGCAGACAAGCCGAAACACGTCTGTGAGGTCCATTTAATTAAATTATGAGTGGAATCAATTCTTGCTTGAGTCTGGTGGTGTGATGATGCAACAACGCGGTGAGACCGAGCTGTGTCTGAGCCCGTTGCATTACAAGCGGGCTGTGTTGAGGATGTTTTGAATGAGCTGCCCATGCTGTTACCGACACGCCCTCTCGGTCAGGCGCACCGCAGCAATGGGAGAAAGTGGAGTAATGTATGGTATACACGCTGCGGAGCCCCCCCGACAATGGAGTCTGAGGAATGCGGTTATGCGGCTGGTGTTTGTCTACACCAGTTAGCATGTCCACTGTCATAGTATGAATTGGGGAGAGAGGAGAGCAGTATTATACTGCAGAACGGGACACCGCCATTGTATTAAGGTCAGCCACCGGACACTTGAGTAGTACGCATGCCTGACAGACGTATTTGCTGGCTACTGTCGGGATATTATTATGTGTCCACACGGAGGTGACTGCACTTCTCTTGTGAACGGCATGCCAGAGGACGTTGGGCTATGCGGATTCATCCACACTCATGGCGGGACATTTTTGGAAGAGGCATTTTATCAGGAATACCGAGAGGGAGGACTGTAATAAATGATGCCACAAACTCACGGTGCAAAACACTGTCCATAAGGAATGAGGACTACCTGGTGTTGTCATATCCGGCATCGGGCACAGGCCATAGTGATTCGTCTGGACTTATCAAGGGACATGATTGTGGCTGCAACAGATTCCATCGGGGTCTAAATTCAGTCCTCTGTCTATGACTATTCCGCTCGACCAATGAGAAGACACTGTGCTGGTTTTAAACCGGCTCATGAGTTCCTGGTTATGTGAACCCACATTGATGAAGGCAGACAAGCCGAAACGCGTCTGTGAGGTCCATTTAATTAAATTATGAGTGGAATCAATTCTCGCTTGAGTCTGGTGGTGTGATGATGCGACTACGCGGTGAGACCGAGCTGTGTCGGAGCCCGTTGCATTACAAGCAGGCTGTGTTGAGGATATATATATATATATATATATATTTCCACACAATCGGATCCTTTCAGCAGCGCGCTCAGTAACGGGTGCAATCGCGGTGGGGCTGAATCCTACCCTGAATTAATTTTTCAAACAAAGATGTGACGCACTCAAAATACAATTAAAGCTTTTTATTTTAAGCTGTACTGGCTCACACCAAAGCGTTTCAGCCCTGCGAGGCCTTTGTCACGGTTAGTGAGTCCTTCCATTATTTCACTATTTATACCAAACACAGTTTGCCTATAATGTGGCATTGTGGGAAACGTAGTGCTTAATACATTGTGCCTCTTTATATACAATATTTACAAGGTTTTTCAGACTTTCAGGTGACAATGTTCACAATTTAACTTTTAGTAGTTTTATCGACACATTGATGTTGCATTCATTGTTCCCAGAAATAAGAATCGTACTGGGAACAATGAATGCAACATCAATTCAGAGAAAGACACAAGGTCTAAACAAAAAATGGAAGAAAGACTCAGTAAACTGATACTAAACCAAAATGAACAAAAAATTTAAAAACCAAAAATTACTGGTTTATAATGTGTGGATAAAACTACTAAAAGTTAAATTGTGAACATTGTCACCTGAAAGTCTGAAAAACCTTGTAAATATTGTATATAAAGAGGCACAATGTATTAAGCCCTACGTTTACCACAATGCCACATTATAGGCAAACTGTGTTTGGTATAAATAGTGAAATAATGGAAGGACTCACTAACCATGACAAAGGCCTCGCAGGGCTGAAATGCATTGGTGTGAGCCAGTACAGCTTAAAATAAAAAGCTTTAATTGGATTTGGAGTGCGTCGCATCTTTGTTTGAAAAAAATATATATATATATAAAATATATATATATATATATATCTCCTCAATTCCGTTGCTTCCTTTACGTTCCTCTCACAAACGGGCACGGACCACCAGATAAGTGCAAACGTTTTTTTATTTATATATATATATATATATATATATATATATATATATATATATATATATATATATATATATATATATATTCACTGAAAAAACCATAGGTTTCAGGGGCGTTATAGTTAGTTGGACATTTCACTCGTACAAAACCATAGAAATTCCCCCGTTATAGTTAGTTCAGCTAACTATAACTCGCGCGCCCGCAATGCACTGCTGATGACGTCACATATTACATCACTCATGACATGGTCAGTGACATCACTCATGACATCACTGATGACATCTCAAATGACATCACTGATGACATCATCCTTGTGATAGAGTGGCAGTCCTCCTCTCACCCTAATATAACCTTTGATACACACACTCAAAAATACAAACTAACATTTTCAAAACAATGGACATACCAATACCAGTTACAACACACCTATTCATTAATTCCAAGATCTACACACACATCCACTCATTCACCAACAGTCCCTATACAGTCACTCATACATGTACTCACTCATCATATGTACTCATACACCTATACATCCTGTTACACACCGCCACTCATCCATAGAGTTACTCACACACATAGTCACACATGCAAACAAAGTATCAAACATCCATTTACTTGCATATACAGTTATACACACACTACCACACTTACTTCTACAGAAACTTACACATACTTACTCTCTTAAACAATCACTTATAGAAACACCTACTTATTTGTACAGGAACTCTTCCAATCTCTCACTCTCACATATACTCACTTATATACACCAATACTCACATATACTAGTTTAAAACATATGTAGTTACTCATAAAGACACTATTGAGACAGTCATTCACTCACTAACACACCCATACACATACTCATCCACCTATACAGTCCCGCACACATGCTGTCTTCAACACATACAAACAGTGAGTCACTCATTCATGCATCTATGCACTTAGTAATACCTCCCACCGAACCATACAGACACTCAGACACTCACACTGATACTCAAAAAACCAACTAATAACCCATATAGACACTCATGTAGCTACTCACCAACCCATGCAGCCACTTATACACAAAGTGAGAGACTGATACAGATATTTTCATATTTAAACATTACTCACTAACCCATGTTATTCACTAAGATACACTTAGGGGCCGATTCCGATTCGGGCAGGAAATCTCTCCGACCGAGCCGGACCCGGAGAGATTTCCGACCGAATCGGACCCTAGCAGTCCGACCGAACGAGTACGATGCGTTCGCATGCTATCGGACTCGATTCGGTCGGACTCCCATTGAAGTCAATGGGAGCCGGTCGTACAACGAGTACGCGGGCTCCCATTGGCTCAATGGGTGCGAGGCGAACAAGGGCGCCCCCTATAGCGGGTACGCGTCGAAGCGGGTCGCGCCGTACACGCACAGGTAGGGGGGACCCATGGGTCCCCCCTGTGTGCGACTCGCGCAGCTAGGCGTACAGGGGGGTCTGACACGGACCCCCAAAGTGCGGCTCCAACTGCTCTTTCGAGCCGGACGGCGCGAGTCGGTCGGACTGCTCGCGGCGCGCATCGTACTTACCCGACCGGGGAACGTCTCCATTGCGCGGTGCGAGTCGTGTCCGTGCGAGTCGGTCGGAGCGGTTGGGTCCCGCAAACGAGTCGGTCGGCAATTTCGCGTACGTTCGCATCGTACTCGCTCGCCCGGACGCACGTCCGACTCGGTCGGAAACAGGGCGTCCGAATCAGATCCGGTAAAGCCGAATCCAATTCGGAGCCCTACCGGCCGAGATCGGAATCGACCCCTTAGTCAGTTATACAATCAATTTTTTTAAAAAAATCATCCATTTAGACACTTATATACCCATTTATTCTTCCATCGACCTTGAGATATACATATATAAAACATATTTAATTTTCTGAAAAACACACATTCACTGGATGATGTCATCAGTGATGTCATGAGTGATGTCATGAGTGATGTCACTGACCATGTCATGAGTGATGTAATATGTGACGTCATCAGCAGTGCATTGCGGGCGCGCGAGTTATAGTTAGCTGAACTAACTATAACGGGGGAATTTCTATGGTTTTGTACGAGTGAAATGTCCAACTAACTATAACGCCCCTGAAACCTATGGTTTTTTCAGTGAATTTCTAAGGTTTTTTAAATGCTAATTTCTAACTATAACGTGCCTGAAACCTATGGTTTTTTCAGTGAATATATATATATTTATTATACTATGTATACATGTGAAAATGTCTCAGTCCCCTGTTTGCCTCGGTGGCACAGAAAAAATGGGTGGAACTGACGTCAGCACGCTGACGAGGTCCTCTTATGGCTCCGATGACGTCATACGGTGTCGCGAGCGGAGCCGTGCTCGTTGACGTGGGAGAGCTAACAAAGAATTTCCGTGGAATGCTGGTGCAGGGGATATTCACCTAAGTGTTCAGGCTAGTCCTTTGAGAGCAACTGTTTATGTTGCCACTCCAGAAACCGAAACCAGTGATCCGAGGGCAGAGGCCCTGCAGATGGCACACGAGGTGGGGTGCCCAGTCGTGTGCACCGGCGGGGCAGCGAAGTGACAAGCACCACAACCCACAAAAAAGGTAACGAGGGCACTGAATAACACAGGATCTTCTCTTTGTATCTGGCAGGAACAACGAAGTTAAAATGCCCTAGTACCAAAATGTAGAATTAGTGCTACAACGGTCTAAAAGAGGACCTGCGATGCCGCTTCTGTCTCCTGTACCCTGGAGGCGGCACATGGGTCACGCGGTACGGTCATACTGCGGTGGGTCGCACACTCGTTGACCTCTTATGGCACTGCTCCACACTTCAGGGAGGACGCTTTCCATTAGCTATATTTTCTGATGACATGTCGCGCCGGCCCCGTCCAACAACAGAACTCCTTTAGATCCAAACAGACTCTTCCACTCTCTCACCGGAAGTGAAACCAGGCCACGCGGACACTTTCACAATACAACAGCCGGGAATGCACTTTTCGGTAAAAAAACCACATTCCTTCCTCCTAATTAATCAAATAAACATCTCACTGAAGAACAGGGGCCAGCTTCGATCGGTAAACAGCCGTTACAACGACTTTTTTACTTTGCGATACCATTACAACGCATGCATTACCACGCATGCGTTGTACATCACGAAGTCATTACTACGCCTTTTTTTAGAAAGCATGGTCATTTACCACTCATGCCTTTACAACGAATTTTGTTGTAAAGGTATGTATGGTAAATGACCATGTGTTCTAAAAAACATGTAGACGACCCATGTTGTTGTAAGGAAACAGAGGCTGTTCTGTTTCCTCACAACGACGTGCACCGCCCCTCAGAGATGACGTGAAGCAGGAACCACGAGGAGAGAGGAACCATGAGGAGTGAGAGGTAAGGGGGATTGGGCATGGGGTGGGGGTTTCTTTTCTAGGGTTTAGGGTAGTGCAGTGGTGTTTGGGTGGTGTAGGGGGTCGTGCTGGGGGTAGTGTTTTAGGGTTTAGGGTAGTGCAGTGGTGTTTGGGTAGTGTAGGGGGTCATGCTGGGGTAGTGTTTTAGGGTTTAGGGTAGTGCAGTGGTGTTTGTGTAGTGTAGAGGGCATGCTGGGGGTAGTGTTTTAGGGTTTAGGGTAGTGCAGTGGTGTTTGGGTAGTGTAGGGGTCGTGCTGGGGGTAGATTTAGGGTTTAGGGTAGTGCAGTGGTGTTTGGGTAGTGTAGGGAGTCGTGCTGGGGGTAGTGTTTTAGGGTTTAGGGTAGTGCAGTGGTGTTTGTGTAGTGTAGGGGGTTGTGCTGGGGGTAGTGTTTTAGGGTTTATGTTAGTGCAGTGGTGTTTGGGTAGTGTAGGGGGTAGTGCTGGGGTAGTCGTTTAGGGTTTAGGGCAGTGCAGTGGTGTTTGTGTAGTGAAGAAGGTCATGCTGTGGGTAGTGTTTTAGGGTTTAGGGTAGTGCAGTCGTGTTTGTGTAGTGTAGGGGATCGTGTTTTAGGGTATAGGGTAGTGCAGTGGTGTTCATGTAGTGTGGGTGGTCATGCTGGGGGTATATTTAGGGTTTAGTGTAGTGCAGTGGTGTTTGGGTAGTGTAGGGAGTCGTGCTGGTGGTAGTGTTTTATGGTTTAGGGTAGTGCAGTTATGTTTGGGTAGTGTAGGGTGTCGTGCTGGGGGTAGTGTTTTAGCACTTATTTTTCTTTCTACAGCACTAACTATAATTTCTATGGCAAAATGAACCCCCTCATTTTGTTCCTTTTTAAATTAAATGTTTTAAGTGTTACCAGTTTATTCCAATCAAGATGGCTTCAGGTGTGCCATAATTTTGTCATAAGTAAGACTATTAGCGCTCTAGTTGTTCTTTAGAACACTCTGGGAAGCTGCAGTAGAACACAAAGGCATCAACTGACAGGCTGCTCCTGTTGAAATATAACAGGAAGATATTTGAGATCACACTTGAAACACGTCCTAATTTTTCTTTCTACAGCACTAACCATAATTTCTATGACAAAATGAACCCCATCATTTTGTTCCTTTTTAAATTAAATTTTTTAAGTGTTACCAGTTTATTCCAATCAAGATGGCTTCAGGTGTGCCATAATTTTGTCATAAGTAAGGCTGTTAGCACTCTAGTTGTTCTTTAGAACACTGTGGGAAGCTGCAGTAGAACACAAAGGCATCAACTGACAGGCTGCTCCTGTTGAAATATAACAGGAAGATATTTGAGATCTCACTTGAAACATGTCCTAATTTTTCTTTCTACAGCACTAACCATAATTTCTATGACAAAATGAACCCCATCATTTTGTTCCTTTTTAAATTAAATGTTTTAAGTGTTACCATTTTATTCCAATCAAGATGGCTTCAGGTGTGCCATACTTTTGTTATAAGTAAGTCTGTTAGCACTCTAGTTGTTCTTTAGAACACTCTGGGAAGCTACAGTAGAACACAAAGGAATCAACTGACAGTCTCTGCCCTTGTTGGATGTACATGTTTTACTGAGAATGTCAGACTTCATTCTCAGATGACTGAGAAAGATAATGTGAATTTACAGAAAATATGCTCTCATTTTAGCTTCTGGAGCACCTTCCAAAACTGTATGGGACAAGCATGTGAAAATAGTTTTCTCTCAAACATGATTCATGATATCCCAGCAGAAGGTTTTTCACAGGGTAAAATCACCTTAGAACACACCACAATTCCTGAAATTAGTATGGTACCATCAACAAATGAATTCTAATGTAACTAAAGTCTGTTATCACCCTTTATAGTTCTCCTTTTGGTAACCCTCAAAATCTTCGATTCACTACAATACATTTCAATGGGGTACTATCATTTATATTGATCCCAAGATGGCTGCCAGCAATTCCAGGATGAAGTGCTGACAGCCAATCAGATCTCACGATGACATGTGTGGTTAGGCTCCGCCCAGATATATATGTGTTTTCTTTTTCAAATTCTCAGGAACTACTGAACGGATTTACACCATTTAAGCAAAAGGCACGACCCTGAACCAAGGGCTACCTTTTTGGCAAATTTGGTGTAATTCCGTCCAGCAGTTCGGGCTGTAGCTGCGACTAAAGGTTCCTATGGAAAATTGCATGGGGAAAACACGTTTTGGGACCCCCCTTTTTTCTCGGCCCCCGCTTGCCGAATCACCCCGAGACTTTCAGGATAGGAGCGTACCGGAGCGCCCCAACAAGTTGGAAAATTTCGCGAAGATTCGTCAACCGGTGCCAAAGTTATTTCAATTAGAATGGTGCGGATTTCCTATGGAAAATAGGTCCTAACTATAACTATCTACTGGCGACCGCCAGTAGATAATATATATATATATATATATATATATATATATATATATATATATATATATATATATATATATATATTCACTGAAAAAACAAAGGTTACAAGGATGTTATAGTTAGGAAATTAAATGGGAAAAACATTAGAAATTCACTAATAAACCAAAGGTTAGAGGGATGTTATAGTTAGGTTCAGATTTTACGCGCACAAAACCATCAAAATTCAACAGCTATAGTTATCTCAAGAAACTATAACTCATGCCCTAAGGTAACTATAACTCGCACCCCAACCATGTACAGTTTTAACATCACAAATTGTATTGCAAATGTTGCGGTTATATTATGAATGATGTTATACAAGATGTCATTACTTATGTAATATGTGGGGTAAGTAGTAATGCATGGCGAGGGCACGAGTTATAGTTACCTTAGGGCATTATACCTGCAATAAGTCATAGGAGCAAGGTAGCATAGTGAGCAAATAGTCAACCGTGTCACGCATCTTGGTTATACCAACGACTAGCCAAATATGACACATTACGTCTACTTCTGACCAGTATAAAATTCATGATCGCAAAACAATGAGCATGGTAACAACCTGTATAGTTAACGAAAAGAATCTCCGTGGGCGGTTAGATACATCAGAGGCTATCATGAGCAGGAAACATTGTATTTATAAGTATCAGTAGAAGTGGTGTAACTCATATTCAGTGTTGTGTCCCATTTCCTCACTTCTTAATCTACATATCCCGGCTCCTTCTGCTCGTCTTAACTGTAATTCCCTGTCCCCATCTCTGTCATCGACTCCAATGTGAGCTCAAACACGTAACCAGATCTTAGATTAAGTCAGATGCATCTCTTGGCAATGTGTTGCTACAGGGTAATTTGTATTTCTGTGTTTAATATCCCTTACATCTTCTTGTATATGCTGTTAAAGTGGCTATATGCCACTCCCAAGTTATATCTTATTGCGTATGCAACCAATTACATATACTGTGTGTATATTTTCACAATGAATGGACTCTTTGATACTGTGTGTTTTTTTACTATTGTAACAAAATTCCATTATTTTATTTTTGCCAAAAAGGAATATGTTACAATTTCTACATCTAAAGAAGCCACACAGTTTTTCTGAAAGCCAACCTACCTGATTTTTGCTTGGTCTACATATTCTGACATAACTAGGACACATTTTTATTGTTGAAGGTCAAGCCTTTACAATAAACAATCTTTAGTTTAGTTGGAATAAATTCTTGCAACATTGCTGGCTCCTTCAGTATGTGCTTGTGATTCCTTAGGATATTATATTTGTGGTCACTCTAGATAAACTGGGGATCAGTACCCCCCTGGAATGGCCTGGACTGGACCGCCCCTGTACACTGTGTTTTGGGGGACAATGCTGCAGAATTGTTAGGTTGCCATGTTGTTAGGCTTTACTCTTGTTCTCAACATGATGGAGACAGCTATCACTATAACCTCTTTGTTTAAATCTCCTTTTTCTTTCACTGATATTGGTTTAAAATTCAGTTTCTTGACTTCAATTGCATCTAGCCAGTACCATTTCTCCATTAGGAGTCACGTAGATCTCGGGTGCTTGTAGGACATTGTTACAGGTAGTTTTCTTGCAATACATCTACTTTTGTACAGTCTTACCATCAACATATAATACATCTAAAAATAATATAGTCTGCTTATGGTATTTTATTGTGAAATGCATATTGTATCTGTTGTTGTTCAAGAAACAATAGAAATACTGTAACTCAAATTCCATTCCATTCCAGATAACCGGTATATCATCAACATATCTAACCCAGAAGATAATGTGATCCAACCATGTCTTGGCAAATGGGTCCCAGGCAAGCTCCTTGTCAAACCAGTCAATGTATAGGGTGGAGCAAGAGAGAGCAATATGGACACACAATGAGGAGCTGAAGAGGGACAATAAGACAGAGGTGTGCCCTCTACTCAAGACCAACTTAGAAAAAATAAAGCCCCAATGTCACACACCCCACTCAAAAATTATTTTTATTAGCTACTTGTCACAAAGCCCCTGTTGCATAATCAATTCTAGAGAATGGGCCTGCTCTTGTACAACTCTGAGTCAGATCAACTACCAGGGTGTAAATGGAAAAAGGAGGATATGATGCCGAGGCACACAACACCTCGCAACAAAGGAGTGTTAGTGTAGGAAAGTGCCCTTTTTGTATTGTCACCCTTCACGTTTTGCTCTAATGCTGATGATTATGACTCTGACAGTGCACTGGAGCCTGCTTCCCAGGTCCCAGTGCCAGTGCTCTCTCCCTAAAACTAATACATGTGAATTGGCAACCCCAATTGGCAAGGACTTTACCCCCCTTATAAGTCCCTCGTATATGGTGCCAGTGGTACCCAGGGCATGGGTGTTAAAAGGGCCACCAGGGCCTTAAGCACTGTTTGTGCCACCCTGAGTGACCCAAGTAAACTGATGACAGCAGTCCCACCATTGCAGACTGCAGGAACAGTGCAAACTGCTCGAACTCGACTTAGCCCTCACCAAGTGAGGCAAAGTCAATGCACTATGTTTAATATATGCCAGTCAACCCTAAGGAAGGCCTCCTGGAGGCCAGGAGGCAGGGGGTATTGTTTTAAAGGTGAGGACATATAAGTGCAGGCTTATATGTCCCTATATTAGCCTTTTTCATTAAAGGCTAATATAAGGAATAAGCGGCCCATAGGATAACATGGGCTGGCACCTGGGCAAACTCAAGGTCACCAGCTTCATAATGGTACCACCGAAATCTGTCATGTTTGGTATCAAACAACATGCCTCATCACCACATGAATCTTGTGTCAAGGATGATGTGGCATTCACCCAGGTGGCTACCTTATAGGTTTCCCACCTTGTTGTCCCAGTCTTTCATGTGCTCTGGCTGCCAGCCCGCAACTGCTGCAGCCAAGACAGGAATCTGACCCCCTATCAGGAGGTGTGAACTCTCCCAGGAGACAGATACAATGGCCTGGGGGGAAGGAGGTCACTCCCCCTCCCTGACAGGATGGCTAGTGAAGTGGCACATCAAGGCGGTGAGCTTCAAAGCCTTCCATGCCTGTGATATGCAACCAGGCTGCCTCCCAAAGGAGGAAACATCCTTCCCTCTGCCCCCAGGCACATCTGCACCCGGGCAGGTGGTAAAAGTAGGTATTCAGGAGGTGTACATCCCCAGAAGACTAGTCACACCTCTAGGGTGGGCTACCTGGTCTGTACAACTAAGAAAGGTTTCTGCCATTTTTAAAAGTGGCAGAATAGAGGGTTCTGGGTAGAAACGGTGACCCACACCCCCAAATGTGATCACCTCAGAGGCGGATTAGACGCTGGGTCTAGTAGTCTATTGGCAACTTGCAGCCACACCCCTAAATCTAGGATTTAAGAGCTATGCATGACACCAGAACCTCAGTTCTGATCTGATTTGCAACAAAGGACACAGAAGAGACACAAGTCTGCGACAACAGGAGCTGCAGAAACCAAAGGCGTGATACTCTGCACCTGTGGGAACTTTCCTGGAACTTCATGACTGCGGCTCGTCCCGGACCAAAGACTGGTTCCCCCAGACAGAGGTACCCCTTTGAGAGTCAAAGGCAACTCCAGACTCCCCTGGACTAGCAACACTAGTCCCTTGCACACCGCAAGTAAAAACAACGTACCGAAACTAAAGACTCACTGGCCTTTGGTCCCTCTGAGGGATCTCCCAAAAGTAGATGGTCCAGTGCATTGTGGGAAACATAGTTGTGACCTCCAGCAAGTTTCAGGTGGCTACCGTTTTCCACCGGACCTCCGGACGTTGAAATAACTTTCTGCTAAGATTTCCACTGCCAAGGCTTGTTAGTGGCCAGCCCTGCAACCACCACCTTTACTCGACGCTGCACCTCGAGGGAACACTGCAAAACCTTCACCCAGCATCAGCAGTGGTTTAGTTGTTGACTTTTTGCATCCGTTTCTTCACAAGCACCCTGGAAGCTCTAAAACCAGCAGCTCCCTCTTCAGCACCAAGGACAGCCAGGACAACTCTGTACCTGGGCTTCTCGAGCCAGGTAAAATCAAACTGACTATCATGGCTTGGTCCTGAGCCCTGCATCACCTTTATCCTCCTTGGGTTCCACGCAATTCGACCTGCAAGGGACCGATTGTCACAAGTGCTTTTTCCCATTGACCGCAATGATAAAGGTTTGTGGTATTGTTTTGCACTGATTTCATTTTGCTCCTAAAATACATAACTCCAGTTATACTTATCTGATTGACTTCATTTTGGTGTAAAAAAATCTACTTTATTTTTGTCATTCATACAATCACTTTATTCGGTCGTTGACCATAAAAGTACAATAAACACATCTGCTCATACATTCCATTGTCCACAGTTGGATGAGACATAAAGTGCAATTACAAATTATTAGTACTTAGGCAGTTGATTTCATACAAAGGCTAAAAAGATACAAAGAAACCCATTAAAACATGGCCTATGCATAGGCGCAGTTAAAACTATTCATTGTACAAGACAAAAACCCCTCTAACGGTTCTCCTCTAATCACGCGGTCCGTGCTGTATCAAATCACATGTTTTTAACAAAACAAGGAAACCCAATATGGTGTACAAGGACCTTGGGTAGCGATAATTTTAAAAAACAGTGGTCCTTGATGAAGGTAAGGTAAGTAAGTACAATGAATATAGAATGAGATCAGTTCTATATTGTTACTATCCAGCCGGACAGTAAGATTTAATCAACAACAATTATGAGGATCAAGCGAAACATAAATAAAGTGGGACACAGTCCTGTATCCAAAACATAAAGGTGAACAAAATAACGAAAAGAAACAAACAATCAGGCAAGACACAGTGCTTGTTTGTAAATGTGAAGGGTTAAACAAGCGTGATAGTGAACACAGCCGTTACACATTACATTTAAATAAGTTTGTGTACACGGTGTCAAAAAAGTCGACGACGTTTCGATCCCTTTTACAAAGATATTGGGATCATCATCAGGACAAAAGCAGATAAATGCCGGAAGGACATACAGCCACAGTGAGTGTGGCACGGGGTCTGGATGAGACCAGCAGTGAGCACACTAGTCCGGTAGAGGACTAGGTGGGACTACGGTGGATGGCCGTGAGCAGCAGTGGGAAGAGTAATTGGTTGGCTCGAATATCTGTTCAAGGACTAGAGAACGATTGAGCCCGGTGGCTTCGTAGGAGATTAGCTGGGGCGGCTCAAGTGTCTGATTACGGCAATTGCGAGCAATGCTAATAAGCGGGGGGTCCGGGAACGGTCGCTAACCGTACAAGGAATAAGCCCGGTGGCTTCGTGATTGAATGACTTTGGCGGCTCGGAAGTCTCAAAGCAGCAGTAATGAGCGGTGCCGATAAGCAGGGGGTCTGGGGACGGTCGGTAGGCATCTGCGTGGTGCTCAATGGCTCAATGGCTCGATGGACCATTGAGCACCACACAGACGCCTACCGACCGTCCCTGGACCCCCTGCATATCGGCACCACTCGTTACTGCTGCATTGAGACTTCCGAGCCGCCAAAGTCATTCAATCACGAAGCCACCGGGCTTATTCCTTGTACGGTTAGCGACCATTCCCGGACCCCCCCGCTTATTAGCACTGCTCGCAATTACAGTCTCCTCCTCTTTGCAGTAAATTCCTCCTTATGCCCCACATATGACCCAGGAACTTTGCGACTGAACAAGCTAATAACTTGTCTAGAGTCAGATCTTAATATGCGCAGTGCTTCAATATAAACTCGGGTCCCTAGTTGTTTACATAGGGGCATGAGCCACTTAGTTCTGGGGCGATATTAGGCCGGGAAGGCAAAGAAGACGTGTGCTGGAGATTCAAGTGATGCAGTACAGAGAGGGCAGAACTGTGTACCTACGCTAAAATTGCACCATGAGCCAGTGCAGGCATTGAGTGGAAGTGTACCGAATCTGAACTGCATATACAGCTACCTATCCAGTGGGGTTTTGATGATATCTAAAACAGGCTCTAAGATGGGATCGGGCTTAAAGTCCGTAAATTCCTTACTTAGCTGGTCCTCATTAGATTTGGCAGCAGCTTGGAGGAAAACCCAACCCTAATACTGGAGTTTTATTTGATTTTTAGAGTGAAATGATGCTGGCTCCCTGCATTCCCACAGATCCCCAAGCCCAATGTCAACTAGCAGATGCTTTAAGTTCTTTAGCCACCCTAGTTTGTTCTGTTTGTCTAATAAAATACTTCTTCAAGCTCTTTAGCATAGTGGCTTAGCTCAGGAGTTGTCCATATTCTCCGCCAGAATAACACAGGACGGAGATTTGCCTTGTCGGATATGGAATTCTTGCCCAGGTCTAACCTTAAAGGATGGAGGGGGGTACTCGGGGGAAGTTGGACTAGACTCCTCAGGAATTTATTCTCAGCCCTAAAAAGATCATCCATCCTGTTGAACCCCCACAGCTCTGCTCCATAGAGGGTGGCCCTCACTGCTTTTGTTTCATAGATCATTAGAGGCGCCGCCATTGGTTTACTATGTGAGGAGCACTGTTCTTTGCTTAAAACCCAAGCTACTTGAGAGAGTTTCAGATTGGATTTAGCCACTTGGTGTTTCCATGACATTGTTTCAGAAAGGGTGATTCCCAAATATTCAAAGTTGGTTACCCTCTCCACCAAGGTACCTCCCAGGGATGGTCTTCCCTTATAAGACCTATGGGGATTGATCATTAAGAACCTAGTTTTAGAAGTGTTGATCTCAAGACCACGCATTTCACAGAAATCTTTAAAGCAGGAGAGCAATTTCTGTAATCCCCCGGGGTTTTTGACACCAGCAAGGTGTCGTCCGCAAACAGAAGTGTTGCGATCCTATCACCCCCCCCAACATTGGGCATCTGAAGGATCCTGCTGTAGAAATTGAACAACGCTGTTTATGTATAATGAAAACAGTGTGGGAGCCAAGACGCATCTTTGGCAGACGCCCTTATTGACGGGTATGGGATTGATGAGCTGCCCTTGGTCTCCTCAACGGATCTTTGCAAAGGTTGCTTCATGAAGGCTTTATTTTTATAAATTAGCATTGGATTTCTTTTGAGTCATGTCAATAACTTATTGTCCATGTTGTAACTCTAAAATGCTTAACACATGTTCCTCAGACTGCTCTTTGCCACTCTACCGGGACTGATCTAAGGGTTTTATTATTGTGAATCCAAGGACCAGCTTTGGGGTATTGTGAGAGTATTGCATAGTGAAGCCTAATCAGCATCTCTACATAATACGCTACCTTCCTACATTGGTGTTCTAGCAGTAGGATCCTGAACTTGTGTTTCGCAGTACCACTTAGTCATAAGTGATTTTTGCATGAGAAATCCACTATTGACTTTAGACTAAAAAAAACCATTCAAAATTGTTTTGATCTTTTTGAATTGGAATTTCAAGGGCCATTCCAATAGTAAAACAAAAGACATAGAAAATTAGGAAAATCTTTTTTTAAAGGTCCCAACTTTCAGGTAAAAGGCTAGGCACAATGAAGGCTGGAAGAATCTCGACCAGTCAGTCATCCCACCCCTGAAGAGCAGTGACCTAAGGGTTTTGTGCACGGCTGGGGCATTAGTGAAGGAGTCACACCAAAAAAGGAGGAACTTGAAAAAGTCCTCAGCTCCTATGAGAAAGAGAAACTAGAGAGGGAGGGCCATTCCTCAGTGGAACACCTTGAAGAAGTTGAGGATGATGCCATAGCCCAAATTGACGTTGATGGGGAAGAAGGTTAAGACCAACACTCTCCACTCTTCCCCAGACCCCCTTCACCAGTGGGAAGTAACAGGAGTCACTCTAACATACCCCCTACTGGTAAGGTGGTAGTAAGCCTTGATGAAGAGCTTGATCTCCTCTCACTAGAGGAGAAAAAGATTGAACTTGAGGAAAGGAGACTAGCCCTAGAAGAAAGATGGGTCAAGATGGACTTCAAGCCCATAGATAATTGTGGCAGCAACTGTAATAGGGAAAAAGAGGAAACCTTTAACCCTAAGATCCCCAAAGGGATTGTCCCCAAGTTTAGTGATGTGGTGATATTGACAAGTGGTTTACGGCCTTTGAAAGGGACTGCAAAATAAGGAGGATAGGTCACCAGCACTAGGGCTCTCTACTGTGGGAGTTATTCGCAGTGAAGGGCAGAGACAGACTTCAGACCCTTAATGAGGATGTGGCTGAGTCCTGTCAGCATATGAAGGAGAACTTGATAGAAGGATTTGGACTCACCACAGAGGAATATAGATTGAAGTTTAGGTACACCTATCAAGTTCAAAATGAGACATGGGTGGACTTTGTGGACCCTTCAGTCAAAGCAGTAATAGGCTGGATAAAAGGCAAAGAGGTGGACACGTATGATGGGCAATAAAATGTAATTATGAAGGAGCACATTTTAACTAATTGTACATTGCATCAGCATTTGGTGGATTCTAAATTGTCCTCTCCCAGAGAGCTGGGGAAGATAGCTGACAAATGGGTCAGAACCATGGTGGGAGTGACCAGAAAAAGGGTGCTCAGAATTCCCAGCAGAGCAAGGAGGTGAGCAACAGCAAAGATAAAAAGGAGTTCTCAAAAGGCCCCCCCCAGTGGTGGACAATCCAAGGGATTGGCTGGCATAGGAGTGGGGTGGAAGTGTACTCTGGAGAGGCTAGAGGATACACTGAGTCTTAGTTAGTTTCCCTGGGGGTGGATATTGAAGCCCTGGCTGTCCTGCCCCCAAGCCTGCAGAAGTATATACAAAGGCCGAAGATCAATGGGACCGAGGTAGAGGCTTTGAGGGATACAGGTTGTTGTGTCACTATGGTGGCACCTACACTGGTTTCCCCAGACTAAATGCTACCTGGTATTAGTCACCAGGTTATTAATGCTGACAATGAGACTAAGCTCCATCAAATATCCTTGGTAAGCTTAGAGTGGGGAGGGGTTACAGGCCCAAAGAAAGTGGTTGTGTCCCCTGCCAGCCCAGTGGAGTTTCTGTTGGGAAATGATCTGGAGACTTATGCTTGGGCAGAAGTTGAAAGGACGGCTCATGCAGAAATGCTGGGTCTCCCTGTGGGGAAACATCGTTAACAACACATGCGATACATCGCATGCCATTACAACGTGGTCATTACAACGACCGCGTTGTTACATCGCAAACCATTACAACGCAAGTCGTTACAACGACTTGCTGTAGGGGGCAGAAGGTGTTGGATTTAAAATCCAACACCTTCCCTCCTGTTGCACAGACTGGAGTTGGAATAGTAAATTATACTATTCAAAAATCCAGCGTGCCCCCTACAGCAAGTCATTGTAACGACTTGCGTTGTAATGGTATGCGATGTAATAACACAGTCGTTGTAATGACCGAGTTGTAATGGCATGCGATGTATCGCATGTGTTGTAACGTGGCCTATTCCTCCCTGTGTGGGTGTATGTTACCACAAGAGCACAAGCAGCACATCAGGGAAGTCTTGGGAGCTTGGGTTCAGAAATAATGAACCAAGGCGCCCAAAGCAAGAGAAATGGCAAGAAGTCTGCTAAGGCACCTTCAAAGAGGTCACAGGAACAGGGGGAGAGTTCTCCTGAGGGAGATGACCCAGTGCATTAGGGGGGAACTGCAGCTGAAGGAGTCTGGCCTGACTTGACAGAGCTCCTAGGTGTAAGGGAACCCTCCAGAGAGGACCTATGCCAAGGGAAAAAGACATGACCAACTCTTGAAGGCCTTAGGCGGCAAGCTGCAAGGCAAGAAGAGGGAGATGTCAGTGGCACCCACAGGGTCTACTGGGAAGATGGGCTTCTGTACACTGAGGCCAGGGACCCCAAAACAAGGAACATGCAGGAAAAAGGTGTCCCCCAAGTGTACGGAGAGTTTATAATGACCTTAGCACATGACATCCTCCTAGCTGGACATCTGGGACAAACCAAAACCTGGGACAGGTTGGTTGCCCATTTTTATTGGCCCCAGATGTCTTAGAAAGTGAAGGAGTTTTGTCGCTTCTGTGGTCACCTATTCCTTAATTCCACTTCCAGTGGTTGGGACTCCTTTTAAGAGAGTAGAAATTGACATTGTTGTTCCCATCTGACCCTCAAACTGCATCTGGGAACAGATTCATTCTAGTGGTAGTGGACTGTCACTGCCCCTGCAGTGGCAAAGGCCCTTCTTGGTATCATTACCATTGTGGGATTTCCTAAAAACTTGGTCTCTGATAGAGAGTCAAATTTCAAGCCTGCATATCTAAATGCTATGTGGGATGAATGTGGTGTGAGCTACAAGTTCACCACCCATATCACCACCAGACAACTGGTTTAGTTGAAAGACACAACAAAACCATGAAAGGCATGAAAAACGCAGAAGGAGATGGGAAATCCTGTTACCTTGCCTCTTGTTTGCCTACATAGAGGTGCCACAGAAGGGGGTTGGTTTCAGCCCTTTCGAACTTCTGTTTGGCCATCCTGTAAGGGGTCCCCTAAGTTTGGTCAGGGAAGGATGGAAGAAACCTCTCAAAGAGCCGAAACAGGACATAGTGGACTATAAACTCGTCCGGTTGTCTGGGCATGGCTGAGTACATGAAGAGAACGAAAAAACATTTGGAGGCCAGCCAGGAACTTATCAAGCACTGGTATGACCAAACGGCAGCACTGGTTGAGTACTAACCAGGTCAGTTGGTGTGGATGTTGGAACCTGTGGCTCCCAGGGCCCTCCAAGACAAGTAGAGTGGGCCCTGTCCCATTTTGGAGAAGAAAGGGGAAGTCACCTACTTGGTAGACTTAGGCACCCTTAGAAGTCCTCACAGAGTTCTCCATGTAAATCACCTAAAGCCACACAAGGACAGAGCTGACATGATCAAGCTCATGGTAACTGATGGAGGCCAGGAGGAGGAAATTGAACCCCCCTGTGACCTACTGTCACATAACCCACAAGATGGTTCAGTAGAGGGTGTTGTTTTATTAGACTCTTTTACTGTGCAACAGCAATCTGACTACAGGCAAGTCCTAGGCCAGTTTGATGAGCTCTTTTCGTTGACCCTCATCCGACAACATGGTGTATCCATGATGTGGACACTGATGTTCGCAGCTGGACCAAGGTCACTCAGCACCAATGGACGGACACCCTTAGCGTCACACAGCCCAACGTAACCACCAACTTGGACCTAGCAGTAGAGAACTTCAACAACTGGATCACATGCGCTGCCAACCGAGTCGCTCCCACCAAACCTGCCAAAATGCACAAATCTACCAAATGTGCTAGCTGGTACACCCCGTAACTCAGCAGGTCAAAGCACGGGTGCAAACAACTGGAAAGAAGATGGCGCACCAGCAAGAACCACACCGACTGAGCCACCTTCAAGTCAGCCCTCAACGACAACCACCATCAGCTCAAAGTCACAAAAAAGGAGGCCCTGCCTCACCGGATAGAGACCAACGCCAAACAAAGAAAGGAACTCTTCACCATCATCAGAGAGTTCACCCACCCCTAAGCCACCAAAAACTCAATCCCTTCCTCACAGGAACTCTGCGACACCCTCGCTGACTACTTCCACAACAAGATAGCAACCATCTACAGAAATTTCGATCCCCAACCCACTGACCTCCACAACATCCCATTGACCACCACCGCTGACCACCTGCTCACCGCATGGGAACAGCTCAGTACAACGAACACCACTGCTCTAATGAACTCCATCCACTCGGGGGCACCCACCGACCCATGCTCCCACTGACATTTCAACCTCGGAAGAGACTAGATCATCCATCAGCTAACCGCCATCTACAACACCTCCATAGCCACAGCTACCTTTCCCGATGCCTGGAAACACGCAGAAGTGAGACCCCTCCTCAAGAAACCCTCTGCAGACCCGAGCGAGCTCCAGAACTACCGTCCCATCTCACTGCTCCCATTCCCTGCCAAAGTCCTAAAAAAGACCATCAACCTTCAACTCACCGAACACCTGGAGAGAAACAATCTGCTAGACCCTTCCCAATCAGGGTTCAGAGCCAACCACAGCACCGAGACAGCACTGATCACCGCAACAAATCCAATGATTTATTGGAACCAGGGCAAATGGGTATCAAACCAGTTCATGGCACCGAGGCAGCACTGGTTGTGGCAACAGATGAACTAAGAATGATGATTGACAGAGGTCGGGTAGCAGTCCTGGTCCTTTTGGATCTGTCGGCTGCCTTTGACACCGCCAGCCATCAAATCCTACTTAATAGATTAAAGGAGATAGGGGTAGGTGGTGCCCTTCTTGACTGAATTGAGTCCTATCTTTCTGGGAGATTCTAAGCAGTATCCGCTTGGTTTTCCCCCAAATTACGCACTTTAAAACAGCATTGTAAAAAATTGGAAAGAGCATGGAGGAAAGATTTTACTGCCGAGAAGAAATTGGAATATAGGGCAGCCGTTGGACGATATAAGGCCAAAATAAAAATTGCGCAAGCCTCCTTTTATGAAGGAAAAATTGTGTCCACCGCGAGCTCCCCTAGAGAAATCTTCCTCATCGCCAAAAAACTATGCAAAGTGCCTTGCCCCCCGGTCCCACCGGACCCCTCCGGGCTCCGCTGCAACGAACTAGCCGAATACTTTTCGACTAAAGTCCAAAACATTCTTAATCATCTTCCCCAAAAAGACATTAACATCTCCACTGAGTATACTAATGCTGGTAGGCAGCCAGCGGAAGATAAACTGGAGACCTTTCCCATGCTGACCCAGGAACTATTTTTAGCTACCATGTCAGCAATAAAAAGTGGGTCCCCGCTTGACCCCGCACCTCCCAACATCTTGAAAATGGTGGGTCCAACAATCGCCCCCATTGCCACTTGTTTGATTAATGCTTCATTCAAGGAAGGCATGGTCCCTTTGGAATGGAAAAGGGCGATGGTAAAAGCGTGGAAAAAGCCTACGCTGGATCCAGCCGACCTGGGCAACTACCGCCCAATCTCGCTCTTACCGGTAATCAATAAGGTAGCGGAGAAATTTGCTAACCGTACCCTTTCCACGTTTCTAGAAACTAACCATGTACTCCACCACTCCCAAACGGGGCTCCGGCCCGGGCAAGGGACGGAAGCCGCTATACTATCTGTGGTGGAGGAAACCAGGAAAATTCTTGATTCAGGAGGGTCATCAGCAATAATCCTCCTCGACCTGAGTGCGGCCTTCGACACGGTGAATCACCGTGTCCTGGTTCACCGCCTCAGGAAAGCAGGAGTGACGGGATCAGCTCTGCAATGGTTACAATCTTTCTTGGAGGGCAGATCCTTCCAGGTCTGTGAAGGCGATATTTGCTCAAAGTCCATTCCCCTTCAGTGCGGAGTTCCGCAGGGCTCCTCCTTGAGCCCTACTCTTTTCAATGTATACATGGCCCCGCTGGCAGACGTCGTATCTCCTTTTGGGATCCACATGGTGACATACGCTGACGACACGCAGTTGGTCGTATCTTTGAACCATTCCAACCAGCAAACCAATGACCTTCTGTCTTGCCTTGAGGAAGTGTCCAAGTGGATGAGAGCCTCCCACTTGAAGCTCAATGGTGACAAAACAGAACTCATGATCCTTGGCAATTCTTGGAGTGTCCTATCAAACTCTGTGTGGCCTACTTCGATGGGCCCAGTGCCGGCCCCCAAGACGGAGATCAAAAGCCTGGGAATATGGTTGGATCATGACCTTACGTTCAAAGTTCAGGCAAGGAAGACCGCCGCTGCCTGTTATGGCCTACTCAGGATAACCTGGAAAATTCTTCCCCTCTTACCCTTCCCAGCAAAAAAGCTATTGATCCAGGCACTAATTTTGTCTAGGATTGACTATGGAAATGCCCTCTACTTGGGCGCCCCAAAGTCAGTAATCGCAAAACTTCAGGTCATTCAAAATTGGGCAGCGAGGCTTCTTACGGAGACCCCCAATAGGTGCTCGGCAAAGCCTGCGCTGCGCTCTCTTCACTGGCTTCCGGTGCAACAGAGAATTGATTTTAAGGCCCTCTGTATAGCCCATAAGGCTCTGGTGGGGAACGGACCCCCTATCAACAAAGCCATGATCCGCCCCTACAGGGCTAACAGGAAACTCCGTTCAGACGAGCTGCACTTGGCAGTGGTCCCCAGGATCAAGAAGGCCAGAAGTGGCGGACGGCTTTTTTCATTCAATGCCTCCAGACTTTGGAATGCCATTCCGCTGGATCTTCGTAGCGAACCCAATCATCTGGCGTTCCGGAAACTACTCAAGACCTGGCTTTTCCCCTAGTGTACTCGGTCCTCCAGTTACGGCTTCAGCGCTGGGATGCTCCTGGGTAGCCATGCGCTTTATAAGTGTCTCCTCATTCATTCATTCATCCCTCCCCCATTTGAGTCAGAATTTAAAGTAATCTCAAATGGTGTACCTCAAGGATCAGCCTTAAACCCCATTTTGTTGAATATTTATCTACGGCCACTGCTGACCTTAATGAAATCTTTTTGGGTCTCATTTACACATTATGCTGATGACACCCAATTAATACTGTCCATAGACAATAATGTTACAATCCAGTTAGAAAGATTTTAAGTCTGCCTAACCGAGATGGCTAACTGGCTTAATAGGAACAAACTCAAATTCAACAGTAGTAAGACTGAATTCTTGTGCTGTTCCCGGCAGAGTACAGTTTCAGCTGCCATGCGACTTTGGGCCTGTTCAAAGGGCACAGATTTAAAAACAGCACAGTCGGTTCAGAACTTAGGAGTTCTGAATTACCTGTTCAAAAGACTCTACAAGATACAAGTGTTAGCTGCCAAACCTGCATTGAACAAAACCAGATTTGATTTAGCAACCGGTACCTTGAAAGAACTCCATTTGTTGCCAGTCAAGGAGAGATGTATAATTGAGGCCATGTGTCTAATCCATAAAGCCTTCAATGGAATTGGACCTAGGCTTCTACAAAATACATTTTTTCTACTAAAAACCTCAAAGGTCCTTAGGATCATCCTCAGCAAGTCTGTTCAGTGTGCCTAGATTTAAATAGACAGGACTTGGGAGATCTTTTCAAGTGAAGGCAGCACAAATTTGGAACAAACCTCCAAATACACTGAGATCAATTAAACATCTGCTGAGCTTTAGGACAAATCTGAAGACATGGCTTTTTCCCAAATAGTCGCAATATAATACAATCTTCACATAAGCTATCAGTTCTGGAAAAAAGATCTTCTGCGTAGACTGACAATGTCATAGGGCCAAGATGCCCGCTGGGTGAACGTTGCGCTTTACAAATATTTAAGTAATAAATAATAATAATAGACGACATCCGCACCCTACTAGACAGAGAAGAATCAGCCTCCCTGATCCTGCTCGACCTCTTAGCAGCCTTCGACACCATCTCACACCACCCACTCATCGATCAACTCGCCAGATTGGAATCACCCACGATGCTCTCAGATGGATGGCATCCTTTCTCACGGGCTCACCCAGAGAGTCCGCCTCCCTCCCTTCACCTCACAACCCAAGCATACCATCTGCGGCGTCCCACAAGGCTCGTCCCTAAGCCCAACCCTCTTCAACATCTACACGACACCACTCGCAGATATCGTCAGATCGCAAGACATCGTCATCTCATATGGCAACGATACCCAGCTTGTCCTCTCACTCTCAGCCGACCCCACCTCGACGAAGACCAACTTCCACAACTGTATGAAGAACGTCTCAGCCTGGATGAAGAACAATTGTCTGAAGCTCAAACACAGACAAAACTGGAGTTCTGATCTTCGGCAGACAAAATGCCCTCTGGAATGACTCCTGGTGGCCATCAGAACTTGGACCCACCCCCACTCCAAAAGACCACGCCCGCAACCTCAGCATCTTCCTGGACAGTAAAATCTTCATGAAACGTCAGGTCAACACTGTCTCCTCAGCCTGCTTCCACATGCTCTGCATGCTCCGCAAAGTCTTCACGTGGCTTCCCATCAGCACCAGGAAAACAGTGACGTAGGCCCTCATCACCAGTCGGCTGGACTACGGCAATGCATTCTATGCTGGTACCACCACCGAACTTATGAAAAGACTCCAGACAATCTGTAACGCAGCTTCCAGACTGATCCTCAACCTGCCCAAGAGGACCCACATCACCCAGCACCTGAAAGACCTCCACTGGCTCCCGATCCAGAAGAGTCAATTCAAGCTTCTAACCCATGCCTACAAAGCCCTCCATGGCCAAGGTACCCCCTACAAGAACCACCACCTGCACTTTCGCCGACCTCCCATGAATCTCCACTCCACACACCTCACCCTCGCACAAATACCACGCATCCACCGCTGCCGCTTCGGAGGACGCTTCTTCTCCCACCTTGCTGCCAAATCCTGGAATGCCGCCCCCACCTCTGCACTCCACCCTCGTTGACCCACTTCAGGAAGCGACTCAAGACCTGGCTCTTTGACTGAAACCTGCAGCACAGCGCCTATGATACACTCTTGGGTGATAAGCTGCGCTATATAAGTAGGACTTGATTGTTTGATTGAAAACGGATGCACACCCCATTCCAAGAGCAGAGGAGCTCCTTGACAAGCTCGGTTCAGAAAAATTCTTGTCTTGAGGACTTTTGAATTATCGTCACGATACTGGCATATTGGACTCACCCAGGGAGCAAAGTAGAGGTCAGCATTTTCAGCCCCGAAGGCCACTTTCAATTTAAGTTGATGCCTTTCGGTCTGAAAAATGCACCTGCTACTTTTCAAAGGGTGGTGTATTGAGTTCTTTCAGGCATGGCCAACTTTAGTGCACCATAACTAGATGATATAGCTGTCTTTAGTTCCACCTTGGAGGATCACCTGGTTCACCTAAGGGAAGTTTTACAGACCCTGCAGCAGGCAGATCTAACTTTCAAGGCTAGTAAGTGCCAGATAAGGCAGAGTTCTGTTGTGTACTTGGGCCACCTTGTGGGTGGAGGCCAAGTCCAACCTCTCCAACCCAAAATCCAGACCATTCTGGAAGTGGGAGGCTTCCAAAATCCAGACCCAAGTCTGGGCTATCCTTGGCTTGACTTGGTATTACAGGAGGTTTGTGACCATGTGGCCACACTCACTGAGCTTACCCCCAAAAAGCGGTCTAAGGTCATCTTGACCACAGGATGCAAAAAGGCCTTTGACACGCTGAAAGAGGCTATATGCTCAGCACCTGTCCTGAAGGCACCAGACTATGGAAAGGGGCTCATTGTGCAAAACAGATGCTGATTGAGCACTGCTGTCACAAACAAATGATGAGGGCCAGGATCAACCAGTAGGCGACTCCTCAAGAGCAGTGTTGGAGTGCCATTGAGAGGGAAGCCTTTGCTGTGGTTTGGTCCCTGAAGAGATCATACTTGTTTGGTGCTCACTTCAAGGTTCAAATCGACCACAAGCCTCTGAAATGAGAGGAAAGAACCCCAGATTTTTTAGATAGTCCATTTCCCTACAGGCTATGGACTTTTCAGTGGAACATAGACCAGGGACTGACCATGCCAATTCCTGTATTTTTTTACTTGGACGATGAGAACTACGAGGGGTAGGCTAGTTGCTCGTCACCTTTCATCTGGGAGGAGGGTCTTGTAGGAAAGTGCCCTTTTTGTATGGTCACCCCCCACTTTTTGATCCAGTGATGATGGTTATGACTCTGAAAGTGCACTGGAGCCTGCTGCCCAGGCCCCAGTGCCAGTGCTCTCTCCCTAAAACTGGTACATGTGAATTGGCAACTCCAATTGGCAAGGACTTTAACTCACTTATAAGTCCCTAGTATATGGTACCAGTGGTACCAGGGCATGGGTGTTAAACGGGTTACCATGGCCTGAAGCACTGTTTGTGAAACCCTGAGTGACCCAAGTAAACTGATTACATCAGTCCTGCCGTTGCAGACTGCAGGAGCAGTGCTCAAACTTTACTTTGCCCTCACCACGTGTGGCAAAGTCAATGCACTATTTTTAATGTATGCCAGTCACCCCTAAGGAAGGCCTCCTGAGCCCATGAGGCAGGGGGCATTATAATAAAGATGAGGCCATATAAGTGCAATCTTACGTGTCCCTAAAGAGGCCTTTTCTATTAAAGGCTACTATAAGTGATTAGCAATCCATAGGATATCATGGGTTGGCATCGAGGTTGCAGCTCCATAATGGTACCGCCGAAATATGTCATGTTTGGTATCAATTAACGTGCCTCATCCCCCTGACACTGATCTTGTGTCGAGGACGATGTGGCATGCACCCAGGTGGCTACCTTAGAGGTTGCCCACCTGGTTGCCCCAGCCTTTCCTGTGTTCTGGCTGCATGCCCACAGCTGATGCTGCCAAGACAGGAATTTGACCCCCTGCCAGGAAGTGTGAACTCTCCCAGGAGTCAGAAAAATGGCCTGGACAGGAAGGAGGTCACACCTTCCTCCCTGACAGGATGGCTTCACTAGCACATCAAGGCGGCGAACTTCAAGTCCTTCACCGCCTGTGATAAGCAACCAGGCTGCCTCCCATAGGAGGAAACAGCCTTTCACCTGCCCCCAGGAACTTTTGTACCTGGACAGGTGGGAAAATTAGGTATTCAGGAGGTGTACATCCCCAGAAGGTTAGCCACACCTCTAGGGTGGGCTACCTTTTTTGTACAGCTAGGAAAGGGTTCTGCTAGTTTTAAAAGTGGCAGAATAGAGAGTTCTGAGCAGAAACAATGACCCACACCCCCAGATGTGATCATCCCAGGGGCAGATTAGCCACTGGGGCTTGTAGCCCATTGGCAACTTGCACCCACACCCCTAGCTCCCCTAAATCTACGATTTAATGTCTACCCCTGACACCAGATTGATCTGATTTGTAATAAAGGACACAGAAGAGACACAAGTCTGCGACAACAGAAGCTGCAGAAACCAAAGGCGTAATACTCTGCACCTGTGGCAACCTTCCTGGAACTGTACGACTGCGATTCGTCCTGTACCAAAGACCGGTTCTCCCAGACAGAGAGACCCCTTTGAGAGCCAAAGACAACTTCAGACTTCCCTGGACTAGTGGCACTAGTCCCCTGCACATCGCCGGTAAAAACAACGTACTGGAACCAAAGAATCGCTGACCATTGGGCCCACTGAGAGATCGCCCAAAAGTGGATGGTCTAGTGCATTGTGGGACATATAGTCCTAACTTCCAGCAAGTTTCAGGCAGCTACCTTTTTCCTACGGACCTCCAGTATTTCAAAATAACTGAACTTACCGCTGCCAAGGCTTGTTGGCGGCCAGTCCAGCGACCATCACCTTTACTTGATGCTGCATCTCGAGGGGAAACCTTCATCAAACATCAGTAATGGCTTTGCTGTCGACTTTTTCCACCCGTTTCCTCACCAGCACTGTGGAAGTCGTAAAACCAGCAGCCCGCAACTCCCGCTTCATCACTAAGGACAGCCAGGATAACTCGGCACCCAGTCTTCTCGCGCCAGGTAAGATTGAACTGACTGTCATGGCTTGGTCCCGGGACCCACATTGCCCTCACCCTCTTTGGGTTCCACTTAATTTAACTTTAAGTGACTGATTGTCATGAGTGCTTTTTCCCATTGACCGCAATGATAAAGTTTTGCAGTATTGTTTTGCACTGATTTAATTCTTCTTCTAAAATCCATAGCTCCTTATCTATTTGACTTTGTTTTGGTGTCTAAATGTTGATAAAAATCTGCTTTATGTTTATAAATTAGTGTCGGATTTCTTTTGAGTTGTGTCAATTACTTATCGTCCATGTTGGTACCCTGAAATGCTTAACACATGTTCCTCTAGTAAAACGCGACTGCTCTTTGCTACTCTACCAGGATTGAGCTGAGGATTTATTATTGTGAATCCAAGAACCATCTTTGATGTATTGTGAGAGTATTGCCCAGTCAAGCCTAACCAGCATCACTATATAATACTCTACTTTTCTACATCAGAGGAGAAAAAGGGACATTAAAGAATAGGCCTAGGAGGAGTTACTTCAGCCTAGTGTTAAAGCCAATTGTTCCAAATTCTGGAAGATCGTAATAAATAGAACTTTCTTCACAGGATCTTTTTAATTCTAGAGTGGATTGTACGATCCCACCTGATAAATGGGTCATCCATTATAACGGGATGTATAGTTGAAGGATTGTGGAGGACTCTGATACCTCGTGGTTGCCAGGGAGTGAAATCCCACCATTGAGCTTTACTATGGAAAAAGTGTCTAAAGCTATCTCTGCCATGGCCAGGGGAAAAGCACCGGGCCTGAATGGAGTCCCCCCAGATCTTTATAAACCTGACCCTCTAATTTAGGCCAGGATTTTGACCCAATTAAAAAAAAAAAATCTTTTTATTAAACATTCTTCAGTTGCAGAGTATAGTATCACAACAACAGGCTTTGTGGTAATAAGCAAAGTACATTGCAATTCAACACTTACATTTAACTTGACCGACATCAGACCAGAGGGATATCGTATGAGTTGACAGTAATTTACATATAATCCCATTGGTTCACCAGAGAGGGTTCTCCCTGCTCCCTCCCACCCCTTCCCTGGCCCCTAGAACTTTCAGAGTCCCCTATACTCAACCCAGCAACGCCACACCTTTCTCCATTTCTGAGGGCAGCCTCTGCTCGCACAAATCACTCTTTCTGCGGCACAGCACCAATCCAAGTCGGATTTTCATTGCCCCACCCTTGGAGGGAGGCTCGCCCCCCAGGCCCTGGCAATATTTCTCTTGGCCACCATAGCCACCACCATTAGATATCTCGGACATGTCTCCTCACCTGTTACACATAGTATGTGCCACCTAGCCTCCAGTGGTATTGCTTGACCCTTCACTTCAGACATGGTTTGTGTCACCCTCTCCCAGTATTTCTGTATGTCAGGACATCCCCAGAGGATATGGAAGAAGGTACCCACTTCCTGGCAACCCCTGGTGCATTGGTTTGAAGGACAGCATCCCAGCTTGTGCATGAGTGCCCTGGAGGAGTAGGACCAATGGAGGATATGAAGCTGTACCAGTCAGAATCTGGCCCGGATTGCCACCTCCCTTGGGCTTTTAATCGCCTCCGCCCAATCATCGTCCTCTAGCATCCCGATATCTGCTTCCTATGCCTCCCGCAGGGCCCCAAGGGGGTCAGGTGCATTATTCATTGTTTTCCTATATATTAGGGATGTGGCCTTGTCGAACATTGGGTCCATTAATAATCTATCCTCCAGGGGGGCATATTCCGGCAGCTGGTCCCCTTCATGGATATGCCTGCGGAGTGCATGGCCCAGCTGCATGTATCGGTATCGTTCTGAGTCAGCCAGCTGATATTCATTCTGTAGGTCTTCAAATGTAATTATTGCCTGTCCTCTCCATACATCCCCCAAGTGGTCTATGCTCAGTAATCCCCACTTGCCAAACCCCTGCAGGCTCCCCACCTCATGTAGCATGTCGCTATCCCACAATGCGGTCCGTTCTGTCAGCTTATTCTCCCACCCAAGGAATTTAGTGGATCCCCCGTCACCCTCGAACCACCGCTTGGGTATGCGGAGGCAGCTGCTTATTCCCGCCTTCCCGGTGTAGTGCTGCAGGGTATCCCCTCTGCCCCATCACTAGGTGGTCTACTCTGTACGCTGGTTCGTTTCTGTCCGCAAACACCCATTCATTGAGCGCAACCATCTGGGAGGCCCAGTAATACTTTCTAATGTCCGGTACCACCGGACCGCCCTCATAGACACTCCTCTGGAGCTGTCCTAGCACTATCCTAGAGCCACCCCCATCCAACTGGAGCTTCCGGAGTTCACTATCCACATCCCGGAAAAACCCGTCTGGTATCCTGTGAGGGGTATTCTGTAGGACATACAGCATACTTGGAAAAGAAATCATTTTGAAGAGCACCGCTCTTCCCATTAAAGAAATCACAAGCTCCTCCAATGTATCACATCTCTTTTCAGACGCTCCAGCTGAGGCTTCAAGTTATCCTCTAGGAATGCTGACTCTGTTTGTGAAATAGTGATACCCAGGTATCTAAACTTGTCTCTAATTTGAAGTGGGATCCCTCTAGTTGCAGTAGCGGCCCGTGGTGGGAGTGCTGCTGGGCGGTGACGCGGGGCGGGGATGGGGCAGGGTGGGGGGTAGTAAACTACGGAATACGGCCGCACAGAGGTAAGTAAACAAACAAATAAGTAAAACGAATTTCGTTGCGCGCGCTGCATCGCATTTGGCAGGGACAGGGCCTCGCCAGTGAGACCAAAAAGGAGAGACTTATCCCAATTTATTTGATACCCTGAGTCGCTGCCAAACATTTGGAATATATGGAGCAGCCTGCCTATTGTGAAGCACGGCCTAGTGGCTTATAACAAGACATTGTCAGCATATAGGGATATGCGTTCCTCCCAGCTGCCGTCACCCGCTATACCTGTCACCAAAGGATCTCTTCTACTCCAGACAGCTATGGGCTCCAGAGCTAGCATGAACAACATAGGAGATAATGGACACCCTTGTCTTGTACCCTTGTGAAGGACAAAGGGACAGGACACCGAGCCATTCACTCGCACTCTGGCCAGGGGCTTAGTGTAGAGGAGCTTCACCCAGGCACCATATCTTGGGTTGAATCCAAACCTATCCAGCACGGCAAACAAATAATGCCATTTGATACTATCAAACGCCATGTGAGTGTCCAACGATAGTAGCACTGCCTCCTCCTCCCCTCAAGACCTGGTCAAGTGCCTTACTCCATAAAGGTGCCGCAGATTCAGTCGAGTACTCCTATGGGGCATAATTCCCGACTGGTTCGGGTGCACCAGAGATCTAACAACTCCTCTGAGCCTATTCACCAGGACTTTAGCTAACACCTTGGCCTCTATGTTTAACAAGGAGATAGGGTGGTAGGAACTGCACTCTTTAGGGGGTGTACCCACCTTAGGAGTCACTACTATGAGGGCTAGTCGTTGATCTTTCAGATCGTGACCCACCTTTCTCGCCTCTCGGAACATATTTAGCATGTGCTGTGCAACTTCATCACACGTGCCCTTATAGAGCTCTGTTGAGAGGCCGTTAGGGCCCGCAGCTTTACCCGCTTGTAGGTCCCTTATAGCCTACATTATCTCTTCTACCGTAAAGTCGTATTCCAAATCATCTCTATCCTTGCTTGTTAAGGAAGGGAGTCGGACATCTTTAAGTAGGTCTCGGCAATCTTCCTCCATTCTAATAGGACTGGAGGTATAGGGCTCCTAATAGTATTAATCAAAGGCCTTCGCTATCTCCTCCCCATTGTGTGCACCCTTCCCTCGGAGTCCCGAATTTCCACCACCCAGCTCTGGTCCATCTCTCTTCTTCAGCCAGGCTATCATTTTATTGGCTTTATCTCCCAGACCATAGAGCGGCCTCTGCGATGCTAACGCCTGAGACCTGGCTGCGTGTTCTGCCAGTTCTCTCATCTCCTGCTGCTTGAGACCAATGCAGTGTCTAATCCGAGGATCAGATTCCTCCCCCGCCAATGCCTGTGCTTCCAATCTGGCTACTTCTCCCTCCAGGGTTGCATACCTAAGTCGCTGTTTCTTCCACCTAATACTGCCTGAACATGACCTTGTATCACTGTTTTAAATGCTTTCTTCAGGACACATGCCGAGTCAACCGAACCCTCGTTATCCTGGAAGTACTGCTCCGTCCTCTCTCTAATTTGGTCTACAAACCCCCTGTCTTTAAAAACCCAAGCTCTATCCTGAGCGCATTGCATTGTCCTTTGGTGGGCCTGGAGCAGCACTTCCACTGGTGAGTGATCCGAGTTGAATTTCGAAACAGTTTGGTGCTCTCCGCCTGCGTCAACATATGGTCTAG
This sequence comes from Calotriton arnoldi, assembly GCA_963921515.1. NCBI lineage: Eukaryota > Metazoa > Chordata > Amphibia > Caudata > Salamandridae > Calotriton > Calotriton arnoldi. The sequence continues at coordinate 1,598,501 of CAWUFW010002033.1, read as the reverse complement.
TCGGGAGTAGCTGCCATGTACAGCCGAATAGTATGTGTATTGCCATGCCTGGGGGTTTTGCAGGTGCCACAGATCTGTCAGCCCCATGGCCTCCACAAAGGCCTTCAATGGCTCTGACCCCCTTACCCTATTCAATTTTGACTCCCTGTCCCTTTCTGGTTCCATGGTCGCATTCATATCTACCCCCAATAGGAGGATTCCTAGGGGCAGTTCCACCAGTAGGGTGCCCAATGCTGGCATTGTGTCCATATGTAGAGTTGGTGGCACATATATCGATCATATATTTAGGGCCAGTCCCTCCCATTTCCTTGACTGTGTTACATACCTCCCCATGGGATCATGCCAGATCCTATCCATAACCAGAGAGAGGGAGGTCTTAATCAGTATCCCCACTCCCCTTGATCCCGCCGTGAATCCTGCATGCTCAATGAGCGTGTATCTGTACCTGTATAGCATTTTTTATCTGTTGCCCTTCAGATGCATTTCCTGGAGCAATACAATATCAGAGGCATGTCTACGAATGTACTGCAAAACCACTATCCTCCTAATTCGATTACCCACCCATTTACACCCGCAAATTCTTTTGTTGGTATCCTCCTATACCGTCCCCCAGGAGTACAGGGACAATTCTGCAGCTCGCTATTAGAAACTGTCCTCTCTCTGGCTAGTGTCTCATCCAATTTTAACCTCCTTGGAGATTTAAATCTTCATTTTGATAATCCATTGGATAAAGTGGCTGACGAATTAGCTCTGGATCTCGCAGCCTACCAACTCCACCTAAAGACTCACCAAGCTACACACATGAAAGGTCATCTTTTGGACCCTATTTTTTCAAATATAACAGAACTAAAAGGGAGGGAACCTATTCCCGTCCCCATGTCAGATCATTTCTTAGTTCCGTTTTTGTGGTACCCACCTACCTCTGACCCTCACATACCAGCTTTACGTACCCAAGCCCGGCAATGGTCTAAACTGGTTACAGAAGACTGGACTCGTGTACTTGAATCTACCAAACCCATATATGATTCCGACCCATCAGTAGCAAACAGAAAGTTCTCTGTATGGATCGAGAACGCATTAGACACAGTATTACCCAAAAAAACCCTATTAAAAAAAGGTGGACCCAACAAATCCCCTTGGTTTACTTTGGAACTTCGCAAATTAAAACAACAATGTAAGAAACTAGAAAGAGCATGGAGGAAAGACTTTGCCAGTGAGAAAAAAGCCGAATATAGATCATCTATTACAACCTATAAAGTGGCATTAAAAACAACACAGGCTGCCTACTACGAAGAAAAAATTCGATCCTCTTCCAATTCCTCTAGAGAAACATTTCGTATTGTTAAAAAGCTCCTGAAAGTCCCGGATCCACCTTCAGCCCCTGACCCTTTTGGCCACCGATGTGACGAATTAGCAGAATTCTTCTCCACCAAAATTCAAAATATTTTAAAAACTTCCCACTTAATACCAAGGAACACTGTTCTGAGCCTCATAACTCAGAACCACAGAGTAGTGCCCATTGTCTAAATTCCTATGTCCCTCTGACAGAGGAACTTCTTTCCCCTATCCTAGACTCGGTCAAGAGTGGGTCTCCGCTCGACCCGGCCCCATTTAACATACTAAAGTCAGCAACACCCATCATTAACTCCTCCATCACTAATTTAATTAATGCCTCCTTAACATTGGGCATAGTTCCCCTGGATTGGAAAAAGGCCATGGTAAGGGCACTTCTGAAGAAACCCCATCTGGATCCTACAGAGATGAGCAACTATCGTCCCATCTCCCTATTACCTGGAATTAGCAAGGTGGCAGAGAAATATGTAAACCGTCAACTCTCTGCTCACCTTGAGTCCGCTGGACTTCTCCACGCCTCCCAGACGGGCTTCCGCCCTGGCCAGGGTACGGAGACTGCAATGATTGCGGTGGTAGAGGAGGCTAGAAGGATTCTTGACTCGGGGGATCCGCGGCCATTATCCTTCTGGACCTAAGTGCAGCCTTCGATACGGTAAACCATTGCACTCTGGTACGCCGCCTTAAAAGAGTAGGAGTGACAGGATCGGCTTTAGCCTGGCTGAAATCATTTCTGGAAAATAGAACCTTTCAAGTATTTGAAGATAACATCCGGTCCCAACCAGTACCACTCCACTGTGGGGTTCCCCAGGGCTCATCCTTGAGCCCTACACTTTTAATGTGTACATGTCCCCATTGGCAGAAATTGTAACTCCATTTGGAATTAAAATGGTCACCTATGCAGATGACACCCAATTAATCGTAACATTGAATCAGGTGGAACAGTCCTCGGTAGACTTATGCTCCTGTCTCAAAGAAGTTACTCATTGGATGAACAGAGCACACCTCAAACTTAATGGTGAAAAAACAGAGCTCTTATTGCTGGGCGATCAATCAATATTCCACCCCAATACTATGTGGCCGACCTGCATGGGACCAGCACCTTTGCCAAAAAAAGAGATAAAGAGCCTGGGTATCTGGCTGGACCAAGACCTTACTTTTAGAACACAAGCTAGGAAAACCGCCGCTGTTTGTTATGGTCTGCTCCGAACCTCGAGAAAAATACTGACTCTTTTACCTGGCCCCTCTAGAAAGCTCCTAATTCAGGCACTTATTCTATCCAGATTAGATTACGGTAATGCCCTCTATTTAGGAGCTACCAAATCAGTTACCACTAAGCTACAGGTGGTTCAGAATTCGGCAGCAAGACTTCTCACGGGCACAAAAATCCGATGTTCTGCCAAACCTGCCTTGAGATCACTTCACTGGCTCCAGGTACAGGAAAGAATCCATTTTAAGGCCCTTTGCATTATGCACAAAATCTTTCAGGGCAAGGGTCCTTCTATTCTAAAAAACCTGATTAAACCATACAAAGCCAATAGAAATCTACGTTCAGATGATCTCTCCCTAGCCGACACCCCAAGAATCAAGAGGACACGGACGGGTGGCCGCCTCTTCTCCTATAATGCCTCCAAACTTTGGAATTCCCTTCCTCTCACTATTCGTAAGGAAACAAACCATTTGATATTTCGCAAACATTTGAAGACCTGGCTATTCCCGTAAACCCATCTGTCCTCTGGCCACTTCCGCAGCGCTGGGATGCTTCCGGGTAGCCATGCGCTTTATAAAAATTTCTTTCATTTCATTTCATTTCATACATTCCAGGACATGATTCTAAGGCTGGAGCTACCCTTGTGCCCTACGTGGTGCGGTTTATTCAGGTTAGTGGAGTCTGCTTGGGAAGGCATATCCCTCTAGGTAGCCCCCAGATTGATTTACACACTGCCACCTGTTGGACATTGTGAGAAGCCACCTCTCCAGTTCTTCCCTCCCCCCATAGTGTATACTTCAGATGATCTGCAACTACGTATAACAGCAAAAAACTAGCAACAGTCCCACCACCATGGGAGCAGCAGTAAACCCCCCAACTGTGTAACTCCCCCCACCCTGCTACCCTGCTAGTTGGGTTCAGAACCACCCACCTCCCCAACTTGCAGAGCGTCTGTCACCCCATGAACATTAGTAACTGGAACGGGGTAGGCAAGGGCTGATTAGAGTGTCAAGCCATCACAGCTTACCTCTCCGCCCCCAACCTTCCAGTCATAGTACATTTCCTGCTAGCAACACATTGGATCTAGATTCAATGACCCCCCACCAGCCCCTGACCCCCACCTGCACACCCCCAACAGTTGTTCAAAAAGGATATAGCCAGAGTCTCTGCAGTCCATGTATATGAGAGCAGTCGACCATGCTCTTTGCCAGTGTTAGGTAAGTATGGGGGACAGCACAGCTGTACTCAGTCCTCCCCGCTGCCCCCCTCATCCCACGTTTTCCACAGTCCCTTCCGCCATCTCCTCCTGTCGATCCTTCGGATGTCCCCATCTCCTGTCTTGCGGGGACGTGCAGCCCACCGTGCGACAGCCCTTGAGCCACTCCCAGACCTCCTCTGTAGCACTGAAGTGCCAGGTTTTCCCCTCATCCATAACTCTAAGCCCCGCTGGGACTAGCATCATGTACTTGATTTCTATGCTACCGAGCTCTCTCTTCACTGCTTCAAAGGTCCGTCACTGATGCTGGATCTGCAACGTAAAGTCCGGAAAGAACCGTATCACTGTGTTTTCGTATTTGAAGTCTCCATGCGATCGTGCTGCCTGTAATAATGCATCCTTTTTCCAATAGTTTAAGATCCGTGCTATGATTGTTCTGGGTGGCGCACCCAGTTTTGGCTTGGGGAGCGAGCTCTGTGCGCCTGTTTGATGGTAAAGAAATTGGAGAGGCGCCTCGGTCGGAGATGGTTAAGTATCAGATCCTCCAAAAAAAGGTCCATACTCGGCCCCTCTGCCCCCTAGGTACCCCACCCACTCTAATATTGTTCCTGGTGCCCGTCCCTCCTGGTCCTCCAACCTAGCTGCCATGACCTCCTGCTGCTTCGTGAGGTGCTGCACTTGCTCCTCAAGGCGTTTCGAGGAGGACTGCAATTGAACCACGTTAGCCTCCGCCGCAGAGACTTTGTCTGAGATTTTATGGAAATCTGCCCGTAGCAAATTCATGTCTAGCGTCACAGCGTCTAATTTGGGCTCAATGGTCCCCTTCAGGTCTGTGATTGCTGCCATTGTAGTACTTAGCGATGGCTCCGCCGATCCTCTTGCTCTGCCTGTTGTCCTAAGGCCCTCACGCTCTGCCTTGGAATGACGTACTTGCCCATTTTATTAGTCTGCGTCCCTGATTGTCGCTTAGGCCTCATCCAACAGCTTTGGTAACCCAGAGGCGAAATTGTTCTGTGAGTACACACTTTGCCACAACAGTTCCTCTCCCTGCGTTCAGAAGATCCCTCCACTGCCGTACTATAGATACTAGTGCCTTTCCACAGTCTTGCGAGCACTCCACTCACAGAGCTGGCCTCACTCGGGGACGGGGGGGGGCAGATAAAGTCAAGGAAAGAGGCTACCGCCTCTTTGCCCATCTCACCTCTGGAATCTCGTCATTGGCCGTGGGCAGAGTGACCACGGCACACAGTAGCTCGTTTTCCCCAGGGAGCCAACCGGGTCATTCAGTGTTGTACCGTTTCACACTTGGACACAGCAGAGCACCATCCAAGGCAAAGGCCCACAGGGGGGGAAGGTGGCCAGTCTCACACCTCCGGTCCCCCAAGCCGCCCCAGTCCCGCAGATCCTCCAGCAAGCGTTCAGTGCTGTTGCTAGCTCGTGGCTAGGCCGGGCCCTCCCGGCCAGGCCCCTTCTTTATGTTGTCTCTAGGCAGGGCTGCACGTGGGTCTTTACCTCTCGCTTCTTTGGACCTCCCTGAATGCAAGCCTCAGCACGCAGCCCCCTCTCCAGGTACCGATGTCCTCATGAAGTCCCGGATGCAGATTGAGGCCCACCCTCCCAGGGGCGTCCTCGCTACTCTCCATTCTTCGCGACCAGGTATTTTTGCCCCTCTGTAGGGCTGCGCCTACTCCGCTGCTCACTCGCTGAAATCGGATCACCGCGACTGATCCACAAAGCTTCAAGTACTCCTCCGTGCAGTCTGGAGTCACACTCTCTCCTCACGGCCTCCCGTCGGAGCTCCTTTAGTGGGCCCGGTCGGCCCCCAGCCAATTTTTGGTGCCCTATTCACAGAGCCTTCTCTCCTCCCACATAGAGACGGGCCCGCCAACTGCACAGGAGACTGTCCGGGCCCCCGGGGGAAGTCCCAGCCACCGTCGGCCCCCCACCAGTCACTTGCCGAGCCCAGCACCGGGCGGTCTTGTATTTCTCAGGTTCTGGGTGCGTGGAGGGGGGGAGGCAGACGATCACCTCCTGTCCGACTGCCCTGTTCCACCGACCCTCTGATCCGGCGTCTCACATCTGCGGCCTCAGGCCCATCATCCAGCCCGACCTGGATACTCAATCGTGCACAGCCAAACTGTCGGATCCGCTGTTCAGGGCACGTATTTTTAAAAAAGAGGCAAGGGATGATTCATGTTGTTATCATCCCATTTCACTTTTAGATTCGGCCGCAAAAATTATGGGTAAGGTCAACTTGCAGGTTGAGTTGCGTGGAACCCAAGGAAGGTAAAGGTGATGTGGGTCCCAGGACCAAGCCATGACAGTCAGTTCAATTTTATGTGGGTCGAGAAGACCGGTTGGCGAGTTATCCTGGCTGTCCTTAGTGATGAAGTGGGAGTTGCGAGGGTGCTGGTTTTCCCCTTTACACAGTGCTGGTGAGGAAACGGGTGCAAAAAGTCGACAGCAAAGCAATTGCTGACATTGGATGAAGGGTTTGCAGTGATCCCTCGAGGTGCAGCGTCGAGTAAAGGTGGTGGTTGCGGGAATAGCTCGATAACTTCAACGTAATATCTAAGCTACAATACAGCTTTAGGCAGGGGAGAGGGACGCTGGACCAGTGTGTCAATTTACATCTGATTGTGGGTAAATATGCTATAGCCAAGGGGAGTTGCCTGCACATTGCTTTCATGAATCTCACCTCAGCATTCGACCGAGTTAATAGCTCTAAGCTGTGGGCTCTTCTGGATCTGGGCATGGAAACTGGGTTAGTGGCCTTTTTACACAGTTCCCACTCCAACCTCTCCGCCTCGGTGAGATATGATGAGAATGGCAGCTTGACTGCTTCCTGGGGGTTACAGAGGGGTGTAAGGCTGGGGTGCATTTTGGCACCCCTTCTATTTACTTTATACATTAACAATTTGGGGGAGGTTTTGTCAGCGGCTTACAGGGATATTCCCGGCGGGGGTTCTAAACTTATTCCAGCCTTGTTATATGCAGATGATGCGGTCCTGATTGCACAGACCGCTGTGGGTCTCCAACATCTCCTGAATCCCTTTATTGATTTTATGGACTCCCTAGATCTGTCAACCAACTATACTAAATCACATAAAATGATGATTGGCGGTTGGAAAGTCGCTGGGACCAAGTTTTTTGGTGAAGGGGTCGAACTTACCCACGCCACTGAGGATACGCGCAATATCTTTCTTTACTGTTCATCCGGAATAAGGATACTTGGTCTACCGTGACCTCCTTTTATCTCATGTCTCTACTCATGATGGAATTTTACGATTGATACCGGTCTCAACGTTGGGATTTTACATAAGGGATTTTGGATTATTGCGACTTCTTTCTTGATTTTAAGATTATAGTTTCTAAAAATTTCCCCAAGTGCCCTGATGAAGTCTATGGCTTAATGCCGTATAGACGAAACACGTGTTGGCATGGTTTGTGGCTTGGACAACATATGTTAAGAAGATTGACAAATGGATACATAACCATGGAATAAAACAAGAAGAAACAATTACGGACTAAGAGTCGAATGTTTATATGTGCTTTTACTTTAGTGTTTTTGCTCAGGCTGTCAATTGTTAAAGTCTCTAACTTCCCTTATTTGGGGGTACTCTTTGATAATAGAGGATACTGGATTGCACAAAAATCCCTTAAAAAGAAGATTTCCAAACCAATCCAAGCCCTAGTAAAAGTGTATCGAGATAAATGCATCCCAATAGCAAGTTATGGGTGCGGTGTTTGGGGGTACAAGGACATTGAAGAGCTTCAGGTAGTTGAAAATAAATTGTTGCATAGACTCCTAGCTGTTCCCACCAGCACTCCCTCGTTTATGGTTCATGAAGAGGTTGGACTAGGGTATATTTATGATCTCATTGCGGTGGCACCCATCACGTAATGGCTTACAATTTGGTCCAGCCCGCCCTTAATCTAAATCAAATGGTGATTGAGGACTACAGATCACTTATGGGCGAATTGCATATCCCATGGCTTGGTTACGTAAAGGACATGTTGGAGGGTGTGGGATGTATAGAACTGTTCACCAATCCTAGACCACTACGGCCAAGGGAGATGCATGACCTAAAAAGCTGTTTTTTTTAATCTAGCTGGCAATGTGAAAGACAGGAAAGGGAACTTTCTAAAACCCACCGTCAAATAGTATATTTTGCTGAAAACGTGCCCTCTGGGAACCTTATTTATCGATAGTAAACAATGCACAGCAGCGCTTCCTACTGACAAGTTTCAGGTTTAATACAATACCCTGGATTTTAGCTGTCCTCAAAGGATTTCACAAGACGGAAAATTTAAAGCTATGTCCTTGTGATAATTTCTCGGAGCAAGACACTGTGCACTTTATATTTTGTTTAAGATTTTTACCGCACATTAAGGCACAGATCTATTTTCCCCTTGGTCTGCTTTGGGGTCCCAAGCTTCTTGTCTGGTGCTCTTAGACTCAGGAAAAAGTTATTTAATGACTAGAGAGAGTTTTCTTTTAATTATGCTACTGGTTTTATTTCTTTTAATAAGTGTACCGTGATATTTATTACATTTTTATGGATAGCCCTACGAAGGGTCAAGAGTGGGGATAGTTTTGTGACTGCACTTTCTGTCCTTGTACTGTAATGATGCATTTGCACTTTAAATCAATGTTTATATGACCAGATTGATGGTTGATAGGAGGCCCGAGCATCTCTTGCTAACATAGCAGACCCAAATTTTGAGGTTTTTGTTGTCAGGTTTTTGTTGGATGAGCCATTCATATTTGTTCAATGTAACCATCATTTTAGCCTAGTTTTTAATTAAGATTTGCACAGTATTACATTTGCATATTTTAATATGAATTGCTAGTTTTATTGTAAGTATCGAATATGAAAAACTTTTCTTTCCAAAACCCCCATTGACCCTTTAAAAATATTGATAAGGCGCTTTGTAATGGGCGGTTCATGGCTTTTATAGTTGTAAAATTGGTATACAGTGTCACAGCTTGTTTTTATGTCCATGTGTAAAGCATGCGTATCAAATTTCATTTGTGTTTTACATGTGCTTTTATGGTCTATATTGGCCGAATAAAGAGTTATTGAACTGAACTTTATAGTAAAGCCTAACCAGCATCACTAGATAATACTCAACCTTCCTATAGTTAGTGAAGTTAGAGGAAGTGCCTCACGTAAGCAACATCCAAGAGCAAGTTGGCTACTGTTTATCAACTAGTTTATTCTGTCATCAATGGTACTTTCCTATTACAGTAGGATGAGACAATATTGTGTGTATGTCTCTAGCTATACTGGGTGTATGTGATTAACTAATCAGTGTCACAGCTATTGCATCAATCTCCTGCACCCATATTTATGAGAGTCCTCAAACTACAAGAGTTGGTTCCTTTCTCTTGATGCAAAAATATATAAAAATTAGTCCATATGTATCCCTCGAATTCTTTATTATGTATGCCCAGGCTCATGATTAAAAACACTCTAAGACGTTTTGACCAGAACGTTAAGAACCGTCGACATAATTCATTGCCATAGTTAACTTAGAGGCAAATTATCAGGGCATGAGGCCCCGTGTTTCACCCAACTATGCACGGTACCAATAAATAAAAAAAGGGAAGGGGGGAAAGGAAAAAACACAACAGAACAAGAAAACCAGGTAGTGCTGTACTCACTCAGAGAGAAAACCAGCATTTAACAACACATATCAGAAACAAATCATTGATGTATCTTATCCATAATGGTATATGAGATGTCCACTGTTCAAATTCCTCTGTCCAGACCACCAGCTCCTCCTACCAGCCCATGAAAACGTTTGTAAAGCTGGGGGAGAATCAGGTGCGCATCACAGTTCTGGATATATGTCGGTAACACGTGTTTTAAAAAATAACGATGTTTTGTTCCAATTAGAATTGTATCATGTCTGTTAACATATCAGTGTGCTCATACAATGTTATTGGTGTATTGCTAATCTAATGTATGTGTTCCGTTATTCCTTGATCATGCTTAATGGAACTATACAATGAATTTACATCTAGTGTGACATGAATGTAACTGGCTCCCATTTAACATCATGAATTTTCTTCAGGAAGTCAGTGTATCTTTACAGTATGATGGTAAGGTAGGGATAAAGGATGCTAGGAAGTAATATAAATAAATGGCTTTATTTTCTAATAAACCACAGTTGGAAAAGAATACAGGTCTTGGGATGTTTATGAATTTTGGGTCTCAGATACAACCTGGGTTTACGTATTTTGTCTTTTGTGAAAAATATCATAATCAATTAAACTAAGTTCTTTCCATTCCCAGAGGCAATCACAATACTCCTGTATGGTCTTTCTGAATTCATAACTGGTATCTGTCAAATGCCTGAGGGCATCTGCTCTATTATAATTGTATTTATATAGCGCTTACTACCCCTGACGAGGTGCTGAAGTGCTTTACGGTGAGTAGCACGCTACTCCGGTACCCAAGGTTACTGGTTAATGTTGGTTATTGTGATTAGTTGTGTTCTCTCAAGAACAAATGCATGCATTTACTCCAGTCACTTTGTGATATTTTAATACCAGGTAGATGTGTTCATTAGTGGGGGTTATGTGGTTTCAGGTGAATGGTTGGTGAGATTGATAGGCTGGCAGAGATCGAGTAATGTTAGATTACAGGGATAAGGTTTTAAAAAGGAGCGGTTATGATCTATGAAATGAAGTATCAGCTAATTGCAGAATTACAGTAATAATTATTGAGGCAGGCAGGCAGGCATGAGACTGAGAAGAAACTATACTCAGAAATAGGTATGCAGAGGATGGAAGGTAAGAAGAGGGCCACTCTGAGGAAAGGGAGTTTGTCAATGTCAATCTTTCATGCACAATTTTAGGGGTATAGGGGTATAGTGAGAGAAGTCTTCCTGAGATAGCAAGCGATCAGAGAATTTAAGCTGTGGAAAGAAACAATATTATACATATTTCCATATCGAGGGCAGATAGTTTAAACATGTGGTTCCAAGTGTACACATCATGTAAGCATTAAGAGCCCAGTTGTGTGCCAAGCCTAGAACACAATGCAAGTTCAGCTAAAATGAAGTGCACTTCAGTGCCAGAATTGGTGGGCCAAGACTTTATTTTGCTCAAAAATTTTTTTTTCCATTCTTTATCCTTTTTTTGTCATATTTGTGTGCTCAAAATATGTCTTCAGGTTAAAATGATTTGAAGCCAATTCTACCCTTTCTTTGCATCAAAAAGAGTATTTTTTCCTGTGAGGCTAAGTTTATTATTCATTCCCTAATATCCTGACAATAACTGTCTATGAGGAAAGCACAGTCAGCACAGATGGATGAGTAAAACATAGTGAGGATTCTTAATCTGCTTGAAAACATTCTTCCTGTAGTTTAGGAAATAAGATAGCTCCACTGGGCTGGAAATATTCACTACATACCTTAGAGATATATATATCGTCAAGGTACATAAATATAGAGCTAAGTATATTTAGAATTTGCTTACCCATAGAAACTTAAATTCACAATATTTTTGTTCTTGGTATTCTTGACACAATATTTTGATCTCACGATATTTCTTTCTCCAATATTTTGTGCAAAAAACTCAAACCCTCTATCCAAGAAAGTGTTTGCTATTGGAAAGTTTACCATTAATTATTATTACCAGGAACTCTCCAATTAAGACTCCAATAAAAGAAAGGTGGTTTAGGATGCAAGGAAATGTATACCCGAATTATTGAATGGCCTCCCCCACTGTCGAGGAGGGACCACTTCATTTTATTGCAAGTTTTGATATTGTCTTCAATGAAAATTAAAAAAATTACTGTATCAGATAGTTTCTACCGCAATTATAAATGCATTTAAATGTAAAGAAGCAATAGTAAACATTTATTGTTAGTTTGGTATTTCATCAACATGGAAAACATCTAAGGAAAACTATAACCATATCTTCTGTTTTGTCATCATTTATCTACAAATTGCATGTATACTAGAATATTAGCGACAAAAATATCGTCTGACATAAACATCATTAGTGCTTCTCTACCAACCGTTAGATCTTGATACAATTGACCATGACATTCTCCTCACTCTATACATGAGCAAATGGGTTTTGAAAGTGTTGTAATATATTGGTTCTGACCGCAGCTTACAAACCATTTTTACCAAGTTAAGACTGGCATTACAACCTCCAACGTCAGAAGATCATTTTATGTGTCTGATCATGGACCCCAACTCTGTTCAGTCTATGCACTGAACCGCTAGGAAAACATCTTCAGAAAAACAGCGTTGATTTTCATCAATATGTTGACTGCACCAAGTTATACTTGGGAATGAACTACATTATCAGCCTTCAGAGACTTACTACTTGCATCTTGAAATACAGACTTGGATAAAAAGTATGATGTATTTAGCTACATCAACAATTTGAACAGCATTGTTTTTCCATCCAAACTTGTCACATCAGCAAAGTCATTGGGCTTAATTCTAGATACTCAGCTTAAGTTTGACATGTACATGAAGTCCTCTATATAGTTTTCCATGTCCATAATGGCAATATTTCCCCCATGTCAGAATGTTTTGTGATATTATGACTATTCTTCAGTGTATGTATAGCCTTATTCTTCTCTAAAGTCAAATTAATTAATATGGTTTTTATTCTTCCTCAAAGATTTCATTTCAACTTTGAATACTTCATGAAACATATCTATTGCATCGTGTGGTGTATTAGGGTTCAATCACCTTCTGGGTTTAAAACCACTATTTGAGGCATCATCAACACAAAAACCCCATGTATATAAGTGATTCCTTGGGATATTATTCTAAATTCAAATCATTATCAATGTCAAGGTACTGTAAGCTGAAGAGTTCTTCAATGTCATTTAACTGAAATTTTGATTAATCGAATGAGTCACTTTCTTGGTTCTTGGGAGGGCTCATTAATGATGTATCTTTAGTAGTTTGAACTCGCGTTTAAAGAAAAATGAATCAATTTTTGTATGAGGATAATCAAAAGTTAGTCGCGAGACTAAATGGCAACCCTTTAGTTAACACAATGCGTTCAGTCCCTCTCAAATTATGATAAAATAAGTTAATGACGGTTCTCTCACCCAGTGCTCTGCTGTCTAATTCTTGTTGGTGTGAGGGGGTAGAATCTTTCCCTTGGTCCTTCTCTCGCACTTCTGGTTTTGCGATTCCTCTGTTCCTCCTTTTACTTGCCCCTGTGGTCTTTCTCTTTCTGTGTTGATGCTGAATTCCTCTAAAACGAGCAAGGTTTTTGGAATCCAGTACGTGCAGTTGATGTCTCCTCAGGTTCAGAACTGATATCAGAGCCTGATTCTTTTGTCAGTAACTCTTTGTTTTCTCTGTGCTGATGCAATTTTTAATTCTTTTCTTGGAGTGCCATATCTTTTAGCAAATATGAGCATGCATCCTTCCGCATAGACAAACATCCTAGCCCCTAAGGAACCTGCGTTGCTTTTTTGTTTTTATTTAGTGTTCGTCTATGGATAATTTAATTTCTAGTAATTTCAAAAAATCTTTAACTAGAGTTTCATCTTTTTGTTTGCTGATTTCTTCCTTCAGTTTTCCAAGTTCCTTTTTGTTGGACTCTAAATCATTTTTTTCATATTTGCCAGGATCTCTAGCATTCGTTTGGTTGTTTTTGCCATGTACTCCGCCCATTGTCCTAGGAGTTCCAGATGTGGTTCTCATATGTGGGAACAATGTAAATATGTAGGCCCTGTGGTACCCTTCCCACTTCTATATAATTCAGTAAAAGTTTAGCTTCCAACATTTGTTTTTTTCTCATTTTGACAATTTCTCTAATTACACCAGTTTTTGTTTTCACGAAATGTTCAATGATACACTTTGGAAATTAGTTGTGTCCAGATTGTTTGCCTCAGTGCTCTCATCAAACGTAATACTACTAAAAAAGCAGCCCACATCGAATCATACATGGGCGGGAGTTTGTCTCATTGTGAGAATCCTCTGATACTCACCAGTGGGACGCACGACCAGCATCAGGTTCCACAGAAGTACTGTATCACGGGAAACAGCCTTTACAACAAGGTTTTTACCTCGTTGTGCCTTTACCACGCATTTGTTAGCACGCATGTTTTTACAGAGAATATGCATTTACAATGCATGCCAATACCTCGCATTTAGGGTAAGTTGGGGGGGGTCTCTCCCCACAAATAATTGTTTTTGAATATAAAAACAATGCGTGGTATTGGCATGTGTTGTAGATGCATATTCGCGGTAAAAACATGCGTGCTAACAAATTCGTGGCAGAGGCATCCGATGCATTTACCTGCGTTGTACCGTCGTACAACCCTGTATCACTGGTGCAGTTTCTATCTGGAGTCAACAGAAATCATTAACAAATATATTTGCAGGAACGCTAACGTAGCAGGGATTACATCCACCGTTCCATGTTGGAGCCAGTGGTGGGGTGTGCACCCTGTCAGAAGTACCAACGAAAAACAACACTGCAATGCATAAACACCCGTTTGTTGTGTGCGCAATGACGCGGTTCGGCTCAAAACAAGACTGTTTCAAGTAATGTGCGCAATCTACCATAAAAAGATTTACACAGACGTGAATGAACATGGAAGAGGTAATTTAAACAGCTTCTAGGATGGCATGTATATACAGACCTAGAATTAGAGGTTTGCAGATGACCCACCAGCATCCTGCTTAGGTGGCATCAACAGAACATTGCCTCATCAGTGACAAAAATGGAAGCAGTTAGGGAAGTATGGCTGCAGGTAGCAATGTTCATTTCATAGGAAGGCAGGGAATGAATGAATGAAATAATTAATGAATATAGATCTCTAGAGCGCTACTGTTACCCAGTGGGCATCCTGGCACCACCATGGGGAACTCCCTACCATTAAATATCAGGGAGAGTCTTTAAACTCCCAGATAAAGCCTATGATGGGGACTCTTTATACACAAAATAGGACCTAATTATGATGGCCAACTGCCATTGCATCAGGCAGGAGACCATCTGAAAATGAGTCGGCGGTCCCACCCGCCCTATTACAATGAGACCACCAGCACGGCGGTCAGAAAGTGCTTTTTTCTACAGCGGCTTGTGCTGCAGCCCAGGAAAAGGGCAGCAGCACAAGCCGCAGTAGAAAAAAGCACTTTGTGCACATTCATTCACCATGTGCCAGGCACCATGTGGTACCTGGCATACGGTGCATGGATGTGTGGGGGGCACGAAATGTGGCCCTTCTTGGGGCCCCCAAAGTCTGTTTCCGTCTGCCTTTACATGGTGGTGGGACCGCCATGTTTTATTTTCTAACTGTAACCTGTAACCTTTCAGAGTGGGTGTGTGAGTGACTGTATAGGTCAGTGAATGGGTGTGTGAGTAGCTGTATAGGTCGGTGAGTGGGTGTGTGAGTGCCTGTATGGGTCTGTGACCGGGTGTGAGAGTGGTTATTTGGGTGTGTGAGTGGGTGTATGAGTAGCTGTGTGGGTGTGTGAGTGGCTGTATGGGTTTGTGAGGGGTGTGTGAGTGGCTGTATGGGTCTGTGAATGGGAGTGGGAGTTGCTGTGTTGGTGTGTGAGTGTCTGTATGGGTCTGTACAGTGGGTGAAGAAAATGGGCAGGGACTTCGACGAGCTCTCAGCAATCCCGCTATGAGGGACTTACTGGTGGTAACAGGAGGGGTTCTTATCCCCCAAAAGACCTGCAGCATTCAAAGGGACTTCATCCCCCAATGAGTCGTACACCAGGAGGCATGTTTGCAGAGTGCTGGACAAAGGGGGCGGGGCCTCTGACAGGCTTTCAGTAATCCCACTGTGTGGGACTTACTGGTGGTAACAGGAGGAGTTCTTGTCCGCCAATGACCCTCAGCATCCAAGGGGACTTCATCCCCCAATAAGTAGTGCGCCAGGGGGCGTGTTTGCAAAGTGTTTGAGAAATGGGGTAGGCCCTCCGACGAGCTCCCAGCAATCCCGCTGAATGAGACTTACTGGTCGTAACAGGAGTGGTTCTTGGCCCCCAAGGACCCTCAGCGCCCAAGGGGACTTCATCTCCCAACAAGTAGTCCGCCCGGAGGTGTGTTTGCAGACAGGTGCACAAAGGGGGTGCGTCTCCCAGCTCTCAGAAATCCCGCTGTGTGGGACTTACTGGTGACAACAGGAGGGGTTCTTGTCCCACAAGGACCCTCAGCATCCAAGGGAACTCCATCCCCTAATGAGCCGCAGGAGGGGGCTGCATGGCCCCCCTCCAATATATTAATATGGTGGTCCCTGGGGCTCAAACGAGCCATAGGAGGGAGGGCACATGCATCCCCTCCCTATTTTAAAGCATGCCCTCAGGACCTGGCCCACCCGGGGGCTTAACTAAAAACATGCAGGGAGACCGCACTTGTTTTTTCTTTTTTTTGCAGTGAATTCATGAATATTCGCAATTTCTCAGCACAAATTTATAAAAAATACTTTTTTGCTCTGGCGGGTTCCCTGGGGGCCCCAGCACCAAGGTTAGGGGGTTAGGGTATTCCTTCCCTGCCCCTTATTTATTTTTATTTTTTGGGACCCGGCTCAGGCCGAGGCCTGAAATTGCTGCTAATACTTCCTGGTTGACATTATGGCGGCCAATCAAATTTCTGCACGGGAGATCGGGAGTATTCACAAATTAGCCGTGACCCTAGATATACAAATTTGGATTTTCTTTAATATCTCCAAAACTACTGAATGGATATACACCAAATAACAAAAATTGTTCTTTCTATAGCTTACGCCCCCGCAATGCACTGCGTATGACCTCACATATTACATGAGTTGTTTGCCCCCAAGGACCCTCTGGAGGCAAGGGGACTTCATCCCCCAACCAGCAGCACGCCACGAGGTGCGTTTTCAGAGTAGTGGAGAAAGGGGGTGGGGCCTCCGGCGAGTTGCCGGGCTTTTTATTATTTATTTATTTATTTCTATTTTTAGGGAAGTGGGTCTGTGTAGCCCCCCCTTTCCTGGGCAGATTTCTGCCCCAGGGACCCCATCCCTGGCGCCAGGCATTCTTAGAATGGTGAGGGGGGCGTGTGGCCCCCCCTTCCCGGGCCGATTTTTGGCCCCGGGAACCCCATCACCCAGGGCCTGGCCTTTCTTTCTTTTATCATAATTCTTTTTTTTTTTTTAAATTAAAGGGAACGCTGCCACCTCCTGGGCCAATTTTGGGCCTGGAGACCCCATCCCCCAGGGCCTGCCGCTTTAAAAAAATGTTGTTTTTTTTTTAAAGAAAGGAAGGGGGCCGCACGGCTCAGCTCCCGGGCCAATTTTGGACCCGGGGACCCCATCCCTTGGGGCCTGGCCTCTATACTGGGTGCCCTGGTCCCACCCAGTGGCGTAACACAGGCCCCCGCAGCCCCTGCAGTGCGGGGGGCCCCGAGCTGCAGGGGGTCCCCTCAGCACAGTACTCTGGCCTGACAGCTCTGGATTAAATTCGGAGTGGGGGCCCCTCCATGTACCTTGCAGGGGGCCCCCTCAAGTTTCATTACGCCACTGGTTCCATCCACGGCACCCAATCATTTTTGTTGTGGACCGTGGGGGGACCCTGAAGGCCCCCGTGGTCCCTGACGGCTCCTCACATCCTGTGGGAGCTGGCATTGCTTTTGGACAGAGGGGGCTGCTGAACATACAGCTTCTTCTGTCCAAAAGCAATTCTGCTCCACTTTCAGCAAGCGAGAGCATTTTTAATGCTCTTGCTTGCTGAAAGCGGGGTTGTGTTTGCTATGGCTTGGCAGGAGCGATAATGCTCCCGCCACGCCATTCCAAACACCAATGTCCCAGGGGTGGGCACCCCAGGACATTGCTGGAGCTGGCAATGGGGGTGGCGCCAGGGCCAGCCTTTAGCATGGGTGAGCTGGGCCTAGGCCCAGGGGGCCAAAATTCTGAGGGGCGCATGGAGCTGTGTGCATTAAGGTTATGCCAGGCGTAGCACCCTTCTCATCTTGCACCTGCCTTGTCCTTATCCCTGCCTGTTCATTTCTGTCTGATTTTCCAATTTAAAGTGGTTTAAGTCCTTCATTACCATATGGCGGGTGATGTTTTTAACACCTTTGTAGCCTCCTACCTTGCCCTCCCTTCGCCCTCTGACCCCTACTGACACACATCAACAAAACCATCATCTGCATGAGGCAGCTAAGCTATTGGTGATTTGGGTGAACTGGAGGAGGCCCAGGGATGTTTGAGTTCAGGGTCCAGTCCCTGCCTATCCATGTACTGACCAGTGAACACAAAAGAGACCCCTTGATGCCTCATTTAATTCACTACCATCAGCAATTGTGCCAAATTTCTCTCCACCCACGCCCAGGGCGCTATCCTAGCAAAGACCGGCTCTGACTTTACTGTACCCCTGGGATGGTGCTGACAAGAGCGGTACAAACCCAAAACTTGCACTTTGGATGAACTGTTTTTGGCCCATTCTGCCTCCATTTGTACTATTGAACTACTTATACAAATAGTATGAAATATACATGAATAAGCTTGCACTGAGAAAAAAGGGCAATCCACTTTTGCAACATGTTTATAGTTTATTAAATACGTAATGCAGTTAATCGTTTTGTCCATCATTGACATGCCACATAATACATATATTTGCTAATTATATATGGTAGCCACTTTAATAAATGCATTTCTGGTGGGCCCTAGATAGAACTGGAACTGTGCGAGAGGCTTGTCTGGGCTTTACCAACAGTGCTGTCTGCCTCTCAAGTCCTCTGCTACTCGCATGATTGCTTGGCAGGTGGAACGAGCCTCTCTTCCCACAATCCCTTTCTGAAGAGTGTTACATAGCTTAATGAGCCCCTAATTGTACACTTATATGAGTCACGGACTAGGAGGCCAGCACACTTAAGAACCACAATTTTATGTACAGTATGTCTTCGTCAAGGCGAAATCCACAAGGGGCGCGCCTCGCGGAGGAGCCGCTGGTTTATTAGCTCTGCTTTCAGTAACAGATGCAGCTAATAAGAATGGCAAACGGCAGGTTTTAAATAGCAATGAATTATTCTCTTGTTTCGCCATGCAGGCTTGCAGAACTTTATTCTGTGGGGCTTTGATGATGCGGTGTGATCCAGGAGTGAGGAGCCGCTAAATAGCTCGGAGACCTGGGTACGGGATCTACACACATTAGGCATAAGGCAGGGACATGTATTCTTATGTAACAATCCTGGGGTGATTCCTAGCCCTACATGTGTGGATTCTCTGAACTGTGTAATATCTGCATGTGTGGCTTTATAAAAGTTTTGTTTTTCTTCCAATGAAAAAGAAATTCTTTGCGCAGTTGGGAGGATAGTCCCTGAATGGCTGATTGTAATATCCTGTCTAGTGTAAATAGCATCTTTTACCACGCATGCCAAAACTACACGTGGCTTAACAGCGCAGTCAATACCATCACTGTGTCGTCACCACGAGTTCAATTACAACACAAGTCATTACAACGACTTGTTTTAGGGAAGCGCAATGACTTTGGAATAGTTAAAATTACTATTCCAACTCCAGTCGGTGTATCAGTAGGGAAGGTATTGGACTTAAAAAGCAACACCAGTCCAACACCGCATTCCCTACAGCAAGTTGTTGTAATGACTTGCGTTGTAATGGAACTCGTGGTAACGTCGCAGTCATGGTACTGACTGCGTTGTAAAGGCACTGCGATGTAATGCCTGCATTGTAATAGATGTTTCCCATCTAGAGTTTGTGCGTTCTGGCCTGACCTATATATTCCTCTGTGTGGTTGCCTCACATCCCAAGATCTCTGTGGAATGCTTTATGACAATTTGGTTGTTTCCCCAAGTGGGGTGCTGGACCCTGCTGGAGTGGTGGTACACCCAACGAATACCAGCATCCATAGTGGAGAATGATGACCCATAGAATTTTGAGCAGTCCTCAATAAATAGGACCCCTACTTCACCCAGCGTGCATTGCTTGTGAGTGGTATGCCTGCAGATTTGTGTAGTATAAATGGTGTCCCCTTTGAGAACATTTTGAATTCAGTACAAAAAGCTGGTACACTGTACAAGATTACGGTCATTCTGACTTCCTTATTTCTGGAACAGTCAGAGGAGGCTGAACATCTTAGACAAGACTTCTCCGAGGAGTAGTTCATGGGGGGGCGCTAGAGAGCCTGACTTCAAGATGGCTGCTCCGTAGTGAGGCTCCGGCGGTGGGACGAATGATCCATCATTAATCTGCCTCCCCAGTCGCCTCCGAACAGCGTGGATCTGCTTGGGGAAACGGCGGCACCAAGCGTCATGAATTTCGCTGCCAGGGGCCTCAATAGAGCGGACTTATCGAGGGATCACTGGGCTGCGGAGCTGCGGCCTGGACAGGAGGTGGCGCAAAGCACTCGATGACTGCAGCACGGGGCTGGGCCGTCACCCAGAGCCCAACCGGCCAACACGCTACCACTCGAGAGGAGGGACGGACCCTCGTGGCTAGACTGGCGCCCGTGGGGACGCAGCGGCTGACCCCCACACGGCAGGAGCCTGCCGGTACGGGCGCCCGGCCTGTGGTGCGGGACAGTCTGGCCAGGCGGCTCTGCTCTGGCCGCGGTGCAGGCATGGCTGCAGAATCCCAGGCCTAGTTCAGGCCCGCTACGAACATTACGGCGAGAGCTGGAACATCCATTCTGTAGCCCGCTCTGACCACCCATTCTCCCGAGGAGGGGCTCTCGGGCGGCTCTCCCGCCCTGTGACGAGTGCCGCTCCTCGAGTCCAGGAGTCTGAGGGGACCATTGAGTACGCGACTGGTGGAGCGGCCGGTGACTTTCATCACCAGCAACTGAAACAGCAGGTAGGAGCACCAGAGGCAGGCCCCTTGCTGCGCAGCGGCCTCGCAACTGGGACACCTAAGGCCCTCAGCTGGATAAGAGGGATGCCTGCCCTCCGAGAATAGTGCCCCCCGCTGCTCCACGTGACATACAGCTCCCAGAGGACTCAGGAGGGGCTGAAATGGCTCTGGACTGAAGCCTCCCTGTCCAAGGAACATTGGACTACCCGGGTTGACCAGCACACATTACTCAGCACGCTGCGCCTGGGCATTTTATCACCGAATTTATACCTGACTCAGCTAAACAGCCACCAACATGCTGTATGTAATATCGCCCTAGTCTGTGGGTTAGCTGCAGGACACACACCTGAGGCACTCTGGGGGAGGCGCTGCTCAGGGACACAGCGCCCAGGAGTGGGAAAGGCCTAGCTGGCTCCGGCATCAGATACACCTCAGCCATACGTCAACAGTCTGTCGCACGAAGAGAAGTGTGAGCAGAAGGTGCCACCACAAGAGAAGCCCGGAATACGCATCTGCAGACGTCGCCACCACCAAGACACGTACAAGACCCAGGAGCAGCACGTAGCATACCTGAACAATGGGTAAAACAGACACTAAACAACAGAAACTGGTCTTCGAGCAGCGGAAACCCACTCAGGGACCCCCAACCATGGAGGACACTTAACTGGAGGCACAATCAACTGGCGCGACCCCTCCTGAAACAGACATACGTGAAATGTTCAGAGACCTGAAACAGTCTCTCACCGCCATTGACAGCAAAATCGACTCCCTATCAGACAGATTTGACCGCCTAAAGGAAACGGTGACGAACCAGGGTGAAGGCCTTGAACAGGTGGTACAGCGCACCTCCGCGCTAGAAGACGAAGGCGTGGCCACTCGTGAAAAGCTCCTCAGCATGGAGAAGGTACTCGAGGTGATCAGGAACAAAAACGAAGATTTGGAAGCACGATCGCGCCGAAACAACCTGCGCTTTGTGGGGGTGCCAGAGTCCACTGCAATGGCACGAGTGGAGGACTACATCGAGGAAATGCTGTGGGGCCTTTTTGGAGAGTTGCTCTCGCCTGTGTGTATATTGTGGAGCGCGCCCACCGCTCCCTTGGTCCCCGGCCCCCTCTGAGTGCGCCAGCAAGGCCCATAATTGCACGACTCTTGAACTATCGGGATAGAGACACTGTACTACACCTCGCCAGGGACATGCAAACGGTTTTATACCAAGGAAACTCAGTCTCTTTCTACCCTGACTTCACCCTGGCAGTACAAGCAGCCAGAAGAGACTTTTTGCCAATCAAACGCACCCTGCAACAGCTGGAAGTTAAATATTACCTACAATTACCCTGCAAAATTCTGAGTATTCCATGCTGGAAAGACCACCTACTTCACGGACCCCAAGAACGCGGCTCGCTTCGTTAAGGACTTACGTCTCGCCAAGAAAACCGACCGGCCCAGAAAAGACACAGAAGAAGAAAATCGCAGCAGTGACAACAATTAGACACACACTGCAGTGATGAACTCACAAAAGACTACCAGTAATGATCCAGCGGAATGGGTCAATCTGGCTCCAAGAGACAGTGTCTCTCCTCATATGTATCCTTTACCTAATACTTCTCTTGCTGATATTCTTGTACACTTGATAGACACTAAGACTGGACATGCACCCTTGCAACTCAGTCCCTTCACCCGGTCCCTGCGGGCGGACACGTTGGCCTCCTAGACTTTCCCCCCCGGGGATGTTTCCCATACACTTCATAATGACACACTCTAGTTGGGGATGTGGGCTGTTTGGGGTTTATGCTCAGCCTGATTGGGGGGCTGGTGTGGGTGGGGGCGGGTTCTCTTGGGGATGTTTTCAAGTTGTAACCATTTGAAGTGCCATCCCTCCCTTTTTTACCTCTTCCTTCCCTTGACCAATTCCCCTGACGTGACTTACGTCATCACGCGCATACAGGCGTATTGTCAAGTAGGACAACATGACTAGGATTAAATGTGTCACGTGGAATGTGCTTGGCCTAAACGATGCACGAAAGACTAGGATGGTAGCCGCATATCTGGACTGTCACAAAGTAGATATCTGCTTCCTACAGGAACTTCACCTCACTGAGAAGACGCGCGGGCGATTGCTAGCAGGGTGGGTGGGGGAAAAACACATTGCATGCTACTCAAATTAAGCTTGCGGCGTAGCCATCCTTATCAGGAAAGGGCTGCACTGGCACACGCGTGCAACAGTTTGCGATAAGATGGGGAGATATGTCATGTTAGCCGGTTCGCTGGGTGGACACCCGATTAGACTCATCTCAGTATATGGTCCCAACACTGATGACCCTGCTTTCTTCGCGGAGGTGTGGAGAGTGACGAATTCCCTTGGTCCCGGAGCTATAATATGGGTGGGGAAATATAACATAGTACTTGACGCCCAAACAGACAGGTCAGGTGACTCCCGGAGACCCCATCCCTGAGCGGCAGCCCAGCTGCAAACCATAATCTCAGAGGGTGACTTGATTGATATATGGAGACATAGACACCCTGAAGAGATGCGCGGCACATGTGCAATGTCCACCTGACCTTCTTGGTCGCGAGTAGACTACTGGCTGGTTTCTTGGGACACGGCGACATGGGTTTCTAAGGTACAGCATTTGCCCCGGACCCTCTCTGATCATTCCCTGGTAATGCTGACGCTAGACCTCCCTGACTACCCTACCAGAGCTTTCGCCTGGAGACTCCCGCTGGGAGCGTTGAGGGACCAGGTATTTCGTGAATACATTAGACATTAGACGATGCGCTGGCGGTAGGTCAATCAGCTGTGCAAGCTGAAATGACTTCCTTCTACACGTCACTTTACCGAGCCCAACAAGCCACGACGCCTCCTGAATTGGAGGACTTTTTTGACACACTGGAGCTGATGTGGCTGGAGGCGGGCCATAGGACTTACCTCGATGATCCCTTTACAGAGGAGGAAATACTCAGAACTATTCGAGCTATCCCTGGCGACAAAACCCCTGGCCTAGATGGCTTATCAGCCGCCTTTTACAAAGAATACGCTAGCCTACTCGTCCCACATCTAATGAGTATGTATGACAAATCCGTAGAGCAGGGAGTGCTTCCCCCATCTCTCCAGGAAGCTTTAATCATTACAATTCTGAAACCTGACAAAGACCCACTCAAATGCGACTCATACCAGCCACTCTCAATGATTAATGTGGACAATAAAATAATTCGCCAAATTAATAGCAACGCGCCTCCTTCCTTTGGGGCCCTTGATGCTTCGCCCGGACCAATGTGGCTTTGTCCCAGGCAGGGCCACAGCTCACAACCTCCGAACGCTCTTTGCCACGATGCAAGAGGTGGACCCACACTGCAGGCAGCCGCAATTTTTCTTGATGCCACTAAGGCATTTGATTCACTGGAATCGCCATACTTATTTGCCCTACTCAGATGCATTGGTCTTTGTCCCAAGTTCATTAGACTAATTACACTCCTCTACTCCCTTCCCACAGCACGAATAAAGGTCAAAGGCGTGATAACGCCCCCGTTCCCGGTCTCCCGTGGCACCCGTCAGGGATGCCCCCTGTCACCTCTACTATTCGCCATAGCAATGGAGCCACTGGCGGCCCGGCTGCGGCAGCATCATGCCCACAGAGGACTGGCGTTCACCCCACGGGTAGCATTGGTCTCGCTATATGCAGACGATGTCACACTCTATATCAAACACCCTACTACCAATTTGGACCATCTGGTCAGAGAGTTCCTCCGATTTGGGGGACTCACAGGAATATTAATCAACTGGGCAAAATCAACGATCTTTCTGCTGACAGAGGTCACCACACAGGTTCACTCGGAGTTCCTTTTGCAGTGGTCACATGACCCTGTGAAATACCTGGGCATATGGATCAGCCATGACCCTGAGGAACTATGGCACTCCAACTATGGCAGGCTAATGGACTGGTTGGAGCAACGCATAACGAACTGGGTTACATTGCCTCTGTCCCTGACCGGACAGTTGGCCATCACCAAAATGGTCGTCCTAACCAAGCTCCTCTACCTCTTCACGAATATCCAGCTCCCTCTCACTCACATCTTCAGGAAGCAGCTGCGCTCAAACATGATTACTCTAGCATGGGTGAGCAAACAGCCCAGAATAGCGTGAGAGATCCTCACCCTCCCATTTGAGCAGGGCGGACTAGGGGCGCCAGACTTTGATCTGTATTACTGGTGCGCCCAAGCACAATTCGCACAGCACTGGATCTACCCCACACAATTCATGGCGCACACTGCCCGCGAGCATGATCAGGTATCCCCGCTTCCCCTCCCAGTGGCCCTATACCAGACACGATCCTGACCTCAAACTGCGATAGACACGGTCGGGTGCACGGTGAGTGCTTGGCATGGTATGCACAGGGGGGCGCGACAAGAAGCACTGTATGCTCCCCTGGTCCCCCTGCCCAGGCATTCAGCACTGCCATTTCTAGCTGAGGCCGGTTCTTGCGCTCGGCTGTGATCCATGAAGCTCACTACAATGGGAGATGTGTTTCCGGAGGGCACCTTTATAGCACCACATCAAATCAAGGAGGGGGAAGGGCTAACCGCACTGGAACAGATGACATACTACTAGCTGTGTGCTGCGCGCCTGCCTCCCCTCCTTCCCAGCAGCACCCCCTACATTCCTAACCTTGGAGCATTTTCTGCAAAATCCCTCCCCGTGCAAGCTAATTACGCGCCTATACACAGATATGCAGCTCACAGCACCAGTGCGAACTCCGCAAGCCCACTACAAATGGGAGGCCGTGCTCGGCATCTCAATCACACAAGGACAATGGACATTTTGCTGCACGCAAGCACGTGCTCTCTCCCCGAACTATAGACTGCGCCTAATACATTTTAAATTCCTACATAGCCTTTACAGAAAGCCAATCTGGCTCCAAAAAGTAGGTCTGCTTGCAGAGGCCCGTTGCCAGCGGTGCCGCTCACCCGACGCGACTTTCTTACATCTTGCATGGGAATGCCCCCAGGTTCACCACTACTGGACAGATATTTTTGATGCTATAGAGGAAATGACAGGTGCACCCCTCACAAGATCTTCACTGATGCCGTTACTGGGATACGTTAGAGACCTCCCGACAGATAGCAGAAAGCTCGCGGCGATGCTCCAACTACTTGCCAAGCGACGCAATGCAATGACATGGGGTAGGACACGAGCACCACAAAAGGAAGTATGGATTAGAGATGCAGCGGTATGTCAGGAACAGCTGTCTGCATACTGGGACCTAATGCCCACACAATCCCGACCTAAAGATGTATGGGGCCCGCTACAACTTTACTTGAGATCGCACGAAATAGCTGAGGAGGCCCCGCCCCCTCAGAGCCCGGACGCTCAGGAGTGACACAATACACACCAGCTGCGGGCGCCAATGGGACTGACATCATCCACCTAACTTGATGAACCTGAATGACTTCCCCCCCTAGATTTCCACCTACAACCCTCCTCCCTCCTAGTTAGTTATCATGGCACGTTCCCTTTCTCTTTTTTCTGTTACCATACGGGATTATCATTGCTCCCTGTGCGTGAATATCGCTATTTGCAGAAGTACCTAAGATCGACTGATTTAGATGTGACTATAAAATGGCACATATGCGATGAATAAATATAAGACTGTACGCAGGGGCGGTGAGATGAGCCGCACCCCTGCCACTGTATAGGATATTCCTTGTAGTACATTCTACATCTGCAAATCTTGAATAAATTGAATTTAAAAAAGGAGTAGCTCACAAGCTACCCGTGGTTCTCCAGCTACATGTCAGTACCTCTCCTGTGTGCGACCCAGCCTACTAAATTGGAAGATTTTGATGGGTTGAATTAATATATGTATGCCAACATTGAAGATCATGTTTTCGAGATGAAAATGTGTGTAATCATAAGCTGATATTTGGAGAAAAAAGGCTGAATTTTCAATATATGTTTACAGCTGATATGTCATTGATAATTCATGCGACGTTGTGGAGACTTATTACTAATAATACTTTTTTTTACATAGCTGCTGGCACCCATGGCTGATGCACTGAGGTGATAACTGCTGGTAATCATGCATATTGTGGCCACCAATGTAATCTTGTCTGATGTGTTCACTATTACAACACTTATAATATTAGTAACTCAGGATGATTTTCATTGTACATAAGTAGTTCTTATTACAAAAAAGGTTACAGACCCCTGTCTTAGACCATGAAGCACTTTTGCTGCTTCGTGTTTTTTTTTCGTTGCTGCATTTTACTTGTGGCAGAGCCCTGCCTGAAAACAAAAGACTGAGTAAAACAGATTTGGCCTTTTTAGTAGCCTTTCTCCCATTACTGCCCAGAGATAGTTTTCATGTACATGGGAAGTCTAACTCATGTTTTGTTCTTATACATGTTCCTTAAACCATCTAATGGCATCCTTTTGTGCGAGCTGAGAGTTTTCTGCACACAGAAGAGAGCCAACACAGGCATTTCAAGCCTGCCTCTCATAGAATACACATTCCTGTTATTATTGAGGACATACAGTATCTGAATTCTAAACCCTTATTACTTCTCAGCAAAACTGGAATGTTTGACCGCGGTATCATTTGCTTAGTCAGCACTTATAAAGGCAATATCTGCAACAGTGAGAATTGACTTAGTGCACAAGTTCTGGGTCATCAGTGGTAAATAACTATTATCCAAAAGGGGGCCTGCCCAGTAACCATTGACCCCACCAGGGCCTGGTGGGAAAGCACACAGGCGTCTTCCTCTTTCCTTGCATACGCTGGAAAAATGTGTGTGCTTTCCTGCACTTTATATACTTATCACACTTGGTTCATTTGGGTCTACGTTTTGAAGTACTGTGATATGTGGGAATGGCATTGCAAATAGCATAATTTGAGTCTGTGGATTTTCACCTCATTTACTTTTAATTTCCATAAGCAGCCCTCTGAAATATCCTTATAAGGCCTCAAACTGTCAGTTACAAGAGAGGTTTGCATATTGTATTTTCACACTCATTAGTGACATGTCAACATGCAAAACTATGCCAATGTGACAAGTGGTCTAAGTGGGCAGGTTCTGAGGGGCACGACGTGACCGGATCACTGACACAATAACGAGGTAAACAATATCGTTTGACACAAATATCATGTTAAAATATTGATTATCAAAATATTCTGTCCCTAAACTTATAATTGTAAGTACAAAAATATCGGAAAAAAATATCGTTGACACTAATATCATCACAAAATGTACAAAAATCTCAATTTTTTTATATAAATGGAGTTTGAAGTAGTAAATGTTATATGTTCTAATATATCAATGTAATATATCAATCAATCAGGATTTGTAGAGTGCGGCTGCTTCACCTGTGAGGGTCTCGAGGCGCTATTGGATGATGCTGCCAGTTCTCCTATTGGTTGTCTTGTATATGTAAATTAAATAAATTCCATTCATATTTAATACTATGTATAAATATATAACCATATAAACACACAAACACATATCTATACATAAATATGTGTTTGTGTTTATATAAATATATATATATAGTGTAACATAATTAATAAAATTATTTATTTTACATTATATTATTTTTAAAATATTTAAGATTTATGACTGTGAGACTAAAACATATAGGGGTCGATTCCGATTCGGGCCGGAAAACGTACCGACCGACTCGGTGCGGGAATTTATTCCGACCGACACGAACCGGCGCCGTCCGACCCGGGTAGTACGATGAAATGCATGTGAAACCCGACCGACTCGGACGGAATACAAAACGAACGACCGAGCCGGACGGAAACAAGCCATCCGGCCGGAAAAACACTCGAAACTAACCGACCGATACGCACCCGGATAGCGACTGAACGAAACGTACCCACGAACTCCGATCCGCGTAGTACGATGCTATGCGTGCGAAACACGACCGACTCGCACGGAGCACAAGCCGTACGGCCACACGCACACAAAACCCAGCCGAATCAACCCAATACTCCGCGACCGACTCGTACACCGCACATGAAACCAACCTGAAACACAGCGGGAACGAGTCGGACAACATCGCATCAGACAACAGCAGCGTCCGACTCGGACACAAGAACGACTCCTACATGCACCCAAAGCACCAAGGGAAAAAAGTTTAAAAAAAAGGCCAAACAAGCTACCACAAAGCCAATAAATACTGGGGGTGGGGGAAAAAATGGAACAAGGACACACCCCCAACCCCACCTACATAAAGGCCACAAATCCCTACCATGAGCCTTTGCAAATTCCACAGACCTGCCAGCAAACAACACCATCACACAGCAACCACAGACACACTCACAGCTCATGCATCACACAAGCCACACACCATTACCATACTTACAAATAGCACCCTCACACACACCCAGCTAAACCTACACTCACACCCCCCACTTGCACACACACACACATCAATCACCACCACCACCCATCACCATGCCCCCAAAGAAGAACCACAAGTTCCTAGATTGTGAATTGGAAGTCCTGGTAGACGAGATACTCAGGGTAGAGCCACAGGTGTTTGGTACATTGATACAACAGACCCCCATGTCGCAGAAAACCAAGATGTGGGCGAGGATTGTCGACAGGGTGAATGCACAATCACCATGTTTGCGCACAAAGGAAGACATCCAGAACAGGTGGTATGATGTGCGCAGGAGGGTCCGGGACCTACTCAAAAAGGACTACATCATCAGCCAGCGCACCGGCAGTGGCCCTCCTGCAAAACCAATATACCTCAGGCCCTGGGAGGAGAAGGTGCGGGCCATCCTACCACCAGTGAGCGTATATGGACTAACAGACATCCCAGAGCCTGGTGAGTACACAACTTATATACCCAATATGGTGTGACAATACACACACAGCACCCTCAAAGGGATAGGCAAACCATGCACCCTCACCAAATACACAGCAAACAAAACATACTCATCCCAAGATGTGAATGCCAGTCAGACAAACACAATACCTGCCATCTCATGGTGACATCTAACTGTGTCATGACATCTACGAACCTAACAACAAATACAGCAAGGCAGTGGCACAAATAGAACCAACAAACACTCCCAGATATATTGACATCACTAGAACACCACCTCACAGGGAAGATCACTGAAAGGAAGGAATTCTGTGTATGCTGGTAAAGTCAGTGTAGCCAATAGCATCATGGGAGTTGGAGTCATAGATATTGCTCAGCCTCACAATTGGCCCATCAACACCACCCTGAACCATGCTTACATCACAGGGAGTGGAAAAGGACTCACAAGATGGCTGACACTGGGTACTGCTGGGGGAGCACAAAGCCCTGCAGGCAACTGTGCAACAACCAACAGCAGGACACCACTGACTGACATCCTGAAAGACAACTTGCACTCCCTGCAATGGAAGCATGTTCCATGGTGGGATATCTGGCTGGGTGGGAAGGAGGACTCACAGCACTGACCATAGTCACAAGCACCTCCCCTCACACACCCCCCAACACTAACTCCACAGAACCCACCTGGGAGAATGCAATGCCTCACATTCTAACTCAAGATCCCACAAAGACCAACCAGCCGGGCTCATACTGTGTGAAGCACAGGGACACTCTTGGGACTGGTAGCCAAACAACCGCAAGGAGAACACTCTCAGCCAACCTGTCAGCACAGGCACCCCACCCCACAGGGAAGCAGAGTCAAAAGGAAGGAAGGATGGGCATGCTGGGAAGGGGGGTGGAGGCAATAGCATGATGGGAGTGGTAGTCACAGATGTTGCTCAGCCTCACAATTGGCCCATCAACACCACCCTGAACCATGCTCACATCACAGGGAGTGGAAAGGACTCACAAGATGGCTGACACAGGGCACTGCTGGGGGAACACAAGGCCCTGCAGGCAACTGTGCACCAACAAACAACACAACCACATTGTCAGCCATCTTGCCATTGCTCTCACACTCACACACACTGAAGTCCACTCAAAAGGAAGGAAGGATGGGCATGCTGGGAAGGGGGTGGAGGCAATAGCATGATGGGAGTGGTAGTCACAGATGTTGCTCAGCCTCACAATTGGCCCATCAACACCACCCTGAACCATGCTCACATCACAGGGAGTGGAAAAGGACTCACAAGATGGCTGACACTGGGTACTGCTGGGGGAGCACAAGGCCCTGCAGGCAACTGTGCAACAACCAACAGCAGGACACCACTGACTGACATCCTGAAAGACAACTTGCACTCCCTGCAATGGAAGCATGTTCCATGGTGGGATATTTGGGCTGGGGGAGAAGTCGGCCCGGATGGCAACCAAATACCACTAATGCTGGTCAGGCACACACCTCAACATTCACATTGACATGCCACAGGTTGGCAGGACAATGTGCTACACCAATATCACTCACTGACTGTCATAACTGAGTAGAATGCAATGTCCAGGGCCGCATCCAGAGGTACAGTCACAACTGTCCGGTGTTTTAACAATTGATGCCTGTAGAAACATACCATACAATCTGTGTCTCTCCCCAAAACAGGTGAAGATGGGGACTCAGCAGCAGATGAGGAGTCGTCCCTGACCCAGGCTCAGGGGGACACAGAGCTCACTGGTGTGGATCAGCCTCTGCACTCCTCGGATGGCGAACAACAAGCTGGACCCTCCGGTGCCAGTCATCATGCAGCACCAGCAGGACCAACATCTGCACCCCCTGCACCCACCCCTCCAACAACTGCCAACACACAGGCCACCCCTGCCAACACGGACACACCAAGGACCACAGGTGACAACAGCGCAGGGACCCAGGACCAAACTGGAGCCGCTGCCATCGAGCCCACTAACAACACCCAAGTGGGCACACGGTCACCTGTGCGTGGCACCGCAGGCCCTGCACGTGTTGCCTGGGGTGGTGGGAGGGGTGGTAGACACAGGTCGCTATTTGCAGAGGGGTCAGGACTGCGTGATGACCCACAACTGGCACGCATTGCAGGTAGTGGGGATCCTCAAGGACATACAACAGCAGCAGGCTGCCCATCATGCCCGCTTGGACTCCCACATGTCCCGTGTCGAGACACACATGTCTCGCATGGAGTCCAAGTGGGACACATTGCAAGAACTCACAGCGGTGCATAGGGACATATTGACATGCCTCTGCCAGATCAGCACCAACATGGCCTCACCTCCCTGTGCGCCCACAACATCTGTTGCAACTACATCCGCAACAGCCACAGGGAGGGAGGAGGACTCTGGCGGAGAGTACCCTGCACCGCGGCAGCCTGCACCTGAGGATCCCCCCCCAAGAAGAGGGGCCGTCCGAGGAGGCCAAACTGAGAGGCCGATGGCCAGCTACATCCCCCAGGAAGCCAACACCTGTTCTGGAACTTTTCCTCTGTATGCAAACTGCACGCCCTGTCGATGGCAACCCAACTCGCCCACATGACATGGGGAGCTCTAGTTGTACAAATTCATCAGATGACTGTGGACTATACCCTGGACATTCCATCTACCAGGACTTCCAATTCACATGGGAACTTTGGATTCCAATTGCTATGTACAGCACCCACCATCCTGTGCACCATCCCCACACCTTTTGTAAATAAACTCACCAAAAAACCATATCTGCCTCTGTTGTGATTCCAACGTGGTCTCTGTCATGGAGATGGTGATCAGAAATATGACACTGTGCTTGCTGACTGCTACAGCAAGTCCAACACCGTCATGGCAGTCATGGCGACGTGACACATATGAGGGAGACACACCACTAGGGCCACACAACACATACACACCAGGGCCATATGACTCATCCCCTACACTGATGTTGCCTGGAAATACAGTGCAATGCACAGACACCACACATAATCACAGTCTGTGTCAACTACAACACAGGTGCAGTAAGCAAATGTCACTCAGATGTGTGACTACGGACAACGCACACCCCAAAATGTAGAACAGGTTTATTACACATTTGCTACATGTTGTTTCCACTACAAATGCAAGCTAATCCCACCTGGCTGTGGCCACAAAGTCAAACAATGCAGAAGATAGAAAGTCCAGGGGTGTGTGGCACATCACCTGTAGGGGAACAACTGCTGCCACCTTGGAAGTTGAATCATTGATTCGGGGGATCCAAGTTGTTCTAACAACTCCAGCAGCACCCTGTGACGGACAGACATGACACCCACTCAAAAGCACAGAAGAACAGCACAGAATGGCAATACTCATGTCTAATACCTGTCACAAGTTAAATACACAAAAGCAAGTTAGCATGTCTACACTGTTGGCAAGTACAGACCACCTGCAAGGACACATCTCCGCATGCATCCAGTCAAGTTGCACATGGCCACACTCAAACTGCACCAGAGCACCACATACACATATCATGCAAATCAAATTCATTGATAGTACAACACTCTGGATACTCACATTCAGCTGAAGAAGTTGGTGATGAGCTGTGTGTGGACATCACCATCACCATCATCATCATCATCACTGGCATCGTGGCCCAGGCCTGGATCCTCCACAGGTGGCGGATGTTGGTCATCGTCATCCAGGATGAGAGGCAACTCCTTCCGCACTGCCAGGTTGTGTAGCATGCAGCAGACGATGATAATCTTGCACACCTTTGCTCGGGCATATGGGAGGGCGCCTCCTGTCTTGTCCAGGCAGCGGAAGCGGCTCTTCAGGAGACCAAAGGTCCGCTCAATCACCCTCCTGGTCCGACCATGTGCCTCATTGTAGCGCATCTGGGCTGGTGTCACAGGGTTCCTGAGGGGTGTCAGCAACCACGGCATGTTGGGGTATCCCGAGTCACCTACAGACAGACAATTGCACATTAGCCAACATTGAAAAGTGTGCGGAAAGCAACATAGCACAACACACACAATGGTACAAAGTCAGTACACACCGACAAGCCAAGCACGCTGGTTCTGCATCTGTGACATCATCCTCGGGATGCGACTACTCCTCATCACGTAGGCATCGTGTGCAGAACCAGGGAAACGGGCACAAACATGTGTGATGGTCATGTTTGCAAGACATACCACCAGAGCATTGACAGAATGGTAATGTTTCCTGTTCCTGTATGCCTGCTCATGTGCCTGTGGTGGTACCAAAGCCACATGTGTCCCATCAATGGAGCCAATGACATGTGGCATCCTCCCCAGGGCATAGAAGTCACTCTTGACGTCAGTGAGTCGGTGACGTTGTGGGAAATAGATGAACTGGTTAAGGCATCTCAACATCGCCAACAAAACATCGCGTAGCACACGGCTGAACATAGTCTGTGACATACCACCAGTAGATGCCACAGTGTGTTGAAAGGTACCAGTGGCAAAGAAGTGTAGGGCTGCCATCACCTTCACCTTGGGGGTCAGCGCTGTCGCATACGGCCGGCCAGGCTGCAAATGTGGGTCCAATCGCACTGCCAAATCCTCAATCAGCTGCCTGGTGAAGCGGTACCGCCGGATGCTGTCACGTTCCACCATCGTTGCCAGGTCTGGGAATGGTCGATGGACAGCAGGAGCCCTGCAGTGCAGAGGTGAAGAAGTCAAGATTGTCAGTCACCCCACATATGTGCCATTCACCATACTGTAGTTCACATGCTACATCATCAGCAAACACTAGTACTTGATGTGTGTCTCGTTCTGTTTGGACACATATGGCACCCACATGGACATCATGTAACATCTCTGTTCAACATGTGTGTACAACAGGTCCCAGGGTGTGCTATGTGAAACCATTTGGCTGTGTCACAGTACCCATTTACTGCACTCACATTCCGCACACATATCACAGTGACGTCTGGACAGATGCGCCACAGGCATCTCAACTCATTGACAGGTAGATTCCCAGGGAGCCTGTCTTGCCACATGGACACTGGCATGACATGGCGTATCATGTACACGTCAGAAAAATCAAACATGACTCCCACAGGTAGTGCCCCCTGTAGCCTCTGCAGGACAGACATGGACGTCAGTGACACACACACACAACATCTAAGTCCATGCACAAACAACATGGATGTGGAGACTGTCTCCCATTGTGCACATGGAGTCAGACATGTGAAACACAACATGCACACAGACTGCGGAGGGACATGACTATTGTGGCAATGGGCCACCCTGTGATGTACATGCTTTCCCACATGAGCCTTGGGGTATGTGACATGTCATACATATACACAACCTGGAAATGTGACCATGCAACATGCTCCAAAAATGAACAGTTGCACATCCCAGTGGTCATGTGCACGACACACAAAGGACCCTGTCCCCATTAACATGTGCACAGCCTGGGTGTGTCTGCCCCCAAGTGCCAGCCCAAAAACAACATGTACACACCCATACACAGATAAGGTGATGCTGCCACACATGCCTTAGATACAGTGTGGAGTGGGTGTGGTGTAGTAGGTGTGCCCCAGAGTCCCTGGAAAGTATATGTGGCTGGCATAGGTTCACCATTGACCAGCATGGTGACACATGCGTGTGACCTGTACAGGGACGTGTTGTACAGCAATGGTCCGATCGGTGTGCCCGCTCGGACCATTGCATTGCATGTGAGCGGGTACGTGTTGTATTGCGGGTACGCGTTGTACAGCAATGGTCCGATCGGTGTGCCCGCTCGGACCATTGCATTGCATGTAAGCGGGTACGCGTTGTATTGCGGGTACGCGTTGTACAGCAATGGTCCAATCGGTGTGCCCGCTCGGACCATTGCATTGCATGTGAGCGAGTACGCGTTGTATCGCGGGTACGCGTTGTACAGCAATGGTCCGATCGGTGTGCCCGCTCGGACCATTGCATTGCATGTGAGCGGGTACGCGTTGTATTGCGGGTTCGCGTTGTACAGCAATGGTCCGATCGGTGTGCACGCCGACCATTGCATTGCATGTGAGCGGGTACGCGTTGTATTGCGGGTACGCGTTATACAGCAATGGTCCGATCGGTGTGCCCGCCGGACCATTGCATTGCATGTGAGCGGGTATGCGTTGTATTGTGGGTACGCGTTGTACAGCAATGGTCCGATCGGTGTGCACGCTCGGACCATTGCATTGCATGTGAGCGGGTACGCGTTGTATTGCGGGTACGAGTTGTACAGCAATGGTCCGATCGGTGTGCCCGCTCGGACCATTGCATTGCATGTGAGCGAGTACGCGTTGTATCGCAGGTACGCGTTGTACAGCAATGGTCCGATCGGTGTGCACGCATTGGCTGGGGCCTGGCATGGCAACGGATGCGGTTTTTGAATTTACAACGAGTCTGATGCAGTGAATTCAGTTGGCCAGCCACAACAATGTTGCAAATTCATGGGTGTCATGAAGTTGAATATTTGAAGGATGCTGTGGGCGTGAATTGGAGCTGCTATTCCATGGATTGGCCAGATTCAGAAGATGCTACCGACTTGGACCTATCACTTTGGACACATGGGACAGTATCTGCCTCTGCAGCACACATATAATGCTGGCTGTTCCCCTGAGAGCTCACTTGCCTGCACTACATGCTCCTGGACGACATCTGCCACTACACTGCTGCTGTCTCTGCATCCTCTGGCTGCTGCAATGGCACGTACTGTGGAGACAGCCCCAGCCTTCACCCATGAGGAGAACCAGGCCCTGCTGGACAGCCTCCTTCCACAGTACAGCAAGCTGTATGGGACACCAGGGGAGCAGGTGACTGTGCTGTCCACTGCCTCACTAATTGTGCATGTTGCCTGACTAGCAGGATTTACAGTGTGCACACCACTGGCTAGCATGCCCACTGAGTAGTTCGCACCCCCCAAAGTGTGTAGTCACTTGCACTGAACAGGTACAGTGGAGTGACAGTGCATTCAAACAAGGTTCACTACCCATGCAATGATACCATGTAGTAACTGCTGGCAAACTGTCCATAGCCCTCGTTGCACTGCCTGTGTACATCATATGCCCCTGTGATTGAGACATGTATTTCCAACTGTGTGATGCACGGATATGTTGCATGTGTAGTAATGGCCTTTTCACTTTCTCATCCTCACAGGTTGATGCCCATCGGAAGCAGAACATCTGGCTGGACATCGTCCGGGCAGTCCAATCCGTGGGGGTCTACAAGCGCCGGATCCGCAACTGCCAGAAGAGGTGGCAGGACCTTCGTGGCTGGACCCGGAGGATCGCAAGGGTCCAGCTGAAGCTGTCGCCTCCTCGCAGGAGGGGCGGACACCCGACCCTGACCCCCCACATGCTCCAGATCCTGCCGATGGTGTTCCCGGAGCTGGATGGGCAGCTGAAGGGCAGACAGCAGCAAGGAGGGGGTGAGTCTAAGACTGCACTGTGAACTCTGTCTAACATGCTATGTGCCCTCCTCTGGCCTGGTTAAACTTCCCCAGTACATCAGTCTTGTTGTCCAGTACCCATGTCCCTCTATTGTAACCTGGCCACTACCCATCTGATGCGCCAGTGTGCTCCTTACGCTCAGGATAATTGTGTCACTTGTGTACAGGGTCCTAGCATTTTGCTTTGCTCAAGGTGGTGACAGATTTTGTTCCTGTGACATTGTGTTTGCCTTCATGGGTGGGTCAGTTGCTCACACAATGCCTGAGTCGTGCTATGTAGTCTGGGTGTAACTTTGATATGTGATCCACTTGCACATCTAATTCACCACATGTCCCTGGGGTATTTGCCACACCCCCATTCTGCGGGTGGGTAAATTGTCTGGGCCTCAGGAGTATGTATGTCAAGTGTGTCACACATGCTTAGCCACCTGCCCACTGACCAGGGCTCATCCCTCTTGCAGGTGGAGCCGGACAGTCATGCCTACTACAGGGCATACAATACACTCTGTACTCCCACTCCCGTGTATCATCTGACATGCTGTGCTCAGTGAAATGTTGTCTCAGGTGTCTGCCTCTGTGTTGTTGTGCTGTGACTACGTTGTCGTGACTCCTGTGATGTCCTTCGGTTAGGGGTCAGCATGCCATCTGCTGTTGGACCATGTGAGACAAGACTTCTGTGACTCATAGGTGTTTGATCACTTGACTGTGCAGACAGGTGTATGAGACTGTGACTTTCAGGCAGCTGTTCATCATTCACAGCACACTGTGAGGTGCTCTGGTTCAGGGAGCAGTGTTTCATGTCTCCCATTTGTCCAAATGGTGTGCAGTGTACAAATACTGGTTCAGAGGATGTGGTTAGTGGGGGATGAACATGTGCACTGGTCAGTTACATTACTTGCCTTCCCCATGTCCTAGGATAGTGACACAGTGCAGACTGTTGTTTGCTGGCTAACATGGCCATGTGACTTGAGACAGTGATGTATGACTTTGCAGGCATGCCTGTGTCATGGCATTAAACTTCCTAAGGGTGATCCTGCAGGGTGGTGACATGTGCAACAGGCACCCCATTGTGGCATTGACTATCCGGACATGGGTGCTTCATGGGGTCTGGTGCTGGTATGCATCACATGCATTTCTGTTTAGGCTCAGGCCGTCCATTTATCCAGACACCTGCACTGACTCAGTGGCAAGTGATGTGAGGTGGGCATGTTCACATACTTCACCGTGTTCTCAGCAATGTCCAACTACTGTGTAGGTGGTGCATGTGTCCACACTGGGGTCTTACCATCAGACGGGCACCAGACAGATGGGTGCAAGGGCAGGAGGGGTGTCTGTTCCATGGCTGACCATCAGACTGACAATTGGCTTCTCCTAATCTGTGTGATGACTTTTGGCAATGTTCTACTAGTGATGCCAGGGCTTGCTCTGTGATGTGCTGTACTTACTGTGGTGTGTGCGGTCAGTGCAGGTGACTGATGTTTGTCTGTTTCCCTAATTGTTTGCAGATACATCCACAGCCACAGGAGGGGACAGCTCCACGGACCAGGAGGAGCAGCGGAGCCAGACTGGGTCAGCGTCCGACGAGTGGTCAGAGGGACCCAGTGGCACGGAGGGCGAGAGGAGCCACACCGAGGAGTCCTCAGCACCATCCACCTCAGCTGAGGACCACAGCAGCTCGGAGGATGACTCCCTTGTGGAGGCGGGTGTCAGCAGCAACCACACCCCAGCTACTCTGTCTGATCCCGCCACCACCACCACCACCACCACCACCGCCCTCCCATTGGCTCCCATTCCTGAGGTCTGTGGAGGCTCCCGTGCTCGGGAGCGTGTCTCCTTCAAGCCAGGCACAGCACCCACTGCCCCTGTGTCCCCTGCTGCCCTGAGTGAGGAGTCTGTGTACCTCCTTCGGCAGCTCCATGTAGGGCAGACAGCAATGCTGACTGTCCTCCATGCACACACCACACTGTTGACACAGCTGGTGTCGTTCATGGAGGGCATCTCAACGGGTATGTCTGCCCTACAGAGGAGCAATAGGTCCATGGACTCCTCCCTGACGGCAGCAGTGTCCCTCCTCCAACAGTCCCTCACCCCTCCCACCTCTGCCCCATCCACACTTCCTACCACCCTACCTGTCCAAAGCACATGCACACCTGCACAATCACACCAACACACAGACACGAGCAGCACCCACCCACCCAAAACCAAGGCAAGACGTGCACACAAGCATCCTCAGGGGACTGATTCCACACACACAGGGGATGGGGAACTGACACACACACAGGCAACCACAGTCACTCCGCAATCCTCAAGATCCTCTCCCTCCAAGACCCCTTCCCTTGCCTCACCTGCAACCCCACATACACAGCAGCTCTTCCTCTCTGACCTCGGCCTCTTCCCCTCCAATACCGCTGATCCAGCATACCGGGGGAAGAGGAAGTCCACACACAGAGAGGAG
Source organism: Calotriton arnoldi (assembly GCA_963921515.1). Taxonomy (NCBI): domain Eukaryota; kingdom Metazoa; phylum Chordata; class Amphibia; order Caudata; family Salamandridae; genus Calotriton; species Calotriton arnoldi. Next base: position 1,559,213 of record CAWUFW010002033.1, on the reverse strand, counting down.
AGTGCCCCTCGCCCCCGGACACCCTCCCCCAGGCGCAGGCAGAGTGAGCCCCCACCCGCAAGTCCCCCCGGACCCGGAAGAGCAAGACCCCGCCACCGCCCTGCAAGTCACCCACCCAGTCTCTCACCTCCATCCCCCAGGCCACCACTCCACAGGTTCCACCGCCACATCCTGCCCCAGGTTCCCCCACACACCGATACCGCATCCCCAAAGTGCTCAGGCTCTCCCCCCTGCCACTTGCTCTTCCACCCCCAAACCAGACGCTCTGCCTGTATGTGCCACTGGTGTGGAGACCGTGTCCCCCCTCTGTCCTGCCCAGCTCTTCTGCCCCCCTTCCACTCCCTTGGAGTCATGCACTGCGGTGGAGTCCACAACAACCCCATCTGACTCGGGCACTGCATTGGGGACCCAGCCCACTCCATCTGCCCAGCCCACTGCAGTGGTTGCAGCACCAACACCATCGGACTTGAGCCCTGCGGTGGTGCCGGCCCCCCCTGAGTCAGACACCTCCACTGCAGTTCCCGGTGACACTCCTGCACCCACCTCACCTTCCCTGCCTCCTTCTGGCATCCCCTGATCCTGTCCCTGCGGTGCCTGGCCTGCCCCTCGTATGCCCCTCCAAGGGGGATGTCCCCTGTTGGTACCTGTGCAGGCAAGCAAGCTGTGACAAGTAGTCACACATCACCCTGTTGGGACTGTGTATTTGGACTGGACATTGGCCGTTGTTAATTTTGGACTTTTGATTTGAGTTGCACACTTGCTGAATAAAGCCTCTTTTTGTTTACTTGTGGTTAATCTTTGGTGGTACATGATGTAGATGTGTAGTATCATGCATTTGCTGTTGTAATTGTGTTCAGATCAGGTAAATGAAGTTTTGCTGTGATGGGCTCCATGTGGCCCATGGGATATGTGTCCTAATATAGTCTGGATCTATAGCATCCCTTGCTGCAGTCTGAGGGTGTAATGTTCAGCATTTGACACAGGGATGTACGTTTAGCATTTGTATATTACCATCTTTGTCCTACACTGTTGCACATCTGTTGGGCTTACCACTGTCCAATGTTCCTAGTACCCTGACTGTGTGCCCGTCTCCACTGGACATGCAGTTTTGCACATCAATTTTGGAGGACTCATCTGTGTATACAGTACAACTGGATTGCCACGTGTTTTGGGTGTATGCAGATGACTGACGCGACACTCCCGTACCCAGGCTGATGTGAGCAGAGGCTTCTGTGTGTTGTAGTTGTTGACTCACTGACGGAGTGTCCTGCTGATATGTTTGAGTCGTGCACAGACAAGGTTTGGCACAGCGGAGCTTCCACAGGAGTGGAGTGCCCTCATGGCTGTGTGTAATCTGGTGACATTGCGTGTGCCCGTGTTGTGTGTTGTGTGAGCATGTCTGTGCATGTTCCCTTCCCTTTTCCTACACAGGCTGTGTCCCTAGGGATGTTCCTGTTTCTGATGGTTGCAGAGTTGGTATGTGTTCATCCAGCATCTTGGACCTGGTTTCTCCGTGATGTGGTTGCATGGCAAACTGATGTTCATGAGGTTGTCATCCCAGGTTGTCTTTGTTGTCAGGGCTGGGGATGTGGGCAAACGCAGATGGGACACATTCAGGATTCCCCTTGGCACTTGTTGTTTACACAAGTAATGTGATTTTGAGTTTGTGTTAGCTTTCAGTGATTGTGACGCGTTGTGTGTGTGACTGCTGCCACTCCTCAGGGTCAGAGCTGCAATGTCGGAAGTTGTGTACGTGTTTTCTTTGTGTCTCACCTTGGCTTCTTCGTTGGTGTGTGACTATGGCCAGGATCCCATTGTTTGTGGTGGATTTCACATCATGCGCATGTACGGCGTACTGTGCAGTGTGTCATGCATAGACGAGTCATGTTGAGTGGGCATGTGTGATGGGTTTCTGCACCTTAGTTCCCCCCACCACCCCTGGGATTGTCATGGGTGCATGTGCAATGTCACCAGTCCATGTGAGCTTCACTGCTGCACATTGTTGCAGATGAGGGTGTGTGGTGTTGAGTGTGCAAATGTGAGTTGTTGCACGGCTAGACCACTACCTCCATATTGTCCTTGGCTGGCAGGCCGTGCTGATTGATTGGAGCTTGTGTAGGTGTGATGGTAGTTTGTAGCTGAGGACACATGGCTGTGGTTCACAGTGTGATCAACATCTACCTTTGTCATCACAGTGGAATTGTCATGCAGGCTAGTGTCTGCACAATGTGGGGTCCCTGGGGGTAGTGCTGTGGTGGGTGTGTCTCTTGCTGTGTTAGTTGCTGTTCCTACAAGCTTGTGTGACATGTGTAATTTGGGCTCCCTCTCATCTGACAATGCCAGATTTCCCACATAGGGGAATCCAATCCATGAGTTACTTGTGTGTGGCACTGTATACACATCTGTGTAATTGGGATTCAGGCCTCCTCATGTGTTGTGTGGTTGCCTGGGGACACTGGCACACACCCCATCACCTGTTGTCTTTGATAGGATGTGGGAGTCTGCCTGTTTGTGTCAGTGCATTTGCATCACTGCATTGGCATTTCTGTAATGTGCCATTGGCTGTATGTGGTTTGGTGATTTTCCCCTGCTCTCCCTGGTACTCTTGGGTCATCAGTCAGCACAATGATCATGGTTTGTATGTCCCATTGCTGCCATGGTATGGTATTTGCTCACCTGACATCCACAGTCTCCACAGATTATATACATTTGTGTGTCCATAGGTGCAGATATGTGGGTCAGCATCATGATGGTCACTTCTGTCATTGTGGAATCGGCTGATTGTTGGCAATGTGGTCCCCCATGTGTGATGTTTGTATGCACATGGACATAAAGCGATGTTTCTGTGACACTGCACTGTTAGCCTCCCCCAATATATGTTGCAATGGGACACAAGCAGTACTATGCCACAGATGTTTTGGTTGTTGTTTGACCAGGATTCATCCATTCAGTTTGTCTTTGGCAGCTTTTACCATGCCTACACTTACCTTATGATCACCGTGGTGATGGGGCTTTAGGCACCATTGCCACACTGATCAAAGGGTCCATCAGCCTTGGACCCCACACTTACCTTTTGGTGACTGTGGTGATGGGGCTTTAGGCACCATTGCCACACTGATCAGAAGGTCCATCAGCCTTGGACCCCACACTTGCCTTTTGGTGACTGTGGTGATGGGCCTTTAGGCACCATTGCCACACTGATCAAAAGGTCCATCAGCCTTGGACCCCACACTTACCTTTTGGTGACTGTGGTGATGGGGCTTTAGGCACCATTGCCACACTGATCAAAAGGTCCATCAGCCTTGGACCCCACACTTACCTTTTGGTGACTGTGGTGATGGGGCTTTAGGCCCCATTGCCACAGTGGCCATGGTCGGCTTGTATTGTGGAGGCCACACACTTTTATGTGTGACACATGTGTTAGTGGGTCACATTGTATGTTCATTGTCATGTTTAGTGTTGTAGGCATTTGACATGGACTACACACGCTTGTCATGTTGTTTGGGTGGATGTAATTTTCTGTTATTCCTTATGTGGGAGTATGCTGGTTGTGTCATGCATTACCCATCCTATGAGTAGGGTTGGTGGTAGTGATAGGCATCCAGCCCCCCATGAGTAGGGGGGGTGGTAGTGATAGGCATCCAGCCCCCCATGAGTAGGGGGGGTGGTAGTGATAGGCATCCAGCCCCCCATGGGTGGGGATGGTAGTAGTGGCAGCCATCCAGCCCCCTATGGGTGGGGATGGTAGTAGTGGCAGCCATCCAGCCCCCCATGAGTAGGGGGGTGGTAGTGATAGGCATCCAGCCCCCCCCCTGAGTAGGGGTGGTAGTAGTGATAGGCATCCAGCCCCCATGAGTAGGGGGTGGTAGTGATAGGCATCCAGCCCCCCTGAGTAGGGGTGGTAGTAGTGATGGGCATCCAGCACCCCTGAGTAGGGGTGGTGGTAGTGATAGGCATCCAGCCCCCTATGGGTGGGGATGGTAGTAGTGGCAGCCATCCATCCCCCTATGGGTGGGGATGGTAGTAGTGGCAGCCATCCAGCCCCCCATGAGTAGGGGGGGTGGTAGTGATAGGCATCCAGCCCCCCCTGAGTAGGGATGGTAGTAGTGATGGGCATCCAGCACCCCTGAGTAGGGGTGGTGGTAGTGATAGGCATCCAGCCCCCCATGAGTAGGGGGTGGTAGTGATAGGCATCCAGCCCCCCTGAGTAGGGGTGGTAGTAGTGATGGGCATCCAGCACCCCTGAGTAGGGGTGGTGGTAGTGATAGGCATCCAGCCCCCCATGAGTAGGGGGTGGTAGTGATAGGCATCCAGTCCCCCTGAGTAGGGGTGGTAGTAGTGATGGGCATCCAGCACCCCTGAGTAGGGGTGGTGGTAGTGATAGGCATCCAGCCCCCTATGGGTGGGGATGGTAGTAGTGGCAGCCATCCAGCCCCCTATGGGTGGGGATGGTAGTAGTGGCAGCCATCCAGCCCCCCATGAGTAGGGGGTGGTAGTGATAGGCATCCAGCCCACCATGAGTAGGGGGGGTGGTAGTGATAGGCATCCAGCCCCCCCCTGAGTAGGGGTGGTAGTAGTGATGGGCATCCAGCACCCCTGAATAGGGGTGGTGGAATTGATAGGCATCCAGCCCCCCATGAGTAGGGGGTGGTAGTGATAGGCATCCAGCCCCCCTGAGTAGGGGTGGTAGTAGTGATGGGCATCCAGCACCCCTGAGTAGGGGTGGTGGTAGTGATAGGCATCCAGCCCCTATGGGTGGGGATGGTAGTAGTGGCAGCCATCCAGCCCCCATGAGTAGGGGGTGGTAGTGATAGGCATCCAGCCCCCCATGAGTAGGGGGTGGTAGTGATAGGCATCCAGCCCCCCTGAGTAGGGGTGGTAGTAGTGATGGGCATCCAGCACCCCTGAGTAGGGGTGGTGGTAGTGATAGGCATCCAGCCCCCCATGAGTAGGGGGTGGTAGTGATAGGCATCCAGCCCCCCTGAGTAGGGGTGGTAGTAGTGATGGGCATCCAGCACCCCTGAGTAGGGGTGGTAGTAGTGATGGGCATCCAGCACCCCTGAGTAGGGGTGGTGGTAGTGATGGGCATCCAGCCCCCCATGAGTAGGGGTGGTGGTAGTGATAGGCATCCAGCCCCCTATGGGTGGGGATGGTAGTAGTGGCAGCCATCCAGCCCCCTATGGGTGGGGATGGTAGTAGTGGCAGCCATCCAGCCCCCATGAGTAGGGGGGTGGTAGTGATAGGCATCCAGCCCCCCCATGAGTAGGGGGGTGGTAGTGATAGGCATCCAGCCCCCCCCTGAGTAGGGGTGGTAGTAGTGATGGGCATCCAGCACCCCTGAGTAGGGGTGGTGGTAGTGATAGGCATCCAGCCCCCCATGAGTAGGGGGGGTGGTAGTAATAGGCATCCAGCCCCCCCCTGAGTAGGGGTGGTAGTAGTGATGGGCATCCAGCACCCCTGAGTAGGGGTGGTAGTAGTGATGGGCATCCAGCACCCCTGAGTAGGGGTGGTGGTAGTGATAGGCATCCAGCCCCCCATGAGTAGGGGTGGTGGTAGTGATAGGCATCCAGCCCCCCCTGAGTAGGGGTGGTAGTAGTGATGGGCATCCAGCACCCCTGAGTAGGGGTGGTGGTAGTGATAGGCATCCAGTCCCCTATGGGTGGGGATGGTAGTAGTGGCAGCCATCCAGCCCCCTATGGGTGGGGATGGTAGTAGTGGCAGCCATCCAGCCCCCCATGAGTAGGGGGTGGTAGTGATAGGCATCCAGCCCCCCATGAGTAGGGGGTGGTAGTGATAGGCATCCAGCCCCCCTGAGTAGGGGTGGTAGTAGTGATGGGCATCCAGCACCCCTGAGTAGGGGTGGTGGTAGTGATAGGCATCCAGCCCCCCATGAGTAGGGGGTGGTAGTGATAGGCATCCAGCCCCCCTGAGTAGGGGTGGTAGTAGTGATGGGCATCCAGCACCCCTGAGTAGGGGTGGTAGTAGTGATGGGCATCCAGCACCCCTGAGTAGGGGTGGTGGTAGTGATGGGCATCCAGCTCCCCATGAGTAGGGGTGGTGGTAGTGATAGGCATCCAGCCCCCCCTGAGTAGGGGTGGTAGTAGTGATGGGCATCCAGCACCCCTGAGTAGGGGTGGTGGTAGTGATAGGCATCCTGCCCCCTATGGGTGGGGATGGTAATAGTGGCAGCCATCCAGCCCCCCATGAGTAGGGGGGGTGGTAGTGATAGGCATCCAGCCCCCCATGAGTAGGGGGGGTGGTAGTGATAGGCATCCAGCCCCCCCCTGAGTAGGGGTGGTAGTAGTGATGGGCATCCAGCACCCCTGAGTAGGGATGGTGGTAGTGATAGGCATCCAGCCCCCCATGAGTAGGGGGGGTGGTAGTGATAGGCATCCAGCCCCCCCCTGAGTAGGGGTGGTAGTAGTTCTGGGCATCCAGCACCCCTGAGTAGGGGTGGTGGTGGTGGCAGGAATCCAGGCCCCTATGTGTGTGTATGGCATTGGTGATGCCCATCCCACCCCTATGATTGTGCAGTTGCTAGTGTACGTCATTTGTGCATCCCTATGTGTGTGTGACATATTTTAGGTACGTGTAGTTAGTTTGTATTGTTGGTGTTTGACTTACCGTCTGCGCCGTACGCGTCCGAATCGGTCCCGGTAATAGATGTAGAGTATTGGTAGGACCTGCGCGATGGGATTCGTGGTTGGTTCGTCTCGTTCGGGTTTCGCGTGTCTTCGACTCGTACTCGCCGCTGGCTTGTTCGTCTCGTAGCCGTGGATCGCTTAGTGACGCGAAACGGAGCTTATGTGCGGCTCTCCCGGATGCTGAAACGTGCCGGACGTAGCGACGGGTTCGGCGCGTACGGAAGACGCATCGTACTTGTCCGGCCGGAAGGTGCTGTGTATTTGGTTCCGTGCGACTGGATTCGGCGTTTACGGATCCGGCTCGGGCGGAGAAAAGGAGCTGGATTGGGTAAGTTCGGCACGCTCGGAATCTGGGCTGTTATGCGCATCGTACTTGTTCGTTCGGTAGAGTGTTCGAGTCGGTCGGGAAACACGCGTTCGGCTGGTAGTTTTTCCGGACAAATACTGTTAGGTGCGCTTCCGGCCCGAATCGGAATTGGCCCCATAGTGTTATATATATATATATACACACACAATAAAACCATAAAAATATAAATAATTCAATAACAAAAATATATGAATTTAGTTAGACAATAAATTAAATATTACAAATTTAAAACGCCCCAAAAACACATTTACTAAAAATATTATAAGAGTGGCGAAAGTGCTGGACTTGGTAGGGACTAAATTTACTATTCCCACTTCAGTCTGTACAAGTAAGGAAAGTGTTGGACTTCAAGGGGGGCTACATTTACTATTCTTACTCCAGTTCCAGTCTGTACAACAGTAGGGAAAGCGTTGGACTTCGGAGGAGTAAGATTTACTATTCCCATTCCAGTCTGTGCTACAGTAGCGAAAGCATTGGACTTCGGAAGGGTTAAATTTACAATTTCCACTCCAGTCTGTGTAATAGTAGGAAAGGCGTTGGACTTCAGAGGGGTAAAAATGACTATTTTCACTCCAGGCCGTGCAAAAGTAGGGAACGCTTAGGACTTCTGAGGTGGGAAGATTTACTATTCCCACTATAGTCTGTGCAACATTAGGGAAAGCATTGGAATTCAGAGGTGTTAAATTTACTATTCCCACTCCAGTCTGTATATTAGTAGGGAAATCATAGGACTTCGGAGCGGTAGGATTAACTATTCCCACTCCAGTCTGTGCAACAGTAGCAAAATTGTTGGACTTCAGAGGGTTAAAATGTACTATTCCCATTTCATTCTTGCAACAGTAGGAAAAACATTAGAGTTTGGAGGGATAACAATTGCAATTCCCATTCCAGTCTGTGCAACAGTAGGAAAAGCATTAGTCTTTGAAGGGGGAAGGTTTACTGTTTCCACTCTAGTCTATGCTAGTCTAGTCTAAGCCTTGGTCCTCAGAGCGGTTACATTTACTACTCCCACTCCAGTCTGTACAACAGTAGGGAAAGCTTTGGACTTCGGAGGGGTAAGATTTACTATTCCTACTCCAGTCTGTGTTACAGTAGGGAAAGTGTTGGACTTTGGAGGGGTAAGATTTACTATTCTCACTCCAGTCTTTGTAACAGTAGGAAAGGCATTAGACTTCGGAGGTGGAAAGATTTACTATTCCCATTCCAGTCCATGCAATAGTAGGGAAAGAGTTGGTCTTCAGAGAGGTCAAATTGACTATTCCTACCCCAGTCTGTGCTACAGTAGGAAAAGGGCTGGACTTCAGAGGGTTTACATTTGCTATTCCCACTCCAGTCTATGGAACAATAGGAAAAGCATTGAAGTTCCGAGGGATAATATTTACTATTCCCATTCCAGTCTGTGCAACAGTAGGAAAAGCTTTAGACTTCAAAGGGGGAGATTTACTATTCCAACTCCAGTCTGCGCTAGACTAGGGAAAGTGTTGGAATTCGGAAGGATTACATTTACTATTCCCACTCCACTCTGAACAACAGTAAGGAAAAGTACTTCACTTCAAACACATTACATTTTTAAACAACCCTAATAATTTATCAAAAAAATGATAAAACTCTTTATATAAACAATATTAATTTACATTAAAAATATGTATATTACAAAATAAAAACAATTAAATAAATTACATAATTAATAAACAATTTAATAATTATTATCACTTACAAATATGTATTATTACTTTTTTACTTAATTAACTTCCCAACCTACACCTCTACAAACCTAGCAGTCCACACCTAAAATATAACGAAAACAAATAAGTATAACACAATTTACGTAAATAATTAACCAATTAAAAAATGAATTTACTATTCTCACTCCAGTCTTTGTAACAGTAGGAAAGGCATTAGACTTCGGAGGGGGAAAGATTTACTATTCCCATTCCAGTCTATGCAATAGTAGGGAAAGAGTTGGTCTTCAGAGAGGTCAAATTGACTATTCCTACCCCAGTCTGTGCTACAGTAGGAAAAGTGCTGGACTTCAGAGGGGTTACATTTGCTATTCCCACTCCAGTCTATGGAACAGTAAGAAAAGCATTGAAGTTCAGAGGGATAATATTTACTATTCCCATTCCAGTCTGTGCAACAGTAGGAAAAGCTTTAGACTTCAAAGTGGGGGAGATTTACTATTCCCACTCCAGTCTGCGCTAGAATAGGGAAAGTGTTGGACTTCGGAAGGGTTACATTTACTATTCCCACTCCACTCTGTGCAACAGTAGGGAAAAGTACTTCACTTCAAACACATTACATTTTTAAACAACCCTAATAATGTATCAAAAAATAAAACTCTTTATATAAACAATATTAATTTACATTAAAAATATGTATATTACAAAATAAAAACAATTAAACAAGTTACATAATTAATAAATAATTTAAAAATAATTATCAATTACAAATATTTATTATTAGTTTTTTACTTAATTAACTTCCCAACGTACACCTCTACAAACTTAGCAGTCCACACCTAAAATATAACTAAAACAAATAAGTATAACACAATTTACGTAATTAATAACCAATTAAAAAATTAATTAACAATTAATTAACTATCAATCAATTACCCAGCAGCCCACAACTAAAATATAGCTAGAATATGTAATTATTACACAATATACATAATTATTAATCAATTAAAAGATTAATAAAATGTATTAGCTAATTATTTTTAATCATTGCTTAATTAACTTCGCGCCCTATACCCCTACAAACTTAACACCACACACCTAAAATAAAACTAAAATAAATCAATATGACATAATGTACAAAATTAATATCAATCACATACTTACTTAAAAATGATTGATTAATGTATAATTAATTATTACTTCATTACCATCCCACCCTAACCTCCTACAAACCCAGCAACCAACTACAAAACTATAAATTACCATTAGCAATTAAATTTAAAAATCAAAATCACTTACATTTACAGACTATATTTACAGTTTTTAGTAACAATTATACAATTAATACTAACACACAATTGATATATCCACTAAAACACATTAAAATAATCAGAAATCGATATTTTTAACAACTATATTATTGAAAATGATACGAAAAACAACTATAATCTTAACAACAATATTACTTACTTTAAAAAATTGATATTCTTCAGAATTATATTTCTGCATCACGATAATTTTGTATCACAATATATTTTTACCTATATTTCTGTGCTCTGATATTAAAACCTTGAATTTTTGTCCAAATACCAATGTGCCATACTTTTTTAATTGAAGAAAAACGGTGAAAAGACAGCTGTCCCGAAACGGTTTATTTAGACAGTTGAAACACCAGTTGAAGTGTAAGGCAGGGAGTCTCCTGTGCTGTGAAACCGAGGGAGGGACAGGCTGCTAAACAAGCCTTCTTGGCAGGGTGCCTGCTTGCCTGAAAGAAATGTAAATGTGTCCAACTGGTCAATCTGCAAATGTCAAAGGTTCTAGAAGCCGGAATTGGCTTTAATAAACAGAATCACTTGAAGTTTCCTGATGACACTGATTTATTCTATTTGAGTGGTAGTGCAAGGGAGTTACCATCTGAGCTGTGTAGTGTGTGCTTTTAAAAGACAGATATAAAAAAGAAATGGCACTACATACAGTCGGGTTGTTACTAAAATCTATGTTTTGAAAGCACTTTTTTTTATCTTAAACCTTACACATTCACAGTGCTTTTTGTCACAGACTGACCTCGTAGCAGTAGCACTAAACATACACAAATCACTATTCTCCACTGAGCCAACTTGGTTTCAATTCTGTGGCTCTCTGGTTACAAACACAGACCTCTGCAGTGCTTTAACTAATAAAAGTTTCATAATCTAAGATAGTGCATTTCCCACTGATTAAATTAACTTGCATTTATTTCTTAATTTAAGCTTTGCGTTATTTTAAATGTAGTTGCCTGAAGGTGAAAGACCAAATAAAGTTACAGAATATTTTGTTTTGTTAGCAATGCCTTTGACCCAGCACCCATTGCATGCAGCATCACGGTACCCATACTTATATTAAATGCACTTTGGTCACTAAATGCGACCCAGAATGAGGAAAAAATACTTATGCAGTTTTTTTTCAATGAATAATTTAGACTTCCAAACAGAAAACACTTTGTGAATTTGACACTTTTTTCAACACTGTGCTTGAATACGAAAATTACCAACTGCATGAATACAAGGGTATACATCTGCCACCAGCAACAGCTGCCAGGTTACCTATCAAGGAATGTGAATCAAACCAGGACCAGTCGCGGCCGGCATGGCTCATGGGTGGCGGGGCGGGCACGGGGGGATCGGAATAAAAAAAAATTGTAAATGTACCTCGAGGTGGGGTCCCGCGTCTTCTCTGCTCCTGCTCTCCTGCTCTCCTGCTCTCCTGCTCCCCTGCCCCCGACAGGAACAGGAAGCAGGCAGCCAGGCTCCCTCCCCATAGCCAATCACAACGCTGCAATTGCAGCGTTGTGATTGGTCTGAGCGCCGTGACACGGCACTCAGCCAGGGGCTGGAGGGGTGGGCATGTTCTCCATGCAGGCTGTAATGCAGCCTTCATGATGAACAGGGAAGTGCTCATGACTGGTTTGGGCGGCCCAAGAGGGCTGACCAAGCAGTCATTGCGCACTTAGGAGTGGGCAAACCACTCCTCCCATGCCCTGCTCGGAGAGCAGAGCAGCCCTGCCCACCCGCCCGCCGCAAAGCAGCAGGACAAGAAACATAAAATGACAATAACTGAAAGTTATTGCATTTTATGTTTTTCACTGCTTAAAAGCAGTGGAGCGACACGCCTCCGCCATAGCAAAGGAGCCGCCCCTGACCAGAACATGTTAAAAATCACCATCCATGCTCGCCTTAGGGTACATGGTTGAATCCGTGATTCGTTTAGTAAAAGGCAATCAAAAATTTAAGAATCAGGAAACACAATATCTTAATTAGTGTTTCATTTTACAGTCAATGATTCGAATTTGAAGTCATGTAACTCTGGTTTTTTAGAGATGTTAGAGCTAATTCCCTAGGAATCAAAACGTTTGCAAGTCTGGGCACACAGAAGGATGAAGACGGAATTGTACCCCAAATTCATTGTTACTGCTGATGATGGAGTGTCTTTTAAATTCAGGAGTCGAATATCAGGAGAAGAGAGGTCACAGGTGAGGCAGTCAGAAGAAATCTAATCCAAGCTAATTTTTCTTAATTCCCAATGGTAAAAGTTAGATTGTAGTTCTAAACACGTAAAATAGCTTCAACCCAGACTTTGGTAATTCCGAGATACCCATGCATTTTACTAGTTTCTTACTTGTAAGTGCAGTGCAGTTAAAGGGTGATCGCCACATGGCCGTGTGGCTATTGTGGTTGCATCGTCACTTCCTCAGCAAGCGGGCTGTTTGTCCCTCTGCTCTCTGTGGCACAAATAAGGTTCTTATTGGCAGCGAGTTGGGCATTTGGAGATTAACTGTATGTATGTTCACGCTGGCAGTAAGAGGTATATGTCTCAAAGAAAGAAATTGGGTTAACAGCTAGAGAAAAGAGCGGGAGGAGGCGAGAGAAGGAAAGGTGAACTGGAAGGTAGGTCTGGTCCTGGAGTGGGCAGGCCAAGTACGCGATGGGAAGGATTGAGAGGCAGGCGGAAGCACATTGGGGCAATAGGCAGTGCTTAATTTGAGCCGGTGGTTTCCGGTGCTCTCCACCAGCACTTATTTGTCGGCACTTATGATAGCTACCACATGGTGGTGCTGTTTGTATAATTTAGAGATGAGCAGAACAATAGTTGTTTATTAATTCAATATGCATTAAAAACAACTAATACATATTGCCCAAGCTATTCTTATAGCTTTGGGGGCCTCGAACAGTGTGAATTGTCACACTTGTAGCAGTGTGATGGTTAGTAGTTGTGCTGGTACTGTCATTGCCAGAGCTGGCAGTGGCAATGGGTGGTGCAAGCTGAGGGAGCCACCTGACGAAGGGCCCTGGCACTTATGTTTTTTACAAATTAAGCACTGGCGATAGGTCAAGTTTTGTTTTGGAAATATTTTAACACAAATGTCTGTTGTTGCTAGAATATTTGACAGACATAGCACATTTGGAATTTGTTTTCTAGGCGTCTGTCCTAATTTTTGATGGCATCATCCTTCCCTTTCTGGCACTGAATGGGACTACTTAAATTGCCAATCAGTTTGGCATTCGATGAAAACCTGTGGAAAGAAAGAAAGAAACAAACAAACAAACAAACAAACAAAGAAAGAAAGAAACAAAGAAAGAAAGAAGGAAAGAGAAAAAGAAAAAGGGAAGGAAAGGAAAGAGAAAGAAAGCAAAATAAAAAAGGAAGAGAAGAGAAAAAAGAAAAACCGAAGAGAAGAGAAAAAAGGAAGGAAAGAGAAAGAAAGAAAGGAAGGAAGAAAAGAAAGAAAGAAAGAAAGAGAAAGAAAGAAAGAAAGAAAAAGAGAGAATGAATGAGAAATAAAGAAAGACTGAAAGAAGGCAAGAGTGAAAGGAGGTGAAGGAAAGAAATAAAGACAGAAAGAAGGAAGGAGAAGGGAAGAGAAGGAAAAAAGAAAGAAAGAAAAGGAAAGAGAGAATGGTAAGAAAGAAAGAAAGAAAGAAAATCAAAAGAGGCTAACTTAATACAGAACAGTTTCAAATGGACAGAATCTGGTATGCTGTGAAAGAGCAGCAGCCAGATAACCAAAACACTACAAACTGAATTTACAACAGCATTCGCATGAGATGGGATCTGATAAAGATGGAATGTGCATCAGAAGAGTCCTGTTATCACACCATGCTCTAAACACTAACACAACACTAAAGTAAATATAAAGTAAAAACAGAAATACTGGCATTAAAGGCACCTAGCTTGTGTGGGGATATGCTCCTTGTGAGAGAAGAAAATGCAGCCACTCAAAGTGAAGTTAACCAGGGGCTTAAGTATGCTGACCACAGCCCCATGTTATATGCTGTAGTGGGCGGAAGCAAAATGTGAATGACACAACAGACCAATGGATGAAAAGAGGTGCCTCAAAAGCCCCTATATGCCTGTATATTATACATATTTTGGTAAAATCAAAAAGTCTTGGCTAACGCAGACCTAAAAATTGCAAACTTGAAATGCAGCAGCCCTACAGACGCCATTGTGGCAGAAGTGTATCCTCTATCACACCACCTAGACACAGGCAGCAGGGGTCTGTTGTTAAGCACAGAGGTGCCCCACCCCTTCAGCTTTTTCAGAGGCAGGAAGAGTGTCTGTCAGTCTGAGCAAAGGTCAGCCTGACAGACACTCTTCATGGTCTGGTCCGGCAGCCAGGCGACGTACATGCGCTAAATACGCAGGCACTTGGCTGCCTCAGTCAAAATATTCGGGTCTAGAGATTTCACAGCCAGGTGGGCATGAACTCCTAAGCTTGGCAAAGTCTCCTGTGAGCTTACCCCTCATGATGAGGGGGAGTGTCACTGATAGACTCGGACCACAGCACTTCAGTTTTAATCCCTGAATTGCCCTGTCCGTCAGCAACTTTCACTGACTCCACCCCACTCTGTGACCAGGTAAGGAAGGTCCTCCTCTCATTGGCTGGCCTTTGAAAAGGCCAGTAAATGAAAGGGGCGGTGGGATTTTCCTTCGACCAGGAAACAACAGAGGTTTACCTCCTGCCACTTGAGATCACGACTGCAAGCAGGTACAATTTTTGTTAATGTTGGGTGCTTGTGTGCGTGTGTGTATGTATGAATATTTGTGTATTTATGCATGCGTGCATGCTGTGAATTGGTGTGTGTGTCTGTATGTGCTGTGTGTGAGTATGTGTTGTGAGTGTGTGAAAAAGAGTGTGCATGTGTGTGTGCCTGTCCCACCCCTGCTGCACATTGCGGGCCGCCCCTAGACACCAGGGCCTAAATCAGTCATTTTGTTTCATGGTGAACAAATACATATTTTTTGAGGATTAGTTCAAAGCAAAGAGCATTTCAAATAAAGGGTTACATTTGGTAGAAATATTAGGAGCACGCATAATGGACCGGTTTAAGTTATGGGTTCTGGTATAGGTCAGAGTAAGGGTAAGGCTAAAGGTAATAATAGTGAATAGTGTAGAAATGGGATTTGAGATTAGGGTTAGGGTTACTTTAGAAGAGGGTGAGGAAATCCATTTTAGTTAAATATAGTTTATAAACTGCGGTCTTGTAATGTTAATTATGGAATCTAAGAATGACACGCTATTTTTTCAATTTTTTTGTGTAATTAATTTCCAGTACTGACTTTGTAAACATGCTTGTATCTATTTAAACGAATTATGTATTTTTGTAATTTTTCTTGGTTTGCTCCTGTGTATCTAAAGGCCTGGGACAATGTAATTCTCTGCCACTAGAACGCTAGGCAAAATGATCTTATCAAATTATACACAGGCTACAAGGTAACTGCGCACATTTTGTTAACTTCTGCCAAAGTGTGGAAGCATTTAAACCTTTCTCATGTTATCCATGGGTTGATTTGAACTTCTAAAACGCTGCCGTGACTTTGAAGCAGTGAAGTTGTATTAAACATATTTATTTAAAGCTGTGCGTGTCAATTGTACTTGGAGCATTTCAAGGACATACGAAGAGAGGGGCTATTCCTTCCCGCTCTGTGCCCATTGTTAATAAGAGTCAGTATTGTGACCCTGGTCTGATGCTGACAGGCACGCCTGTGCCAAAAAAACATCACACGCTTCTAAAGGAATTTCCTCAGGGAGGGAGGGGTTACACACGCACACACGCATTCTTCTTTCATTAAACTGAGAGTGGTCGGTGTGTGTTTTTGTGGCAGGGAGGCTGTTGGTCTTACAGAATCATCCTTTGGCGCCAAAAGTCACTGCCATTGTATCTGGCGGATGCTCAGTGGCCTCAGTGGAGTGAGTTTGATGGAGCTAATTGGCACCTCTGTTGACAGTCTTATCAGAGAGGCCACTGGCAGAACCTCCCCGTGACCCTTGTCGCTGCGACCCCTTCCGGGTTGGGCTGAGGCAGATTGTCCAGCCGGTGAGGGGATGCCCTCGCTGCCCCTGCTGTGTCTCTTCTGTGGCTGGGTGAAGGACGTCAGCTGCTTCCAGCACAGATCACAGGCTGAAAATCCACACACACGCAGTAAAAAATCAAAACTAGACTTAGGGACACGTTCACTCTAATCACCTGTTTTCTGCTATATATGTTTTTGCAGTTGACCTTGCTCCAATATGGAAATTCACTTTCATAAATGCATTACGCTATAATTTTAATATTTATTGAAGAGCGATAGGATTAGACACTGCTGTGCGTTGTAAGCCGATGGTGTGTGAATGTATGAAGGATATACTGAAAGACTTGTATTCTAGGGCATTAAGACCTCAGGGCCTATTCACAAAGGCAAATTTGGTTGTAAACATTTACCTGTTTTACGCCTGCAAGAATTTCACAAAGGGATTCCTAGTAGATGTAAACCCATTTACATGTATAGAGTTCTCCTCACCCATAAATACCACTCAAGGGGTGGGAAAATGGGCGTTGGAAGGCACGGTTAGCCTTGGATGTTCGTGAACGCCCACAAATGTACATTTGCTAGCATTCACAAGCTCCTCTCCTTCCCATGTAGATTCAGGAAAACGTAGGATTTTTATTCTAGCCTGGGGCTGCTGTGAATCCCTTTCCACGGTGGGAAGGAGAATGAATGCATCACCTCCAGATATAGGGGAATGGAGACAGGTGTATGTAAAGGGCTTTCACCACGGGAAAAATATTTTTCCTAGGGAGAAAAAAAATGGGCACTGCACAGGGGATTCTGTTTCCCCGTGCGTAGTTCTCTGCAATCGAGGACTGCTCACATTAGGAATAGGATCCCAATGGGAATGTTTCATGGCCTTCTTCGAAGAATGTTTGGGAAAAAAATGCAAAAGACACACAGACAGTGGCGGCTCCTCCGCTATGGCGGAGGAGCGTCGCCCCACTGATTTCAAGCAGTGCGAGAAGAGGAAACATAACATGATAATAACTTTCAGTTATTATCATGTTTTGTTTCCTTTGCGGGCGGGAGGCTGGGCAGAACTGCTCTGCTCACGGAGCAGGGCAGGGGCGGAGTGGTTTTCCCACTCAAGTGCTCACTGACTGTTTGGTCGGCCCTTTCGGGCTGCCCAAAGCAGTCATGCGCACTTCCCTGTTCTCCATGCAGGCTGCATTACAGCCTGCATGGAGAACATGCCCATCCCTACAGCCCCTGGCTGAGCGCCGTGTCACGGCGCTCAGACCAATCACAGCGCTGCACTGCAGCGTTGTGATTGGCTTAGGGGAGGGAGCCTGCCTCACTGCCTGCTTCCTGTTCCTGGAAGTGGAGTCAGGAGAGCAGGAGCACAGAAGACGCGGGACCCGGCCTCGAGGTAAGTTTTTTTTAAAATGTCTAAATCCCGCTCCCCCCGCTCAACACCCCCGTGACCCCGGCCCCCCCGCGAACCCCGCGGCCCCCGCCCCCCTCCCACCCGCAAGCCATGCCGGCCGCCCCTACACACAAATGATGGACGGAATGCGGACCAAATCAAACATTCACCCCCAGTCAAGAGATCTGGGTTAAATCCATTGTTCTTTTGCTCACCACGCCACCCCAGTTTAGACCCAGCCATATACAAATCAGTCTTGACCCTGTTCCTCATAGGAACAGTCCAGCCAGAACTGCCACGCCAGGTCCTCCCTGGACCAAAAACAAGCAACCTGGGACCGGTTTTGGGGTGCTTGGCACAGCTTTCCACGAGCACTTCTGTGAACGTTTGTGAATTCCAGATAGTCAGGAAAGTATGTCCCAGAGGATGCTGAGATCTCAGAATGTAATTTTCCAACTTTCTTTGTGAATTGGACACTTTGTTTTCTCATTAGAATTCTTACTTCATTGTGGTGAAACTTCAACACTTGCACTATCAAAAAAAAAATATTTTCTTGTAAAAGAAAATCTCTGGTTAGCTTCTCCTCTCTCCATAACTAGGAGTGCAGGAACTTAAGTGCTTTGACGAAGGAAGACTTGGACTTGTAGCAATGAGCATTATCAGTGACTAGTAGGGCCTATACATTTCTGTTCAGAAAGATTGCATACTATGAGTTTGCCATAATTTATTCAAATAATTGACTTGGTAGAAAGGAAGATAGTTTTCAGCTATGGTACAGTTCAATAGAATGTCGTGCTTATTTCTTTCCCCACATGAAAAGTAATGTTACAGTTGAACTTCCAAAAGAATCGCCTCCTTGCTAAGAATGGGGAGGCGAAAGAACAGAAACACTGCAACTTGAAACATCAGGAAGTGGTTTAAAGAACAGAGCAAGTGCTCTTTGAAAAGAGATGGGAAACCCTTTATGCTTTATGGCAAACTCGATAATTGGACATCAAGGATGGCCCCCTGGTGTTTCTGCAGAAGCTCCCCCTAGCCTCAGGAACAGAGGCAGAAAAATATGATTTCCTTTGCAGAGTTTCCTTGCACCTCAAAAAGTGCTACCTATTGGCACTTTTACAGAGGGGTCTAAAATTCATTTAATTTTCCTAATGATCAAATTTCATGGATTGTTTGCTTGCACCACATAAGAAAACCCATCCCTTCCCCTCAAGACATGTAGCCTAATCCACAAAATAAAATTGCACCCTTAGAGATGCTTATACATTTGAAGCAAATTTCTGACTTTCTTGAAATTCACCAATATTTGTATTGGTTCTCCTGGAAAGCAGTTCTTTGTCTTTTCCCCAAGAGAAATCTCTTACTCTACCTCCCATACTAATTCGGGGGTATTCCCTTCCTTTTACCACCTTGGAAATAAATTTGCTACAGAACTTAAGAGGAATAAATCTCTGTTTTGCTGATGCCCAGATACATGCAATTTGGTGGATGTGCACCAACTTTGGAGGTATCACCCACAATCTTCTTTACTCACACGCAAAAGTGCACCATACTGGTACATTTACTTGTGCATATTCATAGATTGTGAAGAGCAGAATGAATTTTCTCTCACAAGTACTATTTCCAAAACATAGGGTCTGATTATGAGTCGGGCAACACAATATCTCTGTGGGAGATCAAACTCCGCCTAAGTATAAGTTGCACCAGGTGACAGTCTCACTCAGTGTCTGCCTTGGTGCTTCCAGCATAGATTCCTTATGCTGTAAACAAGCCACAATTTGGAAAAGCATGTAGGAATATGTATTGTAAATCTGAGTCTTGCTTGTAATTCCCCATTTTGGTCAGAAAAAAACGTGTAGTGGTACAGTACTGGGCCCTAGTAATGTCACCCCCTACCGCCCTTCTCCGTCCTACTTCTAATTGTGCGGTGAGTATGACTTTGGTGCACAAATAATTTTGGGAAGTGGGATCATTATGCGGAAGGATGCTTTAGACTGGAATCTCGGCAGAGGGAACTGAAATGCCCATGTTCATAAACTGTTCTAGTGGCTTTTGTTCTAGTTATCTATGTCTAGCACCAGTGTCTGTCTCTCTAGGAGCAGAGGGGATATTGTGAACAAGCATGGGCAATGCAAAAACAGTTTTGCTTTTGAATCATGAAAAGGTTTGTACCAAGCTTTACTAACTTACCAAAAAAGGTACAACACTAGCAGCAGCGTGGCATGCTCCCTGACGCACATATAATAGGCACCACGTGCAGAAGCAAGGCTCCTCAGATACACAAGACAGTGCATTCACTATTTGCAGCAGTGCAATCGTTCTCCCAATACTGCCCAAATAATCAAGTGGCTGCTAGTGATTTCACGAGCTGCTTCACATACATCTGACAGACCATTGGCAGGTACACCAAATGAAAAGAGCTGTAAGTTGCCACTTGCAGCCTTCTAGCCTCACCCTTTAAACCCCCAACTTACTTGGGCTGACACATTCACATGACAGAAGAATATTTTCACTCATGTATATATATATCTGTAAACTCATGCAGATTCCGTTCTGCGAAGGTAACCTCGGATCCATTTGGGAAGTCACCCCCCAGCTACCCAATGTGTTGCAATGCCTTAGCAATGGCTGATTGTGCCCAATATCCCTGATAAATAGAAATACCAATAACTAATAAAAAATAACACACACATAACAGATGCATCATTGCAACTGCAGTTAACGTACACAGAACAGTTACAACACAGACTACAGCAGTGTGCTCCTATACAACATCTTTTATTATGGCATGTGTGTGATTGAGGATTGATGTGACGATTGTGAGATTTTGGGTCTAGGATGGTGTGTATAATGGTCTATGTATGATGATGTATGTGATGGTGTTTGGTGGTTTTTGGGTTATGGTGTGATGGTGTTCATGCACATGTCATGATTCATGTGTGTGAGATGGTGTGCATGTGTGTGATGATGAGTGTGTGAGATGAGTGTGATGTGTGTGCAGGATGTGATGGTTTGTGTTATTATTTTCTTGTGTCACATGTTAACACATTTGATGAGGCATGATGGTGCACAGATGGTTTATGTCATGGTGGTTATGTGATGGTATGTGGTCTCCTATGTCACCTTTATCATTGACAACAAAGTGGCTTCTAGGTCAGTTCTAGGTATGTTTTGTGTGATTTTTGGTGTTTATGTGAAGGTGTGTCTGATGAATGATGTATCTTGGTGTGATGGCATGTAAGTTGATGCGATGGAGTGTGTGGTAATGTAATGTAATATCTGGTGTACTGACGGAGAGTGTTAGACTATTGGTTAATGGGATGGGTGGGTGTGTTAGTCTGCGAATATGTGTGCTGTGGTATGATGACATGAGTGATTTTGTGATGGTTTTCTTTTTATAGTATGTGATCTTAAGATAGAGTCTGATGGAATGATCATGTGTGAGTGTATATGTCTGATTGTTATGCTATGATTTGTGAAACAGTGCATGTTATGGTGTGTGTGCCAAGGTAAAAGTGTGTGTTGGTGTGATATGCAGGTGCTTGTAATGTGTGTAATGGTGAGTCTGTTTGGTGGTGTGTGTGTGAACGTCATTTCTGATGGTGTGTGGTAGCATATTTGATGTTTTAATGGTCTATGTTTTAGAAGTAAATAATATAAGGCCTGCAAGATATGGTGGGTGTCACATGGATAGGCTCATTAAAATCAGCAACAAAACCCATTCCTTGTGGTGTCCCTCAGGGTTTAACTTTGCTGTCACAGTGGTTCCTGTCAATGTTGAAAAAGTTTGATGGACGGCTCCATCAAATATGACAGTCCTCCATCAAACTTTTACAAAGTTTTACATTTTTCATCAGCGGGAGTTAGTTATTGAAAAATGTAAGATGAATGGTCCCCTCACCATGAGAGTTTGCTCTAATGGTGTGGCTGTCATTATTATTTTATTTATGGTCCCTCACTGCCAAGTTTTACCTGCTGCTGGAGCAAAAAAATGGTCTGACCGCACACCCTAAATAGGCCGGACAGTCGGATGGCTCACCTCCTATGGCCAGTATTCCGTTGGGCCAACAGAGGGGTATGTTGGCAACAGAGCCGGAGTAGACTCCGTCTTCAACATACTTTCAGTCAGCCCACCACTAAATGAGGCCAGCAGACTGGCAGTTTGGCAGGATAATAATCGGCCTCCGTTGTGACAGAGTACCATCTCCGCTAAACTCTAAATCAGGGCCTTAATTATCTGACTTCTTTTAATCTCCTGGTCGCAGAGTCTGAATCTCCTGAGGAGAAAAGAGCTCCACTTTTTATTGCGGCTTAAAGGATGAATTAAAGGATTTATTGTCCTAAGTCATCGATCCATCCGGATCCATCCGGATCTTGTAAAGGTTTCATAGATTTGTTTGCCAAATTAGAACATTTTTTAACGGAACATAGTAGCAGTCATGGATGTTCAGACTATAAGTTGATTATTGTTAGAGAAAATGAACCAGAGGCCAATAAAAGCAATGACGAAAGTGAACACATGCAAATCAAAGTTGAATAGCATGTTACAACGCATGCTATTACATCGCGTTCTATTACAACGCGGTCGTTACAACGACCGCGTTGTTAGAACGCGATACCTTTACATCGCAAGTCATTAGATCGACTTGCTGTAGGGGGCACGCTGGACTTAGGAATAGTATAATTTACTATTCCAACTCCAGCCTGCGCAACAGTAGGGAAGGTGTTGGAATAGTAAATTATACTATTCCTTAGGTTAGAGCGCTCTCTACAGCAAGTCGATCTAATGACTTGCGATGTAAAGGTATCGCGTTCTAACAACGCGGTCGTTGTAACGACCGCGTTGTAAAAGTAACGCGATGTAATGGCAGCGTTGTAAACGCTGTCTCCCATCAAAGTTTTGAGAGGATACTTGACAAAGGAGGAATGACAGCACCATTGAGGTCGCAGAGTCTGAATCTCCTAAGGAGAAAAGAGCTCCACTTTTTATTGCGGCTAAAAGGATGAATTAAAGGATTTATTGTCCTAAGTCATCGATCCATCCGGATCTTGTGAAGGTTTCATAGATTTGTTTGCCAAATTAGAACATTGTTTAACGGAACATAGTAGCAGTCATGGATGTTCAGACTATAAGTTGATTATTGTTAGCTTCTTGAGGGACTGCCCAACCAAACCTACATGTAGACCCAGGATAGCAGAAGTTTCTAAAGAAAACTCGGAAAATGAAGAAACATAGTAGTTGAGCAGACCATCTCTTTGGGTGTTATTGTTTGCGAGATCCCCCATAGATTAGCCATCATTTCTTTAGGAAACACCTACCAACATTTTTATGTTTCTGTCAGGTTGTCTTGGTTATTGAACAAAATGATTCTCTGCAGAAATGTTTTTGGACTCCGGGGGTACAGGGAATCTTATCGACACTACTTATGCAAAGACATTAGGTGCTTCATTGGTGGTTAAGAAATAACAGAAATAATTCACAGTATAGATGGTAGTGGATTTTCCTCAAGTCCAGTGACCAATTGGATTAATACTTTGGCCATGACTTTATAAAAGTATCATGAAGAAAAAATCCAAGTTCAAGGCCATCCTGGGGGTCACCTGGTTACAAAAGCCTTCCCCCCCTATTGGTTGGTCAGCTAGACAGTTTGAACTACAATCATCTCATTGTACAACTGTAAGAAGCTGGCTCTGTATGTGCTATACCAAAGAACGGTATAGTGTGCACAGAGTCCAGGGAGTCCCCAGAGGTATAGCAGAGGTTAAATTAGACAAGTACTAACAGTCCTCTTTGTGGTAGTGTGGGCGAGCAGTTAGGCTTATCCAGAGTGTGTGTTAAGCATTTATTGTATTCACTCACTCAAGGCTGATGGCTCTAACCTGGTTACAATCCTTTTTGAGTGAGCGATCCTTTAAGGTCTTCGAAGGAGATGTTGTTTCCAATCAGTTGCCTCTTAGCTGTGGGGTTCCCCAGGGCTCCTCCCTGAGCCCCACGCTGTTTAATGTTTACATGAGACCCCTGGCAGAGATCGTCCATCCATTTGGAATAAAAATCATCACCTATGCAGATGACACTCAGCTCGTGGTGGCGCTAAACCACCCAGAGCGGTCATCTAGCACCCTAGGCTGTTGCCTAGAGGAGGTTGCCAGATGGATGGAGCTCTCATGCCTTAAACTCAATGGGGATAAGACGGAGCTCATGCTCCAGGGCAACTCTCCCTCACTCAACTCTGCCTTGCTTTGGCCCAACTGTCCTGGGCCTGCCCCAGCCCCAGCCCCGAAAGACCAGATTAAGAGTCTGGGCATATGGCTCGACCGTTCCCTCACTTTTAATCATCAAGCAGCGAAACTTTCATCCACTTGTTTTGGCTTACTCAGGATGCTGCGTAAGATCCTTCCCCTTCTTCCTTTCCAAGCCAGAAGGATTATGGTCCAGGCCCTTATCCTTTCTCGCCTGGATTATGGGAACGTCCTATATCTGGGTGCTCCACAATACACCATCAGTAAGCTCCAGATCATTCAAAATTGTGCTGCCCGCCTGCTCCTACAGATCCCCCGCAGACGTTCTGCAAAACCAGCCCCAGAGACCCTGCAATGGCTGCCGATCAGGGAAAGGATTCAGTTCAAAGCCATGTGTTTGGCCCACAAAGCCTTCTGGAAGAACTGCCCAGCTGTTATCCAATCCCTGATCACCCCATACCAACCTAGGAGAAACCTCCGCTCAACGGCCGCCTTTCTCTCCTTACCCCCTAAAATAACGAGAGCTAGATGTGGCGGACGGTCTTTTGCCTACAACGCTGCTATTCTCTGGAACACTCTTCCACTTCATCTCCGAAATGAGCCTAATCTGTTGACCTTCCGAAAGCTTCTAAAACCTTGGCTCTTTAGGAAGTGCATCTAACTCTTACCTGCTCGACCATTGGCTGTGCCGTCTGTAGCGCTGGGAGGCCTCAGGGTAGCCATATCGCTTTATAAATATCATTTCATTCATTCATTCATGGCACACACTCAGAGACTGAATCCAGACCAATTAGGTAAGTATAAAAAGATATACTTGTATTTTATTTTGTAGAACCAAGAAGGGCTTGGCACAGGTAAGTAAAACACTTTCAAATGCAAAGCTGTACACAGAACTGCAATTATGGATTGTATTGGAATCGTTTACAGGTTTGTATTACTTTTAAAACAGTATAAAATACAGTGAGATTACTTTCGATTACTTTTGGATTACTTTTCAGTTACTTTTAGATCTTGAGGTGATATGTTGAGATATCACACACTGGCTTGTGTCACTTACAGGTAAGTACAACAATTCTTAATTAAAGCACAGTTACTTTCTTTTCATACAAAAGTTCAACTTGACAACATTTTTAGGAACAAAACATCACAACATTGGTTCCTATGGTAAAAAGAAGATTATTGGTTTGCAGGTAAGTAAACGACCTGCAAGAATAGTTTTTGGGGGTTAGAACCAAGGTTCGCCAAGGTTCAGGTAGGCACTCCAATTTCACCACTAGCTGCACTACGGCGGACGGGTGCAGAGTGCAGGGGCCCAATGTTAGCCAATGGGGCTGAGGGGCCTTCGGTCAGGGACTGCTTGCGAGCAGGCCACTTGACTGTGGGAGCAACGCTCCTGGGGTAGAGATCAGCAATGCAGGGGCCACCAATCAGCACAGGAGATGCACAACCAGCGGCACAGGGGCGGCCGGGTGCAGAGTGCCAAGGAGGCCTCGGGGGCCCTGTGGATTCCAATGGAGATCTCCGGTTCGGCAAAAATGCTGCAGGCTCAGGCAGGGAGGCTTCCTGGAGGCAACCACTGGCTGGAGAGGTAAATTAGGTTCTTGGGGTATGCCTGGACACCATTGGTTGGGCCTCCAAGGCCGGGGGGAGTCGGGTGCAGGGGTGTCCTTTGCCTGCTGGTGCCGGCTTGAAGCTTGAGGAAGGCCGGGGATCACCAGATCCTAGGTCAGGATCGCTGGAGCGACGTCCTCGTGGTGTTGGGTCACTCAAACTCGGGCCTTGGGTGTCTGGTGCAGAGTGGTGTAAAATCGCAGAGCCACCTGGATCCGGATTCTGTGGGTGAGTCTTTGTTGAGCAAATCCGGTGCTCACAGAAAACAGAGTCTTAAATATGGTTGCAGGGCAGGTCCTCCAAGCTCTGTGGGGCTCCTGGCTGCTTGACACGCAGGGGTTTTTCTGTAGTCAGGTCAGAGTTGGGACAGGCCGATAGGGCTGGAGCCAAAGCAGTTGGTGTCCTCTTCTTCCTGGGTCAGCACGGCTCTTCGGTCCTTCTTCTTTCTTCCTAGAATCTGAGGAGGCAAGGTTCAGGGTCGCCCCTAAATACTAAATTTAGGGGCCTTAAAGGAGTGTGCAGGTTGGGACCAATGGGTCCCTTCCTTGAGGTGGGTACACCCCCTATTATGCCACCCTCCAGTGGGAGGGGGCATGAGCCTCTTCCTAATTGGCTGGGTCCCCTCATCTTCAAGATGAAGAGGACTGAGATGTGTGCTTCACCCCGCCTCACCCACTTGAGGCGGTGAGGTTGGCAAAGGTGGGCACACCTCTCCTCCAAGCTTGGGTTTCCCGCTGATTCTCCCGCCCAAAGTGGGGGCAGAACCGGTGGGAGCCAGTTGCTGCGGGAAGCAAAAGGCAGGGACAGCTTACAAAGGCAGCAGGCCTTTGAAGCTTCCCCTTCCTGGACCCAACCCATCCTGGGGGAGGAGGCATGACACCTCTGCTCAGGAAGGGCTTTGTTTCTGGATCCAGAGAGTGGAGGCCCTCTACCCAGGGGTCCAGAAACCTGTCTGGTGGTGACAAATGGCGGTCAGGCATTCAGAAACCACACCAGAGCTGGTCATTTTTTCAAGGGGCATCTCTAAGATACCCTCTGTGTGCAGTTTACATTAAATCCCACAGTGGCATTAGTGTGGGTTTAATGAGCTGAGACGTTTGCTACCAAACTTCCCAGTTTTTAGTAAAACCATTATAGAGCTGTGGAGTTCGTAATGACCATCTCCCAGATCATATACTCTTTATGGCTTTACTACACTTACAATGTCTAAGAATGGACTTAGAGCCTGTAGGGGTACAGGGCTCATGCCACAGTACCCTCACCTAGGGGCTAGTGCATCCTGCTAGAGGGGTGACTTACCTAGGCCCCAGACAGTGGGTTGCAGGCAAGGCACACAGGGGTGTGTGCCATGTTGACTCTTCACTTTTCTCTGCACCAAAACATGCAGCCTGCAATGGCAGTGTGTGGATCTTAAGGTACAGGGCCTCTAAGGGTGGCACAATGGGTGCTGCAGCCCTTAAAGGCCTTCCCTGGTTACAGTGGCCTTGGAACCCATGGTACCTTTTACAAGGGGCTTACATGTCACCAGAGATGTGCCAAATGGGAATACAAAGGTACAGCTATGGGAAATAACACAGACCTTGGGAACCTGATTTGCAGGGACCCAGAGCACATCAAGTCAAGTTGCAACAGATGTCAGGCAAAAAGTGGGGGTTAACCATGCAAAAAGGGGCACTTTCCTAAAATAACTCAGTGAGTTGCCATCTCATAGACCCTTCAATTCCAAAAATCCTTGCAACTCAGATGGCAAATCCAGTGTAGTAAGGTTTTATGCACTTGCCGAAAAAGGTAAATTACATTTAAGAGAATATTTGGACAAATTCATTTGACCATCTCGATCTCCTGCCCCTTCCCTGCTATTTTTTGTTCCCAAAAATAGGGTGCGGGGGGAATTGAGAGCATGCATGGACTACAGGACTCTGAATTGAATTACTATTAAGAACTGGTACCAATTACCCCTAGTTTTAAATTTACTAGACCAAGTAAAGAGAGAAACAATTTATATGTAACTAGATCGGTGTGGAGCTTATCACCTGGTGCACTTAAGAGAGGATGGTGAGTGGAAAACACCCTTCGAAACCTTGATTGGGCTGTTTGAATACCTAGTTATGCAAAACAAATCTCTACACGAAGATTGGGAAATACATTTTTCATGCATCAAGGGTAGAATTCCTTAGATTCATAATCACATTCTCGTGTATTCAAATCAACAATAAAAAAGATGAGGCAATTGAACGATGGACAGCACCCGAAAGTGTAAAAGCGATACAAAATTTCCTAGGGTTTCCTAACCTTTATAGGTGCTTCATTGATCAGTTTTCAAGCTATTATTGCTCCAATCACTTACATTATTAAAGTAAGGAGTCAAATACCATTGGAGTGAAGAGGTGAACTAAGTGCTTCAACATTTAAAGCGAAAATGTTTAAGAGCCTCAATTTTACATCACCCAGATTACACCCAGCCTTTTTGTAGCGGCAGATGGCTATAGGAGGTGTCCTATTGCAGCAGGATCTAATGATTTGACAATTACATTCAGTAGAATATTTCTCCTGTAAACTAAGTCCAGCAAAAATTAACTGTGCAGTGTCAGACAGAGAAATATTTGGAAATCAAGGTAGCATCTCAGGAATGGCGGCACTACCAATACAGTGACAATCCTAACTGACCATTGCAGCCTATAATTTCTTAAGCCAGCAAGAGCTTTATTAGCAAGACAATTGCAATGGAGACAATTTTTCAGCGATTACAATTTTGCAACCCAATTTCAACCTGGAATGAAAAATGGAAAGGCAGATGCTCTGTCCTGTTATGGAAATGCACAATAGAAGATGTCTAGGAACCTCCATTCATTGTGTCACCAGAAACGTTTGTAGTAGTCATTTGAGCTCCAGAGTTCATTTCTCAGTTACAGAAGACCCATAAAGACTTTGATGCCCAAAATATTATGCAAGATTAGGAAGGACGAGTAGAAACTGATTTATGTAATGTTATAAGTGCTCTATACCACCCAATGACAGCCTTATAAGAGCATTCTCTATTATGGTGCCATTCTAGTCCTCGAACAGGACATCCTGTGGTGGGGAAAACCTAGGAGCTATTACAATGCTATGTCTGGTGGACATCAATTTGCATGGACACAAAGAGATTTCTGCAATATGTGCACAAGGTGATACATCTCATCTAGCTCCCACAGGTTTTGTTTTACCCTTAACAATACTGCCAAAGCCATGGCACACTGAGTCTCTAGACTTCATCTTAAAATTACCTCGATCTAAAGAAGGGTACAACACAAGAGTGATTACTGTAGGTGTCATATTTTATCCCTTTAGAGGGATTACCATCAGCACAAAAATTAGCTACTGTGTTTCTGCAAGCAGTAGTTTGTTTACATGGTGTCCATTCCATGTTAATTTATGATAGAGCTTCCTAGTTTAGCTCCCATTTTTGGAAATGTTTTTGTAAACAAATACAAATTGATGCATGATTATCCTCTAGTCACCAACCACAGACAGGACAGATTGAGAGATGAATCAGTGTCTCGAGCAATATCTACGGTGTCAATTGCTGGGTGATAGCAAAGATAGGGGAGAATCATTATGGAGGTCAGAATTTGTGTTTAGTAACCCAGTTAATACATCATCTAAATATTATCCATTTTGCAGTGCACACAGATTTTATCCTCGAATGATAAGTCTCAATGTCTATCCCACTCAGTCAGTCCCATCATTGTAAGAGTTTCATGAGCATTTTATAAACATTCAAAAACTAGCTCAAGAGAACTTAACCATAGCCAAACCATAACCTTATCCTTAGCCAAACAAAGATATAAAACTTATGGAGAGAAGCATTAACATATTAGTCCAGCGTTCAAAACTGAAGCCTTCACTTGGCTGTCTACAAAAAACTTGTGTTTGGAGGTAAGAAATAAATTCCAAGCCAAATATATTGTACCCTTCAAGGTCCTACAAAGAATTTTTCCAGTAGATAGTAGTAAAACTAGAATTACAAGTCATTTTACCAGTACAACATGTCCTTATTAAAATCAGTTACTGAGGAAACCCGTTTGTCAACTCCGGTATTACCTATCAAAGTTGAAATTGCTGAAAGAGCTTGAGGTCAAAGCAAACATAGATTCAAAGAGAGCCCATTGTCAACTCTTTAATCTCATAGCCTAGAAAGAGTATGGCCCAGACAACAACCTGGGAGCCTGTTGGTCATATTCATGCTCCACAACTGGTAGGTAAGTTCCATGTAAGAAATCCTACCATGCCCAAACCTGTGGGGAGAGTCTTGGGAGTGGGGTAATGTCAGCCATGCTCCAATGGTGTCATTAGCAACCTGGAAGGTGCTCTTATGTTTGATCCTACCCCCGGTAAGCCCTCTGAGATTTCATATTAAAAAGGGGCTAAAAAGAACCTTCTGTTTCATGATAATTAATAAACTAAGTCCCTCGAGCCTTGAATGCGACCAGCGCATGTTCGCACTATTAGAGAATGCATAACTGTGTTCGGTGATAGCACTCAAGTGAGATCTGGAGGTCTCATGAGAGTGGTCGCCATCTTGGGAGTAGTCCTGTATATAAGGCTTCACCCGAATATACAACATTGCTTCCTCTACTGATACTTGCCTCAAATGAACTCTAGTGTGGTTGATTTTTGGCTACTACCCCAGTTTGCCACTGCTTTTAAGGATCTTTTGGCCTGGAGTCTCAATGGTGAGGATTTCGTCATCTTGAAAAAACCTGCAAGAAGAAAGAACATCGAAAGGCAGTTACCACAACTAATGAACATACACAGTACAGACATGATAGAATTAAACTACTAACTTAGTGTTCACCAGAGACCTCTGCCGCACTCCAACTGAAAGACAGTAAAACATTTTATTGACAATTTGAATTGGAGAACCTTTTGGAAGCTGCAAGTTTCATTGACAGTTTGATTAGGAGAACGTTTTTGAAAAAAACAAACTCTTGAGGCATAGGTGGGATTTATAAGATCTGTGTTTATGAGAAAAGTTTGTTGTAATTGCACAAGTATAATACAGACTATGGTTATTTTAGTTAAAGTCACTGGGAACACGAGTCAAGGCAATTTGAGATCTTTGGGGCCCATTACGATACCCGGCGTAAATAAATCCGCCAGGCATGGAAGCGGCAAAAATCCGCCCGCACACACCGCCTGAACACCGACCACGCCATTACGATGACACAAACCGAAAACCGCCATCGGCGGAAAATCACACAAAATACCGCCCGCCAACGTCCGAGTCGGAGTCAAACCGCCCGCCACGGACGGAAACACGCACGACAACACAAAACCGCCCGCCCTCACGGCCGACACACCGCACGTGAAATTACGATCGCACCGCCATGAGCGCGGGAAAACCACAAATATACCGCCCGCCAGCGCAAACAACGCCGATGAGAATCGACACGGCAGAAGCCATGGCGCCCACGTACCTGCACAGAAACCATCCGCTCACAAAACCAATAGCACACAACATGGCCAACAAGTCCACACAGCAAGGCACGCACAGATACACAAGCACAGTACACATCCCGAAAACACCCCCCCGACAAACAAAAAATACAAAGGCCAGAACCCCAGACACAACACACCTGAAAACAACAGACCATGAGGACACACCCACATAGGTAAGTACAAAAGCAGCACTCCCACAGACCACAACCCCTTGCTACATTGCAAACCAGAGAGGAGAGGAGAGGACACAGTGACACAGCAAGGACAGCAGCACACCACAGAAACGCACACATCACAACCACCACCACCACCACCACCACCACCAAACACCTGCACCACAAACCCCCTGCACATTACACAACACACACCGCACCAGCACCACAAACACCATGGCACCACAAAGAATGCCCAAGTTCACGCCCATGGAGCTGACGGTCATGGTCGACGAGATCATCAAGGTGTACCCACAAATCTATGGGAACATGGTCCAGCACACACCACTAGCCACCAGAAACAGAATGTGGAACCGGATCGTAGACCAGGTCAATGCAGTCGGGACCCTGCCCAGGAACAGAGGAGAAATAAACAAACGGTGGAATGACGTCAAGAGCCTGGTCAAGAAGAAGGAGGGCAAAAACAGAGAGCTGGCTGCCGTCACTGGCGGAGGGAATCCCGCGCTCTTCAAGACCTTCAAAGCGTGGGAGGAGAAGGTGCGAGTCGTAATACATCCGGAGATCCTCGCCGGATTAGCAGGGGAGTGGAGGCTGGTAAGTACAAACTAATGTATACCAGCACACCGCTATGTACTCACATGCACTACCACCATGCCACAGCTCCCAGGGACAAACACCCCCATGTCCAGCACACAATACACAACACATCACACACACATGCAACAGACACCACCACACACAGCCCAAACCGAACAACTGTAAGATACGTGGGGACATGTGTACACTCAGCCAGCCACGTAACCACCAACAGGTCCCCAAATATGCCAGAAGCGCCACAACGAGCACCCACCACACCCATGTGTCCGCCACAGCTGCACTAACCGACAAGTAACAGGTAAGTGGCAGGAACACAAAGTGCAGTGGGTGGGACGGTGGACAGCCCAAGTACAACACACACCAGGCCCCTAGTCCCACAGCACAGCAAGGAGGAGCATCCCCCACACCCCACAGCCACGTGTCAGCCACCGCAGTGCACAACGACAGCCGAAAGGCAGACATCACGGTCCACAGCAGTCGGTGTCAGTGGGTGTCCAGCCACCCCCACGACCCACAACACCCCCCACCCCCACAGACCTGCAACATGGAGCACCCCCGCTTAGAGCCATGTGGCATCCAGTACAGTGCACGCACGAACAACTTGCAGGTGGGAAACTGGACAGGGCTGGATTACTGGAGGCATGAGGACCGGAACACGACCAACACATGGGACATGTCATGTAGCAGACGAACACGCAGCACCGCCCACCGTCACGAACAAGTGAACAATGTGCACACGGACATGAACAACAGACTCACACCCCACATGACCCATCACAGACATAGCAACACCCAAGGAGCCACGTCTGCATGCACAAGCCACACTGAATATAGTACCACACGGCAGCCACTGTGCAACTCATCACACACAACCGAAACACCATTGAAGTCCTGTCCATGTAGCCCCTACTGCCTGTCAACCACACACCCCACAACTACGCCTATGTAAGACAAACAACACTAGACGCAACAGAGCGGAACAACATAAATGCACACGAACACCACTGAACCCATCAAACACACAGACACACCATGCACATACAACATACCATCCATCCCATCCGTCAGCCCCAGTCTCATGAAAGGCATGTCATCCGCACAGCTGCCACACATACAGCAGTCACGCTAAGATACATGCCCATGACCAACCATGTGCCAGAAGTCAATGAAGCGCACGACACACTGTGAGCAACAACACACAACATGGGCCACACCCCCGAGCACTGCAGTGATGCACATGGCACAGGGCAGCACGCACACCAAGGAGATGGGACAACTGCAATACGTTGGCTGGCACACAACCATCACTCACTCATAACGATGCGTCCAATGCCATGTCCAGTAATCACAACAGACAGCAAATATGCAGGCCATGTCAAGCATGCACACACCTCAAACCATGCACTGTCATGCTGCCACAACACATGTCACGTTCGGCACCCATGGCTCACAGCATGTACCCCAAAAGCATATCCCCTCCCAAATGCGAATCTGGGGCATGGCCCCCATGTTGCCATATGCGTTCCTAAGCGTTCCATTTGAACCCCAAAAGCATATCCCCTCCCAAATGCGAATCTGGGGCATGGCCCCCATGTTGCCATATGCGTTCCTAAGCGTTCCATTTGAACCCCAAAAGCATATTCCCACCCAAATGCGAATCTGGGGCATGGCCCCCATGTTGCCATATGCGTTCCTAAGCGTCCCATCTGAACACCAAAAGCAAAGTACAAACCAGACCCAGGATGGGCCAGGAGCCCGCATACACCAGAGTCACAATAAGTAGGGGCACAGCAACACACCCATCGGCATGGCCAATCCGTCCCATGCCACATGTGCACAGCACACAGTCCCATTGCCAAGCACACACAACTACAGATGCTACAGCCACACACACGCCTCCGGGAAACCCATGTACGAGATTGCACGAACTGTTAATGTCAGACGACAAATACATACTTCGCCAGGTGCAACACAATAACAAATCTCATTCTCTCCACAGGTGACGAACTGCTGGATGCTGGGGATGGAGCCAGCAGCCAGCACAGCCAGCCTACAAGCCCCCAACGAGGACACACGGATCTGGAGGATCTGTCCTCCTCTTCGGACACGGACCACCAAGCAGGCCCATCTGGTGTGGCAGGGCCCAGCCGCTCCCCAGGACCCCTCCTACCCACCAACCCATCATCCAGGGCTGCTGAACATTCCCAGCCCCCTGCTGCCACTGTCGTTGCGGCCACACCCACGGTCATTGTGGCCACTACCACTGCCGCAACCGCCACCATCGCCGCACCGACCACCACCGCCGCCACCACCACCACGTCTTCGCTGGCACCAGCCCCAGCGCAGGTGGTGGCCCGGCCGACTGGAACCACCCTGGGAGCCACAGCGAGGACCGTGGTGAGCAATGTGGCTAGTGGGCAGGCCGGTGGCAGCAGGACTGGTAGGAGGAGCAGGGTCAGGGAAACGCCAGCCTCCCCTGGGAGCCATGCCCTGCCTCAAATGGCCAGAGTCCTTGGGGCCTATGAAGAGGCCCAAGGACAATGGGTCCGGTCTGCTTCAGACACGCGTGAGGTGCTGGGGGTGCTGAGGTCCATGGACGCCCGTATGGGCCAACTCGTGGACCTCATGGGCCAGCTGGTGGTGGCGGTGAGGTCACAGCCAGGGACAGCAGCTCCCCTCCGCCACCACCTGCCGGGGCGCAGGGTGGAGCAGCAGTGTCCAGTTCCCCTGCGTCCACAGCCAGTGAGCACACCTCAACCACCAGCATGTCGCAAGCAGGCACCCCCTCGCAAACGTGGAAGGGGCCGTCCGAAGTGGAAACAGATCTCCCGGGAGGACTTCGCACGCTCCAAACGCAAGTGAGGCAGCCAGCCAGCCTTCCGCCAGCCTTCCTTGACCAGCCACTGCATTGACTTGGACTACGATCCCACTCCACACAGCCATCTGGATGGCATGTGTGTGTTGGACTATGGACATAGAACCAGTGGGTACACCCTGAGCATCACGCAGCCATGACCGACAGCTCATTGTCACTGCACGCACCACTTTTGTCATCACCTTACACACAATCACATGTCACAGTTTGAAATAAATGCACCTTTTACACTAACTGCTGTTTGTGCCCTGTGTTTTATTTGTACGGAATACAACGGCCACCTTGGGCGGAAAGGCACCTGATGCGTGGCATGGCAATGGAATCCGGAGGGCCTGTAGGGACCTAGGGGTGGGAGACAGAACAGGAGCACATTCAATGAGTGTGTCACACACCCATCACACAGTACATGTCAACAACTACAAGCAATGTACACACATCGCACAGAGCAATAGGGCACAATGCCACAGCCACCAACAGTGGCATACTACCCTGGCCATGGAGCGTTGACACACAGCACGCAGTGAACAAACGGCCACCCTGACACAGCACACACACACCTGCACAGATACAGCCACATCAGCCGTCGTACATGGACACTCACCGTCAAGTGAAGTAGCGGGCGATGAGCTGCTGCCGCACATTACCAGCTTCCTCCTCTCCGCTGTCCTCCTCACTCGAGCTGTCCTGGTCTGCGGGATGGGGCCCTGGTTGATCTCCGTCATCCACGATGAGGGGGATCTGCTTCCGAATGGCCAGATTGTGCAGCATGCAGCACGCCACCACTATCCGGCACACCTTCTGTGGGGAGTACGCCAGCGCACCCCCGGTGCGGTCCAGGCACCTGAACCTGGACTTGAGGAGGCCAAAGGTACGCTCGACCACACGTCTGGTCCTCCCATGTGCCTCATTGTAGCGATCGTCTGCTGGGGTGCGAGGATTCCTCAATGGACTGAGCAGCCATGCCCCATTCGGGTACGCAGAGTCACCTGGGTGTGAGGGACACAGAGAACCGTTGCTATTCCAACTGGACAGGGGACAGCATCGCACAACCAGCACGCTACACCACTCCACATACTCACCGACAATACAGGCACGATCCTGTTGCATATTGGACATCAGTCGTGGCAAGATGCTGTTGCGCATTATGTGTGCGTCATGGGCCGAGCCTGGGAACTTTGCACACACGTGGGTGATCACCATGTCCGCAAGGCACACCACTTGCACATTCAGGGAGTGCGTGTGCTTCCTGTTGCGGTACAGGTGCTCAGTGGCCTGTGGTGGAACAAGGCCGACATGTGTGCAGTCAATGGCTCCAACGACGTGTGGGATTCTGCCAAGGGCATAGAATGCACCCTTCACTGCCGCCAATTCACGAGCCCTGGGGAAGCGGATGTACCTGTTTCGGTACAGCATCATGGCTGCCAGTACATCCCTCAGCACCTTGCTGAACATGGGCTGGGACATCCCTCCTCCAATGCCCACTGTGTGCTGGAATGACCCAGTGGCGAAGAAATGCATGGCGGCCATCACCTTAGCCGTGGGGGTGACAGCAGTCGGATACACCCTGCGGGGACGGAGATGGGGTTCTAACATGGCACACAGTCGATGCAGGGTTGGCCTGTCCAGCCGAAACTTCCTAATAACCTCTGTATCGTCCATGTCCGCCAGCAATTGGTATGGGCGGTCAATGTTCGGTCTCCGCCTAGGGACAATGGCAGAGGACACATGTCAAAGCAACACGACACATAGCAATTTCGCATACACATCACTGACATGACTGAGCAAGCACATGAGCCACAGCCCAGCTGTCAAGCTGGGGCGGCACGGCCACAATACACTTACACAGGTCTCCCAACAATGGCAATGGCTAGTGATACAAACCACTGCCATGTGCATGCACATGGGGATCTAGGCCCCAATGACTTGCGGGGCTTGCTGATGGGGACTGACTGCATATCCGTCAAGCGGCAACGCCACGGCAACATGAATGTCTGCTGAGCATGGAACTGCTTCCGCGGCTGGATGAGTATGGCACACGACGACGACGATGTGGGCACAGGCTGAGCGGCCAAAACAAGTGGGACCTGTGGCACGAGGGGATATGAGACAGTAGTAGGTGTCAGCACTGCACCCTATGTACAGCACTGTACGGATCACACCTCCCGAAACATTGACAGGTGTCCACATTGACAGCCCCATGCCAAGACGGCTGTGTGCTTGCAGTCACACGTCACAGGTGAGAGGTTACATTGCACGTGCCAGGTGGCAGACGTACATAGTGGGAGCTGGCATGTGTGTGCATGTGTCTCCTGTTCAGGATCCACCAGATGGGCGCTGACTCTGTACTGACCATTGGACACAGCATGTTCCGTGGAAGGCTTGTGTGTGTGGGATGGTGGCACTGGATGTGCCTCCGTTGGGTGGGGGGCCATGCACAGGGCGGGTACGTCGATGATTGCGCATTGTTGGTCACGGTGGGTGCACCAACTGAAGATGTGTTGCCCTGTGTTCAATTCCTATGTCCGCATGATGATGGACTGTAGATGTGGGCAGACTACACATTGGTCGATGTGCTGTCTATATGCATGTGCCTTCACACCAGGCACAGCTGCCCCTGCACATGTGACCCCTGCTGGACTCGCTGCTGGGTCTGTGGAGCTGATGCACCTTCTGCGCGTGGGGCGGACAGCTCTCCTCACTTCCCTCATTGCGCATGTCATGACTTTGCCGCAGGTGACATGGATCATGGAGGGCCCACATGTACGCGTGGGTAGGCTACACATGATTGTACACTGGTCGCCACCCCCAGTCAGTGTTTCGAATGGGAAGGTTGTCGTGCTGGTGGTATGTTCGATGTGGCGGATGGGCGGGCCTAGGTGCGGGCTTACATTCCGGACATGGGGGGTAGTTGGATTGGCGACTAGTTGCAGTACACACGGGACACGTCTCTTCCTTTCCACATCTGGGTCATCCCTTGTACTAACTGACAGTGATACAGTCATCTTCGCCCCAGCCCTCATGTCCTCCCCTCGCTCCCCCAATATGCATGCTCACCTGCGAGGCTAGCGCTTGCACAGGCAGCCCCAAGCTCGCACCAGAGAGGGCAAGGAGTGTATGTGTGGGTCCAGTTGCACGAGTGGGCTGTCTCAGGGTATGATGTGTGGCGGGACGCCGTCCACCTGCGTGGTGCCCCAAATGGAGACCCGGCCTGCATGGACTATGCATCACAGTCTTCGCCTTCCGGATCCGCCACCTGCGACACCCAGTGGCTGTGGCTGCCCTTGCGGCCAGGCCGCGTCCGTCTGTGGCTGATGGCCCACACATTCACTCTTTGGCTTCTCTGGGGAGGGCTCGGGGGTGGTGGCGCACGTGCTTGCACTTAGTCGCAATGGCATGTGGCGTGGTTGGTATGATGGGCAATGGAAGGGATGGTGCGAGCCACCTCCCGTGACGTCAGTGCTGCTCGTGCTGTGGTGCGTCCCCCCTACACTTCCATTTGACTTGTGCCATGCTAGACGTTGAGGTTCTATTGCCTGCGTGATATGACCAGGAGGGGCGCGAGGAGACCTCTCACACACCATGCTCCACTGCCATCCCGTGCCCTGTATCGCCTGTGCGGATTGACTATGTTGGGGTTACACCTGGTCGACTGGGGCTGTGTGTGCCTTGTCAAGGGGCATGGCGGGCGCACAACAGGATCCAGCTTGTCCACAGAGGGTGGGCTGAGGTGCGCCTGGTACCGCTTTGTACGTGTGCCCGGCTGCTGTGCACACACGTGTTCACTCCCCCCGACAGGTGTCCTCTCACAATGCCCAGGGAAGCGGTGGTGTACTGTTCATGAGCCCTCCCAACACGGCGTGCTCCAACTTGGCATGTGCGCATCTACCCGTCACACCCACCCACCTGAGCACTGCGTCCATACGACTTCACACGACACATGTGTGTCTTCCACAGTTGTGCTACTCATTTGCGTTGACATCCAATACCAGTGGACTACATGGTCATGTCACGACTGCCGTGTACTTCACATACTCTCATCCTCTCTCATTCGTACTTGTGAAATGAGTCAGCGGAGACAGTTTTGGTTTCAAACATTATATTGAGTCTTCTGTCCTCTGTGATGCAGTATAGTGGACACTACTGGCAGCGGAATACATGTTGAGGATATACTGAGCATGATTGCAAATGGGATAGGGTGTGGGGTTACATGTGATTGGCTGTTGCATGTGGGATGTGGGCTTCAGAGTGACATCTGCTTGGCCAAGGCTGTGCTAATGTACATTTACGTATAGCTGCGGAGCTGCGGACTTTGACACAGACGGTATACATGTAGCCTACCAGACCGCTTGGCATCATGGGCACAGTCCATCTCAGTTCCATGTGACAGGTTTGCTGCGGTTGTTCCTCATGCACGCGTGCATGTGAGATGACATCAGGGCATGTGCTTGCGTGCATGCAGCGGCGTGCCACTTGTTGTTGCACTGTGGTGGTTACTGGATATGTCACAGTCACTGGGGTCGTGTTGTTGTTGTATGCACTTGTCGTCCATGCAAAGGTCCTGGTATGGGATTCCCGGGGCGGGGGTGGGAGGGGTGCAGCACCCACAGACTCCAGGCGACCTATTCATGTCCACTGAGCGGTGTGTGTGTCCATGGGCGCTGGATCCATGTCGTGTCCTGGTTGTTCGTGCAGTTCCGTCCATGTGGGTGCGATACACAGAGCCCATGCCACTGCCTCCCACGATGCATGCGGTGTTCCTGGATGTGATGGGGAACAGTGTGCATGTCCCGGTCATATCCGATGTCATGGCGATGTCGTTGATGGTGTGGTTACAGTTGCCGGTCGTTTGGTATGGCTGTTGTGGTGGTGACTGGCCAGTCCGTGCGGAAGCTAAGCATGGGTGCGGGGTTGGACATCATAGGTCAATCGGGGAACCTGCGTTGTGGTCCGACGAATTTACAGGTTGTCAGGTATGCGATGCCGTCCAGCAGGGCTTCCATGTCATTGGTGGTGTACATGTTTGCCAGCCAATGTAGCGGATGGTGGCTGTCAAGGTGTTGTTCGTAAGTTGTCCCTTGGAGGACCATGATGGGGCATGCTGGGTGACATTCGATGTAGCTGTTCTCGATGATCCGTCGTGTGGAGGCACAGTGGTCCCATTTCAGTGCGGGTGCGATGTTGGCCACATACGCCATGCCCCCATAGGCAGAGCAGGCCCTGTCGTGTGCGTCCAGAGGGAGGAGTAGTGGTAGCAGGTCCGCCTTCAGACATGCCGGGTTGGAGAGGCATATCTCCACGGGATGCTGGTAGGGACACCTCCGACAGTAGAAGACGGGCATGACGCAGCTGAACAATGTGATGCGGTAAGTCAGTCGGTAACTTACGTTCAGCAGGGACAGGAGATCGCATCCCAATGTATGAAACAGGTTGGTTTTGTACAGCTTGAGCTGTTCGGCGTAGTTGGGTAGGTGTGTTGCGGTTGCCATTTCGCAGCGGTGCGTTGTGGTGGCGTGCTCCGGCTGTGTGTGCAGTCTGCAATGTGCACGCTCCGAGGTTGCTGTGAGCTCTGTGTAGTCGTAGGGAGACAGGACTTGTGTTCTGTTGGCTTGTTTGGAGGACACGGGCCCTCTTCCCACATGCTTCTCAGACAGTTCAAGGTCAGTGATGTGTGACTCCTTCCAATTAACTTGCATGTGGCCGACATGGGGGAGTGTTTTCTTCTTTCTTCCCCGTCCGTTGTGTGCTTCTGTGATATGCGCTATCTGCCCTGTGGTCGGTCTCCTCGGCAAGCCTGTGTTGGTCTATTCTTGGACAATGGCTGTATTCACCGGCTTCTGTCGTAGGGCTGTGGTTTCGGAGTTGGAATGGAAGGTCATTCAGTGCTGTCTGCTCTCCCTTGTGTGGGCGGCAGGCTGCCTTTCCGCTCTGCGTTGGGCCTTGTGTGTGAATGTTATTCTTGGGCCACCTGTTGTCGGTCCCCGGGCTCTTTGGTGTTCCGTTTTATATGTCTTGTTCATATGTGCAGGGTGGTATGGGTGTTCCAGTGTGGTACTGGCGTTCCTCTTCCCGAAGGGACCCTGCTTCTCCTAGTTGGTGTTGCCGCCGCTGTGTGCTACGCCATGTTTGTTACACTGGGGTGTGTCCTGCTGTTGCGTGTCTTCACTGACATGTGTGCGTCGGTTGTGTGGCGTTGGGTGTTGTCCGTGAATTGGGCGTTGGGGACATGTCTGTGGCAGGCCTGTCACGTGTCATGTGCATTCGGGGTGGGGCTGATGTGTGTGCTGCTTGGTTGTGTCCCTGTGTCTGTGTGCGACGCATGCATGGCGCTGCGGTTGGCCTCTGCGTTGTGCGCATGTGTGGCGGCGTCATCGCCGCTTTGGGGCCGTGACGG
This sequence comes from Calotriton arnoldi, assembly GCA_963921515.1. Taxonomy (NCBI): domain Eukaryota; kingdom Metazoa; phylum Chordata; class Amphibia; order Caudata; family Salamandridae; genus Calotriton; species Calotriton arnoldi. The sequence continues at coordinate 1,518,436 of CAWUFW010002033.1, read as the reverse complement.
GGTGGTTGGTTCCTAGTCCCAGGTGGTGTGTACACATGTGTTACGCGATGTTACGATTTGGCCTGTGTGTCATATGTGGATGCAATGGTGGATGTGTAGTGTACACGCGCTGGTGGGGGGTTGTCCGCTTTTTCCGCCCTTGCACTGTGTGCGCTGTTTGCGTGCACTTGTTGTGTGTGTGCCTACCTGCGTCTCCGCGGTACGTTGCGTCCTTGGTGGTGCATCAGCAAGAGCATGGGGAGGGCCTGCAGTGCTGGATTCATGCTCGGGGAGCCGCTTCTTCGTTGTCCGTGCTCGGCGTCCGTGTTACCGCTTCGGTTTGTCGTACGGTATCTCTTGGCCGTGGGAGCCGTTTGTTTGCGGCATCGTAATTTATGCGCCGGGCGGGACGTGTTTCGTCGGACGGTGTGTGTCAGTTGGGCTGCGCCGCTACGTGTACGGGCGCACTTTGATGGCGGACGGTGTTGCTGGCTTGCCGGCGGTGTTTGGCCTACTTTTCGCATCGTAATTGGGCGGGCGTGTGGACTGCTGCGTGCCGGCGGTAACTGGTGGTTTTTGCATCCGCCAGCACGGCGGTTGTGCTTCCGCCCGCCATCGTAATGAGCCCCTAAGAAACTAAATGACCCTTTGATTTTTGAAGCTCGCAATAGACTCTTGTACTGGCAAGGCTCTGCCAAGAATAAACCTCCCTGGTATTAAAACTTTCAGTGTCCCCTAGGAGTACAAGTTGGGTGGATTCCGGCTTGACACACTGACTATAAATGGGATACCTAGACTCAGCGCATGATAATTGGGTGTCTAGAGATTTCTTGCGCTGCACTTGGGCTGCTACAGAATAATTGTGTTGACACCCATCAAGCGATTCATTAAGAATCCATGCTATCATTGAGATTTTTCGCTTGTTTCTGGGTACACTCTTTACAAAGAAAAAACAGAAATGTTCAACCTGAATTTGTTGTGCTTTTCTTCTCACATGGGTGACTCAGGTTTTAAATGGCAATCTACTCGTATTAAATACTTAGGGATTTGGTTCTTTAAGGACCTTTCAGATACTGTCACTTATAACGAATCCCATATCATAGCTAAAGTTAAAGATCTTTTATCTTCCTGGTCTCCTAAATATATTTCTTGGTGGGGTAGATTACAAACTCTTAAAATGATGATAACTCCGATTATTAATTTTTATCCTCCATGTTACCTATAAAGCTTTCTTCTACCTTTTTCCATGAGATTGATTCTATCTCTGCAAAATTTTTATGGAATGATAAGAGAGCTAGAATTGCTTATAAACACCTTAGAAAGCCTTCTGTCCTGGGTGGCTGTAATTTTCCGGATTGGAACTTGTATCAAATCGCCTTTCTAGCGTTTCAAGGTGCACTTTGATTCTTACCAGATTCCCAACAGATACCCCCTTGGATCTATATTGAACGTGAGCTGTGCACTCCTTTTCCAACTTCTTCCTTTCTCACAGCTTCTAAGCTTGTCTCTGATCATTCTCATCGTATTATATTAGACACGATTAATGCATTAAAATATATTGATAAAAAAGTTTCCAAACCTATTCATAAATCAAGATGGTCCTCTTTATGGTACAATCCTAAACATTTTACTGACATTGATCCTAGTACGGCCTCTTTGTGTGCTGCCAATGGTATCAGATTGGTGAAAGATCTTTATGATTCTAATCATGACCGCTTCCTTCTCTTTCTTAGCTAGGACATATAATCTTAGCAACATCGACTTTTACTCTTTTTTTAAACTGAAGGTTAAACTTTCTAAAATATCCCTTTCTACAGATTCAGTTACTGTTTCACTTCTTTCCATGTGGTTACGCTCAGGCCATACTGCGTCTAAAATCTATACATTTCTATCCGCTCTACTCCCTTCACAGCCTACAATTACTTATGATAAATGGTCTCATCATTTTGAAGATGATATTTTCAAACATGTTTCACAAGATACCTGGCAATTGATTGGGAAGTTATCCCTACGTAATAAGATTGCTCCTTCACTTATTCAATCCAAATTCTTTACATTAAATCTCCTTCATTGGACCCCTACTTGTTTACACAAGTTGAAACTACGGGATAGCGATCTTTGTTGGAACTGTAACTTAGTACCAGGCACCCATCAACATATGTTTTTTGAATGTACGTTATTGCACTCTTTCTGGAGCCTGATACGGAAACATTTATCATTAATCTTTAACATATCTATAGAGCTTTCTTTACCTATGATTCTATTGCGTCCATGGGCTACAGCTATTCCCTTACCCCTTGACAATACGGATCTGGAGTTATTAGATTTACTTTTATTCATTGCTGTTAAAATTATACTAATAGAATGGAAATCTTTTCATCTTCTATCGTATCATACCTGTCGGGCATGGGTCTCATACCTTCGTGGAGCTCATACTTTTGTTGAGAAAAAACATTACTCGCCTTCCATTTCTAGTAATGTTTGGCGGTCTCTGGACAACTCTATGAATTTGTCCTCTCAGGGGTTGGTAGCTCAGTATCCTTTTGATTCCATTTCTTAATTTATTTTCTTCCATTGGAGCAGATGTCCCCTCCCATCTCTTTGACTCATTTCTTTTCTTTTTTCTGTCTTTTCCCCAGTATTCTTTTTTTTTTCTTTCCCCGTTTCCCTTTGCTGACGGTCTTATCTATTAACCAATTCAACTGGTATATGTCTTTTGTCATGATATATGTAGCTGCTTTGCCTGATTCACATGTCTGGAATTTATATTATAATTTGATGAATTTTATAACATATACTACGTGTCTTATATTTATTTGCTTACCTTCTTAAATAACGATATGTTTACAATTCTTTTTATCCCAGTTCATTAATTCTTGTTATGAATTCTTTTTTACTCTTAAAATGCTTCGATACTAATTTAGTATATATTTGATTCTGATCTGTTGTATTGCTATAGTATTACTAATGTTTTTCTCTTTTAAACAAGCAATAAAGATATTTAAACAGAAAAAAAGAATCCATGCTCCAACTTCACGATGACAAAAGCCTTCTGACTGGAAAGGCAGAGCACTACTAGATGTCTGTTGGGGTATTAATCAAGGACATACAAATACGTTTAGATGATTCTGTTAAAAACTATATATATATATATAACCTCTGATCAGGCGTTCACACAAGATGGGTGACAGACCTTTTTGAGACCCCACAGTAGCTGCCAAGGAGGAGCACCACAGCATATTGTTTGTCTTTCTCAATCTCAACCCCCTTTCCCCTTGTTGCCTGAGACCAGTACAGTGTAATTTCCTGCCACCGGAAAGAAACCCTAGGATGAATAAAGGGATCTAGCATCACCCTATCGGAACCGCCTGGGGTTCCGGTGAGTGGCTCGTAACAGTCATCCCCTCCCTCCCTGCCCTGGACCCAGCTTGTCCAGGGTCACTAAAGGCTAGTGTCAAACCCTTTGTTAGTGTGATCAGGCAGAGGCATTGTGATGTGCAAGTGTGCTAGGTGATCGTTCCTCCCCTCACAAACTCAGAGTGGCCCATCGTGCCAACACCTTTCTTCCCTTTGTCTCACTTTCTAGGAGCACTGCAGAAAGATCAACTGCCAGCTTTACCTAGACATGTGACTCAGGGACAGGCTGTAGGCACCAAATGTTTAGGACAAGAAAATGCAAAGTTTCTAAAAGTGGAATTTTTCAGAATTGTGACTTAAAATCCGACTTTACTGTTAAAGAGTGATTTTTATTACGATTTGTAGACACCAAACTGGACATTCCTACCTGCCCCCAATTGAAAGTTATCACCAATTAAATGTTATAAGTTAACCCAATGTTATCCTATGGGACCGGTAGGCCTCACAGTAGTGAAGAACGAATGTAAGAGTTTTTCACTACCAGGACATGTAAAACTTAAAAGTAAGCCTGGGCGTAAAACTCCGCTCCACTCGTGGAGTTTGCGGATTTTTGGCAACTCCATGTTCCGCGTAGAATGCGGAGTTACTGAAAACTCTGCACTCCGCACCGGAGTTTCTTTTGTGTTTGCGCGCTCAAAATGCATTTTCGCGCGCGCTGGAGCAACTTACCAGGATGCCTGCGATTGCCGACGAGATTTCCCATCCTTTCGCGAGCGCCACGAGATTTGGTAGCCGGCCGCACGGTCCCACGAGAGTGTGCGATCGCGAACACGTCATTCGGGCGCGCCATCAGACTTCCGGCAGAAGTTTGTGAAGATCCCGATCCCGAACACGCAATATTTGCAATCTGGAGAAGAATCTCTCTCGAGCAGCATCAAAACCTTCTTGAAATCATGATTTGAATTAAAAAAACTCCTCAGATTGACATTTGGCTGTACTTTTTTGTGCAAGGAGTCCTTTTTCTTTTTTAACTTTTTTTTTAAGAGGAAGGAAGTGCCCCATTGTCTCCAACTTCCTGTTCTTGTCCAGCAGGCTCCTCCCAGTGCTTTGTCCATCTCCTGTTCACTTTTCATTTGGATTTGGAGCTGGAAGGATCCCTTTTTTGTCTGCTGCATCATATATCATTGGATTTGAGGACTGTTGGATTTGAGATTTCACAAGTAAGTTAGAAAATTGGTGTTGTTTATTTGATTGGGGCATTGCAGCTACATTTTTTTGTACTTTTCATTGTTTTTTTTTTAAATGTATTGTGGTGGGTGGCCTGTAGTTTCAGTAGGGACCTAGTTGTTTCTTTGTATGTCATTTTTCTTTTAGTTTTCTTTTATAAAGGAAACATGTTGCAAAGTTCACTACATTTTCTCCAACTTTTTAAATCAATTTGCAATATTTATTTAACTCACTAGCCCAGTAGTTTGCCAATAGGCCTTTCAGCCACTAGGCCAAGAGCTACTCATGGGTGCATGAAACAACTGTTTCTGTGGTGTCTGTTGAATTTAAACATCATTTAGGGCATGGATGGCATTGGATTGAAATGCAAAATGTGTTTTTTGGGGTTTTCACTTTTTTTCATGTGTGTTAAATAAATGCCTTTGTTGGATGTGTGTGGTTTTTGTGTAACTTGCATTGCAATTTGCAAACCTTTTTTAGCCGTGTGGATTTTCGTTTTTGGCATTGTTGTCAAGCTGTGTTGTTTAGCATGCCTCCTTTGTCTGGACAGTGTGCGAATGTGTTTGTTTGTAATAGTGAGCCAGCATTTGCCTTGGCTGAGCATCTCTCGTGTGGCCAAAGGCTATTTTGTAAAGTCTGTGTCCATAATAGGCCTGCTTGAGTTCATTGTTTTCCAGGCCTCCTGCTTGTTGTTGTGAGTGACCATGTGGCTGGTGGCCATTTTGTGGTGGTGGTAGTAGTGCTTTTGCCATAGACCTGCATGTCTTCTTTCCTTTGTTCCTCTTGGCTTATTGTTATTGATTCTTGTTGTGGCCTGCCTGGCCATGTGGCTGGCAGCCATTTTGTGAAGGCAGCCAGTGTGCACTGCTTTTGCCATAGTCCTGCATTGTCTGTCTTCCCTTTCTTGTTGTTGTGGCCTGCCTGGCCATGTGGTTGGTGGCCATTTTGTGAAGGCAACCAGTGTGCTTTTGCCATAGGGCTGCATTGTCTGTATTCCCTTTCTTGTTGTCGTGGCCTGGCAATGTGCCTGGCGGCCATTTTGTTAAGGGGCAGCCAGTGTGCTTCTGCATTAGGCCTCCAAACCTTCTTTGTGGTGGCCATGACTTCTTGCTGGTTGTTGTTTTGTAAAATTTGCATGCAATTTTTTCTTCTTTTATGTTTTATCCAGCAAAAAATGTAGCACAGTTCACTACATTTTCTAATAAATTTGCAATATTTTTGATTTGATTTGATTCACTATGTGGCCTAGTCTGCCAATGGGTTTTCCAACCAATAAGCCCAGGCCAGAGCTACTCATGGGTGCATGAAACAACTGTTTCTATGGCGTCTGTTGAATTTAAATATAATTTAGGGCATGGATGGCATTGGATTGAAATGCAAAATGTGTTTTTTGGGGGTTTTTCAAATTTTTTCATGTGTGTTAAATAAATGCCTTTGTTGGATGTGTGTGGTTGTTGTGTAACTTGCATTGCAGTTTGCAAACCTTTTTTAGCCCTGTGGATTTTCGTTTTTGGCATTGTTGTCAAGCTGAGTTGTTTAGCTTGCCTCCTTTGTCTGGCCAGTGTGTGAGTGTGTTTGTAATAGTGGGCCAGCATTTGGCTTGGCTGAGTCTCTCTCGTGTGGCCAGATGCCATTTTGGAAAGTCTGTGTCCATAATAGGCCTGCTTGAGTTCATTGTTTTCCAGGCCTCCTGCTTGTTGTTGTTGTTGTGAGTGACCATGTGGCTGGTGGCCATTTTGTGGTGGTGGTAGTAGTGCTTTTGCCATAGACCTGCATCTCTTCTTTCCTTTGTTCCTCTTGGCTTCTTGTTATTGCTTCTTGTTGTGGCCTGCCTGGCCATGTGGCTGGCGGCCATTTTGTGAAGGCAGCCAATGTGCTTTTGCCATTGGCCTGCATTGCCTGTCTTCCCTTTCTTGTTGTTGTGGCCTGGCTATGTGGCTGGTGGCCATTTTGTAAAGGCAGCCAGTGTGCTTCTGCATTAGGCCTGCATGTCCTTCTCTTTCCTTTCTTCCTCTTGGCTTATTGCTTCTATCCATTGTCATCCTCAGCTCCCTGAATGCTGAATCCCACGTGATGCACAATGCCAAACAGGAGTCCGTTACATTTGTATTTTTGTTGTTGTTCTTCTTCTTTCCTATCCTTCCTCAGTGTACTGTACAGTACACTAGTACACCAACCATGAAAGCCCTTGTTTTTGTCAGTCTCAAAAATGTCTACACTGTATTGTTATGTTTTTTTAATAACTGAGGTAATACATTTAATAATAATATTAATAAGTGTGACCACACACAAAGTTATATATTATATTTGTTTGTTTGTACTAGTAGTAATTGAACCACAACAATGAATGCCACATTGACGTTTCACTGATGTTCTTCTTGCTTCTTTGCTTTTACGTGCACAAAAGAGGAGGAGGAGTCATCAGCCATTGTACTGCCAGACAGAAGTCCTGCTGCGCACGACGTCACGTAACGTGTGACCACAGACATCTCTTCAACTTGTGCCACTGCGTGCTGCTGACATCTGAGTAAGATGGCCCCAAAGAAAGGTACCAGGTCCTCCAGTACCAAGATAGTTGCCTGTGAGAAGAAGGAACTGCTACTTACCAAGACTGGTGTGCCGCCCAAGGTCTTTTTTGGGAAAACAAAAATTGCGCCTGCAGCAGCGTTGTCTGGGGAGCAAGACGGGAGCAGCACCCCCGCATCAGTAGACCCACCCCACCAAACTAGGCTCAAGTCCATGTCTGTCACAGAGGCAGCCAGTCTAATCACGACAACACCGACGAGCAGTGATGTTGAAATTGACTTATCGTTATTGCAAAGTAGTACCCAATCAATGCAGGGAACTGAGATAAGTGGGCAACAACAGCCGCAACCGCCCCCAATAGAAGTTGTTCCTCCCGAAGTAGGGGCAGTTCAGGAGATAGAGCTTCCTGCAGAGGAAGAAGAGCAAGCCGCTCTTTCAGAAGATCCATTGTCTTCCAGATCCCCAGCAAGGAAAAGGAGGGTTAGTCCGTCAACTTCTTCTGCAAGCCCCCCTTCTGATGATCTAGACGCCACTTGGATCCCACCACCTCAGTCTGAGATTGAGACACGCCACGGGACAAGGCTAGGGAAAAGGAAGGTTCCAGAAAGCCTTAGAGCTATGGAGGTAGATGTAGAAGAGGAGGATGATGACGAGCCAATCATCATCATGGACATTAGTCCAGCCCCAGTGGAGACCGACATTACCCCATCCCAAATTGCTGTGAGGTATGTGGCACGGATACTACCAACACAGATCATACCACCAACACCACCTCCAGCTTCCATATTTCGCCGGCAGCCATGTACATCCACCACAAGTTACACCTCAGTAGAAGTAGGTACTGCAGAGAGTCAAACTTCACGCCCACCTGCCAGTTCATTCGGCATTGCAAGTGGCACCAGCAGCAGCACCAGAAAGTTGACCTCCCCAGTTTGGAACTTCTTTTCTGTTAGCACGAAGGAGGTGAATATTGCTATATGATCCATTTGTGGACAAGGTGTTAGTCGGGGTAAGCTTGGTACAAACTATGGTACTGGAGGCCAAACATCCCATCTGAAAAAACACCACTTGATCCAGTGGGAGGCGCACCTTAGCGGCCAAAAAACTGCACCCATTGCTGTTGGTAGGGATGAAGAAGTAGAAGATACAATAGCGGTGGAAGGTGAACAAGAGGGAGACATTTTCTCTGGTACACAAAGTAGCCCTGTCCCCAGCAGTGCAGTGGTACCGCCCACATCCTCATCAGCAACATCGCAGTGGCACAAGACTAGAGTCAGGCTGAGACACCAAGGGGTCCCAGACAAGAGAGTGCCACAATGAAAAAAACATGCGTTGAGCCTAACAACATCTGGCATCAAGAAGTCACCTGCATCAGTGGCACCAGAAAAGAAAAAAATCAAGCCTACCATTCTCAGCATGTTTAGGTCGGAGGGGCAGTACGAATACAACCACACAACGGCACATTTGTACAATGCGAAGCTGGCTAAAATGTTCACGCTGGACCTCCTCCCTTTTTCTTTTGTGGAAGGGGTGGGTTTCCTTGAATTTGTGACAGCCATTTGCCCAAAATATAAGGTTCCCAGCCGGTCCTATTTCGCCAGAGTTGCTTATCCAGCACTACATCACGACGTGCTAGAATTGCTTGGACAAGCTTTGCAGCACAGTGCTGATCACACTATACGCCTGACAACAGACATGTGGACCAGTTGCCAAGCCACTGACTACATGTGCATCACTGCACACTGGATCTCTTTTGTGGGGGTTAGAGAAAAGATATCTGCAGCAGGAGTTGTTGACACTGCTGAGATTTTTAATGCCACTCGGAAACCTGCAACTGTAGCCATGTTCGCCATGGAGAAATCTCATACTGCTGCAAACATTTTGAAAGACTTTGACAGCAAGGTCTTTGAATGGCTGCACCCAAGAGGGCTTAACATTGATTTTGTTGCCATGGACAATGGCAGTAATATAGTTAAGGCCATGTTCGATGGTGGCTATTTCAGGGTCCTGTGTTTGGCGCACTGCATTAACAACATTGTTCAAGACTTTCTGAAAAACAGAAGACCGAGTCAGCAACTTACTGACAACCTGCAGAAGAATCTGCACACATTTCAGCCATTCTTTTAAAGTCCAGAAGCAGCTGAGGATCATTCAACGTGAGCATAGAATGCCAGTTAAAGCACTTATCCAGGAGGTGTCAACACGTTGGAACTCAACTTATTACATGCTTGAACGTCTGTTTGACCAGTACAGACCAATCAATGAATATGTCATGCAAAGAGGGGATGCTACTGTGAAAGGCATGATCATTTAGATGGACAAATGGGGCCTAGTTAAATGCCTGACAGAGATGCTCTTTCCTTTTGAGCTCTTCACACGTGAAGTCAGCAAGGAGGACTGTACTATGGGCCAAGCTATCCCATTGTTGCACATGCTACAGGAACAGCTGAAGGGGGTGTCTGCAATGCACGCAGGTGTGGAGGAAAAAAAGAAGCATTTGAGTTGGTGGAGAGCTTAACCCTTCACTTATCTGAAAATACAAGGGGGCAAAGAGGCATTGTGTCATCCAACCATTACATTTCTGCCACAAATCTGGATCCACGGTACAAACAAGTTCTGAACACATTGATTCCTTTTTTAGAAGGGGATGTTGCCAAGTACAAAACTTGGATAGCTGTGGAAGCCAGTCGTTTAGAACAAGAACGGCTGGGAATCAGAGGCCTGCTACTCCAGGCCACAACAAGTACTGCAGGGCAGCCAGCGTCAAGTTCAGCTTCAGATCCTGAGGGCAGTGCAATTGGCTCAAAGCAGTCAAAACCATCAACAACACCAAGAAAAACATCAGCAACAACAAGAACAGTAGCATCAGCCCCACCAAAATCGGCACAGGAATGGTTTCTACAGCAAGGTCTTGTTAGGTTCAGTGTTGAGGCAAAGGCAAAAGAGGCAGAGCAAAGGGAAGCACCCCTGAGCATTGAGCGGATGGTCCAGGCCTATCTGGATGACCCAACAGAGGTCTTCATTGATCAAAACCCATTGCTGTTTTGGTATGGGAAAAGGCACCAATGGCCAGTGCTCAGCAGGCTGGCGATAAACTATCAGGCTTGTCCTATTGCAAGTGTCTCTTCTGAGTGTGTTTTCAGTGCTGCTGGTGCCGTTCTGACAGTGAGAAGGACCAGTCTCTCACCCCAAAACGTGGAGAGGTTAACCATGATCAAAATGAATCAGCACTTTATACCACCGGATTACACCATACCTGAAGTAGCACAGCAGGAAGATGATGACGGCGACTTAGGTCATGGAAATAGTGGGTTAGATGACCTACTTCTGGGTGAACCACCAGAGTTTGAGGACAAGCTCTACTTCCCTGACAACAACAGGCTTTCGACTTTTTACTTTCTTTCTTGCTTATCTACTTTAATTATTTGTGTGTGTCTCTGTCTTTCTAGTTCGAATCACAACAAATCCATCACCACTGTCTCACTCTTTTATTGCCGGATTGGAGTTGCAACTGTGCGCAGTCAGTGAAGAAGTAAGTCCACTCCTCTGAGTCCTGCTCCAGTCCACTCCTAAGTCCTGACTTGCCCTAAATCCATTTCCCTCAAGCCAGACATTGGATGGAGAATACTAGTACAAGAAATGTGTGTCTGCCTCATCGAGTCCCTCCAAAGAACCTGACTATAGCTATCCTCCTTTCCGAGCTGAGACGGACTGCCCCGTAAGAACAGGTAAATGATGGCATGCATTGGACGCTGACTCTGAGTGATTGGTGTTTGTGTTGTGCATGATGTCTACTTGTATTTAATCCACACACAAAAAAGTGACTCAAGTCAATGTGTCCCTTCTTGTTGTTTAATAACAAAATTGTACCACTGCAAACCGATCCATTGCATTTTTGATTCTGAACTCACTTGGTACACTACAGAGTTGGACACCATGATGACCATACCATACTCGTAGTCAGTCAGTAGGATCAGAGATGATTGATGGAATAACTCCGGGCGTTTCATGAAGTGGCCTAAAAAGTAAACAAGTCAACAACAACCACACTGGACCTACATGTCTGTGTAGTGGTGGAGGCGAGTGTAGCGGTATGACTGACAGCGGTGCATTGCTTTAGTTACTTAATTTGGAAAATGCTATGTTGCTGTGTATGTGTGCTCAGTGCTGTCTGGCTCAAAATCTAAGCTCAGTGGAGGTTGGGTGGGCGCCGCGGGCCTGCTCTGTCCTGTTGTTGTAGGTTAATGCTGGAAACAGAGTAAACATAATTTAGCCATGCCGCCTCTGAAAGTGTTCTTGTAGCACTCCTCCTTACCTTATGCATTTTTACTTTTCTCCTTGATTTTTCAATATCCCTTTTGTTTTTCCATCTACACTTACAGGCTGGCCTTTACCCTGTGCTATACTGGGAAAAGCAACTCATACTTACCTTACAAATCCGCATCCGCCAGGCAGGCAGTGGCACCCAAGATTGACGGACGGAGCGTCCATGGAAGGAAGGACCAAGAGGAATGCCGAGATGCAACTCCCAATTTGACCATAACATATAGTATCATGTTTTATTTGATTCATTTTTTCTCTTCAATCATTACGACTGTGTGTTATTGTTTATTATGTTTGCTTATATATTTGACCCCTACAACTATTTTTTAATTTTCTTTGCTAGCTTTAACCCCTTTACCGCGGCCGAAATTTCGCCGCGGTGCGGCGGCTTTGAAGAGTGGGCGGGGCCGCGTCGGCCAACGGACGTGCGCAGCACTACGGAGGTAGTGCTCGCGACGGCCGTTGGCCGACAGAAGCAGCGAAAGGGTTAAAAGGAAGCCCTGTACAACAGAACATAAAATGTATGTAATTTGGGTCTCTCGACTCTCTCTGGGGGCAGACAGGCAAGGCAATTGCATAGTAATAATTAATAATATACTGCTGCCCAGTACTACTAGTCTAGTACTACTCATCATCAACAAGTCATCATCATGCATGCATTTCCTTTTTCTCCCTTAACAGATTTATGATGGTCGTCTGCCAAGATTGTGTGTTGTCCATGTTGTAGTGTTGTCCATGTTGTAGTGTTTGTCTTTGTCAAACCTTTCCCTCAAATACCCCTTCCCAACCATTCATCAAACCCTAACCTTCTTCCCCCGGGCTGTGTGATTTATAATATTGAAGAGTGACTAAATTAAATTTACACCAATAATTGATCACACACTTGCTGGGACGGATGTGGTGAAAGCAACACTAACTCAAGGCAGGGCGAGGATCTTCTTCTGCTCTAAGTTATAAATATATATCGGCCACACTGGCAATGTATAGATTAGATTGCCCACCAATGCTCAGTATTCGCTATTCAATTTTTTTTCCAGAGGAACATAACTAACCCATCATAGTTATTAATTGCCGGCATCGATTTATCATCCTTCCAGCACCCATGGTTACGCTTGTCCACTTAATAGGTCGAGTCAACTTCAGTTTGTAACTTGTAGTAGGCTATCCCTGCCACCATTATGTTTTATTTTACTTTAGCATTGCTTATCATTCATCATCATGGTTTTTGTTTGGCAGTCTTCTTCTTGCGTACTGTACTTCTACTAATCGTTCCCTAGTCTCCCTCAGGTGACTGACTGTCTCATTTTCTTTTTTTGGAAATGCAACTGTCTACTACTGCTACCACCACCCACCATGGCACCTTAGGAAACCAAACCTTCACCATGCAGCCATCACTTCGCCTAAACATCAATCACAAGTAAGAGAAGAAGTGTGGGGGAGGCAATAATGTATATACTATGGAAAGTAATTAATTCACACACCCACATCCTTCCCAGTACATACTACAAAGGGGCTTTAGGTGCAGAATCCATAGACTAGGAGGAGAGACTGACAGTAGTAGGTCAAGTGAGGGTACTGCATCTATCTGCTAGTGTGTTACACTATTGGCAGATTTCAAAAACTGGCTGCGGCCCTGCAGTAAAAGGAGGAAACAAACAAGGCGACGTAAAAGAGTAACCCCTCCCCGAAAAGAGTTCTATTGTATGTATTGTAAAACTATAAATAATTTATTACCCTAACAAATATAAACTAGAAGAAGAAATCCACAGCACCTGACCCACCCCTCTCCATAACCCCAAACAATGTCCAGTAAATTAAATAAATGTCCATGATTGTCCAAGTCAAGAAGTTCAAGAAAACCCCAACTTTCCCCAACTCCCAACATCCCACCCACCAAAAACAGATTAAAAAAGGGGCAAGGGTTGAAGACTGAGGTCCAGCGGCGGGGGTGCCGGCTAGTGCATTCCAGGACCTCCTCCAGCCTGGCCTCTAGGCGCGCCATCCGGAGGAGCATGCGGCGCCGAAAGTTCCCGCAGGAACAACAGATGTGGGCAGCAGTGGATGATGATTAATGTGATGGACAGCGGGCGGCTGCCAGAGCGCGGTGCCGTACCACCGGAGGCACGTGGGGGGCTAGGAGGGGCCCGGGGCATTGGAGGAAGCTGCAGCTGCCACCTCCTCCGCCAGGACAACCAGCCGGCGATATTCTTGCCGGATGGCCTCCAGCTTCCTTTGCCGGGCCCTGGCTGCAAACTCCTGCCTGTTGGGTTGGGAAGGAGTAGCAATATCAAGAAAGAAAAAAGACAATTGTAACCAATACTCTTAGCAAATCAGTAACACAAAATTACACACATAAAAATTATAGTGGCACAGTAGCACTAGCAGTTGTGGTATCCTCCTCACTTCCTCTGCTCCTAAGATTTGGATGTGCTAATTAGACTTTCAGGCACTAGGCACTATAGTGTAGACAAGTATTCTTCTTCTCTCTCTTATTTAGCACAATTAATCTTGTAGGCATGCCAGCTCAGTCACATTTCTTTACTACTGTCTGCAGGTGGGGCAACTGTACTAGACAATTAACTATGTTTCCATTATGGCCATACTCTGTTAAATCAATCGCAAATGCTCAAATTCACTTTCACCCTGACTACGGTAATAAGGCACAACATGACATGCTTATGAATGATGATGATATACGGCACAACATCACGTCACTCACGTGTGGATGATGACGACATACTGATTTGTAAGTAGTCACCATGCAGCCGATAGGCCACCCATGGCTGACATGGTCAAAATGACATGGGTAGGGACTGGAGCAGAAGTGGGCCTCGGAGTTGGAGGGAGGCGATTGATAATGGGTGGGTAGGGTACATAATAGTCATGCACAACAACATATATGTTGTGCTTGCAAACTACTGTGAGTCAAGGGAGTATTCCATTCTGAAATACAACCTCAAACCTTTGAATCAGATTAAAAAACCTTGCAAAAAACAGTCCTTGTTCTTTCCAGGGCTTTTTTTTCATTTATCATTGCATTGCTCTTCTAGCATTATTTTATTCTTCACCCTTGGCTTTGGTACCATGGCACGGTTTAATTTTCTTTTACATTCTCTTCATCCACTCTGACTCTTCTTCTCACCTACTATGATACCATCCAGGCATCCATTCATCCAAACATGGCTATCATAAACCTTTCACCGACAACATACATTTGTCATAGATATAACTAACCAACCACCACCCATGCGTCCTTGCTTGCCTTTGACCCCTCAAACCCCGCAGAGGATTCCTTTCACCCATACAATTTCACCCACCCAGGCAGGCATCCTTTCTGCTTTCTTTTCTTTCACCTTTTACCCATCCTTCAACTACCCATGCATACTATCATCAGCCACCTATATGCATCCCGGGGCCCCTTCCTTCACCCACGCATCCTTCTCTGCCAGTCATATATTACATGTTGTCTGACTCTTTGTCTTCGTCATAAAACTGTCTCTGCTGAGTTGAAGATAGAATCGAATAGGCCATAAGTTACTCAACCCCCGCCGCTAATGCTAATGTTAAGTAAAGGGTGTCTTCTTCAACTGTTCAGTGTTCACAACAACTTAGTCTCAGCAGAGGCACAGTGTACTACTGCGTGTGTACACCCTTGCAGCAAGTGTATTCATCATTCTCTATAAGTAAGGAATATGATTTACCACCGCCCGTCACTGCTGCTGGCTCACTCCCTGCAGCTGTCGCATCCGCTCCCTCCGGAGTGGCATGGCTCTCACCGCTGGCCCCGGCACTGGTGGTCAGTACGCCTGGAAAAAACATTTCACTTTTTTTAGATGCCATACGCCTCCCCTATTTATTTTTTTCATTAGCAAGATTGAAAATACATAATTAATAATACATACACCACACACATCACTATCTACAATTCGGATACTAGAGTAGAGTAGACAGTATGTCCTATCAAAAATAGCTAAATATTACCCGGTTGGGCATTTTGTTGGTGGCAATTTTTGAAAAGCCTCTCAATAAGAGGACAACCCAAAGGACTGGACTCAGTGGCTAGAGCTATTGGTGCATCACATTTTTTTAAAAGAAGAAAGAGTGGCCAATGTGAGGACATGAGGTCTCTCTTAGTTGGAAAATAATAATGCCGTCCTCCTCCTCATACTTACTTCCTACCATGGTGCACGGTAATCAGTTATTCAGTGTTCACCATCAACTGCTGGTAATAAAAAAAGTACTAGGCCTGGATTACAAAAAGTAAAATACACCACTTTGGAGTGTCCAACGTGAGTGACCACCATTTACTGATTGAGCAAGAGACAGTAAAAGAAAGCCTTCTCATCTCACAAACCTGCGTAGAATACCTTACTTGGGCATGCAATCTGCACAGCAGATTAGCGCTACTAGTACTAGTAGTAGTAAGGAGTCCTTACTACTACTAGTACTAGTAGTAGCCTAGGACCAAAGGGTTCTCTGAGTCTTACAGTACCACTACTAGGCAATCCACATATAAGGGGAAAGGGAAAGCTGAGAGGAAACCCAGAAGAAAGCAAGCTACAGACAGACTAATACAGAGTCAGAGGTTAGTCAGAAGCAGTTTGATTTGATGTAAAAAAAAAAAAACAGACACTAGAAACAATGTTAGTACTAGTAGTAGTAGGTAATGGAGGAAAAACAATAATTTAGAAACAGATAGATTAAAGAGGATTTTGGAAAAATTTAAATTAGGAAATGGAAATAAGAGCGGTAAAAGTTAGGGAAATATTAATATAACAACACCAGGAGGACTTACTGTGGCTGGCAGCAGAGCCGTCTGCACCTGAGGCCGCTTCATGCTGCTCCTGGGAGGCACCTCCAGCTCCCGCAACTGCCTCAGCACTGCCAACAGACCCAGTCTTCTTCTTGACCCTGGATGCTGATCATGTAAGACATAATTAAAGAGACAAAAATTGATTTGTGTTAAATAAATGAATATAATCGCTCTAAAAATATTTTTAGACAGGAAACGGCAATTGCAATAACATTGACCTATCCTAAATCAGATTGACTAGTAGTAGACTAGTATCACAGTTGTGCACCATCCTATCTTTGTTATTCCACAGTTCAATTACGATTCCGGAATCCTAAACATACCTAGTCCGCCTATTCCAGATTTTGGAATGAATTGCAAAAAAACTATATTTGCTTAAGTTCCGATCTCATTCCCAATCATCTCTCAGTCTCAACTTCAACCCCCTTTGACGGGCCAATTACTAAGTCTGCCTTTATTGTTCTTAATGCATAGATGGACGCATGCAAATTGCATTTTTGCATACACCAAATTGTTTGGTTGCTATTCACTCACTATACGAACTACAAAAGGTTCTACTAGGACTTAAGTCATATGAGAGGACACGTCACACAGGCCGCTAAATTACATAATACTAACTAACTAACTACTACCACTATCTTAGTGACAGGACAGGACAGCCTGACAGGACAAAGGAAAGGACTGGAGTCTTTCCTATCTGCATTACCTAGCTTAAATTCTCTAACCTCTCTTACATAACCAGCCCAAGAGAGCACAAAGTTGCATACAAGTACGATTAGTTAGTAGCGGCTAGCACCTGTCTGGAAATAACAATCACTTAATATATAATTTTTAAACATAAGTTACCTGCATGCAGCAGCAGCATGGTAGCTATTTGAGAAAAAAATAATATTCGCAATAACACAGAGCAGAAGAAAACAATAGTAATATAATTAGCTGCTCACCAAGCCCCGGGACCTCAACATCTAGCAGGTCCAGCAGGTCCTGCTCCCGGTCCAGGATATCGGACCACCGGTGCGTCAATTGGTCATGGGTGCGCCAGACCCCAGAGAAGCAAAACACTGCCCGGCACACCCTCTCCCACCACCGGTGACACTCCCGGAGCACGTACCCGGACCCAGGCCTGCTGCCTGCTGCTAGGGTTAAGGGGAGGTAGCGCTGCACAAAAAAAACAGTGTGGCCACCTCTGCCTCGGAGAATAAGGCCCGTGGCTGCACCCCTTCTGGGCGCCGCCTTCCGCAAGGAAGGCGGTCACGGTTCTCGCTCCTCGTGGACCTCTTCCCCTGGCCCTTAGTCTTTTAAGACTCTTCGCCATTGTTCTGGGTAGGCGGGGGAAGGAAAAGAAAATGTAGGAAGTTAGAAAGTAAGTAAAAAAAAATTAAAAAGCAAGTAATAGAAAAAGAGTGAAAAACACAAAAAAACACACAAAAAGTAGAAAAAAACGCAAAATATACAATCAGGAATAGAAAGGGATAGATAATAAATAAAAAAGATTTAAAAAAGTTTCTAGAAACAAAGGATTGATAAGATATAGTGAGGATAGAACCTTAGCAAAAAGTGAAAAACAAGATGTCCGCGCCCATTGGCGACCGCGTGGTGAAGTTCGCGCGATATTTCCCCCCGAGCACGCAATAAGCATCCCCGAACACGCAATACGCGTTCCCGAACGTCAAAAACGCATTGAGAACTGGCGGAACAAGCAACTCCACGCGCTCGCGGAGTTTTTCTGCAACTTCGCAGGATTCCGCATAGCGCGGCTATGCGAACTCTGCCCAGGGTTACTTAAAAGTACATGTCCAACCTTTTAAATGCACTGGGCCCTCTTGGCTGCTTAGGGCCTATGCTAGGGGTGAATTATATGCATTAAAAAGGGCTGTTTGGGCCAGGCATGGGTTTACCTTGCCAGGTCAAAATGGCAGTTTAGAACAGCACACAGGCTGCATTGGCAGGCTGGAGGCATGTTTAAAGGGCTACTTAGGTGGGTGGCACAATTATTGCTGCAGGTCCACTAGTAGCCTTTAATTTACAGGCCATTGGTACATATTGTACCTCTCTACTAGAGAGTTACAAGTAAATTAAATAGGTCAATTGGGTGTAGGCCAATTTTACCATGTTTAAAGGCGAGCGCACAAGCACTTTAGTATTGGTTAGCAGTGGTAAAGTGTGCAGCGTTCTGAAGCCAACAAAAACGAATTCAGCAAAAACAGGAGGCTGGAAGGCAAAAAGCTGGAGGAAAACAGCACCAAGGATGTCAGGTCCAACAGTTGGCTTTCACTTTATATGGGAGTACTGCTCTAGTGGAAATGTCCACCCAAATAAACCAACAGGCTTTGATGATTTTTACCAATAAAAATGCCTTATTGATGCAGACAAGGATGCGCTAGGACGTGTTAGAGGAACTGTTTTTTTTTTTATGTAGATCATCACATTCAAAATTTTTAGGGTTTTCTAACTGAACATAAAAAAAACTCTTCTTATATATCTTTGCACCCATAAATCATGATTAATGCACAAAAAAGTTGTAAATTAAGCTCTTTTTGTATTTCCAGCATTCCAGAAGTTCTAATCATCATGGCCCACTAAGCCTTTCAATTACTAATGGCCAATTACTTGAACAATATTTAATCGGGCAGTATTAATTAATTGGTGTCACTTATAGTGCTACAAAAAAGAAAAAACTGTGGAAGAAATCGATTTGAAAAACAAACTGTTAATAACCTATTTTATTTAAACAGTAGTTGTCATGTGCTGCACCGTTTTCTCTTTACATCTCCTTATGATTATTTTCTTCCCTTTAAGTCATTTTCCTCGTATCTGAAACTTTATAAAAGATGAATGCGAATTACAGCATGTTTGTTTGAATGAACTACGTAGCTCATCTATATTTAATTTGCTATTTTGTTTTGTGGTTATTGCAATTCAGTGCTGTCTTTGTTGTTCGGAAAAACCTTGATGGCTCCAACCCTTGAGAATGTCTTTGAAGAAGGACTTCTTTGCTTCATTGATTTAATTTTGAAATTTGATAACAATGTAAATTTCTAACCATCGAAGACTGGAACTTGCACGTCTGTTCTTTGACTACGATATATAAACTACCCTTTTTATATGCAATAAAGACACTGAGCCACATTCATTAAAACTGTGGAAATGTGTACATTGTGGGATTTCCCATGCATTTATAAACATTTCTTTCATTTTTCCAAAAGCCACAGGCTTCTAAGAAGCATTTTTTAGAAACTTTGTGAAAACTTCTTTGTACTTACTCCTTCGAATTCCAAAAATGTTTTTGAACGTTTCTACTTGTTCCGCCAATGGGCAATCCTTTTAGGGTGAAAACACCTTCCCTGCACGCCTGAAAAAATGTGGACGATAGGGGCATTTTTACATTTAATTTCCACACAAACTCTGACATTTTTAGTAGAAAAGTGTGCAAACTGGTTATGGTGAAAGAAGTGAAACCAGCTTGCGCTGCCCAATTAGGGGGTAGCAAATTAGTGACAATGAAGCATTTATGGCGGGCTCCAAGCCCCTCGTTGAAAACCATATCTTGCCAGCGCGCATGCTCTAGTGCATGTGTTGTCACAGGCTATCCCTCAAAAGGTGGCCAGTCAACCTTTGGACAGGGTCTTCCACTGTGCGCAACATGTCATTGTGTTTCGAGTAACTTGTGATCCGTTTGTGCTAGAATTTTTTTTTTTTAAATCTGCTGATTATGCAGCAGCTAATGGATTAAGTGGTAAATGTGGTAGATCTATATTTGTGTGAAAAATGCTGCAACACTGCATAATTCCAATGGCTCTGGGTGTATTGTAGGCAGAGGAGTTTGTTGAGATGGTGCGAAAGTGTTTTTGGAGGGGCTAATCAAATTTTTCTATCTTCTTTACCTTAAACTTATTAAGTGAGACCTTGTTTTAGAAAAATTAAAAAAGCAATGTCCCTGATTTGCAGGAAGCTTTCTCACTGAGTGTGGGCACCACTGATTGCTATACCGTCCATGGATCAACAAGCACCAAATGGAAAAACCAGTGCCAATTACTCCACCATAAGTAAGGCCCTGTGGCAACAAATGTGACCTGGCGAACTTGTGGCAGACGGACTGCAAAGCCTAGAGTTTCCAGCTGATGCTCCACAGCTAAACACTTTCAGTTCCACATCTATTAATGGGGTGGAGGTTCCTTCTGTTTAAGGCAGGGGTGTGTGTGTAATTTATTCCCACATCAATCAAGAAGAGGGAGAGAGAGGTACGTAGTGGACCTTGCCTCCCGTATCAAATAGATAATCAAAAGAAATCCACTAGAAAGCTTAAACTGATATCCTTCCAGATATAGTAGTATTGCTTAAGGGAAAAGATATACTTTTCTTAAAATAACCCTCACCCACCAAAAGGTCCCTTGGTGGCATGCTTCATCATAGGGTTCTTCCCGCCCGCTGCGGGATGGGGCGTGCTGCAACCAACTGAGATGTGGGAGCACTTTCTGGAAGGTGTGGGATATATTACTAAAAGATAGGAGTGGAAGGGTGAGTGAGATAGTGAACAAAAATTCTAAAAAATACCTGGCCACTAGGGACCTAAACTTTATTGAATCCTGTGGCTTGTATTGTTAGGTGCACAAAATAATGTATGTGTTACTCCTGGTCTACATGTTTCAAGCCTTCCCCTTCGGCTTTTCTTCAGGACCATGTACGATAGATCCCTAATACCACTCCTGAATATTGGCTATTGTATTCTTTAGTGCCTATTCATGATATATCATTGTGCGTTATACAATACCCAATCGGTATGATGCTTCATTCTGGAAAGATAAAAGTATGCATAACATGGGTTAAATTACCCGCATGTTAAGTGTTGTAAACCACATCACCATCCAGTGAAAAAATGTGTGATATATTTTCTATCAGATATAGGCACTGAAGAATACAATAGCCAATATTCAGGAGTGGTATTAGGGATCAATCGTACATGGTCCTGAAGAAAAGCCGAAGGGGAAGGCTTGAAACATGTAGACCAGGAGTAACACATACATTATAATGTGCACCTCCAACAACCCCGTTTTTAACAATACCGGCCACAGGATTCAATAAAGTTTAGGTCCCTAGTGGCCAGGTATTTTTTAGAATTTTTGTTCACTATCTCACTGACCCTTCCACTCCTATCTTTTAGTAATATATCCAACACCTTCCAGAAAATGCTCCCACGTCTCCGTCGGTTGCAGCACGCCCCGTCCCGCAGCGGGGCGGGAAGAACCGGATGATGAAGCATGCCACCAAGGGACCTTTTGGTGGGTGAGGGTTATTTTAAGAAAAGTAAATCTTCTCCCTTAAGGAATACTACTATATCTGGATGTAATTTATTCACAATGAGCAATTTTGATTTAACATTTGATTTTCAAAGAATAATATTGTCCGTAGTGAACAGTCAGTCATTGGTTAAATTGAAACCGAACTATTTAATTGAAATACGGGAGAAGGAGAGTATTGCAATTCTTTCTGCATCAGTCATCCCCTCTTTGTGATTGGTATGTTTAACTCAATAAAAGTGAGTTGAAAAGCACATGTTTGCAATGTTATTGCCAATATTTGGGGATTTAGTTGAAGACAATTAGTTCTTGACCACATCCCTTCTTCTGTTCATATGCATTTTCTTTCTCAGACACTGTGAGAAATTGGAAAATTGGCTGAGAGGGGTGAAACCCCACTCAGGCAACAACTGCAATCCCTGTTAGGCTGAACCAAAAAAAGTCACTAAATGAACCTTTGCTTAACACGCCGGTAATTTGGCACAAAAGCAGTCAGGCTTAACCTAGAGGCAATGTGTAAACTATTTATGCAGCACTCAAGCAGTAATGAAGTGAAAACACAAACTCAAGAAAGTACCCACATGAATCTAAAAAAATAGAGTTATCTAAGCAAACAGATACCAGAACGACAAAATTCCAGTCAGTAGATCTGGAGATATGCAATTTCAAAGTATTAGGTAAAAATAATGGCAAAAAACTCAAAGCGACGACTGTGGTTATCTGGTTGCGCCAGAGTATGACAAAGTCACAAGTTCAATCCTAGCACACTGAAGCACGTGCTGGGTACAGGACCAAGTTTGGTCCGCTAGTTAATATACATGGTAGCACTTGGACTGAGATGCAAATTCCTGCATTGCACTGCACTGTGTTGAGTCAGTTCCAATGGGGCCACCGATCAGGAGCAGCAAGCAGCTGCAGTGCAAGTTCCTGTGTTGAAATGCATCACACTGCGTCGGTTCTGATGAGACAGCCAATCAGGCGCTGTGAGGTGCTGCGATGCAATGTCCTACTTTGAGATGCATCATGGTGCATCAGTTCTAAGGAAATCCAGAGTTGGCCCAGGAGGAGTACATTCTGATGCCAGCCAAGGGTCAAGGACTAGTAGCACCTCTTGGAGATCAGAAGTCACTCTCAGCAGAGGCCTGCAGCAGTACATAGGCAAGTCTAGTTGGGTCTTTTCAGCTGGGCAGATGCAGGTCATAGCTGGCTCTGGAGTTGGCTTTGTCCCTGTAGCTCAGAACAGGAGGCCAGCCAGATAGCCCTTGTAGTCACTCTGATGGTTCTGGGTTCAAGGAGCAGGTCAAGTCTTCCTTCCTCAGGCAGCAAAGCAGCAGGGCAGCAGATCAATGCTTCTTCTGAGTCTTCCACAGGTCCAGAAGTGGTCTGAACAGTTGGTCTGAGGGTCCAGTATTTATACACACACATGCAGAACAGGGGGAGAGAGGTACTTCCCTTCGTCTTCCCTAATGCCAAAACTTATCCTGACAAAAGAAAGGATGGGGATTTCAATTAACATGCTTCTGTAGGAGCTGCTCACTTCTCCCAATGGAAGACTCTTTGGTGTTCTAATACTGCCCTCACACACTTAATCATGTCATGCTTCATCATAGGGCACGCATCAAGACTCTGACGCAGACCAGCGTACAAAGTGGAGCGAAAAAATATTTTTTGGTTTGTTCAAATGTTGGAGAGCCAAACATAATTCTTCTGCCCCATCTTGATATAGGAGCCTCACAACACAAAAAGATTTCTCAAACTACCTAGGGGAGTGTTCACCCAATATTTATTACGGGCCTCTCCTGGCAGGATTAAGAAATGTCTGATCGGTGTATAACTGGTTCATTAGTATCCATCACACTTGACTCTTTTTTTATATCTACATGTTTCGGTCATCAAAGTGCCCCGTGGGGTCAATGGCCTTCATCAGTACTGGGATTCCAATTAAATGTGAACAATTTGCATGCCTCTAATACAAATACCTTATATCCTCAGGTATGTGTGGGGGTATGTAGTCACATTGTCACCTTACTTACTAGTAATGCGACTCTGCTCAGGAATAACCTGAAAGAAAACAGTATATTTTAAAAGTATTTTCTTTGATAAGGAGCTGCTCCCTCGTCCTTGATTTCTCATTCTAGACAAACTATCATTCAATTATCAACACTCTTCTCATGCCCTAACCCACCGTGGTGTTATCTCTTCATCGTGTACATGCACATGCTTCCTGTGCATCCTGTACCTTATGATACTTTCTCAACATACACTCCTCTTACCCGAGTTTCATCTCTTTTTCTCCAAAACCGGGGTAGTGATGGGAACATCTCCCTTTTGTCATACTCTGTATAAAATACAATGTAATCATTTATAATATTCACAAAAGTCCTTCTCATACATCAATGGCTTTCTTTTCTGGGGATGTGTTCATTTTCTGTAAATGCGGGGTTCCATCTTACCCTCCTCCTATCTTTTTAAGAGTGTTAGAAACCCTTTTCCCTTCTCTCTGTGCCTGTATTCATATTCCTTCCTCCCATCACTTCTTATCTGAAGGAAGTAGCTGGGCTAGAATATTCGATTCCCTGAGGTACTATCGACCACAGCATTCATTATGTGAGCATAACAATACATTACTGCTGCATTTCAATCTTCTCATCGTAGCGCAAGCCATCTGTGAGTCATGCGTTTCCTCTCATTCATTGTTAGTGCTTCCACTTGCCATTCATAAATTCAGTACATGGGATCGTTCTCCCTTGGGCATTTGTCACTATCGCAGCGCAAACCAATATCGAGTTATGTGCTTCACCTCATTTATTGTTAGTGCCCCCCCATACCATTCATAAACTTCGTATGGGCATTATTATACCTTTGGGCATTCATTTCCCTTCCTATTTCTTACAATCATGTTTATTCGAGGATGCACCTTGCACTTCGTCCCAGTCTCTCTTGCAGTCACCCCTTTCAAACACTTACTTAGTCACAGGAGTGCCGTTAGTCTTTCGCCACTCACTACTCTCCGTTGTCCATCAGCGTCTTCTACAGCCGCCATTATATCCCTGGTCTTTCCTGTCTTTCTACGTCACGCTCTATGTCCTGTGAATCCATGGGGATAGAGTGCTGATTTTGTTATGTCTTAGCTACCCCCACCACCATACTGGAATTCTCGGGTCGTTGTCCAGACATTGGAAATGATTGTTACAATACGTAGTCACCCTTTAGTTCCAACCTACTTTAACTTTCAATTTCCCTTCTGTTAATTTTCAAATTTCATCTTAAAAATAGTTTTTTTCTGATCACTATTTATTAGACCTTCCTCGTCCTTCATTCCAGGCCATACTGAAGTCCCATCCGGAACATTTCAGAATTGGAGAGTCCTTCTCATAGATTCATCGTCCTCCCTTATTTATATACTATTCAGCTGATGCCGGGGTATATCATCATTTAACCGTATTTGGTGCAGTTTTCATATCTGTCCCTACTTTTGTGAGGTTGGGCTTATCTATGACTACCCATTTCAGTTCCTCCACTCTATGTCGCTTTTCTAAAAAATGTGTGCCTAATTTTGTCATTGATTTACTACACCTTACATTACTCATATGCTTCGTGATTCTGACTTTTACTTTTCTAGTAGACATCCCAACATATAGTAGGTTACATGGGCATCTGATTACATAAATTACATTTTTTGACTTGCACATAATATGATTTGTGAGTATCCAGGTTAGTCCTAGGTCAACTGTCCTGGTTGTATTTGTAAGTGGACATGCTTTACACCCCCTGCATGTGTTATGACCAGTCACTGGTGGGAGGTGCCACAGCCTCTGTTCTCTTTCCTGTTTAATTCGTTGTGGTTTAGTGTGTACTACACGGTCCTTTATGCTTGCACTTTTTTTTAATGCAAAGAGTGGGGTATCTATTCTCAATCCATTAGAGTTTATCATCATCCAGATCTTTGTGATGATTCTCTTCACCATGTTGGAAGCTGTTCTAAATGTAGTAACACATATTACAATCTCTACTTTAGGTTTTTCATGGATCTCCAACAGTGATTCTCGGTTGTTGTTTCTTTATCTTTTACATGCTTTCTTGACTACCCTCCTCGGATAGTTTTGGTTCTGCAATCATATACTTAGTTTTTCTGCTTCTTCTTCAAAAGCATTCGTCTCTGTACAGTTTCTGTGGAGTGTCAAGAACTGCCCCAGTGGCAGATTTTCTCTTAGGGCCCTTAGATGGAAAATTTCAAATTACAGTACGTTGTTTTTATCTCTCAATTTATGATGTACTACTCTCTCCAATTTCCCTCCCTTCAGTATTATGTCCAAGTCTAGGAAGGGGAGGATTTAATTCGAAATCGTGGAAGTGCAATATAAGAAGCGCATTGTGTTGTTCAGCTATACTAGGAAATTGTCCACTGATTCCCTGTCTCCTTCCCAGATGATTAGAATATGGTCTATGAAGTGTCACCACATCTTCAGGTGTCCTGTGTAAGGATTGACTGTGGAATAGACGTGTTCTTCAAAATTGGAGACGTACAGATATGCCAGATTTGGCGCAAATGTACTCCCCATGCAAATTCCATGTGATTGAAGATATAGTGTGTTGTTGAATTGTAAAAAGTTCCTGGTGAGTGCCACTTGTGCTAAGTTCATAATAAAGGGTATTTGGGTTTGGAGTTCTCAGTTCTCCTGGAATAGAATGTTCTCAGTAACCATCAGAATTTCCTCTTGGGGAATGTTTGTGTATAACGATTCTATTTCCAATCCTACCAAGAGTTGTTTGGTAGGGTGAAACACCACATCCTATAACAGATTTAGAACATCCCTAGTGTCCTTCAAATAGTACGGCATTCTTTCCACTATTGGTCTCAAGAAGAAGTTGCAGAACCGGGACAGTGGTTGCAATGCTGAGCCGATGCCTGATACTATTGGTCGTCTTGGTACCGGTGTCTTGTTCTTATGTACCTTAGATAGCGTAAAAAAATATGCCATTACTGGTTTGTTATTCACCAAGAAAGCTGCTTCTTGCTGTGAAATCCAATTATTTTGAACAGCTTCCCCCACCATGACCTTAATTAGTTTATGTATTTCTGGGGTGGGTCCTTTTCCAAGACCTTATAATTCCTTCTGTCCCCTAACAGGCGTAAACATTCTGTTTAATATGCTTCCTTTGTCTGTATGACAATTGGGCCCTCCTTAATATGCTGGCTTAATCACTCTCCTAGGGTCATTGCTCAATTCCTGTGTTGGTTAGATTCATATATGGTCTTTTCATCCTCTGTGTTTCTTGTCCCACTTGGTGAATCACTGCCTGTTCAAAGGCTCCCACCTCTGGCGGTAGTTATGTTAGAACGGAAAGGAAGGTGGACTTTGGACGGAGGATCGTGGCCTCTTGTCCCTCAGACTCTAGTTGCTTATCCCCAAAGAAAATGCTCAAGCGGATTTTTCTAAAAAACTCATGCAGTTCACATCCTAACTTAAAATTAGCCACCTGGTTGTTGGGGACAAATCCAAATCCTTTCTTCAGGATGCTCTCCTGTGCTTTTGTCAATTGTATGTCTGTAAGATTGATAATTAGAGACCCTCTCTGCTTATCTCTGGGACGACGTCCCGTGCCATGCTCCTGGTGCCAGCTCTGAAGTGGGAGAAACTTCTCCCAACAACTGGTACTGGAATTTCATTCCTTCTCCTGTCCTGACCCAGAGGTTTC
Source organism: Calotriton arnoldi (assembly GCA_963921515.1). NCBI lineage: Eukaryota > Metazoa > Chordata > Amphibia > Caudata > Salamandridae > Calotriton > Calotriton arnoldi. Next base: position 1,491,214 of record CAWUFW010002033.1, on the reverse strand, counting down.
TGGGGTGACAATGGAAAAGAAACATCAGAAGGGGAGTGAAAGCACACAGTTTTAGAAACCAGACTCTGTTAAAAAAAATGTTTGGAGACCCTCACCCACTAGTTTCTATCAGTGGTGTATATGATCTCCACTGATGTACTCGTAGCGGATCGTATCATCATAGAGAGATTCCTCCACCAGAAGGAAGAGTTTTCGGGTATAGAAATATGGTGGAATCTGCAAGGATAGATTAAAATGATCTCCTATTCCAAGGGAAGGCCACGTTTAATAAAACTGGAATGGGTGTAGGATTAAAAAGACAATTGGATGAGCTAGGGACAGATCATTAATCTTTCACATTTCACAGCATGGTCTACATGTTTCGGCCATCTTGAGCCTAGGTAGGTCATTAGGATTTCTTCAGGACCTCTGAATATCAGGTCCCAATGCTCACAGCTAGGACAATCCCTTCAGGAACCTAATATATCTGACAGCATGCACGTTTACATATATATTTTGAGGAGTGATATGCCATTCCCTGGAGAATTAAAAGGGAAAAATAATTGCAAAAGAGAAACATATATGCAGTCAACATCAGTAATTGCTACAAAAATAGCCCCAATATGAAGAAGACACTATTATTAACCCATTATAAGTGAGAATAGAAAAAAAACAGTTTGCACTGTAATTTGTGTATAGATAACTAATTGTATGTGTCATGCACAGCAAACATTTGATGATAGAGGTCAAAATTGGTTTGGATGATGGTACATTCATAAGAAATTTGTCAGGAGAAAAGAAGGAGTGTCATTGGTTCAGAGTAGGTGCATATGCCTTCTCAACCGAGTGGCATAGGTATAGTGTAAATTATAGTCCTTGAAATGCTTGTCATCCAAAGTGTGACATGGTTAGATGACTATGGTATGGTTGGCGTATCTCTTTGAAAAGTGCCAGGGTCAGAAGCATCAGGCCATTGACAATGCTTTTAATGCCAAAGTGTGGCATAGCTATGAGTGATGTATTGCCATGGTTTGGTAAGCATACTGCATGTGAGAAAGTAAACAATGTGAAATGTGAAAAGAGTTCATTATAGTCCTGCAAGTTGGTGCTAAAATTAACAAGACTTGTGATATGTTTCATACCGGCCCTTGAGACGCTTCAGAAATGCAAGGTGAGGCAGCGGTCAGGCTGTTAATTGCAAAGTAACGCATTCTAAAATAAAAACAGTGTTGATATTGGTGAAATAAACAAGACTCATGATGCATTACATACCAGCCATTGAGACTCTTGGGGGATGCAAGTACTAGGAGCGGTCAAGCCGTGGATGATGTATTTCAGCCAAAGTCTGATATAGTAATGAATGTTGAATTATTAAGAAGTGAGTCAGAGTGGCAGTTGTATGATCGCATTGTAGGTGCGGGTGATAGAGACATCAGGTTATTGGTAATACGCTGCAGCCAAGGTGTGCGATGGCTGTGAGTAATGGATATAAAATGATTCTGTTTGGCGTGATTGGACTGTTTTTGAAAAATAAACAATGGAAAATGAAAACTCCATTTATATTTGGAAGTCAAACAAATGTGTCGAAAAAGGTAAGGTTTAGTACCCTCAGACCCAAAAGAAACCACCATAATGTGTGTAGTACTTAATAATACAGGCATACCTTAATAAGGGTCTGGATGCACCCCATAGGGAGCGGAGATGAGGCGGATGGTCTGCCAAATCTGATAGTTTGGTTAAAAGATAGTATTATACAATGTGGCAATGTTATAAATGAGGCACAGTGGCTAGGAAAAGTTGTCTCAAGAAACTGGTCATGTTCACTTACTTGTAGTGAGGATGACCGGCGCTCTGCCTTTAGCGTCCTCCCTGTGCTGAATGCTAATTTTGTGAGGACAGGTGTGTGGGTAAATAAGGACGCTAACTGGCATTAACATTCATTGTTTTAGTGTTATTGCGAACAGGTGGGTCTACTGGGGGTGCGTGAGTCTGCTCTCTACAGAGGAAAGAAGACTCTGCTGCGCCGTGTTTCTGATACAATTATAAACCAATTGCTGTATTGTGAAACTCGTATTGCGAAGATCTGATTAGGTTGGATTATATGAACCATGCTGACATATCAACTTGCAAAAATGTGAAGAACAAGAAAAGAAAATATTTAATGAAAAATGAGTGTTTACCCGTGGTAAACAATGTAGGTGGAAAACAGACTACTAGTTATACATAGGGACTAGTGGGCTGATAGTGAATTGTCAAAACTATACTATGGGGCATATTCACAAGGAGCTATCGCCGAATTAACGGCACTTTATCGCAGCCAAAGTCGTGATAAATCTACCCCCCATTCACAAGCCCGTGTTAACAGCCCACAGCACCAGTTTACCCGCGATAGCAGCAGCAAAAAACATCGCCACAGAGGACCCTCGCAAATATCGCTAATGAGATGCAGAGTAGGCATTCCCGTGACAAAAGCAGAGACAACAGCACACCTCAACATTCACAACAACCAGCCCCATCCGCGATAAAAACACAAAACAGGCGATAAGGCGCGTTAGCACCAGGAAATCTACACTAGCTCTGACCTGGTGTAAACTCGGACGGCAGCCAGCACCACAAAAGGGAGCACAGCCCAGGGCCACATCCAAAGGGCAACAGATGCCATGGAGCCACCCATCATGCAGCCCGGACACCCAAGAGGGCCACCACACCCACCGCCACCCCCCCAGAACCCCATCCCACACACGGAACCCCCCCCGGACCAACACAGATGCAGCGCAGACAAAGACAGCGGAACCCCAGGAAACGTACCAGCCGCACAGACCCAACACCTGACAAAGTCACCTCCCACTACAGGCTGAAAGGGACAACCAACCTATGCATCCTGACCATCATCGCCTAACAGGCCTACGGCAACAACACAGCGGACAACCAACATCCCACCCCACACAAAGCTGATGGCATGGCTGCACCTGTTGGCCCCAGGGACCCCCCATCCAACACCCGCCAGAGTCGGAGGAGTCTCACAGCCAGCCACATACAAGTCCACCACACCTGCCCTGGACATCACCATCACCCTGGTACCCCAGTCCCCATATGTACAACACAAGGAGCAGGATCCGCTGGAGACCAAGCAAGGGCCATACGCCATAGCAGGATGCACGCACGTGTTGGGGGCAACACACAGCACACATGTACTACCTGTGCCCCCTGGTGACACAGCACACAATCACCGCAACCGGAAGCACACGTCTCACACCAATGTGCAGGCAACAACAGAACACCGTGGAACACCCAACAATGTCGCCTCCAAATACACAGCCAGTGTGCATGATACCTTCATCCTCCGACAGTCCATCATCAACCAGCATTCCCAGGATGGCAACAAGGGAAATGCACACCCCCTTGGCAAGTCCGAAATGAACACCCCACACACCTCAACACCACAACCATGCAACTCACAACTCTGGCAATGCACACGTCACAAAATCACATACAACAGGCACAACAATATGCCCACCCACCAGACACGACAGAACAACTTACAATGTCCACATGGGCAAGCACTGAACATGAGCCAGCAACTGCATGGCACCTCAGCCACACAATATCCGAATGTGGGGAGAGGTGGCAACCAGGCATGTGTGAAGGATGCAGTAGAACCATGATTGGGAAAGTACACAATGCCAACAGTGCCAGAGATGTGCTGGACACCTCGCAGTATGCAGAACACACCCATATCCATGGCGACATACACCGCTTGCGTAAGGAGTGTATTGGACAGTGGACGCCACCATGTCACCACAGCCAGTGGGGGACATCACGGAAATGTTGCCTGTTACGCCCCCCCTAAGCGTCAGTGGAGTGGGATGGCCCGGCGTACGCCACGCTAGCGTAGGGGTGTGAATAAAAAGCACGTAGGCTTGGGCGTGGTCCTCTTCCGGAAAGACCAACGTCTCTGCCAGGGCGGCGCCTCCCACCCCGCCACGAGGCCGACGCCGTCCTCGTGAGTCGAGTTGCCTGCGATGCAGTGCGCCTGCTGGTCCCTGGCACGCTGGACCACGAACACGTCAGGCCCGCCCCTGCGCAGCCAGGCCACACTGATCACCTTCCGACACCGGCGTGTGTCAAGGAGGGCCCACCACATGCCGGCGCAAGCTCCAAGCCCGAGGCCCGCGAACTTGGCAGTCAGCTCAGACCACCAGGCCTCCACGACACAGGCCCGCTTTATTCCCTTTTCGTTGACGTACTCCACTGCCGCCCCCGGACTACTCTTCGGACCAGTAGGTCCCACATGTGGAACTTTGTCTTGAGTCATGAATGGCAGTGACCCCATATCCCGGCCAGCGGCCACAGCACCAGACCCCCCCAGTTCAGTGAGGGATAGTTCCATATGGGCATCTTGCGACACGTGGTGCCACTTACCCTGTTCAACGCCAGCCTGATACACGTGGTGCCACTAACCTTGTTCAACGCCAGCCTGCTACACGTGGTGCTACTAACCCTGTTCAATGCCAGCCTGCTACACGTGGTGCCACTAACCCTGTTCAACACCAGCCTGCTACACGTGGTGCCACTAACCCTGTTCAACGCCAGCCTGCTACACGTGGTGCCACTAACCCTGTTCATCGCCAGCCTGCTACACGTGGTGCCACTGGACCTGAACTACGCAGGCCGGTGGGGCCATCCAACCTATGCCGGTGACACTCGGTGAATGGGCCGTGCTGACCGCTGCCTCAGGCCTACACCACGGTCAGGTAGGTCACACATTTGGAACTGAGTCTTGATTACACCATGGCAGTGAACATTATTTAAGGCAGAGAACTATTCACCATACACCCTTCGATGTGGTGGCAACAAGTCTGTGCATGGCATCACAACCACACGTGTCTGTGGGCCTACGCGGACCACTGCCCTCGGCCTACGCTGCGCTCGAGTGGGATCACAGAATTGTAACTGAACATCGGTAATTCAAAAGGCTGAATACATGTCTTCGCACGCATGGAGGGGCGTAAGAGGATGACGCGTTGCAGGCCGGAGGGAACAGGATCATCGTCACGGAGGTGATTGAACACTACCGACAACTGCCACTGTGTCACTAACTCTGTGCCCCGTGAGCCAACGACAGGTGGCTGTGGGCCCATGCTGACCACTGCCTCTGGCCTACACTGCGGTCCAGTAGGTCACAGAGACTTGATTTGGCAATGTTGGAGTTCACATCTGTGTACCGTCATCATCGCAGACTGCATCCCCTCTGAGCACCTGTGCCACTAAGTGTGTTCCCCGACATTCATGGACACTCACTGGTCGTATATTTGTGGCGTTTGTGTCAATGGAATAGGGGCTAGTTTACATCCTCATGTAGCTGATCCCGAATTGTTGGTGACAACGAGAGTTGCGCTTTCCACTCCTCAATTTGCTGCTTCCGGATAACATCAGACCTTCCGCATCATGCCCTGGAGGACACCTTCCACTGTCCCCCGCAACACTCTGCAACATACACCTCGGACATTGATGGGGACCCGCTCAAGTCGCATGGCCCATCTGACTGCACCGCAAGTCACCATCCTGTGGCTGGGTGCCTGTGCCGGCTGCAGTGCATCCGGGGCTACTAACTCTGTGCTGGTCACGCCTGGGACCCCTTCTTCTGTGACATTGAATGGCCTCTGTAGCGATGGTCTTGGGGTCATCAACGCCATGTGTCTGTGGCCCTGCGCTGTCCGCCTCCTCCGGGCCCAGCTGCGGGCCACAAGGGCCCACACATGGCATCGAGTCTTGACCGGCCCGGACGTCGCATCACCGCAGGAGGCACACGCCACCACGGCAAGGACCACCTCCAACCGCCATCTGCCAGAGTCGAAAGGGAGGTCCTGACAGACCTAAGGAGTTGCCCAGACCTGTCGTGGATGCCATCATTGGCCTGCTGCCCTGCTCAGCACTCCAGGTGCCAGTGACTCAGTGCACCGCAAGCCATTGTCCGTTACTGATTGAGTTTTGTGCTGTTGTGAGGTTGCGCAGCAATGTCACCTCGTGCAGTGTGGGAGACCTGGGACGTTGATGCGGAAGTTGATGCAGGTGTACCACAGCCCACTGCATCTGCATCAGGACTAACCCTAAGGGACACAATCCTAGCAATTCCTTCGCATGAGCACGCTCTTCTCTAGTGACCCTACCTCAGTGCACTGCAACTCACGGAACGTCCAGACTGGATATTGGGTGACCTCTGTCTTTTCTCCGGATCCCTCCATGTTGCTCTGCAATTGACTCTGTTATGCTGGTGTTTTCTGTTTCCATTGCACTGGTGTCCACTGTTCAGGTTGTTGCCAGCACCAAGCACTCCGTGCGGGCTGGCTTATACTCACCCCACACACATCCAGCACAGGCGTCACTGTACATGTGGCCTGCCAATAAAGGGGCCGGGCGCACGTGCCCGTAGCCAGTTCAACATGATATGTGCATGTGTCTCTGTGGAGGTGTGGGTCTCCTTTGTGGGGTGTAGGTGGTCCCTGAAGGGTATTGGACACCCATGTATGTGTTCTACTTCGCATTACATGGGTTAGGCAACACCCTCACCTGTTGGGCCACCTCCTTTTGTCGTTCGGCCACCTGGCATTGGGGTGCCATGTGTGGGTGGGTGACGTGTTGTGAGGCAGCCGTGATTGCGGGTGCTTCATGCTGTGTGGTCTGTTGTAGAGTCTGGGTTCTCCTCTGAGTAGCTTGTCTTCCCTGGTCCTGGTGGTGGGTTGTGTGGGATGTCCATGGGCGGTTGTAGGGTGTCGGGGTCAGGGGTGTGGTGTTCGTCTCGGGCATCACTGATGGGTTGTCTTTTCAGACCTGCTGGAGGTGCTGCTTGTCCCTCTGCATTGTGAAGGGGAGGTGCATGTTGGCATTGTGTTGGCGCCTTGTTCTTGTCGACATGCAGACTGTGTGACAATGTACATTGTGACTGTTTGGGCGGTGGTGGCTATTTGAGTTGGGGCAGTGTACATTTGGCCTACATGGCTGATGTGGGGTTGTAGGGGTAGATGTGCATCTCACAGTTCCCTGCTCTGTCCAATGTGATTGTTCTGTTTCTGCGCCTGGGTGGACCCAGTTTTGTCCCCTGTTCTGCAGTGGGGGTGTTGCACTTTGTGCCACATTGTCATGGTATGTGCTGTGATTGCTATGTGTGTGTGCTGCAGTGTGCTACGGGGATGGGGGACATGTCCCTGGGTACTTGTGGATGTGCAGTGTGCTACACCTGATTGTGCATGTGTGGCATTGTGCCCATCACCCCCGTCCCTGTTGGATCCTCACCCTGTTGTTGTTGTGTCAGGTCCTGTCGAGCTGTGTCTGTACTCCCTGCTCCTTGCACCCTCTCCACACTGATGACTGTGGCCTGGCTTTCCTCCTCCTCCTCCTGTCTCGCTGGACTGCCACCTCCTGTTGCCGTTACTGCCTTCCTGTTGGCAGCGGGTTTGTGCCTCTTGGCCTCCTGGATTGGCCTCCTGCATTGGCCTCCTGGGCTCTGTGGCTGCATTCCAGCGGGTCTGCTTGTGGGTCATTTGCTGGTAGTGTTCTGTCGCCTCCGTGGCCTTGGTCTTGTTTTCCTGCAGTCTGCACCCCGTCTTCCTCTCCCTTTTCTCCTTGGCCTTCCCCGAGCCAGTTGTTCCTTGCTGGTGGTCTGTGGTGGTTGTGGGGTTCGCGTTGCCCTCTGCGCTTGGTCAGGGTGCATGGATGTTGCTAAGTGCTTTGGCTTGCTTCTGGTGTGTTGTGCCTGTGATTTTTATGGTGCAATTGCCCGCCAGACGCGTGGGAGTTGCAGGCGATTGGCCTCATCGCATGATTTCTCGCGTTTCGCATTTTTTGGGCGTGGTGTTGATTTACACGCTGGCATTTGACGCGTTATCTGGTGACTGTCGCAATGTACCACCTTGTTGTGAATCCCACGTTGACACAGGGTTATTTTCCCGTGATAGGCTGCGTTATTGGAAGTTGCGTTACGCTACTTTTGCGGTAGTTATCACACGTTCTTGTGAATATACCCCTAAGAGTTTTTAAAAATCTTAAGGACCCCTTACCGAAAAAAAGGGGGAGAGGAGTTTGTGTATTCACCCAATGCGCAGTTTAATGGCACATATTGACTGCAAATATTTCAAAGAAGAATACAATTTTTTCAAAGTAGTTTCAAGAAATACTATTGGACAAGGAATTTACATAAAGCCTTTCTTGATATAACCAAATGTACTTTTTATGCCTTATTATTCTTGAGTAGAAAAAGATGCGTATTGAAATTCTTGAGTTAAGTGCACTTTTGTAACTCTACTGGATTAGTCATGATGCGTAACTCTTAACGGGAGACTGATGATCAAGTAATATTGTCATTCAGGCCATCAAGGAAAGTTTTCAAATGATAGATCCAGCTCTGTTCTTTCTGTAGTAGATTTTGGTCAGCATAGTTGTCAATGGAGTCCAAGGTTTCTATAACTACCCACTGTAATTCACTTGCAGTGTGTTGTGCTGTCAGATAATTGCTACTCATGCGTGTTGTTGCTTTATTACATCTGATATTACTTGTATGCTCACCTATTCGATTTTTTACTTTCCTGCAAGTCATCCCTATGTATAAAAGGTTGCAGAAACAGGTAATTATATATATGACATGAATAGTGTTGCAATTTAACTGCTTTCTTAGTGTTCATCTCAAATTGGTGTCTAGATTGATGATTTTGGTGGTTGTGGTTAGTTGACACTCTGAGAATGACCGGTTGTATACCCCATGCTGTGGAAATTGTGTTAATTTTCTTCTCCGTCTTAGGTGGTTGTGTGTGGACTAACTGATTACGTAAATTTCTTCCATCCTCTAGGCAAAATAAGGTTTATACCAGTTGAGTCACCCTGTATTACAAAAAATCAGAGGGGAGAATGGACCGCTTCTACCTGTGTAACCAGGGTCACTTAGTTTTAGACCTTGCTGAAAAAACCCCTCATTCACGTACATAGGTGGTGGGCGGTATATCTTGATTCTCCGCCTATCTGTAACGTGATAGCATCATCATTGTTTTTTTTTATTGTGGATATGCTGACCTCCACCTGGAGGAGGACCGACTGGTGTTACAGTAGTGTCCAGAAATAAAAAGAAAAAGATGTGAGTGCGGTGCTCAGGTGAAGTGATGTTAAAATTTCCTATACCACCATGTAAGACAATTCTTTACTAGTATGGTGGTGTGGAAAGAGTAAAAACAAAGTGGTGCGTGAGTAGATCCTTGAGATCATTTCGGTGGTCGACATGTTTCAGCCTCGTTGTCCAATCGGATCTAAGGGCTTTCTTCAGGACCTCTAAATGTGTAGACGCGCGTTGTGGCGACTATTTATAGTGGGTTATTGACTTACCACTCTCGTTGTGTAGGTTCAGGTCATTAGTACCTGTAACTGTAATGGATAAAAGAAAGAAAGAGTGCAATTGTATACTTTCTTAACATTTCAAGTACAGAATACCCAATGTAAGATGCTTGTACTAGATTCAGTATTGTGGCTCAAAGGAAAGTCTAAGCTGTGTGAAGAGAAAGGTGCATTTTAATCGTGACAGATTATATTGACAAGCATGTCACTCGCGATATTTTGGGAAATTGCAGCATTGTAACCATCTCTCTGGTTACAGAAACGAGAGTGCTCAGATATCCAAGTGAAGTTGAAATTTAAAATTAATAAGTGGTCGCTGGGGTGCCGTGAGGCTAATGCATTACTTGTGGAGCGGCATTTGGGCATTTTATCCGCTGTTAGTTGGGAGGGTGCCGGCATGTCTTGATGATGACTACTGGCGTTTAGTTATCCTTAACGCGCGGTGGCCCAAATCAATAGAGTAATGGCCAGGTAGGTCGCTCCCCCACCACACAGCTCCGCCTGTGTTGTCTGCCCGCTGCTTCTGCAGGTAAGATCGCCGCTCCGCTTGTGGCCCCGGTGCCCGTATTTCTTGCTTGTCTCCCCATTTTCCTTCTGTGCCCCTCGCTGCCCCATTTGCGCTGTGCCTGTAATTCTGTCTGTTTTTCTCCCCCATTTTCCTTTCTGTGCCCCTCGCTGCCCCATTTGCGTTGTGCCTGTAACTCTGTCTGTTTTTCTCCCCCTTCTTCCTTTCTGTGCCCCTCGCTGCCCCATTTGCATTGTGCCTGTAATTCTGTCTGTTTTTCTCCCCCATTTTCCTTTCTGTGCCCCTCGCTGCCCCATTTGCGTTGTGCCCGTAATTCTGTCTGTTTTTCTCCCCCATTTTCCTTTCTGTGCCCCTCGCTGCCCCATTTGCGTTGTGCCCGTAATTCTGTCTGTTTTTCTCCCCCATTTTCCTTTCTGTGCCCCTCGCTGCCCCATTTGCGTTGTGCCTGTAATTCTGTCTGTTTTTCTCCCCCTTTTTCCTTTCTGTGCCCCTCGCTGCCCCATTTGCATTGTGCCTGTAATTCTGTCTGTTTTTCTCCCCCATTTTCCTTTCTGTGCCCCTCGCTGCCCCATCTGCGTTGTGCCCGTAATTCTGTCTGTTTTTCTCCCCCATTTTCCTTTCTGTGCCCCTCGCTGCCCCATTTGCGTTGCGCCTGTAATTCTGTCTGTTTTTCTCCCCCATTTTCCTTTCTGTGCCCCTCGCTGCCCCATTTGCGTTGTGCCCGTAATTCTGTCTGTTTTCTCCCCCATTTTCCTTTCTGTGCCCCTCGCTGCCCCATTTGCGTTGTGCACGTAATTCTGTCTGTTTTTCTCCCCCCATTTTCCTTTCTGTGCCCCTCGCTGCCCCATTTGCGTTGCGCCTGTAATTCTGTCTGTTTTTCTCCCCCCATTTTCCTTTCTGTGCCCCTCGCTGCCCCATTTGCGTTGTGCCCGTAATTCTGTCTGTTTTTCTCCCCCCATTTTCCTTTCTGTGCCCCTCGCTGCCCCATTTGCGTTGTGCCCGTAATTCTGTCAGTTTTTCTCCCCCATTTTCCTTTCTGTGCCCCTCGCTGCCCCATTTGCGTTGCGCCTGTAATTCTGTCTGTTTTTCTCCCCCATTTTCCTTTCTGTGCCCCTCGCTGCCCCATTTGCGTTGTGCCCGTAATTCTGTCTGTTTTTCTCCCCCATTTTCCTTTCTGTGCCCCTCGCTGCCCCATTTGCGTTGTGCCCGTAATTCTGTCTGTTTTTCTCCCCATTTTCCTTTTTGTGCCCCTCGCTGCCCCATTTGCGTTGCGCCTGTAATTCTGTCTGTTTTTCTCCCCCATTTTCCTTTCTGTGCCCCTCGCTGCCCCATTTGCGTTGTGCCCGTAATTCTGTCTGTTTTTCTCCCCCATTTTCCTTTCTGTGCCCCTCGCTGCCCCATCTGCGTTGTGCCCGTAATTCTGTCTGTTTTTCTCCCCCATTTTCCTTTCTGTGCCCCTCGCTGCCCCATTTGCGTTGCGCCTGTAATTCTGTCTGTTTTTCTCCCCCATTTTCCTTTCTGTGCCCCTCGCTGCCCCATTTGCGTTGTGCCCGTAATTCTGTCTGTTTTTCTCCCCCATTTTCCTTTCTGTGCCCCTCGCTGCCCCATTTGCGTTGTGCCCGTAATTCTGTCTGTTTTTCTCCCCCATTTTCCTTTCTGTGCCCCTCGCTGCCCCATTTGCGTTGCGCCTGTAATTCTGTCTGTTTTTCTCCCCCATTTTCCTTTCTGTGCCCCTCGCTGCCCCATTTGCGTTGTGCCCGTAATTCTGTCTGTTTTTCTCCCCCATTTTCCTTTCTGTGCCCCTCGCTGCCCCATTTGCGTTGTGCCCGTAATTCTGTCTGTTTTTCTCCCCCATTTTCCTTTCTGTGCCCCTCGCTGCCCCATTTGCGTTGTGCCCGTATTTTTGTCTGTTTTCTCTCCCCTTGTACTTTTGTGCCCCCGCTGCCTCTCGCCATTCCCGCCGCTGCGTCCCTGCGGCCCGCCCCCTGACTGCCCATTCGCTGCCCCTGCCTCCCGCCTCCCAGCTGCTCCTCCCTCCCACCTCCCCATAAATGGCGGCCGCTGCGCGTGAGGAGAGCGACCCTTGACCTTGCCAGGTAGGTCGCTCCCCCACCACACAGCTCCGCCTGTGTTGTCTGCCCGCTGCTTCTGCAGGTAAGATCGCCCCTCCGCTTGTGGCCCCGGTGCCCGTATTTCTTGCTTGTCTCCCCATTTTCCTTCTGTGCCCCTCGCTGCCCCATTTGCGCTGTGCCTGTAATTCTGTCTGTTTTTCTCCCCCATTTTCCTTTCTGTGCCCCTCGCTGCCCCATTTGCGTTGTGCCTGTAACTCTGTCTGTTTTTCTCCCCCTTTTTCCTTTCTGTGCCCCTCGCTGCCCCATTTGCATTGTGCCTGTAATTCTGTCTGTTTTTCTCCCCCATTTTCCTTTCTGTGCCCCTCGCTGCCCCATTTGCGTTGTGCCCGTAATTCTGTCTGTTTTTCTCCCCCATTTTCCTTTCTGTGCCCCTCGCTGCCCCATTTGCGTTGTGCCCGTAATTCTGTCTGTTTTTCTCCCCCATTTTCCTTTCTGTGCCCCTCGCTGCCCCATTTGCGTTGTGCCTGTAATTCTGTCTGTTTTTCTCCCCCTTTTTCCTTTCTGTGCCCCTCGCTGCCCCATTTGCTTTGTGCCTGTAATTATGTCTGTTTTTCTCCCCCATTTTCCTTTCTGTGCCCCTCGCTGCCCCATCTGCGTTGTGCCCGTAATTCTGTCTGTTTTTCTCCCCCATTTTCCTTTCTGTGCCCCTCGCTGCCCCATTTGCGTTGCGCCTGTAATTCTGTCTGTTTTTCTCCCCCATTTTCCTTTCTGTGCCCCTCGCTGCCCCATTTGCGTTGTGCCCGTAATTCTGTCTGTTTTTCTCCCCCATTTTCCTTTCTGTGCCCCTCGCTGCCCCATTTGCGTTGTGCCCGTAATTCTGTCTGTTTTTCTCCCCCATTTTCCTTTCTGTGCCCCTTGCTGCCCCATTTGCGTTGTGCCCGTAATTCTGTCTGTTTTTCTCCCCCATTTTCCTTTCTGTGCCCCTCGCTGCCCCATTTGCGTTGCGCCTGTAATTCTGTCTGTTTTTTCTCCCCCCATTTTCCTTTCTGTGCCCCTCGCTGCCCCATTTGCGTTGTGCCCGTATTTTTTGTCTGTTTTCTCTCCCCTTGTACTTTTGTGCCCCCGCTGCCTCTCGCCATTCCCGCCGCTGCGTCCCTGCGGCCCCGCCCCCTGACTGCCCATTCGCTGCCCCTGCCTCCCGCCTCCCAGCTGCTCCTCCCTCCCACCTCCCCATAAATGGCGGCCGCTGCGCGCCGCGCCGCTGGCGCGCCGAAGGCGCGCCTAAGGCAAGCCCGTCTGCGCCCGTCCGCGACTGGACGGCGCCCAGCGCCAGAACCCCTGGATCCCACCGATGCAACACTACTCGACGGACCTACGACGCCGCCACCCTCACCGCACTCAATGCCGGCCGGAACCCTGCCTGCTCCCGAGCCTCACCGAGACGCACCCACGGACCCTTCACCTGCCAAACCTGCCGATTCACCTGCCCCCGGACGTGCACCACCTCCGCCAAGTCGAGCACCAGCAGCAACCACCTGAAATGCATCCTGTTGAACACCCGCTCCGTCCACAGGCACGCCGTGGAACTCTGGGACCTGCTCGACGCAACAGCACCGGACATCGCCTTCCTCACCGAAACCTGGATGAACGCCTCCTCAGCGCCCGACATCGCCATAGCCATCCCGGACGGATACAAGATCACCCGGAGGGACCGCGTCAACCAGACGGGAGGTGGCATCGCCATCGTACACAAGAACACCATCCGCATCTCGACTAACTCCGACGAGACCTTCACCGCCGCCGAACACCTACACTTCCAGATACACACTGACCCCAAGACCACCCTCCGAGGCACCCTCATCTACAGACCCCCGGGACCACGCACACTATTCAGCGAAGACATCGCAGACTTCATCAGCCCGCACGCCATGCCCTCCGCCGACTACATCCTCCTAGGGGACCTCAACTTCCACCTGGAGAACAACAACGACAGAAACACCACCGCCCTGCTGGACAACCTCGCCAACCTCGGACTCAAGCAACTGGTGAACACGCCCACCCACTACGCCGGCCACACGCTTGACCCCGTCTTCTCTTCCAGCAAGCACATCTCCTTCAGCCACGCCACCAGACTCCAATGGACCGACCACAGCTGCGTCCACTTCAGCTTCAGAAAGACTGTGACCCACCACCACCCGCAACAGGCTCCCCGCCGGAGCTGGAGCAAGATCACCGCCCGAGCAGCTCACCGCCTCCCTCAGCCAGAACACACCCACCAACACAACGGACTCAAACGAAGCAGCCAGCAACCTCGCCAAGTGGCTGACCGCCTGCGCCGACGACCTCGCACCACTAAAAACCCTCCCAGCAGACCCGGAAGCAAGAAAACCCCTTGGTTCACCAACGAACTCAAGGAATCCAAGAAGAACTGCCGCACTCTCGAGAAAACCTGGCGACTCGACCAGACCTCAGACAACAGGACCGCCCTCAAGCACGCCACCCGCAAACACCACCAGCTGATCCGTGCCACCAAGAAGTCGGCACTCAAAGAACGACTGGACAACAACGCCCACGACAGCAAGGAACTTTTCAGCATCGTCAAAGAGTTCTCCAACCCCAGCGCCGGAAACAACGACATCACCCCTCGCAAGACCTCTGCAACTCACTCGCCGCGTTCTTCCACCGCAAGATCACCGACATACATAACAGCTTCGACGCACAAACCACGCACCCTACCGCCGAACCAACGCCCGCCACCACCACCCTCTGCAACTGGACCCCGATCAGCACCGAAGACACCACCCGCACGATGAACTCCATCCACTCCGGATCACCAACCGACCCCTGCCCACACCACGTCTTCAACAAAGCCGACGCCACCATCGCACCCCATCTCCGGGACATCATCAACTCCTCCTTCCACACCGCCACCTTCCCGGAGAGCTGGAAGCACGCCGAGCTTACCGCCCTCCTGAAGAAACCAACGGCGGACCCCACCGACCTCAAGAACTACCGTCCCATCTCGCTCCTTCCGTTTCCGGCCAAAGTCATCGAGAAGACCGTCAACAGACAGCTTGCCGCCTTCCTCGAGACAAATGGATCCCTCGACCCCTCGCAGTCCGGGTTTCGGGCCAACCACAGCACCGAGACCGCCCTTATCGCAGCCACCGACGACATCAGAACCCTAACCGACAACGGGGAAACAGCAGCCCTCATCCTCTTGGACCTCTCCGCGGCGTTCGACACCGTCTGCCACCGCACCCTAGTGAAGCGCCTCAGCAACATCGGAATCCGAGAGAAAGCACTGGAATGGATCATCTCGTTCCTCGCCGGAAGAACCCAGAGAGTCCGCCTCCCCCGTTCAGATCCGAGGCCACCGAAGTCATCTGCGGCGTTCCACAAGGATCTTCACTCAGTCCAACCCTCTTCAACGTCTACATGAGCCCCCTCGCAGCCATCGCACGCCAACACAACCTCAACATCATCTCCTACGCCGACGACACCCAGCTGATCCTCTCCCTCACCAACGACCCCACCACCGCCAGAGCCAACCTACACGACGGGATGAGAGACGTCGCCGACTGGATGAGGAACAGCCGCCTTAAACTGAACTCAGACAAGACGGAAGTCCTCATCCTGGGCTCATCACCCTCCGCCTGGGACGACTCCTGGTGGCCCCCGGCCCTGGGCACCGCGCCCAAGCCAACGGACCACGCACGCAACCTGGGCTTCATCCTGGACTCCTCCCTGTCGATGACCAGACAAGTCAACGCCGTCTCATCTTCGTGCTTCAACACCCTGCGCATGCTCCGCAAGATCTTCAGATGGATCCCCACTGAAACCAGGAAGACCGTCACCCAGGCACTCGTCACCAGCCGACTGGACTATGGGAACACCCTCTACGCCGGAACCACAGCCAAACTTCAAAAAAGACTCCAGCGCATCCAGAACGCCTCCGCACGACTCATCCTGGACATCCCCCGACACAGCCACATCACCGGACACCTGAAAGACCTGCACTGGCTCCCCGTCAGCAAGAGAATCACGTTCAGACTCCTCACCCACGCACACAAGGCCCTCCACGACCTGGGCCCAAAGTACCTCAACGACCGCATGACCTTCTACACGCCCACCCGCCAGCTACGATCAACCAGCCACGCCCTCGCCACCGTACCACGCATCCGCAGAACCACCGCCGGAGGAAGATCCTTCTCCTACCTGGCAGCCAAGACCTGGAACTCCCTCCCCACTCACCTTCGGCGAACCCAGGACCATCTCTCCTTCAGGAAGCAGCTCAAGACCTGGCTGTTCGAGCAGTAACTTACCCCCTCCCCCAGCGCCTTGAGACCCTCCCGGGTGAGTAGCGCGCTCTATAAATGCCGTGATTGATTGATTGATTACGACCGTGTTAGGTGTCCTGCAGTGATTGCTATTACTTAAGCTCCCGTAGCGCCACGTGGATTAGGTGGTTTGTGGAGCTGCGCTGGGAGCGTTGCGGTAAATTAGTCGGAGGTTTTAAAAATTGTTACTAGTGAGTGCGACGCGTGCGTTCGGGTTGAGGGCGCGCTGAGAATAAATACCTCTGTTAACCCTATTGAGGGCTTCCTAGGGGTGTCGGCGGCCTTGGTAGACCTGCTACGTGGGGGAAAAAACCGGTAGACGTATTAGTATGCCTTACTTGATGCTTCCGTTTTTGTTGGGTGCGTCTCGCTCTGATCCTTACCGGCAGTTGCCGGATCTCGACTTGTGCTGGCTTTGTGCACGATGCCCCGGGTAACGCGGGCTCGTGATGAGCTGGCATTATCTAGTCTGGAAGTAAATGGCATAGTAGACAGACTATGTCTCAGAAAGAGCCTTGTCATTATCGTCGTATTTTTATTTACTGATTATTATAATTGTGTGTGCATAAAATTAGCAGCCCCTTTTGGTTATCTTACTGTGGTGTGACACTATGTGATAGTAATTGGACAGTGTTGTTTCTTGGGCTAACTCTTATTTGGGAGATGTGTCAGTTGTACGTCTACATTGTTATGGTGATCTGTTGCTCACTTGGTGTGTCTAACGCTGTCATAAGTTGTCGGTGTGGGTTTTTTGTTTAGGTATTTTGTAGATCATGGAGCTGGGAGTTTCCAGATGACTTTCCTTTATACATAGATCGTACATGTCGTGATTTTTGAGACAGTGTCATGTGGATCTTATGTTAGGGCATGCCAGGGAATGTTATCGTTCAGTCCTTGTATATTCGTCTTGAGATGGTGCACCCAGCGTTGTTCTTTCTCAAATAAGATTCGTTCAGCATTATGGTTTTTCACCTGTAGTATTTCCAAAACTACCCAGTTCAGTTCATCAATGGAGTGGTTAAAGTCAATGTAGTGTCTACTCATTTTTGTATTGGCCCTTTTGCAGTTCACGTTGCTCCTATGTTCGCATATGCATTGTTTTATTTTGTGGCAGGTCATTCCTATGTATTTCTGGCCACAGGGACAGACAATCATGTAAATTACATGGGTGGTATTGCAGTTGGTGTGATGACGTATCGTCCAGGTGAAGTCTGTTGACAGCTGTAGGGTCTTTGTTGCTGTGGTCAGTTTGCAGACCGAACATGAACTGCATGGATAGTGTCCTGTGATAGGGCTCAAATTCCATGCTCCAGTGATTGACTCCGTTTTGGTTTTTGGTGTTCGTCTTGTATGCACGAGAATGTCTTTAAGATTCCGTGTTCTTCTGTTGGCGAACCTGGGCTTCGGCCATTGTAGGGATCCAGATGTTAATATCCTCCAGTGTTTGTTGATGATCTTCTTCACAGTGTTCGAAGCAGTGTTGTACGTTGTGACGCACATCAGTAGGTCTTCTGGTGACTCTCTGGGTGCGGTCTCAAGTAGGGATTCTATTGGTTGATTGCGTGCTCTCTTCTGACACTTCTTTATTGTTTTTGTAGGGTAATTTCTCCTCTGGAGTTTTTGACTTAATTCCTCAGCTTGTACTTTATAATCCTCTAATTTGCTTCAATTGCGTTTGAGGCGTAAGAACTGACTGTATGGTAAATTGCCTCTCAATGGTCGAGGGTGGAAGCTGTTGTAGGAGAGCAGACTGTTTTTTGCAGTGGGTTTGTGGAGTGTTTTGGTTTGTAGGGTGTTATTTTCAACGTATATGGTGATATCTAGAAAGTCTAGTTGTCTGTTGTCTGCTGTGCAGATTAATTTTAGACATTCATCCCTAGAGTTTATCCATTGTAGGAATTCTTGTAGGGTATCCTTTGTGTCTTGCCAAATCATGATCACATCATCTATATATCGTCTCCAGAACGATATTTTACTGACAAAGGGATTGTGCTCGTTTTGGATATACTGTTTCTCAAAATTGCTTACATAAAGCCCTGCTATGCTCGGGGCGAAGGTACTGCCCATCGATGTTCCGTGGTATTGTATAAACACTGTTCCATTATAATAAAAAAAAATTCGGTTAGGGCTAGTCTGCAGCACTCTAGGACAAAATGTCTGGGTGTTTTGTACTCCCATTGTTCAGAGAAGAGAATGTTCTCTAGTGTTTCCAAGGTTTTTTGTTGAGGGAGGCTCGTGTAGAGACTCTCTACGTCGAGGCCTACAAGGTACATATTGTCTTTGTTGAAGGGTTGCTCTTCCAGTTGGTTGAGCAGGTCGCGTGTGTCCTTGAGGTATGTTGGCGTCTTCTGAACCAGAGGTCTGAGGAACTGGTCAGCAAATTGTGAGAGTGGCTCGAGCACTGAATTTATACCCGACACTATCGGGCGCCCTGGAGGGAGCATCTTGTTTTTGTGCGTTTTTGGTAGTGAATAAAAGTATGGTACTTTAGGTGTCTTGGTCTTTAGGAAATCTGCTTCGTGCTTTGAGATCCACAGATTTACCTCGGCTTCGTCGGCCATCAACTCAATGGTGTGTTGTAGTCTCTTGGTAGGATCTGTTAGTATCTTTTTGTAGAACCTTTCGTCTGATAGGAGATCCAGACATTGCTTGTCATAATCTTCCTTGTTGAGAAGGATGATTCCTCCCCCTTTGTCTGCGGGTTTGATTATTAGGTTGTCGTTCCGTCGAAGTGCGTCAAGTGCTTTCTGTTCTCGTTGTGTGATGTTAATGAAAAGTTTTTAGTTGAGCTTTTGATGTTCTCCACTTCCTTCATGATGGCCTGTTCAAAGGTTTGAATTTCTACAGGTACCAAATGATTTGGGGGGCAGAAGGATGATTTTGGTCTCAAGTTGGTGTCACCCTCTGGGGTGTGTTCTTCTTTGTTCATGAAGAAGGCCTTCAATTTGATCTTTCTGCAAAATTCAGCCATTTTGCATTGCAGCTTGAATATATCCAGTGTTGGTGTTGGCACAAACCCTGTATTAATCATATTCCAATAACCTGTTTAATACTTTTTTTACGTGGTTGGAAGCGATGTTATATGTAGTAATACAGGTAAGTATGTCTTGTGCAGGAGTCTGTTCTGTTTGTTGCAAGAGATTGCCTCTATTCTGATTCTTTGCCCGTTTACAGCACTTTTTCCAGATACGGGTTGGATAATCTCTGGTTCTTCGTTTTTTCATCACTTCACTTGCTTGAAGTGTATA
This sequence comes from Calotriton arnoldi, assembly GCA_963921515.1. Taxonomy (NCBI): domain Eukaryota; kingdom Metazoa; phylum Chordata; class Amphibia; order Caudata; family Salamandridae; genus Calotriton; species Calotriton arnoldi. The sequence goes on along the minus strand of CAWUFW010002033.1, from coordinate 1,471,671 downwards.
GTCTTTGATATTACTGCAATTTCTTTGTATGCATAACAATTGGCCATACTGTAAGCTCTGCCTTACGGAGTCGAGGTGGAAGCTAAGGAACATTCGCAGGCTTTTTTTGTCCGATGGTTTGTAGTATGTTTTGGTGTCTAGCCTAGTGCCTTCTGAAAAGATAGTGACATCCAGAATGGGGAGAGAGTTGTTACTCATACTGCTTGTGAACTTTAAAAACTCATCACGTGTGCTGAGCTGCATCAAGAACTCCTGGACAGTGCGTTTGTCACCCTCCCAAATGATGAGCATGTCATCTATATATTGTTTCCACAGGGTGATTCTTTCCTGGTATGGATTAGTGTCAGTCAAAATATGAGCCTCTTCATAGTGACTGACATAAAGACCAGCCAGACTTAGGGGCCAAAGTACTGACCATTGATCTTCCATGGACTTGTACAAATAACAAGCCTTAATACTCAAAGTAGTTTTCTGTTAGTGATAATCTGCAACTTTCTAGTATGAAATGTCTCGGGGTACGATATTGCCAGTTCTCCTTGGAAAGAACTTGTATAATTGTTTCCAGCATTGCATTTTGTGGTAGGCTGGTGTATAGGCTCTCAATAGCTAGACCTACAAGAAGATTCTTTTGTAGGTTGAATGTTAGGTCTTTAAGCACTCTCAGAAGATCACCTGTATCTTTCACATATGTAGGTATGCACTGTGCAATCGGTCTCAGAAGTAGTCTGCAAAGTGAGAGAGGAGTTCTAAAATAGAACTGATCCCCAATACTATGGGGCGGGCTGGGGGATGTGTTCTATTTTTATGCATTTTTGGTAGAGAATAGAAGCATGGTGTCCTAGGTTCTTTTGGGTCGAGAAATTTGGTTCTTTTTTAGAGATCCACCTATTGTCTTCAGCAACCTCTATCATGTTCCCAGTGATTCTCTGGATGTTAGCCATGGGGTCTTGTATGATAGTCCGGTAGTATCATTCATTGCTTCATAGTTCAGTGCACTGTCTGTCATAATTGGTTCTTCTGAGGCGAACAATTCCACTGTTTTTGTCTGCTGGTTATCTGTAAATTCCCAAAGGGCCTGTCATTCTATTTTGGTGATATTGGTCAACACTTTGAATCATGAGTCATCCATAGATTCAATTTCTTTGAAAACTGCTTGTTGAAAAGCTAGGATTTCCCAAGGAACCATGATATTTAGGCATCAGAAAGTTGATTTCTTTCTTAAGTTGGTATCCCCTTCTTCTGTGGTGTTATGTTTATCCTTAAAGAGGGCCTTGAGTTTTGACTTTCTGCAGAACTTCCCCATCAAGCAATGGAGATGAAACCTGTCAAAGGTGGGTGTGGGCACAAAGCTGAGTTATATATTAAGGATGGAGGTCTGTTCTCCTGTCAGTGGTAAGTTGGTGAGATTGAATATTAGCGACTGCTGCTGTTCATTCCTAGGGTTTGGTCCTTTGTTCTACTCCTTGTTTGGATTTCTGGGTCTACTTCTTCCCATCTGACCTCCTTCTTTTATCTTCCTCTTTGTTGGTTCTGGCCTCTCCATAAAAAAGGGGGCCTGAACATAGGAGGGAAGTGTGGCCGGTGTCCACTCATATATGGGTTCATCCAACCCCCGAATTGGGGGGGAGATAGTTGGAAGAAAGGGACTGGTTGTTCATTGTAGTTTGGTCCTTGCTGGGGTTGATACAAGCTGCAACCTCTCCCTCTTCCTCTTTGTCTGCATCTATTTTCCTCTCCTCTGCTCCAGCCAGTGGAGTTTGATGAACTTCCACCAGAAGAGTCATAATAATACTGTTCCCTTTCATGATCCTTTTGAGGGCTGTAATCTCATCTGATGTAGGGATATACTTTTTCTTGCAAGAAGCATTTGAGATCTTTTCCTAGTCTTTTATTTCCAACATCTCTCTATTTATTTCTTCCAGTCTTCTTTTGAAGACCGTTACTTGAACCATGGTTTTGAGCTTGGTCTCACTTATCTGGATTTTGATTGTTAAAGCTTCTGAGAGACTTTTGGTGGTTTTGATTATGGGATCTAGCCAGTCCAATGTGCATCGCCATGAGATGGAGGCCTAGTCTTTTTTTAAGGTCATGTCATTTAAGAATACATGCTTGGCATTACTGACCCAGAGCCCTCTTGGTGCAGCATTAGCACGCACATACTGTGTCATCATAATGCCATGGATGGCGGTTCTGACTTATTCTTTCCTTAAATCTGTCAAGGAGTCACAGTCATCAGTTTGTGTCATTGTCTGGGTAATGTTTAAATCATTAAGCAATGGGCCTGAGAGCATTGACTCAATTCCCTCATCCGTGTAAGGGATGCCAAGGTTCTTAGCTGTGTCGTGTTATGTACTGTGCCGTGGTTTAGTGTGTATGTTTTATGCAAGATAAAAGGAGTTGTGATAATAACCACTGTCCACCAGATGTATCGGATCTCTTGTATCTCAGTGAAATATATGCTGTGTAGGGCAACACTTACCATACTTCAGAATGCTGTTGAATAAAATATGATTCTCTCACAGCTGTACGCTGCTGTAATGCTCAGCAAAAATCAACGGAGAGGAGAGAGAAGCAAAGAAAGGTTCACTGAGCTTCCTAATACAAACCCAGAAACATCAAAAGGGGAGTGAAGCCACACCATTCCAGAAACCAGAGTCTCTTAAAAAGATTTTGGAGACCCTCACCCACTAGTTTCTATCAGTGGTGTATATAATCTCCACTGATATACTCATAGCGGATCGTATTATCATCGGATCATTTCTCCAGCAGGAGGAAGAGTTTCTTGTATATAAATATGGTGGGATCTGCAAGGATAGATCAACATTACCTCCTATCCTGAGGGAGTGCCTCTTTTCATAAAGCTGGGATGGGGGTAAGATTTAAAAAACAATTGGATGTGCTGGGGTCAGAATATTAATCCTTCACATTTCACAGTATGGTCTGCATGTTTCAGCCATCTTTTGCCTAAGTAGGTTGTTAGGCTTTCTTCAGGATCTCTGGTTATCAGATCCCAATACTCACAGCTAGGACAATCCTATTGTTTGAAAACATTCCATGCCGGCCTGAATGACAATATTCCTTGGTCATCAGTCTCCTGTTAAGACGTAAACATTATGACTAATCCAGTAAAGTTACAAAAGTGCACTTAACTCAGAAATTTCATTACACATCTCTATCTACTCAAGAAAAATATGGCACAAAAAGCACATTTAGTGACACCAAAAGAGGTTACACCAGAGGCCGCTTTGATTATATCAATAAAGGCTTTTTCTAAATTCCTTGTCCTATAGTATTTCCCGAATCTGCATTGACAATACTCTATTCTTCTTTGGGAAATTTATAGTCAATATGTGCCATTAAACTGGACATTGGATGAATACACAAACTCTCCCCCCTTTTTTTCGGATAAGGGGTCCATAAAAAGTTTAAAAACTTATAGTGGGATTTTTACAATTCACTATCTGCCCACTAGTCCCTACCTATGACTCAAAGTCTGTTTTCCATCTCCATTGTTTAGTGTGGGTAAACACTTGTTTTTTATTTATTATTTTTTTTCTTGTTCTTCACGTTTTTGCAAGTTGATATATCAGCATGGGTCATGTAATCCAACCTAATCGGATCTCCACAACACGAGTCTCACAATACAGCAATGAGTTTCACAATACAGCAATTGGTTTCCAATTGTATCAGAAACACAGCGCAGTAGAGTCTTTCTTGGCTCTCTAGAGAGCAGATTCGTGCACTGCCAGCAGACCAAGCCTGTTCACAATAATGCTGAAACAATGAACGTTCATGCCAGTTAGTCCTTATTCGAATGCCCCCCAGTCCATACAAAATTTACATTCAGGATGGGGAGGACACAATAGGCAGAGCGTGGGTCATCCATACGACAAGTAAGTGATCACGGCCTGTTTCTTGAGCCGACTTTTCTTAGCGACTGTGTTCTTCCTCATTTATGACATTGCCACTTTGTATAATATTCTCTTTTAACCAAGTTGCCGCAATCGGTAGACCACCCGCATGACCCCCGCTCCCTATGGGGTGCATCTAGACCCTTATTAAGGTATGCTCGTATTATTAAACACCATGCACATTATGGTGGTTTTCTATTGGGTCCGAGGGCGTCTCACTTTACATTTTTTGACACTTTTGTTTGGCTTCCAAATATAATTGCTGTTTTCATTTCCCATTGTTTATTTTTCAAAAACAGTGCAAGCACGCCAAACCAAATAATTTTAAATCCATTACTTACAGGCATGGCACACCTTGGCTTTAAAGTATTGTCAATGGTCTGACGCCTATATCACCCGCACCTATAATGCAGTCATAAAACTGCCACTTTGACCGCTCCTTAATAATTCAGCATTCATTACTATTTCAGATTTTGTCTGAAAAACATAACCCACGGCTTGACCACTTCTATTCCTTGCATCTCCCAAGCTGCTCAATGGCCGGTATCTACCTCATCATGAGTCTTGTTCATTTCAGCGCTAACTCGCTGGACTAATATCAACGCTGTTTCTATTTTACCATGCTTCATTTTGCAATTAATGTCCTCACCGCCCCACACCTTGCATTTCCAAAGCGGCTCAAGGGCCGGTATGAATCATATCACAAGTCTTGTTTATTTTAGCACCAGCTCGCAGGCCTATAATTAACGCTGTTCACATTTTACATAGTTTACTTTCTCACATACAGTGTGAGTACACTAACCGAACCATGGCAATACATCACTCATGCCACACTTTGGCATTATGAGCATTATTAATGGCCTGTCACTTTTCACCTGGCACTTTTCAAGGAAGTTATACAGCTATATGCCATCTGTACCATAGTCATCTACCCATGCTACACCTTGGCTGACAAGCACTACTAGGACTACAATTTATGCTACCCATGTGCCTCTTGGTTGAGAAGGCATATGCAGCTACTCTGAACCAATGACACTCCTTCTATTCTCCTGACAAATTTCTTATGAATGCATCTTCATCCACCATATGATATTGACCTCTATCATCATATGCTTGCTGTGCATGACAAATACAATTAGTTATGTGTACACAAATGACAGTGCCAACTGTTTTTTCTTTTCATTTCTCACTATAATGGGTGCACAATAGTATCTATTTCACATTGGGGCTATTTTTGTAGCAATTACTGATGTTGACTGTATATATATGTCTCTTTTTCACAATTATTTTTCCCTTTTATTAGGTCGAGCCTCGAGTAGCGCGCAAGCGCTGCTAGGCGAAGACTTTATGTAAGGGGGTTTGAAAAGCTGACCAGACGCTCGTGCGTCGTGGCCTTTTTCGGGCGGTTACGTGCGCCGCAGACATGTGTTTCCCATTATCGTGTCCAGACGCGGGCGCGATAATTTGAAACACATGCCGGGAAAAGGCCATGACGCATGAGCGTGTGGTCAGCTGAGCAGGCTGCCGCGCTCGCTCGCCCCCGCTCCTCCATTGTTGTCCTTGTTTTATTCGGGGTCATAGGTCAGGCGCAGGGTGCTGTAAAAGCGAGATTGAAGATGTAACCCGTGTGTGTTTACAATGAGTGTGACCCAGGGGGCACTTCACACCCTGCTGACACTCTTATTTCATCCCTGGGCCTGGCGGGACCGCTCCAGGCCCAGGTTAATTTGCAGCGGTGTAGTTCCCTCCCCCTGAAATGCTATCGGGCGGGGGGGGAGAAGGGGTGTGGAGTGAACATGACTGAGAGGGAGAGAACTGCAATGAACACCTAGAATTTCTAATTCAAGTCTCCGTAAACCCATGGGCCTTTGAGACTATATGAAAGTCTTTAGAAAATAGAAATTAAGACCGCCCTTCCCCCCCGCAGAGGGAGGGGTGGGGGTAAAGAACCAGGTGGATGTCAGGGCGGGTGCGAGGCTGCCGCATTCAGTGCAGGCCTTCCCGAGTGAGACAAGTCTTGGAGGGGGCCCGGTCACCACAGAGAGCCCCTCTCACCCCGAGACATCCGCAGGCCCCCTAAACCCGTAGGGAGTTCACCTCTCCCTTGGGCAGTGAAAGACGCTCCCTCATTCAGTGTGTTCACACCTGAGTCAGCTCCAGACTCGTAGGGAGCCCGGTCTCCACAGGGAGCCCCTCACACCTACAGCCACATGCCTCTAAACCCTTAGGGAGTTCACGTCTCCCTTGGGCAGTGAAAGACGCTCCCTCATTCAGTGCGATCCCACCTGAGTGAGCTCCAGACTCGTAGGGAGCCCGGTCTCCACAGGGAGCCCCTCACACCTACAGCCACATGCCTCTAAACCCTTAGGGAGTTCACGTCTCCCTTGGGCAGTGAAAGACGCTCCCTCATTCAGTGTGTTCACACCTGAGTGAGCTCCAGACTCGTAGGGTGCCCCGGTCACCATAGGGAGCACCGATCCGCCCCGAGATGTCTCGCAGGGAGCCCCGGTCTCCCAAGAGAGCCCCTTGTCTCCCTCAGAGAGCCTCCAGTGTGCCCAAGTCTCGCAACAGGCGAATCCCTTTACATAGGGAATGTCTTATGGCCAGAGCTGCGGATTCGGAGCTAGGAAATCAGGTTCGAGTCTCGGCGTCGACTCAACATCGTGTGATTCTAGGCAACTCACCTAATTTCCCCGTGCATACAAACAAAAGAAATCAATGTGACTGGCGCTCGTGCAAAGCTCTCCAATGCACTTGGACTGAGTTCGCTCTATATAAAAATACAAAAACAAATCTTCAAATGTACTCTTCACAAAATGATGGCACTGTAACAAGGGTTATTTTACTGCAGATTTTGCCAAATCGAGCAGCAGGTACCAGGCTAATTCGAAATGTTTCACGCGTTAAATACGTTATATAATTTATGTACTAGATTCTTTAAAATCAGTTTTCCCAAAACGGATTTTTTTGGATCGTGGATTTGAGGAAAAAACTCATTAGATTAAAATCTCTCTCGTAGCGACCCCCCTCCCCGCCCGGAACTGAATGGCTAAAGCTGTGATCAAGTAATGTGTGGTGAGATGAAAACATGACTCAAATGAGCCTGAGATGCCGTTTCACGCATGCCCCCCTCTCCCCCCACGCAGACAATCACCCCAAAGTTGGGCGGTTACAAAGCACTGGGTAGGACTGCTCAGTGGGCGAATCCATGTGCTGTAGACACCTGTATGCAGCACAGTGCAGGAGCGAGACAACCAGCGGGGCCTGCTTGCTCCATCCTCGTAATGTCGGTGAAGCGAGTATCGAGGGACAACCCGGGATGAAAAAGAACCTGAAATTGTCAGATGAAGAGAGAGAAAGTCTAGGATGCGGAAGAAAGAGGCCTGAGGCAGAATCAAGACCAGGGAGCCCTGGTAATCATCAGCCCCAACATTTGACGGCAGCAGTGGGGGCTTCTCACGAAAAACGCTGGGTCCTGCCTCAAAAGAACCAGGGCAAATATATTTATTATAATAATTGTCCTCTGTGGACTCTGAATGAGGTATAGTGATGTTGTTGACCCCTAGGGGAGACTTCTTCAGTTCAGGAGAATTGTGCTGTCTACAAGGTAGGAATAAAAGGAACACACCTTTTATTCCAAAACATTGCATATACGATGCTATTAAAGGATAGCATAAGATGTTTATTTGCCAAATTCCGCTCTGTGATGCGTGACTCCTTCACCAAAACAGGGTTTTTATTTTTACCAATAGTATCTTACTTGTATAGACACGTGGGCCATACCTGTAGAGTTAAAGGCAGAACTACAAGTCCCAGCATGCAAAAGTCCTGCATGGGGTCATATTCGACATGGTGACACACGACAGCATCATTGATGTGAGAGAAAGACTGAAAATAGATGCTTCAATAATCCTATTTTGTCGCGAGGTATGATTGAAAGAAATACACATTTACTATGAAAAACTACCAGCAAAGTTATGTTTCGAATTTTACCTTCTAGCCAATCCGTGCACATCTTAAATGTTAAAATAAACGCTTGCTGCTGACATCTACTTTTATATGAGGATAACGAGTTGAACTTACACAAAACGAACTTAGGGGCATATTAACAAGGGCCGGCGATAAATATCGCAAAGCGCGCTTAGCGCTTGCATATTTATCGCTGGCTATCTCTGTAATTTATCGCCTGGTTAGCGCGTTATCAACAACGCGCATCGCCGAGGCGATAAAAATTCCAGAGATAGTGTGGATATCGCCGTTTTCCATGGTGGAAAACGGCGATATCCTAGATGATAGGGCCTGTGGTCTTAGCCACAGATTCCACCCCCCATGTTAAGTATGCCTTAGTCAGGAATTTAACAGACGTTAAATTCCTGCGTTAAGGCATACTTAACGCGATTTAAAAAATCGCTAACCCTCCTTGATAATATCGCGAAGCTGCCTTCGCGATATTTTCCCTGGTTGGTTTCACAGCCACGCCTACTTTGCATCTCATTAGCGATGCAAAGTTAGGCGTGCTGGAAACCGGCGCTAAGTCAGCAAAACACGCAATAGCGTGTCTTTGCTGATAAGGTGATCAAATTATCGCCGCTTTTCGCCCGAAAACAAACGCAAAAGCGGCGATAATTTCATAGCGCCGCCTTGATAATATGCCCCTTAGTCTTTCGCCTTTTAAGGTGAGTTAATTCCCTTCCATTAAACTGAGTGCTATTTCTTAGGGCAATGGCCTGGATACCAGTGGGCCTGCAAAGGGCCCAAGATGCGCGCTCGGTGTATATATACGGTAATATATACGGTAATCCGATCACACGTTACATCGCGCTTCTCTCCAAGGGGCATATTATCAAGAACGGCGTTAAAAATTATAGCCGGTTTAGCGCCAGAAAACTGCCGCTAAAGCGGCGATAATGGGCTTGATAATATGCCCTTGAGAATTCCAGTAGAAGTCCATGTTCTGGTGTGAACATGGGCTTCTATTGAGATTCTCCAGGGCATATTATCAAGCCCATTATCGCCGCTTTAGCAGCAGTTTTCTGCCGCTAAACCGGCGATAATTTTAACTCCGTTCTTGATAATATGCCCCCAAATGAGGCCCAAGTAACCCGCCCCACTGGCAGTAAACACGTCAAAGACATCGAGGACACCCGAATGTCACCATTTTATTAAGTTCTGCTGTTTCAGCTCAATTCAGCCCTTTCCTTGCCCCTACTCCCTAAAAAAGTCCCACAGTTTTAAAAATACCAGGCAGTGTAGCGCTGCATGAAAATACTGGGCGCTGCGCTGAGCAATCAGGAGAACATTGTGCAGCGTCGTACTTACTGATATTGTGTTCAAATGCTGTGTTAGCCAACACTGAAGAATTGTGAGTAGTGTCTTCCATGAGATTTATACTCGAGGCGCACCCTCCAGGGCAAACGTTTACAAACAGACACGCTGCATAACAGGCGGAAATGCCACCTTGTGCGCGCAAAGGTCACGTGATATTCAGCGGGCCTTTGTCTGTCCCCGGCTTCATTTCATGCCAGAAGAGAGCCCTAGAACGCACAGCATCAATGTCAGCATTACTTCACTCCGCATCCTTCACTCCTCGGCCCTCACTCTGCATCCCTCACTCTTCATCCCTCACTCCTGGTTCCTCATTCCGTATCCCTCACTCCTCGACCCTCATTCTGCATCCTTCACTCCTCGGTCCTCATTCGGCATCCCTCGCTCCTCGGTCCTCATTCCGCATCCCTCACTCCTAGTTCCTCATTCCGCATCCCCCACTCCTCGGTCCTCACTCCATATCCCTCACTCCTGGTTCCTCATTCCGTATCCCTCACTCCTCGGCCCTCATTCTGCATCCCTCTCTCCTCGGTCCTTATTCCGCTTCCCTCACTCTTAGTTCCTCATTCCGCATCCCCCACTCCTCGGTCCTCACTCCATATCCCTCACTCCTGGTTCCTCATTCCGTATCCCTCACTCCTCAGCCCTCATTCTGCATCCCTCCCTCCTCGGTTATCATTCTGCATCCTCACTCCTCGGTCCTCATTCTGCATCCCTCTCTCCTCAGTCCTCATTCCGCATCCCTCACTCCTAGTTCCTCATTCCGCATCCCTCACTCCTCGGCCCTCATTCCGCATCCCTCACTCCTAGTTCCTCATTCCGTATCCCTCACTCCTCGGTCCTCATTCTGCATCCCTCAGTCCTGGTTCCGCATTCCGCATCCCTCACTCCTGGTTCCTCATTCCGTATCCCTCACTCCTCGGCCCTCATTCCGCATCCCTCACTCCTCGGTTCTCATTCTGCATCCCTCACTCCTTGGTCCTCATTCTGCATCCCTCACTCCTCGGTCCTCATTCCGCATCCCTCACTCCTGGTTCTTCATTCCACATCCCTCACTCCTAGTTCCTCATTCTGCATCCCTCACTCCTCGGTCCTCATTCCACATCCCTCACTCCTGGTTCCTCATTCCGTATCCCTCACTCCTCGGCCCTCATTCCGCATCCCTCACTCCTCGGTCCTCATTCTGCACCCCTCACTCCTTGGTCCTCATTCTGCATCCCTCACTCCTCGGTCCTCATTCCGCATCCCTCACTCTTAGTTCCTCATTCAGCATCCCTCACTCCCCGGTCCTCATTCCGCATCCCTCACTCCTCAGTCCTCATTCCACATCCCTCAATCCTCGGTCCTCATTTCGCATCCCTCACTCCTCACTCCTCGGTCCTCTTTCCGCATCCCTCAGTCCTGGTTACTCATTCCGCATCCCTCACTCCTTGGTCCTCATTCCGCATCCCTCACTCCTGGTTCCTAATTCTGCATCCCTCACTCCTGGTTCCGCATTCCGCATCCCTCACTCCTCGGTCCTCATTCCACATCCCTCACTTCTCGGTCCTCATTCCGCATCACTCACTCCTGGTTCTTCATTCCGCATCCCTCACTCCTGGTTCCTCATTCCACATCCCTTACTCCTGGTTCCTCATTCCGCATCCCTCACTCCTGGTTCTACATTCCGCATCCCTCACTAGTGGTTCCTCATTCCGCATCCCTCACTCCTCGGTCCTCATTCCGCATCCCTCAATCCTCGGTCCTTACTCCGCATCCCTCACTCCTGGTTCTTCATTCCGCATCCCTCACTCCTGGTTCCTCATTCTGCATCCATCACTTCTGGTTCTTCATTCCACATCCCTCACTCCTGGTTCCTCATTCCGCATCCCTCACTCCTCAGTCCTCATTCCGCATCTCTCACTCCTCGGTCCTCATTCCGCGTCCCTCACTCTTAGTTCCTCATTCCGCATCCCTCACTCCTAGGTCCTCATTCCACATCCCTCACTCCTCGGTCCTCATTCCACATCCCTCAATCCTCGGTCCTCATTCCGCATCTCTCACTCCTCGGTCCTCATTCCGCATCCCTCACTCTTAGTTCCTCATTCCGCATCCCTCACTCCTAGGTCCTCATTCCACATCTCTCTCTTCGGTCCTCATTCCACATCCCTCAATCCTCGGTCCTCATTCCGCATCCCTCACTCCTCGGTCCTCATTCCGCATCCCTCAGTCCTGGTTCCGCATTCGGCATTCGGCATTCCGCATCCCTCACTCCTCATTCCTCATTCCGCAGCCCTCACTCCTCGGTCCTCATTCCGATTCCCTCACTCCGGGTTCCTAATTCCGCATCCCTCACCCCTGGTTCCGCATTATGCATCCCTCACTCCTCGGTCCTCATTCCGCATCCCTGACTTCTCGGTCCTCATTCCGCATCACTCACTTCTGGTTCTTCATTCCACATCCCTCACTCCTGGTTCCTCATTCCGCATCCCTCACTCCTGGTTCCTCATTCCGCATCCCTCACTCCTGGTTCTTCATTCCGCATCCCTCACTCCTCGGTCCTCATCCCGCATCCCTCAATCCTCGGTCCTTATTCTGCATCCCTCACTCCTGGTTCTTCATTCCACATCCCTCACTCCTGGTTCCTCATTCCGCATCCCTCACTCCTGGTTCTTCATTCTGCATCCCTCACTCCTGGTTCCTCATTCCACATCCCTCACTCCTCAGTCCTCATTCCGCATCCCTCAATCCTTGGTCCTCATTCCGCATCCCTCAATCCTCGGTCCTCATTCCGCATCCCTCAATCCTCGGTCCTCATTCCGCATCCCTCAATCCTTGGTTATCATTCCGCATCCCTCAATCCTCGGTCCTCATTCCGCATCCCTCAATCCTCGGTCCTCATTCCGCATCCCTCAATCCTCGGTCCTCATTCCGCATCCCTCACTCCTGGTTCCTCATTCCGCATCCCTCACTCCTGGTTCCTCATTCCGCATCCCTCACTCCTGGTTCTTCATTCCGCATCCCTCACTCCTCGGTCCTCATCCCGCATCCCTCAATCCTCGGTCCTTATTCCCCATCCCTCACTCCTGGTTCTTCATTCCGCATCCCTCACTCCTGGTTCTTCATTCCGCATCCCTCACTCCTGGTTCCTCATTCCACATCCCTCACTCCTCGGTCCTCATTCCGCATCCCTCAATCCTTGGTCCTCATTCCGCATCCCTCAATCCTCAGTCCTCATTCCGCATCCCTCACTCCTCGGTCCTCATTCCGCATCCCTCAGTCCTGGTTACTCATTCCGCATCCCTCACTCCTCGGTCCTCATTCCGCATCCCTGACTTCTCGGTCCTCATTCCGCATCACTCACTTCTGGTTCTTCATTCCACATCCCTCACTCCTGGTTCCTCATTCCGCATCCCTCACTCCTGGTTCCTCATTCCGCATCCCTCACTCCTGGTTCTTCATTCCGCATCCCTCACTCCTCGGTCCTCATCCCGCATCCCTCAATCCTCGGTCCTTATTCCGCATCCCTCACTCCTGGTTCTTCATTCCACATCCCTCACTCCTGGTTCCTCATTCTGCATCCCTCACTCCTGGTTCTTCATTCCGCATCCCTCACTCCTGGTTCCTCATTCCGCATCCCTCACTCCTCGGTCCTCATTCCGCATCCCTCAATCCTTGGTCCTCATTCCGCATCCCTCAATCCTCGGTCCTCATTCCGCATCCCTCAGTCCTGGTTACTCATTCCGCATCCCTCACTCCTCGGTCCTCATTCCGTATCCCTCACTCCTCGTTCTTCATTCCAAACGCACTTTCCTGCAGAGGATGAACAGCTCACTGAGCCATCAGAGTCGCCCATAGAAGCACATTCTCCATTGGTCCCTGTGGCTCTAAAGATACATGAGACATGCAGCTGGCACGGCTGTAGCAACAGAGCTCCCACTGGGGGCCCACCACGAGGGGCCTTCATGCGCCCCCTGTACTTGCAAGTTCGGAGTGCACAAATGAGCGTGCACCAATGTGCACACGATTCCGGGTTGGGTTTGGGGAATGGGGAATAACAAGCTAATGATGCCTGTTAATCTCCATTTCAAGATGCAGGTTCAGCAGCGGCATATCAAGGAAGCAGGCCCCCCGCCCCCCTCACCCCACCCACCACCCCCAGCCCCGGTGCTCTGAAAACGCACTCGCTGAAGTGTTTACAAAGCATAGCGCCTCTCAGGATGCAAAAGAAGAAGGCGCTGGAGCTGGAGTGCGCCGAAGACTTTGAGTCTCCTGCAGCTCAGCCCTAATAGCACCCTTCATCCTTCTGGTGACAATAATACTGCTGATTCTGGTGAGAATTACTACAGTTTCTAAAACAGCTCAGTACTTTGAGTAAATGAGTTCAAGCAGGTGGACAGCCCTGATTGTTGGCACGTCGAACAAACACAATATTTCTGAAACTAATATAATTGGCTTATTGTTGGAAATGTAAGACTAGACTGGCTGTAATTAAGCCCCCGAGTCTTAACAACTGCTCCTGTCACTTCAAAGAGAATTGCACAAGACTCCTTGAATCAAAGCACGGAAAGTTAATGGCATCTGGTGTTTGCCGCCGGAGAGGGAACTACATGCCACATGTTTCATATAGTGTATATACCAGGAAAACACGGGCACCCATGTGTTGATACGCTACTGGATGTATATGTGCAACAGCTTAATGGATTGAATATATACGTGTTCTTCACTGTAACAATTCATGTGCTGATATTGTAGACCACATAGCTTCAGGCATAAGGAAACAAGCATTGGCATAGCCAATAGGTCTCGCCTTTGGGACCTTATAAGTATTTAGTTATGCAGCACAATATCCTTGGTGCAACAACATCAACTGTTGCATGGCTAAACACTTATAAGGTCCCAAAGGCGAGACCTATTGGCTATGCCAATGCTTGTTTTTCTGGGGATTGGTATATCACTCCTCAAAATATGCAAGTAAATGTACTTATTGTCTGATATATTTGGTTCCAAAAGGGATTGTCCTAGCTGTGAGCAGTGGGATCTGATATCCAGAGGTCCTGAAGAAAGCCTAATGACCTACCAAGGTGCAAGATGGCTGAAACATGTAAACCATGCTGTGAAATGTGAAGGAATAATAATCTGTCCCTAGCACATCCAACAGTTTTTTTAATCTTAACTCCATCCCAGTCTTAGTAAAAGTGGCACTCCCTAGGGATAGGAGGTAATTTGAATCTATCCTTGCAGATCCCACCATTTTTTTATACTCAGAAACTCTTTCTTCCGGTGGAGAATGGATCCAATGATGACACAATTCACTACTAGTACATCAGTGGAGACATATACACCACTGATAAAAACTATTGGGTGATGGTCTCCAAATTTGTTTAAGTGACTCTGGTTACTAGAACGGTATGGTTTTACTCCCCTTTTGATGTGTTTGGTATTGCATTAGGAAGCTGAGTGAACCCCTCTTTGCTTCTCTCTCCCCTTCTTTGACTTCTTCTGTGACAATACACTAGTCTGCAGTCCTTTGTGAGTGTGCTAAGGCAACCCCTTCAAAGAGCAAGTGTGATAGCTCCGCCCCTCCCATCCTGAAAATATGATCTATCCTGACAACATCTAGTCCCCCTATATATCACTGTCTGGGAGGAATGGAAAAAGACCAACTGCCAACTACACCTAGTCATGTGACCCAGGATACAGGCTTGAGGCACCAAATAGAACAAGAAAATGCAAATTTTATAAAAGTGACATTTTCAGAATTGTGACAAAAATCTGACTGTACCATTAAAGAGAGTTTTTAATTATAACTCTTTAGAGCCCAAACATGACATTTCTACCTATCACCAATCTAAAGTTATCACTTATTAAATGTAATAAGGTAGCCCAAGTTTATCCTATAGGAGAGGTAGGCCTTGAAGTAGTGAGAA
This sequence comes from Calotriton arnoldi, assembly GCA_963921515.1. NCBI lineage: Eukaryota > Metazoa > Chordata > Amphibia > Caudata > Salamandridae > Calotriton > Calotriton arnoldi. The sequence goes on along the minus strand of CAWUFW010002033.1, from coordinate 1,456,526 downwards.
GCAAATTTAAGAGTTTTTCACTACAATTTGATGTACCTAAGAGTACATGTCCACTTTTTTAAATACACTGCACCCTACCATATGCACTATCTAGGGCCTTCCTTAGGGGTTTAATACTTATATGTATTAAAATGAAGGTTAAAGCTTGGTAAGTGGTTTATTTTGCCAGGTTGAAATGGCAGTTTAAAACAACACACATTCTGCAATGGCACGTCTGAGACATGTTTTGAAGGGCAGCTTAAGAATATGTCACCATGAGTGCTGGAGGCCCACTACTAGCATTTCATTTACAGGCCCTGTGCACATTTACTACCACTTTACTAGGGACGTACACGTAATTGAAATGTGCCAATTTGGTGTAAGCCAAATTTGCCATGTTTAGTGGTGTAGGCAAAAGCACTTTGGCACTAGTTATCAGTGGCAAAGTGTGCATAGTCCTAAGGCCAACAAAAACGAATTCAGCAAAACAGGAGGAAGGAAGGCAAAATGTTTGGGGGAAAACCACACTAAGGATATAAGGTCTAACAGACACCAATTCTTTGTTTTACCTTTACATGTATCTAAACCCATACTACCTAACTTGCAACTTACTACCATGGTTTTATTAGCACCCAATTGAAATTTGTATTTATAAACCTTAGAAATCCAATTTTGGATATGAGTAGCAATATATCAAAATTACAAATTAAACGCTGAATCAAATACTGCGAAGGAAACAGCCTCAGTGAATTACACTGCAGTAAATGAACTGGAGGGTTCTGCAACAGTCAATTAATGCCTTGGTTGTTTCCAAATTCTACTATGACTAATCCTTGTGCTTGGGAGTTCATGCCATCTCCTCTCTCATTTCAAGTTAATACGGAACTTGGGTGCTCAGGTGGCATTTAGTCTGACAAAGATTCAGCATATTTCCTCTTACCTGCACTGCAATGGCTTACAGTCAGGACATTTGGCCTGATTTAGAGTTTGGCGGATAGGGTTACTCAGTCACAAAAGTGACGGACATCTCGTCCTCCGTATGACGATTCCATTATATCCTATGGAAATCGTAATACGGAGGGTGGAATATCTGTCAACGTTGTGACGGAGTAACCTCTCCACCAAACTCCATCTCAGGCCCAATATTATGCTGAATACTATATGCATTAATAACAAATTTTCACGTGGGGTTGATATGATTTTTTTCAAGAGAAACTTTACTTGCACTAACCTTCTTATTTGCTCTAATCTGCTAGTAATTTTTAAAGACTATTGAAGACCCTCGTTCTCCTTCTCGGAGCCTACCTTCTGGAATTCTTTGACACTTTGATGTGCGTGGTAAAGGTTCCATGGGTATTTTTCTTGTTGCCTGAAATTTGAACCTGCTTAATGCAACATAAGCCAGTATCACACTGCCTTTGAATTCAGATGCAATAAATGTGTGGTTCAAGTGAAAGGCATACAAAGCAGGTTAACCTATGATTTTCTTTTAAGCCAATAAATGTTTGCCTGGATCACCATGGTTTTTCTTAGGTCATACTAATAGGATTGCGAAAGAACATTTCTGCTCTTTGGTGCACTCACTGGTTGTAAAAGTGATGGCTGAATGATAATTATGTGGAGATAACCTTGTATGTTTCGTCCTGTAGGAAGAAGGACGGAAAGTTGCAGTACATTTCCATGTGCATTTTCTTGTCTAAGAAGCATTGTTCATATGTCCTATAGAACAATTTAGAAGTCGAGCATGTGCTGACCTTGGGAAGAGGTGTGGCGCCGCGGCCAGGGCGACTGACGCTGGAATCTGGGGCTCACAGTTCAATCCCCGGCACCGGCGGCAGGTCAGCCCAGCACCATGTGACTCTGGGCAATAGCTTGCTTAATCTTCCCGACAGCCCCCAGCGCCGGGATGCCTTTGGGTAGCTGTTCGCGCTTTACAAATACTGGATTTACATTTTATTTTACCTCTCCTCGTGCTGACAGATACCATGCTTGAAAATTGTACATAATTTAGTGGTAGAGTGAAGGGGCTCAGCGCAATATGATTTGATGCATTCTTTCAGGCTTATTCATTGACACTGTGGGCATGGACTAAGCTAAAGTCAATTACATAGTCAAAATGGGAGATAATAAAGTGAGTGAGAGCAGAAATCAATAGTAAAAATAATTAAGAATAAAAATATATTGCATTCTCCCATCTGTTGAAGTCCTTACCTTTTCACCAGCATCATATGACAAATAATATGCAATTTAGAGTGGCTCCCAATGCATTCTAATTCAACTGATTAATCACCATCCTTCAGTGTTGCAATTTCACTTGAATCCACAGTTTATTATCTTTTAGTCCTAGCAAGAGCTGTAGTTCACAGTGGGTGGAATGTAAGAAATAAAATGAAAGTTACAATCAAATAAGCTGGGTTACCAATGACCCGACTATTTTACTGTGTTCACAAATTCGAAAAACATTACCTTGAGTGAGTAACCACTACTGCTAATAATGTACTCGAATATTGTTGAGGACAGAAAATATGAAAAATGAAAAAGAACAAACACTTTTGAAAATTGGAAGGGATCGAGTTATCAGCATCCCCAAAATATTCTACTTCAGTGTGTCCTTATAGATTTGACTGTTCCATGACTCAGTGTTCTCTAGGAGACAAACATGCAATTTTCATGTAAAATTGACCAAATACATTATGGATGAATTAATCTTAGTTTAGCCCATTGGGACTGGAGGCCATGCATGTATAAACTTCCCCACTTATGAGTTATCTGTGAAACATATGGAGTTGGACATGGATTTTTACTAATGTTATTAATTACTTATAGATCAATGCAGTTATGAATTACAATAGCCTGCAATTACAGCCCAGTGTGGTATTGAAGACGCAAGGCAGAAGTAGATTGAAAGAAGAAGCTTTATTCAAACAGCCCCAACACATGTGAACAGCTCCTCAGCTCTGCGACAACTCTTGTGTCGGCATAGCACAACGGTTACTCTCAACAGTAACGACCTTAACGGTAAGTGGAACGTTGAGGGACCAATGGTTAAACCAGGTTGGCAGCTCGTGCCATCGCGTGAAGGTGGACAACGTCATTCACTGTCGCGTGCCATGGCCATGGCACGCGGCAGTGATACCGTTACAACACATCTTCCCCTCTTAGAACAATGCAGAAATGATGGGTTAGTCACAAATAAAGTCGTCAAATTTTTTGGGTTTGCTGATGGGTCTACCAAATCTCCCTGAGACACCGTGACCGTCAACCCCTACATCTGAGTCTGAGTGTGAATTAATTTCATCACTCCGATCAGGCGGGAGGTGATCAGTAGGTGCCAAGGAAGTGGGAACTGCATCATCATCAGATCCATTGTAATTAGCAAGCAATTCGTCATACATGTTTGATGACCTGTTCGCATTACCTGGTTCATCATAATCCACCCATAAATCATTATTGACATTACTAGCACAAGGCTGAATCAGTTTTTTACCGTCATAACTACACCTGGCTAGTCTGTTCATGTGCCACACTTTGCCATCACTAAGTTTGACAGAACATTTAAACACTTTACTTATCCGAAGAGGTGATGAGTATCTACTTTCCCCCTTCTTCACTTTCCTTTCAAAGCGAACTTTGACCAGATCACCCACATTGAATGTGTGATCCTTGACACCATAGCGATTGTCATACCATTCTTTGTAACATTGTTGTGCCTTTTCAATGTTGTTTCTAACAATTTCAGGTGACCATTCAATCCGCTTTTGACGATTCCATCCAACCCAAGTCCTTGCTGATGGGTTTCCTGCTCCTCATGAGAACAAAAGGAGATTCCTTGGTACTGGTATTGGGTGTAATTCTGTAAGCCCAAATGAGCTTAAAGATCTCTTTTTCCCAGTTGAGATTACTATTTCTGGAAAGTTGTATGTTCCCTTTCAAAACTCTATTGAAGCGTTCCACAAGGCCATTCCCTTCTGGATGATATAATGAAGTTGTGTTGTGAGTTATGCAATTTCTTTTGAGGAAAGATAGGAATGCTTCAGATGAGAATTGAGGTCCATTGTCCGTGAGAATGCACTTGGGTAATCCTTCACACATGAACAATTTGTCCAGAAATGAAATGATACTCATACTGTCAGCATGGGGAACAATTTTGATCTCCGGCCATTTTGAAAAGTGATCCATGACCACTAGAATGTACTTTAGTTCGCCATTATTGCCTTCTATGGGTCCTGCAATATCTAACCCTAACCTTTCCCAAGGCATACTGGGGGATGCTAAGGGATGTAGGGGAATTTTGGTTATTTTGAGACTTTTGTCGGAGTCATTGCAATCTTGGCAGTCTCTGACCATGACTTCAATTTGCTTATCTACCCCTGGCCACCAATAACTGTTTTTAATTCTGAGTTTGGTTTTTGAGATGCCTAGATGACCAATGTGGCAGAGTTTGAGGATTCTTTTTCTTAGCAAGTTGGGGGGAATGGCTTTTCCCATTCTGAATAGGATGTTGTTCTCATAACTCAATTCATTTCTTAGTTCCCAGAAAAACCTTATCTCTTCTTTGAGAAGTTTCTTGTCAGGCCAACGAGTGTTGATGTACTTGCATACTTGTTGAAGAGTGGTGTCTTTCAACATTGCTCCTTCCATTCAGTTTTAGTGATACCTACAAAATCCACATCAAACAACCAGGCTACATTTCCAATGTCATCTTGTTCATCTTCAATACTTTCACAAGGTAGTCTACTTAAAAGTCTGCTACCTTGTTTTTGACACCAGGCCAGTATTCAACAGTGTAACAATAATCAAGTAATTTAATGGACATCTTGCTAAGTCTGGGGAGGCAATTTGTAACCCTGCAGCTGAAAGAATTTTGATGAGGGGTTTGTGATCTGTGCGCAAGATAACATTATAACCCCAGACATACACTCTGAAGTAGTTGAGTCCCCATGAGCAAGCAAGCATTTTGCGTTCAATCACTGAATATTTTTCTTCAGCAGGGGTTAGGGAACGAGACGCAAATGCAACAACCCATTCATTGTTTTCGGGGTCTTTTTGTGATAGGACAGCACCCAGCCCTTTGTTGCTGGCATCAGTGGTTACAACAATTTGAGCCGTGGGATCAAAACCTTTGAGAAAAGGTGCACTACTAATTTCTTTTTTTATGTTGTCAAAAGCAATTTGGCATGAATGGGACCAAGCGAATTTTGTCATATTCTTAAGAAGTTGTCGAATGTGGTAAGTTTTTTCAGAAAAATTTTGTATAAATTTCGAATAGTATTCAGTTAACCCCAGAAAAGCTCTCACATCATCTTTGCTGGTCGGGCAGGGTGCTTGGAGAATAGCTTCCACCAGACTTTTTTTTGGTTTGATACCTTCCTGACTTATACAATGACCCAAATAGTTGACACAGGATTGAGAAAACTTACATTTATCAAGTTCAACAGTTAATCCATTACATTTTAAAATCTCGCATACATGTTTTAAACGTGCGTCATGCTCCGTTTGGTTGCTGCCCATGATCAGGATATCATCCTGAAAAAACTTAATGCCAGCAGCATCTTCAAAAATGGTTGACATAACTCTTTGAAAGAGTGCTGCGGCCGAAGCCAAACCGAACGGTACCCGAGTGAAGCGATAACAACCAAACGGAGTGATAAAGGTAGTGAATTTCTTGCTATCAACATGTAAAGGTATCTGGTGATAAGCCAATTTTAAATCAATAATCGAAAACAATTTCATGTCTTTAGTTGCGGTGAATATTTCATTAATACGTGGAAGTGGAAATTTGTCAACAATAATGTTCTTCTTGAGATCTCTTAGATCAATGCAGAGTCTGATCTTGCCATTAGGGCGTTTAACCACAACTATGGGAGAAATCCATTCTGCAGATTCCACTTTCTCAATGACCCCTATGGTGACCAATTTATTAAGTTCAGTTTGTACATCATCTCTGATGGATAACGGTAGGTGTCTTACTTTATGAATGGATGGTGAAGAGTTGTCTTTTAATTCAATTTTGTGTTCAAAACAATTGAGTAATCCTACTTTTCCAGAGAAAACTTCAGGGTATTGTATGAGTAATTTATCACCAATTTCACTATTGTCACTAATCGACAAAACAGGGTCAGCACTGTTGGGATTGAGAATTATTCCCAACTCAGCTTGATCATACCAACCCAGGACAGATAGTCCTTTTTTTGCAACAAATAGTTTGCAAATGGCTTTCCTACCTTTGAATTCAAATTCCAGTTCACGAGTGCCAATGAATTCTATGTTTTCTCCCGTGTAACTTTTAGCAATGACATTAGATTTTTCGAGGGAGGGTCCAATTTTGTTTACAAAAAATTTCTTCCACGTGTTGTCATTGACAATTGTGAACGGGGATCCAGAGTCGGCAACAACGTTCATCAACACCCCACCCATATTTATTTCGCAAATGGGTTTCTTAATTTTCGTGGAACTGCTACCTAGGATGTCATATTCAATAGAAAATATGTAGTTGATTTCATCAGAGTCATCTTCTTGCGAGTCTTCAGAAGTCACAATATTTTCATCTAGAATATGTTGGACAGGCTTGCTCTGTTTATAAGACTTCCTATTACAACATTTGGAGAAGTGACCAACCAACCCACAATAGGTACATCTCTGGGATCTAGCTGGACACATTTTGAAATCAGCAAGATGGAGAGGAGACCCACAACGATAACATTTCCTATTGGACAAATCATTTGCATTTTTAAAGTAAGATTTTTCAGGAGTGCATAACCCTTTGGAATTTGCATTAACATTTGTCTTCTTGATGTTACCCTTACTTTTGTATTTGTTAACCTGTGATGAATTAACTAATTTAACTTCTTCAGGTTCCTCAATTATAGCTTTAGCACATCTTCCAGTTAATTCAGCTTTTTTTACTAAGGCTACAACTTCTTTTAACGGACATTCACCGTTAACCCAAAGTTTGTCCTGAATGTTGGGGTTACTGGCATGCATTATAATTTGATCCCTTACAAATTCTTCTTCTAATTGCCCAAACCTACAAGTTAAGGCTAAGGTATTCAAGGCTGCCACATATTCATCAATACTTTCATTTTTACCTTGCTTTCTTCTCGAAAATTTATAGCGATCTACCGCAACACAGACAATGGGTGAATAATGAGCATCGAGGTCCTCAAAAGCCTGCTGAAAAACATCATTACCCTCCCTGACTTTTTTCTCTATCCGATTATATGTTTTGAGTCCACCCGGACCAAGACAATACAATAAAACTTTCTTTTTTTTCTCTGAGGTGAAATCTTCATCCTCAACTGTTTCTATATAATTGCAAAAGTACTCCTTCCACTCTTTCCATGGCATGGAAGGTTCACCTTTAAGTGGAAGAAACGGTTGTGGCTGTGAAAGATTCAGGGAGCTTAAAGCACACATACTGATAACAGTTGATTGTAGTAGGGTGGAACAATACTGTAGAATTGAAGGCAATGAATAGCAAAATACTTTTACACAGCTGGCGTGGAATAAGCTAGAAACAAGTGTGCGTATCACCAGAAGATGCACGCAATAGATGTCATTGCATGAAGAAAGAGAAACATTCAATCAATGCTGCAGTTGCTGATGAGAAATATTAACTTCAAATGGTAAGTGCAGAACTTGGAACAGGTGTGCGTATCACCGGAAGATGCACGCAATAAAAAACAAAGAATGAAGGCAAGGAAACACTTACATAGTGCTGCCGTCGCATGTGAGAAGTGTTCACTAATAATGAAAGCGGCACGTAATGCGCGTGAAGAAAGATGAAAGGGTTCTGAGGATTCACAGCGTTGTATGCCCAGCAGTTATTTTTTTTTTTTTATTTATTTTTTTTAAATAAATGACCGTGAATATGGCCGGCCGACGTGGGTTTACGTCGATTTTAAAAGGGAGTAGGGCACGTTGTTTTAATCCTCAGTAGCGTGTCACTGATGACGTATATTACGTTGCGTCATCATTCCGCTGTGAGCTTCCACAGGTTCAACATCGCTCCGTGCAAACCATCAAGGAAACACTCTCACCGCATTGAAAACATCGCAGAATGCCGTCCAGAAACAGGAGGGCTCACGGAAGATAGGATACAGCGGAGAAGTTCCCTTCTGGCCAGATGAAGAAAGACTGGAGTTGCTGTGCCACAGCGAAGTTGACTTTCCAAATACCTTGCGACGGTTCCTTGCTGAATGTGAGGGGCTGTTGGTAGTTCGCCACAGCTCGTCGCCACTTGTGGTATTGAAGACGCAAGGCAGAAGTAGATTGAAAGAAGAAGCTTTATTCAAACAGCCCCAACACATGTGAACAGCTCCTCAGCTCTGCGACAACTCTTGTGTCGGCATAGCACAATGGTTACTCTCAACAGTAACGACCTTAACGGTAAGTGGAACGTTGAGGGACCAATGGTTAAACCAGGTTGGCAGCTCGTGCCATCGCGTGAAGGTGGACAACGTCATTCACTGTCGCGTGCCATGGCCATGGCACGCGGCAGTGATACCGTTACAACACCCAGGGAGACCGGAGAGCGGAGAGCAGCTGGGGGAGAGAGCCCGTGAGGGCGGACTACAACTCCCCTTTCCCAAGCGCCTGGAGGCCCTTGAAAACACCGACGCCGGCTCGCGGCGTGGTGTAGCCTGCAATTACAGCCCAGGGAGACCGGAGAGCAGCTGGGGGAGAGAGCCCGTGAGGGCGGACTACAACTCCCACTTTCCAAAGCGCCTGGAGGCCCTTGAAAACACAGACGCCGGCCCGCGGCACGGTGTAGCCTGCAATTACAGCCCAGGGTGTCAAGGTAACAATACACTCTTACCTGTTTGGGTGTACTGTTGGTTTCACAGAGACGTAATGGACCAACTTCCCTCAAACCTACTTATTAACTAGTGGGTTATAGAATCACCTCAAGCTAAACAATAGGAATTAGGGAGGAGGGCCGGATACTGGACGCTGGTGGGCTCTTGTTGTCAACCTGCGAGGCAACAAAATAACACTAACTTAATAGCAATAGTCTGCTTCTTTGCTAAGCGCAAACTCACGACTTTTAACCTTTTTCTATTAAGTCTATGTAAGGTTTCCTACCTGCGAACTCAAGTACACGTGCGAAGCGTCCTAGTTCTTCTTGTGATGATAGAGGTGTTTTCTGTGATGGTTTTAGGAGGGAGATTATTTGCCAATTCCTCAAGATGGGGCTTCACTCTCTTCTTATCTTTAAAAGGAAAAATGTATATAATTTACCCTTGAGCACTCTTACTCTGATCAGAACTCCACAATAGTTACTAAGGGGCAGATGTATCAAGGATTGCATTTGCGATTCCTTAATAGCGAATTTTAGCGAATTGCTATTAAGGAATTGCAAAATGCTATGTATGTAGGAATCGCAATAATAATTGTGATTCCTTAATATTCCTTAATTGCGAATTGCAAATTGCGATTCGCAATTAAGGAATACCTTCCCATTCATTCCTATGGGCGTAGAGGCCCATAGGAATGAATGGGAAGACATTCTCAATTTGCGAATCGCAATTAGAGAATCGCAAATTGAGAATGCAATTTCAAGGTGCCAGGGTGTCCTTTTGACACCCTGTTGCACCCCTGAAATATGTATGTGTGCACATGTGGCGCACATACATGCCCTAAGGGCATGTATGTGCGCCACATGGCACTTTGAAAAATGCTAAAAAGTGCATTTTTCAAAGAAATCGCATATTACCACCAACTTGAAGTTGGTGGTAATTTGCGATTCCTTAAGGCCAAATTGCACTTTTTGGTGCTTCTTACATTGGTTTTAAGGAATCGCAATTTGCGATTCCTTAAATGCAATCGCAAAATAGGGAATCGCAAATTTTGCGATTCCTTATTTTACGAGGCAGTTTTGCCTTAATACATACCACTAAGCAAAATTACGTTTGCAAACGCCGAAATTCTGCGAATTTCGGCGTTTGCGAATGCAATTTTGCTTGATACATCTGGCCCTTAGTATTTTCTGTTTTAGATTGATTCTTTCTAAATGGTACTCACATTTTGTTGTTGCCCCAAATATGTTCCATCACCTTTCATCACTAAAAATAAGAAAGCAAATACACAACACAAAACAAATAACGATTTCCTTTGCGAAATTTTAAGCAACTCGATTCTATAGCTGTCCTTAAGGTAATTCACGCTGAGTCTGTAAGCCTAATTGACTTTTCCTTATCAAAGAAAAGACTGTCCAAAAATTGTCTCTTTAAAATCCCTTGCGTTAGTACATAAGACTGTCTTGCGATGGGCGCCTTTATAATGAAAAAAGTTGACTTAGCTTTCTTTTTCTTTTGTCTTTTCAGGTAAAGATGCTGAAAGAATCAAGAAGTCTCCCCTGAAGCCGTGAAGATCATCCATGCGAAGACTGACATCAGGAACTCTGCTGCGCCGGATTTCAGGTGAGTAATCACGAAGAGAGAACCTTCCGTGGAAACGGGAGGAAGGCCAAGCACTTTCCGGAACCTGGGTGTGGCACTTCTATATAAGGCCACACATAGGAAGCACGTCCAAAGTGACGTGAGGAGTGGCACTGCCTTCTTTGATTTAGGCATTGCTTTTCTGACGGTAAAGCACTGTCTCCCCTCTGCTTGACAGCCTGCATTCAAACAGCGCTCGAGGCCAGAAAACGAGTGTCTTTGCATTGCGCCTAATTCCCAAGGAAACGAGTGATTACAAAATGTTCCAAAACACTCTAATTACTTCCTATAAACAATGCGTGCCTCAAAAACCACCACAATATGATTTCTGTTAAATAGTACACTATAAACATGATCATCAGAATTTCAAATAACACCATTAACATATAATACAGACAGGTGGTGCTGGTTGCACGGGAAAGAGGTGGTTTTTTTTTGTTATATGGATCGCTCTGTTTTCTTTAGAAGCAGAGAAGACAGAGGAATCACGACACAGGCAGACCAGAGAGCGGAGAGCAGCTGGGGGAGAGAGCCCGTGAGGGCGGACTACAACTCCCACTTTCCCAACCACCTGGAGGCCCTTGAAAACACCGATGCCGGCCCGTGGCGCGGGACGCGCCCGGGCTAAGCCCGGGCCAAGGGTGGGCCGCCCAAGCCTGTCGGAGCCCGGAAGAGGCTGGGCTGGGCCCCCCATCTAACTTCTGGCTCGCAAGATAGTGATCCTCATTTCAGGTACTGTCATTTACTCCCTTTTTAACACATAGTTATTCCTGTTAACCTAAACTCATTAACTGCACCCAAAAGTCTAAAATGAGTAAACGGAAGGACCGCCCTGACCGTACTGGTGCCCGTACTGGAGTACCGGGTACATTGGACGCTTTCATCACACGTGCCGAATCAATGCTAACTCATGAGATCCAGTTAACTGAGCGGCCCCTTTCACTTGACCCGCTCACGCCTCAGAGGCGCTCATCACTAGGCATCAATAATTCTCCCATTGCCCTACATTTACCTACCACCTCGATGAGTAGCCCCCCTCACCTCACTACCTATCTTTCCCGGTTGTCCCCGCCCTCCTCCCTTCTGATACTCCAAATGGGCTCATTGTAGAAGAACCAGACAGGGCCCCCAGTCTACATAATGGGGAGCTGACGAATGAACCCCCAATAAAGTGCAGAGGGGGTGCGGGGGCACAAAAACCTAAGCCAAAATCTACGAAAGGGGCTCAACCAGCGAAACCTATAAAATCTAAGGGGCCCAGAGATTCCATACAGGAGCTCTCTTCTTCACCATTGGTCTCTGACCAGGTTTCCCTGCACCCCCAAGTGGATGGTGAAGAATTTTGGAAACGAATGGAGACCCTGATTACGGTTTTATTGACCCCTCTGAAGACGAAGTTACTAGAAATTGAGGAGAGACTGGTCAAACTAGAGACTCTGGGTTCCAAGGGTCGCATCTACCTATTTCCCTCCACTGTGGGACTGGAAGAAGGCCAACGGACACATGAAGAAATGGACCAAGGACCTCAGCGGAATACAAACCCAAGTACTCTTGTCCCACCCCTTGCTCCATCCTTAGCTCCTCAGGGGATAATTAGTACTGTTCATAGATCTGGCAACTCCTTTAATTCGGGGTCTTGTGCAAATCCCCCCCATCCTACTTCGATTAATCTTTTGGATAGGCATGTGCCCGATCAACCCCCAAATAAGCATGTGGGGGACAATGCTGCTATTTTAAATCAGGGGGAAATTACGGATGCCCACTCCTATATTAGGCCTGAACTGCTCCATTTACCACCCTCTGTGGCCCCCCTCGTACTGGTTTTAGGAAAAGTACCCACTCTGAGGGAAGGTCAGCTCAAATCCACAATCCAGCTCATTGACATATCTCTCCACTGGCTATCTATTCATACATCGGATGGGTTGAGGGGGGGAATCACGTCTAGCCAACCACATCATCATGGCCAGAAGGGTAGGGTGGGTGGGTCCAACCTCAAAAAAGTTGAAAGGAGACTGTGTGGTACTGAATTTTATAAATCCGTTTACACCGAGATCGCTTTTGTCGCAGCTACAGACAGCACTACCTAGGGCCTCCCAGATTGTAGCCCTCACATTAAGTCACTTCTATTCCCCCCCCTCCTCTCTTAGCTTTGGAACCAGCATGGGACCTAATGGATGGTTATTTAAATCCCAACTCCCTTGCTAACCTGGGCATATCCACCTTAAACAGATTTGCCCCACTGTCAGGTATGGATCTGTGTGATTGACTGCCCCCAAGATCATCTGAGGGGTGTCCCCCCCTACAACCCATACCAATAGCCAGCTTTGAGCACTCTAGCCCACCCGAGCAGAATTTAAAGGCGCCTAGCACATTACGTTTAGTATCTTGGAATGTAGCGGGCATAACCAGCAAGATGGGGGACAATCAATGGGCTAAAACCTGGCAAAAATGCGATATAATTTCCTTTCAGGAAACATGGGCAATAGATGCGTTATTTGTTAATGGTTATCGCTCATTTCAAACCAGGGCTATACCATCTTTGTGAGGGAGGGCAAAGGGGGGCCTTCTAACCCTGATTCCAAATACGTCGCCCCTGAAAGTAAAGAAGTTTATTGATAAGTCCCAGTTATTTCACATCCTCATCCTGGAGCAGCCTATTCATGGCACATGGCTTTTGAATAATTTTTACAATAACAATTTTGGCCCTAATATGCCCCTGGCTGCAGATGACGTAAATAGGGAACTGGAAGACATATTAACGAGGTTAAGGGCACCTGCACAAGTTATATGGGTGGGAGATTTTAATGTTCATCCCTGTAATTATAACTTAGAGAAAGTATGTGGCATGGTGGACCGTATGGGCAACCCGATTTTCCATTTTTCCCATTGTCCCTATGGTAACGGACTTAATCAAATACTGTCAGCCAGGAATCTGGCGATTGTGAACACACAATCTTCCCCTACGGACACGCTTCCTAAAACATTCCGACGCTCCAACCAGGAAACCACCATCGATTTTATTTTGGTGTCAAATCCTTACAATGAAACCTGCTCCATTGCTGATACCCAATTTACTCCCTTTAGCGATCATGCCATTTTAACTTGCGAGTTTCGTTCTGTTCTGGGAGAGGGGCCCATTGAACAGGTTGCTGATCCACCACTCTTAGCCAGAAGGAATGGTTATCAGCTGAAGTGGGCTCAGATTGAGAGTTCTAAACTTCTCCCTGAATTGGTGAGTAAATCTCTTGGCAGCTTTGAAATCTGCCTGGATTCGAATATCTCCCCCCGGGAAATGCTGTTTGGGTTTACTAAAATCTTAGAAAATATAAGTAGTGTGTTAACCCACTACAAATCTAAAAAATCAAAAAGCTGGTTCGACACGGCGTGCTCCAAACTAAGAAAGGCCCTGGCATCAGCCCTTAAGACTCAACCCAGAGACACCATATTAATTGCATCGCTCCGTAGGGAGTTCAAAAAGGCAAGAAAGTTCAGGGAAAGGTCACTAACTAAGGGAGGAGATGTGGGTTAGATTAAAGGAGACCTCACAATCTGGCAATACCAAAGAGTTTTGGGATATAATTAATGCCCCTCACTTTAAGACGCAAATAGATCCCTCATTAGAGTCTCATGTAGGCGAAGAGGATTGGGTGGCACATTACTCAAATATTTTCTCCCTCACTGAGTCTTTTCCCTCCCTCCACAATTTACCAGACCCCAAAACTCAGGAAAAACTAGTGTTCTCCCTTCCAGAGGTAAAGTGTGGCTTAGAGGCATGCAGCATGGGAAAAGCGCCGGGCCCAGATGGGGTTCCTATAGATTTCTTTAAGGAGGATCAGGAGCTCTGGGTCCCGGTGCTGACAAATGTTTTTAATAAGATTGTACAATCAGGTCCTTTACCTTCATGGAGGATGAGCGTTATAGTCCCCATTCACAAAAAGGGAGACAAGGGGAATCCGAAAACTTATAGACCAATATCTTTGATAGACACAACAGCCAAATTAATGGGTCGCCTCCTACTGTCTAGATTGGAACTATGGGCCCGAGATAGGAATCTTTTAATGCAGACCCAATACAGATTTCAACAAGGGAAGGGCACTGTTGACCAGTGCCTGAACCTCTCCCTTATTTTAGACAAATATGCCAGAGCCAAGGGTGGGAAGATATATCTTGCCTTTATGGACTTATCCGCAGCCTTTGACTGCGTGTCCCACCCAAAGCTCTGGAATATTATGGCGGAGATGGGAATAGAACGGCCCCTAATTGATTTCATCCGGCAGCTGCATACTCACGCCTCTGCAGCTATTCGGTTTGGGAGGAATGGGGAACGATCCCGCCCCTTTAACATCTTAAGAGGGGTAAGGCAAGGCTGCGTCCTCGCACCGTTTCTTTTTTCAATTTATACAAACGTTGTGGAGGAAGTGCTGATGGGTGAAAAATTGGACGTCCCCATCTTTGACTCCCAACGCATTCCTATGTTGGCTTACGCTGATGATGCCGTACTGCTCTCCAGAACGGGTTTGGGCCTCCAACGCCTTATCAAAGCGTACGCGGCCTTCATGAACACCCTAGAGCTGAAAGTCAATCAGGCCAACTCCTTCATATTAATCGCTGGGGCAGGGAAAAAAACAAAAACCCCTCACTTCTGCATGGACTCTTCAAAAATTGAGGTGGTGAACACGTTCCCCTACCTGGCAGTTCTGTTCGACAACAATCTTTCTTGGACACATTTGGTGGCTGGCAGGGGTTTGGTCATGGATAGGAGTCTGGTGGCACTAAAATCATTTTACGGGAGGCTAGGCTCCCGACCTCTTGACCCTATAAAAAAGATCTATCACGCTAAGACAATATCAGCTGTGACCTATGGGGCAGGGGTATGGTCCCCGTAGACACTCTCCAGTCAATCAAAAACACATTTTTTAAATCATTGACCTCCCTCCCGCAATCTTTCTCAAATTATGTTACCCATTTGGAATTGGGTCTCCCATATATTACGGACTCAATTCGTATGGCTCCACTTCTGCTGTGGCTCTCAATTTAGCGCAGGGATTCAGTCCCCTTGAACAAAAGGATTATTAGTGATTTGCTAAATTTGGAATACCACAGCAAGAGTAGATGGTTAAATTATGTTGAGCGGGAATTTAATGCTTTAGGTTTGTCACATCTCTTTAATGATCCCGACCCGTGTAAGAAATTTTCCAGGCATAGATTAGTCGAGACTTTTAAGATGAGGGCCCAATACGATCGTAGAGAGAGGAACTATCGAGCACAGATGGTTCGGATGTATCAACTGACCCCACCACTGAGATAACGAGTTCTCTTATTTAGCTGAGGTCTCGTTCTCAGCCCATCAGTTCATTTTGATGAGATTTCGTCTGAACCTGATTCTTCTGATGCTGGGGTATCCGGCCAGAAGTTTTAAACATTCGGATCTGTCTTGGTGTCCTTGTGACTCTAAGTCACCTCAAAATGACCTACATTTGGTATTCTTTTGTGGTTTGTATGCCTGGGAAAGAAAGACATTCATTATTCCTATCTTAAAGAGGACCCACTTTCGTTCATGTCGGGTAGCACTTTATTATCTGAAATCATTCCCGAACCCGATGGCTTGTTTCGCCGTGGCATCCTTCCTGTGGGCATGCATGAGGAAGAGGAACTATGTGGCTCAAGAATGAAGTTTGGGGTCCCTTTTACTCTTTACGGTTTCCAAATCTTTTTATTAACTTTTAACCTAATGCACTTTGTATGAATTTGAGTGGGTAGTAATGGGGGCCTGTATCCATGAATTTAACAAGGGCTGTCTTGGCACGATCTAAAGTCTGTTTGTATGTGATTTTACTTAGTGGTTTTTATGCATTTGTATGTACTTTTATGATCTTCTGTAGAAAGATCGAATAAAGTTTTATGAGAAAGAAAAATTTCTGCTCTCTGGTGCACTCACTGGTTGTAAAAGTGATGGCTGAATGATAATTATGTGGAGATAACCTTGTATGTTTCGTCCTGTAGGAAGAAGGAAGGAAAGTAGCAGTACATTTCCATGTGCATTTTCTTGTCTAAGAAGCATTGTTCATATATCCTACAGAACAATTTAGAAGTCGAGCATGTGCTGACCTCTCCTCGTGCTGACAGATACCATGCTTGAAAAATTTACATAATTTCGTGGTAGAGTGAAGGGGCTCAACGCAATATGATTTGATGCATTCATTCAGGCTTATTCATTGACACTGTGGGCATGGACTAAGCTAAAGTCAATTATATAGTCAAAATGGGAGATAATAAAGTGAGTGAGAGCAGAAATCAATAGTAAAAATAATTAAGAATAAAAATATATCGCATTCTCCCATCTGTTGAAGTCCTTAAAACCTTTTCACCAGCATCATATGACAAATAATATGCAATTTAGAGTGGCTCCCAATGCATTCTAATTCAACTGATTAATCACCATCCTTCAGTGTTGCAATTTCACTTGTATCCACAGTTTATTATCTTTTAGTCCTAGCAAGAGCTGTAGTTCACAGTGGGTGGAATGTAAGAAATAAAATGAAAGTTACAATCAAATAAGCTGGGTTACCAATGACCCGACTATTTTACTGTGTTCACAAATTAGAAAAACATTACCTTGAGTGAGTAACCACTACTGCTAATAATGTACTCGAATATTGTTGAGGACAGAAAATATGAAAAATGAAAAAGAACAAACGCTTTTGAAAATTGGAAGGGATCGAGTTATCAGCATCCCAAAAATATTCTACTTCAGTGTGTCCTTATAGATTTGACTGTTCCATGACTCAGTGTTCTCTAGGAGACAAACATGCAATTTTCATGTAAAATTGGCCAAATACATTATGGATGAATTAATCTTAGTTTAGCCCATTGGGACTGGAGGCCTTGCATGTATAAACTTCCCCACTTATGAGGTATCTGTGAGACATATGGAGTTGGACATGGATTTTTACTAATGTTATTAATTACTTATACATCAATGCAGTTATGAATTACAATTGCCAGCACAGATGAAGTTATTTTTGATGATTGCTATAGTAAAATGTGTGACTGAATTTCTACTCTTTAGTATCGTGTTTATTTCTAGATGTCACTATGCACTTTAATAATTGGGATTATTGAAGAGATTTTCAGGTTTGGGGGATTCATATTATCAGTGTACATAAAAGGGTTGATTGTGAATATTTCTTTCCTCAGACAAAGACCGGGGACTAAGCCGAAACACATCAGGCATAGATGTCTACCCCTCAGCTGATGTAGGGAATACATTTTCGCTTTAATAGAAATGTCTTAAAAGATTAAGGGAGGAAATATTTACTGAACGTGTTTTGGATTCTTGTTTAACAGGTATTGCTCACTGACCCTGAGGCACCTTAGTTAATTGCACTTCATTTTTGGTGAGCAGATTAAAAAATCCAATTGCTGTTTGCATCAGGCATCTTATTTTATGTCATGCGGACGTAAGCTGCATATTTTGATATGCTAATGCACAGCTCTACCAGGAAAATATTACAAAAGGCCACAAGAACTAAAAAATCATAGTTTTCTAAACATTGTATATCATTTTATGGTTTTAAATAAGTATATTCTGAACATTACACTTACCTTGTCTATTATAAAGTGACAATCTCAGCTCACTAATTTTAAATATCTATGATTTTTCCAATAAACTGGCCATCAATGCAACGAGCATCGATGAATACCAAAACATCACAGATTTCCACTTCCAGCAGCATGCATTGCACTCGGTGAATCCTACCTGGGTTCTTTCAACCTGTCACTTCACATTGAAAAATAAATAATTAGGTGAATTTTGTTTGTATTTGTTTCCCTTTTAATCTGCAGTAGATCAAAGTTCTTCAGAATTTAGAATTTGCAATTACATTGAACTATCAGCTGTTTCAGTTATGCCTAAAAATTCTTGGATGATATGACATGGACCACAGCAGCCAGCTCATAGTTTGATGGTACAGTTTTGATGTGCCTGGCCTGCATTTACAAAATGTGTTTATCTGGTATCACAGCTTTACAATCTAACCTAGACATTGCATAGACACCAACATTGAGTCGCTTAAATTAACCACCCTCTTTAGTCTGCCAGCCACACTTTCTGGACCGATCAGTCCTTCCTTGGGGTTGTGAAAGCAATAACCTAGCAGTTTTCCAAAGCTGCCCTCTTCTGAGCCTACCAGTCTTATCTCACAGCCCCTTCCTCTTGAGTCACCACCTCATCATCCTCCCAGTGCTTCAGAGAGCAGAATGGTCAGGTAAGCAAAATATGTCAGTATTTGTAAGTGACTACTGTAAACCACTCTAGGCCACCAAATAAAGGCTTTCAATGTAGAAAACTGAGGAACACATGGCCCAAAATTTACGGATGGACATTTTTTAATTCACATCGCCACCTTTGGAGACGGAATTTATTTGTATCACCTGAGTTAGTCGACACAGGAAGAATTCCCAGGTGTTGTATGAATCACAATGGTATATTCACATCCAGTAATGGTAGCTGAAAAGGAAAATATTGTATTGATGACAGCCCATCAGAGTGCTTGGTTCTACAGTCACTATTTTTGAGATAGCCGAACAGCAGTGGATGACAGGAGAAAAAGTCTTCTTGTCTATTCAGATGTCATTCTTTTTTTTTTTATCTGGTTTTGTGGATAGTCTGTGAATCCAGGTTCACAGACCACCTGGAGAATATCTGTCCAGATATCTCTAACTTAATTGACAGCTTGGCTCAGCTTGGCTCAATACGAGTCTGTAGGAGGAAAGGGCGGATATAAGGACGCGGACGCTGCGTAGGTTTATGAATCTTGAGTTTTAATTGAGACCACAAAGTTATATAGGAAATTCTATTAGGCTTCAATAACGGGTTTGGTTCCCAGACTTCTTCTCCAAGTTATGACTGATGTGGGATTCTCTCCCTCGTTCCTTTTGATGTTCCCTCTGACTGGATGGCATCGCCAGGAGTCTCGGGCAAGAGAAAGAGTGGTAAGTTTTGGATTTGTACCTTTTTTTTGCCTTTGTTCTAAATTAACACCTCACCTATGTTAGTGCTTATTACAATGATGCATGTATATGATCCGACTGGGGTCTGAAATGGCATTTCTTATTTTAAGCTGTTGGGACGTTTCTTCATAGGGCTCCCTTGAAGGTTTTTATAGTCTCCCTTAAATCAGGATAGACTCCTTTCAAGTAGGCTGCTGATTTCCTCTCAGCATTAAAAAGCTCCTCATTGCATAACCGATTGCCTTGTACAAGTGAATAGTGAATTCAAACAGTGCTTAAACTGAAGGGTTCCACATGTGAATACTATCAGTGTCACTCATGAAAACATAAGTGCCCATTTCAGCCCTCTCACTGACACCTGACTCTGTCTTATGGCATAGGATCGGGTTGGAAGGGGTGCATGTGAGAAAGAAAAAGAATAGTAACCAACTCGGCAGAAGATTCCCCACATCGCACAGCCTCCCACTCCCTCCCCTGAATCAGTCTCCCACAATTCCAAAACTCTCCTGAGTTTGTGCTAGGCCAAAAAGCGTCCCCAGGCGGCGTCCACCAATCTTCAGTCCAGATCTCTCAGGTTTTGTCAAGGCTAGCGACATCTTCTCCTTCATGTTCAGTTTCTTCTCCTGGTGTCCTACGGCAGGATTCCTCACTCTCCGGGACTTCCTCGCTCTCTTTTTCCTTCCTGGTTCCTCCGTCTGTGCCGTTTTTGGCCTTCCTTAGTTCGCTCCTGATTGGTGCAAGACTTTTGGGGCCCGCTCACCTACTGCAAGATAGAGTAGTCCTTTGTTACTGTTTGCGGATCTTCATGGGTTACACTTGGTTTAACCCTTTGTTTTTCTTTTCCCCCACAGGTACGTTGACAGAGAGGCAGGGCAGCGAAGCGGATCCCAGAGCATATATAAGAAAGGGGGTCCCCAGGGCTCCTCATCGCAATTCCCCCTAAAAGCATTTTTGTAACAGTAATTTCTCAGAAACGCCTGAAACAACATACACAAAACCGAGCAAATGCACTTTCTTAAATAAAATTCTACTTTCATGGCAAGAGTGGTATTTGTTTTTGTATCAGACAGCAAAAAATCCTAAGGAAGTTAAACAGGAAAATGCCATTTTTACCCTATTTTTTTGACCCCCATTTGATGGATCTGCATGAAAACTGCCATGCAGAACCCAAAGTGGATCAACATTTCTTGGAAGGATTTACACAGACTCGTTGAAAGAATCTAAAGTTATTTGCAAAAAAAATCGACTTTCCAAATACAATTCGGAGCTAACAATAATTACTGAGTTATAAGAGGAGAATTTTTTTTCTGCTAATAAATTCGGTGCCATGTGACAAATCTTCTCAAATCTTTCCCTAAAAAGATTCTGTCCCTTCAGCTCCTTCCTGAAAAGCTTCAGGGTGATCCATCAAGCAGGAGCCAAGAAAATGCATAGGTCTCAAAGCGTTGATTTCCCATGTTAATTCCCATAGGAAATTCTGTTACAGCTACGGAAACAAATGGCTGAACTGAAGTACACCAGATTTGGCAAACAGAACTTTATTCAGAAAGCGTGCTTTTTATGATTTGGTGCTAATCTGTTAAGCCTTTTTTCGAGACATTTGCTTTCAAAAAGGTGCTCAGCATGGTCATGAAGCGGTGAACAATATATAGATAAATCTGGACTGTTGGTGTCCTGATATGCTCTGATTAGCCAGCTTAAAGGGGGCTAGTCAATCCTGATTGGTTGACCACAACTTTAACAATGCGTCTTGGTAGCCATTGTAAGATTCAGGGCCTTGTACCTGCACCCTGACACTGAATTAACAAAAATATATTATGGGGAAGAGTGAGAACACCCTGGCCCGCAAGGTCATGTGAGGAGGTCACCAAGCGATCCCCCCCCTTGATTGGCTGGCCACAACATGGGCAACATGTTGTGGCAGGCATTTACATACTAATTTTCAGGACTTTTTGTGTGTTTTAAGGTGATTTTACCATGTGGAAAATGAAGATAATTTGGGATTTGATAAACCATGTTTGAGAGAAAATAGTTTTCTCTAAGGATTTTCTTATAGAGGTTATGGAAGGTGCTCCAGTAGTTAAAATGAAAGTACATTTTTCAAAAGTTCATGCTATCTTCCTGAGCCATGTGAGAATGAATTCTGATATTTTGAGTAAAGCATATGCTTGCAAAAGCAGTAGCAAACTGTCAGTTGATTCCCTAGTATCTTACTCAAGTTTCTCATTGTGTTGTAATGAACAACTAAAGAGCCAACATCCTGTATTTATGACAAAACTGTGGCACACCAGAAGCCATCTTGATGGAATCGAAGCTGTAAAATGTAAAGCATTTCCTTTAGAAATTAACAAAATTACGGAGTTTATTTTGTCATAGAAGTTATGGTTAGTGCTCTGGAAAGCTAATATGAGGACATGCTTTCTATGAGTTTTCAAATGTCTTTCTCATCCGTTTCGGTAAATCATTCTGACATACAGAGTGCAACTTACTTCCAACAACATTTAACTCCCAAGTTTTCAAATACAGCTTCCCACTGTGTTCTAATGAACAACTACAGAGCTAACATTCTATTTTTATGGCAAAGGTGTGGTATACCGGAAGCCATCTTGATGGAATCAAAGCTGTAAACCCCTAATGCATTTTCTATAGAAATAAACACAATTAGGGGGTTCTTTTTGTCATAGAAATTATGGCTAGATCTTTAGAAAGCTAAATTGAGGACACCTTTTATAGGATTTCTCAAATGAACTTCTCGTCCCTGTCAGTAAAACATTCTGATATGCAGATTGAATCAAGTACTTTAACACCAGCAGCAGTCTGTCAGTTAACTCCCAGTGTGATCCTGCAGCTTCCCACAGTGCTCTAATAAACAACTATAGCACTAACTTTTGTCTTTATGAAAAACATGTGGCACTCCAAAAGCCATCTTGATGTAAAACCTAAAGCATTTCCTTCAGAAATGAACAGCATGAGGGATTCTTTTGTCATAGAAATTATGGTTAGTGCTGGAGAAAGGTAAAATGAGGACACCGGGTGGCAGGGGCAGTGGCTGTACAACAATGACCGCAGAGGGCAGGAGGGAGGGTACAGGGGCATGCACACACAAAATGGATGGTGAGGGTCAGGAGTAGCAAGCTGATGAAGGGCAGGCCAGCATGGGCAGTGGCAGCACAGCGGACCATTAAGTCCACGAGGAAGGTGCATGTGCATTGAGAATCGAGGGAGGCGGGCAGGACAGCAAGCTGGTCATGGAGGGCAGGCTGGCAAGGGAATGGGAAGCAAGCTGACCACGAAGGGCAGGTGGGAGGTTGCAGGAATATTCAGATGGTGAACAGTGGCCAGGTGAGATGGGGCATGGGCAGCATGCCAACCACAGATAGCAGACCGGCATGAGCAGGAGCAACACAATGGAGCATTGAGGGCAGGAGGAAGGGGACAGAGGCACGCACATATAGAGCACAGTGGAGAGGTGGGAGAGGCAGAGGCAAGCTGACCATGGAGGACACGCCATTATGGGCAAGGGCAACAAAATGGACCATGGAGGGCATGGGGAGGGGCACACACATAGAGAACTTAGAGGATTAACAATGTCTTTTGAGATGTTGATGTTGTTTAACATGTCATGAGTGATGCAATATGTGATGTCAAAGTAAGATTATGGGTGGCACAAGTTATAGTTAGTTCATTGACGTATAACTGGTGAATTTCAGTGCTTTTTGTATTGATAAACATTGTTTTTTAACCCTTTTCAATACCTAACTTTAATGTCACTGTAGCCTTTGGGTTTTTTTTCAGTGAATTTCTGAGATTTTATTTAGTGAAAGTAAAGATCATTTTACCATACGTAAATATAACTTCTCTTTGCATTTTTTTAAGTGAATATACAATGGCACCTCTGTAAATATGGTTAGCTCAGAATTCTTTGAAAAGCTGTTTTTCTATTGCTGATAACTTTGACGCCATTAGAAAAACATTGCCAAAACGTTTAAAAAAAATGTTGTTCTGATTTGGGCTCTGCTCAACACATTTTGGGCAGAACTTTCAACCGGGAGGAAAAGAAGGATTGTGGTCTAATAATACTATTTCTCATATTATCGTCCATAGGAACCTTTAAAATTGCATGACCCAAAATATGCAGATCAGAATTACAGCACATTTTTGCGTTAAAGTAGACCTTTAACAAAGGAAGTGCCTTTGTTTGTCATGGTGTAATTTTATTCACTAGATATTGAGAAACTAGAGTAAGACCTCACATTGTTAATACCAGTAAGTAGCAACATCTAAAAGCACAACCTAATTAAATAAGAGTACATATTCAATCCAATAAATAATACTACATTCATAGTCGGTCTTTCATTGTATTAAGTATAATATGTGTAATCTCATCAGTAAACTTTTTTAAGTTGTTTAAAATATTTCATCTCTCACATCACGGGAGAGGTAATGAGCATTGCTTTTGGTGTGCTAGTTATGGTTTGCATGGTTGTTGTGTGACTTATGGATTGCTGTCCTAACCAAAAGTTGCAAATTTCAGTGCTTTTATGGTTTTAAGTCACAATCATAACTGCACGTTTGCTGTGGATTTTTAAGGAACATATGGCTGTGTATTTGCGTGGGAGGCACTTTATGTATTATGCATTTGCGTGTGTGCATATGATGACTCTTAAATGGAATTCCAGCTGAGAAGTTACCAAAAACACAAATTTTTAAACCTGTGGTTCTTACATGAACAAGTTTACTACATAAGCCACATTCTGTGTTGTCTGATTTTCAAGGTTTAGAAATCAAATTTAAACTTTCAAATTCTGCACCTGGTTCTAATATAAGATAGCTTTCAGTGAAATGTAATTCAGTTTTTCTGAAAGCGGTAAAAGTATGAAAAGTTAATCTTGATTTTTTTCTCTTTTTTCTATGTACAGTATAGTGAAAATCTTGTCCTCTGATGCATAGGTGGAAAAACTAACAAGCAGACCTCTCAATGGTAAGAAGGTCGCAAAAGCATTTGATAAATTAATAAAGGAGTAGGAGGACATTTTGACTACACCCCCCAATGAATTTTAGTAGGGTGGGGCAAACTTTTGGGACTGTGCTAACTAGGGCCATACTGGGGATACCAGACTAATAGGCATTTTTGTTTTCTCTCATGGTGGGGGACGGTTTCACTACAAGTGGGGGCAGTTTTTGACATTCCTGCCTTCAGCGCTTGTAAATAAACAATGCAAAAAAAATGTTTTTAAACCATTTAAATCAATATTTTGCATTGTTATCTTACACACGTTCTTTACCTCTAGGCAAAGGTCATGCATTTCATTTAAACTTTTAGAAGCTGAGTGATTCCAAGACAGCAAAATAGGTATTGTTGGAGACCAATAATCATTAGAATACTGTGTGTACTGCTAACTTGTGATCAAGGCCCTCCGGGGCTGAAACGCGTTATGGCTGCTATGTAACCTAATGGAATAAAAGAAACTCTAAGCACTTACTCTGTGGTCCGTGCTCCATTTTTTCAGCAAAGGAATCGCCAGCGGCGGGTGGAGTGCTCCTGAGATATATATATATATATATACATATATATATATATATATATCTAAATCCAACAACTTACTCATAGTACACATTTCTGTAACAAACAAAGGTTTTCACTGGCTTTGTAATACATCGAGGGGGCGATTCACGGAAGCACTTATGATTACAAGAAGTAGTACTACAGGAGTACCTTGTACATATTTTTACATGTCTTTGTGAATCTGCCTAGAAACTCCAAACTTCCTAAATATTCACATTTGACCGCCCTTTTTAATGTTGTAAGTCCATTTCATGAAGGCATGTAGGAGTATACAAAATTCTCCTTCAGGAGTACTCTTTTACATACTCCAGTATGCTTCTGTGACTAGACTTCTGAATTTGTATTAAGTTACAATTATTATGTATTATATATTAGCCACTCTTTCCAATATGCCCTTAATGTTTTTTTCAATTTTAAAGTGTACTATTGGATGCTCCAACTTGTTAGTGTTGTCAGGAAATAGGTCTCACGAAACCCAGCCTCAAACACTGCCCTTGTAGCCTTAAGTTAAATGACACTGCCTCATCCTGAGAGAGTTTAAACCCCCAGGTTAGTTATATATTCTTGCTCCTTTTATCTCTCTTTCCTTAGTGTTTCCAACTCTTCATGCTCTCCATGACCTCTGTCTCCTACTCACAGGTGTTTCGCATTGATGTTCCTAGACACCCGATCTTGTGTCCAGCCTACCCGGGACCGCTGGCACGTAAGTGCACTGGTGAGGCGGGGGGCAACTAAGTGGTGGGTGGGTGGCTGGGTGTGTGTATGCAGGCAAGGCGAGTGGCAAATAGTAAAAAATAAAGTCAGTTACCTTGCTTGCTGCATGTCCGACATCCTGTTCTGTCCCTCATCCATCGGTTCCACAGGCTACAGACCCCAGGAAGTTCCACTAACCAATCCTGGTGTTACTCTTACCAGCATGAGAGCAGCACCAGGATTGGATGGAGCATCCTGGCTGGACGCTCTTTCAGGCCCTTTAGGCCTGTGCTTGGCCCCCACTAAGCTGTCTAAGACAGCTGAGTGAGAACTGCAAAGTGCACATGTCACTTTGCTGCAAAGTGACATGCACACTTTGGAGGGTCCATTGTGCTCCTCCAGTCCTCCTCTGCAACCGGCAGCAGAGGAGAACACGCCCCCACTAATCCTGGCTGCAGGCTGCTGTGCTGCTAAACGTTAAAAATAAAATGTCAATGAAAGTGGTGTGCGTGTCACTATTTTCCTGATCCGTGTAATCAACGAGTAACACATACATTTGTCGGCCCATAATTGCAAAATCAGCCACCCACAGCAGGGAGCAATCAGATTTAGGATGAGTAATTTTCCAATGAAACTGCCAGCATGTAATAAAAACTCAAATGAATTGTTGACCAGAGCCTTGTAAAGAAATTACAATTTCTCATCCAGAACTACCTTTCAGTTTACTGAGGTGAAAGTCAGTGAACGTTGATTAAACATGCTACTGATGTTTTATATACCTTACAGCACTTGATTTACAATCCGATATTGATCTGAAACATATTAAATATGATTGCACACTTTATTACTACTGTTGATGGTTAGAATATGGATTTAATGCGTAGGGCTCTACCTACTACCAACAAACAATAGCAAGAAAAGTGCTGTGCTCTGCATCTGTGGGAAAGAGGTCAGTGGGAAAATGTCACTTGCCTTGAAACACATAAGCAATGTCACCTTTTACTAAATTGTAGCCCGCCTTTAAGACGTCTAAATAATTTAGGGGCATATTCTCAAGGAGCCATCGCCGATTTATCGGCACTTTAGCGCTGCAAAAGTAGCGATAGACTTATCGCCCTAATCACAAGCTGGTGCAAATTGTTGACATCACCAGTTTTCCTGCGATAGCTGCCGCAAAACACATTGCCACGGATGAGAGCGACAATCAACGCTAATCACATGCAGAGTAGGCGTTCCCGTGCAAAAACACACGAAAACAACACTTCGCGATATTCTCAACGACCAGCCAGATCTGCGATGCCGGACAAAAACAGGCGATAAGGCACGTTAGCAGCAGGGACTTAACACCTGCTTATTACTGGTCTTAAGTAGGACGAAAACCTGCAGTACAGAGGGAGCCCAGGCCAGAGCCACATCTGAAGACCAACACATGTCATGGATCTAATGATCATGCAGCTCGGAGACCCAAGAGGTCCACAATGCCCACTGCCACCACCCCCAGGCTCCCCCCCCCCGGACTACCACTGAGGCAGCGCATATTGTATTTTTAGTTGTCAATGTCACAGTGGAGGTGATGAACAGTTGGTGGTGGTGTTCTGTCACCTCCGTAATGAGGATCCTGTTTTCCTGCGGACTGAGACGCGGGTTCCTCTTCTTCTTCTCCTTGCCCTTCCCTGTCCCCGAGGTCCCAGGCTGGTCCTCCGTGGGGTTTGTGGGGTTCTGGTTGTCCTCTGTACTTGCTCCGGCTCCCTCCATGGTGCTTCGCAGTTGTTTGTGTTTTGTAGGTGGTTTTTTTTGCCACTTTTATAGTGATTGTTCCCGCCTTACTTGTGGGACTTGCGGGCCTGGCGCTGCTTTTCGGTGGATTTTTATCGCAGTTGGGCCCATCGCAACTTTTTTCACGTTCCGGTTTCCTTTTTTATCGCCGTCGCGGTAGTTGTATCGCGGACATTTGAGGCGTTCTCGGGAAACTATCACATGTTACCGCCGTGTTGGGAATACCACGTTGACACAGAGTTATTTTCCCGCGATAGACGGCGATATGGAAAATTGCGTTAGCCTATTTTGGCGATGTTTATCGCACGTTCTTGTGAATATCCCCCTAAGATGGATGAAAAAAATCAGTTGCTTCTGTACACTAAAAGCTTTACTGCACTAATAATGAGCAACATTGAGACAAGATCGCTCAGTGAGTGAAATATCCTTTGCCGCAATTTGCAGTGACCAATAGGTCATTAGCTTGAATCCCGGCCAGAACAACTCCGTCTTCCATCCTTCGGAGGACAGTAAACTGAGTACAGTTATATTTGGCGGCAACATCCATTATTTATACTGGTTAAAGACTGTAAAATTGCATTTTGAAGCACTAAATAACGGCAAGTTATGATTTTATTATACATAATTTGTACTGTATTTAAGATACACCCTCGGTTCAAAACATTATTTGAAGAACATTTTGGGAGTTCAGAACGTAAAGAGAAGTAAATTAAATAAGTGCAAGACTGGTTAAGACAGAGGAGAGTTGCAAAACCCATTGAGATGTACCCTCTTTATGAAACTATGGAAAAATTGGACAGGTTCATTGATTTAATCAGGCACCTGACTTGGTGCTCAACAATGCTCCATTTACTGATTAGTAATCTGAATTACATTGAGTTTGATTCCTTCTCATCAGAGTCTGAGCGAATTGGGGGTGAGTCATGTCCAGGAAAAATAACAGTTCTGCCAGGATTTCAAATTCAAAAAGAATGTGTTGTTTTTACTCTTTTGCATAGACCAAAAGTTCCTGACCTTTCACGTATAAGTCCTATCCTTATGCACTGCGGATTCTGACACTTGGGCCCTCATTACGAGAGACCCGTTAATTGCGTTATATGGGGCAAATGCTGTTACAATGAATATCACAATTATGAAATTTGTGATAAATATAGGCAGGTGAAGCCTGTCAATATTTAGCAGGGAAAAAAGTCTAATAAGTACCAGAATATTCAGATTTTGTGCTGTAAGCATCAAAATGTGCATGAATTCTATAAAAACTGGCAATAGCGTGGTAATTATCGAACCTGATAAATTCCGACTCAGCAGAGTAGGATTTTCTCAGGTGCGATAAATATCACACAAATTACCAAATTACCGGGTATGTGTCCTAAAGAGGTGTTGTTTCGTCAAGGCTCTTACCGAAGGGGGTGTGGCTAAGTCCTGATGGAGTAGGAGACACTGTCCCTTGCTTCTGACACCCTGCCAACATCCACAGGGATCCTGAGCCCCCTGCCACTCCCAAAAGATCGCCATGCTTGCCTGAGATTCTCCTGCCAGGGGCATACCGGACTGAGGGGGTTAAGGGGACTGAGGAAGCTGTGTAGCTGCGGGACAGGATCGGAGCACCGCACAACAATCGCACTCAAAATGGCAGCTCCCACTGCGTATCGGGCTGGGTGGCGGCCGAACCAGACCGGTGACAGGGAAAAACTGGTGCCCAAAGGATGGAGGACTGGGGACCTGGCGGCAGCTGAGGGCCTGGAGAGCACTCTGTCAGTGAGCGGCAGCCACGACAAACACTGGAGGCTGCCACGTGCACTAATAGGCCACATATGAGCCCGCTGAGTCGGAGGCAGAGACCAGGGGCCTGAATAGAGTGAGCCCAACTTAAGAGCAATGGGGCCAGAGTGACCAACAGCCATGGGGAAGAGGAGAAAATGCTGACCTGCAGAACAAGGTGAGGCAACGCCCAGGCAGAACAGTGGTTAGCAAAAAATGGTCACCAAGGGGGAACTGTAGCCCTGGATTTCCACCACAATGGCCATATATAGAGAGAGTTAAACCAATCCCGATTATGCGATAAGTTCATCCATTTATTCACATGATTGGCCAAAACGGCACAGCATTCATATTTTTGTCTTTTTAGTCATTTTTTCATTTCGTATATTCTCAGAAAATTGTTACTAAATGGAAAACGGGTGCTCCTATAATTAAACAGCGCAGTGAAAGTGAATAAATTGGCTAAGTGGTGCGCTTGTCTTATATACAAAATATATACATGTGAGCAGGGTTTTAAGTGGAATGAAAAATTTGGGGGGTCTCTGAAAGGGGCGTGGCCGATGTAATTAAGGGCGTGGCTTAAAAACATCTAAGCTAAAAATCTGTGCTTAGCATAGTGTGCCACTCGACTGGTATTTTGCTGTTTCTATCATTGCATCCAGATATCCAGATACAACAAGTAACATTGCACATACAACAAGCCAGGACTATTGGCTTTGCCAATGGTTTTTAGTTGTATAAAATGAAATTAGCATCAACTATGGCTTCATTGTATACAGTATTGAAAACGCTTCCATTCTGAAATGATAAGACTGTGAAAGAACTAAAACGAGTCTCTTTGAAGTTACATCAAATCCAATGAAGTGAAGTGTGGTACTGTTGCAGAGTTAATATTATTTTTTTCACTCTGAGAGTGAGGGCATAAATAAAGAGCCCGATACGGACCCGTCTCAGCACCTGATTTTTAGAACCGCCGGTGCTGAGCACCTGCAAGACCCGACCAACTTAAAGCCCTGCATGTGACTGATTGTGACAATATGCTGTTGCAGACGGCACTCGCAAAGGAGTGTCACATGACATCAAGTTTAAAATCAGTCCACGTAGAGTTTTGTCAATGTTTTGCCCTCAGTGTAGGAAAGCTCAATGGGGTAATCATCAGGACAGAATAGTAAAAAGAGATGCCTAAATTAAAGAATAAGAGAAATTGTGTAAGGTATGAGGTCATGTGTATTCTCCATAATAACATATTAATCTGCAATGGCCACATTGTGGCATATGAATGGTACATACCAGTGTTTACGGGTTATTGAACCTGTAGGATTGTATCCCTGCTGTACAGGAACCAATTTCTCATTAAAACTGCATGAAGTAAGCTGAAATAAAATGAAATGTATTTACAAAAACGGTTGTTGCTCAATCTTAATCTTCCGCAAATTGAAATGTATAAAAAAGGAGCCTACCCATTCGTTATGTAGATTGTATCCAAGTAGGCGGGATTGTGCTTCAGTAGGCGAGAACACCCACCTGGTGATCAAATGTGGGAAGGTAATCATAAGGACTTCAACTACTACCTAAAAAACAAATTTGTATTGATATCTTGTTCTATTAATTGCAAGGCTCCATTTCATCAAAATTTGAAATAGAATTTCTTACTCCAAAGGTTATTGCTGTTCAGTCTGCGTCCCTCCCAGGTATAAATCCAGGCTGAGTAGAACTGACTAATACCCAGCGTCCCCGTTGGTAGCAGAGGATGCAGATGGTGGCTAGATATAACCGAAACATCAAGTATTAAATCTGTATTGATCGTTAAACATATATGGATCTGCATAAAGCATTCATTGTTATAACGCAACCCTAACTGGTACTCACATTTGTTAGAGACACCCTATTGAGCCTCGAGCGCCCCAGAAAGGATGCTCACGTGACCTCGTGCTAAAAGTGAAAGCACGAAATCGGTTCTAAGAGTCTTTTAGGGGGTCTTGTGTATTGGGAAGAATGGAAACGTATCCTAGATTCAGAAAAAGGCCAGAATGTAGCAGAAAATAGAGAAACATTAATCATACACTATGAACAGGATAATATTGCTAAAAAAACATTACAGGAAAAACATATTGATTAGGCAGTGTGATGCTAATTCCTTAGTCTCATATGGAAAACCACAAGGATTCTAATGTGAATAGTGCTGGCATCTGGAGCCAGATTAGGACTTCCAGCTTATTTAGGCCGAAGTTAATCGATTTACATTTGTCCATCCAAAAGAGTTCTCTTCTAGAAAGCCGACTTGCCTTGTCTCCACCGCATGGTCCAAGTTTGACTTGTTCAGTACTTGCCATCTGATCTAATCACTCTTGTGTTGGTGGCTTTGATAGTGCTCAACGAGCGGTGCTCCAATCGCGCCTCATTTTATCCTACTTCTGTGTTGTAGGATTCTGCATTTCACCTTTTGTGTTGTTTGCCCCACGTAAAGTAAATTGCAAGGACACCGTATTGCATACACCACGTCTTATGTTACAGGTAATAAACGTTGTCAAAGCCACATCCACATTTTGATGGCCAAACTTGTTAGAATTTCAGCAAAAATTGCATGCCACACATTGGTTATATTTAAAATGTACCACTATTGCAGGTAAACCACAAAGAGTATTCAGGGTAGTCTTAGGATGTGGTGGAAGGGCTGCCCTGACGAGTGAATCTTTCAAGTTTTTTCCTCTTTTAAAAGAAAACAATGGTGTAGCGCGGCGGGGCCTGGTCTCAATTAGGCCGCAGCAGCGCTGATGAAACCACACGACACAGGTGTACTGGGTATCGTGGCCGGAAGACCCCGAGCGGTTTCCGGCCGTTTATTATATCCCATGGGGCGAGCCCGCCCCGAGGGGTGTGGGGATGCGTGTTGGTGGCAACATTGTCTTAGAGAGTCCGGATGGCTCTCTACATCCCTCCTTTCTTTTGGTTCTGGACCCCCAGGTAGTCTCAGTTCAGGGAGACAGATATACAAAGTCCTTCAGTTGTTGACTGGGCGCAGGATTCGGCCGGAGACTCCGGGAACTTTGAGCTGTCGAGGCACTGGACGGGGTACCCCCGGCCGGCTCGATGGCAGTGTTCGGATAAGTCAACTGGGCACTGTCAGCACCGCATTGGCTGGCTCGCCTGGGTGTCTCCAGTGGCGCATTCCTCACGCTGGGTGAGGCAGGAGGAGAGAAGTTCGGAAGTGATTCCTGGTGGTCAGATGTTCCTTGGTCCGCCTCTACCTCAGCTGTCTTCTTAAAGCTGGACACATTCCTTGTGATGGATTGTTGTCCCTTATGAGCAGTGACCATGGTCCCTTGAACACTTACAACGATCCATACATCTGGCTCGTAGGGCGTCCGGAACTTCCACCCGGGGTGTTGGTCTTTGATCACCACCCGGTCTCCCACCCTTAGCTGTGGTTCTTGGGCTCTTCGGGCCTCACTGGCCTTCCGATTCGTTGTCTCCCTCCTCGCTTGGACAGCTGCATCATCCCGCTCCACGGGCACCCACGTCGGGTCTGCCGGGATACAGTCTCGTGGGGCTCGCTTGAACAGGAGATGAGCCGGAGCACATTTGGTGGTGCTATGAGGGGTCTGTCGGTACACACCTAGAAACTGGTCAAGAGCTGTTTCAGGGTCCTCTTCATTCTCCACTGCAATGCGCAGCGCGCGGTTGATTGTCCTCATCAGACGTTCTACCTCCCCGTTCGCTTGGGGCCTTAGCGGGGTGATCTTCCTGTGGCGAACTGCTAGACTTTCAAGGTACTCCTGGAACTCTCGCCCCTGAAAAGAGGGTCCGGTGTCGGACTTGACCTCTTCCGGTAGCCCCATCATTGCGAAGGTTCTGTTCATGACTCTCTTCACATGGGGAAAAGCTGTCGATGGACCACTTCAACAATGGGGAATTTCGAGAATGAGTCAACCATGACCAGCATGTGACGTCCATCTGGGAAGCTCCCGAAATCCACGCTGAGATGTGTCCACGGAGTCTTGCTTGGTTCTTCCGTGATCACGGGTGCTGGCGCTGGGTCCCCTCCGGTGATCGTGCAGGCATGGCACTGCCTTACCATCTCCTCCACCATGGAATCCATCGCCGGGAACCAGACCTTGTCCCGTAACCTGGCTTTGGTCTTCGCCATTCCTTGATGACCAATGTGTGCCAATGCAAGGATCCTTTTCTGAAGACTCTCCGGAATCACTATCAGGTGTCCCCTCAGTACAACTCCTTCCTCCCCCACACTGAGTTCGCTACAGACTTGCCACAGCTGTTGGCGGGCATGGCTGACCTCCGGCCGGAGGATGCGGGCACCGTCCATGAAGTGGGCCCATCCGTTATTCTCCAGGGCTCTTCGGACTCGGGAGAGAGTGGGGTCTTCTTGAGTGGCTCGGCCAATCTCTTCAAGTGTCATGGCCTTGGGACACGCACCTTGCGACACCATATTGACAAACGCCTCTGTGCTGCAGGCATCCGCCGACAGGTCCGATGGCATCGTGGACTCCGGGTGGCGAGACAGATAGTCGGCAGGGTTGTGGGCCCCTGGACGGTAGATTACTTTGTAGTTGTATGCTTGCAACTGCACCGCCCATCGCTCGATCCTCGGGGGTGCTAGCCGGGATGAGCTGCAAACAGTGGGAGCAGCGGTTTGTGGTCAGTCACAACATGGAACTCCTGGCCGCACAGATACAGGTGGAAGTGCTGGCACGCCCATTTGATAGCCAGCGCCTCCCTCTCGATTTGGGCGTACCTGGTCTCGGTGTCAGTGAGGGCTTTGTTGGCATAAGCGACTGGCTTCCACCCTTCCTGGCCGTGTTCTTGAAGGAGGACTGCTCCTAGGCCCACCGGGCTGGCGTCGATGACCAGTTCTGTCCTTCGTCTAGGGTGGAAGTAGGCCATTACAGTCTTGTCCAGCAACCCTGCTTTGATATCTTGGAACGCTTTGTTGGCCGCCAGCGTCCACTCCCACTTGCGATCATGGCGCGTAAGGACGCGCAGAGGCTCAGACATGGCTGCCAGGTTGGGGATGAAGTGTCCACAGTACGTGGCCATGCCGAGGAAACTTTTCACTTCAGTGGGGTTTTGAGGGGTGCTGGCCGCTCTGATAGCCTCAGCCTTCTTCGGGTCCACCCGGAGTCCGGCTAGGGTGAACGTGTATCAAAAGAAATCGACGTTCTCTTGATAAAATGAGCATTTGGATTGGTGCAGCGTCAGCCCACAGTCTGTCAACCTCTTCAGAGTGGCTCGGAGGTGAGAGTGGTGTTCCTCGAGCGTGTTGGAGAACACAAGGATATCATCGCTGAGGTTGATCACCCCTTGCAGCCCGGACAGTGATTCCCGGATGGCATTTTGGAAGACTTCAGCTGCTGAGGATACTCCGAAGCTGAGCCTCTTGTACCTTCGGAGGCCAACGTGTGTCGAGAAGGTGGTAATGTACCGGCTCTTGGGATCCAATTCCAGCTGATGGTAGCCGGCGTTCAGGTCTAGCTTGGAGAACCACTTCGCACCGTTTAGGTCCGCCACAATATCATCCATCGTGGGGGTGATGTGACGTTCTCTCTTCACCGCGGTGTTCGTCAGTCTCATGTCGACACAGAGTCGAATGGCTCCGGGTTGTTTGGGTTTGGGCGCCACGACCAGCGGGGACACCCACGGAGTGGGGCCAGAGACCTTCTCGATCACATCTAGCACTTCGAGCTTTCTCAGTTCCTCCTCCACTTGCGGGCATTAGTTGAAGGGCACCCGCCGGTGCCTAAGGGCCACAGGTCGTACCGAGGGGTCAATATGAAGCTTGAACCTCTTGCCTTTGAGTTTCCCGAGTCCTTTGAAGAGAGCCGGAAACTCCTTCAGCATCGCCTCCGCATGGGAGTCATGGATCTGATTGGCGAAGAAGACAAGTCCTAGGTCCTCGGCCGTGTGGCAGCTGAGTAAAGTTCCCTTTTTTCCCTCAGTGATGTGGAACCTCGCCTCGGTGGAGTAGCTTCCGCTTGCGACGGTGGTCTGAATGACGCCACGGAGAGGAAGTGGGTCCGTCCCTCCGTACGTGTAGATTCGGGCTGTGGACGGTGCAAGAGGGGGTCATGGCGACAGGCGGTCATATTGGTCTGAGTCCATCACATTGACAGATGCACCAGTGTCAATGAGAGCTTGTACACCCGTGCCTTCGATGTAGACCGAGCACATGGGAGGTGGTCTCCGACGGGGACCGGTTCTGCTGACGTACGACACCACGAATACTTCCTCTTCCTCGTCCTCATACACGGGACGTCGGTCCTGTGGCTGGTCATCCGGCACTGGCGGTTGGTCATCAAGGGAGATTTGTCGGACACGCTGGGACATGCTTCTGGGCCTCGACGGTGCTTGTCGGAATCGCCCACCACGGCACACTCTGGCATAATGATTTAGCCTTCCGCAGCGGGAGCACGTTTTCCCTTTTGCCCCACAGACGTCCGTCGTGGGGTGATCCTCCCCACAGTATCCACACTGTCCACCTGATGGCGGTTTGGGCGCTTGGCGAGTCGGCATGGGGCGTCTCTGGATCACATCCACCCTTTCTTCCTTGATTGGCGGGTGTC
Source organism: Calotriton arnoldi (assembly GCA_963921515.1). Taxonomy (NCBI): domain Eukaryota; kingdom Metazoa; phylum Chordata; class Amphibia; order Caudata; family Salamandridae; genus Calotriton; species Calotriton arnoldi. The sequence continues at coordinate 1,420,722 of CAWUFW010002033.1, read as the reverse complement.
GGGGCGCCTGTGAGGCGACGACCGGGGTGTGTAGGGCGGCTTCCATCTCTTCTGCCCTGACGTCCGACAGTTCATGGGAGCGAGCCAGGACCAGGATCTCGTCCAGCGAGATTCCAGGTTGCCGGAGGATCAGTTTCCGCAGGAGTTCTGAGCGGCAGCCCAGGATGATTTGATCACAGATTTCCTCCCGCTGGTCCGACAAGGGGCACGTGCTAGCCAGCCGGCGTAGACGTGCGTAGAACATATCGACGGACTCTGAGTCGGTCTGCCACGCCCTCTTGAACTTGAATTTCTCGAAGTCGTGGTTGAGCTGTGGGGCAAAATGTCTATTGAGCGCGGCGACCGCCGCCTCGTAGTCGTCTTCGTCTTCAGTGTTGGGAAGCGTCTCGAACAGGTCATAAATCTCTGCACCCCCGTAGTAGATGAGGAGTGACCGTTTCACGGTGCCATCTGTTTCCCTTGTCCCCTTGAAGTAGTGGTTGAGTCGTCCGACCCATGCCTTCCATCGGGGTGCGGCAGAGGCGGGTCCGAGGCCTCACTGAAGGGGGTAGGGGTGCAATCGCGGTGTGGGTGTGCACCGGTGGGGGCTGATTGTCGCCAACGACTTGGTTACGCCCTCCATCTTGCTGAACGGCAGCACCGGCCGCCGGTGTGTTGCTCATTGCAGCCATGTGGCGAAGCGTGGATGCGGGGCATGGCCTGCTTGCTGTTTGTTGTCGCCTGGCGCGGTTCACCTTATTTCCCTTTTTTTTTTCTTCAGCCGCAGCGCAGTCCTGCCAGTGGTTCCTGCTTTGGGCGCCTACGAACAACCAGCTCCTCCTCTGCGCCCTCCAAGGATCACCTGGCCCCCACATGCAGAAATGCACAGAGCCTTCCTCACAGGACTCAGGGCTGACAGCCTGCTGTTCCTCCATGGCCCTGCAGGGGGCGCGCAGCTCCAGGCACAGGCAGCAGAAGGGGCAGCACACTCCCGGGGCCTCGCAGTTCCGATGCGGGCCGGCGGTTCCAGATGCTGCAGATGGGCCCAGAGGGGCGCGTGCCGACATGGGCGTTGGAGCAGCCCCGTGCAGGAGGGGCAGGCGGGACACAGCGAGGCGCTCAGAGCGTCCCCGCACTTACCCGCACGAAGCAGGCCGCTTGATGGCGCCACCAGCTGAACACGCTCCCGTTGGGCAGGGAGACGCGTGGGCGGGCCCGGCCAGATCTCCGCTGAGGCGGGCAGGCGACGTCACAGGCAGAGGCCACAGACGAGGGGGGCACCAGGAGCAGCAGTCGGCCGGTGGACCGGAGCGGCGCGGGTGGGCACCGCACGCTCGGTGATGCACACCGCACATCCGCGGAGGGAGCAGGGCAGCGCGGGTGGGCTCCGCACGCTCCCAGCAGGGCTCCTGAAGGTAGGCCAGCACGCGAGGGGTGCTACCGGCCTCGTCGCCAATGTAGCGCGGCGGGGCCTGGTCTCAATTAGGCCGCAGCAGTGCTGATGAAACCACACGACACAGGAGTACTGGGTATCGTGGCCGGAAGACCCAGAGCGGTTTCTGGCCGTTTCTTATATTCCCAGGGGCGATCCCGCCCCGAGGGGTGTGGGGATGCGTGTTGGTGACAACATTGTCTTAGAGAGTCCGGATGGCTCTCTACAAATGGCTCTACCTTCATGGTAAGGTGTTCGTTAATTAGGCCCCAGTGTTTTCTTATTATCTTTTTAATCTCATTGCTAATAGGGCTGAAAGTGGTAAGTGGTAAGTCACAATTCTATCAGTGGTGTTATCCCTTGGGTTGATTTCTAGCACATACTCCTGATGATTGTACCAGGCTCTCTCTCTGGCCTTTTTAACCAGCTGACTGGGATATCCCGTCAATGAGTCTATCAATAAGTGTGTCGGTCTCTGTGAAGTAAGCACATCTACTGGCACAATTCCTACGGATCCGCAAAACTATAAGTGGACCGATTTTAAACTTGATTGTATCAAGTGGCACTCCTTAGCGAGTGCTGTCTGCAACAACATATTGTCCCAATCAGTTACATGCATATATTTTGTATATAACACAAGCACACCACTTAGCCACTTGATTCACTTTCACTGCACCGATTAATTATAGGAACACCTGTGTTCCATTTAGTAATACTTTTCTGAGAATATACGAAATGAAAAAATGACTAAAAAGACAAAAATATGAATGCTGTGCCATTTTGGCCAATAATGTGAATAAATGGATGCACTTATCGCATAATCAAAGTGGGAATGGTTTAACTCTTTATATATATCACTATTGATGTTGAAGTCGAGGGCTACACTTCTCCCTTGGGGACTATTTTTTGCTAACTATTATCCAGCCCGGGTCCCTGGGTTACTGGGTTGCCAATTTTTTTTGAAACTCAGGAGGAACAATGGGCAGACTGAAGACCATGAGAGGCTCCTGGCTGGAGTGGGGGGCCATGATGGCATGGCGGCGGCCTCTTGGTGCATCTTGCTGCTGCCTGGGGAGCAGTGTGTAACCAAATGGTGAGATGGCCACTCCTGTCCCAATGGGTGACACCCCAAGACTGGTGTGAAGGGTATGTGACTGACAGTGTGGGAAGACCTGGATTGGCACTTTGGGCTGGACTGTTCCCATGAGGAGCAGGGTCAAGACTGATTTGCATATGGCTGGGTCTGAACTGGGGTGGTGAAGTGAGCTAAAGAATGATGATGGATTCAACCCAGATCTAATAGTGACTGGGGGTGAAGGACTGAAAAGGTTCAGCACTCCGTCCATCATTTCCTTCTGTTTGCTTTGTTTGCCCTAATTTCTATGGGTGGGTAGCAACCTCAGCTCCGCCAGCGGAGTTTGCAGAGTTTTGCCAATTCCGCGCTCCACTGGGCATGCGGAGTTCAGCAAAAACTCAGATCCCATGGTGTGGCGGAATTTGCCCCTGCCACCCACCCCAACGGGAAGGCTGCTGTGCTCCACTGTGCCTGGGCTGTCCTCCTCTTGGCTGTCTCCTCTTCGGTGCAAAACCCCAACGCTGTATGTCTTGGGAGGACTGCGCATGCGCATGCCTGAGCGCATGCGCAGTCCTCCCAAGACGTACAAGGTAGGGGTTTTGCACTGACGATGAGACAGGAGGAGGAGGAGGACAGTTCGGGCACGGTGAAGAATGCCAGATCCAGGTACGCCATAAAGCCTGTGGCAGTCTGGGGGTTAGGAACCCTCCAGGTCTGCTGCCTGCAAGCCCTGCATGCATGGTTAGGGTGGAGCGGAATGGAGAGGAATTCCACAGTTTTTAAGCAATTTCATGGAATTCTACATAGTGGCACTCCGCCAACTCTTCCCACCCTATAACTAATTTGGCAGGGTATGCCCAGACGTGGGTCCCTTGCTCACTTTGCCACTGGATTCAAGCTAGCCTGGTTGATGAGGAGTGTTACCCCAAAACCAGTCCCAGGATGCTTGTTTCCGGTCAAGGGAAGACCTGGCTTGGCAGATACGGCTGGACTGTTCCCGTGAGGAACAGGATCAAGACTGATTTGCATATGGCTAGGTCAAAACTGGGGTGGTGAAGTGAGCTAAAGAACAATGATGGATTCAACCCAGATCTAATAGTGACTGGGAGTAAGAGCCTGAAAGGTTTTAGCCCTCTGGCCATCATCTCCTTGTGTTTGCTTCAAACCCTATAAAGTACAAGCCTATTGCACCTAGGGCGATATGTCCTCATTAGAAGGAGGCTAGGTGGCAGGGATCTTACTTTATTTAATGACTATGCCCCCAACATGGATCAAGCCTGATTTTTGGATGAACTCTCACGGGTAGTGAGCCCTTATTTGATTGGAACAGTGTTGTTCAGGGGGGGCTTTAATGGGGTGGCTGCCCCACTGTTAGATTGCACACATACCCCCACTCCCAGGGGCCCAAGCGGTCCGGCTCGTTAAGTGATTTAAGGATTGGCACTGGCTTTGGGGGTTAATTGACACATGGAGGATGGCCCATCCTTATACTCAGGAATACTCTTTCTTTTCTGCACTGCTTTATGTCCGGCTGGACACCTTTCTTAGTACCCCAGATGTCCATACGTCAGTGGGCCACTTGGAATACCTAGCCAGGACATCTTATAACCATAACCCTATCATTATGTCTCTGACATGGGTTAGGGTACAGACTGCTATTCTTTCTTGGAGGTTATGAGTTGAGAATTTGGAGGACCAGGTCTTTCACCATATAAATAGAGAGGGGATTTGGAGTTCTTTCGCTGACAATGCAGGGACAGCCACCTCATTACGGGCAGAATGGGATGCCTTTAGGATGGTGCTTTGAGGGCAATGTATTGCACATGTGGTTGGTGTTCGCCGAACGTTAGTGGGTGAGGTAAATGTACAGGAAGAAGTGTTGCAGGAGGTGGAAAGGGAGAGGCCAGGACACCCTGAGAGAAAGGGGGAACTGTTGGAAGAGAGGGAGAAACTGGCGGACAAGTGGAGTGTCTCCGATACTATGAATATGAAAGGTTTATGGTTGCCACTTATGCATAGAGGAATAAGGTAGGCACATTGTTGGCTTGGTTGGTGGATCCTCATAGGCAGGGTTCCCCAGTCCTTGAATTAGACACGGTCAAGGGGACCTGAGTGTTTGGGCAAGATGAAATAAACAATGTGTTCCATCGGTACTATAATGCTCTCTATCAAGTTGGCGCAAAGGATGCAGGTGGTGATGCCCAACCTTTCTTCAAGAAATTCCATTGCCAGCATTAACTCCGGAGGAGGGGGAGGACCTGGAGGCAGACATCACTTAACCGGAAATTAGGTCCGTGATGCTCAGGCAGGCCATAGGTAAGGTTCCTGGTAATGATTGGCTTCCAGTAGAATTTATGCTGCCTATATTGAGACGTTGGCCCCTCAACTGGAGGAGGTTTATAACGAGGCCCGATGGGCGGGAACGCTTACTGCAACAACTCCAGAGGTGATTATTATACCGCCGATTAAGTCGGGACAAGAGCGCTGTGATGTTAAAGCATACCGGCCATTGTAGATGCTGAATAGTCGATTATAAAATATTGAGTGGGATTCTGGTGGAGTTGCTCCTATCCTCTATGACTCGATTGATCCACACTGATCAAGCAGGTTTTATATATCGGGGTGAAACAGGGCTCTTAATTAATAGAGGTTGATTTCTATTCTGTTAAATGCCCTGAATATAGGGTCTTATGCGTTGGTCATGTCTGTTGATATTGAGAAAGCATTTGACAGTTTGGAATGGCGATACCTGTATGTTGTGATGTTCGGGATGGGCCTCAACTCTGGTTTTCTCAGGTGGATGCGGCTGCTCCATATGGAACCTACATCCCGGGTGAGGATGGGGAGTAATATCTGCTGCCTATTGAGTAGAAAGGGGAACCAGGCAGGGTTGCCCACTGCCCATGTTACTATTTGCACTAGCAGTGGAACCATTGGAGAGTGTGGCTCGCACATGCAGGTTCTATGATGGGGTGTTCAGCAGCAGTGACATGCACCATATCGTGCTCTATCCAGATGACATGTTACTATATCTTAGGAATAAGGACTTTAATTGCAATTGGGCCATTCAGCTTCTGAACCAATTTTGAGATATTTCTGGCCTGTGGGTTAAATGTGGAGATGACCCCACTGATACAGGATGTCACTTGTGAACTCGTCTCATTTAACTATCTTGGGGTGCATGTACATCACCCAGTGGAAGACATAGTGGAGGGCAACATAAGGGGTGGCTCTGACTTCCCTGCGGGTGGTGATGTCCTACTGGAAGACTCTCCCACTGTCTGTGGCAGGGAGGGTGGCGGTGGTGAAAATGGTGGTGCTCCCCAGGCTCCTGCATTTCTTTGGAACGCTGCCAGTGATGGTTCCAAGGACTGTCTTCAGGGACCTGGATTATTTGGTGGTTTCCTTTATTTGGAGAATAAGCAGAAAGCAGGTGGCATTTGCCAAGCTTCAGAGGAAGGTGTCAGAGGGGGGCCTGTCTACCCTGGATTTTGAGAGCAATTATCTGACAGCCCAATTGCAATGTGTGAAGCAGTGGTTGCGCACTGTGGAAAGGGGGGTCAGGATGCCACTGTAGCAACTAAGGGCTCATGGCTGGTGAGATTGATACTGGAGCTTTGACCTGTGAAGGTGGATACGTAGGAGGCGTGGCCAGTGGCTCAGTATTGCTGGACTCGCTGTTTACAGAAAACTAAAACAAAACACATATTCGGCAGGTATTTTTTGGGCTTGGCTGGGGGGGCTGCTTGCTGGTTAAACACGGGTAATTTTATGACGTGCGGGGAGTGGGATTTCTGGGCTATTGGGGTGCTATATAGGGCAAGTGAACTATTGACATTTGAGGACCTGCAGGCTGACTATGTCCTACCACAGGGCACTTTCTTGTGTATGGGTCCTGGTGGCCGTGCTACGGAGGACTTTACTGAGAGTGGAGGGAGAACCCCGGACCAACCATGGTTGTCGATTTTTCTGTGTTGTGGCCAATGACACTAGAGTTGTTTCGCACCTGTACTGTGCCATTAGGAGGGATAGTGACAGTCTGATGTTGGCGTTGAAGGAAAGATCGAAACGGATCTGGGGATGCCCCTTACTGAGGTGGCCTGGAAGAAGCTATTGAAGTGGACACCAAAGGTGTCTAGAAATGTGCAATTTAAGTTAATCAATTGCTATTTCCTGTATCGGGTGTAATTTACTCTTGTCAGAATTAAGAGATGTGTGTGCAGAACAATGTCTCTTGCCCAAGATGCAGGCTATTGGGAGCCAAATTCTTACACATGGTCTGGGACTGTCCAACGCTCACGCCCTAATGGGGAGGTATTATGACATGAATAAACGCGATAATGGGTCGCACTGTGACGGTAATGCAGGTGCTGTGCCTATTGGGGTATTACCCACACCCTGCAAAGCACAAGATTACATACATATTCTTGGATTTGGTGCTTACCCTCGCTAGGAGACAAATTACGATTAATTGTGAGTCAGCAAGAGGCCCCATAGTGGAGGGGTGGAGACGAGAGTTGATCACATGGGCAAAGTATGAAAGTGTTGTCCTTCTGTGGGAAGTGAAAAGGGGTGTAGGTTCCATTGATGCTGTAAGAACATGGGAAGCTTTGGTAGAAGAGTTGGAAGCAGACGATGAAGGATTAGATGACATGGCAGCTTCGGATGAGCCGGAGGCTGGGGGGCCAAATTGCACCGACATTGGAGGGCGGCCTACGTGTAGGATGGTACTGGGGTAATTGTCAGATGATTGATGACCTGAATCAGAGGTTTGGCCACACTCTTGGAGTCTCCCCCCTCCTGGCCATGACCTGCTGTCATGCACACTGTAAACCCCTGGATTATAATGACTGAGCTGATTTATGGCACTGTTCCGAGGGGATCGAGTGGGAGGTTGGGGAGTTAACAGAGGACGGTGGTCTTTCTGCGGGGGAAAGGGGATTGTTCGATTTCACCTTATATTGATGGGGGAGTACCCCCGGCCGGGGGCGCCTGGACTCTTTTGGGGTTGTTCCCACCTTCGCAAGTGTTGTTATGTATTTTGCTGGGTCGATAGGATGCACACCTGATTGTGAGCCATATCTTGAGGTGCGCTGTTGTAAAAATGGCAATAAAATTTGTTTATAAAAGAAACAAAAAAGGTCTTTCACTGAAGACTGCTTGCTTATTTGTCTGTTAGGATGGGTGCTTCAATGTAGTGTGACATCCTGGAGGATTTGCATTACTTTCATATATGATTGATGAGATGATGACTAGATTTAAAGCTAGAGGATATTCTGTGAACAAATTAGCGGAAGCTCAATAACAGCAGATCAAAATTAGATCTGGCTTGCTTGAATGTGGTCACAATCCATTGAGACCAAAATAAAAAGTCTTATATGGATACTAGACAACTCCCATCAACGTGGAAATTTATGGGGGATAGTAAGTAAGCATCAGCATTTATTGAAAGCGGATACTGTACTATAGGATCTGATACCCTCAATACTAAATAGAACGTTTTCAAGAGCAAAGTAACTCCAAGATAAATTGACTAGTAGTTTATGACACCAAGGGCCAGATTCACAAACATTTTGTGCTGGATTTGCACCACAAAAGTGACACAAACCTGCACAAAATATTTTTACTGGATTTACTTTCCAGCGCAAAACATTGTGTGCTGGATAGTTGCTTGAAAGTCATACAATACAGCAAAAAGTTCTGTTTTACATTACTCTGAATCAAGGGGGTGTTCCATGGGGGCACATGGGCGTTCCCATGCAACACCTATGGTTTTGGCGCAAATCCCTTTATAATAGTAGACAGGGTTTTAAACAAAAAATTAATGCCACTTTGAAGCTGGAGTTAAAAATGAGAAATGCGCGTTATTTCTCCTGACTTTTCCATCATTGCATGTGTGCTGCACTGTACAACACACATCAGAAATGTGAAAGGTTTTAAAGGTAGTCTAAGCATAGTATTTCGCCCATGAATGGTACTCTTTCTATACAAAACTATAGGAAAGTCATCCTTTTTACCCTGATCTCCCCCATTTTGTGACTGATACTTTTGGATACTGACTCTGAAAGTGCCATGGGTTCTGCTAACCAGGCCAGGGTCAGTGCTCTGTCCTTAAAAGGTATATAGTAAGTAGTGTAATAATAATTGGCTAAGCCAACATACCTATAAGTCCCTAGTATATGGTAAGGCATGTAGGTGTAGATACCCCAGTCGACTTAATGCACTTAAGTGTGCACTTCTGTGGTGTCTGGTGTCATTTTAAAGTCAGTCCTACCTTGCAGGCTGGTTTTAAACTGTGTCCAAATTAGACTTTGGAATTAAAAGTACTTCCAAAGTCCAAAAGTATCTTCTTATTAAATATAAGCTACCCCTAAGGTCTGCCCTTGGTGCCACATGGGTAGGGTCTCTTGTTATAAAAAGTAGGAACATTATAAAATATGTTTTATTGCCCTGGTGGGGGAAAAACCGCTAAAGTCATTTTTCCCCATTGTAGTTCTGCTAGTTCCATAGTCTAACATGGGAAGCCTTTATTAAATTATAATACAGTCTAACTTTTGATTGGAGTTAGTTAGCAACATGATTCAAAGTATCAAAATAATAGCTACAATAAATCCAACAACTTTCGATGGTCAGATTTATTATAACTATTGCAGGAAAGTGGTGTTGGAACTTAATATCCTGTAGTTACCTAAAGCAGCCCTGTCACAGACTCTTCTGATTGGCCAGCCTCTGACAGCCTGAGCCAAGCTGCTCCCTGAGTAGGTGTGATGAGGCCCGGGGCTGAAACAATACAGCCATTTGATGGGAGGAGATTTGCTTCCTGGAGAAGCCAGGGACAGGAAAGGGGATAGGGAGATAAACTGGACTTCAAAGGTAGAAGCACGGGTGTCACACTACCCAGGCCACCCGCCACTTCCTTGATTCCCAGTCAGATGTTAGATTAGGAGAGGGGCTGGAAGGGAACTGTAGGGAAATGTTAGCTACACCTGTGGGTTGGGTTCGCCAGATCAGCACTCCAAGGAGTGGAATTCTCTGTTTTGATTTTTGGAGAACTGTGCATTCTGGGTCAAAAATATGCCACTCTTCCCAGGAAGTGGTCATAGCAGAGGGTGACAACTTGAGCCCATTGATTGGGGTTTCCCCTACCTCTTGACAGGCCAGAATGGGGAATAAATATGGGATCTGCAGGAGCCCCTCAGATACCTGCCTGAAACATCAGAGAAGAAGGACTGCCCTGCTGGACCCTTGGACTGCACTACAGAAGGCTTGCACTCCGAAGGATCGTACCTTTTACATTATCAAGACTTCAAACAAGAAAGAACTGTGCCTGTCTTAAAGGATCAGCAGGGGATACCCTGAGCAGCAACAGGTAGAAAAGTGCTGGAAGAAGCCAACTGAAACAGCCCTAAGAGAGGACTACTCCAGCTGACAAGCTACACCTGTATTTTCCTGGACTGCACCGGTGCAGTGTGGGAGATTGAGTGCTAGCTCCCAAGAAGCAATCCAGAGCTTCTGAACCCTTGGTCACCAGTAGAGGACACTGATCTCCCTAGAGGAACCAAGAACCAAGAGAACTAAAACTCCTGGAGCTGTCTGCAATGAGTTCCTGACCACCAAGAGGCGCCTCTCAGGCTGTGGGCCCTTGTAGTGCTTTCTAAGCTCTTAAATTCTAGCTTTTGGGCTCTTTGCAAACTGGCCCATTCATTCTGTAAGCACGCCGCTCGCACAAAGGATCAACGCGAGTGGGTGCATGTTTGTCTTTTCGCACAGCAGTATTGGCGCTTGCGACCGTGAGGCTCCAGCCCGCCCGTTCGCGACTCCTGGTGGCAATTTGCACCACATGAACCACCGCCAGCGAAGCTCCCCATGCTCCCGGTGACTGTCTTCCCCACAAACGGCGCTCTTCCCACAATTCTTGAGAAGGTAAACCTTCAGCAGGATTTACCTGGGACTGTATCCGACCCATGCTCCATCACTGTTTGTTTGAACTTTCAGAATTGACTCGGTCCAGCCTGACCAGATAGCTGCGGTTGGCGCTTTATGCTTTAGGTGCTATACTGCAGTTTATCTCTGGTTCCCTACAGTGGATTTTTGTTGTTTTGGTGTCATTTTAAAGATAAAAATATTCTCTATTTTTATAAATTGTGTTGTGTGTTTTACTTATTTACCGTTTTGGTGATAATAAATGCTTTACACCTGCCTCCTAAGTTAAGCCTGAAAGCTTATCTGCCAAGCTACTAATGTTTGAGAAAAGGAAAAATTTATTGAGACTTGACTGGACCTCATTAGCGAGTGTGGTATTATTACTAGCTGTAGGTACCTACCTGCACCTACTGATAGCACTTCTTCTTACAATAACTTACGCAAGACTCACCTCACACAGGCACGTTTGCACTAAAGTGCAAAGGTGTGTGTGTGGCGATCAGCAGACTGATTGAGCGCCACTGCTAGAGAGATAGCAGGATAGTGCCATATCTCTGTAGAAATTGTACATTTCTGCTTTCTATCTCTTACACAATGCAGCACAGCAACTTTGGTTGCTGCACTGAAATATGTGACAGTTTGGTAAATCTTGGCCCAAATGTCTCCACAGTGGCCTGGCTAACTGGAATAGGCTTTTACAGATGTGACAAGTGCAGTATTTCTGAGTTATCAACGGTTCTATGTAAATAGGTTGTGGGTACCAATAGAAAAGAATTTTACGTAAAATAATTACTTTGTTGTCAAAGCACTTGTACTGTGTTTATGATCAGCTGCCACAATGGTATGCGACTTGTAGGCAGTAGGATTAGGTCATTGGTGTTCTGTGGGTGCTACAGCACCGGCAGGTAATCTGAAACCATAGAGACGGTTGCATGCTTCTTTTTTATCATGGTATGTTTTTTTTCAAATATTGAACATTGAATGTCAGATCGTTTTTTTGACCAGCTTCTAATAACTTTTACTTTCTATGTATATGCATTATTATATGCAGACGATTGTGTTTTAATGTCTAGAACTGGGGTGGGGCTGCAGAGGCTTTTAACCAGTTTGAATAATTTTATGAACGACCTTGGCCTAAAAACTAACGTAGCGAAATCTCACATCATGGTGGTGGGTAAATCCCCCAAGATTCTAAAGACATGTTTTGTAAACAATGAAAAACTGTCCTACGTGCCTACCTTTTCTTACTTAGGAATCCTCTTTGACCAAAATAGTTCTTGGTCCCATTTAGTAGGGCAAGGACCAGGGGATTCAATCAGAATGTGGAGGCCATCTTCAGATTTACTAAAAAATTAGGCTCTTGGCCCATAAAAGCTATTACAGACATCTACAAAGCCCGCACGTGCGCTGTCACTTTATATGGTGCTGGAGTCTGGGGCTCGTGTAATACCATGGGCTTACAGAGAGCTGAGAACACGTTTATGAAACGATTGTTGACAGTCCCTAAAAGCACTGCTGCTACCATTTGTCATAGTGAACTTGGCTTCATCCCACTGTCTTTTCGTATACAATTGGCACCTTTATTACTATGGCACAACATTTGGGCAAAAAAAGAGGCAGCTTTGAACCGCGCTGTTATTTTAGATTGCTTAAAATTGGACTGTGCAAAAAAAATCCCCTGGATTACCTATATAAATGATCAGCTGGAGAAACGGGGACTGTCGGATTGTCTTGACAGCCCCGCAAACATAGTTAAAACATCAAGAGTGAAGCTGAAAAGAGAATTTTTAACACACTCCTATTTGACCAGAGACAATGAAGAGTTGGTAAAGAAAAGGGTTGTTGATCATTCATTGCTAGTTTGCTCTCTAGGCACTGAACCCTATCTTTCCTTTTATTTTACTCATGTTAAAATGTTTTATCTTATAAGGTTCAGGATGGGCATCTCCCACCTATTGGTTTCATATCCTCGTGATGTGTATTGTGATGCCAAATTGGATTTGTACCCATGCGACTCAGAGTCAGTCCAGAGCACCTTGCATTTTATGTTTTTTTTAAAACTTTATATCAATCCAAGACGTGCATTTTTAAACCCACTCTTAAGAGTTTTAAATATTAGAACGTGTCGGGCTGCGTTATATTATCTCCTGCTTTTAAAAGATGAATTAATTTGCCTTATGGTCTACAAGTATATTTCTTCTGCTGTTCGGCTCCGGAATATTGTTGGAAAATGACTATTATGATTATGTGCTTAGGTCTCAAGATTTTTTTTTTTTTAGGTTGACCTATTATATTACAATGATTGATCCTGACAAGTGAAAGTGACAACTACCTTTAGGGAATCTGTGTATAGATGTTCCTCTCTCTATCCACCGATTAATTTTTTGCACTATGGCTCCCTGCCTGTGGATAAACTGTCCTAAGAGATCGATACTTGGATATCTGCAATTGTTACTGTCATGGAATCATCACTTATTGTTTGTATTTTATTGTATTATTCTTTTCAAAATGTTTTTTATGATGCACTCTTTTATAGCTGGTACATAGCCGAATAAAGATTTTGACTGACTGACTTTCTATGTATAAAAAAATCAAGGCAGCCTGTAGCTTCACCCTGTGACACTCTTGCTGGGGTATAGGAGAGTGCAAAAGGAGAAGGCTGCAGTATGTCAATGTGATACAACACACATGTAAGTAAAAACAACTGCCTGGCCTACTGACTAAACTATTTAAGTATTTCAAAAAATATTATAAACATTGGAACACAAAGGGGCTCATTATGGGGCCCATGGTATGTGAGGAGGTAATTCCTCACGCAGTAAATACAGTTTTAGTACTGTACTTACCATGTGTGGTATTATCTACCCAGTTAATCAAGAGGAGGGGGACTAGGGGCTAATGAAGGTCCAGCACCTGTGTTCTCATCTAGTCATAGTTATACAAAAAGCAGGGTCTGTTCCTAAGTAGCTAAAGAAAATAAAGGTTGGAACCCTACACATAGGGAGGGGATCCTAATGATCATAAGATAGAGCCCTCATGCACCCAAATGGGTGTCATGTTTAATCATTTGGCTTTGCTCCTCAAGGGGCCGGCGTGGCAATGCCCTACGGGCACAGCAGGGGGGCTCTTTGTTTCAGATTTTCAGTTTTTGCCAAAATGATGAATGAGGGAGTGGTTAGTGTAGGGTGGCATGCTAGGTTAAGTGCTCTGTGGATTAAAACTGCTATGGGGTACCTATTAAATTTTAATAAAGTGGTCCCCTTGGAAGAGATAAAAAGGAATAATAGAGTACTGTCAATTGGGATCTATGGACCATGACAGCCTCACAGTAAGTGTAATAGGGGTCGGCATGTTTCATGCCTGTATGGCCCAGGATGGATCCATGGCATTTCTTCAGGACCAGAAAAATCCCTACAATACACCTAAATGGGAGATGTGAAGAAATTAGCCATTCCCCAAAAACTTGGTATCTGCTACCCCTACTTGTATGCAGATGAAAGGTAGATGAAAGTTCCAACCTAAAACGAAAACACAAACAAATATACACACACACACACACAGACACACATATGTACAGAACGAAGTAAGGCATCAATATAAGTGGGAATACTACATGTCCCAAAATGCAATACTAATTGCACTCACCTGTGAGGCCCCACTGTGAGGTAAAAGGAAGCAAATCTCATGGTTCTGCAAAGGTGAATCCCAGCCTGTGACCAAGGACCAGGAGGTCTGAAACGCCTAAGGCATGATAAAAGAAACTGTTTGACTTTGCCGGTTTTGCCAATAAATATAATCTGCTTCAGAGTGAGTCTTAATGCTTTGGGCATCTTTGGTTAAAATATATATATATATATATTCACTGAAAAAACCATAGGTTTCAGGGACGTTATAGTTACTTGCACATTTCACTCGTACAAAACCATAGAAATTCGCCGTTATAGTTAGTTGAGCTAACTATAACTCACGCCCCACAATGCACTGCTGATGACGTCACATATTACATCAATCATGACATGGTCAGTGACATCACTGATGACATCACTGATGACATCTCAAATGACATCACTGATGACATCATCCAGTGACTGTGTGTTTCTGTAAAGTTTAAATTTGTTTTATATATATGCCAAGCTGTATTGAAGAATGAGTGGGTGTATAAGTGTCTGTATGGAGGATTTAGTAGGTACGTGACTGACTGTATAAGTGAGTGATTAAATGTGTCTTTCTGAATGCATGGGTTAGTGACTAAACTGTGTGAAAGTCTGTATCAGTCTGTCTGTTGTTGTGTAAGCTGCTGCATGGGTTGGTGAGTAGCTGCATGAGTGTCTATATGGGTTATTGATTGCTTGCCTGAGTATTTGTATGGCTGCCTGAGTGTGTGTGTGGGTGGGTGGGAGGAGTGTGACTCTGTGCATAGATGTGTGAGTGGTTGATTCACTGGGTGTATGGGTTCAAGAGTGCATGTGGAAACAGCTGTATGGGTGGGTGAGTGTGTGTATGGGTGTGTTGGTGAGTGAATGGATGTCTCAGTGGTACATGTGCAAGTAAGTACATATGTAAAAGGCAGTATATGTGAGTGATGGTGTATATAAATAACTATATGTGAGAGTCAGCAATTGTGAGAGTGGCCTCATGGATGAGTGTGTATTTGTATCAGTGATTCTATAAGAGAGTAATTATGTGTTAGAATCTGTATGAATAAGTGAGGTGGTGTCTGTATAACTGTATAGGTGAGTAAATGGAAGTATGATTGATTCTTTGCATGACTGACTAGGTGTGTGAGTAACTCTGGATATGTGGCAGTGTGTGAGTGTCTGTATAGGTGTATGAGTGCATATGATAGTGTTGTATTGATGAGTGACTGCATGTATGAGTGACTTTATGGGTGAATGAGTGGATGTGTGTGTAGACCTAGGAATCAGTGCGTGCGTATGTAGTAACTGGTATTGGTGTCTGTATTGTTTCGAAAATGGTAGTCTGTATTTTAGAATGGGTGTATCAAATGTTTTATTAAGGTATGAGGAGGTGCATCAGATTTTCACTGGATGATGTCATCAGTGATGTCTTCAGTGATGTCATTTGAGATGTCATCAGTGATGTCATCACTGACCATGTCATGAATGATGTAATATGTGATGTCATCAGCAGTGCATTGTGGGGGCGTGAGTTATAGTTAGCTCAACTAACTATAACGGCCGAATTTCTATGGTTTTGTACGAGTGAAATGTGCAAGTAACTATAACGTCCCTGAAACCTATGGTTTTTTCAGTGAATTTCTATGGTTTTTTAAATGCTAATTTGTAACTATAACGTCCCTGAAACCTATAGTTTTTTCAGTGAATTTCAAAGGTTTTTAAATGCTAATTTCTAACTATGATGTTCATTAAACATATCTGCTGTGCGATCCAAAAACAAGCTGGTGCTTGTAGTGTTATGGACAGTGGACGCAACCATGTTACCTCAGGCAGTGGGGAAGATCTCAGTCATGAACCTGTGTCGTCGCCCCCTGTAAGCGGAAGCGCAGTGGGTTGGTCCAACGTACGCCACTCCAGCGTAGAAGTGTGAATAAATAGGCCGGGGTTCTGGGCGTGGTTCACTTGTGTGAAAGCCAACGCGTCTGCCAGAGCGGCGACCCTCACCCTGCCACGTGGCTGCCGCCATGACCGCGGGCCTCCTCGACACAAGCCCCCTGCGAACACAGCGGCACAGCACTGCACAGTTATGTCTATACAGACTACTGCCTTCGATCTACACTGCGGACAACGGGGCTCACAATTCAGATTGAGTCGCGATTCCAGATGACGGAGTCCAGTAGGCATGACACATTGCTCCCAGTGTGGCCCGCCCGGACCACACATCATCGCAGGCTGCGTACACGCTGAGCACCAGAGGTACCACTAACTCAGTGCACCACAAATAAACGCCACGTGGCCTTATTAAGGCAGAATTCATTAAACAAAAGACATTGCTACCAGTGCGGCCCACACGGACCACGCAGCATCGCAGGATGCGCACACGCTGAGTGCTTCAGGTGCCACTAGCTCACTGCACCATAAGTCATCGCCACGTACCCTTAAACCTACATAATATCCTTTTAGTATCCTTGCTTCAATAACTTTTTTTATATCAATTATAGCTTTAGTACAATGACCAAATTCATCTTGCAAGTCTAAAGGAACACTGAATGGCAGTCTACACTGCGGACAGCAGAGTTCACAATTAGAATTCAGTCTTGATTTATTAATTGGACAGAGAATTGTACTCTATGTCGTTGAATTTTCTCAAGAGGAAGTGACAAAAACTTTCCTCGATGTCTGTGCTGACTACTGCCTTCGATCTACACTGCGGACAGCAGGGCTCACAATTCAGATTGAGTCGCGATTCCAGATGACGGAGTACAGTAGGCATGACACATTGCTGCCAGTGCGGCCCGCCCGGACCACGCACGCATCATCGCTAGCTGTGCACACGCGGAATGCTTCTGATGCTCCTACCTCAGTCCACCACAACTGATGGACCCTTTATGACAGAATATTTTGTGTATGATTTCAGATCTGGTGCCCCTAACTTAATGTAGCACAAGTCATGGACCCTTTATGATTGAATCTCTGTGTGTGATCTGATGATTACTGTTGTACTTGTTACCAGCACCAACCATTCCCGGAGGGCTGGCTTACACTCACCCCACACGCATCCAGCACAGACGTCACTGGACATGTGACCCTGGTAATAAAAAGGAGTCGAGTGCACGTGCTCGTACCCAGTTCCACTATCTATCTGTGTCCGTTTGTTCATTATGTATGCAACCTGCTGCCCCTGGGCCCTACCACATTACATTGTGCTCTGGACAGCATATGCAACCAACTTACCTTTGACAGTGGGAGAAAACTTTGGTTATGTAACTTTGTCTCGGTCATTGTACAAGTACGTACGTAGAGACTGGATGATTAGAGTACTGCAAGGAGAGTGTATAGTGAATTTATAAATGCATGGGGATTGGCGGAGTGATTGTATAAGTACATATGTTGGCGCACCCTAACTCCGACAACGAGCTTGTCTCTAATTGGCTGCCCTCCATGTCCCAAAAACTAAAATTTGGATTTTGCATGGCCCAGTATTGCTACAGCTGCAATACTCCACTGAATGCGCAATAAACATTCACACCCACACAGATGTGTCATGTCCACCATCTTTCTTGTGTGGAACTATGGATGAATGTAGGGTCAGTGATTCCCCGTACCTTCCATGTTGGCCATGTTCAGGGACTTGGCTCACAGAATGACACATTGACGCTTGTGACCCGGGTGACGGTAGCACTACAACAAGAACCCCGGCATGGCCAGTGTTGCAAAAAATGTTAAGCATTCTCTAGCCCAAAGACAACCAAAAAGTAGCCCAAACTAGCCCAATATTGCTACTTTAAGGAAGGAGGGGCAGGGACATCATCAAGCAGGCGGTGAATGAATTGGAATTGATGTTGCAGCAGGCTGCCAAGTAAATATTTGTCTAATAAAGCACTTTAACATACTAGTTTGCTGGAGCGCTGTATATATATTTATAATCTGGCAACTAGCACAAACCTAAATTTTACCGCACAACCGGGAAAAATATAGCCCAATCTGGCAACAGTGCCGCATCAGTTGATTCCTCATACAGCTCACGATGGAGCCACGCCCATAGCTCCGGAGTCATTCTTCACAGCCTCACGCAGAACTGGCATACGCCAGGCCAGCCCACTCCGCTTACGCTTACAGGGAAGGACAACAACGCTACATGGCCCAGATTTTCATTGCAGTGATCTGCTGGTCACACCCTAGTTGTCAGTACACCACAGCCACTCCCTCACGGCTAGTATACACCCACACCACACCCATCCAGCACAGGCATCACAGGACACGTGACCCTGCCAATAAAAAAGACTCCATTTCAGAGTTGCTCGCACCGGATGCACTGCGGCCGGCACAGGCACACCGGGACGGTTACTTTCGGTCCACTGAGGTACGGCTACCGTAACTGCTGAGCGGGTGTAGAGCCTGCGGTGATGGCCGGTCCCGGCGGTCTGGACAGCTCAGGTTTTGTGTGCCCTGCTGGACCGCAGTGTAGGCCTGCCACCGAACAGGGAGGCCTACCACCACGTGCGTGGCCTCACTGTTCACTGAGTTAGTGCACCGCAAGGACTGAGCAGGTGTGCAACCTGCGATGATGATAGGTGCACTAGTATGTCCTCTGGCATGGCAAAATCAAGACGCAGCACCAAATGTGAGACCTGTTGGCCTGCGGAGCGGGACTGCGTGATGTGGAGGGTGCCCTGTCCGTGAAAAGGTGAGCAGTGAGGCCTGGGTGCGCAGCGGTGGGCAAATACGTCTGGGCGGCGGGAGTGAATACACAAAGGCAGCACAGCGATTTAGGCGTACGCAATCGTATATACTCTCCCATTACTAATTCTGTACTATGTTTAGATGTGGGAGCTTGAGGGCTCTACTAGGTCCCGGCACATGGTTGGAGACACAGCACTCACTGTCCCTCTTCATCTCTTCCTTTCTCTCCCTCACACCCTTTCTCTCTCTCTTCTTCTCTCACTCTTTCTCTCTTTCTCTTTGTCTTCCTCTCACTCTTTCTTTCTTTTTCTCTCTCTCTTCCTCTCACTCTCACTGTTTCTCTCTTTCTCTCTGTCTTCCTCTCACTCCTTCTTTCTTTTTCTCTCTGTCTTCCTCTCACTCTTTCTTTCTCTCTCTATCTCTCTTTCTCTCTCCTTTGATGGACGCATGACGCACAATCTTATCTTGCTTTTTGTCTTGCAGGCCTGCAATGAAGCTTAGCCATCCTGCAATCAACACTCAACCTGAATTGTGAGCACCGCTCTCCGCATGTACACAACGGGTGAGGAGGTTTCTTCGGCACGTGGTGGACCCTCTTCGACACACGCCGGTGGTGTAAGGTGAGCAGAGAGGCTTGTTTGCACAACGGCGGGCAGTCATCTCCGGGCAGTGGGAGTGGATGGGGTGCAGCAGCCTGGGTGTGCAGCGGCTGTCATACACCTCTGGGCAGTGGGAGTGGATGGAGTGCAGCAGCCTGGGTGTACAGCAGCGGGTAGACACCTCTGGGCAGTGGAAGTGGATGGGGTACACTAGCCTGGATACACAAAGGCGGGACAGCGATTTAGGCATACGCAGTTGTATGTACTCATCCATTACTGATTCCATTTTTATGTTTCAGATGACTAAGCTTGGGGGGTGCCCTATATCCCGGCACGTGGTTGGAGACACACCGGTGACAGAAAGGTGAGCTGTGAGGATTTTCTCCACAGTGTCAACACTCACTCTCCCTCTCCATCTCTTCCTTTCTGTCACTCACACTCTTTCTTTCTCTGTCTCTTCCTCTCTCTCTCTCATTCTTTCTTTCTCTCTCTTCCTCTCTCACTCTTTCTCTCTCTCACACTGTTTCTCTCTCTCTTCCTCTCTCTCACACGGTTTCTCTCTTTCTCTCTTCCTTGTATCACACTCTTTCTCTGTCTTCCTCTCTCTCACACTTTCTCTCTTCCTCACTCTCACTCTTTCTCTCTCTCTCTTCCTTTCTCTCACTCTTTCTCTCTCTCTCTTCCTCTCTCTCACTCTCTCTCTCTTCCTCTCTCTCACTCTTTCTCTCTCTTTCTGTCTCTCACTGTTTCTCTCTTTCTTCGTCTCTCTCATTCTTTCTCTCTGTCTTCCTCTCACTCTTTCTTTCTTTTTCTCTCTCTCTTCCTGTCACTCCCACTGTTCCTCTCTTTTTCTCTATCTTCCTCTCACTCCTTCTTTCTTTTTCTCTCTGTCTTCCTCTCACTCTTTCTTTCTCTCTCTCTCTCACTCTTTCTCTCTCCTTTGATGGACGAATGACGCACAATCCTATCTTGCTTTTTATCTAACAGGCTATGATTCACGAATCGACGTCCCCCCACACCACCACAGCTGAACGCGTGTACAAACTGCGATGATGCATGGCCATCCTGACAACGCCTGACAAAGTTGCTTCAGCACGTGGTGCACCCTCTTACACACACACTGGTGGCGGAAGGTGAGCAGAGATACTTCTTTCCGCAGCAGCGGGCAGTCACCTCTGGGCGGTGGGAGTGGATAGTGTGCAGCAGCCTGGGCGCACAAGAGCGCACAGACACCTCCGAGCAGTGGGAGTGGATGGGCTGCAGCAGCCTGAGTGCGCATTGCCGAAACAGATAATTAGGCGTGTGCAGTTGTATGTACTCTGCAATTACTAATTCTATACTATCTTTCAGATCACTAAACTTAAGGGTGCACTATGTCCCGGCACGTGGTTGGAGACACACCGGAGGCACAAAGTTAAGCTGCAAAGATTTTCTCCAGTGTCAACACTCCCTCTCCATCTCTTCCTTTCTCTCTCTCATACTTTCTCTCTTTCTCTGTCTATTCCTCTCTCTCATTCTTTCTTTCTCTCTCTTCCTCTCTCTCACTCTTTCTCTCTCTCTTTCTCTCTTTCTCTCTACCTCTCTCTCACACTGTTTCTCTCTCTCTCTTTTCCTTGTATCTTACTCTTTCTCTCTCTCACTCTTTCTCTTTCTCTGTCTTTGTCTGTCTTCCTCTCTCACTCTTTCTCTCCTCTCTCTCACTATTCCTCTCTCTTCCTCTCTCTCACTCTTTCTCTCTCTCTTCCTCTCTCACACTATTTCTCTTTCTCTCTCTCACTCTTTCTCTATTTCTTTGTCTTCCTCTCTCTCTCACTCTTTCTTTGTTTCTCTCTTTCTCCCTCACTCTTTCTCCTTTGCTGGACGCATGACGCACCATCTTATCTTTCTTTTTGTCTTACAGGCTGTGATTCACAAATGGTCCAGCGATGACACGACATGGCTGTACATAGTTTTATTTGTTATTGTTTTGTTTTAATAAAATATTTTATATGTAAATCCATACATGACTAAGATTCTTATTTCTCCAACCTAACGTGACAGTCACATTTGTTTGTGGGGGGTGGGGTGAGGGGAGATGGCGGACAAGGAGCTCCTACTGGGGGATGTCAGAGCAGTGTTGGGTGTCTGACCTGCATGATCGTTGCCTCTATTACATCTGTTCTCAGAGACTTAAGAGCCGGTGGTCTGGCTCGTAGATGAAGAACTGCGAGCCGACTAGCAGGCTCATAGAGGTAGAACCACGGCCCGTCAGTTCGCAGAGGAAGAGCTGTGGGCCAGCTCGCAGAGGAACACCTGCGGGCCGACTAGTATAGGGAAAGGTGCGGGCCATCGGCTTCCAAAGGGATAGCTGCGGAACACTGATGTGGGGAGAGGGAGCGTGAAGAGCGTATCTCGCAGAGAGACACCTCCGGTATATTTCCAGTATTGGCTTCACAGATACAACTGTGGGCCCGAGAACTCGCACCCGAAGAGCTGTGAGCCGACAAGTGGTTCGCAGAGGCAGACTTGCGGGCCCAAGTATATTGTTGGAGGTATACTGTTGATGGTGGAAAAGGGTGCGTTACCTGCTAATGTAGGGAGACGCAGCGTGAAAGCGGTATCTCGCACAGACAGAGCTCCGGTATATTAAATTGCCCCCGGGACCTTTCTTTTATATTTTCACTCGATGCGAGGCACAAGATGGCTGCTAACACTTCCTGGTTTGAATTGTTAGCAGCCAATCAGAGACAAGCTCATGCTCGGGAGTTAGGCACAGTCCAGAGATATATATCTTTTTTTCCTTTAATATCTCAAAAACTACTGAACGGATTTACACCATTTCCACAAAACAGCGCTTTCTGCACCAAGACCTTTCTCCCTGCCAAATTTGCAATTCTTTCTTTGTCACACAGTACATGAAATGCACCACTCTGATCAAGAATGGAATAAGTAATGGCACAATTTCCCTGTTGCTCCACACATAAATACATGTAAAGAACAAATCAGAATAGTTCCTTTATTTTTTCAAATTGCAAAACTTCTCTCTATTGGTTATTTTTGAACTTTCCATATAAACAGTTTTTTTTAAATTTAAGAACACATACAGGTGAGAAGTTCAACGTATTCTATCAACAAACTTTCTAGAACATTCTACGACACGTGCAGGTTAAAAGTTCATCATTTTTTCAAACCTAACGATATTTTTTTGCAACATTTTCTCGAACATTTAAGGGCACGTGCAGGTTAAAAGTTCACCATTGTTTTAAGTTCGAACAGTGCCTTCCGAATGCAAGTAGCAGGTGTGGTTGAAGTGAGCAAATTTTATCCTATCATATGAACTCTACGTTGAAACTGCTTTTTATTAACCAATGACAAAGATGCTTTTCGACAAACTAATATGCACCCTACTTTTTAGTAAACAATGTTTTTCATCTCCCAATCAGTTATCGTTTTGTATGAGAAAAAAAGTAGTTCCCCATCTTTAAACATATCTCTTATTCTACGAATGGACTGCATGAGCTACAGACATCTATCCATATCTTCCAGCTACACCTTCAAAATGCTAGTGTGTATCGTAGGACATAGCTATGTTTTCTGGTGCAAGAGATATGCAGAACAGAGACGTATTGACTTAGACCTAGGTTTACAAAATGTGGACATTAAATGGTTTGGACAGAGAGGATTGAAGTGGCACCAATTACTCCCTTTGGTTAAAACCTGTTTGCATCTCCAACTCCCTGACCTCATGATTGTGCACTGTGGTGGAAATGACCTAGGCACATTGACTGGGGTAGGTTTGGAAATGCTAATGAAGGACACCTTTAGACAATTGATGTTGCTTTTGCCTCAAACTGTCGTTGTATATTCCAATATATGCCAAAGACAGAAGTGGAAATGGTCAAACAAATTTTGTCCTCAGATTGAAAAATCTAGGAAGAATGTCAACAAAGCTGTGTCTGCATACCTCAGAGACCATAGAATGGGGTCGATCTACAACAACATACGTTATGATATGGCTGATATCTACAGAAGTGATGGAGTACACTTCACAGATCAGGGAAATCGAGTTTTTCTGAATAACCTGAAGCTGTGCATCCGCACTTATATGTAGCACCA
Source organism: Calotriton arnoldi (assembly GCA_963921515.1). NCBI lineage: Eukaryota > Metazoa > Chordata > Amphibia > Caudata > Salamandridae > Calotriton > Calotriton arnoldi. Next base: position 1,397,298 of record CAWUFW010002033.1, on the reverse strand, counting down.
ACTAATAAACACAAAGGCTCTTTTAGAGCCGCCTTATATTCCCAATATCGGTTCGCAGACTGACAACTGCGATCCGGCTAGCACTGAGGAGACATGCGGGCCGTCGGGCAGCCTCGCAAAGGGAGAGCTACGGCCCGTGGGCTCGGCTCGCACAGAGAGGCTACGGGCCATCTGCTCGCAAACGCAGAGCTGTGAGCCAATGGACTGGTAGTGTTTTATGGTTTAGGGTAGTGCAGTGGTGTTTGTGTAGTGTAGGGGGTCCTGCTGTGGGTAGTGTTTTAGGGTTTACGGTAGTGCAGTGGTGTTTGTGTAGTGTAGAGGGTGGTGCTGGGGGTACATTTAGGGTTTAGGGTAGGGCAGTGGTCTTTACGTAGTGTAGGGGGTCCTGCTGTGAGTAGTGTTTTAGGGTTTAGGGTTGTGCAGTGGTGTTTGGGTAGTGTAGAGGGTCATGCTGGGGGTAGCGTTTTATGGTTTAGGGTAGTGCAGTGGTGTTTCTGTAGTTTAGGGGGTCGTGCTGGGGGTAGTGTTTTAGGGTTTAAGGTGGTGCAGTGGCGTTTCTGTAGTGTAGGGGGTCGTGCTGGCTGTAGTGGTTTAGGGTTTAGTTACGTAGTGCAGTGCTGTTTCTGTAGTGTAGGGGGTCATGCTGGGGGTAGTGTTTTAGGGTTTAAGGTAGTGCAGTGGTGTTTCTGTAGTGTAGGGGGTCGTGCTGGCAGTAGTGGTTTAGTGTTTAGTTACATAGTGCAGTGGTGTTTGGGTAGTGTAGGGGGTCGTGCTGGGGTAATGTTTTAGGGTTTAGGGTAGTGCAGTGGTGTTTCTGTAGTGTAGGGGGTTGTGCTGGGGGTAGTGTTTTAGGGTTTAAGGTAGTGCAGTGGTGTTTCTGTAGTGTAGGGGGTCGTGCTGGCAGTAGTGGTTTAGTGTTTAGTTAGGTAGTGCAGTGGTGTTTGGGTTGTGTAGAGGGTCAGGCCGACAGACTGACTCACAGAGCTCCGAGCCAACGGACTGGCTTCTAAAGGCATAGCCGCGACCTCGTGATGTGGGGAGAGGCAGCCTGAAAGGAGTATCTTACACAGACACAGATGCCAGTGTTGCCTCGCAGAGGTAAAACTACACACCCGATGGCTTCTACATGGAGAGATGCGAGCTGATGGACTAAGTCACAAAATGGCTGCCAACACTTTCTAGTTTCAACCGTTCACAGCCAATGAGCCGCGAGCTCGTGCTCGTAACCCTCAGCCAATCAGATGTCAGAATTCTCAAATATCGATATCTGTAAAATTTGATACTTCTCAAAAACTACTGAACGGATTTACACCATTTCAACAAAAGTGCGCTTTCTCGACCACAACCTTTCTCCCTCACAAATTTGGCGTAATTCCGTTCAGCAGTTTGACCTGTAGTCTTGTCTAAAGTTTCCTATGGAAAATGCATTGAGAAAACACATTTTGGGACTCCCCTTTTTCTCAGCCCCCTTGACCAATCACCCCCAAACTTTCAAGATAGGAGCTGATCAAAAAAGAGAAACTTTTTTGAAAATTTCGTAAAGATTCATCAAACGACGCCAAAGTTATAAGCACATGGAGGGCTCCAGGAGAGGGGCCGCGCAACCCCCTCCCAACATGAGTGAAGCCCGGGGCTGCGGGGACCCCAGCGGGCCCCCGCAGCCCCAGCAACCCCCAGCTATTATTTTTTAAGAAATGCCCACGGGACCTAGCCCACCCAGGGACCTCATTAAAATAAAACGCGGGAACCCGCGACCCCAGCGCGAATTGCACTGATTTTTTTTTTTTTAAATAAAAAATGCTTTTTTGGGCCCTGGGGTCCTTCTGGGACCCCCTGAGCAGGCCTAGGGGGTCACGGTGTTTCTACCCTGCCCCCTTCTCTTGTTTTATACCTTTGTTTCTCTGTTTTCTAGTGACTCGCTTCTACCAAGCCAGAAGATGGCTGCCAACACTTCCTGGTTTGGAGTGTTCGCAGCCAATCACAGTGAAGCTTGTGCACGGGACTTAGGCTCTGCCCAGATATCGAAACTTTTATTTTTCTTATTTCTCAGCAACCACTGAACGGATTTACACCATTTTACAAAAAGTCGCTTTCTGAGCCAAGCACTACCTTTCTGCCAAATTTGAGGTAATTCCGTTCAGCAGTTCGGGCTGTAGCTCGTCGCAAAATTTCCTATGGAAATTAACATGGAGAAAACGCGTTTTGGGACCCCCCTTTTTTCTCAGCCCCCGCTTGACAAATCACCCCCAAACTTTCAAGATAGAAGCTAACCTAAAAAGTGCAACTTTTTGCAAAATTTCATAAAGATTCGTCAAACGACGCCAAAGTTATTAGCAAATCAAAAAATGTTTTTCCTATGGAAACTAGGTTGTAACTATAACTACCTACTGGCGACCGCCAGTAGGTAATATATATATATATATATTTATATATATTTTAAGCTCCAAATGCACCAGCTTGATGCACTCACGGACGGGTGCTGATAATGCGGGGGTGCTCCCGCATACAAATCACTGCTTCCAATCTCCACAGAGTAATCGTACTCAAGGAAGACAGCACTCACGGGGGCAAGTTCCGTAGTTTATTCAACGGACTACAGGCACACAGACGTGTTTCGGCAACAGCCTTTCTCGATGTTTGCTGGAAACGCCAAAACCACCATATTTTATAACAGCATTTGCCTCGCACTTCCATGTGGCAACAAACAAAGGACCACCCTCATTAAACGGATTGCCAGAACACCGCAACAGAAGGCGTAAAAATTCCGCAATATTGGTCCTGTTTTTCTGGGTTAATACCAATGGTGCAAAGTGTCACATATACTGAATACAATTCAAAATACAATCTCACCCTGGATGGGTCAATTATCATGCATAACTCAAAAATACAGGCTGAATTGGTACGACAAATAATTTAAATACAAATTCACCCAAGTGGGTTGTACCTATCGCCTATAGAACGGACGCGTATGCCCTTTGTTAATATCTCAATGATGTGATTCATTTCCTTCCATTAATATCGCCCTAGATGGGCACATCATTAACCAAAATCATGATTCATTATTTCATCATGCCCTGAATGGGCCAATCTCCATCTTATGTTGCCACACTCAATACAGTCACATAAAATACATCAATTCATTGCAAAATTTGCAAGATGGTAAAGTAAGCAGCATTACTTGCATTTCATCAAATTAAATAGGCATCCTGGAAAAGTATCCGGAAAAAAGTAAAGGAAGCATAAAGCAGCAGGATAATGTATAGTGAAAGTAGAGAACACAGAGTAATGAAAGAAGTTAATAAATGCTCCCCCATTTCCAATTGACTAAAGGTGAACAATCAATGCCTCTGGTAGGGGTGTATAGACTTATGAGAAAATCTTTCTAAACAGACACTCAATACCCAATGGGGGTTTAATCCCCTAAATGAATAGCCAGTTCCTTGCTACTGTTCAACCCAAGGGGTGTCTTTGTTTGAAGATCGATTATATAACGGGATTCAAGGCGTCTCAACCTCAACACCCCGTCCCCTCCCCTGTGATTGACTGATATATGGTCAACACAATAATAACTTAGAAGATCTCTGTTGCGTTGATGTTCCTTATTAAAATGTCGCGCAACAGGATATGTTTTGTCCCCATTAGTTATGGCCCTCATGTGTTCTAAAATCTGAATTTTAGTTGGGTGGATGGTGCTGCCTATATATTTTAGGCCGCATGGACAGTTCAAGCAGTATACTGTGTACGGAGTTGTACACGTAAGAAATGTCTTTATTCTTTTTGGTTTGTCCAATGCAGGAATATTATAGGACAAAACCCTTTTACTGCCATTGCAGGCTTTGCATTTCCCGCAAGGATAAAACCCATTTAATGGGCCCAAAATGGATTTGGTAACTTCCATGGTCTGATAACTGTGGACTAAGTTGTTTCTCAGTGATCTGGCCTTTCTAAAGGTGACTAGGGGATTAGGTGGGAGATCACTCCCTATAACGGTGTCCGACATTTTGTATTTTGAATTGTATTCAGTATATGTGACGCTTTGCACCATTGGTATTAACCCAGAAAAACAGGACCAATATGGCAGAATTTTCACGCCTTCTATTGCGGTGTTCGGGCACATCCATTTAATGAGGGTGGTCCTTTGTTTGTTGCCACACGGATGTGCGAGGCAAATGCTGTTATAAAATATGGTGGTTTTGGCGTTTCGGGCAAACATCGAGAAAGGCTGTTGCCGAAACGCGTCTGTGTGCCTGTAGTCCGTTGAATAAACTACGGAACTTGCCCCCGTGAGTGCTGTCTTCCTTGGGTACGATTACTCTGTGGAGATTGGAGGCGGTGATTTGTATGCGAGAGGACCCCCGCATTATCAGCACCCGTCCGTGAGTGCATCAAGCTGGTGCATTTGGAGCTTATATTAATTCTCTTGAAGCACCGTCGCTGTGGCCGGAATGATAATTGAGGCTGCGTGAACAGGAGAATTCACGCCCCCGCAAGTTGGAACAGGCGGGGAAATAGTCCTGGTAAGGTGCCGGTGGCACGCCATTTATTACATGACCACAGCGATAGGAGGAGGGGGAGAAAAAGGCTTGTTATATGTGAGCTGCTTAGCAGCTGGAAAAACACTTCACAATGTTTTGCGAGTCGGAACGCCGTGAGGCAGCATTATGCATGTTCAAAAGAAAGGATGACACTGGAATGGAGCATGGGGAGAAAGGGGCACTTGGAAAATCGAATCTAGCCTCTAAAATTGCCGCTCTGGAATGTCTGTATGAGCTCGAGATAAGAAAATGGTGGGAGGCGACCTCCCTGCAGAGCTATATTGAGGTCAATAGGGTCCCTAGAGGCCTAAGGATTTATACTGTGCCCGCATATGAGTCTCCAGATCCCTTGATGTTGGATGAATGGGCGGAGCACATGGCCCAATCCTGCAAGGGTATGCTGACAATTTTAGTGAAGTTCGCGTGGAGCGATAGAGATAAAGCTTTACTGAACATCAAAGAATTGGAAGACGAGCTATTGAAAGAAGAGGACCAAAGGAAATTTCAAGATATGAGAGAGCAAATGAAGAAAAGACTTAAACAACGTAAGCAAGAGAAATTCGATGGTGACGAAAAAGACTATAATCTAGGCAGGGTTTTAACCTTTGCCAGAAAGTATGACACTCCAAGAAGAGAACTTCTAAACAAGAAAGTACAGTCAACCGTGGAATCACGGGATACATCTGAATCAGAGGTTACAGGGAATGAGTCGTCGGGTGAGGAAGAACCGAGTGGATCAATATCAACAACTGGAAGAACTCCTTTTCACGAGGAGTTCAGACTCATCCGTTAATCATGGCAGAAAGGGGGCAGAGGCAAACCCCCAGAGCAGGCAGCCACTGGAAAACAATGAGTGGGGGCGGGGGCTGTAAAAAGCAACCGCTCTCCACCTGTGACACGCAGCAAGAAAGCATACAACAAAAGGAAGTGAGTGAGGATGGGAATTTGACGATCATTAATTTGACGGAAAAAAATTTAACAACTACGGAGGAATCCGTCTTAAAACTTGGCCTATCCTTTTGCCCACATAAGGCCATGGAGTACACGCAAACCCGCATTGATCTTTTTAAGTTCACTCGCAAACTTAAGCTTCATAAGTATTTTAAAATGAAGCCGGCCACTGTAAGATCAAAAAAAATCAGTCATGCCCAGAAAGAAATGGACGTCCTTACAGGGAAAGATTTTAAAACCCTAGAAATTTTGGAGAACTTAAGGACTGAAGAAATACGTGATATGGAAACACCTATGGGCTTGACTCAACAAGTGGCATTGGTGGGAGTGGAACAAAGCGGGGGACTGAGTCCTTTCAAACCTACTTCTCAATTCCTTCCGCAGATGCCGGCAGATGCCATTGACATCTTCACGGAATCTGTAAATAAAGATCTAATACGCCTCCAACGAGAAAGGAAATATTCAACAAAGACCATGAATTTTTCAAAGCAACAGCAACAGGCTTTACATGAACTGAGTCAAGACACCTCTATCATATGTAAACCGCCGGATAAAGGTGGGAACATCGTTCTCAAAACCCGAGAGCGTTACAATATGGAGGCTAATCGACAGTTGTCGGACATAAAATGTTATGTGAAGATCAATGAGAAAGAGTATCATCAGAGTATCACAAACTATCATCTTCTTTTATCCTATTGGTATAAGAAAGACATGCTTGAAATGGAGGAACATTTATTTCTCAGATGCCTCAACCCCACGATTCCGACATTTTACCACCTACCTAAGGTACATAAAGATAAACTGAACCCACCAGGAAGACCCATTGTTGCATCCCAAAGACGCCTGACAGAGCACATGTCAACTTACATAGATTTCTTTCTTGCACAACATGTAGAGAAACTCAAGTCGTATATCAAAGACACTAAAGACTTCTTGGGACATGTGAACATGATACAATGGGAAGATGGGTTTCAATTGATGGTGTTAGATATTACAAGTCTCTACACATGCATAGCCCATAGTGATGGCCTGAGGGCGGTAAAATACTTTCTGGACAATCATCCTCTTAAATATCTAAAACACAATGCGCTGTTGTTAGACTTTGTTGCATTTTGTCTTAACAACAACATATTTCTCTTCCAGAACCAACTCTTTAGACAGGTCTCAGGGACTGCCATGGGCACCTGCTTCCCCCCCAGCTACGCAAATTTATTCATGGGCTGGTGGGAGGAGCAGGTGGACTGGGCCATTTCCAATAGTACTTGGACAGACAGGATTATAACATGGCATCGATATATCGATGACCTGTTCATTGTTTGGAGAGGCTGACCTGAAACAGCATGGGCATATATAGAGATACTAAACTCTAATGAGGTCAATTTGAAATTCACGGGAGAAGTGAATTCATTGTCTGTGAATTATTTGGACCTCAATGTCCATGTGGAGGAAGGGAGATTGTGTACTAGGTTACATAGAAAGTTTACGGCAGGAAATTCAACCCTCCACGCCACCAGCAGCCATCCCAAGAAACTCATTAATAGCATCCCGTATGGGGAGTTATTAAGACTTAAAAGAAATATCTCCAGCAAATTAGAATTTTAATCTGCTGCTAAAGATAGCATGCAACGCTTTAGTTTGAGGGGCTATAGTCATACAGTCCTCACAAAAGCACTAAAAAGGGCTAACTCTTTGAAGAGAGTAGATTTGTTGCAAGAAGACACTAAGGAGGTCACAAAGTTTTTGGAAGATAAAAATAAATTTAGAATGATTACCACATACTCCAAGAATGCTGGAGAACTCAAGAGGATATTACGTAAGAACTGGCATACTCTCCTGTCGGACACCGTTATAGGGAGTGATTTCCCACCAAATCCCCTAGTCACCTTTAGAAAGGCCAGATCACTGAGAAACAACTTAGTCCACAGTTGTCAGACCATGGAAGTTACCAAATCCGTTTTGGGCCCATTAAATGGGTTTTATCCTTGCGGGAAATGCAAAGCCTGCAAAGGCAGTAAAAGGGTTTTGTCCTATAATATTCCTGCATTGGACAACCAAAAAGAATAAAGAAATTTCTTACGTGTACAACTCCACACACAGTATACTGCTTGAACTGTCCATGTGGCCTAAAATATATAGGCAGCACGATCCACCCAACTAAAATTTGGATTTTAGAACACATGAGGGCCATAACTAATGGGGACAAAATATATCCTGTTGTGCGACATTTTAATAAGGAACATCAACGCAACAGAGATCTTCTAAGTTATTATTGTGTTGACCATGTATCAGTCAATCACAGGGGAGGGGACAGGGCGCTGAGGTTGAGATGCCTTGAATCCCGTTATATAATCGATCGTCAAACAAAGACACCCCTTGCGTTGAACAGTAGCGAGGAACTGGCTATTCATTTAGGGGATTAAACCCCCATTGGGTATTGAGTGTCTGTTTAGAAATATTTTCTCATAAGTCTATACACCCCTACCAGAGGCATTGATTGTTCGCCTTTAGTCAATTGGAAATGGGGGGAGTATTTATTAACTTCTTTCATTACTCTGTGTTCTCTACTTTCACTATACATTATCCTGCTGCTTTATGCTTCCTTTACTTTTTTCCGGACACTTTTTCAGGATGCCTATTTAATTTGATGAAATGCAAGTAATGCTGCTTACTTTACCATCTTGCAAATTTTGCAATGAATTGATGTATTTTATGTGACTGTATTGAGTGTGGCAACATAAGATGGAGATTGGCCCATTCAGGGCATGATGAAATAATGAATCATGATTTTGGTTAATGATGTGCCCATCTAGGGCGATATTAATGGAAGGATATGAATCACATCATTGAGATATTAACCAAGGGCATACGTGTCCGTTCTATAGGCGATAGGTACAACCCATTTGGGTGAATTTGTATTTAAATTATTTGTCGTACCAATTCTGCCTGTATTTTTGAATTATGCATGATAATTGACCCATCCAGGGTATGATTGTATTTTGAATTGTATTCAGTATATGTGACGCTTTGCACCATTGGTATTAACCCAGAAAAACAGGACCAATATGGCGGAATTTTTACGCTTTCTGTTGCGGTGTTCTGGCACATCCATTTAATGAGGGTGGTCCTTTGTTTGTTGCCACACGGAAGTGCGAGGCAAATGCTGTTATAAAATATGGTGGTTTTAGCATTTCCGGCAAACATCGAGAAAGGCTGTTGATGAAACGAATCTGTGTGCCTGTACTCCGTTGAATAAACTACAGAATTTGCCCCCGTGAGTGCTGTCTTCCTTGGGTACGATTACTCTGTGGAGATTGGAAGCGGTGATTGATATATATATATATATATATACCGCTGGTGGCAATGCAGAAGTGAATACGAGTTTACCTCATATATATATATATATATATATATATATATATATATATATATATATATATTCATTGAAAAAAACCAAAGGTTACAGGGATGTTATAGTTAGGCTGACATTTCACTCGTTCAAAACCAGAGAAATTCAACAGTTATAGTTAGCTGGGCTAACTATAACTCACTCCCTCACAGTGCACTGCTTATGACCTCACATATTACATCACTCATGACATGGTCAGTGACATCACTAATGACATCTCAAATGACATCAATGATGACATCATCCAGTGAGTGTGAGTTTAAAAAAAAAAAGTTTATAAGTATTAAATATTTATACAAAGGTGTATTGGTGAATCAGTATATGTATGAGTGCCTGTATGGATGATTCAGTGGGAGTGTAACTGACTGCATAAGTGAGTGAATACATAACTCAGTGAATGTATGGGTGAGCGACTAGTTTGTGTGAATGTCTGATCATTCTGTCAGTTGGAGTCTAAGGGGTGTTTGGCTTGGTGAGTGGGTATGTCAGTGGCTGTATAGGTGATTAATTGGTTGTCTGCGTACCTGTATGGGTTTCTGAGTGTCTGTGTGGGTGGGTAAGGGGTATGTGACTGCCTGCATGGATGAGGGAGTGGGTGAGTCAGTGGCTGTATAGGTTAGGGAGTGCATATGTTAGGGGCTGTATAGGAGAATGAGTGTGTGTATGGCTGTGTCAGTGAGTTAATGGATGTGTCAGTGGTATATGGGTGAGTAACTGCATATGTGCAAGTCAGTATAGGTGAGTGTTGGAGTATATGAGTGACTGTACGTATGAGTGAGTGATTGTGAGAGTGGTTGTATGGGTGAGTGTGTGCTTGTGTCAGTGGCTGTATAGTGAGTGAGTATGTGTACAGTAAGCATCTGTATGAATAAGTGAGTGGGTGTGTGTATAACTGTATAGGTGAGTAAGTGGCTGTGTCATTGATACTATGGGCGAGTGAGTAGCTCTATGGGTGACTGACAGTGTGTGAGTGTCTGTATGGGTGTATGAGTGGATATAGCAGGGGCTGTATTTATAAGTGAGTTGGTGTATGAGTGGTTGTATGGGTGACTGAGTGGATGTCTGTATAGACTTCTGAATCAGTGAGTGGGTGTGTGAGTTCTGATATGGGTGTGTCAATGCTTTTGAGAATCGTAGTGTGGAAGTTAGAGTGGGTTTATGAAAGGTTATATTGGGGTGTGAGTGGGTGCATCAGTGATTCTGTAGAGGATGTCATCAGTGGTGTCATCAGTGATGTCATTTGAGATATCATCAGTGACGTCATCAGTGATGTCACTGGTCATGTCATATATGATGTAATATATGAGGTCATAATCAGTGCATTGCAGGGGTATGAGTTGTAGTTAGCTCAGCTAACTATAATTGCAGAATATTTCTGGTTTTGTACGCTTGAAATGTCAGCCTGGCTATAATGTCCCTGTAACCTTTCGTTTTATCAGTGAATTTCTAAGGCTTTTTAAAATTTTATTTCCTAACTATAACGGCCCTGCAACCTTTGGTTTTTTAGTGAATTTCTAAGGATTTTTAAGTACTAATTTCTAACTATAACGTCCCTGTAACCTTTGGTTTTTTCAATGAATTTCTTAGTTTTAAAAAAAATTCTATTTCCTAACTATAACATCCCTGAAACCTTTGGTTTAGTCAGTGAATTTCGAAAGTTCTTTTAATTCTGTTCGCTACTCCTCCTTCCTACAAAATGCTTAGAGTGTGGATTGTGGGCTACAGCTGTGTCTATTGGGCTAAAGAGATAGCAAAAAACAAAGGTATTGACAGGGACTTGGTTTTGCCAAATGTGGAGATTAGATGGTTTGGCCAGAGAGGGTTAAAGTTTCATCAGCTACTGCCTTTGGTTAAAACCATTGTGGATTTCCAAGCTCCTCACCTCATGATTTTGCACTGTCGTGGCAATGACCTAGACACATTGACTGAAGTAGGGCTGGAAATCCTAATGAAGAATATCTTTTCAGAACTGATCTCGCTTTTCCCTCACACTGTCTTAGTGCACTCTATGCCAAAGACAGAAATAGAAGTGGTCAAATCAATTCTGTTCACAACTTGACAAATCCATAAAATATGTTAATAAAACTGTTTCTGCTTTCCTCACAGACCAAAATATGGGCTCTATCAATAACAACAATCTGTGTATTGACATGCATGGAATATATAGAAGTGATGGAGTTCACTTTACAAACAAAGGGAGCAGGGTGTTTCTAAGCAACCTGAAACTCTGCATTCAGTCTTATCTGTAGCTGTCTTATACACACTCTCAAGACAACCCACCTACGGAGAACTCTGAGTCGTGTCATGACATTAACGGCAGACTTTGGGAAGATCTCTGGCTATGACATTAATAAAGAGAAGACAGAGATAATGGCTTGGAACACAGAGGTAGGGGACGAGAAGGGTAAAAGGGAAATGAGATACTTAGGGGTTAAGATCACTCAAGATATCACCAAGCTAACCAAGGAAAACTTTTAAAAAGTTGGGAAAGAAGTGGGAGCTTTGCTGAAAAACTGGTCATATCTCCCGCTTACTTTATTCTGCCAAGCTAACTTGGTGAAGATGATAGTCCTCCCCAAGGTTACCTTTCTATTTGATTAAATTCCCTTACCCTTTAAGAAGGAATGGTTCGTGAAGATGCAAAGCCAGATCAGTAGCTTTATTTGGTCTTCCAAAGGCCCATGGATAGCATGGAAGAAGCTGAGAAGGAGGACGGAGAAAGGGGGGTTAGCACTACCAGACCTGTTATTTTACTCCTGGGCATTCTTGCTAAAGAATGGGAAAATGCTATCAGATAGACCCACAAGCTCAGAGATTGGGAGCTTACTGGCGGTGATGTTGAAGCAGGAGGAAGGAGGGGAGTGTGGCTTTATGCATAAATATGCTGATCCTAAGTACTTTAAAAAGGCCAGGCTGAAATTTTTATGGGGTATGGCCGAGACATGGTACTAAATTAAAAAGGCTTTAAAACTTCCGTACTTCAGTCAACTTGCCCCCATTTGGGATTCTCCAGGCTCTCCATAATGGACAAAGGACATGCTGGAAATTCCATTATGTGAGGCTGGTATAACAAGATGGGAGCATCTAACTCACGAAGGAAACTTCATCACGTGGAAGATGTGCAAACAAAAGATGGACCATAAGGTCTCAAGATTCAAGTTCCTCCAGATACAGAGCTGGTACCAGGCTCCAGGCTCAATAATAGGGGATCAGAATGAACTTGAAGACAGACTTATGTTGGGGACTGCGGCGAAGAAAGAAATTGCTACGTGGTACTGGCTGATGATCGAGCTGGAAGATGGAAAATTTACCTTGCCGGTAGAGTTGTGGGGAGGACGCTTGCCGGAAATTTTGCTGGAGTACCAATGGCAAGTATCTATGTCTAGGATGTACAAAATAGTAAAACCTGCCTATCTGACGAGAAATCATCTTTTCACCATCCACGGGGCTTACTGGACCCCTCAAAGACTTTCGAATTTTGGAAAAGGATGTGAGGTGGCTTGTCCGAAATGCGGCAGCATGAAAGAAGACGATGTGCATATGTTTTTGCACTGCCCAAAGATCCAGATATTCTGGGAGGGTGTGAGTAGAGCCTTGTCTAATACTCTGAATATTCAAATTAAGGTAAGCATTTTGCTGATTATCTTTGGGTGTTTGGACCTTCACCTAAAAATTGGCAAAAACTATGCAAAGCTGGTATTTTATGCTATATTACTGGCACGCAGAGAGATCTGTAAGCAATGGGTGACCTATGCACCTCCTCCATACGAGGATTGGCTACTTTATGTAAAGAGTATAGCCAGTTTGGATATGTCGGACAAGGGGCATAGAAGGTATGAGTTTTGGTTACCTTTGTTGCGATGGTTTGAGCAACAAGGTAGCAGATCGGATCAGGGGTCCGATGATTAAGCCTACTCCGCCTCGGCTGGCACTTTTCTAAGGAGCAGGGCTGCTTGCAGAAAATGTGCGTTGAAGAAGAAGTTGTCACAATCCAAGGGTGGTACCGTGTGAACCCTCTTTCCTTCATTTCCTAGCAAAAGGGCAGGACACCTTGGTTAAGGTGCAAGTGGAATGGTGTTTATGAGTCAAATGAGGGCAAAAAAAAAAAGACAAATGCTCTACTCAGAGCCACCCAAGAGGCCAAAATTTTGGTAATTTTCTTGTCAAATAATTTTTTGGGGTAATCTTTGAAATCCTCGACGGCATCGCCATGACCGCGATCACGTCACAAAATCGCAAAATAAAAGCAGACATTCAACAACCACCACCACATTAAAAAATGTTAACTTAAAAAATTCATTCTAACTAATAAAATACACACTACTAACCACATCACTGCTTTAAAAACATATTTGTACTATATTTGTCTAGTACGTTTTTTAGGAAACGGTTTAAACCCTACTTCCCGTTTTCGTGATTACACTGAGAGTCGCAATGACTCCAGTAACCGAGACGATCACGCCTTTTTTAGGGGGTGCAAAACACATAAATGCACACATTTTACAGTATTTTAGACACTAGGGGCCCGATTCACATAGGTAAACTGAGACGCAAGTCTAACTTTACGACTTTTGCTATTCACAAAGGGCATTTACTACTTGTAAATTCCCTTTGTGGATACCAAAGTTAAACTGTATGACTTTTGGTATTCTCAAAGGGCATTTATGAGTACTAAATGCCCTTTGTGAATACCAAAAGTCGTAAAGTTAGACTTTCGTCTCATTTTACCTTTGTGAATTGGGCCCTAGGGGTTTATTATTGCACTGTTTAAATCATATTTTTGTAGTGACTTTGTATAATAAAAACCATTTAAACCGATTTTCCAGTTTTGCGGTAATGTTGGGCATCACAATGATATCGGTAGCCACGATCAATGAAAATACATGATGAAATGACAAAATGAATGCAGACATTAAATAGTGACCACCATATTCAAAACTTCTATCTGCAAAATGGATTATAACCAACACAATAAACACATTACTACCTAAAGACTATATAATAGCATGTACAACTCCCTTAATATCTCTATAACACAATGCATAACTTTTTCAGTGTAATCTATGACTGCATGCATCACTGTATCACTAAGTCTCTCATTCACTTTATAAGTATTTGAGGGGATCTGTGAGACAGTGCATCAATCTATCAATAATTCTGTAACGAATTGTGTGACTGCCTCAGTGCATCCATGAGTGGGTGCATCAGTGTCACAATGGGTTCGTAATTGGTTGCGTAAGTCTCTCACTCAATCTCTGAGAAGGTGCATGAATGCCTTTGTGCATTTGTAAGTATGTATATGATTGACTTGATTGGTGAGTGGATACATGAGTGTCTAAGGGGGTGTCTGAATGGGTGAGTGAGTGGGTGCTTTAGTCTCTGAGTGGATCTGTGAGTGAGTGCATAAATCTCTCAGTGGGTCTATGACTGGCAGCATGAGTATCTGAGCGGTTCTGCCAGTGGGTGCGTGAGTCTGTGAGTGTGACTGTGTGTAGGTACATGAGTCTCTGAGAGCATAAATAACAGGGTGCATAAGTCTCTGAGTGGGTCTATGAGTGGCTGTGTGAGTGACTGTATGGGTGTATGAGTGTCTGAATAGGTCTGTGAGTGGATGTATTAGTGTCTGAGTGGATCTGTGTGTATTGGTGTCTCAATGGGTCTGCGAGTGAGAGCATAAGTCTCTGAGTAGGTGAGTGAATGGGTGCATGCATGCATGAGTGTTTGAGTTTGTCTGTGACTGGGAGCGTGAGTGTCTGTGTGGCTCTGTGAGTGGATGCATAAGCCTTGACTGGGTGAGTGAGTGGGTGCGTGTATACCTGAGTGAATTTGTGAGTGGGTGTCTGAGTTTATGAGTGAGTGACTGAGCCCATACGTCTCTAAGAGGGTCTGTGACTGAGTGTGTGAGTGACTGTATGGGTCTGTCAGTGGATGTAAGAGTCTTTAAGTAGGTATGAGACTGTTCGCATGACTCTATGACTGAGTCTCTAAGTAGTTGCATGAGTCTCTGAGTGGCTCTGCACATGGATGCGTGACTCTACAACTGAGTATGTAAGTGGGTGCATAGGTACCTGAATGGGTATGTGAGTGAGTGCATCAGCATCTGAGTGGATATGTGACTGGATGTGTAATTGTGTGAGTGGTTATGTGAATAGGTGTATAAGTGTCTGAATGAGTTTGTGAGTGCACACATGAGTGTGTGACAGTGACCGGTGAGTGTGTACAAATATATATTTTTTTATATTTTCACCAATATTCGCGATGTTGCCGCGATATTTGCGATGTCCCGGCGACGGTACACGGGGGTTGCACTGGCAGTTATGGTGTCATTGAGAATAGCGCGTGATTAAAAAAAATCAATTTTGGAAACATAACTTATGTCACTGACACACCCATTTCTCAAACATGGGGTCAGAGTATCTCCACCATGACCCCTTATGTTAGCTTTCACACAAACTTTCAGGCCCAGGAACCTTTCCCAGACGATAAAATGGCATATGCAACTTTCTGTTCATGTTGCATCCAGCCCATCAGAGCATTCCTGTTGGCGCGCGAATCCGCGATTACTCAGAAAATTGTCGTGAAATATCCACAGCCAAAGATATATCTTTATTTTTAGGCTTAAATTTCACTAAAACTACTGGACAGATTTTCACCAAATAACAAAAAGCACAATCTGCGTAACATCTACCTTTCTGCCAAATTTGGTGTTATTCTGTCCAGTGGTAAGAGCTGTAGGTACGACAATGCGTTACAATGAAAATTTACTGTACAAACGCACCCTTTTTGCACGCCCCAATTTCTCAGTCCCCACTGCACGGATCACCCGTGAACTTTCCATGACAACCAGACACTATTTTTGGAAAATTTCATGAAGATTGGTCAAACAACTCCAAAGTTATAGCCACGTCAAAAAATGCTTTTCCTATGGAAACTAGGTCCTAACTATAACTACCTACTGGCGACCACCAGTAGGTAATTTTAATATATAGGAGAAAAATCTCTGCAGCATTTATAGTATGCTATATATGTAAAATGTCGATACAAGGGAGACAACGAACACAGAGCATAGATGGGTATATATATCTTACCCTATTTTAAGATTTAGTATTGCCTTCTACATCAAAGCAGAGTACCGTGCATAACTGCGGATGAAATTAAGGACAAACATATGGCCATTAAACAAGAAAGTAAAAAATTTAAACAGCCTGGAAACAGCAAGAATAATGCTGGTATCATAATAGTACTCACCTGGTCCCACACAAGGTTGGGCCCGTAACCTACCCCTCTCTGGGGACAGAATGCAAGGGGGGATAGTTATAAGGGCTGATAAATTGGGAGCACGTTCGGTGAAATCATAACCACTGCAGAACTCTCAGAAATGCTAGATTGAGTAGCACCATGGCCATTTTGGAAGTGGAGCGTAAATCCTGATACTCTAATAGTGATGCGATTCCTGTAGGATGGACCATGGTGGGGGCCATCATCCCATATGAGGCACAGACGGGGAACCAAATGAAAAATGTTCCTCAAGAAAATCAGGGAACGGGGCTCATTGTACGGCTGGACTGCGTGATGTGGCTGCCATGTTAGGTGTCGAACTAGCCTGACCTACAGGTTCTTAACAAGAGAGTCTGGATAGTTTATACATTGCGGTTGCCATCTTGGGAATGGAACATGTATAGTGTGTGCATGGGTTGACAGATAAACACAAGGCTTATGCACGCATATAGGTAGTAAAGTGAAAAGACCTAGTTGAAAAGTTAAGTGGTAGATATCCTATGGGTGTTAGGGAGCTGAAACACAAAGGTAAAAATCCAAATCATGGAACTAAATATTTCTCTGTGTCAAAGAATCAGAGAAAGTGCCAAAGTATTGTGCATGTCGCTCTCATAAAATGCATGAAGAGGAAGTGAAGGTAACTATACACATCACCAAGAAGAGTTGATGAGCTAGAGGCTCGAAAGAAATTCAGACAGCCTTGTGGGGCTGAGGTCCCCATATATAACATGATTTAAGGTGGGAATGGTTTGAGTCTGGGTATATCCTAATGCTGGAATGAAAGTCAGTGAAATCAACCACTGAAGTAAGCTCTATTACCGTGTGTTAAATTCACTCCACAGGATATCATAATTGAGCCCTCTGATGTGGGTGTATAGGCAAAAAATCCTGTGTTGTTCCCTGCTGAACACTGACTGTTGGTCCCAATGATCATATACCTCTAATATAGTCCCCTTTTTGTCATCAGGTGTATGTTTGGTGGCCAGGAAGTGTGCAGTTATTTTGGTGGTACTATGTGTGCATCTTACATTACTGTGGTTTTCCATTATCCTGGTTTTGACTGGTCTCGTTGTCATGCCCACATATCTGTGGTCACATGGACAAGTAATGAGGTAAACACAATTCCTAGTGTTATAATTAGTATGACCCCTCTTTATCTATGTATGTGTGTGATCCAGGTTAATCTCTCCAGTTGCTTTTGTTAGGTGGCACACTCCACAAGACACACAAGGGAAGTGTCCCATCACTGGGAGAAGGTTCCCAAAGGGTGCCTTGCGGTTGTTGAATTCCCATCTGGTGTCTGGTGTGGACCAGAAGATCTTTCAAGTTCTGAGTGCATTTGAATGCAATGGGGGATGTCAAGAGAGCCAGAATGTAGAATTGTCCAGTGTCTTTCTATGATCTTCGGTATTTGATTTGAATTGGGAGTGAAGGTTGTTACATAAGTAATGATGTCATCAACAGGTCCTGTCCGAGATTCTAGCAAGGCTTCTCAGTGATTGTTTCTTTCCCTCTTGCATGCCTGTGTGACTATCTTGGCAGGATAGTTGCAAGTTCTAAGGTTGCTACTAAGTTCTGTTCTTTAGTCTTCTGTAGGTTGCTACAGTTGCATTGAAGGCGGAGCAACGGCTGGTAAGGTAAATTATCTCAAAGTGCCTTAGTGTGATGACTGTTGTACAAAATAATTCTTTTGCAATCTGTGGATTTTTTTAAAGTGGTAGGGGACAATTTTCCTCTGTCAAGGGAAATGAGGAGATCCAGAAAAGAAAGTTCCCTAGCTGAGATAGTTTTAGTAAATCTCAGATACGGGTTAAGAGAGTTGATAAAGACACAGACATCATGACAGGTATCGATATCCCTGTTAGACCTCACATTTTCTTGCTTTGCCATCCTGTTCTGTTGCCTGCCTGTAGAATCCACGTCTGGTTTAGACTGACAGTTGGGCTGTTTGTGCATTCACTCTAGACAGTCACACAATGGGAGCTGAGGTGTGCCCTGTATATCCTGATTGCCCATCTCCAGGCTGATGGGCCATCCTGAGCTACAATGGTGGAAGGAGTTGTCACTGACACCTGAATAGGGCTGTGCCTGTCCTCACACAAAGCTGCCTCCACTCGCTGTAGTGTGTCTGGAGCCAGGTCAGAGCAAAGCAGGATCTGTACACTACAAAGACTATCCTTTGAAGTATGCCTACTTCAAATGCTGAAAGGGGTATACGTTTTGGACCTGTATCCCTCATTTTTAGAACTCTTCAGGATCAAAAGGAGATTCTGCCAAGAACAAGAGCCCAAGAATAAGAGCTGGAGAAGCAGTAGGAGAGGAACTGCCACTCTGCTTGTTGCTGCATTGTGCTGGCCTGCTGCTTGCTGCTTCTGTCTTGTGAAGTGGAAGGACTGGACTTTACTTTCCCATCCTGCTTGTCAAGGTTCTCCAATGGCTTGGGTGTGCTTGCCTCCTCTTGGAAGTCTCAGGGCCATCAAAGACTTCATATGCAGCTTCCCTGAACTCCTAGTCTGGGAGTTCGAACCTACCAAATGGTGCCAATTCCAGTTCTGGGCCCTTGGAGGTGGTTTTGCTGCTTCAAGTACTAAAAATACACGCATCACCCTCTAGCGCCTGATTTTCCCGCTACAGGAATGTGGTGCGGGTTAAAAACCAATGTATTGCCACAGTGCGTCCAAAGAATCGATGCAGCGCCTGTCATGCGTGTGGCTGAGAAATCACTGCAGCCAGAGTCCTAAGCACGAGTCTCTGACTCTGATTCAGGACCTGCTGTGTGTCTGAAGGAATCGACGCATCACCTGACCACGGCTGGGAAAAATTGACGCAGCGACTGTTTCGCTGCTGCTGAATCAACCTAGTGCACCTGGATTTTCCACTCATCGCACCTGTGCAGCAAGTCTTCAGCTACGTTTCCCCCAGTAAGGAGCTGAGGCTGCATGTCCGGAATTTAACACATTGCTTCTACTCGCAGTAAGAAATCGATGCAACATTTTCCTGCCGTGGAGCAGAACTGATGCCTCAATTCTCCTGGGAATCAGGAATTGACACATTGCTTGTGTTTTCTGATGCTTCCCTCCTCTGTGGCTTTTTCTTGTCTCGGATTTCGCCAGATCAAAGGTACTTTGTGCTTAAATCAACGCACCCATAGAGTTCTATGGGTTACACTCGCTACACGTTTAAAAAAAGATATCTCTACTTATGTATGTTGGAATTTTGTTGTTTTGATCCTGTTTGGTTTAGATAAAGACTGGTTATTTTTCTAAACTGGTGTGGTGTCAATTTGTAGTGTTTCACTGTGTTATTGGGTGTTTTATGAACAAATACTTTACACATTGCCTCTGAGATAAGCCTGATGGCTCGTGTCAAGCTACCAATGGGGTGAGTAGGGGTTATTTTAGGTGTGTAACTCCCTTATAGTGACTTGGATAAGGGTCCCTACTTGGACAGGGTGCAAACCACTACCAACTAGAGACCCCCCATTTCTAACAATCCCCATGACACAAGATGATAATATTATCTGTATAGCATCGCCACAGTAGAATGTTGATGCTGTATGGATTCGTATCCGAGAAGACGTGTTTTTTTTTTTTAAATCAGCCACATACAAATAGGCAAGACTGGGAGTGAAACTTCCCATTGTAGTGCTCTGTATTTGGTGGCAAAGTTGATCCTTGAACAGGAAAAAGTTATCCTTCAATGCCATTGTAGTGCATTCAATGATAAAACTGACTGGTGTCGCTGAGGTCCAGGTTTCCGTCCGTAGGCTGGTCTCTATCACCTCAATAGTAGCATCCAGAGGGATGTTCGTATAAAGGGCCTCGACACTGAGGAAAATCAGAAGATTGACTTTGCACTGGGAATTGATATCTTCAATTAAATTCAGAACAACCCTGATGTCCTTCATGAATGATGGAGGTTTTTCGACCAGGGCCTGTAAGAAATGGTCACAAAATTTACTCAGGGGTTCTAAAAGAGAGCCGATACCTGGCACAATTGGCCTTCCAGGTGGAGGTAAGATCCCTTTACGTATTTTAGGTAAGATATAGAAATAAAGGGCTTATGCGAAGGGTTGATCAAGAATTCTGCTTCATTTTTGTCACCCAATCCCTGTTTCTGCTACTGTGACCATAGCCTGAATCTTGGTTGATAGTCTCTTTGTAGGGTTAGACTTGATGAGAAGGTAGTTTTTGTTATCCACAAACCACCATAGGAACTTATGATCATAATTCATAGTGGTCAGAATGACTGTGGTGCCCCCTTTATCTGTCAATTTTATGATTATTGTAGGATCCTTCGTAAGGGTCTTTATTGCCTCTCATTCTCTTGTTGACATGTTGTCGAAAAGAGTAGGGGGATTCAACAGCTCAACCTCTTTGAGGACTGCTTTTTCCTAAGTGAGTACTTCACTTGGGTTCATCGCTGAGGATGGAGTAAATCTGGGGGGGTTGCATAACCCTGAATCCTCAAGATCTACTGTGGGCTTGTCTTTCAAGAAGGCCCGAAGGCAGATTTTGCAGAAAAACTGGTGGAGTTCATTGATCAATCAAAACTTATCATCACGGGGGTTGGAACAAACTCTAGGCCCTTTTGAGGGACCTCATGCTCATCTTTTGTAAGGGTTCTAGTGGACAAGTTAACCACTAGTTTTTTTTGGCTGTCTGGCTCCTGGTCTGAATCTGAGGTTCAGGTTGTTGCATTGTACCTGTTTGGTGCCACATTTTCTTTTTCCTCTGCCTCAACCTCTGTCGAAAAAAGGTGGGTGAGGAAATTGTTGTTGAAGGAATGGAAGAGGTGGTTGTGGAGGTATTTGAACATTGGGGTGCCCTTTGGTTGGGGCTTATGATACGGGCACATAGGATAGCCATACATGGTGAGTGGTTGTGCTCCACAACGGCTGTTATGGCTTCCCCAGCTATCATTGATAGATGCACTGATGACGGAATTGTTTTCCTACGACATGTAACAGATCCTTCCTTTGAGGAGGTGTCTCCAGTAGGAGCTTGATAATCTTCCCTGAAATATCTTCTCCTTTTCAAATCTCTTAATATTCTTTTGCAATTTTGTGATCTTGTGCTCCATCAAATAATCCTTGTGCTCGTTCATCTCGGTGTTCATCTCTGACAGTTGTGACTTGAAGGCTGTAATGCTAATACTTGTCTCCAGAGCATTCTCCACAAGCTTAATCCTGATAATCAGAGCTTCTAAAAGGCATTTAGCAGTATTAATAATCAGGATTAACCAATAGCGGGTGCACTTCCATGGAACCTGAGATCATTCACATCTAAAAAATATGTTATCAGGGTTTGTCCAAGATGGCGCCCGAGTGGGTCTGATCTCTCTGAGCTCCACCACCTGTTTACTGCTTGGGGCGGACACCAACCTTATCAGTTGGTTCCTATTCTCGGACAGTCCCCTTACCACCGCCAGCAAAGTGGGGGTCCTGAATGGCGTGGGGCCCACTGAAGCAGCGATAAGCATTGGGAGCAGCCTGAGACCATGCTAGCAAAATGGCAGGCTCCATGGGCCTCGACTGAGAGGACCTCATGGAGAGATGTTGCACTGTAGGCCCACTCAGCATTTTTTGTCCTCAGAGGACACCGGGCTCATCCCTCCCGTTTGTGCTCCCTCAGCGGGTGCCAGCCGTCCCCTCTAAGGCTCATGCACTACTGGGGCAATTTGCTGATGCTAGCCTGTGCTTGTGGCCTACACCAGGGGTCGACAAGGTGCTCTGCGGAGTGCTGTAGGATGAGGGTTCATCCACTGTGGACCTTCTGCGGTCCCTCTCAACATTGGACTGGCCCATCCTGCTGCCCGTCCCCCATTCTGCTTGGACACCCTCAGTGGCATCTAACACTTCTGGTGGGCCCGACATAGTGTGCCTGAGCCTGTGCTCTCTCTTCAGGCACCTGGGTCTCCTTTGCAGCACACCTACTATTGGGGCACTCTCCTGACATCAGCCCTTGCCTGTAGCTCACACTGAGGGCTGATATTGTACGCAGGGGCATGGTGTGGGATGAGGGTCCATTCAAAGCGGACCTTCTGCGGCCCCTCTTGTTGTTAGGCAGGCGCGTCCTGCCTCCCGGCCCCCACCCCTTCTGCACAGTCACCATCATTGAAGTCCAACATGGAGGCAGGCCCGGCTCACCCCAAATAAGAGCTGACCCACTGTGCCGCTAGGGCTATATTGGATCAGGGGTGCTGATGGCTCCTGCACGCCGGTGACCCCCAACCTGTAATGTCTTTGCAAGAGGCAGCTTGGGCCTACCTCCCCGTGGACCTACTGGATGTGCCTGTGAACCCCATTGACAGAGGAAGCGCCACCACAGTTTGGGTTCCTCGGAAACTGGCCTGGTGACTCACACCTATGCCACAACAGAATATGGGCTGTGCTACTGGTCCCTCGCCACTTCGGTTCAGCTCAGCTAAGGACGCTCTGCGTCCCTACTGGACTCTGCGCCACTGTAAAGCCCTGTGTGCTCCGTGCCCAGCGGTCCCAGCTACTCCCCTTAAGTGCTCCAAGTTGCCCAGGCCAAGGGGGTGAGAGCCTCTTGCATTCTTTCCGCACTCCCACAACAAAGCCCTTATGGGACATGCCGTTGCCTCCCATATCCACGTTTAGGACCCATGCCTAGCGAGGCCTGCCAGGTAAGACTCTCCCTGCCTCAGTAACTGTGCCGCATACTGCAGCCGCATACCCACACTGCGGGTATCCTGGCAAGACACTGAACACTGGGAGAGCGCTCCTACATCTGACATCGGAGACCGGCTTGTGTGGTTCAGGGACCCCTTCTTTAATGCTGCAAGGACCTTGTGCCCATATTGCCATGTCTACACAACACAATGTTAAAAAAGACGCCATTTTGAAAGACCTGTTTATCAAGACACTGGGGAAGAAACCCAAGCAGGTTCAGGAGGTGTCCACGAGTCTACCACCCTCCAATGAACCAACAGTTGACAGCGCACACAACAGTGAGGCCCCTGTCACAAGGGAATTTCTGGAGCATCTATTTGGCATCCTCCTCGAAGACTTTGCGACTCTCAAGCAGGACATAGTCACGGAAGTGAAAGTTATAGGTGACTTGGGCCAACGAGTGAACTCCATGGAACAGACCTATGACTCCCAGGAGGAAGAACTGGATGGGCACCATCAAAAACTCCTGGAGCTGCGGGACAAGAATCAGAAGTTTTGGTATCAGCTGGAGGACCTCTAGAACAGGTCTCGGCACTCAAATATTTGCATCAAAGGGGTCCTGTTGTAGGGCATACCTGGCAAGCTAGAAGAGTTTGTTACCTACCTTTTTCGCCACATGGCTCCAGTGCTTGCATATGAAGAGATCATTCTCAGCCTCACCCACCGAGTGGGATGCCTGGCCTATACCCCCGGTCAGGCTCAGGACATCCTCACATGCCCACTCTACTACAGACAAAAAGAGACCATCATGGCTGCAGTGCAGGATAAGTATTCAATTGAAGGAATTAAAATGTGGTTGTATCAAGATCTCTCCCAATAACCCTACAGTACAGAAACTCTTTCGGTACTTGACAGACTCCTTGTGAGAGAAAGGCATCAGATATAAAAGGGGACACCCCTTCCTCCTTCAATTTGTAGGGCACAATGAGCTGCAGAGTGTCCGTACCCTGGAGCAAGCACGATCACTGTTGAAAATGTCCACACCTCTCAAGAACACTCAGGCCCCTTCACCCTTGAGGGACACTGCCACTGTGGATCCGCACTGCTCTACACGCCAGAGGAAGAAGACACTATGCAAACCCTCTGAGAATGAAAGCCGCAAGGAACGAGCTGCACTGCTCAAGCAGCTACAGCATCAAGACAGTGCCACGCAGTTGGAAGGCGACCACTGACCTTTCATGGGATAGACTCTGGTTCTAATTGTTAGTTCATGAAGGGACCCCCAGCCTTACTCTCTTTGGGTACCGACCTACCATTTATAGCAATTCCTTCTCCCCTCTCTTAGATGTTGACTTACAGCGGCGGAGCTCCATAGATACACTGAATTAGAGATCGAAGAGACTTGTCGGCGACGACATGGACCCTCATTGACTGGTTATTATTGTTCCCAGGTGGGGAACCTCTTTGTTGAACAGTTCTTTGTTCTCTTACACCCCTCTGATACCCTTTGCCCGCTCTTTTACTCCACTGACACCATGTATTAAGATCCTATGTCTGGGCTGTTTTATCTTCCCATCCGTGAATGGCCCCCACCGGCCATTGGTGGTTTGACCACCGACATTTTTCTTCCAGGACAGTGAAGAAAGCAGGGGTAGCAATCCTACTGGCAAAACATTTTCCAGGGCGGGTGACTCAAGTCCATACTGAATTGCCTGGTAGGCTTTTGTCCTTACGAAATTATCTGAAAGGGCATGGGCTCACGATTAACCTTGAGCGGTGAACTCCGCTCGCAGAGTTTGCGGAGTTTTCTGCAGTCTGCGTTACGCGGAAATCACGGAGTTCCGAAAAACTCCGCTTCGCGTTGCGGAGCAGAGTTTTTTTCCTCGCTCGCGTTCGTCAAGTTGGCGACCGCGAGCGAGGAAAATCAACCTCCCGGCGAGATTTTTCCTCATTCGCGATTGTCAACATCAAGTTGGCGAGCGTGGAAAATCAACATCCCGGCGAGATTACTCATGATGGCAAACATCTATGCCCTAAATGATCACCAGGAAGCCTTCATACGGGATGCCTTGGGTCGAGTGTTATCCACATCAGACACTGTAATTATTGTGGGTGGGGACTTTAATGTAGTGATGGTGGTGCAAAGGGCTAGATTGATCCCCCAACTGTGAAAGACTGGTGCCCTTATGCCTACCTTTAGAAGGGGGTTTCAGATGCATGCCTGACAAACATATGGCAACATACTCACCCGACAGACACGGGCTATACTTTCTTTTCGGCGGCGCACCAAACATATGCCAGCATTGATTTTTTCCTTACCTCTTCCTGTATTACAAGGGCAATAATGGTAGTAGACATTGGTGTGGCAGCCCTGTCTGATCACTCCCCTGATTTTTTCTCTGTTACCCCTCCCATAGCATCCTACCGACCCCACCAACCTAGACCTTAACGTAAAGCTTCTCACCTTTGATCACATACTCACCGAAATCTCTACTGCTATCACCTCCTTCCCAGAGATTAACAACACACCGGACAACTCAATTTCGCTTCTGTGGGAAACCATGAAGGCTGTTGTATTGGGTCAATTCATTGCTATAGCAGCCTGTCTTAATGGAGACGGACGCAACCTGCGCTCCCAACTAGATACCAAAGTTAATGAGCCAGAGGACTCCCACAAACACCCAGGCTTGCTTGTGACCCACTTTCAGTTGACCACGGCCTGTAAACAACTGAAAGCCCTGGATATGGGTAGGGCAGAATAAGCTCCCCTACAGGTAAAACAGAAGTATTATATGGGGGGAATAAGGCAGGCTGTCTGCTATCCGACCGCCTCCACGCTAAGGCTGTAGACCACAGAGTGAATGAATTAACAGGCTCTGATGGCACCCGCAGTATCAGGATGAGTTGATTGCCCAAGAGTTTGATAGAACTTAAGCAGCCATTTACTCAACCGAGGATCTTCAGGCCAGTGATATGGAAGCCAGTATGGCTGCGGTTCCCCTGGCCCGCGTCCCACAGCCTGCCATCTTTTCCCTCGATAGGAATATCACTCCCAATGAGGTCCTCATGGCAATATAACATTTGCAACAGAGTAAGGCCCCAGCGCAAAATTTTATAAGGCCTTTGACACGCTACTGGCCTCCTTACTGGCACATCTATACAACACATTTAGTGCAAGCAGAGCACTGACAGACTCGATGCAACTTGCCACTATTACGGTGTGCCCCAAGACAGGCAAGGACCGTAAGTATTGTCCATCCTATCATCCGATTTCTTTATTAATCGTAGATGCCAAGTGGCCCATAGACTAGCCCCCTACATGCAAGGTCTGGTGGATCTCCACCAAACTGAAATTATTCCAGAGAGGGGCTGCAGTAATAACACAAAATATGTTTGCCAACTTCTGGACAAAATTCAGCTCTCTCGCACACTGGCTCTTCTCCTGTCTATTGACGCAGAGAAGGCCTTTGATCCGGACCATTGGCCATATCTCTGTGCAGTTCTGGAGTGACTGGGCTTCGGTCCTCGGTTTTGTCAATAGGTTCAGTGCAGTTACGCTTCCCCCAGGGCCATGATACAGGTTAATGGGATCTTATCTAAGCCCTTTCTGATCACTCTGGAGACCCGACAAGGCTGCCTCTTGTCACTCTTGTTGTTTGGCCTTTAAATGGAGCCGTTTGTGGAACAGAAACGCAATAACTCACAAATTGCGGGCATCTGTAGGGGGGCAGGAAACATAAAATAATGCTGTACATGGGAAGCATCCATTACAACGCAGGCATTACAACGCAATGCCTTTACAACACAGTCAATACAATGCAAGTTCTATTACAATGCATGCTATTACAACGCATATCCCTCACTGACCAGCACCTTCCCTGAGGTAAGCACCCAGCAGTGTTAGAATTGTAATTTTCATTGTAATGGAACATGCATTATAAAGGCTTGCGTTGTAATGGAAGTGTCATTGTAAAATCCCCGTTGTAAAGGTATGCATTGTAATAGTTTGTGTTGTAACATCATACATCCACTGTACCTAGATGACGTCCCTCTGGTCCTGTCTGACCCTCCCACATCCCTGCATGCAGTAATGGGGGAGCTGGCGGCTCTTGGAGGAGCCCCTGGTTTCAAGACCAACCTTCAGAAGTCTTCCATCCTCTGCATGACCATCTCCAAGGCTGCCCAGCCCCGGCTTGCATTGACATGGATTATGCAGGAGACAGCCTATTTGGTCTCCTAAATACACCCTACATCGGATTGTACAGTGGCACGTAACTACGACAGCCTCCTGATGTTTGTGTGGACAGACCGCTCCAGGTGGAAGAGTTACAGCCTTTCGTAGCTGGGTCCCTTGGCAACGATCAAGATGCCGCTCCTGTCGAAAATCCTATATGTAATGCAAATGATGCCTCTTCAGCCCCCTCCTTGGATGCTCGATAAGTTGCAGACTCTCATCTGGGATTTTATTTGGGATGGCAAAAGTGTGCGGGTGGCTAAATCACAGGCATACCTTTGACCAGTGGAGGGCGGCTTAGGGGTCCCTAATCTACAGTGCTACTACCAGGCAGCGCAGCTGCGATGCATGGTAGCGTTGTCTCGGCCTAGCACCGGAAAACATTGTTGCTTTATAGATCAGTCTGTGGCAGGCATCCTGATCTGGAAGGTGCCATGGCTGCCAAAGCCACACTGTTCTGCGGGAGTGTACATCTCTGCAGTGTTGAGAGCCACGGTGGGATTGTGGGACAAGGTGCAGCTTTGGCAGGGACTTTCCACTACCCTGTCCCCTCAGACACCGATAATAGGAAATCCGGACTTCCCCCGGTACAATGCAGATCTGCATTTACTGGCTGACAGGATGCCAACTGCAAGCGGATAGGTGACCTGGTTGATGTGAATTGCCTCATGGACTTCCCAGAGAGTCAGTCTGCATTTGGGATTCCCTCTACAGCCTGCTGGCAATACATGGCTATCTGCTAATGGCTGACGCAGCCCTCGCTTCGCCCCTATGATAGCTGGCCCCTTACACCATTTGAGAAATGGCTCTTACTCGCTCTTCTGACAAATGAATCCTTCTAAATATGTATGCTTTTTTCACCACCTTTGAAGTTGCCCCCTCGGCGTAGATGGAAAGGGGAATGTGAACGCACCTTTACAGATAATGAGTGGAGCAATATCCTTCACCGCACCCGTGCCTCTGCCCATAATACCTCCAGTAAACAGATATTCTTGAAGATCGTCCACTATTGGTATTTAACTCCAGCCAGGGCTGCTCAATGGAATGTGAGTAAGGACAGCGCATGCTGGTGACACTGCGGACAGACAGGCATGCCTACACATTTGCTCTGGCAATGCCCCAAACTCAGCTTGTTTTGGAATGAAGTACTGGCTGCAGTGAACAACATGTTTTTTAAACAAACATTCCCTGGTTCCCCAGCTATGTTTTACTGGCCTCCCTAATCCTTTGACATACCCTCTGAAGTCTACTGAGGGCCGGGCTATCACCTTGACAGTGGGAGCCACTAAGCAGGTCTTACTCTCCAGATGGGACACAGATGTGATCCCACTCACCTTGATTGGCTGGGACCCCGCCATGGCATAAAAGCATTTTTTTTAAAAATAAGTTGTTGCCGCCAAATCGCAATATTAGTAAATTCACAGCAATTTTTGTTTTTTTAAAAGCAAGTGCAAACTCCCGCACTTGCTTTTAAATAATCCCAGTGTGGGTCAGGTCCCGGGGCATATAATAAATATAGGAGGGGGGCACACTGAGCCTTAAACCGAGGGCTTATCAAATCTCCCCGGGGCACTTTTCATTGTGAATGTGGGTGGGCCCACTTGGGCTATTTCCAATTATGTGGGGGCCTTGGGACCCCCCCTGCTCCGGGGACCACCACCTCCCTGGGGCTAATTTCAATATTATGGGCAGGGCTCGTGGACCCCCCTTGCCCCAGGATCTGCCACCTCCCTGGGGTACACTTTTTAAAAAATAATGCTGGGGAGGCCATAGACCTTCCCCACTGCCCCGGGGACCACCACCTCCACGGGGCTAAAATAAATAACAAAGCGTGGGGGGGCTCGGTCCCGGGGTACCCACCCCCGGGACATTGCAGTTTGCTATGGCCTGGCTGTAGCCACGGTGGCAGGGGACACTGCTGGTGGGGGGATGAGGTCCCCTTGCCTCCTGAGGACCTCAGGACTAAAGTGGACTTCATCCCTGAAGCAGTAGTACATCAGGAGCTCTGTTTGAAGAGTGGTAGAGAAAGGGGGTGTGGCCACCAAAAACCTCTCAGCAAACCCACTGTGTGAGGCTTACTGGAGGTAACAGGAGGACTTGTTGGCCCCCAAGGGACCTCTGGAACCAAGGGGACTTCATCCCCCAACTAGTAGTGCACCAGGAGGTGCATTTGCAGAGTGGTGGAGAAAGGAGGCATGGCTTCTGACAACTTCTCAGCAATCCTGCAGTGTGGGACTTACTGGAGGTAACAGGAGGGGTAGTTGGCCCCCAAGGAAGTCCTTGTGGGTCAATTAGCCCTCCTGTTACCTCCAGTATGTCCCACAAAGTGGGATTGCTAAGAGGTGTTCGGAGGCCACACCCCCTTTCTTCACCATTCTGCAAACACGGCTCCTGGCACACTACTGGTTGGGGGATGAAGTCCACTTTACTCTTGAGGAACCTTGGGGGCCAAGAAGCCCTCCTGGTTCCTCTTGGAAGTCCTATACAGTGGAATTCATGAGTGCTGATCGGAGGCCCCACCACCTTTTTCCACCACTCATTATAGTTAGGAAATATCATTAAAAAAACCTTAGAAATTCACTGGAAAAAACAAAGGTTACAGGGATGTTATAGTTAGGCTGACATTTCTCTCATACAAAACCAGAGAAATTCAGCAGTTATAGTTAGCTGAGCTAACCATAACTCACACCACCGCAATGCACAGCTTAAGACCTTACATATTGCATCACTCATGACATGGTAAGTGACATCACTGATGACATCTCAAATAACATCACTGATGACATCACTGATACCAGCATCCACAGAATCTCTGATGCACCCACTCACACACCAATATAACCATTCATACACCCATTCCAACTACCACACTACCATTCTCAAAACCATTGACACACCATACCCATACTTACACACCCACTCACTGATTCTTAGGTCTACACACACATCCACTCAGTAACCCATATAGCCACACATACACCAACTCACTCACTAATACAGCCACTGCTATATCCACTAATACACCCATACAGCCACTCACACACTGTCAGTCACCCATAGAGCTACTCACACACCTACTCACTCACCCATACAGTCAATCACACAGCCACCTACTCACCTATACATTTATACACACACCCACTAACTTATTCATATAGATACTAACACATACTCACCTATACAGTCACTGACACAAGCACACACTTACCTTTACAGCCACTCATAACCAACTCACTTGCCAATAAAGCCACTGATATATCCACTTATATACCCATACAGCCACACCCACACTGTCAGTCACCCATAGAGCTACTCACACACCTAGGTACTCACCTATAGAGTCAATTACACAGCCACTTGCTCACCTATACAGTTATACACACACCCACTTACAAATTCATACAGCTACTAACAAATACTCACTCATCTATACAGTCACTGACACAAGCACACACTCACCCATATGGTCACTCTCGCAATCACTCAGTCACACATACAGACACTCATATATTTCAACACTCACCTATACTGCCTTTTACATGTTAATGTTAATTAGACTTGTATAGCGCACAGCTGCCTCAGCAAAGAGGCATCCCGGCGCTAACAGCAGAGGAACATAGAGGCTAAGAAACTGGGCGTCACAGCGCAGAAACATATGCAGTTACTCACCGATATACAATTGACACATCCATTGAATCACCGACAAATCCATAGACCACACACCCAGTACCAATACAGCCCCTCACAGATGCACTCACTAACCCATACAGCCACTGACTCATCCACTCACTCATCCATGCAGGCAGTCACACACCCCTTCCCACCCACACAGACACTCATACAGGTACTCAGGCAACTAATCAATCACCCATATAGCCACTCAAGTACCCACTCACCAACCCATGCAGCCACTTTGACACCAACTGACAGACTGATACAGGCATTCACACAACCTAGTCACTCACTCATACACTCATTTATACAGTCAGTCACGCACCCACTGAATCATCCATACAGGCATTTATACACTCACTGATTCACCAACACACCTTGGTATATATATTTAACACTCATAAACTTTTTTTTTTTAAACTCAGTCACTGGATGATGACATCAGTGATGTCATTTAAGATGTCATCAACGATGTCATCAGTGATGTAACTGACCATGTCATGAGTGATGTAATATGTGAGGTCATAAGCAGTGCATTGTGGGGACGCGAGTTATTGCTAGCTCAGCTAACTATAACTGCTGAATTTCTCTGGTTTTGTATGAGTGAAATGTCAGCCTAACTATACAGTCCCTGTAACTTTTATTTTTTTTAATGAAATATATATATATATATATATATAAATATATATATATATATATATATATATTTGTCTTTTCGTTTTAGGTTGGCACTTTTATGTACCCTTTCATCTGCATACAAGTAGGTATAGCAGATACCAGTTTATTTGGGAAAACCTAATTTATTCACATATCCCATTTAGGTGTAGGGCAGGGATTTTTCTGGTCCTGAATAAATGCTGTGGATCCATCCTGGGCCATCCAGGCAGGAAACATGTCGGACCCTATTACACTTACAGTGAGCTGTCACGGTCCATAGATCCCAATTGAGAGTACTAGGCTATTCCTTTTAATCACTGTCAAGGGGTCCACTTTATTAAAATTAAATAGGTACCCCATGGGCAGTTTTAATCCACAGAGCACTTAACCTAGCATGCCACCCTACATTCCCCACTTCCTCATTCATCATTGCGGCAAAAATAGAAGATCTGTAACAAAGACCCCCCCCTATGGGGCCCTCGGGTATTGCAGCACCGGCCCCACAAGGAGCAATCCCAATGTTGAAGCATGACACCCATTCGGGTGAGTGAGGGCTCTATGTTTCCCCTTCTCTATGTGTATGGTTCCAACCTTCATTTTCTTTGCATTCTTAGGAACAGCACCCTCTTTTTGTATGAGTATTATCTACCCAGTCAGAGCTCTATAAATAGAAATAGTGGAAGGCATAGCTATAGCACAAGTTATTTGCTGTTCCGTTCCAAGAAGCATAACTCAGATTATTTTGCTGTTTCCCACACAAATTGTTTCAGGTTTTCTCTGATAAAATTTGTGCTGAGAAAAAATGTGGCATTTTCGGACAAGTTTGAATCCCAATCCAAGTGCACATTTCAGGATATTAAACTAAACGCCACATTTTAGACACATAGGCCCTCGTTTATGGGGAATTTGTTTAGGGCAGCGCAGCAAGTCTTCTTGCACCGTATTTATTAAATGCAGTGCATTCCTGTCCTTTCCCCATGTGCTGGCGCGCAATTTGCTGCTTAGCGCCTATGCAGGCACCCTTGCACCATGGTGCAAGTGTGTCTGCATTTAATGCAGGATTGTTTTTGTGCAGGAAGAGGCACCTTCTTGCACACAAACAATCCAGAGAAGTGTTTTCCTCTTTCAATGTGTGCTGCAGAATGTAGCACACATAGAAAGAGGAAAAAACTAGAAGAAATGTTTTTACGCCTGCTCTGGGGAGGGGTAAGGTTTTGGCACTGCTCCAGGTTTACGTGTTTAAGTAAATCTGGGGCAGCAACAAAATCCATGGGTGTTGTGTCGGAAAACCCACCGCAACACCTATAGAACACTTCCCTGGCGCAGTGTAAGGCAATGCAGTGACTAGCACTGCTTTGTCTTACTCCATATCTATGAGGCCATGCAGGCTTTCACTGGCGCAAGCCTCTCATAAATAAGCTCCATATTTGTTAACGGGTGCTCTAACATGTACTATTGGACCTCACACTACTCTGCCCCTGCTCTGAATATATTTGCTCTTAAAATAGCCTTTGGACGTTTCAAAACCCTGTGGCACTGATCACGACTATAGGTGCTATTTATCACATCTGATAAATACCTATACCAATGGGTAAATTTTTATTGGGTATGATAACTAGCACCTATTACAAGTTTCTTGGGAATAACAAGCAGATTTTGGTGTCTAACGCACTAAAATCATGGGGGATATTACCAAGAAATTGCGATAATTATCACAAAGCGCGCTTAGCGCTGTTTTTTTTATCGCTGGATTTCATCGCGGAGATAACGCGTTATTATCAATGCTTATCTCCAAGGCGATAAAAAATCCAGCGATAGCGGCGAAACCCAGCAATAGCGCGAGAAATCCTGCGATAAATTCAATCCGCTAAAGAAAAGCTTGCTAATAGGCAGGTGAGGACTTGACCTTGCAATCCACCTCCCATTGACTAGAATGGTTAAGTCAGGTTTTTAGCAGGTGTTAGATTCCAGCGATAATCGCGGTTAGCGCGAATTTTTTTATCGCTTCGCGGGCATTGCTAATAGGGGGAAGTTGTGTTTACGACTGCTTGCAGTCGCTTTTAGTTGGGAACGCCTACTTTGCATGTCATTAGCGATATACATTGCTGACATGCAAAGCGGCACCAAAACGGTCGTTTTCGCCATAAAGCTGTCGCTAACAGCTGTTAGCGACAGCTTGCTAATAGGGCGATAGAAATATCGCCACTTTAGCGGCAAAAAGTGCTGCTAAAGCGGCGATAAGGCCCTTGCTAATATGCCCCCATGTTTTTTCCCTGTTGTATTTTGGCAGGTTTGACCTGTGCAAATTTAACCAAGGTTGTGATATTTAACACATCTGATAACGATCAGATGGTTAAATACAATCAACCTCATAATTCTGACCCCTGTGCAAACAAGGACAACAATGACCCACTAGTAAGCAGGCCTTTAGTCCTGAATGAGGTTATGTCCCTGACCAGTTACCCCACTCTCAAAAGTGTTCTGGCACAAATGACTTTTGAGCCAAGTTAAAATACAATATACATTGCTAAAAACAATTGTAATGGATGCCAACTTTTATTACAATTATGGTCCCCAGGACATGTTGGACATTAGCGAGAGCTTCGAAACAGCTGGAGAGTGGTAGAACTTCATAAAATGTTCTTGCAGTAATCACGCAGAAACTTAAATAGACAATTTAGAAAAAAAGGCGCCACTCAAAATTCAGACTTCTATTCCAGAGCTTGTCTACGCCTCTAAAAGAGGGAATTTGTTGCACAAGATGCATTATTATTCCACTTGGCAGCGTGATCTCCTTTGTCCATGAAATAGCAAATTATGTTTCCATCTAACCGTGCCAGAATGATGAAGAATATGCAGCGAGCACAGTAGTAAATTCAATTTCCCACAGGAAGTGCGTGGAAGCCGCGTGCTCAAATTGACCTTTCAAAGGCCCATCGACTTACAGTAAGTTGTTGATTTGTATACTAAATGCCTCCCATCAGCCTCTTACCCCGCGAAGCAATCTGACATCATAAATAGGATGTAGCACACCTCCTGCTGCTCTAAAAACCTTTGACGAGAAATCACAAAATGCTCTTATGCTGGAAAACAGATTAAACCACACATTTGTTAAACCGGTAGATTTTGAAGTACAATCGGCATAAAAAAATAAATCATTTTTCTATAACTGGAAAGGGCATTTGAGGATCAGGCCAGATTGTGATGTGTTTTTATGTTGGTATTAGGAACACAAATTTAATCGTGCTAACAGGGCACAAAGTATGTAAAATTATTTGTACCTGGAACGAATGTCATTTATTTTCAAAATCTCAAGTTGTACACCGACAGCATAGCATAACTACTTACAAAGACACTCTGGGGCATATTTTCAAGCCACTGCTATCGCTACCGGAGCATCCCTTTTTTTGACGCACCAGTGGCGTAGCGCCATTTTCAATATTTACAAGGTGACGCTAAGCCACTTAGCGCCACCTTGTAAATATACCACTTTCTGCTGCATTCCTCTGCTGCAAAAGGGTGTGCAATAGGTGTTGCTGTGTGGGTTCCACTGCAACACCCATTGTTTTTTTATGCTGCCCCAGATTTACAAGGCGGTGTAAATCTGTGGCAGTGCCAAAAACGCCATGCAAGAGCAGGTATTAGAATGGCACAGAAGGAGATATGCTTTTATTTTTCCTCGTTTTTGCCTTTTATATACTCAATGATTCGGCACGCTCCGCTCGCCCGTGGACTCTTCATACACAGCACAGCCATCTCCTGTTGTGGGTCACAAGGGCTAGAGAGCTTGTTCTCGCCTGTCCCTGGTGCTTGGGTACTTGGTGGTGGCTATGGTGGGTGCCCTTGTAGTCGTAGGTGAGAGGGCCACAAAAAATGGTGGTATTGTGTGGTGTTTTTTCTGAAGGAACAGGTATTCCACTGGCTTTGTTTTGTCCGTGTGATCATGCATTGGGCATGTTAGTGCCTGGTGAGCCATTTGTTCTGTTGTTGTGGTAGCAAGTTGTGCCATTTTTATTCCTTTTGCCCAATTTGTTCTGTTGTTTTCATAGCAAATTGTGCGATTTTCATTTGTTTTGGCCAAATTTTCTCTTGTGGCTTGTGGCATTCTTGGGACTGGTTAAGCACCCGGGGGGGAGCGAGTGACGAGGGTCCTGCTGTTTTTTCACAGGGGTGGTTAAGCTGCATGAGCTTTGGGTCTGTCGTAGGGACGTAGGGTTTTACACTAATGTTTTGTTTGTGTGCTGGTTTGGTACACTAATTCGTGGGGGTTCCAGGAACCGCTTGTCCTTCTGAGGATACTTGGTGGTGCAAGGACAGGATCCAAGCATGCGTGGGTAGAATGAATTTGGAGACCCTAGCGCATAGTATGGATGCCATGAATAAGGTACTGACTTTATTGAGGTCACAGGCACAAGCAGGGCAGCATAGCGTGCTTGCAGCACTGGCAGGGAGTACTGGAAGACCAAGAGCTGCTCTTAGGGTGGCATTTCCTCCAGTTCAGAAGAGGGCCAAAGGGCGGGGAGCCTGGAAGGGATTGTTGAGGGTTCCTGGGGGTACCCGCAGATACCATCAGCATTTGACCCTGGTCTGACGGGGGCTCATGGCTGTGCCCCAGCGGTGGCGGTGCTTGCTGCACAGACCTCAGTTGCAGGTAATTCTGGTCAAGTAGTGTCTCAGCGGTAGTGGTGCCTGCGGCGGGTGGAGTATTGTTCAGAACGACAACAGTTGTATGGTAATTGGAGTTGCACCGGCAGTGGGCCCTTGCCAGCCACACTTGATGGCTAATTTAGCCAGTGTTTTACCTTGGCTCCCCAAGGTTGAAATGTTATCCACGCCTCATTTGGGGGTTGCCCTTGCCAGTGTAGCGCATGGTGATGATTTGGAGAGTGCCAGGCGATTGGTGGCCCACCTAGTCAGTAAAGTTAGTGAAGGAATGCAGGGGAGTGCTTTACCCCTATCGGGGTTGGTTGGTGCCACCAGTTAATTTGGTGGTCTGGGAGTCAGGTTGGGCAGTTGGGAGTCTCCCCGATGGTAAGAGTTAGTTGGACCCCCCAGCAGGTGGTGCAGGGAACCTCAGCTCCAGGCACTCCCTGGTGGGCAGCTCGCCCATGGTGGGCACAGTGGTGTTGGTGATGGCTCCCTCCACTCAGGAACCAAGGATTCCAGGTATGGGGACACTATTGACAAGTATTGGTCTGGGCATCTTGCGGTCTGAGCATGACCAGCTGAGCCGGCATGTCACAACAGAAGTGAAGGAAAAGATTTGGAAGGGGATGTATGTGGACATGTTTGAGTTGCTTGTGAATAGGTCCGAAAAGGAGGAACCCAAACGCTGCATGGAATGTTCTCACTCTAGGGAATGTGGCCATTGGTCATACCAAAGGAGGGTAGAGGAAACGCTGGTAAACTGGGTAAAAGGTTTTTCAATTTTCCAGGCTATTATGATAATTTGGGCATCCAACTCGCGTGCTATCAGAATAAAATAGTCTACGTGCAAGATGAGTATAGAGGCGTGACTTGGAAAGAGCATGAAAAAGAACTCAGGAGGAATAAGGCCACTAGGCCCAGACTACCATGGTATTAGACTGATGTAATCACTTGGCTGCATCTTATGAAACATACGGCCCCTACTCTACCCCCAGTCTGCCATTTCATGCAGGCTCGGTGTCGGCTAGCAGCCTGGGAGGTGAGGGGAAAATGTTCATGTTGGGACTTTAACAAGCGATCTTGTACCAGGGCCACGGCGACTTGAAAATTCAAGCATTGCTTCTCATTCTGTGGCTTGTCATCCCACCCAGAGTCCAAGTGTTCCAGAAAGTCCAAGGACAAAGGTGGCAAGAAACAAGACTGATCGCCCCGTATTTGGGAAAGCTCCCTCCCCTGTTAATTGGTTGGCAATGGTTCCATGGCTCAATGTGTATAATATTCACACAGCAGCTCAGGCATTGTATGAAGGGTTCACAACTGGTTTCAGAATACCAGCAGAGGGATGTGTAGGCATCTCTTATTGCAGGAATCAACAGTCTCTCAGGTCCAATCATGGCGTGGTTAGGGCTAAGATCCTCAAAGAAAAGAGTCTGGGGTGCGTGGCAGTGCCTTTTGATTCACTCCCTCTCAATGGCTTTGTCTGCTCCCCCTTGGGGGTAGTCCCCAAAAAGGAACCTGGAGAGTACAGATTGATTCACAACCTTTCAGCACCCAGGGGTCAGTCAGTGAATAAAGCCATTGATTGGGCCTTGCGCTCAGTCAGGTATGCTTCCCTGGACCAGGCGATTCAGATGCTGCAGGAGCTGTGACCTGGGACTCTCTTGTCAAAGTCAGACATAGAGTCGGCTTTCCGCTTGCTCTCTCTGCATCTTTAGGATTTTTATTTCAATAAATGTATGCCTATGGGTTGTTTGGTCTCATGCTTCTATTTTGAGAACTTCAGCACATTCCTTGAATGGGTCCTTAGGCAGAGGTCGGGCCAGAATGGGTATTACATTACCTCAACGACTTTCCCTTCTTTGGGCCACCTGGCACGGGGGAATGCGCTGAGGCCTTGCAGTCCTTCTGCGAGCTGATGGGAGAGTTTGGGGTACCGTTGGCCCAGGGCAAGACATTGGGTCCTGCAGCTACCACTGAATTTCTGGGGATAGAGTTGGATTCTGTTGCTGGGGTCTCGAGGCTCCCATTGGAAAAAGTTAACTCCTTTTCACAAGCTTTGACGGCATGTTTGGGAGCTAGGAAGGTCAACTTGCATTAGTTGCAAATGGTGGTCAGACAAATGAATTTCGCCTTACGCATCATCCCCATGGGCCACCTCTTTTCTCTGTCAAATGCCCAGGCCATGTCTGGCCTAAAGGAATAGCATCATCACACCAAGTTGTCCAGTGAGATCCGGCAGGATATGAGGATCTGGGAAGCATTCTTGCGGGATTTGAATGGTACAGTGGTGTGGCCCAGCACAGCTAGGATCAATGGAGAGATAAGCCTGTTCACTGAGGCGGCAGGCAGCAAGGGTTTTGGAGCTATTATAGGCCCAGCATGATGTGCACAGCAATTTCCCAGTGATTGGGAGCAGTCTGGTCTGGTCGCTAAAATTAGTTTTCTAGAGCTTTTTCCCAATCTGGTTGCATTATCCATCTGACCACAACCAGTCAGTAGTATTCTGGACCGATAATATGACAGTGGTAGACTGCGTCAGTCAACAAGCTGCAAAATAAAAAATGATCCTTAGATTGTTGGAAGAAATTGTATTGTAGTGTTTGAAGCTCAATGTGCAATTTAGATCCAAAAATGTCCCAGGTGTGTTGAACAATGTTGCTGATGCTTTATCTCATTTCAAGATGCAGGCTTTCAGGTACCATCACCCAGGAGCAGCAGAGTTACCTACACCCTTCCTGGACCAACTGTGGCAGCTTGGTGCCTAAGCTTACCGGGCTTTGTGGCTGCCAGCCTAGCGCCCAGGACAAGACGCGCCAATGAGGGAGTATTTAACACATATTGTAATTTTTGGGGGCACGTTGGGGCAGGAGACTAGTTTGCCTCCACTTCAGTCCTTGCATTCCTGTGGTCTTTAAGGGATGAGAGGCAATCAGTTGCATGTATCAGATGTCACAGTACAGCGATATCCTTTTTTGTGAAAAGTTGGGGCACACAGATGGGATAAAAGCTTTTTTAGTGCAGAGGGCGTTGAGGGGTTGTCAGCATCTAGAGGGGACCAGACCTGATTCCAGATGCCAAATCAACACAGGCAAGCAGGCTGCATTTTTTGCCACTCTGGGGACCATTTGTAGGTCACCCGCTGAGGCTCGCCTATTTAGGACAGCATTCGCACTCGCTTTCTATGGAGCCCTCAGAGTGGGTGAATTAGTGGCCAAGAACAAGAGGGATTTTGAAGGGGGTTTTCAGCAGGCGGATGTTCAGTGGGTGGTTGGTTCCCTGGTGATTGGTATTCCCTGCTCCAAGATAAAATCACATCCTATTGCATAGGGCTCCAGGTAAGGTTTGTTGTCCCCTGAGTAACCTGCAGTCATTTCTAGCTCATCGGCCCTGGGGAATTGCGGGCCTCCACCTGGTGCATGCAGATGGGACACCTCTGACCAGATGTAAGTTCTGAAGAATACTTAGCGAGGCCCTGAGGGCAGCGGGGTGCGATGCTACTGAGTATGGAACTCATTCTTTTAGGATAGGTGCTGTCACAGCTGCAGCGGCAATGGGGCTCATCGGCGCGGCTGTGCAAAGAATTGGCAGATGGTCCTAGGATTGCTACAAATGTTTTGTTAGATTGCACATGTTGTGAGGCCTGTACCTAATCCCCATCTTCTCCCCCTTTTCTCTCCTGGAATCCAGGTGAAAGGCATCGGGATTTGAGTTAGTTGCTGCATTTCATGGCGACCTCTGCCAACACAGAGGCAACAGAGATTGCATAAGTGCTGGTGCTCAGCCACTCTTACGTGCAACTCACGAAGGCATTTTATTTTGCAGGTGGATTTGCTGCCAGGGCACATCAAGCAGGTTACTGCCTATCCTTTTGTGGTCAAGGAGGGCTGTGTTTGACCCATTTGAGATCTTCTCAGGAGTAATTGTTGCACAAGCCTTATACGGCCCCTGGGGTCATTACAGTGTATCTTAGAGACAATGATGTGGTACGCATTGGTGGGAAAGATTTGTTTGAACTGGTGATCTCTGAAATTAGTTGGCTCACAAGGAAATTTCCGCATGCTGTGCTAGTATGGTCCAACATCATTGCAAGATTGCAGTGGAGGGGTGGTAAGTCAGTCTGGGCACTCAATGACTCGTTGAAGTGAGTGAAAAATAAAATTGGTAAGTTGTTCAGTTCGCCCTGGCTGTTGTCTATCCCCCATGGCTGCCTAAAAGGTGAGCATTATTTTCCTACTGGATGGAGTCCGCTAGTCAAAGATTGGTAATAAAATGTTCATAGAGAACCTGCTTGCCTTGTTGATTCATCGCCTGCGTTCCCATGAGCAACTTTGGGGGAGGCCAGATAGTAGGCGAACTATGCTGACCTGTGGCGGGTGAGGTCATGATTGGTGGGACAGTTCAGGTCCCTAGAAGGCATCCTTTTCCTTTTAGACAAACATAAAGGCAGTGTCACAGGACCCTCCAAGGGGTGCTAGCAGCGAGTTGAATAGAGGTTGCAGTGAAGCGGGGGATTGGAAGCGATTGCTGACATCTGGTCCTTCTGGTCAACTACCTGTGCAGGTGCAATGGGTGCCAAGCTAGCCCAGGCCCTTGGGGGGAGATAATGTTGGGTGCAGAGGGTGCCCGAGGTAGGTATCCTAATAGGCAAATGGGACTCCTGCACAGGCATACCCCAGGAGGAGGATGCTCATGGGTGTGGTCCTCCCCTAAGGAGGGACCCATCCAGGTACATTTTGACTGGGAAGGGGAGGTTCCAGAGCAGGAGTTACTGGGACCAGTCAAGGTCTCACTCAAAGGCCAATTTGTGGATAGGTAGGAAGAACTTTAGACATGGTTAAGAAAATTAATGTATTACTGTTTCTGTTAGTTAGGCATCAACAAATAAATAAAGATCTAAAATATGATCGGTTGCCTCATATAATCAACAGAATGTGGTGCTTTTTCCTATAATTGTATAAATAAATACGGCCTGGGGTTTACGATCCCAACCCAAAAAGAAAAATGGGTTGTAGTGTCTCCCTAAGGTGGGGCAGACGGGACAGGGATGCATCTAGGGTGCGGTTTAAGGGTCAAGGGGGCATATTTACAAGCCTCTATCGCCACCACAGCGTCACTTTTAGTGACGTTGTAATGGCAATATGAGCTTTGCCTTATTTACACGGCAGAGTTAAGCCACTTAACGTGGCTTATCGCTGCCTTGTAAATAAGGCCCCCTTTCACTCTACACTTGAATGAATGAATGAAGACATTTATATAGCGCACAGCTACTCAACTAGAGTGTCCCGGCGCTAAACAAGCCTCCCCATCAACCCAACTGACGCCCCTCGCAGCGGGAAACCAGGTTTAAAATTGCTTCTTGAAGATGGGAAAATCAATGACAGAATAACCAGGTTTTAAGCAGTTTCTTAAAAATGGCTAGCTCGGTCACAGTTCTAAGAGACAAAGGAAGCAGGTTCCAGGCCTGTGCTCCCAGGAACCTGAAGGAACTGCGGCCCAACCAGGCACAGTATATTCTGAGAACAGAAGCCAGGCTCAGAGAGGATGATCTCAAGGTTCTTGGTGGCACCTATTGGGTTACTCTCCTTCTGAGGTAGCCCGCGCCACTCTCATGAAGGGCCTTGAAAAATAACACCAGAGCTTTAAACCTGATCCTCTTTTTTACTGGTAGCCAGTGTAGGGCCTTGAGGTGCAGGGATATGAGGGTCCTGGGCTTAAGCATAAGAACCGCTCTGGCGGCTGCATTTTGGGCCACCTGCAAATGACTGAGCAGGCATTCAGGGAGGCCCAGTTACAGGACATTCACATAGTCCAATCTGGAAGTGACCAGTGCCTGGACCACGGTCTTCCTACAATCAAGTGGCAGAAGTGGAAGAAATTTCCTCAGCATACGCAAGAGGCCAAAGCAAGTGCCTACTACCGACTGGACTTGGGCTCTCATCGAGAGAGTATTGTCCATCATGATGCCCAGATTTTTTAACGTCTGCTGCGCACAGAGAGGAGGTGACATATCTTCAGGTCACCAGCGTCTCCATTCATCCAGAGGTGGGGAACCAAAAAAGATAAATTTTGACTTCTCCGGATTACATTTCAGATGATTAGTCCTCAGCCACTTAAACACCTTTGTGAGGCAAATTCTAATCTTCTCATCCTCGAAGTCCGCTATCCCTATCACAGGTAAAAAATTAGCTGACTGTCATCGGCGTATGAAATTATTTTAGCACCTTATGCTTCGGCCAGTGGCGCCAGAGGGGACATATATAAATTGAACAGCGTTGGGCTCAGTATAGAGCCCTATGGAACTCCAACTTTCAGACTGGGAATAGAGGCCGCAAAGGGGGAGTCCACACCTCCTGACTTCTATCCTCCAGAAAGGAAGAGAGCCATTCTAATGCAGAGCCGCCAATTCTGACTTCCCGCAGCCTGTCCAGGAGCCTATCATGGGGAACAGTATCAAAGGCCGCTGACAGGTCTAATAAAATCAGGATGGCTTTACCTCCCAGGTCAAGCTTCTCCTTGATATGTTCCAAAACCTCCAGCAAGGCGGATTCATTACTATAGTTGGCTCTGAAGCCCGACTGGCTGATGTGCAAAAGGTTATTCTTTTCAGCATAGTCCAAAATAACCGTATTCACGTATTTCTCCAAGACCTTCGAGAAGGCCGGCAGCAGTGAAATGGGCCTGTAGTTCTGACACTTTGGGGTCAGCTGAGGGCTTCTTGTGCAGTGGGCGGATTTTAGCATGCTTCCACAGAGATGGCATATGGTCAGCGGCTAACGAGGAATTAAGTATCTTGTTTACCACAGGATTTAAAACCGTGGCCTCCGTAGCCAGCAATTTTGAAGGACGTGGGTCGGCTGGGGAACCCGACTTGATACCCTTAATATTATCAAGGGATACTTTAGGTTGTGGCAAAGGAAACTGCAGGAGGACAGGAATTTCTCCAGATGGACAGTAGGAGCTAACCCGACTGCATAGTCACGATTTTTTCATGAAAGAAAGTCGCTAGTTGGTGCGTCCATTCGGAAGAGAGACGGAGAGCCCTGGCCACAGATAACGGGTCCATGAAGGCTTTTACGATTTTAAATATCTCCTTGCTTTTATTGCTAGATGACCCAATTTTGACTTTCAAGTAGCTTTTTTTAGACTCGTAAACTTTAGTATAATGGGACTTCAAGGCCAGTTTATACTCATGTTTATCATCAGGATCAAAGTTTTCCCACCATTTCCTTTCTAAGCGTTTACAGGCGGTCTTGCTTATTCTCAGCACATCATTAAACCAGGGTGCTGAAAGTCTGACTTTCTTAGGTGTACGCGTCAGCAGTGGGGCTAATTCATGCGCGCTATGCCAGACCCAGGCGTCAAGTAGGAGTGCATCCCTCTCAGGGTTCCCTGATAGCAGGGGGGTGGAGGATTCCAGCGCCTCCCCTAAAGCAGAGGATGAGACTCAATGGAAAGGTCTGAACTTGCTTTCCATTTTATTTGGAGGAGTCTGACAGCCCCTCCCCAAACTAGACACCCTAAAACTGATAAGGCAATGGTCGGACCATGCCAGAGGTAGAGGCAAATCCACCTCGAGCTCTAAATTAGAAAAAATCTGGTTGAGGGTGTGGCCCCTATTGGGTGTAGGATGGGAAACATAGGGAGCAAGGTTAAGGACTGAGAGAGATTCAGACAAGGAAATAGCCTCGGGCTCTGTGGGTATGTCCATATGGATATTAAGATCACCTAACACCAGGAAGTGACTGTATCTGAGGACCTGGGGTTTTCACTTAGCGCGAAAGGGGAGGGCAATGGATGTTGTGGTGGGCGTTCCACTGG
Organism: Calotriton arnoldi; assembly: GCA_963921515.1. Classification (NCBI taxonomy): domain Eukaryota; kingdom Metazoa; phylum Chordata; class Amphibia; order Caudata; family Salamandridae; genus Calotriton; species Calotriton arnoldi. The sequence goes on along the minus strand of CAWUFW010002033.1, from coordinate 1,353,466 downwards.
AACACCCATTGATTTTGACGCTGCCCCCTATTTACAAGAGCAGCATAAATAGGAGGCAGCACCACAATTAAGAGTAGGGAAAACCTGGTCTTAAACAGGCGAAACGAGGAGAAATGCTTTATTTCTCCTCGTTTCTGCTGTTTCCATGTGTGCTGCCTTGGGCAGCACCCATAGAAACAGCAAAACGCAAATGATTGTTTATGTGCAGGAAGGTCCCCCATCCTGCACATAAACATTCATTTAAAAAAATGCAGTTTTTAAACTTCTATGTGTGCTGCATAAAGCAGCACACATAGAAGTTACAAAACAGCATTTAAAGATTGTTTATGTGCAGGAAGGGGACCTTCCTGTACATAAACAATCTTCCCCTCAACACAGGCACCCTTGCACTATGGTGCAAGGATGCCTGCCTTGGTGCTAGGCAGCTTAATTTAGCGCCAGCGCAGGGGGAAACGCAGGGCTGCACCATATTCTAGTAAATATGGTGCAGCCCTGCGTTTCTAAAGTGACGAAGCATGTCGTTAGCCTTCTTGGCTTAACGACACGCATCGCCAATTTCTTAAAAAATGTGCCCCAAGATGTCTGGAAGTCTCGGCAATACCGGGCGATATTGGACGCGTGCCAAAATCGGGCATTCCAACCACTTTGTATTCTTCCACAGCAAGGGGATTTATTACCCGACCTGCTTTTGTGTACACCTCAAAACTCCCCACTGCAATCACTAACTGACTTCACTTATTCACTTCGACTCCATCATATGAGCTTATTAATGGTGGTTTTCCAAACTTTAATGCAGAGAATATATAAGATTTTATTTAAGACAAGAGGCAGGTGCAATCTGCAAATGTTCTAAATGACAGACATCCCAACAACATTATGGCTCCACGGTTACACATCCCATGCATGATGTCAACCCCAAGGAGACATCCTCTGTTTACTGCTGCTCCTGGCACTGAGATAAATGCAGGTCTATATTCTGGGTATAACACCCCAGTTCTGCGCCCAGTCTGTTCCTTGTGGGCTTCAGACCACTGTTGCAACGAAAGAAGACAAGTTGTAGAAGTAAATGTTTGTTAATTAAACTTCTGTGTCTCTGGTTTGCAGCTCTTTGCCCAAATCATGACTAAACCCAAACCTCCTTGTTGAAGTCACTGAAGTCATAAAACTCGTGATCTAGCAACCATATTGCGACCCTACTGTCAAAGTTTGCGAAAGACTTATGTACAGCAATGACCTTAAACGATTTAAATAATTTTGACAATGATTATAATGGGCATTATTGATAGCCTGGCGATTTGTAATAAACTGTTTAGGAAGGTCCAAGGGCAATCAGAATTTACTGGTTCCCAATTGTGTCAACGTCTTCTTGTTCTGGTGTCCAGAGGTCTCACTACCACAGACACACAAACTGAGCATCAAGTACCACTTTAACACTTGACTCTCAGTGTAGTGAGGTGGAGAAGTCCAAGACTGACTCAGGAAGGTGGTGTGGGCTGGAAACTCAGAACTCAACCTTGCACAAAATTACACACAGTAAATCATTGTTCATTTAATGCCTTTTTAAAAAAAAGAAAAACGAAAAACACTTCAATAAACACTCACAACTAAATATTACCAGAAACCTGCAAATATTTACAGTTGAAAATGTCAATTCAATTCATTTCAGCTTTATTTCAGCTCTGAGGCCATAAAAGCACATAAAACACATTGTTCAATACAAAGTATAAATAATTAAAAGCATAAATATAATTAAAATCCAGTTCATTACAGTTCTGACAATAGTCATAAGAGTTCTAAATACAGCAGATTTTGAATAATTAAGAGACTATTAGTTAATAGTTGAAAATATCAATTGGAACTACCTGCTGAATCTAAACTAGACCAGTTAGTAGCTTTAACCGTTCCTGCACAAGTAGATCCAGTCCCCTAAAACAGCAATACATCCCTATATGCGCTTATAGCCAAATATACAAGGACAAGCACAATTAAAAAGTCAGACCTATTGATTTCTTTAGGCTGTTCTCAATAATAAACTCAGGTGTGCACCTGTGACAATGCAAGTTAAATTCATAAAAAATCAATATGTTGCATTTTTATTAAACATAAAACCATTATCCAGTTTATTATTAATAAGCCACATCCATTGGTTTTGAAAGAGGTTTTTATATTCTAGAATAAACATTTCTTATTTGCACCTGAGGGCTTCTAGAAGCCTCTCATCACTCCACAACACAAGGAGTACACACTCCCAGGGCATTCACAAAAGCTCAGTCCACCTTATCTTATGGTCATGGATTTTCCCTCTTGGAAGATGCAGGGTGTGCACTTTCTTCTTGGTCTCTGGGGCTCCAGGAGACCACCAGAACTAATGTCAACACTGTGCAGGTGCCCTTGACCCTGTGGGGCTGCCTGCTGAAATATGCACATTTGTTTTTACAGTCTGGGGATTTTGGAGTGCTCCTTTGACCAAGGTGATTTCTTTCACTCTTTGATGTCTCTGCACTTGGTTATATTAGGTACTTTTTGACTAGCCCTGGATACAGGTAAACAGTTACTCTGCAGCCAGGCTACTGCTTGACTACTGCTTCAGCAAGGACAGCTGATCAGCTCAGGGGATGGAAGTGAAAAGTAATGGCTGGACGCATATATAGGGAAATATCTAGAGCTTTAGCCTGCAGGTGAGGTTATATGCCAGGTAAATAATGCAAACATTGACAATGAAATTCTGCAAATGCTGCAACTAACAACTCAATTCAATTCAATTCAAAATTACTTTATTCGCATAGGGCCATATCCATAAAAGCACAATCGCATTACAACAAATTAAAATGCACGACTTCATATTCAGAATAAGACAATTTCAATAAAACATTAGTCACAAGTACAAGATATATTTAAAACGCATGCAACAAGTTCCTAAAAGGAGCCCACGATTTTCGATAATAACCATTTAAAAACCAGCGCAAAAACACATTCCGCATAAGGTGCACATCGTATTGGGAGCCTGTACAGCAGTTCTCAAAAAAGTGCCAACTCGAACAACTAATTCATCATTTTCCAGTTTAAGTATGTTCCTATATGCATCTTCTAAATGAATAGGCAGTGTTTTTTTTTAAAAAAACGGTATTAAAGGCCATTTTGCATATTTTATATAAAACTTACAGAAGAATAAAAAATGTAAAATCGTTTGACCACTCCGACCGTCGCACGGGCATGGCAAGGAGTCTAGATTAGAGTTGTGCCCAAAGGGTTAACAGAGCAGGAATTTTACTGTGCCAGCCCTTAAACGGAAGAGGAGTCCCTTCTCCCAGCGACATATAGGTTTTGTAAGATAGCTAGGTGGCGAGTACAAGGTGTGCTCGATGGCCATAAACTTTGCAACAGTGGGTTTCCTAGACTCCCTATCCAGTCTTGCCTTGCTATAAAGTGTATAGAATGCCGTCGTAAGGGCTTTTTTATGAACAGTATCAATTTCATTTGGGCTTAAAAAGAGCCAGCCATAATTAACACTACTTAGACCCTGGCTCACTGCGGCAAGCCACGGAATATCCATTCCCTTATCACAATTGAGGCAGTCTCCTATTATCTCTCTTGTCAGGGACGCTGCTGGGTTTTTCCATATAGCTAGCCAAAATAAAGCAGGGCGAGCCTTTATAAAATCTTCAATGTAGTGTAGTTTCAATTCACTGTGGCAAAATAGTTTCCCGCAAAATCTGTTTTCCTCGCTCTGGATGCTGTAGCTTTTTGCGATGCCCCAAACCTCTGCGCCATAGGTAGCTGTAGGAGTGCACTGGGATTTAAAAAAAATTAAAATTGTTAAAATGGCCCCTGTCCTCTTTGGCCAGGGGAGGCTGAGGATCGAATTGGTAGCCTTTGAGAACTTGTTCTTACAAAACACCACATAATGAAACCATGTGCCATTCGCAGCAAAGACCAACCCTAAGTAAGGAAAAGTGCTAGTGCATTGTAACTTTTAGTGACCCACAGATATAGAGTTTAAGAGATGTTTCCTCGGCCCACAAGACATAAATGATTTTTTTAAATTGGTGCACAGGTCTAGGCTGGCCATAAAATCAACAAACCCCCACACTAGGAGACATAAAGCATTGGGTGTTCCGCCCATTAAAACCACGTCATCAGCGTATAATAACACCCGGAGTGTATTACCATTAACTCTGGGAACATCATTAGTGAGCGCGGTTCAATGATTTATGCAAATTGTTAATATATATGATAAAAAGAAGGGGGGCCAGGACGCATCTCTGCCTGACACCTCTACGAACTTTAATGTCGTTGGAAACCTCGCCACCATTGTTGATCCTAACCCAGGCCTTCAGGTCTTTATGTAAATAGGCCAAAAAATGTACTAAGATCTCATCTAAACCATATTCTAAAAGAATAGATCATAGTCGTGACCGGTTAACAAAATTAAAAGCTGAGGTCAAGTCCATGAAGGCCAGGTATATTGGGGATCGCTGTGCTATGGTATATTTCACAATGATTAAATTGAGATTTAGGCATTGTTCATTTGTGCCTACTTTGCTCCTAAACCCCAGTTGACATGATTCTAAAATGCGATTTTCATCGGTCCATATTTTAATCTTATTAAATAGGACTCTGCCTAAGATTTTCAGGATCTTATCTATCAAGGAAATCGGTCTATATCAGCCAGGTTGGGAGCGATCACCCTTTTTAAAAATTGGGACAAAAATACTTGTTGACCATGAGCTTGGTAGCGGGGCATTGGTTAAGTTATTAAAAACATTTAACAAAAGCGGCGCCCAAAAATCAGGCTTATGCTTAATAAAATCAGTGGGTAACCCATAAGGACCTGGGGCTTTGTTACTCAGGCTCTGATGGATTGCTTCCTTGGCTTCAGGTAGTAATATTAAAATCCCAGTGGGAGCCCTATGCTCAAGGACATCTTCATCTTGTACCGGGGCTGTATAGATCATGGAGAAATGGGCTTCCCATGCCTCACTGGTTATATTACTGCTTATCGGGGTCAATAACTGCCCAATTGACCTCAAATCATTAACGGCGGCCCAGAATGTGTTCCCATTTTTTAGGCTGGCAGAATAAGCAAGAACATCTGTGAGAAGTTGGCCTGGTATATGCTGTTCACTAGTTAAAGTGGACACCTTGCACCAGAACAATTCAACTCTTATGGTAGGTAGGTTTAAGACAACCTTTATAGAAAGCTATCCTAGTGGTAGCTGTGGAGAGCAGCCTTCAGGCTAAGTCTTGGAGGAATGTAAAGCAGCTTGTTTTACCACACAATCTCTTGAATCACCAAATGAAAAGACACCACACAGGTATAGATATCAAATATATATGTATTTATTATTAACAACTCTCTACTAATCTCTTCATGAGATTAGAAGCCAGGAACATATGTACAAGTCAATGTTTTATCAAAATAAGTTAGCACAAGTAAATATCACAATCTTATCTTGGCTAGACCGTGGTCTAGAGCACATAGAATCGAGGGACCCCAAAGAACCACCCCAGGTAGTTGTAGGAGACCCACAGGGGACGGACGCGGTGTTCAGACACTGGTGCGAGTCCTGTACGAGTCTATGCGAGAGAATGCGATTGAGTTATCAATGTTACAGGTCCTTGGAGTGTTCGAGGCGAACACACCGATCGGTCAGTACGAGTCGAAGGACGCGGATACTGATAGAGTTACAAGGGAGTTGGACGCGATGTGTCTAACACAGACGCGAGCCCTGTACGAGCCAGTGCGAGAATCGCACGGGGAAAATAGTAGTTTTAGGGCACTTCTAGGGTAGTTACAAGCAAGCCACTTACAGGGTAAGTAGTTCTAGGGCCCACACCCACAGGAGCACCGTAGTGCTGAAGTTACCTCACCCAGGGGAGCCGGGTGCATAGGTGTCCTTTGGTGTCGGGTCGCGGCGTCGTTTTCAATGGGAGCCAGTGAAGACTTGCTGCTTGCGACGACAGAAGAAGTGTCCGTTGGAATCCAAGCCTGGATTCGGAAGGAGGAAGACCTGAAAGCAGAGGGGACAGTGTTTACAGTCACTTGGCAGTGACTCTGGGCAAGGAAGATGAATGCCCACCATCGTCGACAGCTTCAGGTCGTTCATGGGTGTCTTGACTATTCAACCACGTGGTCCAGGCAGTGTCGATGATGACCAGGAGCTGGATTCGGTGTGTCCCACAACGTCTGCAGCTTACTGAGGTGGCAGCGACTCAATTGGAGCCAACAGGCCTTGGTAGCAGCAAGTCTTGTGGAAAGCATAAGAAGTCAATGGTGCAGACCAGCAAGGTCTGGGGGACTTACCCAGAGAGGGTATGTCAGGGCCGGCCTGGAGCAACTAGGGGAGCCCTTTGGTTTTGTTGAAAAGTCTTCTGGGGACCCACAAGCCGGCTGGCAAGGGATCGCAAAGACGCCTTGGGAGGATCCACTTAACAGGGTCCCACGGTCACTCGGGATGGTGTAAGCCTCTGATCTTCGGAGGGTTTCCTGTTAGAGGCTGGGACCACACGTGGTCCAAAGCACAAGTTCATAGAACGTCGTGAAGGGGTTACACTTGACAATAGTGCACGGTACCCAGGGGCTGCGGTTCCTCATCGCTCGTGTGGTCCACTTGCCTCAGCTTCGCTGGGGACTCACAATGGCCTTGGAGTAGTCAGGAAATCCTCTTCTTGGGCTGCAGGGACTTCGGGCGCTGGCGGGAGCGGCGTAGTTTGCAACCGTCGTTGTAGTTTTTGGTGCCTGCCAAGCAGGGGAGGCACTCCTTGACTCCAAGGGAGATTCTTCAGTCTTCCAGAGGTAGTGGAATGTCGAAGGTCCAGGATTCTTCTTAAGAGCGTCGTCCAGGGAGATCTAGTTTGCAAGTTCAAGGGTTCCCTACCTTATACTAAAAAGGAAGGGAGGGACTAGCTCTAAGACCCCACCTATGGGAGGGTCAGGGGAGTGGGTGGCTATACCCACTTCCCTTTGTCCAGTTTCGTGCCAGAGCAGGGGCAGGTAGCCCCTGAGCCGGTTTGAACTGGTGTATGCACAGAGGAGCCTTCTGCTCCCCCAGTGCAGGACTTCAAAGCACTCTAGGAGTGCACCCACCCAGCCCCAATACACTAAACCCTGTCTGGGAGGTGGTCACACCTCCCTGGGACAGGATACCTATTGTTGGGCTTCCTCCACTGCGAGTTTCGGTCATCAGCAGGAGGGCAGCCCAGTGTCTGTGACTGGTGGCATCCATTTTGTGATGCCAGGGCTCTTCAGGATTCTACCGCGTTTCCACAGTAGGTACATGTCTATCCCTCTAGAAGGGTGGAATGCTACCCCCGCTGCCAGAACTGGTGGGGGTAGTATTCCAAGATGTTTGACACTAAACACGACATGTTTCCGTGCAGCCATCCCAAAGTTAGCATTTAACGCGAGGTTATAATGCGCTTAAGAGTATATGGTCAAGCTGCACTACAAACAGCATCAGAGAAGGGTCTCCGAAGGCTGCAGAGGGGCTCTGCTCATGCAGGGGCACCCTCTCACATAGGAACCAAGCACTCTGCCTTCAGGATTGATAAGGCCTGCCATAGGAGTGACTTATAGGTTTATATGTGTGTATCTATGTAGTGATATAGGTAGCCTATACCACAGTAAGGGGTGCATGCACCACCTTACCCAGGCTGCAGTAGCAGACCTGTGGTGTCAGATTTAGTCTGCTTCCCAGGGGTGGCATAATACATGCTTCAGCCCCTGGTAGGCCTGTGAAGTACCTATGCCCTTGGCACCTAAGGTACCACATACTAGGGACTCATAAGGTACCACAGTATCCAATCACTAGTGCACCTAGAGTGCACTCCAAGTTGTTTAGAGAGAACAGAGAGGCTGGGGCCCTGATTGGCAGGGTCCCAGCCTGACTATAGCCAGAAACCAGTGTAAACATCAGAAAAAAAGTGGGGGCAACATAAGAGGCAGATCCTACTCTCCTACACAACCCCCACCAAACGCAGGGACACTAAACTAACCTTGACCAGTTGAGTCTTCGTGTTCTAAGTGGAAATACCTTGAGAGTCCATCTGCATTGGCATGTTGGGTCCCAGGTCTATGTTCCACTGTATAGTCCATCCCCTGTAGGGAAATGGACCACCTCAAAAGTTTTGGGTTTTCACCTTTCATCTGTTTAAGCCATAGGAGGGGCTTGTGGTCAGTCTGAACTATGAAGTGAGTGCTAAACAAGTATGGCCTCAGCTTCTTCAGGGCCCACACCACAGCAAAGGCCTCCCTCTCTATAGCTGACCAACGTTTCTCTCTAGGGGTCAGCCTTCTGCGAATGAAAGCTACTGGCTGGTCTTGACCTTCATCATTCAGTTGAACAGTACAGCTCCCACACCCAGCTCAGAAGCATCTGTTTGGACAATGAACTTTTTGGTGTAGTCTGGACTCTGTAAGATGGGGGCAGTGCACATGGCCTGCTTTAGGTCTTCAAATGCCTTCTGACAGCTAGCTGTCCACTGAACCTTTTTGGCATTTTCTTTGAGGTTAGATCATTCAAGGGGGTCACTATAAATCCATATCCCTTCACAAACCTCCTATAGTACCCAGTCAGGCCTAAGAAGGCTCTCACCTGTGTCTGGGTGGTGGGAGCAACCCATTCCATTATGGTTTGGATTTTGCTCTGTAAAGGCTGAACCTGGCCTCCACCTACAAGGTGGCCCAGGTACACAACCTGACTCTGCCCTATCTGGCACTTAGTGGCCTTGATAGTGAGGCCTGCTTTTGCAGAGCCTCCAAAACATTTCTGAGGTGGACCAGGTTATCCTGCCAGGAGGAACTAAAGACAGCAATATCATCTAGATAAGCTGAGCAATAAGTTTCCATTCCTGCCAAAACTTTGTTCACCAACCTCTGAAAAGTGGCAGGTGCATTTTTCAATCCAAAGGGCATCACCACAAAGTGGTAGTGCCCACCAGGGGTCGAAAATGTTGTTTTGGCTTTTGCATCATCAGCTAATCTGATCTGCCAGTAGCCAGCTGTTAGGTCAAATGTACTCAGATACTTGGCTGAGGCCAAAGTATCAATCAGCTCATCTGCCCTTGGTATGGGATAGGCATAAGTCCTGGTGACTGCATTGAGGCCTCTGTAGTCTATACAAAACCTCATTTCTTTCTTACCACCCTTGGTATGAGGCTTGGGTACTAGGACTACTGGGCTAGCCCAAGGGCTATCTGAAGGCTCAATCACACCTAACTCCAACATTTTCTGGACTTCAGTCCTGATACAGTCCCTGACATGGTCAGGTTGCCTGTAGATTTTACTCTTGACAGGCAGACTGTCTCCAGTGTCCACCTCATGGGTGCACCAGGTAGTCTGACTAGGGGTCAGGCTAAACATATGTCTGTACTGCTGCAGAACCTGTCTGCACTCAGTTTGCTGATGGTCAGTGAGGCTACTTGCCAAAGCAACACCATCTGCTGACCCATCATCAGGGTTCTGTGAGAGCAGGTCAGGGAGAGGGTCACTCTCCTCCTCCTGTTCCTCATCAGTTGCCATGAGCAAGCCCATGTCAGCCCTGTCAACATATGGTTTCAATCTGTTGACATGGAGCACCCTCAGGGGGCTCCTGGGAGTTCCAAGATTCACCAGATAGGTGACTTCTCCCTTCTGCTCAACTATTGTATGGGGGCCACTCCACTTGTCTTGGAGGGCTGCTGGGGCCACAGGCTCCAACACCCACACTTTCTGTCCTGGCTGGTACACAGTCAGCACAGCCTTTTGGTCATGCCAAGCTTTTTGTAATTCTTGGCTGGCCTCCAGGTTTTTGGTTGCCTTTTTCATGTATTCAGCCATCCTGGAGCGGAGACCAAGTACATAGTCCATCACATCCTGTTTGGGGGGCTTGAGAGGTAACTCCCAGCCCTCTTTTACCAAACATAATGGACCTTTTACAGGATGCCCAAACAGAAGCTCAAATGGGCTGTAACCAACCCCCTTCTGTGAAACTTCTCTGTATGCAAACAACAGGCAGGGAAGAAGAAGGTCCCATTTCCGCCTAAGCTTCTCTGGGAGTCCTTTAATCATTCCCTTAAGGGTTTTGTTGAAGCGTTCAACCAAACCATTGCATTGTGGGTGATAGGGGGTGGTGAACTTGTAAGTTACCCCACACTCCTTCCACATTGCTTTCAAATATCCTGACATGAAGTTGGTACCTCTGTCAGAGATGACCTCCTTTGGGAAACCCACTTTGGAGAAAACTCCAATGAGGGCTCTTGCCACCACAGGGGCTGTGTTGGTCCTCAGGGGAATTGCCTCTGGGTACCTGGTGGCATGATCCACTACCACCAGGATACATCTGTGCCCAGATGCAGTTTGAGGGTCAAGGGGACCAACAATGTCAATCCCTACCCTTTCAAAGGGTACCCCCACCACAGGTAGTGGTATCAGGGGGCCTTTGTTGTGCCACCTGCCTTGCCACTGGCTTGGCATGTGACACAGGAGCGACAAAACTCCTTTGTGTCCTCTGACATATGTGGCCAATGAAAATGTGGAACAAGCCTGTCCCAGGTCTTGTTTTGGCCCAAGTGACCTGCCAAAGGGATATCATGTGCTAGGGTCAAGAGGAACCCCTAAACTTCTGAGGTATTACCAACCTCCTGGTGGCTCCAGGGGCTGGATCTCTACCTTCAGAATATAGGAGTCCCTCATCCCAATAAACTTTATGGGACCCACTAGCACTCCCAGCAGCCTCAGCAGCAGCCTGCTGTCTGAGGGGTTCAAGAGAGGGGCAGCACTGTTGCTCCTTACTCAGATCTTCCCTAGAAGGGCCCCCTGCCCCCAAGAACTCAACCTGATCAGGCTCAAGTTCCTCTGGGGCAGTTCCTTCTTCAGGATCTGCTCCTCCTCCCTGGGGAGGGAATCAGTGCTCTGAGACAGAGGGAAGGCACTGCCTTAACCCTACTGCTCCTCCTCTTGGGAAGCATCTGGTCCATAGTTTCAGGATCCAGAGCTGGTTCAGTGTTATGCATTTTGGCTTATGACCTGGTCACAGCAAATACCTCTGCAGGGATGCCCAACATCTCAGCATGAGTCCATAACTCTACTTCAGACCAGGCTGAAGTCTCTAGATCATTGCCCAATAGACATTCTACAGGGAGGTCTGCACTGACTACAACCTTCTTGAGGCCAGTTACCCCTCCCCAGGAGAAATTCACAACTGCCAGACTATGGTTGGTCCTGGCATTGCTTGCATTGGTCACCTGGTACATTTCACCCAGGATGATCTGTCCAGGGTCCACAAGATCCTCTGCCACCATGGTGACACTAGCACCTGTGTCCCTAAATGCCAAAGCCTCTTTGCCATTTATTACAGGCTGCTGTTTGTATTTGCCCAGATTACTGGGGCTTACTAGGAAGGACATGTCAATGTCTCCATCACAAATCAGCATTGCCTGAGTGGGTACTCTGACTAGGCCAGAGTCCACTTCAGAACCCAGGGTCAACCCTACTACACCCTTATTCTGAGTACCACCTCCACCTGTAGCTGAACTAGGGGGAACAGTTGCCTTAGGGGCAGGAGTGGTGGTGGTTTGGTCTTTGGACTTGTTACAATCAGAAGTCCAGTGCCCTTTCTGTTTACAGAATTTGCACCAGGGCTTCTTTTGGCCTTTTCCCTTGTTGGATTGTGACTCCCCACCAGATGCCGATTTTTGGGGCCCTTGTGAAGACTTCTGGTCTTTTGACTTATCCCCACTTTTCTCAGGGCCCTTAGAATCCTGCTTCTTTGTGTCACCCCCTTGGTTCTGGGTTTTCTGCCTCACCCTGGCTCTGACCCACTTGTCTGCCTTCTTTCCCAATTCTTGGGGAGAGGTCAGATCTGAGTCCACGAGGTATTGATGCAACAACTGGTTCTGGCAATTATTAAGGATTTGTTCTCTCATCATTAGATTATACAATCCCTTGAAATCAGTAACCCTACTGCCAACCAGCCAACCCTCCAGAGCCTTGGTTGCACAATCTACAAAGTCAGTCCAGTCCTGAGTCTGTGCCTTCTGGGTGTCTCTGAACTTCAACCTGTACTGCTCAGTGGTTAAGCCAAACCCATCTATCAGTGCACTCTTCAGGACTTCATAGTCATCAGCATCCTCTTCTCTGACAGTGAGGAGCTTGTCTCTACCTTTATCTGAAAAGGAGAGCCACAAGATTGCTGCCCACTGCTTTTGGGGGACCTGTTGTACTCTACAGGCCCTTTCCATAGCAGTTATCCACTTATGGATATTATCCCCACTCTGGTAGGGAGGAACAACCTTGCTCAGGTTCCTATGGTCTGGAATATATTCTCTGCCTCTAGGGACACTGCTGCTGCCACCAGGGGGTTCTAACCCCTCTTTTATAGAAGCTCTCTGGAGCTCAAAGGCTTCTCTATCTAATGCCAACTGCTTGGTTTTGAGGGCAAATCTTGCTTCCTCATACTGCAGCAGTTTGCACAGTCTTTCAGAGGAGGTCTCTCTTCTTGGGAAGTAGGAGTTCCTCTGGTGGACAAATTCTCTGCCAGAGTGATAGGAGCGGTCAGAGTCCCTAGAAAGGGACCTATGCCTCTCCTCCACTGTGTCAGTTCTCTTAGGGAGAATTCCTCCTTCCTTTTCAGACCCCTTGGGGCCTGGCCCTACAATCACAGAGTCTTGGTCAACTTGATGTTCATCATCTGACCCAGACACTGTAATTGACCCACCCCCTGATTCAGACCCATTAGCTCCTAGAGCTAATCTAAGATCATCTGATGTCAGCAGATCTATCAGGTGTAGTGTGGAGGGACTCTGTCCTATCTTCAGGTGCCTCTCAGCACACATGGCTTTCAAGTCAAAGAACGTCATGTCCTTGTACTGAAGCTGGGTGGATCCACTGGGTCCATCCCTTAAGGACATTCTAGTGTTGTGCAGTGTTGTACTACCTACACTAGTTTGTGGCCTACTGATCCTAGCTTGAGCTGTAGAAAGGGTGTGCTATCCCTTGGCACACAGCTCTAAGTTCAGTAGAACTTATTGATACTAAGCTTGACTTTATATGTACCTTGAGTACCTATAGTGGTTTTCAGTTAGTAATTCAAATAGAGATTTTCTGGTAAAACAATAGCAAGCTGGAATCCCACACGCTGCCACCAATGTGAGACGTTGGCCTGGTATATGCTGTTCACTAGTTAAAGTGGACACCTTGCACCAGTACAATTCGACTCTTATGGTAGGTAGGTTTAAGACAACCTTCATAGAAAGCTATCCTAGTGGTAGCTGTGGAGAGCAGCCTTCAGGCTAAGTCTTGGAGGAATGTAAAGCAGCTTGTTTTACCACACAATCTCTTGAATCACCAAATGAAAAGACACCACACAGGTATATATATCAAATATATATGTATTTATTATTAACAACTCTCTACTAATCTCTTTATGAGATTAGAAGCCAGGAACATATGTACAAGTCAATGTTTTATCAAAATAAGTTAGCACAAGTAAATATCACAATCTTATCTTGGCTAGACCGTGGTCTAGAGCACATAGAATTGAGGGACCCCAAAGAACCACCCCAAGTAGTTGTAGGAGACCCACAGGGGACGGACGCGGTGTTCAGACACTGGTGCGAGTCCTGTACGAGTCTATGCGAGAGAACGCGATTGAGTTATCAATGTTACAGGTCCTTGGCGTGTTCGAGGCGAACACACCGATCGGTCAGTACGAGTCGAAGGACGCGGATACTGATAGAGTTACAAGGGAGTTGGACGCGATGTGTCTAACACAGACGCGAGCCCTGTACGAGCCAGTGCGAGAATCGCACGGGGAAAATAGTAGTTTTAGGGCACTTCTAGGGTATCTACAAGCAAGCCACTTACAGGGTAAGTAGTTCTAGGGCCCACACCCACAGGAGCACCGTAGTGCTGAAGTTACCTCACCCAGGGGAGCCGGGTGCATAGGTGTCCTTTGGTCTCGGGTCGCGGCGTCGTTTTCAATGGGAGCCAGTGAAGGCTTGCTGCTTGCGACGACAGAAGAAGTGTCTGTTGGAATCCAAGCCTGGATTCGGAAGGAGGAAGACCTGAAAGCAGAGGGGACAGTGTTCACAGTCACTTGGCAGTGACTCTGGGCAAGGAAGATGAATGCCCACCGTCGTCGACAGCTTCGGGTCGTTCACGGGTGTCTTGACTCTTCAACCACGTGGTCCAGGCAGTGTCGATGATGACCAGGAGCTGGATTCGGAGTGTCCCATAACGTTTGCAGCTTATTGATGTGTCGGCGACTCGATTGGAGCCAACAAGCCTTGGTAGCAGCAAGTCTTGTGGAAAGCGTAAGAAGTCAATGGTGCAGACCAGCAAGGTCTGGGGGACTTACCCAGCAAGGGTATGTCAGGGCCGGCTTGGAGCAACCAGGGGAGCCCTTTGGTTTTGTTGAAAAGTCTTCTGGGGACCCACAAGCCGGCTGGCAAGGGATCGCGAAGACGCCTCAGGAGGATCCACTCAACAGGGGCCCACGGTCACTCGGGATGGTGTAGGCCTCTGATCTTCAGAGGGATTCCTGTTATAGGCTGGGACCACACGTGGTCCAAAGGACAAGTTCGTAGAACGTCGTGAAGGTGTTGCACTCGACAATAGTGCACGGTACCCAGGGGCTGCGGTTCCTCGTCGCTCGTGGGGTCCACTTGCCTCAGCTTTGCTGGGGACTCACGATGGCCTTGGAGTAGTCAGGAAATCCTCTTCCTGGGCTGCAGGGACTTCGGGCTCCGGCGGGAGACGCATAGTTTGCGACCGTTGTCATAGTTTTTGGTGCCTGCCAAGCAGGGGAGTCACTCCTTGACTCCAAGGGAGATTCTTCAGTCTTCCAGAGGGAGTGGAACGTCAAAGGTCCAGGATTCTTCTTAAGAGCGTCATCCAGGGAGATCTAGTTTGCAAGTTCAAGGGTTCCCTACCTTATACTAAAAAGGAAGGGAGGGACTAGCTCTAAGACCCCACCTATGGGAGGGTCAGGGGAGTGGGTGGCTACACCCACTTCCCTTTGTCCAGTTTCGCACCAGAGCAGGGGCAGGTAGCCCCTGAGCCGGTTTGAACTGGTGTATGCACAGAGGAGCCTTCTGCTCCCCCAGTGCAGGACTTCAAAGCACTCTAGGAGTGCACCCACCCAGCCCCAATACACTAAACCCTGTCTGGGAGGTGGTCACACCTCCCTGGGACAGGATACCTATTGTTGGGCTTCCTCCACTGCGAGTTTCGGTCATCAGCAGGAGGGCAGCCCAGTGTCTGTGACTGGTGGCATCCATTTTGTGATGCCAGGGCTCTTCAGGATTCTACAGCGTTTCCACAGTATGTACATGTCTATCCCTCTAGAAGGGTGGAATGCTACCCCTGCCGCCAGAACTGGCGGGGGGGTAGTATTCCAAGATGTTTGACACCAAACACGACATGTTTCCGTGCAGCCATCCCAAAGTTAGCATTTAACGCGAGGTTATAATGCGCTTAAGAGTATATGGTCAGGCTGCACTACAAACAGCATCAGAGAAGGGTCTCCGAAGGCTGCAGAGGGGCTCTGCTCATGCAGGGGCACCCTCTCACATAGGAACCAAGCACTCTGCCTTCAGGATTGATAAGGCCTGCCATAGGAGTGACTTATAGGTTTATATGTGTGTATCTATGTAGTGATATAGGTAGCCTATACCACAGTAAGGGGTGCATGCACCACCTTACCCAGGCTGCAGTAGCAGACCTGTGGTGTCAGATTTAGTCTGCTTCCCAGGGGTGGCATAATACATGCTTCAGCCCCTGGTAAGCCTGTGAAGTACCTATGCCCTTGGCACCTAAGGTACCATATACTAGGGACTCATAAGGTACCACAGTATCCAATCACTAGTGCACCTAGAGTGCACTCCAAGTCGTTTAGAGAGAACAGAGAGGCTGGGGCCCTGATTGGCAGGGTCCCAGCCTGACTATAGCCAGAAACCAGTGTAAACATCAGAAAAAAAGTGGGGGCAACATAAGAGGCAGATCCTACTCTCCTACACAATCCCAGCGTTCTTTTAGTAGTTCTTCCTTCCTTTTAGAGATAGCTAACCTTTTCTTCTGCCTAAATGAATTAATAAGTGAGTGGCACCTCGGGTTAGTCGACAGGGCCTCACGTAGCTGTCTTTTGGTCACCGAACACTCGCGGTTGAACCATCTAGGTCCGCGTTGTACCACATTAGTGGGTTTTGATAGTATGGATTTTATGGCCTCACAAAGTTTAATAAAAGCACTGATTACATCCGGATTAGGGTCCTGTACTGACAGAAAGAGTCAATAAGGCTCGGATTCTCCTTTACCATCGTACAGAACAATTCAGTATTATTAACACCCCGCCAGACCAATCTTAAGTTGTCTGTGGAGGGTGTTAAATTCCTGGCACCACATTCAGTATTATATGTTGGCCTGGGGGACAGTCTCAACACTGTTTTAATTGGATTGTGATCACCATAAGTAGTAGCGACAACTTCGGCTTTCAGTAAACAATCCTCAAGGGCAGGGGGAATGAATACATAATCGATGGTGGAAGCACTACCCCTCCCTCTAAATGTTGGCTCAGGGGGGTTATTATCGTTTGTTATGGCGGCAATGTCCATAACGTTGATTAGATTATGATTGTTCAAATGTGACATTAATTCCTTGCCCCTATGGCAAGTTTGCCCTCTGCTACTGGTCCCTTTGACAGCAATGTTTTTACTAGGTAGCTTAGCATTAAAATCGCCTCCCAGACAAATACCAGCTATTTTGTTGAGTCCAGTACAATGCTGTAGGGTGGTGACAAATTAGAATAGATTAATATAATTTGCATTTGGTGCGGACTGAAAATCGTTGTTGTAGAAGTTAATTGAACAATTGAAACACCCTTTTTGTATAATAAGGCTTGAAATGTGTCACTTTTTGTGCATAAGGCCTTGACACTACCTCCTGCAGCAATTTTTACCCAAATCGATAGGCGCCCGAGGGTCGACCAAATTTAGGAATTGGGTCTACAGTGTTGTAACATTCAAAACCGTCAAAATATAAATCTTGGGTGGCCCAGGTCTCTTGAAACATGAGAATGTCCTCCTGTCTCACCAGCTTTAGCCAATCAGGTTGGTGTATTTTTGACTGTAGGCCGGCCACGTTCCAGCTTAAAATGCTCAAGTCTGAGTCAGTGGGAACCTTGGTTAGAACAGCTTGGCCATGTATCTCGATCGCAGGAGAGGGGAATACAGACATGTGGTCAGCGCCGTTAGACTCCAGTGTTGACAGTAGTCAATCCTGGGTGTCCAAGTCAGACAAAGCCAAAAACCTGTTAAGTGCTATCGGGAAGGCAGGCTCATTTATGGAAGGCCCGAGACTCGGTTTGTAAAAATAGCCCTACGGTAATGACCAAATATCGGTGCTGTTGGTGTTTGTGATCTCCTGAATTCTCAACAAGGGTCTTACCATGGATGGTCTGCGGAAGTTGATCACGATACAGTCTCCTTCAATATTCTTTGGTGAGGCACCAACCCACCCTACTCTTCGTACCATAATAATCTCACTCATATCTAGCACGTTGAACCTCCTATTCTTGGATAGCCAATCCACGCATTTGTTACGCAGTTGGACCCAGGTTTCCCTCTGGTCCCTCTTGAGAGTTGGCACTCCTGCCAACACCAGCACATAGGAGCAGGCGGCCAGTGGTAATCCCAAAACATCTAGGTTGGGCCTAGGAGGATTACTGTTCGGGATGTCAAGTGCATTACTACTAGATTTACCTGACTTTGGTTGCATGCCAGCTGATCTGTTGGTAAGATCTGGCATAGGAATAAGGGGCGCAATCGGGGCTGACTCCTCTGCAGGTGATAGGCCATTATTGGTGGAGGAAATATTAGGTACTACATTCACCGTAATTTGGAAGCACTCCCTAACTTGTCTACATGTTCTGCATGAGCTACTAGCCAAGGTAGGGCCAGTGGGGAGAGAGGTGGCAGTGGAGGGTGGGTTGATAATGGGAGGAACGCTAGAGATAGAAATAGACCCCTCCCCCGGGGCAACCATGATTTGCGCTGTCTCTAGCGGTTGGCTAAACTTATTCATGAGTGTGTCCAAATGATCTAGGCATTCCCAAAAAGATGTAAATTTCATATCTAACAACTCATTAATTCGTGTGGAAACAGTATTGATAACAGTATTAATAAGGGTATCCCCAAAGCCCCCATAGTCAGTTGCTACAGGTGCAAATTCAGTCTGTGTACAAATGGAAATGGCTCGACTTCCCACTTGGCGCTGCATCTGAAATGCTGACACTCGAGGATGACTCCATCCTTGCAGACAAGCAAGTGCGAGAGGAGCCGGTGGGAGGGGGTTGTTTTCTTTTTGTTCAAACAGCCTTCCCAGTCTTCCTCTTACGTTTCGTGGCTGGGATTGCCACAGTTGTTGAGGTGCCCATGGTTGGCTGCGTCTCGACTGTGACACGCCCACTTGGACTCCCACTAATGAGTGATGTTATATTGGGGTCGGACCTCTGGTGCTGGGAGGTGCACGATGCGGTGGTAGGTTCAAGTACAGGATCAGTTGTAACCCCTCTAGTATAGAGACCGTTCGGTAAACCCTCACTTCCCAGGGACAATCGGCGCTCAGTTAATTCTATCTCGCCTGATACAATACTGACCACCCTTTCTAGCATGCTGTTAATATTGCTGGTGATGGGGCGCACAGGCGATATCCCAGTGCGCTTCCCCATTGTAGATGCTCAAGTCCAGTTCTTACAAATTCTAATGGCGCAGGTGTTGGCAAACACTCACCTCGGTCCTCTTAGTAGAAGTCACTTGAAAGAGGGGTGGCCCAGCCTAGCCTCTGCCAGCCGCTGACGGGCGCAGAGGGGCCTGCCCTTGGCCCGGGCTTTGCCCGGGCGCGTCCCGCGCTGCTGGAGCCCTCAGCGATTTTTAAAGTGCCTCCCGGCACGGTAAACTGACTTTGGCGGCAGACAGACCGCAAGGGAAGCTGGGACTTGTGGTCCTGGTCCCTGTCCCCAACAGGAAAGTAGCAGTAGCAGCAAGACGGGCGTCCCGCGCTGCGGGAGCCCTCGGTGATTTTAAAGTGCCTCCCGGCACGGTAAACTGACGTTGGCGGCTGACAAATCGCAAGGGAGGCTGGGACTCGCAGTCCTGGTCCCGGTCCCCAACAGGAAAGCAGCAGCAGCACGACTCAATATCAACCTAAAAATCTAGAGCACAATATTATATTGGTCTCTTGAGTTTATCAACCTGATTTAACTCTTCAAATATTTTTCTGCATGTGTACAGGGCATACAATGAGTTGTCAAGGGCCACTATGCAGTGAATTATATAGTCCTACCAGTAGTATGCCCTAATTACCTTTTTTTGGCATATTCACCAATGCAACCAGCATGAGAATCTTTACTCATACTGCCTGTAATTGACATTGGAGGAATTCATTTGTTCTCCTTCATTCTGTTCCAAAAAAGATTCTTCTTTGGCTTACCACAAAACTTAAAGTTGAGGTACCAACACTTGTTCTATAAGCCAACCCTTTGGTTGATAAATTAAAAATGTTATTTCAGTTAGTTAACAATTTCCATGGGCTGCTTGTCCAAATATCGACCACAAAAATACTGCAATGCAAAAATATTGCAGAAAAATCTTGAGGACCTTAATATCTACTTTACGTACTTGTAATGTTAAGTACAAGAATTTCAACCACAAAACAAAGTAAATTTAAAAAAATATATAATGCATATAAAACATATGCCATAAAATTTCTTTTAGCATTTATTTAATAACTTAAAAAAATAAATTGATACAAATTCATGTCACTTTAAAATAACTTTAAAAACTATAGCCATAAATATACAAATTACATTCTCAATTGAAAGAGATGTATTAAATAAGTAAATCTTTCTTAAATAAAGAAGAAAATACTGATAATGTGCATTGTATAATAAAATAAAGAACTAACAAACATGGTGGAAATTTGTGCATGGGGTCTTCAGATTTACTAATGTAACTCCAGTCTAACAAGCATTGGGCAAGCTGCATGGTTAGGGGGATGAGAGTAGAAATATTCTCTTGAAATAAATATTTAAAAAACAATTTTCCTTCTTTTATACCTCAACAAATAAAAATATTTAATAAATTACAACATAAATTCAAATGATAAAACAATCAAATCCATCAAATACAAACAATGCATTACAAATGTAAAATTATCTATATAAATTACATATTTATCACACATTAATTAAAAGTGCAATTAATTACCTGTCAATATATACCTTAACATACTTAATTAAAAAATCAATAAATTAAAAAAAATATTTTATTAATAAAATACCCACCCAACTCCTTTATAAATGCAGATCCCAAATGTAAAATGTAGGGCTTGATTACGAGTTTGGCAGAAAGGGTACAGCTGTTGAAACGGCATCGGTTTCCCCACTGCCTAGTTAGCGGTCCATCCGCCCTATTACGATGCAAGTGGTTCCATAGATGAAAGACCGCTGACATCAAGAAATCTTCACCGCGGTGGTGGCGGGATAGGCCAATGCAACTGTCAGAGGACGGACCGTCAGTGTTTCCGCTGGCCCAATCACGATGTGTCTTCCCGCCGACGTGACTGTGGCGGTCAAACCTCCACACCTGAGCTGGTGGAAAGGGATGGATATAAGGCTGAAACTCACCTCTACTCAGCTTCACACATCCTGTGCCGCCTTGGAGCCGATCGTACATGTCCTGCCACTGTTGCTGATTGATGACGTCCAAAACTGACACCGTCGTGGATGCAACCGACGGTAACTCACAATCTAACCCATTTCCATTGACTTCACAGTTAACACATGCACAGGCAAGGACATCTTAAGGTGTTTGGGTGCCTTGGCCCAAACCTATTTTGTGGATCCCTGTTCAAAACAGCTTTGAATGTATGATCCCCATTCACTTCTTTGATGACCTCATTGGCCAGGTCACTGACACGGCACAGGCACACCCTTCCAAATTCCAAATGTGTTTACATCTAATATTCATGAAGTGTGATGTGTTTTTAATATTGTAACACAACACCAGCTCCTCACTAACATTACATCAAATAAGCTTTGTTACACCCTTCCATTTCTCACATGCTATGTCCTGTTTTGATATGAAATAAACTTAAATATGGATGCTTCATGAAACAGAAAAACACCTTCTCTGCCAAATTTCTGTGTTAGACTCTCACACATCACTCACATTAAAACGTTGTTTTTTAAAAATGTTCATCAAACCAATCTGTTGAAGAAGTATTTCAAGTTCATCAAGGCAAGACTCTGTAGAACAGGGTTGGCTCAATCGGGGGCACTGTGAAAGTCTGGCTCCCTGGGCCAGAGCCCACTTTTCCAATGCCTCTAAAGGTCTCTGTGCACAGCCCTGTGGCTTCAAGTATATCAGGGATAACCAGTAGCATCACCAAGTGTCATGCATATGTGTGTAATGTGTAAGTACAAGATATAAAAGCAAACACATCAGTAACAACATTCTTCTCATATAACTAAAGTAGGTGTACGGTACAGACAAAATAATAGACACATGTCCAAAAACATAACAGAAAAAGGTATGATAACTAACCAGCCTGCAGGTGTAGATAAACAAATAACTAAATTGCGCACTCAATATCTAGCCCAATTTGGAGTCATCTCACATATCCATCTATGGAATATTTCCCCTTGTCCTGTGCTCCTCCACTAGTTCCAAGCTGTAAATATACAAACCTGTTCATATTAGTCACCAATCAGGGTGAAACAAACACACCTGTAGTCACACATTCCAATGTATCAAATCACATCAAATAGGTAGTGTAAGTGGCCAACGCTATGATGAATGCCTGCCCATAAAAAGTAATCACCGTCACATACCATATCCAATTGTGCATGAACATAACAATGTATACTCTAAAAATATTTGTAGTATAACCTGCCAGAATGTGTAAACACCATAACATTGCATCACAATTTAACCTCTGCAACATTGCTGGTTTCCCAAAAATAGCTAGGGAAAAGTAATGCAGGACTAAGGTGTCCAAAGCAGATTTAGTACAAATAAACCACAGGGACAAAACATAACAAAAGGCCAATGGCCAGTCCATGGAGAAATGTTGTGGATTAGCACACTGCAGTGCCACAAAAATTGCCCCGACTGACACTGCTTGGGTAACCTCCGTACAAAGGGGCATCCTTTGGGCAGGGCAGGCACCTCAAAGGTGTTATTTGGGATGGGTATGTTTGGTTTTGGGAGGAGTGTCCTTGTGTTGGGAAGTGGTGGTTTTGGAAAAGGAACGGGTGGACTTAACGGTTACGAGGGGAGGTTTGGGAATGCGAACTTGAGGAAGGTTTGGCAGGGGTGCCTTGGGAAGAAGAAAGGGTGTATGGGTTGGCAAGAGGGTAGGATTTAGAGCTAGAGGGGTGGTCTTTGGTGTGGGAGGGGTGGAAAGGTCCTTGAAAGTGGTGGTTGGAGGTTTGGGAGGGGTGATGGCAAGGGCAAATGAGGGATCTTTGATACAATACTTGGTAGTGGGAATGGTAAGAATTGGAGTTCTTGGAGGAGGACGAGGAAGTGACTATGTTTGATGTGCTTTGGTCTGTTGCGGGTGCAGGTGCATGTGTGTCAGGTGCATGTGCTGCAAGTAGGGGTGTGTCTTGTTTTTGTGGTGTCTGTTGGGTGATTGACTGTGTGTGTCTGTATTTCTTAGGTGTGTAAAATGTGACTACTGTATCTGTGGATGTTGCGGCAGTGGAAGGGCTGGGTGTGGGTGTTGTGGATGCTGATGTGGTAGTGATAGTGTGTGTGGTGTGTGTATAGAAGTGATGTTGGTTGGGGAGGGTGTGGTGTTCTCTGAGCTGGCTATGGATGTGGTGGTGTGGTGTGCGCATGCAAGTGTGCTGTCATCTGTGCTGTGTGGGAATATTGATGGGGGAGTGATGTGAGTTTGGTGTTTTCAGTGGTGGTTGTGTATGTGATGGTGGTGGGGGTTCCTGTGGTTGTGGTGGTGGGTGCAGTGTCTGTCTGTTTGGATGTGAGCCTGCTTTGTTTTTAAGGTTTTTGCTTATGTGTCAATGTGCTGCTTGGGTCTGTATGAGTGTGTTTGTGCAAATGTTTGCATGTGCTTTGGATAGGTTTGGGAATAGGGTATTGGTCTGGGTAAGGGGCAGGAGGGCAGACACAAGGGTGGGGCGATGGGAGGCTGCACTGAGGGAGTAGGCTAGAGCCTGAAAATATCTCTGTAGGCCAGTCATTGCACTGTGAATGCCTTCCAGGTAGGCCACCATCTGCTGTAGATGGCTGGCTTGTCCTTGAATGCCATTCAGCAGTGCAGTCTGACCCACAGAGATGTTTCTCAGGAGATCAATAGCCCCCTCACTCTGTACAGCGGGGTGTAAAGGGGCTGAGGTGACTAGAGAGAAGGAGATGGCTCCCCTCTTGGGAGAGTGGGCCCTGCCAACTTTTTGGGGAGCATCAGGGAGGGTGGCAATGGAACGGGGGGTGGTGGACAAGGATGAAGTTGAACAAATCCTGTGGTGTCAGCCACCACTCATGAGTGTCCACTGGAGGATGATTCTGCAGATGATGAAGTAGAGCTTGTGTCATCCATGGCATTCCCCAGACCCTCTCGGTCACTAGGTCCCTCTGTGTCCATACTGTCACAACCCCGGAACCACTGTGACAAGCTGCGTTCCCAAATGTGTTGGCCCTTTCTCCTTCGCTTGCCTGGGATGAATCTGAAATGACATATAAAATTGGTTTATTGCAACTGCGTTAACACACCTGACCATCAGATTTCAACACAAAACATTTTTAAAGTGCACAGATTACACCAGCTCCATGGTTCAATAAGTAGGCTTCAATATTAGCATGAGTACATTGATGCATGCCATATTACCTTGAAACAGTTGGTCACAGTGATCTCATATCCCCAGACAGCTCCAATACCATTAATGGACTTGTCTACACTCTATCCTTATGTTTATACTAGGATAGTTGATCACCTTATATACTTTGGCCCTTGTAGCATATCATAGTAAACTGATGTCACCAAATCAGATGGCTACTAAATATATATTTCCACACTATTCACACAAGCCCCAGAATTCAGCAAAAGTTAATGTCCCTTAAACAACATTGTGATGTCATGAAGGTCAAGTTATACAGCAATGTAGCAGCAATATGTGCTGTAGCAGAAATATTGTCACATGCAAATACTCATTTCACATTGATGTCAACTTTTACTTGAAACTTCATCATACGTCTACTTTCAAAAAAGTCAAATAAAAGCTGTATGGAAAAAGTGTTTCTGCATATCACATGTAGCATAGAAAAGTAGCCTGGAGACATTCAGGGCCAAAGTATTGGGAGATAGATACTCCAAATGCACACAGCATAAGAGTTCATATAGCCCTATGAACATTCCCAATCCTGCTTGGTACTGGTGACAACACCATTCTTAGATTGCATTCCTACAAGCCAATACACCTTTGAAGGTTTTTGTGTGTCAGTAAATATCTATGACATGAGAGGTGGGATCACTTTAGTCCTAATGGGATGGCACATTACAGCACCACTTGGTACAGCAATTACAAATTGCCTTGTGAGCCTGAATGTAAACACTCACATATGATCACTACATTTCTACATCTCACTCCCTGATGCATGTCATCAATCAGTGAATGAATCTTGAAACAGCATTGTAGATGAAAGAAAAACAGGGAAAGGTATACTGGGCGACATGTAGGCACTAATGCTGATGGCACCAGTGATGTTTGCACACTCATGTTACTGTATAATTCCAACTTGCCAATGGGAAGTGTTGTCCAGTCACTGCATAAAATGTGCACTGTATGCCATGTCACATGTAATAGGGCTACCATCACATGAGACACAGCAGTGAGGAAGCATCACTACTGACACAATGAAGATAAGAGCCTGCTAGGTACATATTTCACCCAGAACATCAAACACCATGAGGTGAATAATTACTTTACTCAGCCAATTGTCTGCTCAAGACAGGAAATTGGTAATGGACTGGACTCTGCTGTGTTCCTGGTCATAAATACAATAGGCAAAGCACATCATCATGCACCTACAACCAGACCTACACCAACCAGAAATCTTTCTTGTGCGGTGGACATAGGTCACCCCTGATGTTGATGTGGAAATGCCTGCCTGTATCAAACAAGTTTGGCAACGTAACATGTACAACTCTGGCCAGGACTCACCCCCTTGTAACTGCTGTGGGGCCCGCACCTGCCAATCAAGCTCCAGGTAGGCCACCATCAGTATGCGAGCCATTACGGGGGGTCATAATTTGGCGTGTGCCCTGTCCACTTTGGGAGGACTTCCTCAGCTGGACCTCAACAATCTTCCGTGTCCAGTGCCTCAGGTCCTCCAACCTTTTTCTGCAATGGATGCTGCACTGGCCATAGACCCCCAAGTTCCACACCTTTTGCGGGATGGACTTCCAAATGGGCCGCTTCTGATTGGCGTTGACCTGCATGGATGCAAGAGAGGACAAAACAGAATATCACTGCAAGTTTATGGATATCTGTTTTGTTGACACACAATTTGTATACATCTAGCACAGCCATAAATCAAAAGTTAACACACAACATGTGCAGTTCTCCCATGCTTAGAACTACAAAGACATGAATACACACTTTTGTAGTCATCTGCTTACTATCCTCATCCCTGGTCATGTCCTGAACTGACTAAGTCAGCCCACTAACATCATGTAGCACAGGGCTATCCTACATGTATTGTGATGTGAGCTACTATGAAACACGACACACCATTGTGACCTTTTGAAGGGTAAACTACTTGTGCATTATTGTACAGACACCTTTACAGCCAGGCCCATTGACTTGATGCATACGGTCCATAGAACCTGGTACCATAGTATAGACTACATCCTAAGACTTAGGTCACTATGAAAGGGCTGCCATGTGTGTCACTGAGAACATCCTCTCTGGGGATGTGTGGACATGTGGACTACTTAAATGGATATCATACTACATATGATTGAGTTTGTGTGGTATGTACTGCCATGACAAGACACACCTTTTGCCATTTGTGGCAGTGTTACAGGGATGACATCAACATACCATTGTATTTCTTGTTTGATTGGTTGAATTTAAAAAAGATGGTAATTCACATATCAAAACCTCTTCTGAAGTAACCAACTATCTGCACTGTTAATGTGTCACATGTGAAAGAGGCCTGTACAGTGCAAGCATGACTTTTTGAAAAGTGAAAACAGACCTGTGAGAGTAAGGGGCCTGTCATAAGTAAATGACACACATTGACAATATGGGTCAATGGAAAGAAGTATCAGGTCAGGTGTTACCTCAGTAGCCATTTCAAATGTAGTCCATGTAAGAGCAATCAAGGCTACTATTGTTTCTGAAAACTAATTTTGGGATCATCCAAGGATCTGCTGGGTCTACAGGGATATTACTCTGTGCATCAGTTGTATTGCCACATTAACTCTTCCCCCGCCTGGACCATGGTCCAGACCGGGCACTACTCATTGTCAGGCTGGAGGCTGAGCATACTGATCCCACATGAACATCACATTTCTACCACTTCAATATATAAAAGTACATCTTGTGGCCATCCAATACGTGACCTCGAGGATGTTTGGCCTTGAAAAGGAGTCTGTAAGGCATTACTAGCTGCCAGACACCTGTTTGGCAAGCCCTGATCTAGGCTGAGTAACATGTGGGACTGTACTCATAGCTAACATCATCCTCAACTGCTTTTTACAGAATATATGCACAACTCATGCTGTAAAGGCTATACATTTGTCTGCACACTTAAGGCCTTATTACGAGTTTTGTGGTCGGGGAAAAGCAGCCGCCATTGGGGCGTACAGGAGAGCTGCACTGCCATCTGTATTACGAGTTGCCTGATCCATGAGTGAACCACGGCAGTTCGACCGCCTGCTTCAAGGTGGCTGTGACGTAGGATTTGGGGTGTGTACTCACCCCTTTCTTCTTCTTCCAGGCAGATTCTAATGTGGATCTCTTTCTCTAGGTCCCCCATTCAAAGCAGGATCTTCACCCCAAAGATTACGGCTGTGTACGCGGTGATCTTCAGGTGAGTCCTTTTCTAACAATATACCCATTGCCAGGACTGCCCATAAATGGGCTGGACACCGGTAATAGGTATATGGTATTTTTCCAAATATATCATGCATGTGTGTGCATACAACACATCTGCACTCGGAATGCACACACAGGCATTGATATATTTGTGAAAAGTACTCACCACCGCTGCAAATGTCATGACTTTGACTGTTACAGTAAATCTTTTGGTGATGATGCGAAGAGTATGTTAGGGTGAAATATTAGGAAGGTCAAGCTCTGGGAAATCAAGGTGAAAGGTGTTTGTTGAGCAAGGTTTTGACACATGGTCATTTTGTTTGTGTTGCTTTGTCTTGCTTTGATTTTTGTCATGGACTTTGTTCTCCAGAAGTTGGCTGTGACATTCCACCAGATACTTCAACAATGTATTGCAATGATCCTGTGATCAGAAAATGTTGCACTTGTTTTACATTGATCAGCGAATGAGGGACGGACACCATGCAGTCTAATCTTTAGATGGTTATCATTTAAAATCTACCACGTGTGTCATTATCTATCTGGGACATATCCTCCCTCTCATTTTGTGGTCGACACAACCCGGAGGTAATTCGGGAATTCCCTAAAACACTTATTTATCGATTGCCATATTTCAATTTTGAGCAATCTGCCACTGGACCCCACATGCTCTTTTTACGATTTGAATTTTGTGTATCTGATGCTTAAAGGTTTGCCCTGTTTATTCCATAGTTACGATTCTGGATATTCATCATTGGACACACTTTAATTGATAGTGCTGCATTTGCAAAACCGAGAGGGTCACATTTTAAAATGACAATGTATCCTACAGTCCCTATTGTGGCTTTCCTGATGAAGGCGCTTGGCGACAAAACACGCATAGATGAAGATTCCTCAACATTTCGAAGCCACGTATAATGTTGTTTAATGATTATTTTGTAACATTAATTTGCATTTAAAATGTATGTCTAATTATGCAACTGTGTGTAATTACACTGTAAATCATTGTCATGTTGTATGTTTGAGTGATGGTATGAAGATTATGTGTAGTTTTGTCATTTGATTTTATATTATTAATTCTTTTTTCTACTTTTTGAACCAAGAGGCTTTTTACATACTACACTAATGAATTTATAATAAATAAAATAATATATATATATATATATATATATTGAATTTATTTAAAGTATTGTGTCTGTTGACCCATATATATAAGTTGTTAATAATTATAGTCACTCAGGGGTTTGTTCATACATTACGGAAAATGTAGTACTGCCATGTGTTTGTCTATTGGTAATATTGATGTGGGATTCCTTTTGTGAGCTAGGTGATAATGCTCCAGCTGATGACTTTGACCAATTTTATTTTGTCGATTCAATAGGAAATTGTCTGATGTATCCCCTCCTTCCATGTTGTTAAGGTCTGCAAATTAAAATGTGATCACTGGCATAGAATATTTGAGTCATGTATGATTTGCTATGTTTCCCACATTATGCCACTGGAACACTGGAACAAAGATGGTATATGAAAATACACTTATATGTATGTTTTGGTGAGAAATGGTTGTGATCCTGAGCTAAACATTGTGTACATGCAACATATCCATGCTTACACTAGTTGAAATTTTTGCATTGTAAAGTTCAGATGGGAGTACATATGTACATTGCTAGATGTGAGATATACTACAGCAGGCAATGAATTTCAGACTAGTGGATTTATTTAAGTGAACAAGGAGAAAATAAACATTGTGCAAAACCAAACAGAAAAGTGAAGAAGTCAATCATGGTGAATGAAAACATTGTTGTAGATGCCAGATAGTTTGAAGGCCCATGTCCAAAATACTACTCCCATCAGAAAGGTAAATGTGTCTAGAAATAGTCCACAGACTTAATGTGTTACACACACAGGAGGAAATTAGGTTCAATGTTTCTTGCTAGCGGTGGTGGAGGTCTTGCCATCCGCACCTCCTGGTGATTTGCTTGGATGTCCCCGTTTGTCAGTATGGGCGGATCCACAGCTGCGGGGTCAGGGGTGTCTGCAGGTGTGTCTTACTGTGGCAGAGTCTCCCTTCCTGTGGCTGTCACAGATGTTGATGGGCCTGAAGTTGTTGGACCACAGGAAGAGGTAGATGGTGCCGGGAAAGACCTACACAGGTGTGTGTGAATGTACTGCAGCAGCCCAATTAGGCAGCCTATGTTGGTGTTATGGGCCTGCATCTCATGGTGTATGCCCCTCTGCAGTTGCTTTATCTCCAGGATTTTGGTAAGTACCTGGCCCATCACGCCTTGGGACTCCTGCTAGGCTCCCAAGAAGTGGTCGATGGTTGCCTGGGTTTTAGTGGCCTCAGTGGCCTCACTCTGCCAGCCCACAGTTACTATCACACGACCCCTAACCCCACAGGCCTGTGCCCTTGACTCAGGGTGTCCTCTCTCATCGGGTCCTGCATCCTCTCTAGCTGGGTGGTGATTGTCACATCAGGATCCAGGATTGGGGGGCACACAATGGTTGAAACTGTGTTAGGTACACAGGTTGTGGGGACTGAGGTTGGCTGAGGTGTTGCAAATGGGGTGGGAGGTGTTGTTGTAGGTCGACTGGAAGTTTGAATGCCTTTTCAGGAACGCATTGACTGACTAACACGGGGGCCGCAACGAGGAGGAGGAGGAGCCGCAGCCGCAGCCGCCGCCGCAGAAAATCCGTCCGAAACTCGGCAGAAACGGCCCAATATTTGCACGAAAGCGGCCCGTTATTTACCCGAAAACAGCCCTTGGAGACTCGCTCGTTGTCCCGCTGAGGACTGAGGGCCACCACCGCTGCCGCTGTTGTTGTTCCCGGTGGAGGCAGTTCGATCCCTGAGGGTGCCGGTGGCCGGAGTTTGGACTGTGAAGTGCGGTAGGTGCGAGAGGCGGCGCGGCGTGGCGAGGAAAACACTCCAGTCTCCCAAAAGTGAAGTAACGAGGAGTGCAGTCTGACGGCGGAGCCGCGTAGATCTGCAGAGGGACGGCGAAGGTGGACTGCAGGTTGGCCTGAAGCAGAGCGGTTAGGTGGAGTGGTAGAGGGGGGTTGAGGGGTTCGGGGCATAGGAGATATCGTAAAGCCTCCTGCCCCACCCACCTCCCTTGTGGTTTAGCCTTGGTTTTTGCCCTGTTTTGCCTTATTGTTTTTTTTGTTTTTCATTGTAAGCATTTCAAGGCCACTAAGATCCCAAATACCCTGGCCATCAAGCTGCTAAGATGCCAAGTGCCAAGTACTTAAGCAACTAAGCAATTAAGGATTTAGGATTGTGTCTATTTCCACTACAATTCTGCCACAACCTCGCTAAGATTTCATCAGACTTTGGTATTTCCAAAATTACAAATTGCAATCTGTCCTTGGTGAAAAGATCTACTGGAGATACGCAGGAGTTAGAGGGTGCTTGTAGTGTATAACGGTAGTGACTTCTGACCATTGAAGACCCTTGAAGACGAGCGCGCTGACTACTGGAGATAAGCGCGGTTCCCCTTCCTGCGCCTTCCTGCGCCTCTCTGAGCCCCAGAGCCCTGTGTTGGCAGCCAGTAATTCAATCTTCCGCCCGAGCTCGTGAGTTTGTGAGACTGTGTGCTGTGCGTTGGAGAGCGGAAACTCGACGCTCGACGCTCGGTGCTCGGTGTACCATAAGCGGCGCATCGGCGCACTAGCGTATTGGAGCTATACCTCTCTGGCTGTGCTGGCCAGCCTGGCAAAGGGACTTGTAATATAAGAACTAAGATATGACCGCAAAAAAAGTATGCTCTGGCAGATTGGTGTACACAAGAGCTTGCAAAAAAACTAGAGCTAATCCTCTAAGGAACAACTCACTGCAAATAAACTTCTTGAAGAGCTTCAATACCATCCCTTCCTTCTTCCCTAAAAAGGAAACAAGTTTCAAATCAGTAGGGATGCCGGAGTCTTCCCAAAAAGAACATGAAGATCATGTAGAGGCTAAAGTAATTCCCGGAAATCCATTGCCAGTAGTACCCTCCATACTACCGTCTAAAATTGGGGGATCATGGCCTACAGATCGTCAATACTCTGAAGCTAAGGTGGCTGATTCTTTGCTGGCAAACTTAACCATTCACTCCCTTGTAAATGGAGTCTTTGATCCCAAAGGAGTTTCGTAACTAGTCCCAAAAGCGGGAGAACACTTAATGGAAGATTTCACCCTACCTGACATTAATTTAGATCAGTCTCATAAGATGTCTCACGTTCATAATCTAGAATCATCCAGGATTCTTATTCCTGCCACTTCATTTTCCTCCAAGGATCATCTTGTTAAACTGCAACTGTTTAGTAGTACACCCAGCGGAACAAGCTTATTAGATTCACGGGGTTCAATAACTCCTGAACTATCCCCGAACTTTCTTCCTTTAACTAATAATCCAGAGTCAAAAATGCTGATGTCGGAATCGTTACTTTGCCTGGAAAGAGTGCTGGCTTCCATCCTAGCCCTAATGGAGAAATCAGTAAGTAATTCTGACTCTATTTTGGACTCTGTTTTGGCCCTGACAAAGTTTATAGCCTCTGAACAAAAATTACTGCCAGACAAAGCTTTCGTACTTCCTCTCAGTACGTCTAATCCAGGGAAGGGATCTTCAACTCCCCTTCTTTTGAAGGAAGGTTCCGACAAGCTATATTCTACTCAAACAGACTCTTTTCCACTTGTTAAAGGGCGAGACTTTGGCATCCAGGCTGGTAAGCCTTTCCTTAGTAGAAATAATAAAACTAAAATGAAAGAAAACGAAGATATATTTGATAAGTTACATTCCTCTACTCTACAGCAGCTTTTCGATTCTGAGCCTTTAGTTACAGTGGTTGTACCTCCGTCCTGCCCGCAAACTAAGATGGAAAATACAAATTCAAGTACAATTCGAAAGGTTTTCCCCATCTTCCTAAAATCTAGTGTAAATTCCTCAAAACAGCCTATAGAGGAAGGTCTTAAAGATGGATGCTCTCCTATTAAGGAAAATTATATGAAGAACAAAAGTAACAACGCCGGTAAGAAAAAGAAGGAAAAAAGGGAAACACGTCGAAGGATTAATAAAAAAAGGACAAAACGGTTACGTTTCGACCCTTACCTTATCCATAATATATCACCAAAGTTGGATTCAAATGTTTTGAAGAAAGAAGATGGACAAACAGAGTACATTCTATCGGGTCCTTGTTCCTCTTCTCTGAACTCAAGTGTACCAATTAAATCTATCAAAGATGCAGTGACATTAGATATAAGTGTTCCTCCTATTGTTCAGAGTATTTTGAACCCTAATGCTTCTCTATTTGCTTCTTCTCTAGGTAATAATGTCATTTATAATTCCAATGATAATATTTCTGAGGTTTCTAACCTAGGTAATAACTCCCATCCTGCCCCTTATAGCCTGGATTTTTCGTTTATTTTTGACCAAGAATTATATATGAATAGGACCTTTTTGTTGGGTTGCTTTGCTGAAATTCTGGTCCTACAGATGATCGAAAGTAATGATATCGCTCTGGTTGAGGTACAAAAATTTAACAATCTTAGGGGTGCAAGAGTAACATTTACATCCAAAGCTATCTCACACCTGATAATGGCACACAGCGATAAACTACGCCGTTGTGGCATTGATGTTTTAATACCTGAAGTGGAGTTACCATTAAAAAAAGTGGCCCTAAATAAGCTGCCTAACATCGATCTAGAAACCTCCGTAAGAGGCATTCCTTTCTCGGAGAAAGAGAGCATTTTGCAGGTTTTCCTCGGAAAAGAAAGTAGGAGGGTTTCGCTCTATTCAGAGAAAAACACTCAACACGTGCTTCCTGTAGAGGAGGAAGATAAGAAATGGAGTTGGGTTGCAGGCGTTCTTAATTCAAATAGACCCTTAGGCCTAAAATGTGGAACTCTTCCTAGCAAGGATATTAATGTGATATCTTGGAATGCAGCCGGCTTAAGCACTAATAAAAACAAACTCTTATTTTTGAAAGAGCAGAATGCCAATATAATTTGTCTACAAGAGACTTGGATCACAAAGAACTGGTCCACCGAAGATTATATTGTGCTGAGCCGGCCTGCACTCCCTGTGAATAGAGGTCACGCTAAAGGAGGTATTGCTATTTTGTTAAGCACAAGCCTTAGATGGTCATATAAAGAAATTTTTCATGCCTCTAACCTAATTCAGGCAATTAAGTTAGATCTCAAGGATGGCCAGGTTATCTTGGACTCCTTGTTGATCATAAATGCATATTTACCTCCCGACGCATCTCATTCTTATCTATTAAAAGATCTATTCCATTTTATTTCATCTACCCTGGAAAGTGAAGACTGCAGGTCCCTATTATTAGTTGGAGATTTGAACTCTAAAGTCTCATCTCAGAGTATAAGGGTATTTTCTAACACCAAAAAAAACAAAGCCCTAAATATTCCCATTGCCCAATTTCCAAATAACAGCAGGACAGACAAAAGAGGATTCTCATTACTCGAAGGTTTGAGAAGTTTGGATCTCATAATTGCTAATGGGAGGCTAGGAAAAGATATTCCAGCAAATCACACTCATAAGGCGCCAACTGGGAGATCTATTATAGATTATTTAATTGTTTCTGCAGATTTTTTCTGTAAACTTACAAATATGGAAGTCCTGGGAAATGTTTTCAGTGACCATATGCTGATCTGTTTTAAATTTGATTTGACTTGCGCTAAGGTAGGCCCCTGGAACTTCAAAGGAGAAACAGTAGGGTTCAATGTAACAAATGGTAGAATTCACTGGAATACTCAAGCGACCGCTAAATTAAAAGCGTACTTATCGACTCTAATAAGAGATCAGCAGCACTTTATAACGGAGTGTGATTCTACCCAACCAGATTTACTCGAAGCCTTTTCCCATAATATAGGTCTCCTGGCTAAATCTTGTAAATTAACACAAGCTCCTGTTAAACGGAGATCATATTTTAACCCATTGCTTACTATAAATAGGGAAATAAATAAATTAGTGAGGGCCCAGTTCCTGAATTTTTCGTGCAAGCGAAGTTCTTTAATAAACCTATTAAAGAGGAAAAGACAGAGGAAAAAACGCTCCCTAAGACAAATAAAGGAAGATGGAGCATGGATACAGCTAAAAGAGGCAGCCTTAAAAAATGATTCCAAAAGGTATTGGGAAATAATTGCCGACTGCTGTGGCACTAGAGTGAAATCTCTCCCTATACCCATAAAAGAAGAGGAATGGAAACTTCACTTGCTAGAGCTGTATTCTGCGAATCTTAATTCCTTTAGATTAACCACTGCGGCACCCGATCAATCTAAAACCTTAGTATCCAATTATGTACATTCAATCAATGAAGTGGCCGGAGCTATTAAGAAAATGAGATCCTCAGGAGCGATGGGTCCTGATGAAATTCCCATGACGGTAATTAAAAAGGAGCCACTTTTGTGGGCTACTTATCTAGCTCCATTGTTTAATCTCTGCTACTCCCAGGGGAAGACACCACCATCTTGGTCTGGAAGCATTTTAATCCCTCTATACAAAAAGGGCCCCAAAACGCACCCAGGTAATTATCGGCAAATAGCCCTATTGGACGCCACGGGGAAAATATTTGCACGTAGTATCCTCGATCACCTTACGGAATGGGTGACGGAGAAGAAAGTCCTCCCCATAGAACAAGCAGGTTTTAGAAAAAATAATTCCACTCTAGATAATATCTCTATGCTGAAACTAATTGAGGAAAAATACACAATCTTTCGTAACTCAAATGTATACATGGCTTTCATAGACTTTTCAACAGCCTTCGATAAGGTAGATCGACCCCTATTATGGAGAAAATTGCAAAAATGGGACTGCCCTCACCCCTGCTATCCTTAATTATTGCACTACATTCGCAAACTTGGTGCCAGATACTAATGGGTGGAAATCAAGGTTTATCAGATGTAATCCCTACAGAAAATGGTTTGAAACAAGGCTGCTTGTTAGCACCATTGCTATTTTCTTTATATATAGCAGATTTACCCGATTGCTTTGTTCAAGCTGATGGAGATGCCCCAAAGATAAGTGGCCAACCGTTTGCATGTCTTTTGTATGCAGATGATATAGTAGTAATGGACCTAACCCCTATTGGATTGAATAGAAAGCTGATATCACTACAAAAATATACAGTTGGCCACTTTTTGAAAATAAATGTCTCTAAAAGTAAAATCTTAATTATGAAAAGTAACAAAAGTAGAAAATCATGTAACTTTAAGTGGCAAATTGGTCCTGAAATGCTGGAGGTGGTAGACTCATACCTTTATTTAGGGAAACTTTTAACAGGTAGTACGAAGAACAAACCTCATATTGAACATTGCATTTGTAAAGCTACATCTCATGCCAATGGTTTGCGTATTTTTTACAGCGCTATGGGCAGAAGACATTTTTACATCTACTGATGGTTTTTAAGGCAAAGATTCCTCCAACCCTGCTCTATGTGATTGAATTAATCCCTGTTAAGGATTGGAGCTTTTTAGATAGGATTGAAGGTCAGATACTACGTAAAATATGTAATTTTAACACATTAGTTCCAACGGCAGCAATTAGACTGGAATTTGGCTTGATAAGCTCCTATATCCAAGGTTTATCCAGGGTTTTACGCTGGGGATATCAGCAAAAAATAGCGAGCCAGATTCATTAAGAGGTCTTATGTGTTATGAAATCTTCAATGTTAAGGAGGGTAATTACTCTTTTTATCGTGATTTCTCATTGGCACTAAAAATCTTTGGTATACATGAAGAATCAGTTTTCACACTTCCACCATTAGGATTCAAATCTCTCTTAAAGACCTTAAGTGGCAAAATCAGCTTTGATAGAGATACTAAATTTTGCAATTCTAAAGAGAGATTAAAACTAATAGCCAAGACAAACTCACCGAGAATTGCACAAAAATACTTATTTTGGAATTTGGAACACGGAACTCGACGTTTGCTCACTTTATGACGTATGAATCTTTTACCTCTAATCGATTTAACAGCAAAGTGGTCCCAGAATTTGAAAAATGGAAAAACTTGTAATTTGTGTAAGCTGAGCATTCAGACCTTGGACCATGTCTTGTTTGTCTGCACACTGGCTTCGAGCCGTCATCGTTGGCTTCGACCGATGTTTTTACAAAATTGTGTAAAAAATGTAGCATCAGCCCGAGACTATCTCTTTTGTCCAAAAAATGAAGCAGTGTGTGTAAAACATTTTAATTATTTTAAGGAGTTTATGTTTATATTTTACATTTTTTACATATTCTTTTAATTGGATGGTTAACCCCCTGTTTGTCATCTTCTTACGAAGTATTAGTATTTCGTCTTTAGTCAAATTGTATTTTGCACATTGTTTGGCTGCTATTTACTGCTATGTTGCACAATAGGGATATGTTGCGTTCGTTTCCCACTATGTACTTGTTGTTAACTACAAAACCTCATTGAAGTGGGATCTTGGATCTATTTTGCACATGAACTGGCAGCTACTAAATTGCTTTTTTGCACAGGTTAGGATTTGTTTCGTTATTCCTTTTTCATGTTGCTAATTCCAAATTGAACTTTTTAGCCGAAATTGAACTCTGGCCTTCTTTTTGCATATGAACTGGCTGCTACTTACTGCCCTTTGCACATTTTAGGATATGCTCTGTTATTCCTTTTTTCTTGATGCTAATTTTAAATTGATCTTTTAGCTGAAGCTGAATTTTGAACTTTGTTTTGTATATGAACTGGCAGCTACTAAACGTCCTTTGTACATCCTAGGATATACTCTGCTACTTTAATCCTTATGCTGCTAATTCTAAATGCTATTTTCTGTCGAAATGGCTCTGTGCTGCTGCCCAAATCATTGAAAAATCTTCTCCAAGCACTGAGGTTTTGTATATTATTTTTTAACTTAAATATACCTGCTATTGACCAATACGGTTCTACAGTAGAGGTCTAGGGCTCTGTTTCTGTCGTGTGCTAAATGGTTTTATTGTTGAACTTCTTAAGTATTTTGCGTACTGAGACAACTGACAATATTGACTGATGTTATTTAAAGGAATTTTAGCCTTGCTAACGCAGGTCTCTGATAATTTTATTATGGCCCGTGGATTGAGTTCTGTTATGTTTTTATTACTTGTAATAATATGCATGTACTTTTATGTGGACCTCTTAGGAGTTCCAAATCTTTAATAAAATATTGAATTGAATCGAGTGAGACTCACCATTGCCGTCTTCACAGGCTGACCACTGAAGGCTTGCTCCTAGGGTGGATTGGGTATCTCCTCTGTGGGCAAGCTCTGGGCAGGTGCTCTGCCAGATCGACCTGTTGTGAAATAGAGAACATTGTTATTGGTTGAAGTGTGGTAACTACATCCAAATGTTTTGGGACACAGTCAGTAGAAACCTAGGAAAAACAATATATGTAGATACTACTGTTTTGATATATTTCAGTGGTATTGAACTTGTTTACAGGACATTTGTAGACGTTACATACATGTACTTCAATTAAGCAGCTCATTAGATGGCCTGAGATGTTGCATTTAGGATTAAGGAATAAACATGACATCTTGCAAACATTCAAGCCAACACAGTGGGGAGGTAACATGTGTATTTGACCATTCCAAGGCCTACCTGTGTACAAAAGAGGGGATCACACAATTTAGTTATATATGCAGCATTAGTCACCTTGTGAGCAGGTGAGAGTCAATGGGTCACCTGCCACTTCTAATCAGCTGAGTTAATTTCATGCCTTACAAACATTTGAGGCACACACTTGGGATGGTGTCACTCATTCCATCAATTGTTTCAGTTGAGCAGACCAGGACCATGACCACATAAAGCAAAGTAGGCAGAAACGTCTCTGAGTAGAGCATTTTATGTAGATTGCTCACTTCATGAGAACATCAGTTGTAGTATGTCAGACAAGTGAGAATGCGCAAAATCACAATTTTATCTTGATTTGAGTTACAGAAACAGGGCCTCATGGTAGTTGTAGTAATTTCACGTTCTACTTGCCAACACTTGGAAAATGGTTAGTGTAAGAAACCTGTTCCCAAAATACAGTTGGGATGGAGCATACATTTACATATTAACACATATCATGGGTCTTGGAATGATATTTTAATAGTAATACACTAAAAGACACCATTACAACATGTGGCATATAATGGAGATTGGTAAATGTGGTGTGGAGAGGTGTGGTGCAGCGGCCAGGGCAGCTGACTTCGGAGCACAGGGTTCACGGTTCGATCCCCGGCGGCAGCTCAGCTCAGCACCATGTGACTCTGGGCAATAGCTCACTTAATTTCCACGACGGCACCCAGCGCCTTGAGACCCGTAAGGGTGAGTAGTTCGCGCTTTACAAATACAGATTTAGATTTAAATGTGATCTTACATGCAACAATACACATTAACACAGACAAACTAACATCTCTGATGCTTTGAGGATTGCATGTTAGGAAACTAGGTACACAACACAATGGCAAAAGCTGAGTTGAGAGCAAACAGGACATTTAAGTATTGTGACAGTTAGTGAGGTGTAACTTACCAGACTCCACTCCCCCAGGTATTCCTGTCAAGCCTTCAGAATGTAGGATTGTCAAGACCTTCTCCTCCCATGGGAACATTTGTATTGGGGCACTGGGAGGACCACCGCCAGTACTCTGGGCCTCCAGGTGTTGCTTGCAGGCCAGGGAACCCACCTTCCCCCAAGGTTGTTCCACCTCTTCCTAATTTCCTCCTCGTTGCGCAGGGTGGTACCTACAGCATTCACTCTGTCTACCATTCTGGACCACATTTCCCTTTTCTGACTAAGAGAAGTATGTTGGACTTGGGCTCCAAACAATTGTGGCTCTACTCTTATGATTTTATCCAGCGTGACTGACAATGCTGCCTCTGAAAAATGTGAATTTTTTTGCCTTGCCATTTCCCCAATTAAAGATTGCTGACCGGCACATCAAAGTTTGCACCAATCTCAAGTGAAATGAAAAGATTTCACTGGTTGCCCGTTAAGAAGCGGGTGCAATTCAAATCCCTGTGTTTGGTCTTTAGGGCCCTACAAGGAACAGGTCCTGATTATTTGAAACAACAATTTCAGTGATACGTGTCCAAAAGATCACTTTGCTCCCTAGGAGCAAAACTAGTGATAGTACCACCTATAAAAAAAGCAAGCTGGGGTGACAGAAGTTTTGTGGCTGGTGCGGCCAAGGCTTGGAATAAGCTCCCTTTTCATCTGAGCAATGCAACTGGCTTACTGGCTTTCAGGAAGGCCCGAAAAACGTGGCTGTTTGATTTATAAACTGGTTGTAAGTTATGTATCAGTGGGAGGACAGTAGCTAGCGCCAGGACACCCTAGGGTAACCGTTGCGCTTTACAAATTTCTCTAACATAACACATAACATAACAAACAGAAATACACCAAAGGATGTAAAGAAAACATGCAGAAAAAGTGTTTGGAGAGTAGCAAAAGGACTGGGGAAAAAAGGCCTGTCTTATTCATCAAAATCTTGGCTCAAAATGACTGTGCTACAGTGGAGTGTCATAGGCGCGCACCGCGATGAACTACAGCTGTTGGGCAACCTCCGCAAGAGGAGCTCCAGTGCAACTGTGTTTTTTTGTAATTGGCTCAGTGGAAACCTGCAGCCCTGACGGCGACGGAGTACGAATAGCCAACATTACAGTCTGTTGCATCGCAGGCGGGACACACTCTGTCAGTGCAGTCAGCGGTTCTGGCTGCATGCATCGTAATAGGGCGGACAGAAGACGCCAACTCCATGGTGTTCTTGGGACTGCCACCATCGCGGTATGGCGGTAAGACCGCAAACTACTAATCAGGCCCTTAACCTCCACCTTGGCAAACTGTAAAAGCTTTAAACAAATAAATAACAATTAAAATATTTATTGACAAATATTAATCAATTACATAAATTAATATATAATTTAAAATCTACCAAACTAATACCCTAATAAACCCTACACCCCTAATTTAGGAATTAATTCTTAATTACACAAATTAATGCACAAGTAAATAAATAACAAATAAAATACATAATCTATTCAACACAATAATTAAGTAACATTCATATATAGTTAGTACTAAACTTTACCTAACCAATTCCCCAATAAACCCAAAAACCAGAAAATTAAAATGTTAAGTTTAAAAATGACTAAATCTTTTAACAAATAGGCAACAATAAAAAGATCTAACATTATTAACAAATTAATGAATTACCTTAAACTAATATATCATCAAAACAGTAGCAACGAATTCCTCCAATAAGCCCAACGACGTGGAAAACTATAAACAACTATATTATATTTTTAAATAATTTTACAATATCAGATATAGTAAAATAATAACTTAATACAATGTAATAAATCACCATAATAAAATAAAACTATTTTAAAGTAAATTATATTTTACATTTTGACATAATAATAATACAGTTAAAAAAGAATATACCTACCTTTGATATTTTGTTCCACAATACTCCTGTAGTCACAATTTGTTAATCAAGATATTGTGGTGAGACAATATTATTGATTTGATATTTAACTGCAATACCTTTGCCTTGCCATCCTGCTAATAACTGCACTCGTCTGTTGTAAAACACTATAAATGTTGCACTTGACATTGGCCACCACACATTCTGTAATCATTTTGAGAGGCTTCCTTTAAACAGCCTTGAACTGACATTTCACAAACTGTTTTGTTTGTATTTCCTCTCCCAATTAAATCCATATGTGTTGTGCAAAATGTCTATTTCTCCTTCAGAACCATTTGCATTTAACTAAAATAACAAAAGTTTATGGTTCATGCTGACACAGAAGGCTTTGCTACGCATACAGGGGCTTATTTACAAGCCCCTGTGCGCTGCCGGAACGTCACTCTTAGCGACGGTCTGGCGGCGCACACTGCAGGGCCATATCTACATGGCTTTCATGGCATTGTCAATATGGACTGAGGCAACGCAGCGCAAGTCGCTGCGTTGTCTCACCCTGCGACCGGAAGGAGTGCCATGGGCATTATTGTGGGTGTTCCTATGTAACAACCATGGCATTTGACACATTCCCAGATTTACGGGAGTTGTAAACCTGGGAATGCGTCAAAAGCCTACACCTCCCCAGGGGTGGCATAGGGGAGGCACAACAAGGAGAAATAAAATTATTTCTCATCGTTTTTTCCTCTTTCTATGTGTGCCACTTGAACACAGACACCCTTACACCATCGTACAAGGGTACCTGCGTTGATGCATTGCGCCAGCATAGGGGGAAAGGACAGGAATGCATTGTATCTCATGGATACAGCAAATTCCTGCCCTTTTCTTTTGACGCAGGGCAGCGCAGCAAGCTTACTTCTGGCGCTGACCTGTGCAAAAACCTCAGAAATGAGGTCCATAGTTCTTAAACTACTCCAAGCAAATGCTCGTACTCAATAATGAAATGTATTTTTAGCATCTTATAAAAACGGCCTACATGCAAATGGTTGCATGACAAAATATCGAGAACAAAAATATTGTCAAATAAGAATATAGGGCCCGATTACAAAGAGGTTGGTTGGACGGCCAAATGCTATTGGGGCAGTCAGGAGACCGCCTGACCAGCAGTTGGCGGTCCAACTGCCGCATTTCGATGCGACAGCCGGGCCGGCGGTAGGAATGTGCTCATTTACAGGGCGGCTTGTGCTGCAGCCCAGGAAAAGGTCCACAGAATAAGCCACAGTGTAAATGAGCACTTTGTGCACATCCATGCACTTTGTGCCATGCACCATGTGGTGCATGACACATGGTACATGGAGGTGTACGGTGGAACTACACAGGCCACTTAACAGTGAACAGGGGCCCTGTTTGGGACCCCCAAAGCCCATTTCCAGCAGCCTTTTGATATGACAGGGCTGTCGAAAAGGGGTATCGTAATCCCGACAGCGGTGCCTGCCTCAGCACTGCCGCCATTCAAGGGATACGATTCCGACCACCTCCCAGATGGTATCTCAAATCCTGTCAGAGCCGGTGGTCTTCCCCCCCAACCACTGAGGGTCTGACCGCCTGCATCATAATGCGGCGCTCAGACCAAAGGGCTGTCAGTCGGTCGGACCGCCACTGACGGCCTGTCGGTGGAGGTCCGACCGACATCATAATCAGGCCCTTAGTGTCAAAAAAATAATGTGTCGAGATATGGAGTAAAAAATATCAAGCTGTTTTAAGATGTATGCATCTTCAGTCTTTTGTTCTGCAAGTACAAAATTGGAGAGTAGACTCAAAAATATAAACAAAAAAGTGTGTTTATCAAAATATTCATATACACAAATAATTGTA
Source organism: Calotriton arnoldi (assembly GCA_963921515.1). NCBI lineage: Eukaryota > Metazoa > Chordata > Amphibia > Caudata > Salamandridae > Calotriton > Calotriton arnoldi. Next base: position 1,311,101 of record CAWUFW010002033.1, on the reverse strand, counting down.
ATTTATTTAAAGTATTAAAATACGCAATATTAATAGAATTAAAAATACATAGTTTTTATTAGTAATGTAAATGAAATATATTAATAAGTAAGTAAATAAATGAATAAATAAAGAAACAAACAAAGACATATGTATTTATGTACATAGATATACATTCTCTGGAAATATAAAAACAAGAATTAATCAATTTGTACAAACACATTTCATTCAAAATATTGATAATAACTTAAAAGGAAAAATACAAAAAATATATCTATATATCTATATATATATATATTCACTGAAAAAACCATAGGTTTTAGGGACAGTTATAGTTAGTTGGACATTGCACTCGTACAAAACCCGTGAAATTCCCCTGTTATAGTTAGTTCAGCTAACTATAACTCGCGCCCCCGCAATGCACTGCTGATGACGTCACATATTACATCACTCATGACATGGTCAGTGACATCACTGATGACATCTCAAATGACATCACTGATGACATCATCCAGTGACTGTGTTTCTGTAAAGTTTAAATATGTTTAATATATATAGGGAAAGGCGTATTGAAGAATGAGTGGGTGTATAAGTGTCTGAATGGATGATTTAGTACGTGAGTGACTGACTCTACAAGTGAGTGATTAAACGTATCTTACTGAATGCATGGGTTAGTGACTAAACTGTGCGAATGTCTGTATCCGTCTGTTTGTTGGTGTGTAAGTGGATGCATGGATTTGCGACTAGCTACATGAGTGTCTATATGGGTTATTGATTGGTTCTCTGAATATCTGTATGGCTGCCTGAGTGTTTGTGTGGGTGGGGTGTGTGTGGGTGGGGTGTGTGTGGGTGGGGTGTGTGTGGGTGGGGTGTGATTCACTGGGTGCATGATTTCAAGAGTGCATCTGTGATGGACTGCTTGGGTGGGTGAGTGTGTGTATGGGTGTGTTAGTGAGTGAATGTATATCTCAGTGGTACATGTGCGAGTAACTACATATGTAAAAGGCAGTATATATGTGTGTTAGAGTATTTAAATTGCTGTAAGTGAGAGTGTATTATTGTGAGAGTGGCTGTATGGATGCGTGTGTGCTTGTATCAGTTATTGTATAAGAGCGTAAGAATGTGCTAGTATTTGTATGAGTAAGTGAGCTGGTGTGTGTATAACTGTATAGGTGAGTAAATGGGTGTGTGATTAATTTTTTGCATGACTGACTAGGTGTGTGAGTACCTCTATGGATGAGTGGCGGTGTGTGAGTGTTTGTATAGGTGTATGAGTGCATATGATAGTCCTGTACTGAGTGACTGTAAGTATGAGTGACTGTTCAGGTGAGTGAGTGGATGTGTGTGTAGACCTAAGAATCAGTGAGTGGGTATGTAGTTTTTGGTGTTGGAGTGTCTATGGTTTTGAGAATGGCAGTCTGTAATTTAGAGTGGGTGTATCAAAAGTTATATTAGGGTGTGAGAAGATGCATGAAATTATCACATGGATGATGTCATCAGTGATGTCATTTGAGATGTCATCAGTGATGTCATCAGTGATGTCACTGACCATGTCATGAGTGATGTAATATGTGACGTCATCAGCAGTGCATTGCGGGGCGCGAGTTATAGTTAGCTGAACTAACTATAACAGGGGAATTTCACGGGTTTTGTACGAGTGCAATGTCCAACTAACTATAACTGTCCCTAAAACCTATGGTTTTTTCAGTGAATTTCAAAGGTTTTTAAATGCTAATTTCTAACTATAATGTGTCTGAAACCTATGGTTTTTTCAGTGAATTTCAAAGGTTTTTTAAATGCTAATTTCTAACTATAACGTGCCTGAAACCTATGGTTTTTTCAGTGAATTTCAAAGGTTTTTTAAATGCTAATTTCTAACTATAACGTACCTGAAACCTATGGTTTTTTCAGTGAATTTCAAAGGTTTTTTAAATGTTAATTTCTAACTATAACGTGCCTGAAACCTATGATTTTTTAAGTGAATTTCAAAGGTTTTTTAAATGCTAGTTTCTAACTATGCCAACAGAGGTAGGACATGTGAAGAAAGAAGAAAAAACGCACAGAAAGAAGCAAAAGATGTGCAGAAAGAACCAACAGAGGAGCAGAAAGAGGCCTTGTTGCAAAATCATCCTGTGCCCACAACTTTTTCAGACGGGTACTGGTGGTAACTGACTCTGACTAACCAGAGCCAGTGCGCGTTTGCACAGTGGTGAAGGGAGGGGGGCCTGAGGTGACATGTGTGCAAACGCGCCCCTTGGCGCGTTTTAAGTTGCGGGATTAAGTCCCCTTGAATCCTGAGGGTCCCTAGGGCCCAACTAGTCCCCCAGGTACCTACAGTTAGGACCACAGAGCTGAGTTGCAGAGAGGCGTTCCAAGGCCACGCACCTTTTTCACCTCTCTGCAACGCAACTCTGTTGTGCTTACTGAAGGTACCTGGTGGGCTAGTTGGCCCCAGGATTCAAAGGGAATTAACTCCCCAACTTAAAACGCACCACAGGGCGTGTTTGCGCACATGTCACCTGAGGCCCCGCCCCTCCCTTCACCACTGTGCAAACGCGCCCCGTGGCGTGTTTTAAGTTGGGGGATTAGGTCACCTTGAATCCTGAGAGTCCCTGGGGCCCAACTAGCCCACCAGGTACTTCCAGTAAGCACCACAAGCCTGCGTTGCAACGCCTGTAACAAATTGTGCAGTTGTGTTTAGGTAGTGAAGAGGGTCATGCTGGGGGTAGTGTTTTAGGGTTTAGGGTAGTGCAGTGGTGTTTGTGTAGTGTAGGGGGTCATGCTGGGGGTAGATTTAGGGTTTAGGGTAGTGCAGTGGTGTTTGGGTAGTGTAGGGAGTCGTGCTGGGGGAGTGTTTTAGGGTTTAGGGTAGTACAGTGGTGTTTGGGTAGTGTAGGGGGTCGTGCTGGGGGTTAGTGTTTTAGGGTTTTAGGGTTTAGGGTAGTGCAGTGGTGTTTGGGTAGTGTAGGGGATACTGCTGGGGGTAGTGTTTTAGGGTTTAGGGTAGTGCAATGGTGTTTGGGTAGTGTAGGGGGTACTGCTGGGGTAGTGTTTTAGGGTTTAGGGTAGTGCAGTGGTGTTTGGGTAGCGTAGGGGGTACTGCTGGGGGTAGTGTTTTATGGTTTAGGGTAGTGCAGTGGTGTTTGGGTAGTGTAGGGGTTCGTGCTGGGGTAGTTTTTAGGGTTTAGGGTAGTGCAGTGGTGTTTGTGTAGTGTAGGGGTTGTGCGGGGGTAGTGTTTTAGGCATTAGGGTAGTGCATTGGTATTTGGGTAGTGTAGGGGGTCATGCGGGGGTAGTGTTTTAGGGATTAGGGTAGTGCATTGGTATTTGGGTAGTGTAGGGGGTCATGCGGGGTAGTGTTTTAGGGTTTAGGGCAGTGCAGTGGTGTTTAGGTAGTGTAGGGGGTCGTGCTGGGGGAGTGTTTTAGGGTTTAGGGCAGTGCAGTGGTGTTCGGGTAGTGTAGGGGGTCGTGCTGGGGAGTGTTTTAGGGTTTAGGGCAGTGCAGTCGTGTTCGGGTAGTGTAGGGGGTCGTGCTGGGGGAGTGTTTTAGGGTTTAGGGCAGTGCAGTGGTGTTCGGGCAGTGTAGGGGGTCGTGCAGGGGTGGTGTTTCAGGGTTTAGGGCATTGCAGTGGTGTTCGGGCAGTGTAGGGGGTCGTGCAGGGGTGGTGTTTCAGGGTTTAGGGCAGTGGTGTTCGGGCAGTGTAGGGGGTCATGCTGGGGGTGGTGTTTCAGGGTTTGGGGCAGTGCAGTGGTGTTCGAGCAGTAAAGGGGGTCGTGCTGAGGGTGGTGTTTCAGGGTTTAGGGCAGTGCAGTGGTGTTCCGGCAGTGTAGGGGGTCGTGCAGGGGTGGTGTTTCAGGGTTTAGTGCAGTGGTGTTTGGGCAGTGTAGGGGGTCGTGCTGGGGTGGTGTTTCAGGGTTTAGGGCAGTGCAGTGGTGTTCGGGCAGTGTAGGGTGTCGTGCTGAGGGGTGGTGTTTCAGGGTTTAGGGCAGTGCAGTAGTGTTTGGGCAGTGTAGGGGGTCGTGCTGGGGGAGTGTTTTAGGGTTTAGGGCAGTGCAGTCGTGTTCGGGTAGTGTAGGGGGTTGTGCTGGGGGAGTATTTTAGGGTTTAGGGTAGTGCAGTGGTGTTCGGGCAGTGTAGGGGGTCGTGCTGGGGTGGTGTTTTAGGGTTTAGGGCAGTGCAGTGGTGTTCGGGCAGTGTAGGGGGTCGTCTTGGGGGTGGTGTTTCAGGGTTTAGGGCAGTGCAGTGGTGTTCGGGCAGTGTAGGGGGTCATGCAGGGGTTGGTGTTTCAGGGTTTAGGGCAGTGCAGTGGTGTTCGGGCAGTGTAGGGGGTCGTGCAGGGGTGGTGTTTCAGGGTTTAGGGCAGTGGTGTTCGGGCAGTGTAGGGGCTCATGCTGGGGGTGGTGTTTCAGGGTTTAGGGCAGTGCAGTGGTGTTCGGGCAGTGTAGGGGGCGGTGCAGGGGGTGGTGTTTCAGGGTTTAGGGCAGTGCAGTGGTGTTCGGGCAGTGTAGGGGTGGTGCAGGGGGTGGTGTTTCAGGGTTTAGGGCAGTGCAGTGGTGTTCGGGCAGTGTAGGGGGTCGTGCAGGGGTGGTGTTTCAGGGTTTAGTGCAGTGGTGTTCGGGCAGTGTAGGGGCGGTGCAGGGGGTGGTGTTTCAGGGTTTAGGGCAGTACAGTGGTGTTCGGGCATTGTAGGGGGTGGTGCTGGGGCTGGTGTTTCAGGGTTTAGGGCAGTGCAGTGGTGTTCAGGCAGTGTAGGGGTCGTGCTGGGGCTGGTGTTTCAGGGTTTAGGGCAGTGCAGTGGTGTTCGGGCAGTGTAGGGGTCGTGCTGGGGCTGGTGTTTCAGGGTTTAGGGCAGTGCAGTGGTGTTCGGGCAGTGTAGGGGGTCATGCTGGGGCTGGTGTTTCAGGGTTTAGGGCAGTGCAGTGGTGTTCGGGCATTGTAGGGGGTCTTGCTGGGGCTGGTGTTTCAGAGTTTAGGGCAATGCAGTGGTGTTCAGGCAGTGTAGGGGTCTTGCTGGGGCTGGTGTTTCAGGGTTTAGGGCAGTGCAGTGGTGTTCGGGCAGTGTAGGGGGTCGTGCTGGGGGTGGTGTTTCAGGGTTTAGGGCAGTGCAGTGGTGTTCGGGCAGTGTAGGGGGTCGTGCAGGGGCTAGTGTTTCAGGGTTTAGGGCAGAGCAATGGTGCTCAGGCAGTGTAGGGGGTTGTGCTGGGGGTGATGTTTCAGGGTTTATGGCAGTGCAGTGGTGTTAGGGCAGTGTAGGGGGTCGTGCTGGGGGTGGTGTTTCAGGGTTTAGGGCAGTGCAGTGGTGTTCCGACAGTGTAGGGGTCGTGCAGGGGTGGTGTTTCAGGGTTTAGTGCAGTGGTGTTCGTGCAGTGTAGGGGGTCGTGCTGGGGTGGTGTTTCAGGGTTTAGGGCAGTGCAGTGGTGTTCGGGCAGTGTAGGGTGTCGTGCTGAGGGGTGGTGTTTCAGGGTTTAGGGCAGTGCAGTAGTGTTTTGGGCAGTGTAGGGGGTCGTGCAGGGGTGGTGTTTCAGGGTTTAGGGCAGTGCAGTGGTGTTCGGCCAGTGTAGGTAGTCTTGCTAGGGGTGGTGTTTCAGGGTTTAGGGCAGTGCAGTAGTTTTTGGGCAGTGTAGGCGGTCATGCTGGGGCTGGTGTTTCAGGGTTTAGGGCAGTGCAGTGGTGTTCGGGCAGTGTACGGGGTTGTGCTGGGGCTGGTGTTTCAGGGTTTAGGGCAGTGCAGTGGTGTGCGGGCAGTGTACGGGGTTGTGCTGGGGCTGGTGTTTCAGGGTTTAGGGCAGTGCAGTGGTGTTCGGGCAGTGTAGGGGGTTGTGCTGGGGGTGGTGTTTCAGGGTTTAGGGCAGTGCAGTGGTGTTCGGGCAGTGTAGGGGGTCGTGCTGGGGCTGGTGTTTCAGGGTTTAGGGCAGTGCAGTGGTGTTCGGGCAGTGTAGGGGGTCTTGCTGGGGGTGGTGTTCAGGGTTTAGGGCAGTGCAGTGGTGTTCGGGCAGTGTAGGGGGTCTTGCTGGGTGTGATGTTTCAGTGTTTAGGGCAGTGGTGTTCGGGCAGTGTAGGGGGTCTTGCTGGGGGTGATGTTTCAGGGTTTAGGGCAGTGCAGTGGTGTTCGGGCAGTGTAGGGGGTCTTGCTGGGGGTAGTGTTTCAGGGTTTAGGGCGGTGCAGTGGTGTTCATGCAGTGTAGGGGGTCGTGCTGGGGGTGGTGTTTCACGGTTTAGGGCAGTGCAGTAGTGTTCGGGCAGTGTAGGATGTCGTGCAGGGGGTGGTGTTTCAGGGTTTAGGGCAGTGCAGTGGTGTTCTGGCAGTGTAGGGGTCAGGCTGGGGGTGGGGTTTCAGGGTTTAGGGCAGTACAGTGGTGTTCGGGCAGTGTAGGGGGTCGTGCAGGGGTGGTGTTTCAGGGTAGTGCAGTGGTGTTCGGGCAGTGTAGGGGTCGTGCTGGGGCTGGTGTTTCTGGGTTTAGGGCAGTGCAGTAGTGTTTGAGCAGTGTAGGGGTTGTGCAGGGGGTAGTGTTTCAGGGTTTAGGGCAGTGCAGTGGTGTTCGTGCAGTATAGGGGTCGTGCTGGGGATGGTGTTTCTGGGTTTAGGGCAGTGCAGTAGTGTTCGAGCAGTGTAGGGGGTTGTGCAGGGGTGCTGTTTCAGGGTTTAGGGCAGTGCAGTGGTGTTCGGGCAGTGTAGGGGGTCGCGCTGGGGGTGGTGTTTCAGGGTTTAGGGCAGTGCAGGGGTGTTCGGGCAGTGTAGGGGGTCATGCACGGGGTGGTGTTTCAGGGTTTATGGCAGTGCAGTGGTGTTCGGGCAGTGTAGGGTGTTGTGCTGGGGCTGGTGTTTCAGGGTTCAGGGCAGTGCAGTGGTGTTCAGGCAGTGTAGGGGGTCGTGCTGAGGCTGGTGTTTCACGGTTTAGGGCAGTGCAGTGGTGTTCGGGCAGTGTAGGGGTCGTGCTGGGGCTGGTGTTTCAGGGTTTAGGGCAGTGCAGTGGTGTTCGGGCAGTGTAGGCGGTCGTGCTGGGGCTGGTGTTTCAGGGTTTAGGGCAGTGCAGTGGTGTTCGGGCAGTGTAGGGGTCATGCTGGGGCTGGTGTTTCAGGGTTTAGGGCAGTGCAGTGGTACTCGGGCAGTGTAGGGGGTCGTGCTGGGGGTGATGTTTCAGGGTTTAGGGTAGTGCAGTGGTGTTCGGGCAGTGTAGGGGGTCATGCAGGGGCTGGTGTTTCAAGGTTTAGGGCAGTGCAGTGGTGTTCGGGCAGTGTAGGGGGTCGTGCTGGGGCTGGTGTTTCAGGGTTTTGGGCAGAGCAGTGGTGTTCGGGCAGTGTAGGGGGTCAAGTTGGGGGTAGTGTTTCAGGGTTTAGGGCAGTGCAGTGGTGTTCGGGCAGTGTAGGGGTCGTGCTGGGGGTGGTGTTTCAGGGTTTAGGTCAGTGGTGTTCGGGCAGTGTAGGGGGTCTTGCTGGGGGTGATGTTTCAGGGTTTAGGGCAGTGCAGTGGTGTTCGGGCAGTATAAGGGGTCTTGCTGGGGGTAGTGTTTCAGGGTTTAGGGCAGTGCAGTGCTGTTCGGGCAGTGTAGGGGGTCATGCTGGGGGTGGTGTTTCAGGGTTTAGGGCAGTGCAGTGGTGTTCGGGCAGTGTAGGGGTCGTGAAGGGGGTGGTGTTTCAGGGTTTAGGGCAGTGCAGTGGTGTTCGGGCAGTGTAGGGGGTCATGCTAGGGGTGGTGTTTCAGGGTTTAGGGCAGTGCAGTGGTGTTCGGGCAGTGTAGGGGGTCATGCTGGGGCTGGTGTTTCAGGGTTTAGGGCAGTGCAGTGGTGTTCGGGCAGTGTAGGGGGTCGTGCTGGGGGTAGTGTATTAGGGTTTAGGGTAGTGCAGTGGTGCTTGTGTAGTGTAGGGGGTCGTGCTGGGGGTAGTGTTTTAGGTTTTAGGGTAGTGCAGTGGTGTTTGTGTAGTGTAGGGGTCATGTTTTAGGGTAGTGCAGTGGTGTTTGGGTAGTGTAGGGGGTCGTGCTGGTGGTAGTGTTTTAGGATTTAGGTTAGTGCAGTGGTGTTTGGGTAGTGTAGGGGGTCATGCTGGGGGTAGTGTTTTAGGGTTTAGGATAGTGCAGTGGTGCTTGTGTAGTGTAGGGGGTCATGCTAGGGGTGGTGTTTCAGGGTTTAGGGCAGTGCAGTGGTGTTCGGGCAGTGTAGGGGGTCATGCAGGGGCTGGTGTTTCAGGGTTTAGGGCAGTGCAGTGGTGTTCGGGTAGTGAAGGGGGTCGTGCTGGGGGTAGTGTTTTAGGGTTTAGGGTAGTGCAGTGGTGCTTGTGTAGTGTAGGGGGTCGTGCTGGGGATAGTGTTTTAGGGTTTAGGGTAGTGCAGTGGTGTTTGTGTAGTGTAGGGGGTCATGTTTTAGGGTAGTGCAGTGGTGTTTGGGTAGTGTAGGGGTCGTGCTGGTGGTAGTGTTTTAGGATTTAGGTTAGTGCAGTGGTGTTTGGGTAGTGTAGGGGTCGTGCTGGGGGTAGTGTTTTAGGGTTTAGGATAGTGCAGTGGTGCTTGTGTAGTGTAGGGGGTCGTGCTGGGGGTAGTGTTTTAGGGTTTAAGGTAGTGCAGTGGTGTTTTTGTAGTGTAGGGGGTCATGTTTTAAGATGCAATGCTCCAATACCTGACCAGTCTGCACTACATAAAACTGCAAAAAACTAAAAATAAAAAGTGTTTTGCACACTTTTGTCATTGGGCTATATGTGGGCTACATCTGGGTAATATTTGTGCTACATTTGGGCTCTTTTTTCACTGGTGGCCATCTTGGAAGACTTCTTTGTTATGAAGTTTCCTAATTTCTTCATTTACTGCAGTCTTCTCAGTAGGAAATGCTTTCAGTTTTTTACTTTGATTCCATCAAGAAGGCATTCAGATGTGTCTCACATCTTCATAAATTCAGAATGTTAGCACTCTAGTTGCTCATTAGATCACTGGAGTAAAGCTACTGCTCACCAGGGAGTTAACTGGTAGTCTGCTGCTGGTATTGAAAGTGATTGTTTCAGTCTGCATGTCAGAATTTTCTAATGAAATAGAAGAGGATATGAGATCTCACTTAAAACATGCCCTAATTTTTCTTTCTGCAGCACTAACCATAATTTCTATTTAAAAAAGAACCCCTCATTTTGTTCCTTTTTAAATTAAATGTTTTAAGTGTTACCGGTTTATTCCAATCAAGATGGCTTCAGGTGTGCCATACTTTTGTCATAAGTAAGGCTGTTAGCGCTCTAGTTGTTCTTTAGAACACTCTGGGAAGCTGCAGTAGAACACAAAGGCATCAACTGGCAGGCTGCTCCTGTTGAAATATAACAGGAAGATATTTGAGATCACACTTGAAATATGTCCTAATTTTTCTTTCTACAGCACTAACCATAATTTCTATGACAAAATGAACCCCCTCATTTTGTTCCTTTTTAAATTAAATGTTTTAAGTGTTACCAGTTTATTCCAATCAAGATGGCTTCAGGTGTGCCATACTTTTGTCATAAGTAAGGCTGTTAGCACTCTAGTTGTTCTTTAGAACACTCTGGGAAGCTGCAGTAGAACACAAAGGCATCAACTGGCAGGCTGCTCCTGTTGAAATATAACAGGAAGATATTTGAGATCACACTTGAAACATGTCCTAATTTTTCTTTCTACAGCACTAACCATAATTTCTATGACAAAATGAACCCCATCATTTTGTTCCTTTTTAAATTAAATTGTTTAAGTGTTACCAGTTTATTCCAATCAAGATGGCTTCAGGTGTGCCATACTTTTGTCATAAGTAAGGCTGTTAGCACTCTAGTTGTTCTTTAGAACACTCTGGGAAGCTGCAGTAGAACACAAAGGAATCAACTGACAGTCTCTGCCCTTGTTGGATGTACATGTTTTACTGAGAATGTCAGACTTCATTCTCACATGAGTGAGAAAGATAATGTGAATTTACAGAAAATATGCTCTCATTTTAGCTTCTGGAGCACCTTCCAAACCTCCATGGGACAAGCATGAGAAAATAGTGTTCTCTCAAACATGATTCATGATATCCCAGCAGAAGGTTTTTCACATGGTAAAATCACCTTAGAATACACCACAATTCCTAAAATTAGTATGGTACCATCAACAAATAAATTCTAATGTAACTAAAGCCTGTTATCACCCTGTTATCAGTGCAGTGGTGTGCGGGCAGTGTACGGGGTTGTGCTGGGGCTGGTGTTTCAGGGTTTAGGGCAGTGCAGTGGTGTTCGGGCAGTGTAGGGTGTTGTGCTGGGGCTGGTGTTTCAGGGTTCAGGGCAGTGCAGTGGTGTTCAGGCAGTGTAGGGGGTCGTGCTGAGGCTGGTGTTTCATGGTTTAGGGCAGTGCAGTGGTGTTCGGGCAGTGTAGGGGGTCGTGCTGGGGCTGGTGTTTCAGGGTTTAGGGCAGTGCAGTGGTGTTCGGGCAGTGTAGGCGGTCGTGCTGGGGCTGGTGTTTCAGGGTTTAGGGCAGTGCAGTGGTGTTCGGGCAGTGTAGGGGGTCGTGCTGGGGCTGGTGTTTCAGGGTTTAGGGCAGTGCAGTGGTGTTCGGGCAGTGTAGGGGGTCGTGCTGGGGCTGGTGTTTCAGGGTTTTGGGCAGAGCAGTGGTGTTCGGGCAGTGTAGGGGGTCATGCTGGGGGTAGTGTTTCAGGGTTTAGGGCAGTGCAGTGGTGTTCGGGCAGTGTAGGGGGTCGTGCTGGGGGTGGTGTTTCAGGGTTTAGGTCAGTGGTGTTCGGGCAGTGTAGGGGGTCTTGCTGGGGGTGATGTTTCAGGGTTTAGGGCAGTGCAGTGGTGTTCGGGCAGTGTAGGGGGTCTTGCTGGGGGTAGTGTTTTAGGGTTTAGGGCAGTGCAGTGGTGTTCGGGCAGTGTAGGGGGTCATGCTGGGGGTGGTGTTTCAGGGTTTAGGGCAGTGCAGTGCTGTTCGGGCAGTGTAGGGGGTCGTGAAGGGGGTGGTGTTTCAGGGTTTAGGGCAGTGCAGTGGTGTTCGGGCAGTGTAGGGGGTCATGCTAGGGGTGGTGTTTCAGGGTTTAGGGCAGTGCAGTGGTGTTCGGGCAGTGTAGCGGGTCATGCAGGGGCTGGTGTTTCAGGGTTTAGGGCAGTGCAGTGGTGTTCGGGCAGTGTAGGGGGTCGTGCTGGGGGTAGTGTTTTAGGGTTTAGGGTAGTGCAGTGGTGCTTGTGTAGTGTAGGGGGTCGTGCTGGGGGTAGTGTTTTAGGGTTTAGGGTAGTGCAGTGGTGTTTGTGTAGTGTAGGGGGTCATGTTTTAGGGTAGTGCAGTGGTGTTTGGGTAGTGTAGGGGGTCGTGCTGGTGGTAGTGTTTTAGGATTTAAGTTAGTGCAGTGGTGTTTGGGTAGTGTAGGGGGTCGTGCTGGGGGTAGTGTTTTAGGGTTTAGGATAGTGCAGTGGTGCTTGTGTAGTGTAGGGGGTCGTGCTGGGGGTAGTGTTTTAGGGTTTAAGGTAGTGCAGTGGTGTTTTTGTAGTGTAGGGGGTCATGTTTTAAGATGCAATGCTCCAATACCTGACCAGTCTGCACTACATAAAACTGCAAAAAAACTAAAAATAAAAAGTGTTTTGCACACTTTTGTCATTGGGCTATATGTGGGCTACATCTGGGTAATATTTGTGCTACATTTGGGCTCTTTTTTCACTGGTGGCCATCTTGAAAGACTTCTTTGTTATGAAGTTTCCTAATTTCTTCATTTACTGCAGTCTTCTCAGTAGGAAATGCTTTCAGTTTTTTACTTTGATTCCATCAAGAAGGCATTCAGATGTGTCTCACATCTGCCATAAATTCAGAATGTTAGCACTCTAGTTGCTCATTAGATCACTGGAGTAAAGCTACTGCTCACCAGGGAGTTAACTGGTAGTCTGCTGCTGGTATTGAAAGTGATTGTTTCAGTCTGCATGTCAGAATTTTCTAATGAAATAGAAGAGGATATGAGATCTCACTTAAAACATGCCCTAATTTTTCTTTCTGCAGCACTAACCATAATTTCTATTTCAAAAAGAACCCCTCATTTTGTTCCTTTTTAAATTAAATGTTTTAAGTGTTACCGGTTTATTCCAATCAAGATGGCTTCAGGTGTGCCATACTTTTGTCATAAGTAAGGCTGTTAGCGCTCTAGTTGTTCTTTAGAACACTCTGGGAAGCTGCAGTAGAACACAAAGGCATCAACTGGCAGGCTGCTCCTGTTGAAATATAACAGGAAGATATTTGAGATCACACTTGAAATATGTCCTAATTTTTCTTTCTACAGCACTAACCATAATTTCTATGACAAAATGAACCCCATCATTTTGTTCCTTTTTAAATTAAATTGTTTAAGTGTTACCAGTTTATTCCAATCAAGATGGCTTCAGGTGTGCCATACTTTTGTCATAAGTAAGGCTGTTAGCACTCTAGTTGTTCTTTAGAACACTCTGGGAAGCTGCAGTAGAACACAAAGGAATCAACTGACAGTCTCTGCCCTTGTTGGATGTACATGTTTTACTGAGAATGTCAGACTTCATTCTCACATGAGTGAGAAAGATAATGTGAATTTACAGAAAATATGCTCTCATTTTAGCTTCTGGAGCACCTTCCAAACCTCCATGGGACAAGCATGAGAAAATAGTGTTCTCTCAAACATGATTCATGATATCCCAGCAGAAGGTTTTTCACATGGTAAAATCACCTTAGAATACACCACAATTCCTAAAATTAGTATGGTACCATCAACAAATAAATTCTAATGTAACTAAAGCCTGTTATCACCCTTTATAGTTCTCCTTTTGGTGACCCTCAAAATCTTCTATTCACTACAATGCATTTCAATGAGGTACTATCATTTATATTGGTCCCAAGATGGCTGCCAGCAATTCCAGGATGAAGTGCTGACAGCCAATCAGATCTCACGATGACATGTGTGGTTAGGCTCCGCCCAGATATATATGTGACTTTACTTTTGATTTTCTCAGGAACTACTGAACGGATTTACACCATTTAAGCAAAAGGCACGACACTGAACCAAGGGCTACCTCTTTGCCAAATTTGGTGTAATTCCGTTCAGCAGTTCGGGCTGTAGCTGCGACTAAAGGTTCCTATGGAAAAATGAATGGGGAAAATGCGTTTTGGGACCCCCTTTTTCTCGGCCCCCGCTTGACGTATCACCCCGAGACTTTCAGGATAGGAGCGGACCGGAGCGCCCCAACAAGTTGGAAACTTTCGCAAAGATTCGTCAACCGGCGCCAACGTTATTTCAAATAGAATGTCGCGGATTTCCTATGGATAATAGGTTTTAACTATAACTATCTACTGGCGACCGCCAGTAGATAATATATATATATATATATATATATATATATATATATATATATTCACTGAAAAAACCATAGGTTTTAGGGACAGTTATAGTTAGTTGGACATTGCACTCGTACAAAACCCGTGAAATTCCCCGTTATAGTTAGTTCAGCGAACTATAACTCGCGCCCCCGCAATGCACTGCTGATGACGTCACATATTACATCACTCATGACATGGTCAGTGACATCACTGATGACATCACTGATGACAACACTGATGACATCACTGATGACATCATCCAGTGACTGTGTGTTTCTGTAAAGTTTAAATATTTTTAATATATATAGGGAAAGGCGTATTGAAGAATGAGTGGGTGTATAAGTGTCTGTATGGATGATTTAGTAGGTGCGTGACTAACTCTATAAGTGAGTGATTAAACGTATCTTACTGAATGCATGGGTTAGTGACTAAACTGGGTGAATGTCTGTATCCGTCTGTCTGTTGCTGTGTAAGTGGCTGCATGGGTTTGTGAATAGCTACATGAGTGTCTATATGAGTTATTGATTGGTTGTCTGAGTATCTGTATGGGTGCCTGAGTGTTTGTGTGGGTGGGGTGGGTGCGACTCTGTGCATAGATGTGTGAGTGGGTGATTCACTGGGTGGATGGTTTCAAGAGTGCATCTGTGATAGACTGTATGGGTGGGTAAGTGTGTGTAAGAGTGTATTAGTGAGTGAATGTATGTCCCAGTGGTACATGTGTGAGTAACTACATATGTGAAAGGCAGTATATATGTGTGTTGGAGTATATAAATAGCTATAAGCGAGAGTGTGTGATTGTGAGAGTGACTGTATGGATGAGTGTGTGCTTGCATCAGTGATTGTATAAGAGAGTAAGAATGTGCTAGTATTTGTATGAGTAAGTGAGCTGGTGTGTGTATAACTGTATAGGTGAGTAAATGGCAGTGTGTTTAATTATTTGCATGACTGACTAGGTGTGTGAGTACCTCTATGGATGAGTGGCGGTGTTTGAGTGTCTATATAGGAGTATGAGTGCATATGATAGTCCTGTACTGAGTGACCGTAAGTATGAGTGACTGTACAGGTGAGTGAGTGGATGTGTGTGTAGACCTAAGAATTAATGAGTGGGTATGTAGTTATTGGTGTTGGAGTGTCTATGGTTTTGCGAATGGCAGTCTGTAATTTAGAGTGGGTGTATCAAAGGTTATATTAGGGTGTGAGGAGGTGCATCAGATTATCACGTGGATGATGTCATCAGTGATGTCATCAGTGATGTCATTTGAGATGTCATCAGTGATGTCATCAGTGATGTCACTGACCATGTCATGAGTGATGTAATATGTGACGTCATCAGCAGTGCATTGCGGAGGCGCGAGTTATAGTTAGCTGAACTAACTATAACGGGGGAATTTCACGGGTTATGTACGAGTGCAATGTCCAACTAACTATAACTGTCCCTAAAACCTATGGTTTTTTCAATGAATTTGTAAGGTTTTTTAAATGCAAATTTCTAACTATAACGTGTCTGAAACCTATGGTTTTTTCAGTGAATTTGTAAGGTTTTTTAAATGCTAATTTCTAACTATAACGTGCCTGAAACCTATGGTTTTTTCAGTGAATTTCAAAGGTTTTGTAAATGACAATTTTTAAATGTATTAATTGTTATATTTATTTTTTTGATACTGATTTACTACATTTTTTTAAACTATTTATTTTTAGATATTTTATTTTTTAAATTACATTGTAATTACATTATACATTACATTACAAAATATACTTTCTCAGAATGAATTACTTTAGTTTAAATACTTTGCAAATAGGCAATAGACTTTTAAGTACAGTAGTTACAGTTGTTGCAATGGGCAACACAATTTCAAACACAATGCAACATTGAGCTCAATGTGAATTTCTAGTTAAATGCAATTAGTTACTTTATGGATTACTTTTCGAAACACAGGACTGGATCCTAGATTCAGTCCTGGGACATCTCCTGTAAACAGTTGAGTAAAAGCGTTTTGGTTACAGTAGTGATTTTTAGAGGAATATTATAAAGTTCCAAAACTCCACACTTAGAAGAATTTCCAAGTGAAACTAGTCAATGTTAGCCTATGGAAGGAAATTCAAGTTACTGGTAAGTACAGTTAGAATTACTTTTCAGGATCTGTACTGGGCTGAAAGATGCAGCACTGAGGTCTCTCCTGATAACAGGTGAGTAAATTGGAATTCGTAGTTCAGCTGATTTTAGAGGAATATTATAAAGTTCCAAAACTCCACACTTAGAAGAATTTCCAAGTGAAACCAGTCAATGTTAGCCTATGGAAGGAAATTCAAGTTACTGGTAAGTACGGTTAGAATTACTTTTCAGGATCAGTGCTGGGCTAAAAGATGCAGCACTGGGTTCTCTCCTGATAACAGGTGAGTAAATTGGAATTCGTAGTTCAGCTGATTTTAGAGGAATATTATAAAGTTCCAAAACTCCACACTTAGAAGAATTTCCAAGTGAAACCAGTCAATGTTAGCCTATGGAAGGAAATTCAAGTTACTGGTAAGTACGGTTAGAATTACTTTTCAGGGTCAGTGCTGGGCTATAAGATGCAGCACTGGGTTCTCTCCTGATAACAGATGAGTAAATCGGAATTCGTAGTTCGGCTGATTTTAGAGGAATATTATAAAGTTCCAAAACTCCACACACAAGAATTTCCAAGTGAAACCAGTCAATGTTAGCCTATGGAAGGAAATTCAAGTTACTGGTAAGTACAGTTAGAATTACTTTTCAGGATCTGTACTGGGCTGAAAGATGCAGCACTGAGGTCTCTCCTGATAACAGGTGAGTAAATTGGAATTCGTAGTTCAGCTGATTTTAGAGGAATATTATAAAGTTCCAATACTCCACACTTAGAAGAATTTCCAAGTGAAGCCAGTCAATGTTAGCCTATGGAAGGAAATTCAAGTTACTGGTAAGTACGGTTAGAATTACTTTTCAGGATGTGTACTGGGCCGAAAGATGCAGCACTGAGGTCTCTCCTGATAACAGGTGAGTAAATCAGAATTCGTAGTTTTGCTGATTTTAGAGGAATATTTGTATGTTTCAAAAATCGACACAGAAACTTTTTCAGCAAAAAGCAGGCAATGATATCCTATGGAAGGAAATTCAAGTTACTGGTAAGTACGGTTAAAATTAATTTTCAGGATCAGTACTGGGCTCAAAGATGCAGCACTGAGGTCTCTCCTGATATCAGGTGAGTAAATCGGAATTCGTAGTTCGGCTGATTTTAGAGGAATATTTGCACAATGGTGAAGGAAGGGGGTGGGGCCTGAGGTGACATGTCTGCAAACACGCCCTGTGGCGCGTTTTAAGTTGGAGAATTAATTCCTCCTCAATCCCGAGGGTCCCTAGGGGCCAACTGGCCCACCAGATACCTCCAGTATGCGCCAGAGAGCTGCGTTGCAGAGAGGTGTTCAGAGGCCACGCCCCTTTTCACAACACTCTGCAACGCAGCTCTGTGGCGCTTACTGGAGGTACCTGGTGGGCTAGTTGGCCCCCAGGGACCCTCAGGATTGAAGGGGATTTAATTCCCCATCTTAAAACGCGCCACTGGGCCTGTTTGCACACATGTCACCTGAAGCCCCGCCCCCTCCCTTCACCACTGTGCAAACGTGCCCGTGGCGCGTTTTAAGTTGGGGGATTAAGTCCCCTTGAATCCTGAGGGTCCCTGGGGTCCAACTATCCCACCAGGTACCTCCAGTAAGCGCCACAGAGCTGCGTTGCAGAGAGGTGTAAAAGGGGCATGGCCTCTGTACACCTCTCTGCAACACAGCTCCTGGTGCATACTGGAGGTTCCTGGTGGGCTAGTTGGCCCCAGGGACCCCCAGTATTCAAGGGGAATTGCTCCCCTCTGCAAACGCTTGCAGAGTGGTAAAGGAAGGGGCGGGGCCTGCGGCCCGATCGTTTTTTTTCTTTTTCCCCCGAATGGGGGCTGTGTGGCCCCCTTCCTTTTTCCTTTTTGGGCCCTGGGGACCCCATCCCCCAGGGCCTTACCCCTTTTTATTAATTTTTTTAAAACAGGAAGGGGGCCGCGTGGCCCCCTCCCGTGGCCGATTCCGGCCCCGGGGACCCCATCCCCCGGGGCATGGCCACTCTTTGTATTATTTTATTCTCGCCAGGTAACTCCTTAATTCAGTTTAGACGATCTCCTTTGGTCTGTCATGGTAACCCCGCAAACAGGCACTCACATTCCTATCCTGAAGGTAGTAGCACATTAGATGCAAACGATTGACTGGTACCTGTCCCAGACATTGTTACTGAACCAGTAAGCGTCCCCTATCACTTGATTATCAAACTAATTTGGAATCCGTCATTATTCCTGCATTTCCGACTGGAACTTTTTCGTCGGATTCTATCTTGGGGGTGGTGGAGCCAAGTTCCGGTAGTCTGGGGCATGGCTGTACAGCAGGGGACTCACCATCAGCATCTGATACCACGCCATCTAACTTAGCCATTTTGTCCTGGAATATAGCTGGGCTAAGGTCTAAAATCAATTCACCCGATTGGCTAACATTTATTGATAGCTACGGTATATGCCTTTTCCAGGAGACGTGGTTATTGGAGCCTCTTCTCCTGACCGGTTATTTAAATTATTTCATTCCTGCTACAAAGGGTGGGAGAGGGCGTCCTTCGGGGGTTTGATAATCTGGGTTCGTCAAGAGATTGGCTATAGTATTCAGGTGCTTCCAACCCAGAGCAGGGATATCCTTGCGATCAGATTAAAAAAGGGTGCCAAGGGTCGTACTGATACTGATATTTACAATGTCTATGTACGAGGCACGCATAGGGGAAAAAGTCGGAAGTATTAGCGACTCTCGACGACCTCCTAGATCAGTTCTCTAGAGATTCTTTGATCATAATAGCAGGTGACTTAAATACGACTTTTGAGCCCCTTGCCATTGATGAACTTGACCCGGCCTGGGAGGAAGACACTGTGTGGGGTATTCCAAAATTAGAACTCCCCACCATAAATAAGTGGTCAGATATAGCCATTCAAATTAATGCTATATGCCTAGAAAAGGGTCTTAGAGCTGTTAATGGGAGATCTGCCTCAGATAAGCATGGTGCATGCACATTTAGTAATGGTCGCAGCTTCAGTCGTATAGACTTTCTTATGATTAACTTACAACTGTGGGAAGCCTTTGAGGATATGGTAGTAAAGGATCGGATCGAAAGTGACCACAACCCTTTATGTGCGATCTTTGATTTGCTCCCAGAGAGGGCTCTTGTTGGGCCACCTAGTATGATGTCACTTCTTGACGTGGTCCCTACAAACGATCTGCGTAGATTGAAGTGGGTACAAATTATAAGTAAGCTTCGAAACTATAGCAGCTATTAACGCAGCTATAGAAGGAACTTTAGTTGAGTTAGAGGCTTGTGTGGATAAGCCTGAGGTTCTAGGGAATATTATTGAGATTCATAATAATTTTTTTGTTCACCTACGCTCATATTTCCTCAGGCATCATAAGAGCAATAATACTCATCAGGCTATTGGACCCTCCTGGTTTAACGAAGAATGTGCTGAAGCCCGTAGGATGTTGTGGGATATGATTAAGGCTGGTGATCCGGCTGTAGTACGTGTAGCTAGATCTAACTACAGAAAGGCTCAGGTGCTGGCAAAGAAGGCCTGGGACGAAGGCAAGTGGCAGGACCTTAGATTGGCGTGTGTAAATAATAACCCAAGGCAGTTCTGGAATATAGTGAAATGGGGCAGAGGAAGTCGGCCGCCAAAGCCACAGAATCATGTAACCCAGGAGCAATGGCTCAATTACTTTGAGCCTCAATATGCGAGTAGCATATCTGAAGGCAACCAAGACGATTACCCACATATGTTTTATCTTGATCCCCCGTTTACAGAGGCCGGAGTTATTATAGCTTTAGGCGCAGTAATTGGCGGTAGAGCACCAGGGTTAGACGGTATTCCGGCTGACATATATCTTCATGATAAGGAAAAATGGTCCCGCTATATTCTTATAGTAGTAAACGCTGTAGCTCAAGGAGCCCCGGTACCTGGCTCTTGGAAAGGTGCAGAGATCATACCGGTTTTTAAAAAGGAGATAAATCAGCCCCTGGTAATTATAGACCTATTAGCCTGATAGATTCCCTACAAAAATACTGGGGCGGTTAATTTTGAACAAAGTTCAGGAATGGATCGAAGATCAGTCCATTTTATCCCCACTACAGGCTGGGTTTAGATCGCATATAAGTACAATTGACCAGGTGTTTTTGTTCCAATTAGTGTACTGGAAAACGGTAGTTCTAAGCAAAGGCAGCCTATACGCTGCCTTTGTTGATCTTAGAGCAGCGTTTGATCTAGTGCCTCGGGGAAACTGTGGAGTGTGCTTCAAGAGCTGGGGATGCAACCTGAACTACTTTCATTGATAGTGAGACTCCATGAGGATAATTT
Source organism: Calotriton arnoldi (assembly GCA_963921515.1). Classification (NCBI taxonomy): domain Eukaryota; kingdom Metazoa; phylum Chordata; class Amphibia; order Caudata; family Salamandridae; genus Calotriton; species Calotriton arnoldi. Next base: position 1,291,396 of record CAWUFW010002033.1, on the reverse strand, counting down.
TGCCCATATTCGGTGGGGTGCCCAGGGCGACGTAACTGACTGTTTCCCAGTAGAGAAAGGGGTGCGCCAGGGGTGCGTCATGGCGCCCACATTGTTTTCCTTGTTTATCAATGGAATTGCAAAGCTTTTAGAGCCTATAACAACAGACGCCCCCACCTTAGCTGGTGCGAAAATCCCAATTTTAATGTTTGCGGATGACACCCTAATCATCTCTAAAACCACAAAGGGGTTACAGCGAGCATTGAATCTTTTTGAGGAGTTTTGTTCTCTAAGGGGTTTGGAAGTTAATGTTTCCAAAACAAAACTCATGGTATTCAACCCTCATAAGGGATACAGAGGAGGCTTACTCATGAATGGCCGCCCACTAGAACAGGTTAATTCATTCACATACCTGGGAGTCATATTACAGAATGACATGAGTTGGGATCAACATATAGGTATGGCTACTTTAAAGCACCGGCAGCTATCTGGATTATTACAAGCTGAATATAATACTTCTTTAACAAAACCAGTTAGCCCGGTGCTCCAAATATACAACCTGAAAGTGGTTAGTTCAGCCTTGTATGGAGCCGAACTTTGGGGGTTCGGAAAAACAACAAAGTTAACTGTAGCTGAAAATGGCTTTTTTCAGAAAATTACAAGTCTTCCGAAAAGTACTCCTGTACGTCCCCTATTATATGACCTAGGGAAACATGCTCTGGCTGATGTAGCAAGACTCCGCCCAATATTATTCTGGCGGAGAATCTGGGTAACTCCCGAATTAGCAACCTATGCCGCAGGGCTAAAAGACCTAATTAGAGCGGATCGCTTTCATAAAATTAAATGGCTCAGGGAGATCAGAGCCACATTAGTAAGCATGGGATTGGAAACGCTCTGGGTGAGCCCTGCAGACGTGTCTTTTCCCTCAAAGGAGCCCTTAAAAGAGAAGTATTGGGCCACAATTACTTACAACTCCTATAGAAATGTGGATATGTCTACCCTTACTGGTCATTTCATGGATTTTAAACTACTTCCATGCTTGGAGCAGTTCTGGGATTTAATAACCAAACCCTTGGATCGGAAATTATATTTCCAGTTTAGAGTAGGCTCACTCCCAATTAGGTCCTATACAGCAAAATGGTCTAAAGAGGGTGATAGTGCCTGCCCCTCCTGTTTGGCTCAGGTAGAGACATTAGCCCATTTGTTGTTTACCTGCCCTGCGTATGACAGGCCACGCAGAGCATGGTTGGCACCTATCTGCAGGACACTGGGGACTAGACTGAGCGCTGATGCACAACGAATTTTGCGCACGAACACCCTAGCCCCTATTGTCATTGCAGTGGCAAAGTTCTTGGGTTGGTGTTGGATTATTAGAGCGCAGGCACTACAAGCACCATGAAAGGTTTATCCGATTTACTTTTAAAGGGCTGGAATTACATCATTTAATATGAAATGCTTTTTATTCACAAGCTAATTACATTTTCAGGTTTTAAAGTTTTAACTGTATATAACTGTTTGTGTTTTGGTCTTGTTTAGGACATTTTCCTAGTGTCCTTATTTGCCCTAATTGCTCAACTTTGACGCCATGCTTTTTAATCGTATATATGTAAATTAATGTATTTTATGTGGTTTTAATGGGCCTGTATTTTTACGGAGTTTTATGTGCTGTATGTATTGTGCTTTTATGACTTGTCGTCGAATAAAGCTTTATGGATTGGATTATTTTTTTTAAGGAGGGGGGCTGCGTGGCCCCCCTCCTCAGGCCTCCTTTTGCCCCGGGGACCACATTCCCCGGGGCAAGCCTTTATTTATTTATTTTTTTGGGGGGAGGGGGGCCGCGTGGCCCCCCTCCCGGGCCACTACTTGCCCCGGGGACCCCATCCCCCGGGGCTGGCCCTCTCCGTTGGGGACCGTGGGGGGGTCCCCAATGCCCCCACGGTCCCAGCCGGCTCCCCGCGTCCCTCGGAGCTGGCATTGCTTTTCCACATGGGGAGCTGCTGACATGCAGCTCTCCATGTGGAAAAACAATCTGCTTTGCTTCATTGAAGCGAGAGCAGGTTTCCCTGCTCTTGCTTCAATGAAGCAAAGCAGTTTGCAATGACAGGACGGGAGCCGCGAGGCTCCCGTCCTGTCATTGCAAACTACAGTTTCCCGGGGTGAGCACCCAGGACACTGCAGGAGCCGGCCCTGGGGGTGGCGGTGCCCAGGGCCATCAATGGCTCCAGGAGGGGGCCGCGCGGCCCCCTCCCCACATCTGCAAAGCCCCAGGGAGGTGGTGGTTCCCGAGGCTTCGGGGTCCAAAACGGACCCCCATTTTAAATTTGTTAGTGCCCCGGGAGGTGGCGGTCCCGGGGTGTGTGGGGGCTGGAGCCCCCACACAGGTGATTTAATTTAAAAAAGAAGCCCCGGGGGTGGCGGTCCCCGGGGCTGCGGGAGGGCTCAGATCCCTCCCGCACCATTTTGTTTAAAGCCGCGGGGGTGGCGGTCCCCGGGCTTGGGGGCCTTAGAGGCCCCCATATAATTAATAATAAAGCCCCGCATGCCCCCGGGACTTGGCCCACCCGGGGGCCAATTAACCACAAAGCGCGGGAGCCCGCGCTCGTTTTTTTATCGGCAGGATCCGCGCACCCAGCGCGTTTTCTGCCGATTTTTAAAAAAAAAAATTTTTTTTTGGGCCCTGAGCAGGGCTAGGGGGTCAGGGTGTTTCTACCCTGCCCCCTTTTTGCGTTTTGCGCCCTTGTTTTTGTCTTTTCTTGTCCCTCGGTTCTACCGAGGAACAAGATGGCTGCCAACACTTCCTGGTTTGGAGTGTTGACAGCCAATTAGCATGTAGCTCGTGGTCGGGAGGGTGCGCGGATCCTCTGTGCCTCTAAATATCAAAACTTTTATTTTGGATTTTCTCAGCAACTACTGAACGGATTTACACCATTTTTAAAAAGGGTGCTTTCTGAACCAAGCACTACCTTTTTGCCAAATTTGGTGTAATTCCGTTCAGCAGTTTTTGCTGTAGCCTTGCATAAAGTTTCCTATGGGAAATCGATTTTTTCACTCTTATTTTTTTAATTTCTCCGCAACTACTGAACGGATTTACACCATTTAAAAAAAAGGTCGTTTTCTGAACCAAGCGGTACCTTTTTGCAAAATTTGGTGTAATTCCGTTCAGCAGTTCGGGCTGTAGCCTCAGATAAGGGCGGAAATATCGTGATTCAGAACCGAAAGGATTATATAGCTGAAGTTATAAGACAATTGGACCATCAAGATCATTATGAGAAATTAACATCAAATCCCATAGAAACTTGGACTGAAGAGTACCATCAGATGCTACATACATGGAAAGAAAGAAATCTAATTGATATAGAAGAATTTTTATACTTGAAGACTGATCACCCGGTTATGGCTACAATCTACTTTCTCCCGAAAGTCCATAAATCACTACTAAGTCCACCTGGCAGACCGATAGTCAGTTCCATTGGATCTTTGCTGGAATCCACCTCACGCTTCTTGGATATCTTCCTAATGAATTATGGTACTGCACTTCCGTCATATCTGAGAGATACGATGGACTTTTTGAATAGAATTAGAACAATCGAATGGGAAGATAACTTTCTGATGGTCACGATTGATGTCACATCTCTTTACACGTCAATTCTCCACTCGCATGGTATAGCTGCTGTAAAACAGTTTTTACAAACCAGATCAATCAGCTATCTTGAACATTCAGAAATGTTAATTGAAATGCTCAAATACTGTCTGACACATAATATCTTTCTATTTCAAGGCGACATCTTTCTACAAAAACAAGGGACTGCCATGGGTACATCTTTCGCGCCAACCTACGCGAATCTACTCATGGCAGTCTGGGAGGCAGGAGTATTAAAGAATCGGAAAACTCAGAATATAAAATTTTGGTCTAGATTCATCGACGACCTCTTCATAATTTGGGAGGGAAAACACATTGACCTCCAAAATTTCATTGAATCACTGAACTCAAATGAGTACAATCTATCCTTCACATCAACAATAAGTTCCACTAACATCATCTTCTTGGATGTGGAGGTGTTCATTGAAAATCAGAGAATATGCACCAGAATGCATAGGAAACCTACTTCATGCAATAGTATCTTGCATGCTAATAGTGGGCATCCACAAAATTTAAAATGGTCTATACCTTATGGTGAAATGTTGCGGGCAAAAAGGAACTGTTCTGAAGCAACAGACATCAACTCCCAAATTGAAGAAATGAGTAACCGCTTCTTGAAACGAGGCTACCCACAAGATGTAATCAAAACAGCGAAAGCAAGAGTGGCCTTAAAAGCAAGGACAGAACTGTTAAAACCAAAACAAGAGATGACAGGAAAAAATCAAGATGAAAATAACATCATTCGATTCATAATGGACTTCAATAATCAGAGTGATAAAATAAAGAATATTGCTCGAAAAAATTGGAGCATTTTAATGTTGGATGAAACATTACAAAAGACGCTGTCCCCACATCCTAACATTACGTACAGAAAAACTGCATCCTTGGGGGACATCCTCACACAAAGCCACTTTGAAACTCCAAAATCAATAACAACTTCATGGTTGAATCTACCAGGATTCTGGAAATGCTTTAAATGTAAAGCGTGTGAACATGGTGAAAATGCTGCATCTTATCGATTGTATGATGGCCAAATTGAAAACATAAGGGACCACATAACTTGTGAATCAAAATTTGTAGTATATTTACTCGAATGCCCCTGCAAAAAACAATATGTAGGAAGCACTATCAATAAGTTAAAACTGAGAATACTACAGCATCTACGTGCCATTAAGAACAAAGACTTCACTTACCCCATGGCCAAACACTTTCATGAGTTCCATTCAAGTGATTATCAACTTCTAAAATACAGGGGGATTAAAATTGTGAAAGCCAAAGAAAGAGGTGGGGACAGAACCCTGGATTTGCGAAAAACAGAATCCAGATTAATTTTAGCAATTGGTACGGAAAAACCTTTTGGTCACAATCTGGATGCAGAATTGCACATCCATCTGCAATAAATAAGGACATGCAAATTGATTAAGGAAATTGTAGATGAACTGAGAACATCAATGATTAAGAATATTACAATCATCATTATCATTATTAAGGAAATTACAAACCTAATCATAATTTGCCTGTATACTTATTGAATTCTCAAGAAATGATTTTTGGGTCTCCTTAGAAAAATCAATAGAAAGATGACAGCCTAAATCTATTGGCCGTACCACTATTAAGGCAGTAAAGAAAAGACAAGTAGTGATTAATTGGGACATTGTCATCACCCAGTGGAATATTGTGTCATCATTATAATTTTGAAAGTCGTGTGTAGAAATCCTATCTTCTTCTGAATTATGAAAGAGCTAGTAAGAACTGAATCAAAGAAATGAGGCAATATGGGGATCATTACAATAGAATGTACTTTACAGAAAATGTTAATATTAATTTTTACTAAAATTATTATTGTTTTAGGACATGCATTAGTCATTTTAAAATTGAAGATTGAAGAACTTTATTCCTCAATGTTCCCCTATCTTTCCTCCCCTCAAACTTTATTTCATTGTTAGGGCAGAAGAAATGATCTATAAAAAGCTTGACCTTGTAGCTCTCACTTTTTACTCTTCGTACTTCTTGAATATCAGACAATTAGAATTCTACATTCCGAATCTTATGTAACAAAGAATGATTCATTTTTATCTAAAGTGAACAGGCGCAATGAGTGAAGTGTACTTTACAAATCACTATCTATATAACTTATGCACCAGTCACTTTATTTGGATCTCTATGTTTTTGTTTTAAACACACAACTATAACAATGTACTTTACATTTTATGATACACATGTGTGTTTTTAATAATGATTTTGACAACAATCACTTATGATATTTTACAAATCACTTAAATCTTGTACTTTTTCTTAGAAAATATTTAAAAATAAAAAAAAACATTTTGTATAAACTTGCACAGTAACATACTAATCTATACGTATTCATCTCAACTGGAATTGGAATGGATTGTAATATATGTACTATTTGTTAGGATTTTTCAAGCCTAGTCTTTCTTCTAATAGAAAGAATTGTAGTTAAACGCACTGAGCACTTTAAAAAGACTTTCTAGGCATCAGGACTCTATGGTCCAGTAGAAGGCTGGGAGCCGAAACGCGTAGACCGTCCTCTACCATTTTTCTTTTAATGTATAATGGTTTAAAATAATCAAAACAGCACGTACTTGAAACCTCTGAGTGTGGTGCTGTGATCCTTCACCGAGTGATTGGAGCGGAGGAGTTTGGAGCATATATATATATGTATATATATATATATATAACAAAAGTAAACATTGAATAAAGAATTCCAATTCTTTTTAATAAATAATTTAAGCATTAATGAAAAAATAAAAAAGAATAAAAAACAGACAACTGAAAAAAATAACACCACTCAAATTCGCATGAGTTAGATTTACATTTCTAACTCCAATTCAACCAAAAGTAGGGAAAGTGTAGGACTTTAGATGAGATAGATTTACTTTTTCCACTGTAGCTTCAGCATAAGCAGGAAAGTGTTGACCTTTGTTGTGGTTAGAATTACTATTTCCACTTCAACGTAAGCAATAGCAGGGATAATGTTGAACTTTGGAAGGGTTAGATCTACTATACCCACTTCAACCTAAGCAACAGTAGGGACATTTTTGGACTTTAGAGGGCTTAAATTTACTATTCATTCTATAATGTAAGCAGAGTTAGGGAAAGTATTGGACTTTGGAAGGGTTTGATTTACTATTCCTACTCTAACCTAAGCAACAGTAGGTAAAGAGCTGGACTTTGAAGGGGTTATATTTACTGCATTCACTGCAATCTAAACAACAGTAGGTAATAGGTTAGACATTGCAGGGTTTAGATTAACTATTCCCTCTCCAAAGTAAGCAAAGTCAGGGAACGTGTTGCACTTGGAAGGGTAGGATTTACTATTCCCACTCAGATCTAAGCAATAGAAGAGAAAGTGTTGGATTTTGGTGGGGTTAGATTTCCTATTCCTGCTCCAAAGTACGCAACATCACTGAAAGTTTTAGACTTTGGAGCGGATAGATTTACTATTCACACTGCAGTGTAATCAACAATAGGAAAACTGTTTGACTTTATAAGGTTTAGATATACTATTCCTATTCCCATCATTTTTAAGGAAACATGAATACCTAGCAAAATAAAAATACTAAAACATAGTCAAAATAAAAATATATATCCATTATAAATAAACATAATTAAATGTAACAAAAAAAGTAAAATTTAATATGAAAAAAATATTTAACTAATATGAAATACCTTGAAAATAAATAAACTTCCCTCCTTACCACCTAAAAACACACATTTTTAAAAATAACATTCAAATATTAATCACCTAAAACAAATATAGTAAAAAAATAATAAAGATAAAATTTATTTTAAAAAGTTAATTATTAAATATTCTTATCAAAGAACTAATAATTAATTCAAATGTACCTCGCATACAAGCTAGAACTTTTATGCATGTTAGCAGCTCCCGCTGTCCAAAAGCAATGCCGGCTCCTCATCCCTTGTTTTATAAATCTAAAAAAAATAGAAATAAAGTGCAGGCCCTGGGGGATGGGGTTGCTTAGGCCAAAATCAGCCCAAGGAAGGGGGGTCATGGAATTAAAAAGAAATGCCTGGCCCTGGGGGATAGGGTCCCCGGGCCATAATTGGCCCATGGAGGTGGGCTGCATGGCCCCCCTCTGCATTCTAAAATGTCTGGCCCCAGGGGATGGGGTCCGCAGGGCCAAATATGTCCCAGGGAACTCCATGGGTGAGTAAGTGGCTATGTGATTGACTGTCTGGGTGAGTGAGTAGGTGTTGGAGTAGCTCTATGGGTGACTGACTCTGAGTGTGAGTGCCTGTATGGGTGTGGGAGTGGATATGTCAGTGGCTGTATTAGTGGGTGAGTGGGTGTATGAGTGGCTGTATGGGTAAGTGAGTGGATTTGTGTGTAGATCTATGAACCAGTGAGTGGGTGTGTGAGTACTGGTATGGGTCTGTGAATGAGTTTGTGAATGGTGGAGTGGGAATGGGTGTATGAAAGGATCTATGGGGGTGTGAGTGGGTGCGTTCGTGATTTTGTGGGTGCTGTCATCAGTGATGTCATTTAAGATGTCATCAGTGATGTCATCAGTGATGTCACTGACCATGTCATGAGTGATTAAATATGTGAGGTCATAAGCAGTACATTGCGGGGGCACAAGTTATAGTTCGCTCAGCTAACAAAAACTGCTAAATTGTGCTGGCTTTATATAAGTGAAACCTGAGCTTAACAATAATGCCCCTGCAACCTTTGGTTTTTTACATGAATTTCAAAGGTTTTTTTAATTCCATTTCCTAACTATAACATCACTGTAGCCTTTGGTTTTTTCAGTAAATATATATATATATATATATATTCACTGAAAAAACCATAGGTTTCAGACACGTTATAGTTAGAAATTAGCATTTAAAAACCTTTGAAATTCACTGAAAAACCATAGGTTTTAGGGACAGTTATAGTTAGTTGGACATTTCACTCGTACAAAACCATAGAAATTCCCCCGTTATAGTTAGTTCAGCTAACTATAACTCGTGCCCCCGCAATGCACTGCTGATGACGTCACATATTACATCACTCATGACATGGTCAGTGACATCACTGATGACATCACTGATGACATCTCAAATGACATCACTGATGACATCACTGATGACATCATCCACGTGATAATCTGATGCACCTCCTCACACCCTAATATAACCTTTGATACACCCACTCTAAATTACACACTGCCATTCGCAAAACCATAGACACTCCAACACCAATAACTACATACCCACTCACTGATTCTTAGGTCTACACACACACATCCACTCACTCACCCGTACAGTCACTCATACGTACAGTCACTCAGTACAGGACTATCATATGCACTCATACTCCTATATAGACACTCAAACACCGCCACTCATCCATAGAGGTACTCATACACCTAGTCAGTCATGCAAATAATTAATCACACTGCCATTTACTCACCTATACAGTTATACACACCAGCTCACTTACTCATACAAATACTAGCACATTCTTACGCTCTTATACAATCACTGATACAAGCACACACTCATCCATACAGTCACTCTCACAATCACACACTCTCGCTTATAGCTATTTATATATACCAACACACATATATACTGCCTTTCACATATGTAGTTACTCACACATGTACCACTGGGACATACATTCACTCACTAACACACTCTTACACACACTTACCCACCCATACAGCCTATCACAGATGCACTCTTGAAACCATCCACCCAGTGAATCACCCACTCACACATCTATGCACAGAGTCGCACACACACCACCCACACAAACACTCAGGCACCCATACAGATACTCAGACAACCAATCAATAACTCATATAGACACTCATGTAGCTATTCACAAACCCATGCAGCCACTTACACAGCAACAGACAGACGGTTACAGACATTCACCCAGTTTAGTCACTAACCCTTGCATTCAGTAAGATACGTTTAATCACTCACTTATAGAGTCAGTCACGCACCTACTAAATCCTTCATCCACACACTTATACACCCACTCATTCTTCAATACACCTTTCCCTATATATTAAAAATATTTAAACTTTACAGAAACACAGTCACTGGATGATGTCATCATTGATGTCATTTGAGATGTCATCAGTGATGTCATCAGTGATGTCACTGACCATGTCATGAGTGATGTAATATGTGACGTCATCAGCAGTGCATTGCGGGGCGCGAGTTATAGTTAGCTGAACTAACTATAACGGGGGAATTTCTATGGTTTTGTACGAGTGAAATGTCCAACTAACTATAACTGTCCCTAAAACCTATGGTTTTTTCAGTGAATTTCAAAGGTTTTTTAAATGCTAATTTCTAACTATAACGTGTCTGAAACCTATGGTTTTTTCAGTGAATTTCAAAGGTTTTTTAAATGCTAATTTCTATCTATAACGTGCCTGAAACCTATGGTTTTTCAGTGAATTTCAAAGGTTTTTTAAATGCTAATTTCTAACTATAACGCCCTAAAACCTATGGTTTTTTCAGTGAATTTCAAAGGTTTTGTAAATGACAATTTTTAAATGTATTAATTGTTATATTTATTTTTTTGATACTGATTTACTACATTTTTTTAAACTATTTATTTTTACACATTTTATTGTTTAAATTACATTGTAATTACATTATACATTACATTACAAAATATACTTTCTCAGAATGAATTACTTTAGTTTAAATACTTTGCAAATAGGCAATAGACTTTTAAGTACAGTAGTTACAGTTGTTGCAATGGGCAACACAATTTCAAACACAATGCAACATTGAGCTCAATGTGAATTTCTAGTTAAATGCAATTAGTTACTTTATGGATTACTTTTCTAACCACAGGATTGGATCCTAGATTCAGTCCTGGGACATCTCCTGTAAACAGTTGAGTAAAAGCGTTTTGGTTACAGTAGTGATTTTTAAGGAATATTATTGTATTTTAAAAGTTGACACTTAGAAACTTTTTCACATAGAATCACCAATGTTATCCTATGGGAGGAAATTCACTTAGCAGGTAAGTAGTGTTAGCGTTACTTTTCTTACTCTGTGGTGGATCCTGTATCCAGCACTGGTGCATCTCCTGTAAACAGTTGAAAGAATGCGTTTAAGTCATACAGGCGATTTTTAAGGAATATTTGTAGTTTGTGAAAATCGACACTTTGAAACTTTTCTGCTGAAAACCAGACAATGGATTCCAATGGAAGGAAATACAAGTTACTGGTAAGTACGGTTAGAATTACTTTTCAGGGTCAGTGCTGGGCTAAAAGATGCAGCACTGGGTTCTCTCATGATAACAGGTGAGTAAATCGGAATTCGTAGTTCGGCTGATTTTAGAGGAATATTATAAAGTTCCAAAACTCCACACTTAGAAGAATTTCCAAGTGAAACCAGTCAATGTTAGCCTATGGAAGGAAATTCAAGTTACTGGTAAGTACGGTTAAAATTACTTTTCAGGATCAGTACTGGGCTCAAAGATGCAGCACTGAGGTCTCTCCTGATAACAGGTGAGTAAATCGGAATTCGTAGTTCTGCTGATTTTAGAGGAATATTCGTATGTTTCAAAAATCGACACTTTGAAACTTTTCTGCTGAAAACCAGACAATGGATTCCTATGGAAGGAAATAAAAGTTACTGGTAAGTACGGTTAGAATTACTTTTCAGGGTCAGTGCTGCGCTAAAAGATGCAGCACTGGGTTCTCTCCTGATAACAGGTGAGTAAATCGGAATTCGTAGTTCTGCTGATTTTAGAGGAATATTATAAAGTTCCAAAACTCCACACTTAGAAGAATTTCCAAGTGAAACCAGTCAATGTTAGCCTATGGAAGGAAATTCAAGTTACTGGTAAGTACGGTTAAAATTACTTTTCAGGATCAGTACTGGGCTCAAAGATGCAGCACTGAGGTCTCTCCTGATAACAGGTGAGTAAATCGGAATTCGTAGTTCTGCTGATTTTAGAGGAATATTCGTATGTTTCAAAAATCGACACTTTGAAACTTTCCTGCTTAAAACCAGACAATGGATTCCTATGGAAGGAAATACAAGTTACTGGTAAGTACGGTTAGAATTACTTTTCAGGGACAGTGCTGGGCTAAAAGATGCGGCACTGGGTTCTTTCCTGATAACAGGTGAGTAAATCGGAATTCGTAGTTCGGCTGATTTTAGAGGAATATTATAAAGTTCCAAAACTCCACACTTAGAAGAATTTCCAAGTGAAACCAGTCAATGTTAGCCTATGGAAGGAAATTCAAGTTACTGGTAAGTACGGTTAAAATTACTTTTCAGGATCAGTACTGGGCTCAAAGATGCAGCACTGAGGTCTCTCCTGATAACAGGTGAGTAAATCGGAATTCGTAGTTCTGCTGATTTTAGAGGAATATTTGTATGTTTCAAAAATCGACACTTTGAAACTTTTCTGCTGAAAACCAGACAATGGATTCCTATGGAAGGAAATAAAAGTTACTGGTAAGTACGGTTAGAATTACTTTTCAGGGTCAGTGCTGCGCTAAAAGATGCAGCACTGGGTTCTCTCCTGATAACAGGTGAGTAAATCGGAATTCGTAGTTCTGCTGATTTTAGAGGAATATTTGTATGTTTCAAAAATCGACACTTTGAAACTTTTCTGCTGAAAACCAGACAATGGATTCCTATGGAAGGAAATACAAGTTACTGGTAAGTACGGTTAGAATTACTTTTCAGGGTCAGTGCTGGGCTAAAAGATGCAGCACTGGGTTCTCTCCTGATAACAGGTGAGTAAATCGGAATTCGTAGTTCGGCTGATTTTAGAGGAATATTTGTATGTTTCAAAAATCGACACTTAGAAACGTTTTCAGCAAAAAGCAGGCAATGATATCCTATGGAAGTAAATTCAATTTACTGGTAAGTACGGTTAGAATTACTTTTCAAGGTCAGTGCTGGGCTAAAAGATGCAGCACTGGGTTCTCTCCTGATAACAGGTGAGTAAATCGGAATTCGTAGTTCGGCTGATTTTAGAGGAATATTATAAAGTTCCAAAACTTCACACTTAGAAGAATTTCCAAGTGAAACCAGTCAATGTTAGCCTATGGAAGGAAATTCAAATTACTGGTAAGTGCGGTTAAAATTACTTTTCAGGATCAGTATTGGGCTCAAAGATGCAGCACTGAGGTCTCTCCTGATAACAGGTGAGTAAATCGGAATTCATAGTTCGGCTGATTTTAGAGGAATATTTGTATGTTACAAAAATCGACACTTAGAAACTTTTTCAGCAAAAAGCAGGCAATGATATCCTATGGAAGGAAATTCAAGTTACTGGTAAGTACGGTTAAAATTACTTTTCAGGATCAGTACTGGGCTGAAAGATGCAGCACTGAGGTCTCTCCTGATAACAGCTGAGTAAATTGGAATTCGTTGTTCGGCTGATTTTAGAGGAATATTATAAAGTTCCAAAACTCCACACTTAGAAGAATTTCCAAGTGAAACCAGTCAATGTTAGCCTATGGAAGGAAATTCAAGTTACTGGTAAGTACGGTGAAAATTACTTTTCAGGATCAGTACTGGGCTCAAAGATGCAGCACTGAGGTCTCTCCTGATAACAGGTGAGTAAATCGGAATTCGTAGTTTGGCTGATTTTAGAGGAATAATTGCACAATGGTGAAGGGAGGGGGCGGGGCCTGAGGTGACATCTGTGCAAACGCGCCCCATGGTGCGTTTTAAGTTGGGGGATTAAGTCCCCTTGAATCATGAGGGTCCCTGGGGTCCAACTAGCCCACCCTGTACCTCCAGTATGCGCCAGGGAGCTGCGTTGCAGAGAGGTGTTCAGAGGCCATGCCCCTTTTTGCACCTCTCTGCAACGCAGCTCTGTGGCGCTTTCTGGACGTACCTGGTGGGCTAGTTGGCCCCCAGGGACCCTCAGGATTGAAAGGGATTTCATTCCCCATCTTAAAATGCGCCACGGGGCCTGTTTGCACACATGTCACCTGAAGCCCCGTCCCCTCCTTCACCACTGTGCAAACGCGCCCGTTGCGTGTTTTAAGTTGGGGGATTAAGTCCCTTGAATCCTGAGGGTCCCTGGGGTCCAACTATCCCACCAGGTACCTCCAGTAAGCGCCACAGAGCTGCGTTGCAGAGAGGTGTAAAAGGGCGTGGCCTCTGTACACCTCTCTGCAACGCAGCCCCCTGGCGCATACTGGAGGTTCCTGGTGGGCTAGTTGGCCCCAGGGACCCCCAGTATTCAAGGGGAATCGTCCTCCTCTGCAAACGCGCCAGGGGCGCGTTTGCAGAGTGGTGAAGGAAGGGGCGAGGCCTGCGGCACGATCATTTTTCTTTGTCCTCGAAGGGGGGCTGTGTGGCCCCCCTTCCTTTTTCCTTTTTTTGGGCCCTGGGGACCCCATCCCCCAGGGCCTTACCCCTTTTTTTTCATTTTTTTTTTAAAACGGGAAGGGGGCCGCGTGGCCCCCTCCCGTGGCCGATTCCGGCCCCTGGGACCCCATCCCCAGGGCATGGCCACTCTTTTTATTATTTTTAAGGAGGGGGCTGCCTGGCCCCTCTCCTCAGGCCTCCTTTTGCCCCGGGGACCCCATCCCCGGGGCAGGCCTTTATTTTTCTTTCTTTTTTTTATTATTATTTTTGGAGGGAGGGGGACTGCGTGGCCCCCCTCCCGGGCCACTTATGGCCCCGGGGACCCCATCCCACGGGGCCTGGCCTCTCGTTGGAGACTGTGGGGGGGTCCCCAATCCCCACACAGTCCCAGCCGGCTCCCCGCCTCCTGCGCTGAGCCGGCATTGCTTTCCACATGGGGAGCAGCTAACATGCTGCTCCCCATGTGAAAGCAGTTGAGTTTGCATTTTGAAAGAGAGAACAGGTTTCCTGCTCTCTCTTTCAAAATGCAAACCAAGTTTGCTATGACAGGACGGGAGCCGCGATGCTCCCGTCCTGTCATAGCAAACTACAGTGTCCCAGGGGTAGGCACCCCGGGACACTGCAGGAGCCGGCCCTGGGGCGTGGTGGTCCCCAGGGCCATCACTGTCTCCAGGAGGGGGGCCGCGCGGCCCCCCTCCCAACTTGTTCAAAGCCCCAGGGAGGTGGAGGTCCCCGGGGCTCTGGGGGTCCATAACGGACCCCCATATTTAAATCTTTAGTGCCCCGGGGAGGTGGCGGTCCCCGGGGCATGTGGGGGGCTGGAGCCCCCCCACACAGGTTTTTTAAATTAAAAAAAACAGCCCCGGGGGTGGCGGTCCTCGGGGCAGCGGGAGGGCGCACCGCCCTCCCGCCATAATTTTTTTTAAAAAGCCCCGGGGGTGGTGGTCCCTGGGGCTTGGGGGGCCTTAGAGGCCCCCCATAAACAATAAACCCACCCCCTGCATGCCCCCGGGACTTGGGCCACCCGGGGGCAAATTTGCACCAAAGCGCGGGAGACCGCGCTTTGATTTTTTTTTTTCGGCAGGATCCGCGCACCCTGAGGGCATCCTGCCGATTTTTTTTTTTTTTTAATGCTTTTTTCTGCCCAGGGGGTCCTTGTGGGACCCCCTGAGCAGACCTAGGGGGTCAGGGTGTTTCTACCCTGCCCCCTTTGTGCGTTTTGCCCACTTGTTTCTTTTTTTTTTCTTGGCGGGATTCGCGCACCCTAGGCGCATCCCACCGATTTAAAAAAAAAAAATTCGTTTTTCTGCCCAGGGGGTCCTTGTGGGACCCCCTGAGCAGACCTAGGAGTCAGGGTGTTTCTACCCTGCCCCCTTTTGCGTTTTGCGCACTTGTTTCTGTCCCTCGGTTCTACCGAGGACAAAATGGCTGCCAACACTTCCTGATTTGGAGTGTTGACAGCCAATTAGCATGCAGCTCGTGATCGGGAGGGTGCGCGAATCCGACGCGGCCATAGATATATATGTGATTTTCCTTTTGATTTTCAAAGGAACTACTGAACGGATTTACACCATTTAACAAAAAGGGTTCTTTCTGAACCAAGAACTACCTCTTTGCCAAATTTGGTGTAATTCCGTTCAGCAGTTCGGGCTGTAGCCGTGGCTAAAGTTTCCTACGGGAAAATGAATGGGAAAACACGTTTTGGGGCCCCCCCTTTTTTCTCGGCCCCCACTTGATGAATCACCCCGAAACTTTCAGAGTAGGAGCGGACAGGAGCAGGCCATAAAGTTTGAAAATTTCGCGAAGATTCGTCAACCGACGCAAGAGTTATTTCAAATAGAATGTCGTGGATTTCCTATGGAAAATAGGTCCTAACTATAACTATCTACTGGCGACCGCCAGTAGATAATATATATATATATATATATATATATATATATATATATATATATATATATCTACTAGCGGTCGCCAGTAGATAGTTATAGTTATGACCTATTATCCATAGGAAATCCGCGACATTCTATTTGAAATAACTCTTGCGCCGGTTGACGAATCTTCGCGAAAGCTTCCAACTTGTTGGGGCGCTCCGCTCCGCTCCTACCCTGAAAGTCTCGGGTTGATTCGTCAAGCGGGGGCCGAGAAAAAAGGGGGGTCCCAAAACGCGTTTTCCCCATTCATTTTTCCATAGGAACCTTTAGTCACAGCTACAGCCCGAACTGCTGAACGGAATTACACCAAATTTGGCAAAGAGGCAGCCCTTGGTTCAGTGTCGTGCCTTTTGCTTAAATGGTGTGAATCCGTTCAGTAGTTCCTGAGAAAATCAAAAGTAAATTCACATATATATCTATGGGCGAGTAGGGTCCGCGTATCCTGAGCGCACCCTGCGCGCACCGTCCCGATCACGAGCTGCATGCTAATTGGCTGTCAAGTGGCTGTCAACACTCCAAATCAGGAAGTGTTGGCAGCCATTTTGTCCCTTGGTAGAACCGAGGGACAGAAACAAGTGCGCAAAGCGCAAAAGGGGCAGGGTAGAAACACCCTGACCTCCTAGGCTCTGCTCAGGGGTCCCACAAGGACCCCTGGGCAGAAAAAGCATTTAATTTTTTAAAAATCAGCGGGATGCGCTTAGGGTGCGCGGATCCCACTGATTAAAAAAAAAAACACAAGAAACAATTGCGTAAAACGCACAAAGGGGGCAGGGTAGAAACACCCTGACCCCTAGGTCTGCTCAGGGGGTCCCACAAGGACCCCCATGGCAGAAAAGCATTTTTTTAAACGGCGGGATGCGCTTAAGGTGAGCGGATCCCGCCGATTAAAAAAAAAAGCACAAGAAACAAGTGCGCAAAACGCACAAAGGGGGCAGGGTAGAAACACCCTGACTCCCTAGGTCTGCTCAGGGGTCCCACAAGGACCCCTGGGCAGAAAAAGCATTTTTTTTTCAAAATCGGCGGGATGCGCTTAGGGTGCGCGGATCCCACTGATTAAAAAAAAAAACACAAGAAACAAGTGCGCAAAACACACAAAGGGGGCAGGGTAGAAACACCCTGACCCCCTAGGTCTGCTCAGGGGTCCCACAAAGACCCCTGGGCAGAAAAAGCACAAAAAAAGACTGGCATCGTGCCGAGGCCCCGCCCCTCCCTGCAGCAGTCTGCAAACGCGCCTCCTGGCGCGTTTTAAGAAGGGGAAGTAATTCCCCTTGAATACTGGGGGTCCCTGAGGCCAACTAGCCCACCAGGAACCTCCGGTATGCGCCAGGGGGCTGCGATGCAGAGAGGTGTACAGAGGCCACGCCCCTTTTTACACCTCTCTGCAACGCAGCTCTGTGGTGCTTTTTGGAGGTACATGGTGGGCTAGTTGGTCTCCAGGGACCCTCAGTATTCAAGGGGACTTAATCCCCCAACTTAAAACGCGCCACGGGCACGTTTGCACAGTGGTGAAGGGAGGGGGCGGGGCTTCAGGTGACATGTGTGCAAACAGGCCCCGTGGCGCATTTTAAGATGGGGAATGAAATCCCCTTCAATCCTGAGGGTCCCTGGGGGCGAACTAGCCCACCAGGTACGTCCAGAAAGCGCCACAGAGCTGCGTTGCAGAGAGGTGCAAAAGGGGCGTGGCCTCTGAACACCTCTCTGCAACGCAGCTCCCTGGCGCATACTGGAGGTACAGGGTGGGCTAGTTGGACCCCAGGGACCCTCATGATTCAAGGGGACTTAATCCCCCAACTTAAAACGCGCCACGGGGCGCGTTTGCACAGATGTCACCTCAGGCCCCGCCCCTCCCTTCACCATTGTGCAAATATTCCTCTAAAATCAGCCGAACTACGAATTCCGATTTACTCACCTGTTATCAGGAGAGACCTCAGTCCTGCATCTTTCAGCCCAGTACTGATCCTGAAAAGTAATTTTAACCGTACTTACCAGTAACTTGAATTTCCTTCCATAGGATATCATTGACTGGTTTCACTTGGAAATTCTTCTAAGTGTGGAGTTTTGGAACTTTATAATATTCCTCTAAAATCAGCCGAAATACGAATTCCGATTTACTCACCTGTTATCAGGAGAGACCTCAGTGCTGCATCTTTCAGCCCAGTACTGATCCTGAAAAGTAATTTTAACCGTACTTACCAGTAACTTGAATTTCCTTCCATAGGATATCATTGTCTGCTTTTTGCTGAAAAAGTTTCTAAGTGTCGATTTTTGAAACATACAAATATTCCTCTAAAATCAGCCGAACTACGAATTCCGATTTACTCACCTGTTATCAGGAGAGACCTCAGTGCTGCATCTTTCAGCCCAGTACTGATCCTGAAAAGTAATTTTAACCGTACTTACCAGTAACTTGAATTTCCTTCCATAGGATATCATTGACTGGTTTCACTTGGAAATTCTTCTAAGTGTGGAGTTTTGGAACTTTATAATATTACTCTAAAATCAGCCGAAATACGAATTCCGATTTACTCACCTGTTATCAGGAGAGACCTCAGTGCTGCATCTTTCAGCCCAGTACTGATCCTGAAAAGTAATTTTAACCGTACTTACCAGTAACTTGAATTTCCTTCCATAGGATATCATTGTCTGCTTTTTGCTGAAAAAGTTTCTGTCGATTTTTGAAACATACAAATATTCCTCTAAAATCAGCCGAACTACGAATTCCGATTTACTAACCTGTTATCAGGAGAGACCTCAGTGCTGCATCTTTCAGCCCAGTACTGATCCTGAAAAGTAATTTTAACCGTACTTACCAGTAACTTGAATTTCCTTCCATAGGATATCATTGCCTGCTTTTTGCTGAAAAAGTTTCTAAGTGTCGATTTTTGAAACATACAAATATTCCTCTAAAATCAACCAAAATACGAATTCCGATTTACTCACCTGTTATCAGGAGAGACCTCAGTGCTGCATCTTTCAGCCCAGTACTGATCCTGAAAAGTAATTTTAACCGTACTTACCAGTAACTTATATTTCCTTCCGTAGGAATCCATTGTCTGGTTTTCAGCAGAAAAGTTTCAGTGTCGAAGTTCACAAACTACAAATATTCCTTAAAAATCGCCTGTATGACTTAAACGCATTCTTTCAACTGTTTACAGGAGATGCACCAGTGCTGCATCCAGGATCCACCACTGAGTAAGAAAAAGTAACGATAACACTACTTACCTGCCAAGTGAATTTCCTCCCATAGGATAACATTGGTGATTCTATGTGAAAAAGTTTCTAATTGTCAACTTTTAAAATACAATAATATTCCTTAAAAATCACTACTGTAACCAAAACGCTTTTACTCAACTGTTTACAGGAGATGTCCCAGGACTGAATCTAGGATCCAGTCCTGTGGTTAGAAAAGTAATCCATAAAGTAACTAATTGCATTTAGCTAGAAATTCACATTGAGCTCAATGTTGCATTGTGTTTGAAATTGTGTTGCCCATTGCAACAACTGTAACTACTGTACTTAAAAGTCTATTGCCTATTTGCAAAGTATTTAAACTAAAGTAATTCATTCTGAGAAAGTATATTTTGTAATGTAATGTATAATGTAATTACAATGTAATTTAAAAAATAAAATATCTAAAAATAAATAGTTTAAAAAAATGTAGTAAATCAGTATCAAAAAAATTAAATATAACAATTAATACATTTAAAAATTGTCATTTACAAAACCTTTGAAATTCACTGAAAAAAACCATAGGTTTCAGACATGTTATAGTAAGGAATTAGCATTTAAAAAACCTTTGAAATTCACTGAAAAAACCATAGGTTTCAGGCTTGTTATAGTTAGAAATTAGCATTTTAAAAACCTTTGAAATTCACTGAAAAAACCATAGGTTTCAGGCCTGTTATAGTTAGGGTTTAGCATTTAAAAAACCTTTGAAATTCACTGAAAAAACCATAGGTTTTAGGGAAAGTTATAGTTAGTTGGACATTGCACTCGTACAAAACCCGTGAAATTCCCCCGTTATAGTTAGTTCAGCTAACTATAACTCGCGCCCCGCAATGCACTGCTGATGACGTCACATATTACATCACTCATGACATGGTCAGTGACATCACTGATGACATCACTGATGACATCTCAAATGACATCACTGATGACATCATCCATGTGAGAATTTAATGCATCTTCTCACACCCTAATATAACTTTTGATACACCCACTCTAAATTACAGACTGCCATTCTCAAAACCATACACACTCCAATACCAATAAGTACATACCCACTCACTGATTCTTAGGTCTACACACACACATCTACTCACTCACCCGTACAGTCACTCATACTTACAGTCACTCAGTACAGGACTATCATATGCACTCATACACCTATATAAACACTCACACAACGCAACTCATCCATAGAGGTACTCACACACCTAGTCAGTCATGCAAATAATTAATCACACTCCAATTTACTCACCTATACAGTTATACACACCAGCTCACTTATTCATAAAAATACTAGCACATTCTTACGCTCCTATGCAATCACTGATGCAAGCACACACTCATCCATATAGCCACTCTCACAATCACACACTCTCACTTATAGCCATTTATATACTCCAACACACATATATACTGCCTTTCACATATGTAGTTACTCACACATGTACCACTGAGATATACATTCAATCCCTAAAACAACCATACACACACTCACCCACCCATACAGTCCATCACAGACGCACTGTTGAAACCATGCACCCAGTGAATCACCCACTCACACATCTATGCACAGAGTCACACACACCCCACCCACACAAACACTGAGGCACCCATATAGATACTCAGAGAACCAATCCATAACCCATATAGACACTCATTTAGCTAGTCAGAAACCCATGCAGCTGCTTACACAACAACAGACAGACGGATACAGACATTCACACAGTTTAGTCACTCACCCATGCATCCAGTAAGATACATTTAATCACTCACTTATAGACTCAGTCACGCACCTACTAAATCATCCATTCAGACGCTTATACACCCACTCATTCTTCAATACGCCTTTCCCTATATATATTAAACATATTTAAACTTTACAGAAACACACAGTCACTGGATGATGTCAGTGATGTCATCAGTGATGTCACTGACCATGTCATGAGTGATGTAATATGTGACGTCATCAGCAGTGCATTGCGGGGCGCGAGTTATAGTTAGCTGAACTAACTATAACGGGGGAATTTCACGGGTTTTGTACGAGTGCAATGTCCAACTAACTATAACTTTCCCTAAAACCTATGGTTTTTTCAGTGAATATATATATGTATATATATATATATATATATATATATATTATCTACTGGCGGTCGCCAGTAGATAGTTATAGTTAGGACCTATTATCCATAGGAAATCCGCGACATTCTATTTGAAATAACTCTTGCGCCGGTTGACGAATCTTCGCGAAAGCTTCCAACTTGTTGGGGCGCTCCGCTCCTACCCTGAAAGTCTCGGGTTGATTCGTCAAGCGGGGGCCGAGAAAAAGGGGGTCCCAAAACGCGTTTTCCCCATTCATTTTTCCATAGGAACCTTTAGTTGCAGCTACAGCCCGAACTGCTGAACGGAATTACACCAAATTTGGCAAAGAGGTAGCCCTTGGTTCAGTGTCGTGCCTTTTGCTTAAATGGTGTAAATCCGTTCAGTAGTTCCTGAGAAAATCAAAAGTAAAGTCACATATATATCTATGGGCGAGTAGGGTCCGCGTATCCTGAGCGCACCCTGCGCGCACCGTCCCGATCATGAGCTGCATGCTAATTGGCTGTCAAGTGGCTGTCAACACTCCAAATCAGGAAGTGTTGGCAGCCATTTTGTCCCTCGGTAGAACCGAGGGACAGAAACAAGTGTGCAAAGCGCAAAAAGGGGGCAGGGTAGAAACACCCTGATCCCCTAGGTCTGCTCAGGGGGTCCCACAAGGACCCCCTGGGCAGAAAAAAGCATTTTTATTTTTTTAAACGGCGGGATGCTCTTAGGGTGCGCGGATCCCGCCGATAAAAAAAAAAAGCACAAGAAACAAGTGCGCAAAACGCACAAAGGGGGCAGGGTAGAAACACCCTGACCCCTAGGTCTGCTCAGGGGTCCCACAAGGACCCCTGGGCAGAAAAAGCATTTTTATTTTTTCCAAAATCGGCAGGTTGCGCTTAGGGTGCGCGGATCCCACTGATTAAAAAAAAAACACAAGAAACAAGTGCGCAAAACGCACAAAGGGGGCAGGGTAGAAACACCCTGACCCCTAGGTCTGCTCAGGGGTCCCACAAGGACCCCTGGGCAGAAAAAAGC
This sequence comes from Calotriton arnoldi, assembly GCA_963921515.1. NCBI lineage: Eukaryota > Metazoa > Chordata > Amphibia > Caudata > Salamandridae > Calotriton > Calotriton arnoldi. The sequence goes on along the minus strand of CAWUFW010002033.1, from coordinate 1,269,157 downwards.
AACAAAAAAAAGACCGGCATCGTGCCGAGGCCCCGCCCCTCCCTGCAGCAGTCTGCAAACGCGCCCCTGGTGCGTTTTAAGAAGGGAAGTAATTCCCCTTGAATACTGGGGGTCCCTGGGGGCCAACTAGCCCACCAGGAACCTCCGGTATGCGCCAGGGGCTGCGTTGCAGAGAGGTGTACAGAGGCCACGCCCCTTTTACACCTCTCTGCAACGCAGCTCTGTGGCGCTTTTGGAGGTACATGGTGGGCTAGTTGGACTCCAGGGACCCTCAGTATTCAAGGGGACTTAATCCCCCAACTTAAAACGTGCCACGGGGCACGTTTGCACAGTGGTGAAGGGAGGGGCGGGGCTTCAGGTGACATGTGTGCAAACAGGCCCCGTGGTGCATTTTAAGATGGGGAATGAAATCCCCTTCAATCCTGAGGGTCCCTGGGGCGAACTAGCCCACCAGGTACGTCCAGAAAGCGCCACAGAGCTGCGTTGCAGAGAGGTGCAAAAAGGGTGTGGCCTCTGAACACCTCTCTGCAACGCAGCTCCCTGGTGCATACTGGAGGTACAGGGTGGGCTAGTTGGACCCCAGGGACCCTCATGATTCAAGGGGACTTAATCCCCCAACTTAAAACGCGCCACGGGGCGCGTTTGCACAGATGTCACCTCAGGCCCCGCCCCTCCCTTCACCATTGTGCAAATATTCCTCTAAAATCAGCCGAACTACGAATTCCGATTTACTCACCTGTTATCAGGAGAGACCTCAGTCCTGCATCTTTCAGCCCAGTGCTGATCCTGAAAAGTAATTTTAACCGTACTTACCAGTAACTTGAATTTTCTTCCATAGGATATCATTGACTGGTTTCACTTGGAAATTCTTCTAAGTGTGGAGTTTTGGAACTTTATAATATTCCTCTAAAATCAGCCGAAATACGAATTCCAATTTACTCACCTGTTATAAGGACAGACCTCAGTGCTGCATCTTTCAGCCCAGTACTGATCCTGAAAAGTAATTTTAACCGTACTTACCAGTAACTTGAATTTCCTTCCATAGGATATCATTGCCTGCTTTTTGCTGAAAAAGTTTCTAAGTGTCGATTTTTGAAACATACAAATGTTCCTCTAAAATCAGCCAAAATACGAATTCCGATTTACTCACCTGTTATCAGGAGAGACCTCAGTGCTGCATCTTTCAGCCCAGTACTGATCCTGAAAAGTAATTTTAACCGTACTTACCAGTAACTTATATTTCCTTCCGTAGGAATCCATTGTCTGGTTTTCAGCAGAAAAGTTTCAAAGTGTTGATTTTCACAAACTACAAATATTCCTTAAAAATCGCCTGTATGACTTAAACGCATTCTTTCAACTGTTTACAGGAGATGCACCAGTGCTGGATCCAGGATCCACCACTGAGTAAGAAAAAGTAACGATAACACTACTTACCTGCTAAGTGAATTTCCTCCCATAGGATTACATTGGTGATTCTATGTGAAAAAGTTTCTAAGTGTCAACTTTTAAAATACAATAATATTCCTTAAAAATCACTACTGTAACCAAAACGCTTTTACTCAACTGTTTACAGGAGATGTCCCAGGACTGAATCTAGGATCCAGTCCTGTGGTTAGAAAAGTAATCCATAAAGTAACTAATTGCATTTAGCTAGAAATTCACATTGTGCTCAATGTTGCATTGTGTTTGAAATTGTGTTGCCCATTGCAACAACTGTAACTACTGTACTTAAAAGTCTATTGCCTATTTGCAAAGTATTTAAACTAAAGTAATTCATTCTGAGAAAGTATATTTTGTAATGTAATGTATAATGTAATTACAATGTAATTTAAAAAATAAAATATCTAAAAATAAATAGTTTAAAAAAATGTAGTAAATCAGTATCAAAAAAATAAATATAGCAATTAATACATTTAAAAATTGTCATTTACAAAACCTTTGAAATTCACTGAAAAAACCCATAGGTTTCAGACATGTTATAGTTAGGAATTAGCATTTAAAAAACCTTTGAAATTCACTGAAAAAACCATAGGTTTCAGGCTTGTTATAGTTAGGAATTAGCATTTTAAAAACCTTTGAAATTCACTGAAAAAACCATAGGTTTCAGGCCTGTTATAGTTAGGGTTTAGCATTTAAAAACCTTTGAAATTCACTGAAAAAACCATAGGTTTTAGGGAAAGTTATAGTTAGTTGGACATTGCACTCGTACAAAACCCGTGAAATTCCCCCGTTATAGTTAGTTCAGCTAACTATAACTCGCGCCCCGCAATGCACTGCTGATGACGTCACATATTACATCACTCATGACATGGTCAGTGACATCACTGATGACATCACTGATGACATCTCAAATGACATCACTGATGACATCATCCATGTGAGAATTTAATGCATCTTCTCACACCCGAATATAACTTTTGATACACCCACTCTAAATTACAGACTGCCATTCTCAAAACCATACACACTCCAATACCAATAAGTACATACCCACTCACTGATTCTTAGGTCTACACACACACATCTACTCACTCACCCGTACAGTCACTCATACTTACAGTCACTCAGTACAGGACTATCATATGCACTCATACACCTATATAAACACTCACACAACGCAACTCATCCATAGAGGTACTCACACACCTAGTCAGTCATGCAAATAATTAATCACACTCCAATTTACTCACCTATACAGTTATACACACCAGCTCACTTATTCATAAAAATACTAGCACATTCTTACGCTCCTATGCAATCACTGATGCAAGCACACACTCATCCATATAGCCACTCTCACAATCACACACTCTCACTTATAGCCATTTATATACTCCAACACACATATATACTGCCTTTCACATATGTAGTTACTCACACATGTACCACTGAGATATACATTCAATCACTAACACACCCATACACACACTCACCCACCCATACAGTCCATCACAGACGCACTGTTGAAACCATGCACCCAGTGAATCCCCCACTCACACATCTATGCACAGAGTCACACACACCCCACCCACACAAACACTGAGGCACCCATATAGATACTCAGAGAACCAATCCATAACCCATATAGACACTCATTTAGCTAGTCAGAAACCCATGCAGCTGCTTACACAACAACAGACAGACGGATACAGACATTCACACAGTTTAGTCACTCACCCATGCATCCAGTAAGATACATTTAATCACTCACTTATAGACTCAGTCACGCACCTACTAAATCATCCATTCAGACGCTTATACACCCACTCATTCTTCGATACGCCTTTCCCTATATATATTAAACATATTTAAACTTTACAGAAACACACAGTCACTGGATGATGTCAGTGATGTCATCAGTGATGTCACTGACCATGTCATGAGTGATGTAATATGTGACGTCATCAGCAGTGCATTGCGGGGCGCGAGTTATAGTTAGCTGAACTAACTATAACGGGGAATTTCACGGGTTTTGTACGAGTGCAATGTCCAACTAACTATAACTTTCCCTAAAACCTATGGTTTTTTCAGTGAATATAGATATGTATATATATATATATATATATATATATATTATCTACTGGCGGTCGCCAGTAGATAGTTATATTTAGGACCTATTATCAATAGGAAATCCGCGACATTCTATTTGAAATAACTCTTGCGCCGGTTGACGAATCTTCGCGAAAGCTTCCAACTTGTTGGGGCGCTCCGCTCCTACCCTGAAAGTCTCGGGTTGATTCGTCAAGCGGGGGCCGAGAAAAAGGGGGTCCCAAAACGCGTTTTCCCCATTCATTTTTCCATAGGAACCTTTAGTTGCAGCTACAGCCCGAACTGCTGAACGGAATTACACCAAATTTGGCAAAGAGGTAGCCCTTGGTTCAGTGTCGTGCCTTTTGCTTAAATGGTGTAAATCCGTTCAGTAGTTCCTGAGAAAATCAAAAGTAAAGTCACATATATATCTATGGGCGAGTAGGGTCCGCGTATCCTGAGCGCACCCTGCGCGCACCGTCCCGATCATGAGCTGCATGCTAATTGGCTGTCAAGTGGCTGTCAACACTCCAAATCAGGAAGTGTTGGCAGCCATTTTGTCCCTCGGTAGAACCGAGGGACAGAAACAAGTGTGCAAAGCGCAAAAGGGGGCAGGGTAGAAACACCCTGATCCCCTAGGTCTGCTCAGGGGTCCCACAAGGACCCCTGGGCAGAAAAAGCATTTTTATTTTTTTAAACGGCGGGATGCTCTTAGGGTGCGCGGATCCCGCCGATAAAAAAAAAAAGCACAAGAAACAAGTGCGCAAAACGCACAAAGGGGGCAGGGTAGAAACACCCTGACCCCCTAGGTCTGCTCAGGGGGTCCCACAAGGACCCCCTGGGCAGAAAAAAGCATTTTTATTTTTTCCAAAATCGGCAGGTTGCGCTTAGAGTGCGCGGATCCCACTGATTAAAAAAAAAACACAAGAAACAAGTGCGCAAAACGCACAAAGGGGGCAGGGTAGAAACACCCTGACTCCCTAGGTCTGCTCAGGGGGTCCCACAAGGACCCCCTGGGCAGAAAAAGCAAAAAAAAAAAAAGACCGGCATCGTGCCGAGGCCCCGCCCCTCCCTGCAGCAGTCTGCAAACGCGCCCCTGGTGCGTTTTAAGAAGGGGAAGTAATTCCCCTTGAATACTGGGGGTCCCTGGGGGCCAACTAGCCCACCAGGAACCTCCGGTATGCGCCAGGGGCTGCGTTGCAGAGAGGTGTACAGAGGCCACGCCCCTTTTACACCTCTCTGCAACGCAGCTCTGTGGCGCTTTTGGAGGTACATGGTGGGCTAGTTGGACTCCAGGGACCCTCAGTATTCAAGGGGACTTAATCCCCCAACTTAAAACGTGCCACTGGGCACGTTTGCACAGTGGTGAAGGGAGGGGGCGGGGCTTCAGGTGACATGTGTGCAAACAGGCCCCGTGGTGCATTTTAAGATGGGGAATGAAATCCCCTTCAATCCTGAGGGTCCCTGGGGGCGAACTAGCCCACCAGGTACGTCCAGAAAGCGCCACAGAGCTGCGTTGCAGAGAGGTGCAAAAGGGGTGTGGCCTCTGAACACCTCTCTGCAACGCAGCTCCCTGGTGCATACTGGAGGTACAGGGTGGGCTAGTTGGACCCCAGGGACCCTCATGATTCAAGGGGACTTAATCCCCCAACTTAAAACGCGCCACGGGGCACGTTTGCACAGATGTCACCTCAGGCCCCGCCCCTCCCTTCACCATTGTGCAAATATTCCTCTAAAATCAGCCGAACTACGAATTCCGATTTACTCACCTGTTATCAGGAGAGACCTCAGTCCTGCATCTTTCAGCCCAGTGCTGATCCTGAAAAGTAATTTTAACCGTACTTACCAGTAACTTGAATTTTCTTCCATAGGATATCATTGACTGGTTTCACTTGGAAATTCTTCTAAGTGTGGAGTTTTGGAACTTTATAATATTCCTCTAAAATCAGCCGAAATACGAATTCCAATTTACTCACCTGTTATAAGGACAGACCTCAGTGCTGCATCTTTCAGCCCAGTACTGATCCTGAAAAGTAATTTTAACCGTACTTACCAGTAACTTGAATTTCCTTCCATAGGATATCATTGCCTGCTTTTTGCTGAAAAAGTTTCTAAGTGTCGATTTTTGAAACATACAAATGTTCCTCTAAAATCAGCCAAAATACGAATTCCGATTTACTCACCTGTTATCAGGAGAGACCTCAGTGCTGCATCTTTCAGCCCAGTACTGATCCTGAAAAGTAATTTTAACCGTACTTACCAGTAACTTATATTTCCTTCCGTAGGAATCCATTGTCTGGTTTTCAGCAGAAAAGTTTCAAAGTGTTGATTTTCACAAACTACAAATATTCCTTAAAAATCGCCTGTATGACTTAAACGCATTCTTTCAACTGTTTACAGGAGATGCACCAGTGCTGGATCCAGGATCCACCACTGAGTAAGAAAAAGTAACGATAACACTACTTACCTGCTAAGTGAATTTCCTCCCATAGGATTACATTGGTGATTCTATGTGAAAAAGTTTCTAAGTGTCAACTTTTAAAATACAATAATATTCCTTAAAAATCACTACTGTAACCAAAACGCTTTTACTCAACTGTTTACAGGAGATGTCCCAGGACTGAATCTAGGATCCAGTCCTGTGGTTAGAAAAGTAATCCATAAAGTAACTAATTGCATTTAGCTAGAAATTCACATTGTGCTCAATGTTGCATTGTGTTTGAAATTGTGTTGCCCATTGCAACAACTGTAACTACTGTACTTAAAAGTCTATTGCCTATTTGCAAAGTATTTAAACTAAAGTAATTCATTCTGAGAAAGTATATTTTGTAATGTAATGTATAATGTAATTACAATGTAATTTAAAAAATAAAATATCTAAAAATAAATAGTTTAAAAAAATGTAGTAAATCAGTATCAAAAAAAATAAATATAGCAATTAATACATTTAAAAATTGTCATTTACAAAACCTTTGAAATTCACTGAAAAAACCCATAGGTTTCAGACATGTTATAGTTAGGAATTAGCATTTAAAAAACCTTTGAAATTCACTGAAAAAACCATAGGTTTCAGGCTTGTTATAGTTAGGAATTAGCATTTTAAAAACCTTTGAAATTCACTGAAAAAACCATAGGTTTCAGGCCTGTTATAGTTAGGGTTTAGCATTTAAAAAACCTTTGAAATTCACTGAAAAAACCATAGGTTTTAGGGAAAGTTATAGTTAGTTGGACATTGCACTCGTACAAAACCCGTGAAATTCCCCCGTTATAGTTAGTTCAGCTAACTATAACTCGCGCCCCGCAATGCACTGCTGATGACGTCACATATTACATCACTCATGACATGGTCAGTGACATCACTGATGACATCACTGATGACATCTCAAATGACATCACTGATGACATCATCCATGTGAGAATTTAATGCATCTTCTCACACCCGAATATAACTTTTGATACACCCACTCTAAATTACAGACTGCCATTCTCAAAACCATACACACTCCAATACCAATAAGTACATACCCACTCACTGATTCTTAGGTCTACACACACACATCTACTCACTCACCCGTACAGTCACTCATACTTACAGTCACTCAGTACAGGACTATCATATGCACTCATACACCTATATAAACACTCACACAACGCAACTCATCCATAGAGGTACTCACACACCTAGTCAGTCATGCAAATAATTAATCACACTCCAATTTACTCACCTATACAGTTATACACACCAGCTCACTTATTCATAAAAATACTAGCACATTCTTACGCTCCTATGCAATCACTGATGCAAGCACACACTCATCCATATAGCCACTCTCACAATCACACACTCTCACTTATAGCCATTTATATACTCCAACACACATATATACTGCCTTTCACATATGTAGTTACTCACACATGTACCACTGAGATATACATTCAATCACTAACACACCCATACACACACTCACCCACCCATACAGTCCATCACAGACGCACTGTTGAAACCATGCACCCAGTGAATCCCCCACTCACACATCTATGCACAGAGTCACATACACCCCACCCACACAAACACTGAGGCACCCATATAGATACTCAGAGAACCAATCCATAACCCATATAGACACTCATTTAGCTAGTCAGAAACCCATGCAGCTGCTTACACAACAACAGACAGACGGATACAGACATTCACACAGTTTAGTCACTCACCCATGCATCCAGTAAGATACATTTAATCACTCACTTATAGACTCAGTCACGCACCTACTAAATCATCCATTCAGACGCTTATACACCCACTCATTCTTCGATATGCCTTTCCCTATATATTAAACATATTTAAACTTTACAGAAACACACAGTCACTGGATGATGTCAGTGATGTCATCAGTGATGTCACTGACCATGTCATGAGTGATGTAATATGTGACGTCATCAGCAGTGCATTGTGGGGCGCGAGTTATAGTTAGCTGAACTAACTATAACGGGGAATTTCACGGGTTTTGTACGAGTGCAATGTCCAACTAACTATAACTTTCCCTAAAACCTATGGTTTTTTCAGTGAATATATATATATATATTACCTACTGGCGGTCGCCAGTAGGTAGTTATAGTTAGGACCTATTTTCCATAGGAAATTCACAACATTCTATTTCCAATAACTTTGGTGCCGGTTGATGAATCTTCGCGAAATTTTCAAAACTCGTGGGGCGCTCCGGTCCGCTCCTATCCTGAAAGTCTCGGGGTGATTCGTCAAGTGGGGGCCGAGAAAAAAGGGGGGTCCCAAAACGTGTTTTCCCCATGCAATTTTCCATAGGAACCTTTAGTCGCAGCTACAGCCCGAACTGCTGAACGGAATTACACCAAATTTGGCACAAAGGTAGCCCTTGGTTCAGAGTCATGCCTTTTGGTTAAATGGTGTAAATCCGTTCAGGAGTTCCTGAGAAATTTGAAAAAGAAAACACATATATATCTGGGCGGAGCCTAACCACACATGTCATCGTGCGATCTGATTGGCTGTAGGCACTTCCTCCTGGAATTGCTGGCAGCCATCTTGGGACCAATATAAATGATAGTACCCCATTGAAATGCATTGTAGTGAATCGAATATTTTGAGGGTTACCAAAAGAAGAACTATAAAGGGTGATAACAGACTTTAGTTACATTAGAATTCATTCATTTGTTGATGGTACCATACTAATTTCAGGAATTGTGGTGTGTTCTAAGGTGATTTTACCCTGTGAAAAACCTTCTGCTGGGATATCATGAATCATGTTTGAGAGAAAACTATTTTCACATGCTTGTCCCATACAGTTTTGGAAGGTGCTCCAGAAGCTAAAATGAGAGCATATTTTCTGTAAATTCACATTATCTTTCTCAGTCATGTGAGAATGAAGTCTGACATTCTCAGTAAAACATGTACATCCAACAAGGGCAGAGACTGTCAGTTGATTCCTTTGTGTTCTACTGCAGCTTCCCAGAGTGTTCTAAAGAACAACTAGAGCGCTAACAACATTACCTATGACAAAAGTATGGCACACCTGAAGCCATCTTGATTGGAATAAACTGGTAACACTTAAAACATTTAATTTAAAAAGGAACAAATTGAGGGGGTTCATTTTGCCATAGAAATTATGGTTAGTGCTGTAGAAAGAAAAATTAGGACATGTTTTAAGTGAGATCTCAAATATCTTCCTGTTATATTTCAACAGGAGCAGCCTGTTAGTTGATGCCTTTGTGTTCTACTGCAGCTTCCCAGAGTGTTCTAAAGAACAACTAGAGAGCTAACAGTCTTACTTATGACAAAAGTATGGCACACCTGAAGCCATCTTGATTGGAATAAACTGGTAACACTTAAAACATTTAATTTAAAAAGGAACAACATGAGGGGGTTCATTTTGCCATAGAAATTATGGTTAGTGCTGTAGAAAGAAAAATTAGGACATGTTTTAAGTGAGATCTCAAATATCTTCCTGTTATATTTCAACAGGAGCAGCCTGTCAGTTGATGCCTTTGTGTTCTACTGCAGCTTCCCAGAGTGTTCTAAAGAACAACTAGAGTGCTAACAGCCTTACTTATGACAAAAGTATGGCACACCTGAAGCCATCTTGATTGGAATAAACTGGTAACACTTAAAACATTTAATTTAAAAAGGAACAAAATGATGGGGTTCATTTTGTCATAGAAATTATGGTTAGTGCTGTAGAAAGAAAAATTAGGACATGTTTCAAGTGTGATCTCAAATATCTTCCTGTTATATTTCAACAGGAGCAGCCTGTCAGTTGATGCCTTTGTGTTCTACTGCAGCTTCCCAGAGTGTTCTAAAGAACAACTAGAGCGCTAACAGTCTTACTTATGACAAAATGATGGCACACCTGAAGCCACCTTGATTGGAATAAACTGGTAACTCTTAAAACATTTAATTTAAAAAGGAACAAAATGAGGGGTTCATTTTGTCATAGAAATTATGGTTAGTGCTGTAGAAAGAAAAATTAGGACATGTTTTAAGTGAGATCTCAAATCCTCTTCTATTTCATTAGAAAATTCTGACATGCAGACTGAAACAATCACTCTCAATACCAGCAGTAGACTTCCAGTTAACTCCCTGGTGAGCAGTAGCTTTACTACAGTGATCTAATGAACAACTAGAATGCTAACATTCTGAATTTATGGCAAATGTGTGACACATCTGAATGCCTTCTTGATGGAATCAAAGTAAAAAACTGAAAGCATTTCCTACTGAGGAGACTGCAGTAAATGACGAAATTAGGAAACTTCATAACAAATAAGTCTCCCAAGATGGCCACCAGAGAAAAAAGAGCCCAAATGTAGCACAAATATCACCCAGATGTAGCCCACATATAGCCCAATGACAGAAGTGTGCAAAACACTTTTTATTTTTAGTTTTTCTGCAGTTTTATATAGTGCAAACTTGTCAGGTATTGGAGCGTTACATCTTACTTGGACCCCTTATTGCGTATTTTGCACGAAGTACATGAGATTGATCTTGCAAAACATTGAACTTTACGATTCTGTTAACCTGAAGTTGCTCTGAACCGGGCTTTGTAACACCCGTTTTTACCTACTGGTTTTAATTAATTCTCACTGTATTGTATTAGGAAAGAGGATTTACTGTTTTTATGTACACTTTTATGATCTATGTTTCTAAATCATATCAAATAAAGTTTAATGAATTTTATGGCAGGACGGAGGCGAGGAGTATGCATATCTTTCCTCACTTTATTTGCATAGCAGTTCAAAGAAAACGTAACACAACAATCATTAAACAAAAGACTACACAACCCATGAACCATTAGGGGGGTAGTCTCCAAGGCAACTATAGTCCAATCATATCACAGTCCATTGTATATAATATCGTGACGTCCCTTCCGCTTCCTCTTTCTACACTGCTCGTCAGTTAAGTGCATTCCTTACATTCTTGGCTTAATCTGACGTTGTTGCTGTTTGTATAGCGGTTTCTTGTGCACGTTATTAGCATTATTGCCTTGGTATTGTTTCATATCCCCTGCACAGCAGGCTCTTGCCTGAGCGCGTTCTCCCCCTCGCAGTTTCTCCCGCTGTGTGCTCTGCGCGCGGTGAGATCCTGTCAGGCGCGTCTGGTCAGAGCGAGGCAGCTCCGTCGAGCGCTCCCGCTGGTCTTTACGCGCGTTTGGGAATCCGGTCACTCCTTTAGTGTCTGCTTGATTCCCGACCAACCCTCGCCTAATTTTGACACCGCTACGCGGTGATTTCCCCACACGGCCACGTTAGTAATTGGTATTGTGCCTCAGTCTATTCTTATAACAGCTTCGGGGAAAGCCCAGCTGTTGGAGCACCGGCGAGGGGGCTGTCTTAAGGATTTTAAGGGCATTTGTTCTGTGCTCACACCCTCTGTAATCATGTCTTCTCCAGAAGTCCATTTTTACTCCTCCTACCAGGAAGTGGAGGAGGAATGGCCCCCCCAACTTCTCCCTCCAGCAGTGGACCAAGCCCTCTCTCTGGCTATTTCTAGGGTGCTGGCTCCTCTTAGGGATCAGGTTGATAAGCTGGCGAAAAGCATCCCTGGGGTGTTCAGTGACCCAGATCTGGTGGTGGCGGGTCCAAGTAGCTCCCAGATGGGGAATAAAAGGGCCGTTAAGCATAACGCGGGGCACTTGGAAGGATTTGATTAAACTTACGGAGACCTTCCTCAAGAGTGCGCGAACGCTAAAACATGCACCCTGCCGGGAGGAGGAGGGGCCCGGAGAAAATTGCGACACTGTCACCACTATTGTAGACCCCGACGGCGGGTTTCCTTAGAGGGAGAGGGTGTATCGGAGGACGATTTCTCCTCCGATGAGGATAAGGACTCGGGCGTCCCTGGCGTCCAGAGTCCCACTCCTCTCAGTCCCTGGTTGGGGACGGGGTCCACTCGGACATGTTCGAGCCTACCCAAATTTACCATCCTAGGTCAGCAGAGTGGACACCTGACGCCAAAGTGGCAGAGTATGTGGTGGGGAAAATCCATCAACCCCTTGAAAGGGAGGTCAGGAATAGGATGAGGAGAGAATGCTCCAGGCCCTCACTGAAGGGGAAGGTGGCACACATGCCTGAAATTGATGAGAAACTATGTACCTTTTTCTCCAAGTATATGAGGGATCCCAAGAAAGGAATTGATAGGTCTTGGACGTGGTAGGGCCCTTGACCCAAATTATTCAATTGACGGAGCGTTCCAAAGAGTCAGGATCCCCTTTGTCCACGGATATTGTGGCTGGTTGGGCGCACTACCCTAAACCCTAAAACATTACCCCTCCACTACCCAAACACCACGGCACTACCCTAAACCCTAAAACACTACCCCCAGCATGACACCCTACACTACCCAAACATAACTGCACTACCCTAAACCCTAAAACACTACCACCAGCACGACTCCCTACACTACCTAAACACCACTGCACTACCCTAAACCCTAAAACACTACCCCCAGCACGACTCCCTACACTACCCAAACACCACTACACTAAACCCTAAACCCTAAAACACTAACCCCAGCATGATCCCCTACACTACCCAAACACCACTGCTCTACCCTAATCCCTAAAACATGACCCCCTACACTACACAAACACGACTGCACTACCCTAAACCCTAAAACACTACCCACAGCATGACCCCCTTCACTACACAAACACCACTGCACTGCCCTAAACCCTAAAACACTACCCCAGCACTACCCCCTACACTACCCAAACACCACTGGACTAACATAAACCCTAAAACACTAACCCCAGCATGACCCCCTACACTACCCAAACACCACTGCACTACCCTATACCCTAAAACACGACCCCCTACACTATACAAACACGACTGCACTACCCTAAACCCTAAAACACTACCCACAGAATGACCCCATTCACTACACAAACACCACTGCACTGCCCTAAACCCTAAAACACTACCCCAGCACTACCCCCTACACTTCCCAAACACCACTGCACTAACATCAACCCTAAAACACTACCCCCAGCACAACCCCCTACACTACACAAACACCATTGCACTACCCTAAACCCTAAAACACTACCCCCAGCACGACTCCCTACACTACCCAAACACCACTGCACTACCCTAAACCCTAAATCTATCCCCAGCACGACCCCCTACACTACCCAAACACCACTGCACTACCCTAAACCATAAAACACTACCCCCAGCATGACCCCCTACACTACACAAACACCACTGCACTACCCTAAACCCTAAAACACTACCACCAGCATGACCCCCTACACTACTCAAACACCACTGCACTACCCTAAACCCTAAAACACTACCCCAGCACGACCCCTATACTACCCATACACCACTGCACTACCCTAAACCCTAAAACACTATCCCCAGCACGACTCCCTACACTACTGCACTACCCTAAACCCTAAAACACTACCCCCAGCACGACCCCCTACACTACCCAAACACCACTGCACTACCCTAAACCCTAAAACACTACCCCCAGCACGACCCCCTACACCATCCAAACACCACTGCACTACCCTAAACCCTAGAAAAGAAACCCCCACCCCATGCCCAATCCCCCTTACCTCTCACTCCTCATGGTTCCTCTCTCCTCATGGTTCCTGCTTCACGTCATCTCTGAGGGCGGTGCACGTCGTTGTGAGGAAACAGAACAGCCTCTGTTTCCTTACAACGACATGGATCGTCTACATGTTTTTAGAACGCATGGTCATTTACCAAACATACCTTTACAACAAAATTAGTTGTAAAGGCATGCGTGGTAAATGACCATGCGTTCTAAAAAATGCGTAGTAATGACTTCGTGATGTACAACGCATGCGTGGTAATGCATGCGTTGTAATGGTATCGCAAAGTAAAAAGTCATTGTAACGGCTGTTTACCGATCGAAGCTGGCCCCTGTTCTTCAGTGAGACGTTTATTTGATTAATTAGGAGGAAGGAATGTGGTTTTTTTACCGAAAAGTGCATTCCCGGCTGTTGTATTGTGAAAGTGTCCGCGTGACCTGGTTTCACTTCCGGTGAGAGAGTGGAAGAGTCTGTTTGGATCTAAAGGAGTTCTGTTGTTGGACGGGGCCGGCGCGACTTGTCATCAGAAAACATAGCTAATGGAAAGCGTCCTCCCTGAAGTGTGGAGCAGTGCCATGAGAGGTCAACGGGTGTGCGTCCCACCGCAATATGACCGTACCGCGTGACCCATGTGCCGCCTCCAAGGTACGGGAGGCAGAAGCGGCATCGCAGGTCCTCTTGAAGACCGTTGTAGCACTAATTCTACATTTTGGTACTAGGGCATTTTAACTTCGTTGTTCCTGCCAGACACAAAGAGAAGATCCTGTGTTATTCAGTGCCCTCGTTACCTTTTTTGTGGGTTGTGGTGTTTGTCACTTCGCTGCCCCGCCGCTGCACACGACTGGGCACCCCACCTCGTGTGCCATCTGCAGGGCCTCTGCCCTCGGATCACTGGTTTCGGTTTCTGGAGTGGCAACATAAACAGTTGCTCCCAAAGGACTAGCCTGAACACTTAGGTGAATATCCCCTGCACTAGCATTCCACAGAAATTCTTTCCTAGCTCTCCCACGTCAACGAGCACGGCTCCGCTCGCGACACAGTATGACGTCATCGGAGCCATAAGAGGACCTCGTCGGCGTGCTGACGTCAGTTCCACCCATTTTTTCTGTGCCACCGAGGCAAACAGGGGACCGAGACATTTTCACATGTATACATAGTATAATAAATATATATATATTCACTGAAAAAAACATAGGTTTCAGGCACATTATAGTTAGAAATTAGCATTTAAAAACCTTAGAAATTCACTGAAAAACCATAGGTTTCAGGCACGTTATAGTTAGTTGGACATTTCACTCGTACAAAACTATAGAAATTCCCCGTTATAGTTAGTTCAGCTAACTATAACTCGCAGCACCCGCAATGCACTGCTGATGACGTCACATATTACATCACTCATGACATGGTCAGTGACATCACTCATGACATCACTGATGACATCTCAAATGACATCACCGCTGACATCATCCAGTGAATGTGTGTTTTTCTGAAAATTAAATATGTTTTATATATGTATATCTCAAGGTCGATGGAAGAATAAATGGGTATATAAGTGTCTAAATGGATGATTTTTTTGTAAAATTGATTGTATAACTGACTAAGTGTATCTTAGTGAATACATGGGTTAGTGAGTAATGTTTAAATATGAAAATATCTGTATCAGTCTCTCACTTTGTGTATAAGTGGCTACATGGGTTGGTGAGTAGCTACATGAGTGTCTATATGGGTTATTAGTTGGTTTTCTGAGTATCAGTATGAGTGTCTGAGTGTCTGTATGGTTCGGTGGGGGGTATTACTTAGTGCATATATGCATGAATGAGTGACTCACTGTTTGTATGTGTTGAAGACAGCATGTGTGCAGGACTGTATAGGTGGATGAGTATGTGTATGGGTGTGTTAGTGAGTGAATGACTGTCTCAATAGTGTCTTTATGAGTAACTACATATGTTTTAAACTAGTATATGTGAGTATTGGTGTATATAAGTGAGTATATGTGAGAGTGAGAGATTGGAAGAGTTCCTGTACAAATAAGTAGGTGTTTCTATAAGTGATTGTTTAAGAGACTAAGGGGCCGATTCCGATCTTGGCCGGTAGGGCTCCGAATCGGATTCGGCTTTACCGGATCCGATTCGGAGCCCTATTTCCCGACCGATTCGTACGTGCGTCCGGGCGAGCGAGTACGATGTGTGCGCTTGCAAAATCTCCGACCGACTCGTTCGCAGGACCCGACCGCTCCGACTGACTCGCACGGGGACAACTCGCACCGCGCTATGGAGACGTTCCCCGGCCGGGTAAGTACGATACACATCGCGACCGCTCCGACCGACTCGCGCAGTCCGGCTCCAAGGAGCTGTCGGAGCCGCACTTTGGGGGTCCGAGTTGGACCCCCCTGGAAGCGTAGGCACGCGAGTCGCACACAGAGGGAGCCATGGTTCCCCCCTACACGTGCATGCACGGTGCGACCCACATCGACGCGAACACGCTGTAGGGGGCGCCCTTGTTCGCGTCGTGCCCATTGAGTCAATGTGAGCCCGTGTACGCGTCGTACGACTGGCTCCCATTGACTTCAATGGGAGTCCGACCGAATCTAGTCCGATAGCATACGTGCGCATCGTACTCGTTCGGTCGGACTGCTAGAGTCCGATTCGGTCGGAAATCTCTCCGAGTCCGGTTCGGTCGGAGAGATTTCCGGCCCGAATCGGAATCGGCCCCTCAGTATGTGTAAGTTTCTGTAGAACTAAGTGTGGTAGTGTGTGTATAACTGTATATGCAAGTAAATGGATGTTTGATACTTTGTTTGCATGTGTGACTATGTGTGTGAGTAACTCTATGGATGAGTGGCGGTGTGTAACAGGATGTATAGGTGTATGAGTACATATGATGAGTGAGTACATGTATGAGTGACTGTATAGGGACTGTTGGTGAATGAGTGGATGTGTGTAGATCTTGGAATTACTGAATAGGTGTGTTGTAACTGGTATTGGTATGTCCATTGTTTTGAAAATGTTAGTTTGTATTTTTGAGTGTATCAAAGGTTATATTAGGGTGAGAGGAGGTCTGCCACTCTATCACAAGGATGATGTCATCAGTGATGTCATTTGAGATGTCATCAGTGATGTCATGAGTGATGTCACTGACCATGTCATGAGTGATGTAATGTGTGATGTCATCAGCAGTGCATTGCGGGCGCGCGAGTTATAGTTAGCTGAACTAACTATAACGGGGGAATTTCTATGGTTTTGTATGAGTGAAATGTCCAACTAACTATAACGCCCCTGAAACCTATGGTTTTTTCAGTGAATTTCTAAGGTTTTTTAAATGCTAATTTCTAACCATAACGTGCCTGAAACCTATGTTTTTTTCAGTGAATATATAAATATATATATATATATATATGGTTACAGGCTTGCCATCCACTTCATCCACACGAAGAAAGGCAAGAGTAGACCCAGGAATTCGTTGCAATAATTTATTCAGCAATCACCATGTCGCCATGATGCGTTTCGGCCGGAAAACCGGCCTTGATCACATGTCAGCTCCTTGGGCGGGATTTACTTCTTTTAAAGTGCAAGTGTAATGTGATAGCAGCTATAGACATAGTAAACATACTACTCAAAGGAGTAAGTCATAGAATAAATGCTTTGATAATATACAAAATTTTATAAAATGATTCCAGGATAAATCCATATCTTAATGAGGCACATTATATCTAAAACAGATATTCTATATACAAACAAAATAATAGTATAAATACTATGTAATGTATTACCCTAATTTCCGAATATACATATCCTGGTTTTAAAGTTTATGCCTGAATATGCTGCTTATAAATAGAAAAAAGTGACTAAGTGCAAGATGTGAACCCCCATAAAATTGATACTAAAGTGCGAGTCGTGCCAAGTTCCTTATTTGTGCAAAGTAATGCAATAATAGTGCAAAAACAGCATATGTGCAAACAATTGCTAGCAGCCAGAATGGAAAAACTAGTTTCATATATAACTGTGGATGTGTGTAGATCTTGGAATTACTGAATAGGTGTGTTGTAACTGGTATTGGTATGTCCATTGTTTTGAAAATGTTAGTTTGTATTTTTGAGTGTATCAAAGGTTATATCAGGGTGAGAGGAGGTCTGCCACTCTATCACAAGGATGATGTCATCAGTGATGTCATTTGAGATGTCATCAGTGATGTCATGAGTGATGTCACTGACCATGTCATGAGTGATGTAATATGTGACGTCATCAGCAGTGCATTGCGGGCGCGCGAGTTATAGTTAGCTGAACTAACTATAACGGGGAAATTTCTATGGTTTTGTACGAGTGAAATGTCCAACTAACTATAACGCCCCTGAAACCTATGGTTTTTGGTTTTTTCAGTGAATTTCTAAGGTTTTTTAAATGCTAATTTCTAACTATAACGTGCTTGAAACCTATGGTTTTTTCAGTGAATATATATATATATATATATATATATATATATATATATATATATTCACTGAAAAAACCATAGGTTTTAGGGACAGTTATAGTTACTTGGACATTGCACTCGTACAAAACCCATGAAATTCCCCCGTTATAGTTAGTTCAGCTAACTATAACTCGCGCCCCGCAATGCACTGCTGATGATGTCACATATTACATCACTCATGACATGGTCAGTGACATCACTGATGACATCACTGATGACATCTCAAATGACGTCACTGATGACATCATCCAGTGACTGTGTGTTTCTGTAAAGTTTAAATATGTTTAATATATATAGGGAAAGGCGTATTGAAGAATGAGTGGGTGTATAAGTGTCTGAATGGATGATTTAGTACGTGAGTGACTGACTCTACAAGTGAGTGATTAAATGTATCTTACTGAATGAATGGGTTAGTGACTAAACTGCGTGAATGTCTGTATCCGTCTGTCTGTTGGTTTGTAAGCGGCTGCATGGCTTTCTGAATAGCTACATGAGTGTCTACATGGGTTATTTATTGATTGTCTGAGTATCTGTATGGGTGCCTGAGAGTTTGTGTGGGTGGGGTGTGTGCGACTCTGTACATAGATGTGTGAGTGGGTGATTCTGTAAAGTTTAAATATGTTTAATATATATAGGGAAAGGCGTATTGAAGAGTGAGTGGGTGTATAAGTGTCTGAATGGATGATTTAGTAGGTGCGTGACTAACTGTATAAGTGAGTGATTAAACGTATCTTACTGAATGCATGGGTTAGTGACTAAACTGGGTGAATGTCTGTATCCGTCTGTCTGTTGCTGTGTAAGTGGCTGCATGGGTTTGTGAATAGCTACATGAGTGTCTATATGAGTTATTGATTGGTTGTCTGAGTATCTGTATGGGTGCCTGAGTGTTTGTGTGGGTGGGGTGTGTGCGACTCTGTACATAGATGTGTGAGTGGGTGATTCACTGGGTGCATGATTTGAAGAGTGCGTCTGTGATGGACTGCTTGGGTGGGTGAGTGTGTGTATGGGTGTGTTAGTGAGTGAATGTATATCTCAGTGGTACATGTGCGAGTAACTACATATGTAAAAGGAAGTATATATGTGTGTTAGAGTATTTAAAAGGCTATACGTGAGAGTGTGTGATTGTGAGAGTGGCTGTATGGATGCGTGTGTGCTTGTATCAGTTATTGTATAAGAGCGTAAGAATGTGCTAGTATTTGTATGAGTTATTGAGCTGGTGTGTGTATAACTCTATAGGTGAGTAAATGGGTGTGTGATTAATTTTTTGCATGACTGACTAGGTGTGTGAGTACCTCTATGGATGAGTGGCGGTGTGTCAGTGTTTATATAGGTGTATGAGTGCATATGATAGTCCTGTACTGAGTGACTGTAAGTATGAGTGACTGTACGGGTGAGTGAGTGGATGTGTGTGTAGACCTAAGAATCAGTGAGTTGGTATGTAGTTATTGGTATTGGAGTGTCTATGGTTTTGAGAATGGCAGTCTGTAATTTAGAGTGGGTGTATCAAAAGTTATATTAGGGTGTGAGAAGATGCATGAAATTATCACATGGCTGATGTCATCAGTAATGTCATTTGAGATGTCATCAGTGATGTCATCAGTGATGTCACTGACCATGTCATGAGTGATGTAATATGTGACGTCATCAGCAGTGCATTGCGGGCGCGAGTTATAGTTAGCTGAACTAACTATAACGGGGGAATTTCACGGGTTTTGTACGAGTGCAATGTCCAAGTAACTATAACTGTCCCTAAAACCTATGGTTTTTTCAGTGAATTTGTAAGGTTTTTTAAATGCTACTTTCTAACTATAACGTGCCTAAAACCTATGGTTTTTTCAGTGAATTTCAAAGGTTTTTTAAATGCTAATTTCTAACTATAACATGTCTGAAACCTATGGTTTTTTCAGTGAATTTCAAAGGTTTTTTAAATGCTAATTCCTAACTATAACATGTCTGAAACCTATGGTTTTTTTCAGTGAATTTCAAAGGTTTTGTAAATGCCAATTTTTAAATGTATTAATTGTTATTTTTATTTTTTCATACTGATTTACTACATTTTTTTAAACTATTTATTTTTAGATATTTTATTTTTTAAATTACATTGTAATTACATTATACATTACATTACAAAATATACTTTCTCAGAATGAATTAATTTACTTTAAATACTTTGCAAATAGGCAATAGACTTTTAAGTACAGTAGTTACAGTTGTTGCAATGGGCAACACAATTTCAAACACAATGCAACATTGAGCTCAATGTGAATTTCTAGCTAAATGCAATTAGTTACTTTATGGATTACTTTTCTAACCACAGGACTGAATCCTAGATTCAGTCCTGGGACATCTCCTGTAAACAGTTGAGTAAAAGCGTTTTGGTTACAGTAGTGATTTTTAAGGAATATTATTGTATTTTAAAAGTTGACACAGAAACTTTTTCACATAGAATCACCAATGTTATCCTATGGGAGGAAATTCACTTAGCAGGTAAGTAGTGTTATCGTGACTTTTTCTCACTCAGTGGTGGATCCTGGATCCAGCACTGTTGCATCTCCTGTAAACAGTTGAAAGAATGCGTTTAAGTCATACAGGCGATTTTTAAGGAATATTTGTAGTTTGTGAAAATCGACACTTTGAAACTTTTCTGCTGAAAACCAGACAATGGATTCCTATGGAAGGAAATACAAGTTACTGGTAAGTACGGTTAAAATTACTTTTTAGGGTCAGTGCTGGGCTAAAAGATGCAGCACTGGGTTCTCTCCTGATAACAGGTGAGTAAATCGGAATTCATATTTCGGCTGATTTTAGAGGAATATTTGTATGTTTCAAAAATCGACACTTAGAAACTTTTTCAGCAAAAAGCAGGCAATGATATCCTATGGAAGGAAATTCAAGTTACTGGTAAGTACGGTTAAAATTACTTTTCAGGATCAGTACTGGGCTGAAAGATGCAGCACTGAGGTCTCTCCTGATAACAGGTGAGTAAATCGGAATTCGTATTTCGGCTGATTTTAGAGGAATATTTGTATGTTTCAAAAATCGACACTTAGAAACTTTTTCAGCAAAAAGCAGGCAATGATATCCTATGGAAGGAAATTCAAGTTACTGGTAAGTACGGTTAAAATTACTTTTCAGGATCAGTACTGGACTGAAAAATGCAGCACTGAGGTCTCTCCTGATAACAGGTGAGTAAATCGGAATTCGTATTTTGGCTGATTTTAGAGGAATATTTGTATGTTTCAAAAATCGACACTTAGAAACTTTTTCAGCAAAAAGCAGGCAATGATATCCTATGGAAGGAAATTCAAGTTACTGGTAAGTACGGTTAAAATTACTTTTCAGGATCAGTACTGGGCTGAAAGATGCAGCACTGAGGTCTCTCCTGATAACAGGTGAGTAAATCGGAATTCGTATTTCGGCTGATTTTAGAGGAATATTTGCACAATGGTGAAGGGAGGGGGCGGGGCCTGAGGTGACATCTGTGCAAATGCGCCCCGTGGCGCGTTTTAAGTTGGGGGATTAAGTCCCCTTTAATCATGAGGGTCCCTGGGGGCCAACTAGCCCACCAGGAACCTCCAGTATGCGCCAGGGGCTGCGTTGCAGAGACGTGTACAGAGGCCACACCCCTTTTACACCTCTCTGCAAGGCAGCTCTGTGGCGCTTTTGGAAGTACATGGTGGGCTAGTTGGACTCCAGGGACCCTCAGGATTCAAGGGGTCTTAATCCCCATCTTAAAACACGCCACAGGGCCTGTTTGCACACATGTCACCTGAAGCCCTGCCCCTCCCTTCACCACTGTGCAAACGCGCCCCGTGGCGCGTTTTAAGTCAGGGATTAACTCCCTTGAATCCTGAGGGTCCCTGGGGGCCAACTAGCCCAACAGGTATATCCAAAAAGCGCCACAGAGCTGCGTTGCAGAGAGGTGTAAAAGGGGCGTGGCCTCTGTACAACTCTCTGCAACGCAGCCCCTGGCGCATACTGGAGGTTCCTGGTGGGCTAGTTGGCCCCAGGGACCCCAGTATTGAAGGGGAATTACTTCCCATCTGCAAACGCGCCAGGGGCGCGTTTGCAGAGTGGTGAAGGAAGGGGCGGGGCCTGCGGCCCGATCGTTTTTTTTTTTTTCCCCTTCCTTTTTCCTATTTTTGGGCCCTGGGGACCCCATCCCCCAGGGCCTTATCCCCCTTTTTTTTTTTTTTTTAATTAAACGGGAAGGGGGCCACGTGGCCCCCCACCCCTGGCCGAATCCTACCCCGGGGACCCCATCCCCCGGGGCATGGCCACACTTTTACATTAATTTTTAAGGAGGGGGGCTGCGTGGCCCCCCTCCTCAGGCCTCCTTTTGCCCCGGGGACCCCATCCCCCGGGCCAGGAATTTTTTTAAAATTATTTCTGGGGAGGGGGGCCGCGTGGCCCCCCTCCCGGGCCACTACTTGCCCCGGGGACCCCATCCCCCAGGGCCTGGCCTCTGGTTGGGGACTGTGGGGGGTCCCCAAACCCCCCACAGTCCCGCCGGCTCCCCGTGTCCTACGGGAGCCGGCATTCATTGCTTTTCCACATGGGGAGCAGCTAACATGCTGCTCCCCGTGTGGAAAAGCAATCAGCTTTGGATATTGGAAGCGAGAGCAGGTTTCCTGCTCTCTCTTCCAATATCCAAAGCAGTTTGCAATGACAGGACGGGAGCCGCGAGGCTCCCGTCCTGTCATTGCAAACAGCAGTGTCATGGGGGTAGGCACCCCGGGACACTGCAGGAGCCGGCCCTGGGGGTGGCGGTCCCCAGGGCCACCACAGGCTCCAGGAGGGGGCCGCGCGGCCCCCTCCCATCCAAATGCACCGCCCGGGGAGGTGGTGGTCCCCGGGGCTCGGGGTCCTTAACGGACCCCCATTTTCAATTCTGTTAGTGCCCCGGGAGGTGGTGGTCCCCGGGCGTGTGGGGGCTGGAGCCCCCCACACATGTTAATTTAAAAATAAAGAAGCCCCGGGGAGGTGATGGTCCCCGGGGCTGTGGGAGGGCTCAGAGCCCTCCCGCTACTTTTTCAAATAAAGCCCCGGGGGTGGCGGTCCCCGGGCTTGGGGGCCCTTAGAGGCCCCCCATACATAAAATAACCCCCCCAGCATGCCCCGGGACTTGGCCCACCTGGGGGCAAATTAACATCGAAGCGCGGAGACCGCGCTCGATTTTTATCGGCAGGATCCGCGCACCCTGAGCGCACCCTGCCGATTTTTTTTTTTTAAATGCTTTTTTGCCCAGGGGGTCCTTGTGGGACCCCCTGAGCAGACCTAGGGGGTCAGGGTGTTTCTACCCTGCCCCCTTTGTGCGTTTTGCGCACTTTTTTTACTGCTTTCTTGTTTCTCGGTTCTACCGAGGAACAAGATGGCTGCCAACACTTCCTGGTTTGGAGTGTTGACAGCCAATTAGCAGACAGCTCGTGATCGGGAGGGTGCGCGGATCCTCCGTGCCCATAGATATATATGTACTTTTACTTTTGATTTTCTCAGCAACTACTGAACGGATTTACACCATTTAACAAAAAGGGTTCTTTCTGAACCAAGAACTACCTCTTTGCCAAATTTGGTGTAATTCCGTTCAGCAGTTCGGGCTGTAGCCGTGTCTAAAGTTTCCTATGGAAAAATGAATGGGGAAAACGCGTTTTGGGACCCCCTTTTTTCTCGGCCACCGCTTAATGAATCACCCCGAGACTTTCAGGGTAGGAGCGGACCGGAGCGCCCCACAAAGTTTGAAAATTTCGCGAAGATACGTCAACCGGCAAGAGAGTTATTTCAAATAGAATGTCGCGGAATTCCTATGGAAAATAGGTCCTAACTATAACTATCTACTGGCGACCGCCAGTAGATAGTATATATATATATATTATGTGCACGTTTTCTTCATTAGCAGCCAGGTCCAGCCCCGCTATCGTGTGTTGGCTTCAACAAGCCTTTCTCAAGGTGAGTGAGCCCCACTACCTCATGAAATAAATACATAACACATCATAGACAAAGGCAACATACTAATTTCCTTCAAGTCCCTATATCCTGGGAACCCAAATAATTTCATAGTTAAACATGTCGTCTATGAACAAAATTAAAATAATTTTTTTAATTAATTTTTTTAAAACAGTGTCCTAGGATATATTATACACAGGAAAAAGAGTTTAGGCTTTAAAAATAAATTGTACCGATTTTATTATTCAAAATTAATTTCGTCCTCTACATGATATACAAGACTTTATCAATAATATACAATACTTAGGGCCCTATTATGATGTCGGTCGGAGAGCCTCCAACCGCTCGTCGGAGGCTCACCGACTGACATCGTAGGTTTAAAGTCCGACCGCCTAATTACAATGTAGGCGGTCGGAGTTTAAACTAGCCGGTCAGACCAACTGGCTTCCTACAGAGGTCGCAATATGCTTGGCGGGACTGCCACCGTCCCGCCAAGCATATTACGAGTTTCGTCTCAGCCATGCTTTTCATGGTGGTTCCATTGCCATGAACAGCGTGGCTGGGAGGAAACAAAGGGGGCCCTACAGTGCCCCCCTGTGCCTCAAACATATGTGGATGTGCACAGGGGGACATAACATGTGCCCCACTGTGTGCATGCACATAGGTTCCTGCACGAGTCCATGCCGTGCAGGAACCTTGTGAGGCATTCCCATTGCAGTGCCTTTTAAAAAGGCAATGCTGCATTTTAAAGGGCACCACAGGGGGAACCGCCACGCCGCCCAGCAGCAACCTTCGGCAGAGCGGTAGTGCGGCGGTTTACACTGCGGCACCACCGCTCTGCTGAAAGGTTGTAATTAAGCCTTAAAGGTTAAAGGGCTGTTTTAGTTAGGTTTCGATTTTACATACACAAAACCGAACTAATTCAGCAGTTACAGTTACCTGAGCTAACTATAACTTACACCCCTGCGATCCACTGCTTATGACATTACATATTATATCACTCATGAGAGGGTCAGGCACATCACTGATGACATCACTGTTGACATCATCCACTGAGTGTTTGTGTTTTGGAAAAGTTTGTGAGACTTAAATATATTTACTAAGCTGCTGCAAAAGTTAAATTAGTATTCTTTCTGTACAAGTAATTAGTAATACTTTTTTTTTTCAACATAACATATGTGATCTGATCTATCATCCCGTTTTTAAAGCGGGTGCACTATTTATTAGTAAACTAGCCTCTACCCTGCCACATGTCCCTTACTGATGTATGTGTGTGGTAGTGCATTGCAGCACTCTAAGTTGTTCATGGAGACCACTCCACAGTGATTGCTGAGTATAGTTCTGTTTTATGACATGCTGACCAGTTTCCTCAGACCGCTCTCCTTGTGATGAATGTCTGTAATAGTATATTGCAATAATTCTATCTGTCCACTAAAACCTTTATCTAGGGTGATGGCTCTGTTAAGTAGACATTTACAACAGACTCACCTCAAGGCTCACACCTTTGTCCAGGACGAAGAATAATTTGACTAGTGGGTTGTGACACAGTGGTCTGTCTGCTAAGACTCTCTACTGGTTGTATGTTACAGTGGTTTGTGCAAATCTGACATTTGTAGTAAAACTTCTTTCCAAGTTCATGAATGGTGTTGTTGTGGTTTGCAATAGACTAGCCTATACGGTTAGACGTATTACTTTGGTCATTAGTGTTTAGAGTACTGGTCCAAAAGAGATAGGAGTATCCACTGAGAACTGTCTCTTAGGTGATAAGTGAATGGAGTACTTGATAAGGTAACAGTGAGCTCTGTGCTGTACATCTCTCACCTGTGTCTTCTTCTAACTTTAAAAAAATTTAAATGGTATTTAATGAAGTATATTGAAGGTTACTTTGCTAGATGATGTCATCAGTGCTGTCATCTGTGATGTCATTTAAGATATCATCAGTGATGTCATCAGTGATGTAATAGGTGAGGTCATAAGCAGTGCATTGTGGGGGCATAAGTTATAGTTAGCGCAGGAACTATATCTGCTGATTTTCTGTCCTGCTGTATGTGTACAATTTGAACCTATCTATAACATCCCTTTAACCTTTATTTTTTTCAGTGAATTTCTAAGGTTATTTTAATGCTATATCCTAGCTATAACGTCCCTGTAACCTTTGGTTTTTTCAGTGAATATTCTACAGTTTTTTGTGTTATTTCCTAACTATATAGTGACTGCAACCTTTGGGTTTATAGAGAATTTCTGAGTAATTTTTAAAATTTTATTTCTGTACTGTAACCTGTAACCTTTGAGAATGGGTGCATGAGTGGGTATGGGACTGTGAGTGGGTATGGGACTGGCTGTATGGGTATGTGAGTGGGTGTGAGTATATTTATGGGTGTATGCATTGGTGTGTGAGCAGTTTTGAAGGTGTGAGAGTGTGTGAGTTGTTTTGTGGGGCAGTGAGGGGGGAAATGTGAGTGGCTGTATGGGTCTGTGAATGGGTGTGTGTGTGTAGCAGTGTGGGTACGTGAGTGGGTTTGTGAGTGGCTGTATGGGTTTGTGAGTGGGTGTGTGAATAGCCATATGGGGCTGTGAGTGGGTATGTGAGTAGCTGCATGGGTTGGTAAGTAGGTGTATGAGTGGTTCTGTGGGTATGTGAATGGGACTGTGTGGGTGTGTGAGTAGCTATGTGAGTGGCTGTGTGAGCCTGTGAGTAGATATAAAAGTGGCTTTATGGGTGTGAGTGTGGGTGTTTGAGTGGCCATGTGGGTGTATCAATAGCTGTGTAAGTGACTGGGCGAGAATGGAACCTCACATGCCCATTTATCCAAGAAGAGTCCACAGTTTTACACAAAATGTCTACCCAACTGGAGTACTTTCTACTGGTTAATTAGTTAGTGATACCTCTTTGAGTAAATTTCTAGTGCATATTCTATGCTACAGCTGCATAATGAACCACGAGGAAACGTGTCCAGTGATCGTGTTTGCATTTAATTTCGGCAATGGAATTGCTTCTCGAGCGTCTGCTTCTAAAAATCTGTGATAACATCAATCCTTGTAAAGAGAAGACGACAAGACTACAAAGAGGTGCACCCCCACCAAACAAGAGTACTTCCTCTTAACTATATGAAGTAAGTGCTTCTTAGCTTGGTGGAGATGTCCTCATATTCCTCTGCATCAAGCACGTGTCACTAAAATGGGTGGGAAACCCGCTCGATGGGAGCCTTTTGGTAAGATGTCCATCAACATGGGAAAAGGTGGGAAGACCTAGGCCTACTACTAAGGTGGATGGTGTGGGCCAAAGGGGCGGAGCTTGCAAGTGATTTTGCACATTTGCATACTTGTAGTAATTTAAAGGGAGAACCATACACTCTGCTCTCACCACGAGATGACAAGAAAGAACCCACTCATTACAGTTACTACAGAGAGATTGCACTCTGATAGATCAACAATGCATTCACCTGCCTCAAAGATTACAGATTGCTTTTCAAGATGGAATTGTCGAGAAAACACATTTGCTTTATGTGTGCCAAGTCCAAGAAGTTAGGATCATTTGTCCTTTACAGAAGTGAAGTGGAGCTTAAACTGGGGCACCTGCTATGCTTTTGTTTGTATGTGCTTCACGCTGAGGTTTAATTTCTGTGAAATGAGAGCCAGAACGGAACCTCTCCTGCCCATTTATCCAACAAGAGTTCACAGTTTTGCACAAAAAGTCTACCCAACTGGAGTTCTTGTTACTGGTTAATTAGTAAGTTCTACCTCTTTGGGTATATGTCTAGTGCATATTCTAGCTACAGCTGCGTAATGGACCATGAGGAATTGTCTTCAGTGACCTTGAGTGTGTTTAATTTTGGCAATGTGATTGTTCCTTCGAACGTCTACTTTCAAGATGGCGGGGGAAGGTTTAATGCCCCGTGGTACCTGTCGACTGCCCACCTCCAGGGGGAGCAGGCATTGCTCCCACTTGCAGGGAGCAGCAAAAAATGATGCTCCCTGTGTGTGGGAGCAATTTTTTCAACTGTTTCTCTGCCCGCTTGGCAGCGGGCAGTGAAACAGATGAAAAGTCTGCTCCTAGTGGGCGGGCGCATTTTTAATGCTCTTGCCTGCTGGCAGTGGAGTTAGTGTTTGCTCTCGCTTGGCGGGAGGTTTAAATTGCTCCCGTCAAGCGAGAGCAAACAGTGGTTTCCCTGCTCATACTAGTGCAGGGAATGAAACCGCTATGTCCCCGGGAGTGGACACTCCGGGGCATAGCTGAACCTGGCCCTGGGGATAGGGCCCTCAGGGCCATTAATTGCTCTAGGAGAGGGCTGCGCAGCCCCCTTTCTTTAAAAATGTATCACTGTGCCACAGGGGGTAGCAGTCCCCAGGGCCAAAAACAGCCTGGGAGGGGTGCTGCATGGCCCCTTCCCCTTTATCATCGGCTTGACCCCAGGGAGGTAGTGGTCCTGGGGTCAAAAACAGGCTGGGAGGGGGCCACATGACCTCCCTCCCTCTTAAATATTTTCAGCTGGGTTCTGGGGGATGGGGGCCCCAGGGCCAAAATTGGCCTGGGGAGGGGGCCCCATCACCACTATTTATGATATAAAATTCGCCCCCAGGACCTGGCTCACGTGGGGGACATATAGAAAACACGTGCACTTAAAAAAAAAAAATGTTGCCACAAATTCTTGGATTTATTGCGATTTTGCAGCAAAATTGAAAGATTTATATTTTTGGCACCAGGCGGGACCCCACCACCAGGTTTTGGGCATGAGGGTATTCTTACCCTGCCCCCTTATGGGTTTTTTTCACCTTTTTTCTTGGGACTCAGACAAGTCCGAGTCCCAAGATAGCTGCCAACATTTCCTGGTTGAAGTGTTGGGAGCCAATCAGAGTTAAGCATTAGATCTGTCAGATCTGCAGAGGATTCTCATCCTTAAATATCTATATAGCTTTTTTCTTTGATAACCCCAAACCTACTGAACAACTTTACACCAAATCACGAAAAGGGTTCTTTCTGGACAGGAACTAGCTTTCTGCCAAATTTTTTGTAATTCCGTTCAGGGGTTCGGGCTGTAGTCTAAACTCTCTATGGGAAATTGCATGGGAAACACACATTTTTTGACCCCTCCCTTTTTTCTAGGCCCCCGCTTGATGGAACACCCTGAAACTTTCTGTGCAGAACTAGACAAAATAGGTCACCCTACACTATTCCACTGTATGCAACTCCACTGTACAGTACTCTATCCTATCCTACTCTAGCTCACTGTACTCCGCTGGACAACATTCAAAAGTACACCACTCTGCTCTACAACACTATACTGTGGGAAATTAAGAAGAAATAAAAAACAGATGTGTGGTAATCTGACATACAATAAGAATTGGGCATTTAATACTTTGGCTAAAGATGACAGTAGAATTATTTGTCCTGCTGATAAGGGTAGAAATATTGTTATATTACCCAAGGAGATGCATATCAAATATGCAGAAAGATAGCTTAATAACAAAGACTGTTAAGAAGTCCTTGACAGAGAGACTTATGCCAAAGGTATCACAGATTATTGGGAAAAACTGATTAACCGGAAGGGCAAAGGTTTATTGGAACACAAGGAATACTGTTATTTACGTAAAGATTCCCTGCCTACCTGCACTGCATTTGTTACCAAAGATTCATAAGGACAGCACCTACCCTCCTGGAAGACCAGTTGTATCTTCATGTGAAAGTACTTTAGAGAACACTTCTAGATATATTGATTTTTATTTACATGAATTCGTAACCAGCCTACCTTCATATATCCGTGATACAAAGGACATCCTGAGAAGGGTTGATGGTTTGGTCATGTTGAAGGCATTCTAGCATGTCCATATTTTTTAAAAGACCATGACCCCAGTATTATTTATCCCAGAGAGAGATGATTCTTGAGATGTTAAAGTACTGTCTCACAAACAATATCTTAATGTTTAACGGGATTATATACAGACAAAAGATGGGCACTGTGATGGGGACCTGCTTTTCCCCCAGCTCTGTGAATATCTTCATGGTCTGGTGGGAGGAGCAGGCTTCCATCGTTGATGACACTGCCCAAGAAATGGAGCAAGCTGTACTGTGCCTAAGGTATTTTGATGAACATTTTATAGTATATAGAGGTACAGAAAAATCAGCTAAAGATGTTGTGAGAAAATTTAAGAAAATGATTTGAATCTGGATTTTACTTACAATATCAGCAAAGAAAGTATTGATTTATTGGATGTCATTATTAAGAATATTGACACCAAATTGGTGACTAGCTTACATATAAAATTGACAGCAGCTAATGCCATGCTTCATGCACTTGGTGGCCACACTAAGACACTCAAATGGAGTATCCCCTATGGGGAACTCCTAAGAGCCAAACATAACTGTAGCACAGATGAGCTGCACTTACAATAAACTAGGAAAGTTAAAGGAGCAAGGTTACAAAAGCTAAATATTGAAAAAGGTGTTGAACATATAAAATCTAATAACAGGGATCAGATTCTTTTCGATAATAGATGAAACAAGACCACAGACAATACCCAAACTACTCGTATGATAAAAACTTACAACACTAAATCAAGGGAAGTAAGAGGAATATTGGAATACAATTGGCATATTCTGAAATGTGACCACACTCTTGATAGCATCTTGGATGAAACAACCTAGCATCACACATAGAAAAGGGTGTTTCTTGAGGGATTGCTTGGTCCATAATGATATGACCATCAAGGGAGATACTCGTAATCAGTAACTGCTTTAAATGTAAAGCTTGCCACTATAGTACGAGTGTAAAGGAATTTGAGGTATCCTATTGGAGAGTCACTATAAATATTCAACAATTTCTGACCTGCAGTACTGAATTTATCGTTTATATACTGGTCTGTCCTTACAAGAAAAGATAAATGGGCAGTACTTTTCATGCAGTGAAAATGAGAGTACGTGCACATATGAGGGCCATTGATAACAATGATCCCCATTACCGTATGGCAGGGCATTTCAAATAATCAAATTTTAGGCATAGGACAAAAGTAGCACATTCTGCTATAGAACATATGCCTCGTAACTTCAGGGAGATGACAGAATAACCATCCTGAGGAGAGAATAATCCAAATATATTATAGATTTTGAAATGGAATGTCCTGGTGGTTGAAATACAGAAGAAGAAGACAAGATAGATTTGAGTGATGAATAAACAGTATACTGATGATCTATTAGGAGAACACTTGAGCAGGATGCATAGATGGACAGTAAATATTTAGTCCCGGTCCTACTAATGATGGATGAATGTATTGGACAAAGATGGTTAGATATGAATACACTATAGCAGTATGCATAGATAAGTATTAGATATTTGGTACCATCTTTGTGATGATCATCTATGCCTGTCTTTGTTCTACTTTGTTTGATTTTATTGTGTTGAATCTAATTTTTATTGTTTGTTTTATAGAAAGAGAAGGAAGAGAATCGCAAGTGAGATGTGGTGATGCCCCTGTATGACTGGATCCCCCTACCCTTTTCTTCACACTGCACAGTTTGGTGTTGGACACTACTTCAGATAAGAATTTCATTTTGCATTATGGGTGACCATATATATAATTATATTGTGTATCTATTTGTTTAGGAATGTGGTAATATTGGCTATATATTCAGCCAACAGTAGCCCAGTTAGGCGTAACTGTGTATCCCACTATATATATATTTATTGTTGGGTAATGTTTGCATATATTTTTTAAATTATGTATAGATTGAATTTGGTTGGCTTTAATGTTGTATATTAATTTTGGTAATGAGTACTATTTCACTATGGATTTAGATTTAGGATGTGATTTGTTGGATAGTTTGCAAGTAACTGTACAGAGTATCTATTTTTGGCCCATTTGAAACTATTTACATAATCTTCTAAGATGGCGCCCATTTGCAATATATTACATGCACTTGTTTCATCCTTTTTTATATCTAGTTTTTTTTAAAGGGCTGATGACAACGTGGTGGTCATTTGATCAAGGCCCCTGGAGGCCGAAACGCATTGTGTGTTTGCTTGAATAAACATTGTTTGGGATCTGCAGTTGCAGAGTGAGCAGTATGTATTTTCTTTTGTTTTTCTTTATATATGTGTGTGTGCGTGTGTGTGTGTATATATAATGTGGATTAAAAATACATTGCTACACATGTTGCTAGCACACCAGTTTTAACTGGCACTTTTGGCATTTCGTTAAATTAATAGTTTAAATACAACTGTTGCCCTTTATTTCTGTTAAAAGTGCAATACTTTAAATGCACCAACTATTGGATTTTTATATATACAATTTCAATAAAATAAACCTGGTTTAACTTGCAGTTGACGGTAGAATCCATTCCAAAAAATTTAAATGATATTTGGAGTGCAATTGAGATTCAGTTATAGCTTTTGTTTGAATACATTTTGATATTTATGTATGAGGAAAAAAGTTATGTTGTAAAGCAATATTAAATTGGTATTAACATAAAATAAATTGTTCATAAGCAGAATATGGATAGCAAAATAAAAAAAGGAAAAACAATCTCCTGTGTGGGGATTAATAAACTAACAGAATTCTAAAATGTTCCGATGAATCCCAGTTTTAATTGACAAATACATGGATTTCTCTATGGAATTACCTGAAGAAAAATATTCTTGAACCACATCTAAGTACATTGTCTAAAAGCAACAGTTTTAACAAATCTTCTCCTAGAGTCCATGGGTAACTCAATATGTGACAACACTATCACAGCAGGGGTCTCCAGTTTGTTTCACTTCTCCTTATAAATTACTCAGTGCCATCAATGGTTTCCTTAATATCTCTGGAACCACAATTCTTTCAACATCTTTTTTTTTTTTGAGTGTGAGGCATGTGAGGAGCAGAGTGAAACCTTCTGGTTTAGTGTCAAGAAACATTAGATTTGTAGTGTGCTAAAACCCTTGATAAATCAAGAGTTTGAAAATCAATGAATTCTTCATGTAGATAACCTTCAGCTCCTTTAACTGATATTAAGAGTGTGTTGAGTTTTTGTATACCAAAGGCTCATGTTCCAATGAAAAGATAAATTAAATAGGAGCACACTTTTAGAAATAAAAAAGGCCAGATTAAGAGTATGGTGGACAGTACTCCATCCGTCAGCGTGATGAAAGACATTACACCTGGCACACTAACCCAGAAGTAATCTATGTATCTTGAATGGAACTGCCCACATGGAGGATCCTGTCAAGGTACAAAAGGTTTGGTCTACGGCCACTGTTGATGTTGACGGCCATCCACCAAACTTTGGCAAACGTTTTGTTTTTCAAAAAGAATACTCCCAATGTGGGAGGTTGTTATTGAAAAAGAAAAACTAATGCCCCCACATATATGGAGTCACCACCAGGTTTTACAGACAGAGAAAGAAGACATCACATGGATCACTGACATAATATCGATGTACACAATATCAAAACACAAAAATATCGGAAATTAAATCACCTTTATGGAAAACAGAAATATTGGAAATGAAAATTTGTTACCTTTAAATAAACATATTATATGTAAAAAATATCAATTCACACAATATCGACTACGATATTATCACCAAAATAATTAAATAATCATGAACAAATATAAAAAATCACTATATACATAAAACAATTATTGGAAATAAACCTAAAACATTTTATACACATGTTAAAATGGATTTTAAATATATTACATCAACAAAATCTTTACCATTCACCCCAATAAATATTATAGCTAAAATAATATCAATACAAACTATCACCATCAACTAAAAACATTTAAACAACAACCTACATAAAAAATAAATATATATAAATACATTTATAGTCAAAACTATCAAATTATATCTCATACATTGAGAATAAAACATAAATTAATGTTTACCAAAGAAGGACATAACTGATGAAACAATTCAAAGTAAAACTAAACCAACCAATAAAATAAAAGTATAAACAACTTTAACCAATAAAATCAGACAAACAATTAAATCAACAGTATAAAAGGCACACTGATTTAAACAACTAATGGGCTGATTAAGATGGCAGGCTGTCGGCGGTCTTGACAGAGGCATTACGATGCGACCACCACCATGGCAGTCGCAATGCCTATCCTTTGTATTGCGGCGGGTGCTGCTGGCTGCAGCACACGCCGCAATGCAAAAATGGGACACCTGACATATCCCTGTACTACGTGGCAGGCACCATGCGGTGCCTGCCACATGGTGCAGGGATATGTAGGGGAGTACCATAGGTGCCCCCCAAAACCCACTGCTTAGGGCCAGGGGGAAAAGGGGGCCTGCTATGGGCCCCCAAATCCCTTCCCGCATGCCTAATAATGGTGGGTTACCCGCCATGAAAAGCAGGTGGAAAGGGACATCATAATCCCTATGGCGGTGCCTCGTAGGCACCGCCACCGTTGTAGGGATATGATTCCCCTCCGATGTACCGGCAGGCTCAAGGAGCCTGTTGGATGCATGGCAGACAATCTTTCTGACCCCAAACTATCCGCCCGCCATGGTAATATGGCAGGTGGATAACATGGTCCAGATGGCTGTGGGACCGCAACCTATGGGCTGTCTGTGGCGATCCCACCGTCATCATAATCGGCCCCAAAATTCTTCAAAAATGACAAATCCTGTAAGACGCGGAAACTCTGCAGGATTCCCTAACTAGACCATTAAAGAAAAAATATATGCATCTCAACAACTACCTAATCAAGCAAGTATAATTTATATTTAAACTAAAAATGTAAAATACCAAATAATTAACAAAACCTCTCAAACTTCTATCTCTTTACATAGACTTCCTAAAAGACAAAACAAAATCTTGAAAAGAGGTAAAATGCCAGAAAAAAATCACTACCACAAACCAACAAAACAATTTAAGAAAGTAAGTATACATAAATAATTGCACAACTGCAAACTCACCTGAACAGTGAATAAAAATAAATGTAACAACCTAAATCTCTACAAACTACCACCACATTAACATTTAAAATAAAACTAACATCCTTTTCATCCAACAGAAAAGAATGCACCTTCTCCACATTAGAACACCCCCAACTGAAAGGCTGCAATACCGTGTGAAATATATTAACAGTATGCACATGTAATTATACCAAATAGAAATAGTTTAATTATACATGTAAATAACAAATGTAAAAACTTTTAAATATTGCATATATTTATACTATTACACTACTTTTAGATACAATGACAGAGGTAGCAAAGTACATAACTTCACAGAAAAGGAAAACAGTTACTAAATCACATGAGCTACACATATAGCCAAGAAAGTGCATCAACAGAAAATATAAATTGGAAGTGTAGCAAATATTATTCTCATGCATGCTGTAGGAGGGCAACTACAAAAAATGATGTTGTAATTCATGTAAAACAGCACAACCACCCACCAAAAGTGCTAGAAATAGAAGTGATGGAGATATTGCAGGATAAGAAAGGCAAGAACAATTTCCCAGGATCCCACAACCAAAATCCTTAAAGATAAATTGCCTTAAGTCCCCAAACACATAACTTGCCAACTACCACCTATCCCCACTTAAAAAAAATGTAATTCATGAACTAAAAAAGCCAGCAGCTATACTCCTCCTGCCCCTAGATGATATCAAGACATACAAATATCTGAACAATTAACAATGAAACATAATGAAGAACCTTTCCTTTCACATGACAACATATTTGCTGAGAAACAAATCCTAGTATTCTCTACAGCAAATAGCTTACTAAAACATAGCCAATGTCAAATGCGGATAATGGAAAGGACCTTCAAAATGGGTCCCCAACCATTCACTCAGATATACACTATACATGGTGAATATCAAAATACAAATATCCCTTTTATACATGCCCTATTACAAAGTAAACAAAGCAGCACTTACTATGACCTCTTAAACCACACTAAGCATGAAGCAAATAATTACGAAATCCCCAAAAAAATCATAGACTTTGAGAGAGCCATGATTCAAACCAAACATTTACCCTCACACACCCATACAATGCTGTTACTATCATTTCAAAGCAAATATAGACACCGCCAACAATCAGCACTAAGTGTAGAATATTCTACAAACAGTCAATTTGCATTTGGAAAAAATACAATTATAGCACTAGCCTATGCTCCTGTCACAGAAGTAGCCGGATACTACAATTTACTAATAGAAAGCCTTTCTAACAAAAAAATGAAAAAAAAAACTAAGGGGCCCATTACGATACCCGGCGTAAAAAAATCCGCCAGGCATGGAAGCGGCAAAAATCCGCCCGCACACACCGTCTGAACACCGACCACGCCATTACGATTACACAAACCGAAAACCGCCATCGGCGGAAAAATCACACAAGATACCGCCCGCCATCGTCCGAGTCGGAGTCAAACCGCCCGCCACGGACCGAAACACGCACGACAACACAAAACCGCCCGCCCTCACGCCCGACACACCGCACGTGAGATTACGATCGCACCGCCATGAGCGCGGGAAAACTACAAATATACCGCCCGCCAGCGCAAACAACGCCGATGAGAACCGACACGGCAGAAGCCATGGCGCCCACGTCCCTGCACAGAAACCATCCGCTGACAAAAACAATCGCACACAACATGGCCAACAAGTCCACACAGCAAGGCACGCACAAATACACAAGCACAGTACACATCCCGAAAACACCCCCCGGACAAACAAAAACTACAAAGGTCAGAACCCCAGACACAACACACCTGAAAACAACAGACCATGAGGACACACCCACATAGGTAAGTACAAAAGCAGCACTCCCACAGACCACAACCCCTTGCAACATTGCAAACTAGAGAGGAGAGGAGAGGACACAGTGACACAGCAAGGACAGCAGCACACCACAGAAACGCACACATCACAACCACCACCACCACCACCACCACCAAACACCGGCACCACAAACCCCCTGCACATTACACAACACACACCGCACCAGCACCACAAACACCATGGCACCACAAAGAATGCCCAAGTTCACGCCCATGGAGCTGACGGTCATGGTCGACGAGATCATCAAGGTGCACCCACAAATCTATGGGAACCTGGTCCAGCACACACCACTAGCCACCAGAAAGAGAATGTGGAACCGGATCGTAGACCAGGTCAATGCAGTCGGGACCTTGCCCAGGAACAGAGTCGAAATAAACAAACGGTGGAATGACGTCAAGAGCCTGGTCAAGAAGAAGGAGAGCAAGAACAGAGAGCTAGCTGCCGTCACTGGCGGAGGGAATCCCGCGCTCTTCAAGACCTTCAAAGCGTGGGAGGAGAAGGTGCGAGTCATCATACATCCCGAGATCCTCGCCGGATTAGCAGGGGGAGTGGAGGCTGGTAAGTACAAACTAATGTATACCAGCACACCGCTATGTACTCACATGCACTACCACCATGCCACAGCTCCCAGGGACAAACACCCCCATGTCCAGCACACAATACACAACACATCACACACACATGCAACAGACACCACCACACACAGCCCAAACCGAACAACTGTAAGATGCGTGGGGACATGTGTACACTCAGCCAGCCACGTAACCACCAACAGGTCCCCAAATATGCCAGAAGCGCCACAACGAGCACCCACCACACCCATGTGTCCGCCATAGCTGCACTAACCGACAAGTAACAGGTAAGTGGCAGGAACACAAAGTGCAGTGGGTGGGAGGGTGGACAGCCCAAGTACAAAACACACCAGGCCCCTAGTCCCACAGCACAGCAAGGAGGAGCATCCCCCACACCCCACAGCCACGTGTCAGCCACCGCAGTGCACAACGACAGCCGAAAGGTAGACATCACGGTCCACAGCAATCGGTGTCAGTGGGTGTCCAGCCACCACCACGACCCACAACACCCCCCACCCCCACAGACCTGCAACATGGAGCACCCCCGCTTAGAACCATGTGGCATCCAGTACAGTGCACGCACGAACAACCTGCAGGTGGGAAACTGGACAGGGCTGGATTACTGGAGGCATGAGGACCGTAACACGACCAACACATGGGACATGTCACGTAGCAGACGAACACGCAGCACCGCCCACCGTCACGAACAAGTGAACAATGTGCACACAGACATGAACCACAGACTCACACCCCACATGACCCATCACAAACACAGCAACACCCAAGGAGCCACGTCTGCATGCACAAGCCACACTGAATATAGTACCACACGGCAGCCACTGTACAACCCATCACACACAACCGAAACACCATTGAAGTCCTGTCCATGTAGCCCCTACTGCCTGTCAACCACACACCCCACAACTACGCCTATGTAAGACAAACAACACTAGACGCAACAGAGCGGAACAACATAAATGCACACGAACACCACTGAACCCATCAAACACACAGACACACCATGCACATACAACATACCATCCATCCCATCCGTCAGCCCCAGTCTCATGAAAGGCATGTCATCCGCACAGCTGCCACACATACAGCAGTCACGCTAAGATACATGCCCATGACCAACCATGTGCCAGAAGTCAATGAAGCGCACGACACACTGTGAGCAACAACACACAACATGGGCCACACCCCCGAGCACTGCAGTGATGCACATGGCACAGGGCAGCACGCACACCAAGGAGATGGGACAACTGCAATACGTTGGCTGGCACACAACCATCACTCACTCATAACGATGCGTCCAATGCCATGTCCAGTAATCACAACAGACAGCAAATATGCAGGCCATGTCAAGCATGCACACACCTCAAACCATGCACTGTCAAGCTGCCACAACACATGTCACGTTCGGCACTCATGGCTCACAGCATGTACCCCAAAAGCATATTCCATCCCAAATGCGAATCTGGGGCATGGCCCCCATGTTGCCATATGCGTTCCTAAGCGTCCCATCTGAACACCAAAAGCAAAGTACAAACCAGACCCAGGATGGGCCAGGAGCCCGCATACACCAGAGTCACAATAAGTAGGGGCACAGCAACACACCCATCGGCATGGCCAATCCGTCCCATGCCACATGTGCACAGCACACAGTCCCATTGTCAAGCACACACAACTACAAATGCTACAGCCACACACACGCCTCCGGGAAACCCATGTACGAGATTGCACGAACTGTTAATGTCAGACGACAAATACATACTTCGCCAGGTGCAACACAATAACAAATCTCATTCTCTCCACAGGTGACGAACTGCTGGATGCTGGGGATGGAGACAGCAGCCAGCACAGCCAGCCTACAAGCCCCCAACGAGGACACACGGATGTGGAGGATCTGTCCTCCTCTTTGGACACGGACCACCAAGCAGGCCCATCTGGTGTGGCAGGGCCCAGCCGCTCCCCAGGACCCCTCCTACCCACCAACCCATCATCCAGGGCTGCTGAACATTCCCAGCCCCCTGCTGCCACTGTCGTTGCGGCCACACCCACGGTCATTGCGGCCACACCCACGGTCATTGCGGCCACACCCACGGTCATTGCGGCCACTACCATTGCCGCAACCGCCACCATCGCCGCACCGACCACCACCGCCGCCACCACCACCACGTCTTCGCTGGCACCAGCCCCAGCGCAGGTGGTGGCCCGGCCGACTGGATCCACCCTGGGAGCCACAGCGAGGACCGTGGTGAGCAATGTGGCTAGTGGGCAGGCCGGTGGCAGCAGTACTGGTAGGAGGAGCAGGGTCAGGGAAACGCAAGTCTCCCCTGGGAGCCATGCCCTGCCTCAAATGGCCAGAGTCCTTGGGGCCTATGAAGAGGCCCAAGAACAATGGGTCAGGTCTGCTTCAGACACGCGGGAGGTGCTGGGGTGCTGAGGTCCATGGACGCCCGTATGGGCCAACTCGTGGACCTCATGGGCCAGCTGGTGGTGGCGGTGAGGTCACAGCCAGGGACAGCAGCTCCACCACCGCCACCACCTGCCGGGGCGCAGGGTCGAGCAGCAGTGTCCAGTATCCCTGCGTCCACAGCCAGTGAGCACACCTCACCCCCCACCAGCAGGTCGCCACCACACACCCCCTCCCAAACGTGGAAGGGGCCGTCCGAAGTACAAACAGATCTCCCGGGAGGACTACGCACGCTCCAGACGCAAGTGAGGCAGCCAGCCAGCCTTCCTTGACCACCCATTGCATTGACTTGGACTACGATCCCACTCCACACAGCCATCTGGATGGCATGTGTCTGTTGGACCATGGACATGGAACAAGTGGGTACACCCTGAGCATCACGCAGCCGTGACCGACAGCTCATTGTCACTGCACGCACCACTTTTGTCATCACCTCGCACACAATCACATGTCACAGTTTGAAATAAATGCACCTCTTACACAAACTGCTGTTTGTGCCCTGTGTTTTATTTGTACGGAATACAATGGCAACCTTGGGCGGAAAGGCACCTGATGCGTGGCATGGCAATGGAACCGGAGGGCCTGTAGGGACCTAGGGGTGGGAGACAGAACAGGAGCACATTCAATGAGTGTGTCACACACCCATCACACAGTACATGTCAACAACTACAAGCAATGTACACACATCGCACAGAGCAATAGGGCACAATGCCACAGCCACCAACAGTGGCATACTACCCTGGCCATGGAGCGTTGACACACAGCACGCAGTGAACAAACGGCCACCCTGACACAGCACACACACACCTGCACAGATACAGCCACATCAGCCGTCGTACATG
Organism: Calotriton arnoldi; assembly: GCA_963921515.1. Classification (NCBI taxonomy): domain Eukaryota; kingdom Metazoa; phylum Chordata; class Amphibia; order Caudata; family Salamandridae; genus Calotriton; species Calotriton arnoldi. Next base: position 1,228,455 of record CAWUFW010002033.1, on the reverse strand, counting down.
GACACTCACCGTCAAGTGAAGTAGTGGGCGATGAGCTGCTGCCGCACATTACCAGCTTCCTCCTCTCCGCTGTCCTCCTCACTCGAGCTGTCCTGGTCTGCGGGCTGGGGCCCTGGTTGATCTCCGTCATCCACGATGAGGGGGATCTGCTTCCGAATGGCCAGATTGTGCAGCATGCAGCACGCCACCACTATCTGGCACACCTTCTGTGGGGAGTACGCCAGCGCACCCCCGGTGCGGTCCAGGCACCTGAACCTGGACTTGAGGAGGCCAAAGGTACGCTCGACCACACGTCTGGTCCTCCCATGTGCCTCATTGTAGCGATCGTCTGCTGGGGTGCGAGGATTCCTCAATGGACTGAGCAGCCATGCCCCATTCGGGTACGCAGAGTCACCTGGGTGTGAGGGACACAGAGAACCGTTGCTATTCCAACTGGACAGGGGACAGCATCGCACAACCAGCACGCTACACCACTCCACATACTCACCGACAATACAGCCACGATCCTGTTGCAGATTGGACATCAGTCGTGGCAAGATGCTGTTGCGCATTATGTGTGCGTCATGGGCCGAGCCTGGGAACTTTGCACACACGTGGGTGATCACCATGTCCGCAAGGCACACCACTTGCACATTCAGGAGTGCGTGTGCTTCCTGTTGCGGTACAGGTGCTCAGTGGCCTGTGGTGGAACAAGGCCAACATGTGTGCAGTCAATGGCTCCAACGACGTGTGGGATTCTGCCAAGGGCATAGAATGCACCCTTCACTGCCGCCAATTCACGAGCCCTGGGGAAGCGGATGTACCTGTTTCGGCACAGCATCATGGCTGCCAGTACATCCCTCAGCACCTTGCTGAACATGGGCTGGGACATCCCTCCTCCACTGCCCACTGTGTGCTGGAATGACCCAGTGGCGAAGAAATGCATGGCGGCCATCACCTTAGCCGTGGGGGTGACAGCTGTCAGATACACCCTGCGGGGACGGAGATGGGGTTCCAACATGGCACACAGTCGATGCAGGGTTGGCCTGTCCAGCTGAAACTTCCTAATGACCTCTGTATCGTCCATGTCCGCCAGCAATTGGTATGGGCGGTCAATGTTCGGTCTCCGCCTAGGGAAAATGGCAGTGGACACATGTCAAAGCAACACAACACATAGCAATTTCGCATACACATCACTGACATGACTGAGCAAGCACATGAGCCACAGCCCAGCTGTCAAGCTGGGACGGCACGGCCACAATACACTTACACAGGTCTCCCAACAATGGCAATGGCTAGTGATACAAACCACTGCCATGTGCATGCACATGGGGATCTAGGCCCCAATGACTTGCGGGGCGTGCTGATGGGGACTGACTGCATATTCGTCAAGCGGCAACGCCACGGCAACATGAATGTCTGCTGAGCATGGAACTGCTTCCGAGGCTGGATGAGTATGGCACACGACGACGACGATGTGGGCACAGGCTGAGCGGCCAAAACAAGTGGGACCTGTGGCACGAGGGGATATGAGACAGTAGTAGGTGTCAGCACTGCACCCTATGTACAGCACTGTACGGATCACACCTCCCGAAACATTGACAGGTGTCCACATTGACAGCCCCATGCCAAGACGGCTGTGTGCTTGCAGTCACACGTCACAGGTGAGAGGTTACATTGCACGTGCCAGGTGGCAGACGTACATAGTGGGAGCTGGCATGTGTGTGCATGTGTCTCCTGTTCAGGATCCACCAGATGGGCGCTGACTCTGTACTGAGCATTGGACACAGCATGTTCCGTGGAAGGCTTGTGTGTGTGGGATGGTGGCACTGGATGTGCCTCCGTTGGGTGGGGGGCCATGCACAGGGCGGGTACGTCGATGATTGCGCATTGTTGGTCACGGTGGGTGCACCCACTCAGATGTGTTGCCCTGTGTTCAATTCCTATGTCCGCATGATAATGGACTGTAGATGTGGGCAGACTACACATTGGTCGATGTGCTGTCTATATGCATGTGCCTTCACACCAGGCACAGCTGCCCCTGCACATGTGACCCCTGCTGGACTCGCTGCTGGGTCTGTGGAGCTGATGCACCTTCTGTGCGTGGGGCGGACAGCTCTCCTCACTTCCCTCATTGCGCATGTCATGACTTTGCCGCAGGTGACATGGATCATGGAGGGCCCACATGTACGCGTGGGTAGGCTACACATGATTGTTCACTGGTCGCCACCCCCAGTCAGTGTTTCGAATGGGAAGGTTGTCGTGCTGGTGGTATATTCGATGTGGCGGATGGGCGGGCCTAGGTGCGGGCTTACATTCCGGACATGGGGGGTAGTTGGATTGGCGACTAGTTGCAGTACACACAGGACACGTCTCTTCCTTTCCACATCTGGGTCATCCCTTGTACTCACTGACAGTGATACAGTCATCTTCGCCCCAGCCCTCATGTCCTCCCTCGCTCCCCCAATATGCATGTGCACCTGCGAGGCTAGCGCTTGCACAGGCAGCCCCAAGCTCGCACCAGAGAGGGCAAGGAGTGTATGTGTGGGTCCAGTTGCACGAGTGGGCTGTCTCAGGGTATGATGTGTTGCGGGACGCCGTCCACCTGCGTGGTGCCCCAAATGGAGACCCGGCCTGCATGGACTATGCATCACAGTCTTCGCCTTCCGGATCCGCCACCTGCGACACCCAGTGGCTGTGGCTGCCCTTGCGGCCATGCCGCATCCGTCTGTGACTGATGGCCCACACATTCACTCTTTGGCCTCTCTGGGGAGGGCTCGGGGGTGGTGGCGCACGCGCTTGCACTTAGTCGCAATGGCATGTGGCGTGGTTGGTATAATGGGCAATGGATGGGATGGTGCGAGCCACCTCCCGTGACGTCAGTGCTGCTCGTGCTGTGGTGCGTCCCCCTACACTTCCATTTGACTTGTGCCATGCTAGACGTTGAGGTTCTATTGCCTGCGTGATATGACCAGGAGGAGCGCGAGGAGACCTCTCACACACCATGCTCCACTGCCATCCCGTGCCCTGTATCTCCTGTGCGGATTGACTATGTTGGGGTTACACCTGGTCGACTGGGGCTGTGTGTGCCTTGTCAAGGGGCATGGCGGGCGCACAACAGGATCCAGCTTGTCCACAGAGGGTGGGCTGAGGTGCGCCTGGTACCGCTTTGTACGTGTGCCCGGCTGCTGTGCACACACGTGTTCACTCCCCCCCCGACAGGTGTCCTCTCACAATGAAACACAAAAAGTACTCCCTTAGAAAAACGTATATAAAAACTACTAACAAGATGGTAATCTGGAGAATCCCGAGATGGAAGCTATACTACCAATCTGGGTATGGTAGGAAAGGAAGCACGTCCTTTTGGTTTTATTTACCCTCACACACCCTAGTGGTGTCATGCTTCATCATCGGGTCACCCCGTCGCCTAAAAGACAGGGTGGGCTCGACCAATGTTTCAGGGAGCTCTTAAAATATATAAAGACCAGGGGAATAAAGATAAAAAACTCAGTGAAGTCCCAGTTTCCCTTTATTCTTGGACCTCTACTGTGTTATTAAAATAAGTTTACCAAACAAGGATCTTTAGGAGTGTTATGGTCCTAAGACCCTTGTGCCGACATGTTTCAGTCACCAAATGCCCCAATGGGTGCAGGACTTTCTTCAGGGTATCGGTAAAAGTAACCCCTGGAAAAAGTAACGGGTAAAGACCCTATACTAATTTTATATAAGGGCAGATAGCTGCTCCTTATGGGTTGAGCTGAACGAGCTATTTACTCGGTTAATAATTCCATCTGAAAATAGATAAAAATAGAAGGACCACATATAGTGCATGATTCTGCGTGATACATCATTTGTATTTTACAATCAGTGTCCTTCACCCCTTGTGTCACGCTGTGATAAGGAAATGAAGAAACAATGCAGCACTCATACCTAAAAGGGAAGTGCTCAATAGACCAGTAAAACTAACACTGTACTATTGTGACTAGATATATATCTCTAGTGTAGTGGCAGAACAAACTGCATTCTGTCATGTTCCCGGAGCTCGTGTACATAGTTACAAGACATCTCTATTTGTAAAAAACTGGCCAGACACTCATTCGCTAAACACCTCCAACTCTATTTGGAGCAGTTTGCTAGTAAAATGAACATTAGAAACAACAGAAAACCAACTTACCCCAATGTGGGGATTGAAATGCGTCTCATAGGACCACGCTTACGGGGTAGTCCTGTAGTCACACTCTAAATGGTGTGCGATCCGGTATGAGGATGTATGCGTGTAAAACAGGAATAACAATGGGGGAGGAAACGGGAGGATGGTCCAGTGCAAGACGAGAGCACGCCGGTAAACACTCGGAGCATGACAAAAACTCCGCAAGCAAGTACCAGCAGCACACGGGACTAGTAGTGAACTTAACAGATAAGGTTCTTAGTCCAGAGGAAACTGCAGTCCTTGATAAAGGATTGGGTTTTGTACCCACAGCAATCCTTGACAAGTTCCAGATACGCTGTGAGCTTAGCGAGTTTTTCCGCTAGATTCGCATCAAAACATTCTTTGCTAATAAAGAAAAATTAACGGAGGATCCCACCCACACCCCGTTACGCCTTAAATCTCAATTCTTTCCACCGGCTTCCCTTATGCCCCCAGAAGTGATTGCTTTTGAGGAGAGTGTGACAAAAGAAATTGAGGAACTTCAACCAATAAGGGCAGGTTTTGACAACCTTTCCAAGCGTGAGAGGGCATCTCTCAAAACATTAGGCACAAGTACTGACATAGTTATAAAACCAGCTGACAAAGGGGGCGCTACTGTCATCCAAAGTACAACAGCATATAGAACCTCATGCATAGAACTTCTAGCTGATACGAGGTTCTATAAGAAAATCATGAGGGACCCGACAACCCGTTTGAAAAAAACAATAAGTACTCTAACATCAGAGGCCCTTGAGCAACAATGGATAACCAAGAAAGAACATGAATTCCTAAATCCAAAGGATCCTAGAATACCCATATTCTATACTATACCTAAGATACACAAAGGAATAGTACCTCCACCTGGCAGGCCCATAGTATCTGGCATTGGGTCTCTTTTGGAGCCCCTTTCTAAGTATACAGATTGGTTCCTTCGCCCCTGGTCACACACATAAGATCATATGTCCAAGATACCAAACATCTCCTAAATCTCCTCACTGAAGTCCCTTTTGACCCAACTAAAAATATCTTAGTGTGCCTCGATGTGGAGGCTCTCTACACAAGCATTCCGCAAGAAGAGAGCATCAGGGTCATTGAAGAGATTCTCAGAATAGATAACTGGACCTGGGATGCCCCCGTCAATTGGGTCATCACTTTGATGCGCTTAGCTCTAACTGAAAATTTTTTCAAATTCGAAAATCAGTTGTATCTTCAGGTCCACGGCACTTCGATGGGCAGTACATTCGCGCCCAGTATAGCGTGTTTGTACGTTGGCTACTTAGAGGACCAACACATCTGGTCCCCTAACCCTTATTCGAACAATATCAAGAAATGGCTACGCTATATTGACGACATACTGATAATATGGGAGGGCGATGTCATCACCCTAAATAAGTTTTTTGATTGGCTCAACCAACTCAATCAACATCTCAAGTTTACAATGACTTGGAATTGTAAACAGGTTGCCTTCCTTGATGTCAAAATTACATCAAAAGATGGTGAACTTAGCAGCTCACTATACACCAAACCTACGGATAGGAACAGTCTCCTTCATTTTAATAGCGCACATCCCCGTGCCCTACGAGAAAACCTTCCAGTAGGACAATTTCTGCGGATTCGCAGAAATTGTGAAGACCTCCAAGACTACAAAAAGGAAGCTATACTACTAACAGAAAAACTAGTAGAAAGAGCATACCCTAGGAGGATCATCGAGAGAGCAAGAA